>CM037877.1:240519688-241863487 GCA_021292165.1 Shinisaurus crocodilurus
ACTAAGCCATGGTGGGTTGCTATTGTGGGTGGTTGCAGGGTGGCTTTTTGTGACATCCGAACACGGCAGGGTGATTTTATTGTAGGTTGTTGAGAACAGTTAGAGAACCGGCCGGCAAGAGCAGCAAAAACCCCTGCCATTCCTCACGATCTCGCTAGTGCTCCCCTCCACCTCAGAATGGATTTTTAATCTTTTTATTATTTTTTATAAAAATCTCGAAGAAAGGATACCGGGGTGTCCCAAACATGTTCACATTTTTCTCCCAGTCCTACACAAGTGCGCAGGAGTTAATGTCTGCTGCTAGGAAATTTGAATAATTTCCCTCTCTGTTTTACTGCTTTGCCATGACATTTGCATGTTTAGTGATTCTGTTCTGTAACCCATATGTATACAGCTAACAATGGAGACCAGTAGAGGGAAGTTACAAGCATGAAGGGGTGGGCAAGCTGAAAGCAGCTGGTGGCTGCAGGAGAGAAGGAGGTTTAGGGGCAGGTACTATTACTTCAGTAGAACATAAAGCAGCCTTTTTTTTAAAAAGGTGTTTGCTAGTGAGGGAAGTGCCAAACTGGAGGATGAAATTGACGAGGACATTGACAAGAGGGGGATATGGCTATGCTGGGCTCAATAGCAGATAGGCAGTCTTATGCAAGACCCTGAAAAAGAATGGCAAACGCGTTCCAACATTCGTAAGGGCTCAGAAACTTAAATCCCACTGGGGAGCTGAATCAGGGTGGTGTTTCCCTCCTGAGCCAGCAACCCCAGAGGACCAACTGCAGAAAGGGTGGTGACACAGGGAACAAGGATTTCTGCCACAAGGCTACTAAGATACATGCTGGCAGCAGCTGAGGGAGAAACAAGCCATGGCAAGCCGCCGAGTGGCCAATTGTCTGTTGGCAGCAGCAGAGAAGCCACCCACCAACCATGGCTTATTGTCAGGGTGGCTTGTCGTGGCATGCGAACTCGCCCAGTAAGTTGCCCCCTTGCATCTGAACAGTGCATGAAACTACACACTAGAAAAGATGTAAAACTTTTAAAATTGGACACTATTGTACCTGAAGACAGTAGCATGCAAAATGTATATACACGTATCTCTCCTGGCCCTATGGACTAAACGGGGGCCCCCGACTTAGTGGTCCAAAGATTCAGAGGGCAGAGCATTCTATTAACACCCTGAAATCTACAAAATGCATTTCTACCTGCTCCTACTGATTGAGACACTCAGATCCATTCCACCTTCCTTGTTCTTAGTTCCCCAGCATGATGCCAGTCTAGCTTGACCCCCTTTGTTCTACATTCTTTGAATTCTTTCCTGAAACATACTTCCAGCTCTTCCCAGGTGCTTCTGACCCACCTAGGTGTTTAATACAAATATGCTGCTATTAGTGGGCAACAACCTTCCTAACTTTAACCCAATCTTATAATTGTTCCCAAGACAGTTATGTAGATGCTGAAGGGTAGTGCTGCACCTGAGCACAATGATACATCCTACTAGTGGTCTTGATAACAAATAATAGATTTTCTTCCAGTTGTAAGACCTTCTACACACTGCCTGATGATAAACTACGTAGCTCAACTACGGCGATTGATGCAGCATCTTTACTTCTGCTCCCCTTACCTGTACTCTTATCAATAAAGTCCATGGACTCTTCACTTGCACTAAAGTGACTGGAGGTTGCTTTTTTCTCTGCATCCTGTTCAACATCAGATCCAGTGTGAACAGATGAATTTGTACTCATTGGGGAACGTGGCATGTCTGTTAAGGATATCCTTCGTCCAGTACTGCTACTCAGCATCGGTTTGCTCATTAAAATCTTGGGTGATGCTGTCATATCAAAGTTAAGTTTGATTTTCTCTTGTTTGTCAGTCTTAGCAGTTCCAGCACCAGGATTTGAAGGGTCTAACAACATTTGGTATTGATTGTTGGGAGTATACGGTGTCCGGAAAGGTGCATAATTAAATACTCCAAACTTTCTACGGATATTCTCCACATACACCTCCATTTCTTGCATTGCACTGTTGAATATGCTTTTAGTCTTTTTCACGGAAAAAGGAATTTCTTTAGACATGAGGTAGCAATTATTTACTGGAACCCAGGCCCTGGATATTAGCAAAACAAAAAGGGGGAGGGGGGACATAACATTAAATTTCATGTAGATTGTTTCCACGTCTTTCATTCAGATTCTATAAACATACTTGAAAATAAGCCCTATTAATTTCAATGGGTCTTTTGTAAACCTATGTATGCTGGGGACTGAAGTCTTTATTTAGCTCCATGTGTAGACCTGACAGGTCTATGGAATAAGTTTTGCAATCCAGAAAAACACTTAACAATTCCAGACAAAAGCTTTGCCTCCAAAATATTAAATGTTAAAAAAATGATCAAGTAACTTCAACATTCAAATAGCAACTACCACCTAATAACACACTGGAAAGATGACATGGAGCCATTCAGACACCTTCTGACTGAACTTCCATCAGTCACAGTGACCAGGAAATTATTATCAACTTGACTGTTTCTAATTTTCCTGAAATGCTGGCATATAATCATATCTTGTGACACTGCACTCATATATATGGTGGCCTCATGCTGACCAGTAGGGCAGTGAGAGGAGGCCATTCACAGGAAATGTAGGTTTCTGCAGGTAGGAGGTTGTCATCTGCCATCTCCCACTCTTCCCTGTTCCCTCTGAGCTTAGCTGCAATCCTCACCATATGTGGGGTTGGGGAATAGATTTTTCCAGCAAGTATAAATTGTTGTGAGCTATCCCTTTGTAATGCAAAGTATTTTGGGGTGGCTTTGTCTTGAATGGGAAATTAAGATCCACTGGCTTTACAAAAGATCTGTTCCTGCGAGAACTGGTTTGTTGATATTTATTTATTTATTATATTTATACCCCGCCTTTTTTCCTGCAAGGAACCCAAGGCGGCTTACATAATCCTCCTCCTCCTCTCCATTTTATCCTCACAACAACCCTGTGAGGTAGGTTAGGCTGAGAATCAGTGACTGGCCCAAAGTCACCCAGTGAGTTTCATGGCCGAGCGGGGACTAGAACCTGGATCTCCTGAGTCCCAGTCCAACACTCTAACCACTACGCCACACTGGCTCTCCACACAGCTGCCTGCCTTTTTGGACTATCATTGGGAGCTATGGGGAATGTCAGGATGAGCGCCTGCATTTCAAAATTTACCACTACACCACTGCATGTTTTATGCAGAAAAACATGACCATAACTACTACTGAAAAGGGATGTGCATGCACAAAGCCTTCTTGTAAGCATATAACACCAGAAACAATTGGAAGCTCTGACAGTGATGAAAGTGGCAAGTGGGGGTTCAACAAAGACAGCATTGGGAAAAAGTAACTCTTCCTGACAGTGTGGGATGAGGTGAAAACCCCTTTGCCCCCATGCTTTACCACTAAGGTCTGGGGCTTGCTACAGAGCTAGCCCTGAATCTCTATCCCCACCAACCCCACAGTGAAAGAGCAGTCAGGTTAGGGGTCACTTCTGCTATCACAAAAATCACGTTGGTGAAAGGGAGGCCCACCCCTTGCCCACCCACCCCCACCCCTGTGTAAGTTCTCATGGGACCCCAACTAATTTATCTCTCATGTTTATATCTTACAAAGCTGGTTGTCTATGTCCCCTTAATTGACAGCATTACATAGCTCTTAAGGGTTTACATTTGTAAAAGGTTACCACAAATGCATCATGTGTATTCTACATAAAAAATATATGGTTTGCTCTCATGATAATCAGCTACCTATACCAAAAACAAAGCAAATCCTAAGCATCAAAGAACTATCTGAAAACTTCATAATGACCCCAGAGAGTAAGTTTAACTGGAATGACAAAACAAACTTTTCAATTTTGTGTATACAAAAGTAAGATACTACTTAACTATATATTCCAAAAAGGTTTAGTGAGCTGACAATGCCAACATGGCAAGAAGCAAAGGAATTCAGATTTGCTAATTCAGAAAAATAACACTAGAACTAATATAACAGCAACCACCACCAAATAATATACCAAAAAGGGATCACTTAACCATTCAACCACCATTTGACTGAACTCCCACCTGTCATGTTGACCAAAGAAACGAGCATCAACTTGACCGTCTTTATCCCTCAGTGCTTTAGCAGGCCAGAATGGGAAACCCTTGAGTTTAGCCCAGACCAACGGGTGTGGATTGCTCTAGAGAAAGTGCATAGTGACCATACAGTGAGAAACTATTTTAAGCCATATATCACTTTCTAATCACTGGCATGCAATAATACTGGATTTTATTATATGGATTGTAATAGTGCCCAGAAATTGCAATGTACCCTCCTAAACACAGATAATGCAGTCTCTGTCCAGACAATGGTATAGTTACCACTCTATCTGTGGTATCAAAAGTCAGCTGAAGTGAAAGTTATGCATCATTTCTGAAAAATGCTTAAACTTTGGCAAATGTCCAGGAAAGCAGATGTACTACACAACTGAGGGACAGCTACTGACAATGCCTCTATATGTCCCATTGCTGTCCTAACTGCATGTATAGAAAACTTAAGAGGGTGGTCTCTGTTAAACATAAAGAGTTCAATGGAACACAGGGGTAGATGCAGTCTCTTAAGTATATTGTGCATAAATCATTTGGGATTTTGTGTGTCATAACCAGCCCCAGAAGGCTGTAGGGATCAAGTCAGATGCTAGAGTACAATGTGCTTTCAGCTACCCAAAACCATGTAAAGAAGAAACTAGTGATGGTCTGTGCTAGCTGATGATTTCAAACCTGAGCTGCTTCTCTCATCTAATTGGGATCCATTTCTATATCTTGTACTCAAAATCTAGAAGGAGGGCAATTTTCAAATGATTGTATTCTTATAACACCCATCAAAATATGAGAAATCCATAGAGGGCAAGAAAACTCCCCCAAACCCTGAGTCAAATGTGACCCTATGTGAACAACGGATAAATTGTCCAGGCCTTCATGTCCAGAAAAACTATTTCCTAACGACCATTTGTAAAACCCATTTCTAGTAGTGCAGGCATTTCACAGATATTATTTCAGTCATGATTAAAACAGTCCTGTAACGCTGGCCACTGGCCTACAGTGCTATTCCCATAATGCAGATTTGGGTTGGGGTAAGGGGTAGGTGAGACTGAGAGAACAGGGGCTTGCCAAAGTGCCTAGAGAAACTGGTTGAGGTGAGATTGAACTGGGCTCATATTCTAAGCCATTGACCCAGTTTGCATGTCACCATGACAATTCCTGGATTGTTTAACCCAGGAATTGCAGACATGAGTGGTGTGTGCATGAGCCACCTGCAAGCCATTTTTGCTTTTAATTAACAACCCAGGTTCCTGGGTTGTTTTGTAACATGTGAACTTGGAAACTCTGGGTTGTTTATAGGTTAAACAACCCAGAGTCAACCCAACTACCCATAGGTTAATCCTGGGTTGCTTAACCCATATAGAGCCCAGAGTTTCCAGGTGCACACATCCTGCATTGTTCATTACAAGCAGAAATGGGTTGCACACTCAGCTCGTCCCTGGCAATTCCTGGGTTAAACAGCCCAGAAATTGCCATCATGATGTGCAAATAAGTAAAATCAATATGTAAAATCATCTCTCTATAAAGTCTTGCCTAATCTGTTGATGTATATACACACTGACAATCAAGCACTTTATTTATTTATTTATATCTGACATCCACTTCTACATGTTCACATAAAATTACAGCCAAACAAGTGCAAACCCAAACAGTAGTGTTAACTGATGTTAAGGTTTGGAGGTGTTAGCAAAATCTACAGTTTCCATGCGTTCTCCCAGAGTCTCCAGTAAGAAGTGGGAAGATCATGCACAAATGAACAGACTTCACAATTCAGCTTTTGCAGTTCAACATCAAATGTAGCTATAGTATGCAGGTTTTGTTGATAAACTATAGTAGATTTCTCCAGGTCAGTCAGGAGCTGTACACAGATTTTAAGTATTAAACAAAAGAACAAACTATTATGAAATTGGATATGCATGCTACTTATCGTTTTTTTAAAAACTGCTTTACTTACACAAGGCTCACAAAACCAATTCTCTCGTTTTTGGCAAGCAGCTAAATAACATTCTGGACATACTTCAATTTCATTCATCTGTAAAGAGAAAGACTGGCTATTGCAGGAGTTCAAGTGTGTGATTAAATGAATTCATTATTCTGTTCTATCCAGTGATCAGGAGTAATATGGGCAGCCATTCATAATTTTCTATTGTAGAGAATTATAGATTTTACACATCTGTTCATTCAGGAATGAAAGCATGCTAATTCTTGTTGCTTCCCCAGTGGTCAGGCTGCTTAATATCATGAGGATATTTTGGACATAAAAAGTAAATCAGTGTTTTAGCCTCTCATAGTAAATTTTCCTCATATCTAAAGCAGTTGGACAGCAAGCAGATAAAAACAATGGGTCAAACGGGAAGATTCATAAAGTTCTCAAAAATTCTTAAGAACTTATAGGACATAGGTTTTTTATTTTTTGTAGGATTCTTGTACAATAATTGAAGCTAGTAGTTGACATCCAATTGTGTCAATCCGCTGACAGAACGGCATCTTCCAGCAGAGCAGATTCTGCTTTCCCCATGCAGCGCACCATGTGCTCCACCCCCCCACCCCCCAATCAACTTGGATGGTTGGAGGACCATCTGGAGAAGATTGGGGGGCAAAAAGCTGCAGGGGGAAGGAGAGGCTGGGAAAGTTCTGTTGTGTGGGTAGTAGTCTGTTTGCGCAATGTTGGATGTAGCCCACTGTCTTATTAAGGTGTGCTTACAAAGTCAGTTTCAGTTTTGCAATGCCATATCTAGGGCCAGATTTTCAAAACTGCATCCACTACAAAACCCTAAAATACTGATTTGAGCATTAAATTTACATGCAAATTATGGTACCTGTGCCATGCAAATAAATACACTGTTATTGAAATCAATGCCTCCTGCTCTAAATTCCAAGTGTTCACTGAGAAAAAAAAAAAAAAGAGTAATTAGCTTTAGGAGCCGAATGTTCTCTGTGTTATAGACTTGTTTCTCATAACTCTCTCTCTCTCTCTTGTCACATATCTGGCCTCTATGCTTGGCATGCATTGGAATCCTATGCAATTCTACTCAGAAGTAAGCTCCACTGAGTTCAGTAGAATTACTCCCAGGTAAGTGAGTAGAGGATTGCAGCCTACGTCTCTGGACAGCAGATCCTTTAGTGCAGGAAAGGATGAAGTTCTAACCCATTTTATAGATTGATATCAATGACTGGGTTCAGACAACACTATAACCCACACTCAAGGCTTGAGTATGGGTTGTCGTTGAACCATGAGTTATTGTGTTGTCTGAACCCAGCTGCACTAACAAACTATGCCAAAAAACCCATGAAGAGAACTCATGGTTTGTTGCTGGGTTGTGAACTGTGGGTTGTTCGTGTTAAACCATGGTTTATCGCAGCTGGGTTCAGACAACACAATAACCCACGTTTCAATAACAACCCACACTTCAACGACGACCTACACTGAACCTTTGAATGTGGATTATTGTGCTGTCTAAACACAGCCATTGTCAACTATTATACAGTTCTTTCAACCATGATTCTATGAACATTTCATTTACATTTTAACTGATATAATAATAAATGCTAACTAGGGAATACATACCTCATGCTCACAGATTTTGATTATGACTTTTGCTGTTTGTGTCAATTTGTGATTTCCTGAGGAAACATAAGCAGAGATGTCTAATCAAATCTCTGTTGTACTACACTCTGTTATGTGTATTTTGAACCTAAAATGAAAATTTCTACTGTTCGGAATGCACAACATTTTAAAAAGGAAAATTAGTTAAACAGGTATTTTGAAAATTGCCAGTACAAACAGTGTGCATAAAAAATAAGGTTTTCATCCATTCCTGAACCCAGGCATAACATGGCCACAGCACTTTGGAAATAATCCACCTTTTATTTAAATAGTGATGATTAGGTGGTATTAGTGTTATCTATCAATATTCCATGGGCTTCTATCAGTGGAATGAGGAGAGAGGCAATTTTTGGCAATTCCTCTGCCCCGTGCAGCCTCCCCCCTCCCAAATTTGCTCTGGATGGTTGTCATACTCTTTGGAATAGCATGGGAGGTGGCAAAAGGGCTGCAGGCAGGGAAGGGAAATCGGCAAAAATAATCTCCTTCCCCGTACTTAGATTCCAAGTCCTTCTTATGGTGATCAGCCTCTCATTTGTAGTGACATTGCTATAATCCAGTCTCAGTCTACTGTATACAGAATGAAAAATGTATTGTCTCTGAGGAAACAGGCACATCCTTACCCCCATTGTAAATAATGCAATTGTGCAAAATCCATTTGGCATCAGCCAAAAAAGCTTCAGTGCAACCATACATCTTCTTCTTAACATTCTGGAAAAAAGACAATATCACAAATGTGTTAGAAAAAGGAAAAAAAAAGTCTAAATCCAGGAGATGGCCACTTTATAATATTTTCTTAGCACTAGTATAGTAATTTCACATGTTATTCCATATAAATAAATGAAAAGGTGTATTAGATGGTATCAAAAGTGAGTTCACTGTCAAAATGTTTTAGCTCTTTCATATTGAAGAAACTCTTGGATATAGTCAAGTATACACTATTTTGGACACTAACTTCATTTGCATATCATCATAATATATTAAACACAAATAAATAAATAAATAAATAAACAAACAAACAAACACAATTTAAGGAGTTTTGACAAAGTTACAGGATTCTTAAAATAAGTGTTACTAATGTCATTTCTGCTTCACATATGAAAGGTGGAAGATATGCTTTGGGAGCAGAGTACCACAACACATGAGACAAAAATTGATTGAATACAATTACTTGCTTTCTTTTAACTATAGCAGTTTTTTAAAAATGGTGTTGATAGTTACAAGGCCATCTCCAAAACTGTGAACACTGGGAAAATAGACACTCTAATGCAGTTTGCAACAATCTTAAATAAGGAAGATAAAGTGTCTATTCATCTCAATGAAGCCCTTGGGGATTCTCATTCTGAGTGTTTCCAGAATCTGCCATATCCCCTCATATCAATGCAATCAAATTCAGCTTAGAGTTTGTTAGTGCTGGGGTATGTCACAGATATGGGAGGGTGAAATAGACTACAACTGGTCTGCATGAAACAACAACCCATGGTTTAACCCACCCATGGATTGTCGTGCAGGAGCGGGAGACAGCAAGCACGTTGCCTCCCATATGTCTGCCACCTTCGCTTTTACTCAACCACCTACGATTGACTCATTTTAGGTTGTTGAGCATAACATGCCAGCCCGAATCAATGGCTTGTTTAGCCCCTGAACAACCCACTGGTCTAGATTCGCCCATCATGCTCAACATTCTATGAATGAGCCAACTGTAGGTTGATTAAAAGCTGACTGGCATGCTTTTAATCAGTGAAAAGTGATTGGCATGCTGCAGGCAGTGTGCCTGCTCATCCCCGCCAGCCCATGGGTTGTTTAACACGTGGGCTGTTGTTATGTACGAACTGCCCTGAATTGTGGGTCATACATACTGTACCTGGATACAAAATGGTCCAAATTTTATCTCCAGAGAAGACAACCTTAATTTAAGGTGGGACCAAATACCACTTTTAAAATCCTTGTGAATGCTTATTTCCCCCAGTCTAAAAAGAAGTAAAAGCAGGTTTACTGCATTCTAAAAGAAAACCTTCACTCTAAGTAAGCCCATGGCCAAAATTCCCAATACACAGTTGTAAATTGTGCTATACTGAGGCTATTCTTTTAGGATGCTTTTAAGATGTTTTAAAGATGTTTTAAGAGTATGTATTGTGTTGTTTTAGTTTATGTATTTTATATTTTCTGTTGTTACCCGCCTCGATCTAGATGGAGAGGCGGGTAATAAATAAAATATTATCATTATCATCATCATCATCATCATCATCATCATCATCATCATCATCATTCTAAATTCACACAAATGGACGTCTATACAAATGGGGAATTAAGCTCAATATACCTGGAACAGCTAATGGATTCCATGATGTTGAAAGGGCAGCCTTATTCATCATATAAATGAAGAACTGTACTGATTTTAGAAAGAGACAGTATATATATTTATAAGCACAGTAACAATGATCTAATAGAACCAAATAGGATTTTTCTCCTTGCTGTCAACCAACCTTTTCTAATGTACAAAGATCCATTGGATGAAAGATGTATTCTGCATAATCTGGATGTTGATCCAGTGAAACGGGCTTTTGAAATGGCTCTGTCTGTTTAAATAAACACAAAAAAGTTAGGGTGTAATGTTAATGCCATTCAATTTGTTAGATTAATTGTTTAAAAAGTTTTGATCAACTAAAAAAGGTGCCCCAATTAATCAGGCAGATTATGAATATATAAAAACTGCAGGTGGCAAGGACAATTTAGAAGAAGCATTACTTCCTACAAGAGAAAAAGTGGAATACCCCCTTTAAAATGATACATGCTGTGACACATCTATAATAAAGAAAGAAATATGCATTTTACTTAAAAACTATTGCTTTTACTCATGTGCAAATTTATGCAGAACAATTAATCAAATTGACTAAAACTCATTAGCAAAATTCGCTTTAGATTTCTTTAATCAAGTGAAAGCCCCCAAGAGCAGGATTTCACATATTAGCAACATTTAGTAGCTTCAAAATTTATCATTTCCAATTTACATATGAATCCTATGGCCAACTGTGAAAAATATACTTGCGGCAACGTGAACATTCTCAAATTTATGCTTTATAAAAATTAATGCAACACTTTAAGAAGTATCCAATGTCGTGGAACCACTAACTTAAATTATGTTGCACTAGCCTAAACTACTCTAGTGGAACCCCAGAAATCAGCACACCAGCTAACAATATTGACATTGCACTAGAGCAGTTTGCTAGTGCAACGTAATTTACATTAGCAGTTGCGCCCCACCAGATACTGCCCTATAACCATAATGTATTTGCATTTTCAGGCTTTACTAGACATTAATCACTCACACCTAGCTGTTGCCCAGACTCATACCAGTGTCACAGTCTGTCCAATGAAAAGGAGGGAGAAAAAAGCCTTAGTGAGCTAGAGCTTTTTGGCAGATAAGGTGGTATATAAATAAGAAAAATAATAATATATGAATATAGGATAATGCATTGCCCACCTCTAACATACATATCAAATAGTACATGGAATGCTTTTTTTAAAAACAACAACAGGAAATCACTCTTGCTCTCCTCTTCATTTTTCTGATTTTCTCACAGGAATATTTTCACAGTGTTCTAGCATTACTGGTAAAGCTATACAGTAGTACCTTGGACTCCGAGCATAATTAGTTCCAGAACCATGCTCGTGATCCAAAATACTCGTACAGCAAAGCGAGTTTCCCCATTAGAAATAATGGGAACTCAGATTATTCGTTCCACTACCATTTAATCACTGCTTTGCCCCATGAAGAGAGCCGGCAAAGCAGTGATTAAATGGTTGTGGAATGAATCAGTGGAGTTCCCATTATTTCCAATGGGGAAACTTGCCTTGATGTGCTGGCCCCCGGGGTCCTGGCCGCGCCTCGCCTGCCTCCACTTGCTCTGCCAGGAGTGGACAGGAGACGGGGGCTTAGCTGGAGGCGCGGCGCAGCCGGGCTCGCCCACCGCCTCGCGCTGCTGCGCCGGCCGGCCGAGAGTCCAGGAGGTGCATCTCCCTGCCAGGGAGCCGGCAAGTGCTTTGCCGGCTCCCGGGGAGATGCGTGGAGCCGCTCCCGCTGCTTCCTACCATTCTAAAAAAGCGGCAACTCGCCTCTCCGCTTTGAGCCGCCCGCGCTGCTGGCGCCGGTCCCGTCGCGTCACTTCCGGGTGCCACGGGACCGGCGCCAGCAGCGCGGGCGGCTCACAGCGGAGAGGCGAGCTGCCGCTTCTTTAGAATGGTAGGAAGCAGCGGGAGCGGCTCCACGCATCTCCCCGGGAGCCGGCAAAGCACTTGCCGGTTCCCTGGCAGGGAGATGCACCTCCTGGACTCTCGGCCGGCCGGCGCAGCAGCGCGAGGCGGTGGGCGAGCCCGGGCGAGCCTCGCGGGAAGCCCCCCCTCCTGGACTCTCGGCCGGCCGGCAAAGCAGCGCAAGGCGGTGGGCGAGCCCAGGCGCGCTGCGCCTCCAGGTAAGCCCCCGTCTCCTGCCCACTCAGGATGTAGCGTGGAGCCGCCCAGAGCCAGCAGCGAGTAACCCGGTGTGCTCGTTTTGCAAGACCTCGCTCGTTCAGCAAGTCAAAAATTTTAAAAATTTTTTGCTCGTCTTTCAAAATGCTCGCACACCGGGTTACTCGTAATCCAAGGTATTACTGTATATCAATTCAATACTTCATTGTATGGAAATTATATTTGTTAAATGCCATGATAATCTGATGTCTGCTCTTCCAAACCTTGGTGTTTACAAGATTTTGATCATGATTCAGTAAAACAGAACTGGAGCTTTTCCATTCTTGGAAAACCTAAATGAAGGCTCCAGATAGGACCTCAGAGCTTTGCAGTGAGAAGCCCATGCATTCATGATTTTCCAAATCATGGCCTCATTAATGGCAACAAATTTGAAGTGTTAACATTTGTTAGCAGCACTTCAAGTCAACACAGATACAGAATGAGACGGGACAGAAATCCAACTATAAAGCTATTTTGAAGTTAAGAGACATGGAAACATATTTCTAGCACCTTATTCTTCAGTAAGTCAAGTTCTAAAGCAACTCTTTAGAGGAGCAGTAGCATCATTTTCTATTCCTGGAACATGAGCAATGGCCAAAATCTTATGAACAAACATCTCCAGTGAAGTTATAGGTGGCAATTCATTCCAGTTTGAATGGTAAACTCCTTCCCTGCTCAGGGTATAGGCAGCTTGCTTGCTTTTCTTTTTGGTGGCAGTGGTAGCGAGGAACCAATATTGTTCCACTGTACATTACATAGGGCAGGGATGGCAGATATTAGAGGTGATTTGCAGTAGATTGGCAAAGGCTCCTAATTTGCACTTGTTTCACACTTGCAACAACAATATTACTTTTTCCACCTAAATTGGGCTGCTGAAATGAAGAAACCTTGGAGTAACCAGGAGTGGACTTGTGTGTGAAAGGACTGTGAGTTCAGTTTAGCTCTGGTACTGAAAACAAATCCCTAGGCTCAGAAAGAATTAAACAGCAGCGTATGTCTGAGCTCTAAGTGCATGTCTTTTCTACCTGACTCTGGTTGCTGAATCTTGGGATGTTAGTTAAAACACACACACTAGATTTGACAAGCCTGAAGTCTGCCCACCCCATAAGGTAAGATGATACTTGGGTGCTTTATCTGTAGCTAGAAATCTAAAGACTGAATAATCCATAAACAAACAATATACAATGGAGTCAAGTATCAACACATTATTCTTACCCCTGGTTGTTTCATTTTCTGTAGTGCAAACTTGAGCAAGTAGGATAGCTGTTCAATAGTGAGCATTGTCATAGCTTTACTCTGTGTTTCTATGCATTCCGCTACAGTAATTTTCTAAAAATAAAGATTAAAAATGCTGAAAATTTGTAAAATGTGTAGAGATGAGTACCCCAACTCCCCTTCATTATTATGGAACATGCAGATTACTATCACATGCAAACACAAATAATGAAATCTGTTATCCATTAAGTGGTGCAATGAGTATAACAACTGTCCGGTATTCATGAAAGTGTGCTAAATTCCCAAATAGTGTTCTAAAATACAGGATGAGATGCTTCTTATGTCACTCCTGCAGGGGGGAGGGGGAAATCAAGACTGTCGATGATTTCCTGGCAGGTGCTGACTGACCCCCCAAAATATTACTGAATTATGAAACCAGGAGATCCATGGCTTGGGTTCAGACTTAGTCTTACTTAGAGTAGACCCATGGATTTAGCACGATGTGTCTGGGCTTTTGACCAAAACTTGCTTACTTTCCTAATCATGTCCAAGGAGCATAGGACACAAAGGAAGATTGTGAAAAATAGAAATCATAGGTAACAGGAAAGGGACTTGGTGCCACAGGGGAAATGAAACCTGCGCTGAGCAATATTATCACACCCAGAGTAATGGATAACCTACCCAGGCATGCTAAATTTCTAAGCAATAAAGCTGAAACTGCTTAGAAATGTGCAGGGCTATAATTTATCTCTTTCAATCTAAAAGGAGGGAGAGTACCGATATTTAGGATGTTGGGGCAACCACCAGATTGTGTGTGAGGCCAACATAAGACCCATGCATAGAAAGCTTGCTGGTATCTATCTTCTATTACTTTCTACCAACATTTTTGCTCCTTATAAAAACAACAGCCTCATAAAGACAATTAACAAAGTTATACTCCCACTGATTGCTAGTGGTCTGGAAGCTGCTTCCCTATGAAGTCTATCTACATTGTCCAGTAAGCATTAATACAAAAACAGATGGGCAGGACCAATTTTTCCCATCTGGGCAATAAAGGAAGAAGGAATCCTACAACTGGCCCTGCTCACAGTTATTCAAATACTTATCAAAGTGATATAAGGAAAATGTCACAGGGAAGCTGCTTTTACCACAGATGTGGAAAGTGTGAATGGACACACACACATACACATACACACACACACACTCGCCCTTGTACTTGACAAAATGAATGCAGGGGATGTAGAAGATAAAGGATGAAGAAAGAAAATCAAAGAAAACCATAAAACCGGTAAATATTGGCAAAAGCCTTATTTTATTTTATCCCTTCTCTACCTTTCCAAGAAGTGACCAGGCAGTCAAACTGGATGGAAAGAGAACAATGTTCTGAGAGGTGGAAAACTAATAGCAATGAGACAAATATGCACCTCATATCAGACTAACCTCACATTCTGGGCAAAACCAATCCCCCTCTGGCTCCGCTGTCAGTTTCAGACACTTAGCGTGATAAACCCGAGGGCAGAGTTCACAGCAGAGGACTTGGCCTTCCCGATGACAAACCCAGCAATAGAAATCATTCCGTCCATCCTGCGGTACAACATCAACAGGGTCTGTGGTGAGTGGCTGCTTCATATAGTAAAACGGACCATGTCTTAGTTCTGACTGAAATGTAGGCAAGAAAGACAGGTTTGGTTTCAAAACAAATTTGCATTTTCAAATAAAAATAATAATCAAACATGACCAACCCACCCCCACCAGCATTTGACAGAACCCACCTACTGTTTATGCAGTTCCATTCTCTCATACAGCCCACATATATCCCACAAGACTAGGGTAGGAAACCCAGTGTCTCCAGATGCTTTGTCACAGCTCCCATAATCCCTGACCACTGGCTAGAACTGATGGTAGTTGTAGTCCAAAACATCTGAAGGGCACCAGGTTGCCTACTTCTGCCTGAAGACAAGTGCAGTTTCCCACCTCAAATGTTCCGAAGCTCCTTAATTAGGGCCAAATGATGGTATTCGTGCAATTAATAGTCCTGTGATTGCTTTTTGCTTTTTAAAAAAGCAACCCTTTGTCCCATGGCAGTTCTGACCTGATTCAGACCTCTCCACCCCTCTGGCTGAGATTTGCAGCTGGAGGGAAGCTCTCACTGGCTACAATGGAAGATTCTCTCCCAATGCAAAAAGCAGCTACAGAGGGAGTGAAGGGAGGGTTTGGTTCGGGACCACAGCAGGAACAAAACCTTCTTACCCCCACGCCATGGTCCCTGCTATTTACTTCTTAAGACTACTTTCATGTAGCATATGTGTGTGTGTGTCTGTGTCAGAGAGAGATGCATAAATCTTTGTTATCACAAAAAGAGAATTGACTGGTGCCAGAACTAGTCTTAAACAGGTTGTGTTTCTCCTGTGTGTGTCCCCCACTCCACCCCCATATATATATATATATATATATATATATATATATATATATATTTGTTTCAGAGTTTGGACTTATCATCATCCATTACATAAACGGCTGAAGCTGTGATGTGCCTCGGCAACTTCCTATATTTCAATTTTTACCAATGAGACTGCCCAACAAGTGGATGAATTCCTAACAGTTATGACAGACAAGGAATAACACTGATGCAATAATTAATTTCCTTTGAAAAGACAAAGTGTCTTTAAATTTAACACCATTAAAAACCAGGATGATAATATTAATTGTTACTTAATTAAGAGACTTCCAGGGTTTTAAAGGAACAACTGAAGACAAGAATCTCTATAATGGGACTTGCTTCCTGTTACACGTTATCTAACTTTCTGCCAGGCTGGAGGCCTGAAATAATAGCAAATAACACATTTATTAGTAGGAATGTGCACCAAAGAAAGATTTGGGTTAGAACACGCTTTGGATAGGGGCCTGATTCAGCTGGGAGCCTTAGATGGATACCATTCTTTGGTTCAGATTAGAAGCAGAGCCTTGCTTTGTTTTCAAAAGGACAGGTTGCTTACCTGTAACTGTGGTTCTTCGAGTGGTCATCTGTGCAGTCACACATATGGGCTCTGCGCGTGCGCGGAGGCCGCTTCGGGAAGGTTCTATAGCTGAGGCAAATTTTGGGCGGGAACCCCTCCCCCCTGCGTCTCCCTTACGCGGGTTCCCACCCTCTCCCTCAGTTCCCGAGACCGCCATCGCGATCCCAGTGCTAAGGGAGAACATAGGAAGAGGTTTTCCCAATTTCTTTATACCAATACCGAAAGTCCAATTCGATGGTGTTACACGGTATCGATCATAGCGAGCCCAAGGGTCCCGGTTCAGTACACCATCGAACTCGACAGTGACACCGTAGCGGGGATGGATGGGCGGGTTGTGTGACTGCACAGATGACCACTCGAAGAACCACAGTTACAGGTAAGCAACCTGTCCTTCTTCTTCGTGGTCTCTGTGCATCACACATATGGGCAGAGTAGCAAGCTGACTTACCGGTGGAGGGTCGGTGTCGTCATCATTGTAGGACCGAGGAAAGGACAGCTCTGCCAAAAGCATTGTCCTTCCGGGATCGAACATCGACTTGGTAGTGCGATACGAACGTCGAAGGCGTGGACCATGTAGCCGCCTTGCAGACATCCGTCAGCGAGACTCCTCTCGCAAAAGCCGTCGAGGTTGATATGGCTCTGGTAGAATGAGCTCGTACCGAGTTCGGCAACCGCTGTCGTTTGAGTTCGTATGCTAGCTCAATACAGTCTACAATCCACGAAGATAGACGTTGGGTCGAGACTGGCAGGCCTTTGGAGCGTCCACCGTAACAAATAAAGAGACGGGGAGATCTCCTAATGGACTCAGTGCGGGACTTGTAAAAGAGCTCTTCGCACGTCCAGCATGTGGAGCTGATGCTCCAATGGAGTCGACGGACCTTGAAAGAATGTCGGCAATATAATGTCTTGATTTAGATGGAAGGCGGACACGACCTTAGGAAGGAAGGCCAAATCTGGGCGCACCACCGCCTTTTCCTTGTGGAAACTGAGGTATGGCGGATCGACCCTTAGAGCCGCCAGCTGATGCTCTCCGAGCAGAGGTGATTGCGACAAGAAATACGGTCTTAAAAGTTACCAAGCGGAGATCCGTTGTCGCCATTGGCTCGAATGGTTTAGCCATGAGTACCTGTAGAACCAACTGGAGGTCCCAGACCGGCGTGACTGGTTTAAATGAAGGGGTCATATTCTTTAATCCTCTCATGAAAGGCTTGACTAGCGGGTTCGAAAACAAAGTGGATCCATCTTGACCATTATGATAAGCTGACAAGGCAGCCAAATAGACCTTTAACGAGCTCGTCTTAAGCCCCTTGTGATGCAAATGAAGCATGAATTGCAGCACTTGATGGATAGGAGCGCTAGAGTAGGGCACTTCAATCCGACCGAGGTAATCACAGAAGGCTTTCCATTTTCTGGCATATGAAGCCCTAGTGGATGGTTTCCAAGCTTCTTGCAGTACGTTTGACCTCCGCAGGGAGAATGCTCGGTATCATATTAGCCAGGCTGTGAGTTTCAGGATGGACGGATTTGGGTGTAGTAGCGCGCCTCGAGCTTGAGACAGTATCGTTGTCGTGTTCGGTAGGTAGCGATACTCTCCCTTGGAAAGTCGGAGGAGTGGCGCAAACCAGGCTTGCCTCGGCCACCATGGAGTCACTAGGATGCAGTTCGTGCCCTCGGACTGGATTTTCGAGACGACCTTGGTCAACAACGGAATCGGTGGGAATATATAAAACAGAGTCCCCGACCAAGTTATCAGGAACGCGTCCCCGATCGACGCGTTGTCGTGTCCCGCTCTGCTGCAGAAAATGCGACAGGCTGTATTGGCTGAAGTGGCGAATAGATCCACTGTTGGGGTTCCCCACAGGTGAAAAAGGGACTGTCGAATTCGAACGTCAAGTTGCCACTCGTGGGAGTCGAGTGACATCCTGCTGAGGTCGTCTGCCAGTGTATTGTCCTTCCCCGCAATATGGATGGCCCTCACCGATATATGACGAGGGATCATCCAGTCGAATATACGGAGGGTTAGGTTCGTCAGCCGTATCGAGCGGATGCCGCCTTCCTTGTTCAGGTAGGCCACAACCGTAGTATTGTCCGTGACTACTTGCAGATGTCTCGCAGCAAGTATAGGTTCGAGGGATTTCATCGAGTTCCATACTGCTTTGAGTTCTAGAACATTGATGTGCCTCTCTCGATCTCGCGGGCCCCACTGGCCTTGTGCTGTATGACTCCCGCAGTGAGCTCCTCAGCCCAGGAGAGATGCATCCGTCGTGAGCGTAAGCGAAGGCGTGACGGATTGGAAGGGTAGCCCTTTTGTCAGATTGGAGCGGCTCATCCACCAGCGAAGAGACTGTCGTATGCTGGACGGAATAGTTAGTCGCGTTCGATGGGCATTCATCTCGGAATCGAACGATCTTATGAACCAGTTTTGGAGTTGGCGCATACGAAGTCGAGCGAGAGGAACGACCGATATGGATGAAGCCATGAGACCGAGGAGCTCCTGAATCGAGTGGGCTGTGCACGACTTCGCCTTTTGTAGTTTCGAGGCGAGGGTAAGTATCTTTAGAGTTCTGTCTTTCGGTAGAAAGGCACGACCGACCGTAGCATCTAAGAATGCTCCGATGAATTGGATCCTTTGAGTTGGGAAGAGAGTGGACTTCTTCTCGTTGAGGCAGAGCCCGAGAGTGACCAAAGTGTCGGTAGTCAGGCGGAGGGCGCTCCAAAGTTCCTGAGCAGACGGTGCAATGATGAGCCAATCGTCCAGGTAAGGATAGAGCGTCACCCCTCGGGTTCGTAGAGCAGCGCATACTACTGTCATACACTTGGTAAACACTCTCGGTGCCGTCGAAAGTCCGAATGGAAGTACCTTGAACTGGTAAGTATCGGATCCGATCTTGAACCTCAGGTATTTCTGGCTGTCTTGATGGATCCCTATGTGGAAGTAGGCATCTTGGAGATCGATGGATGCAAACCAGTCGGTCTTGCGGAGAAGAGGCAAGATCGATTGGAGAGTGACCATCCTGAACTTCTTGGGTAGAATGTAGAAGTTCACTGAACGTAGATCCAGGATCGGTCGGAGCCCTCCATCCTTCACCGTGAAATACCTGGAGTAAAGGCCGTCCTGTGCCAGGTGAGGCGGGATCATCTCGATGGCCCCCTTGAGTAGCAAGGAAGCGACCTCCTCCCGCAGCGTTTGGGATGGCTGCGTGGTGCGGATGCCAAGAAAGGGTGGGAGAGAATCGAACTCGATCTTGTACCCATGCCGGATAATGCCCAGAACCCAACGATCGGTGGTAATTTTCTTCCATGATGGTAGGAAGAGGGATAGTCGAGTTCTGAACTGAGGTCGAGCCGGAAGGATCGGAGTAGAGATGTCGGTCGTGCCTTGGGTCGCGTCAAACCCGACGTCTTTGAAAGTCGCCTCCTTTACGGGAGCCCCGGTACCGTTGCTGCTGGTACTGACGGCTCGGTGCCCGGGGCTGCTGTGGACGAGAACGACTGTCCTGCCACTGCTGGAGTTGCTGACCCTTCTGGTTCGGAGCTATCGGAGGCGGATACGGAGCCCACCTGCGGCGTCTGAACGTCTTGGAAGATGCTTGTGGAAGTAAGCCCATCTTCCTCGCATTCACCCGGGCTTTCTGAACCGCGTCGAGAGAGTCGTCCGTTTTATCGTTAAAGAGGCCGACTCCGTCGAAGGGCAGATTCTCAATTTTGGCCTTAGCTTCCGTGGTCAATGTAGAAGACCTTAGCCAGGCGTGTCGGCGGAGAGCGACTGCACTCACCAGGGATCTCCCATGACAGTCCCCTTGGTGTCTGGCAGTATGGATCTGTTGTCTGGAGATATTCGTTGCCTCGGCCTGGAAGACTCTGGCTAAGTCTCTCTTCTCGTCCGGTAGATAGTCAATCAGTCCTCCCATCTTCTCCCAAAGGAAGAGTTGGTACCTAGCCATCGTAGCTTGGTACCCCGCAACCCGGATCCCCAGGGCGCTCGAGGTATAGACTCTTCGTCCGAAGTTGTCTAACCTTTTTCCTTCGGGGTCGGACGGAGTGGAATGCTGTTTGCCTGATCTCGATTGTGCTGATTCAACTATCATCGAGTTCGGGGTAGGATGGGAGAAGAGAAACTTAGCTGTGTCTGGCCTAATCTTGTAAAGAGCGTCCAGGCGCTTCGCCGCAGGAGGAGCTGTGGATGGCGAGCTCCACGATCCCTGCACTATCTCCAGCATCGTCGGGGTGATAGGGAGCAACGTCGGGCCCGAAGATGATTTGGAAACCGCGTCAAAGAGAGGGTCAACCTGTTTCTTCTCCTCGACAGCCGTCTCCAGACCGAGGGCTTGAGCCATCCGAAGGACTTGGTCCTGGAAGGTGCCCATATCCTCAGAGGGGGATACAGCGGCCTGAGTGGAGACATTCTGGTCCGGGGATGTGGACGATGGGGATCGAGTCCGAGTCCGTTATGGGAGACCCCGGAGTCGACGACCTGTGGGAGCGGGATACGGTTGCCATCGAGACCGTAGTTAGCCGATCCTCTCTCTCGTCCACTTGTGAAGGGAGGGCTAGAGGACGGATCGGCGGGGATATTCTGGCGTCCGGACGCATCCCCTCTTGTCCCGGAGGAGAGCATCTAGCATCCCTACTCGGGGAGTGTCTCCTGGGTGGCGACCTCTCCCGGGAACGGTACACCCTGGTCTGGTATCTGTATTCAGACACAGGAGAGCGCCTCCGGCGATAGCTGTAACGAGACGCCCGGGAGTACCTCGAATCCCTTGAATCCTGAGACCTCTCCCTGTATCGCTGGGGGTCTCGAGTTCTACGAGAATCGGTTGATCTGGAGGATGCCCGGTCCCGGGTAATCAGCACCTCCTCGATCTCGAGTGAACTGGATCAAGTCCGTGGAGTACGAGCCCGTATCTCACGAACCGGGGAGGCGAGAGTTGGAAGAGCCGTGGTCTTAGGTCTCGGTTCCGAAGGTGAATCCGGTATCTCGCCTTCAGATACTGAGAGCCGGACAGCCTCCCTCGATCCCGAGGGGGCTTTTGGCGGAGAGCAAGGAGGAGGGTCCCTCGAGCCCGAGGGAACCCGCGCGGGAGGAGATTTCAGCCCAGCCGGGCGTTCAACGGTCACGACGTCCGTCGGATCCGGAGCTATTGTCGATCTCGATCTCGAGAAAGACGAAGCTAATTTTTTTGCCAATCTCCTCGCCTTATCTTTCTGCTCCTTGCTCTTCCTTTTTTCCTCCTTCTCTCTACGAGCCTTCTTAGCTTTGCTCTTCGATATCATCGTCGCCATGTAGGCCTCCTGAGCCTCCGCTGAGGAGACCGTGTGCAACGGTGGCGTACTAGGCCTAGCCGAAGGGATAGGCTTTTCCGCGGGCGGTTGTAGAGCCTTTTATACAGAATGGCCGTCAGTTTGTCCGCCCTGTGCTTCCTCGCTTGTTTCGTGAACGCTTGGCAATGATGGCAAGCGTCCACATTGTGGCCTTCGCCGAGGCAGGCGAGGCACAGCGAGTGTCCATCAGCCGGAGGAAGCTTCGTCCCGCACCTTACGCATTTGCGAAAGGGGGCTTTCGGAGCCATAATCGCAGCGGTGATCCCACGACGAACGGGGGGGAAAGTTGCGAAGATATCCTCAAAAAAGCAGTAAGCTATCTGAATTCCAAACTAGAATTCCAGAACCTCTCGAAAGAACAGCCACACGCGATGGCGGTCGAAGAGGAACTGAGGGAGAGGGCGGGAACCCGCGTAAGGGAGACGCAGGGGGGAGGGGTTCCCGCCCAAAATTTGCCTCAGCTATAGAACCTTCCCGAAGCGGCCTCCGCGCACGCGCAGAGCCCATATGTGTGATGCACAGAGACCACGAAGAAGAAGCTTGAGATGTCTCCCTATTAACTATAATAAGAAAATCAATGAATGGCTATAACATTTCCACGCTTTGCCAAAATTGGATGAAATTTGCAGGTATAACTAGCCCCTTCTGAGGGCATGAGTGTGCCAGGTTTTAGACAAATAGGTGCGGGGTGGTGGTGGTGTTCAAGGGGAGTCTTTAAAGTTTTTTTGTTTTTGTTTTTAAACTGGATACCCTACCTTCTCTGTGGCTTTGCTGGGCAATTTGCATGAAAATACAACATCAAGGTGCCCCATAGGCAAGTTGCCTGCAAAATTTCAGAATGATTGGTGCAGGGTTTATGAAGTTATGATGAAGAATAGTATGAGACTTTGGAAGCAGAGGTAGGGAGAACTGGTCACAATGGTTCTGCTGCCTCTGTTTCTACCCAGGCCAAACACATAGCTGGGTTGGGCCATCGGGAATGTGATGGAGAGGGTGGGGCCAACAAACACATCCCCACTCTCCAAAATTACATGAGGGGGAATGAGTTAATAGGACTACAACCATACAACAAAACAGACACACGCTGTCAGACAGATATGATATAATATATTCACTTACACAGAGAGGCCTACAAACAACACTAAAATTAAATCAAATGATTCTACTAAAACCAGAATGAGGGTGGAAATAATGGCGACTGGAAGGTGACTTCCCTATAACTAACAACATATATTACAATCAAAGACAGACACAAGCAACAGCCAGAGTAAATTACAAAAATTAAGATTCAAGGAATTGAGTTTTAGGAAATGATGGGTGAGGATCGGAATAAGGGAGCGTTTAAGTCGCACAAGCAAAACCAACCACCAACTCCACAAACTCTTGAAGCGTTGCTGCACCTGAGAGTAAATTTGCAAAGAGAACAACTTCTGATGTGTTGCTTCAACATCCTCCCAAAAGCACTGTGATTAAACAGTCCTGGTAAAATATTTCTTTGATTGGAAGGTAGAGTTGTCATTCATAAAATGACACCTCCTTCTCTCCCTCCCCCTACCTGGTGTTTTCCTTTTATGGGGAGTTGGGGGGGATGTATCATATTCAGCTTACAAACAAACTAAAAGCCACCCACTGAAGCAGGACTGAAGTTTTTGGACAAGCCTGCTTTGCTTCAGGGTGCTTCAGATAAGAGTCGCCTCAGTTCAGAGGTGGTCTGAATCTCTCTGAAGTGGGTAGCTTCAGCTTGGGCTTCACATAAAGAGGGTTATTCATATATTTATTCTCTACTTATTAGGATACAAAAATGCGTGGCTTGACTGAAACTGACTGGCTCATTTGACTAACACCAGGATTGTAAGGAAAGAGTTTCTCATCATGCTTTTTCTCTTACACTTGTTTACTTTTTCTTCCAACTCCAGAAGAGCTGGAGTATCTGTCAACAGCAGTATCTTATAAGAACGTACTTATTTATTTATAGTATTTCTATATAACCTTTCTAAGACCAAACAAGGTGGTTTACAAAAGGTCCAAAACATAAAAACCATAATCAGATAAAAACACAGTAAAAACATTAAAAACCATAAACAATTTTAAAAGCTAAGTTAAAAAGTTGCATTTTGACCCCCTTCCTAAATGCAAAGCAAGTGGGGACCAGATGTAACTTCAGAGGGAGTGTGTTACAGAGTTTGGGAGCAGCACAAGTCCTTTTCCATGTGCCCAAGTGGGCCTCTGCAAGTGAGGGCATCTTCAAAAAGGGCCTCTCCTGGTGAACTTAATAACTGAGCAGGTTGATATAGGGATAGGTGGTCCCTCAGATACACACCCCTCTAACAAGCTCCAGTCTGAGCAATCGGTTCCTTGGTTTGTAACCAAGGAACATTAGTAAGCACAGGTAAGATAATTTCTTACAGCTAACTCTATGGCAGTGATGAGAGCAAAGAGATCTCACTTTTCCACCATCTTTGGCATCTGCATAATGCAGGTTAGCTGAGCTTTTTTGAGTGGTTAGGGAATTGCTTCACAAGAATCTCACAATTCACTGTGACCATTTTCCATCACACTTTGCAGGAAAAATTGCTTGTATATAGCTGCCACAATAATCACAGGATCAGTTTGAGATAAGTGGTTCTCCATCTTATTGTTTTGTGTTGGATACATTTCAGCCTGTTCTGCCTGAGGATGTGGATAAGTTGTTTCAGGATTTGGGACCCACTACCTGACCTCTGGATCTTTGCCCACCATGGTAAGAAACTTTGCTAGACGGGGGTTGAAGACTTGGATCTCAGAGGTGGTAAATAATGCCTCCGTGTGGGATGGTAAAGTCCCATCTGTCCTCAAGGAGGCAATTGTGTAACCTATACTGAAGAAATGAGATTCAGAAAGCATTGATTCTACATTCTTTTTTAGTGGAAGCCAGCTTCAAAACAAAGCATAATTTGGTGCTTAAGCAAATGCTGTCAACATTCTGGGTATGAGCATGTACAAGAAAAGCCAAAAGGAAGCTGTACTTATTTACATTAGAAATTCAGTTACAGTAATACCTTGGATTGCAAGTAACTTGGTTTGAGAGCATTTTGCAAGACAAGCAAATTTTTAAATATTTATTTATTTATTTTTTACTTGATATACAAGTGACGTCTTGCAATACAAGTACTGTAGTACGGCTTAAATTAAAAATCTCTGCACAAATTTTTTTTTGGGGGGGATTTCGTTTTGATATAAGAGTGTTTTGGATTACAAGCACGTTTCCGGAACGAATTATGCTCTCAATCCAAGGCATGACTGTATTTCCATTTTTTCTGCCTTGAATAACTTTGCAAAGAAAGCAGTTCTGTAGATTAAAGGCAGCAATAAAGGGGGGGGGGATCATTTGAAGATTCACTGCCCCTTATAGCTAGAGAGAGAAACTATGATTCTAACACCTCTGCAATTCCAGTAGTGCATGTTTAAAATGCTCACATGCAGGTGTGCTAAAGATACACACCCATTACATGCTAGATAAGATATATGTTATGAAAATCTAAATGCTTATAAGCATGAACTGTTGAACAATGAGCCATATCAATGTGAAAAGAAATTACTAATATGATCCTACTTGAATCTTTTCATGCAGGCTTCGTGTATTATCCAACTTTGTAGCACCCCAAAACTACCAATTTCCTACACATGGTGCAATTCAAAAAGTGGTAGATCAAGTACACACACACAAAAAGCACTGCAACATACCGTAAATAGCAGTAGTGTGGCTAAAGAGTAATGAATACAGCACTGACTGACAAAATAAGCAAAGGTAGGGGGCACATGCCAAACTGTTTGTACTAAAACTAAAGTGGCCCCACTGCTCCAATTAGGAGCAATTCTCTAGTGCAGACCAGGCCTGAGGCTTGAGAGTGCTCCTCATCCATATTCCTTGGGCCTCCAAGGTACAGAGATTGTACACCTTCAGCAAAACAGAAAGACCACACTTGAGACTTGACATTCCCAATATTTCCAAAGGTAGAAAACCAAATAAACAGACACGGGTACTTGAAATCTCTTATACACATTCAGCCTATACTTTATACATGTGAGAATGTGTTACATAATTGGTTATATCACTGCAATCTCAAACTCTATTTACCCAATAAAAAAATGTATTAACTTCAGATTGCCCCTGGAGAAGCTTGAGTTTTACTGTTGCCATTGTTTCATCTTAAAATAAATGACTGTGTAAACACTGCTACTATTGCAAGTAGGCAAACTTAGATGGAGTTTATAGAGTTCTATGTAGGCATGAAATAAGCTGATTATTTCATCCAAGATGGTGATCATCCTTGGGTTTTATGCCCACATTTTAAAATATATATTTACTGAGAACAACAATCTAGAATTCACCATCTCTGGCATGCATCCTGAGGTAAACAAGCCCTACCTAAATCATAAATGTCACACCCTAGTCTGTTCTCCAGGTCCTTTTGTATGTTGCTTGCTTGGGCCTCAATTGATCAAGTGACATTCCAGTAGCAAAACTTTTCCAATTCCAAATGTATTCCTCATATTCACAACAACTTGCCAGTAGCTCTTGCCAGTACTAGAGGCACCTTACCTGTATTAATTCACCCCACAACAGTTACATAACTAAAAAACTACAATACATAGTAGCAGTTATGATTACTCAGTGACATCTGAGACACTTCGCAGAATAAGATGCTTGGATCTCCTCCAACTTGGACGCCATAGAAATAGGGGGTCAACATAATGTACATTTGGCAACTATTGGTCCATTTGTTATGAATAATTTTCAGTTTGTAGAATCTATGGATGTGGGAAGAATTCTTGAAGGGGTGAGGCTTGCCACATATGTGTTTGCCCCATTTTCATCTTGGAATATGAAGGATGCCAGAGAGGGACTAGCCTAGGGGATCAGAGAAGTGGTGAATGCTTCCTTGTGTGAAGGCATTCTATCATCTAGTATTAAAGAGACCGTAGTAAAACCTTGCTTGAAAAAACCCTCCTTGAACCCCACCATGTTGGATCATTTCCAGCCAATGTCTAGCATTCTATTCCGGGTTAAGGAGTTTAAGTATGTGATAGATTCTCATTAGAGGATAGATTTAGGAAAATCCAGGATAGATTTTCCTGGATAGGCAGATTATCTAGACCCATTTCAATCTGGCTTCAGGCCCAGCTATGGAACAGAGACAGCTTTGGTCAAACTGGTAGATGACCTTTACTGGAAACTTGACAGGAGGAGTGTATCCTTGTCGGTTCTGCTAGTCCCCCAGTGGCTTTTGATACCATTGGCCACGGTATCCTCCTGGATTGACTGGGTAGGATTGAATTTGGGGCACTGTGTTACAGTGCTTCCAGTCTTTTCTGGATGGTCAGTTCCAGAAGGTGGTGCTAGGAGATTGCTGCTTGTCACATTGGCTACTGGACTATGGTGTCTCACAGGATTCCACCTTGTTCCCTGTGCTTTTTAACATCAACATAAAACCACTGGGGCAGGTTGTTTGAAGATTTGGAGTGTAGTGCCATCAGTATTCTGATAATACCCAGTTCTCTCCCCCCACTTCCATCTGATTCCAGGGAAGCTGTCGAGGTTCTGAACCAGAGTTTGAGAGTGTACAAATTGAGGGTGTATGAGGGTGTGCGGGTGTACAAACTGAGGCTTAATCCAGGTAAGACAGAGATGCTCTTGATCAGAAGAACAACTGATCTAGGAATAAGAATTCAGACTTTTTTTTTTTTATGTGGTCACACTCCCTTGAAGGTTCAGGTGTGTGATCGGAGGGTTTTTGTTTTTTTTAGCTTTGAACCTGGATGCTCATGAGTTCAGGTTAGGTTGGTGCGCCAGCTATGCCCATTCCTAGAGATAGCAGATCTAGCCACAACAACCCATGCCTTAGTTACATCCAGATGGTACTCTAGGGGCTGCCTCTGAAAAGTGCCCAGACATTTCAGCTGCTGCAAAATGCAGCAGCCAGTCTGTTAACTGGAGCATATTATTGGGATCATGTTATTCACTAGTTAAAACAGGTACATTAGCTTCCAGTTTGTTTCCAGGTACAATTCAAAGTGCTGATTATGATCTTTAAAGCCTTATTATACAGCTTAGGACCAGGATACTGGAAGGACTGCCTGATTCCATATGGCCCTGCCTGATTGTTAAAATCTTCCAGTGAGGCTCTTTTATGCATCCTGCTAACTTCTGAGTTGCACTTAGTGAGAATGAGAGGGCAGTTTTGTGGCTGGCCCTACAGAGAATTTACCTCCTCATTGTTGACTTTTTGCCACTATGTGAAAACCTTCCTGTTTAGGCGAGTCTTTGGCCTGTAAGAATAGTTTTTATTCTCTCTGGCATGTTGCTCTGCTACAGTTTATATGGTCTTATTAATATTTTATCTGCTGTTTTGTTATACATTACTTATTGTTTTTTATTCTTGAATTTGATAGTTTTACTGCTATTTTTAAATGTTTTGATCTGTTTTACTGATATATTTGTTTTGTTAGCAGCTACTTTGGGCAGGATTCATCAAAAGGCAGGCTATAAATATTAAATAAATAAATAGCTATAACTTCATTGCTATATGGAAGAGACTTCCCATGATAAAGTCTACTTGAATAATACAGGTATCAAGTTAAGAATAAAGCATGCTAGTTGCTACTGCTGTTGTTCCACCAACAGTATTAATTCTTATTTTTTTTAAAAGTACAACAATCAGTATGTCCAATTATCACCAACCATATACTAATAATGATATTAATAATGTGTTAGGCAGAGCAAATACTCCCCTGATGTATTTCCCTGGAAGTAGAGAGGGAACACATGAATCACAAATACCAAAAGAGCTATTTTTGCTATGTATGCAAGCTTTGTCACAACCAGACAGGCAGAGTAATCCTGGGGTGGTGGTGAGATTCCATTGTGGAAAACCACCACCTCCTAAGCTCTGTTAGTTTGTGCTGGCCAGGACAAAAGTGGCTTGTGGATTTTTCTTTTCATCTCTCCCATTTGTTCTTTTTGATTTCCCCCACTCCAATTGACATCAATGGAAGGGAAAAGATGCCAGCTCTAGGGCTGGTGTTCTTTTTCAGCCTTCTGGGGTGTGTTGGGGGAACAATGGGGCTTTGGTTCTGGCAGATTCAAGGCCTCCCTAACATCCCCACAGAATGTTCCGTTTTTGGCACTATTGCCTGAGGAGCACTGTGGGTGATACAGTGATGACAGCAGAGCTTTCCACCATGGTATCAGGGATGCCTCCAGTGGCAGACCTTCCTCTTTGCCTGCAGAGATGAAGGACCACAACATCTAAAGGCCCCTCAGCTGCCCCTAAATGTCTGTTCTACGTTATCAAAGATTAGAATATTAAAAATGGTGTATCTGCTACTGATATTTTAAAATGACTTCACAAGCTGCTCCAGAGAAACAGTGCTCTCTTTCGTTTACTGAAGAAGACAAGTGGTTTGTAGAATGATTGCAAAAACATAAAGCACTTAAGGGTGCAATACTATGCCTGTTTAGACAGAAGAAAGGCCTACAACAAGCATGCCCCAGCCAGCATGCACTACATGCACTAGCATGGCTGGCTGGGGCATGCTGGGAGTTGTAGGCCTTTTTTCTGTCTAAACAGGCATAGGATTGTGTACCTTAAGATACTTTAAAGTAAAAATCTAAGTTTGAGCTTTTGCGAAGAAGCTGATACTTCCCAAGCATTTACTAACCAATTTTATTTTACCAGCAATAAGACTGAGCCTGACAAAACGCTGCTCATTTATCATTAACTCAGGGTGCTTTCAGTGGTTATAGCTTCAACCACACATCTATTATGAATACAGCACTCACATGAAGCTCATATCTGTGAATAATCTAAAGCCAGCACTACATACCCATTGTATGTAGTTTCTACCTGAAAAACTGGGGCAGCAATGATGCTCCAATTCTTTTCAACTGGTAGCTATGATCATGGGAATGTTAAAGGGTGAGTAATACCCTCCCGATACTGAAGTGTGGAAAGACATATGGGAAGATAAGTTTATAGAAAACGGAAATCCCAATCAGGAGATACCTTTCCCCCCCACAAATGTCACAGCAATGGATCAACTAATGTCACTGTTGAATTTGGCTGAACTGCTAACACAAAATTTGTTCAAAGATAAGCCAATTAAGGATAAGCCAGTAGTGGATAGTCTATATTGTTAGAAATGCGTTGCTTACTTAGATCTGTTCTAGGTTTATCGGTGCAGTCATTATTACTGGGGGGGGGGGGGAGATCCACATGCTATCTTAATTGCATTTAGATGATTAACAATTTCTAGGATGATAATGTGGAAATCCTTCCTAATTTGATTATTCATTTCCCTGAAACTATTTAGACAGAAAAGATATTTCAGTGAGTGAAGGTCAGCAGCACTTTATACTTTAGCACTGCAGCATAGTGTTTCGTTTAAGGTATACTGTTCCAGAACTGCCCAGCCTACACCTATGAAAGAGCTAATCAACCTGTTGGCATGGCATTCCTGAAGGTTACCTTAGGGAATGGCAGAAAGGCAAAGGTAGGAGTCCCTGGCCATTTATTGTAAGAATTATGAACAGAGCGATAGTTAAAAGTGGGTATGAGGGCAAACAGGGCAATATCAGATCCCACCCTAGTCTTAAGCCTAGTCTTACACTCATCATGACCGCTGCTCTGTCCCAAGGCCAGATCCAGAATTCCTGAAGATCATCAACATAAGGACAGCAAGGAAAAGGACTTCACTGTTTCCACCACTACCACCCCACTGTGTTATTCATCTTCCTCCATGGTGAAACAGCCAGCAGAAGAGACAGCAAGCAAGTAGGTCCCAGTGCAGGAGTGGGTAACTAGTGGGGCTATTCACACGATACAACAACCCACAGTGAGGCTGCGCTTCACGCAGGGCATGTATGGCCACCATTTTGAATACACAACCCCATTCAGGGGTTGTCATGTCATGAGAACCCTGCAAATGTGAGTTATGAGAGGGTTAAACATCCCACACATAACCCATGGTCTGTTTTAGGGTTATGTGAGAGTTGTTTAACCATCATATAACCCACGCTTGCCAGGTTTGCATAACACGACATATTCAATTTGGTACCTGTGGGCACCGCAGCTCGTCACAGGTTGAATGTTCTCCAAACCCAGTCAGTATCTTATCCACCCAACTCACTGACTGTCCATCGGTGGTATATCAACAAAGTGTAATAACCAAGTACTTTAGTTTTCATGAGAGCATATACCGCAGGAGAGGAAAAGAAAACGTGTGACTGATATTCTATGTCAGCTATATGCTACCTCTAGTATCAAAGGCAGTATTTATTTATTTATTTTATTTATTATATTTATACCCCACCTTTTTTCCTGCAAGGAACCCAAGGCGGCTTACACAATTCTATGCCTCTCAATACCAGTTGCTAGAGAACACAAGCAGGAGGGTGCTACTTTCCTCATGTCCTGCTTTCAGGGCTCCCAGGGGGATCTGCTTGGCCACTGTGGGAAGCAGGATGCTGAACTAGATAGGCCTTTGGTCTGATCCAGCAGCGTTGTTCTTATGTGAATTTATTCTTTGTATGTTTTGTTTTTGAGCTGTTCTCTCTAAAGTTGGTTAACCCTTGGCAGTATTTGCCTGGGGGAGGGGGTTTGTTAAATATAAAAGGGCATTAAGTATTGCCTGACATTCGAATCTGTTTAACCAGAAGTCTGGTAACTTACAAAAAACGGACTCTATAGTAGACTTCTGATTGTTGGGGGTGGGTGGGTTGGAAACAGAACTCTGACCTCAGAGCTGGGAATCCACACTCTAACCCCCGACCCCCTCACAGCCAGCATGGAAAGAACCGCACCGGCTGCCTCTCCGAGGGGGCATTCCGGTAGGTGGGGAGGGGAGGAGACTGCAGAGGCCAGGGTATGAAGTATCCTGTGTCCTCTGCAGCCTCCTTCCCTCCCCCTCCAAAGTGCCTCAACTAGACGGCAGTCTAGCAAAAATGCAGAGCGGAGGGCGGAGATCGCCTCCGCCACTCCTCCCGCTCTGCATAGGATGTCCGTAAGCCTTCAAGTACAGAGGCTTATGGGCATTCCAACAGGATTGCACCCTAAGTTTCATAGACATCTTGCCTGTTGCAGAAACTAGGAATTGAACAATAATCTCCATATTCAGCAGACCCTACAGCCAATGGAGAACCATTATTACAAGCAGAGATACTGGGCCAAAGAAATAGTAGAGTACCTAGCCATCACCATGAGTTTCATATACAACATTGCATCAGATCCACGACTTCTATTACCTGCTCTTTATTATTACTGTTCAATAAGCCAGGTTTCTTTTTCTTTTTAATAGGGCTTGTTGATGAGTCTTCCGGAGAGTGACCATTGGAAGAGTGCGGAGGACTCGGAAACTTCCTTTTTTGTGCTGTACGTTCAGCAGAACCAGGATCTAAAATATATATATATATATATATTACAGCAACATTAAGAACCCATAGCATATACGGTAATTAAAATTATACTATTACTTTTTTATTATTTCACTGAACAGAGCATAATAATTCAGATAAAATACAGTAAAGACAATGCCATGAAGACTTTCTGTTGACACTCAGGACAAGTTTTACCTGTATTTTGAAAAATTCTACTTATTGCTCTTTACCACAATTTTAATAGATACGAAAAGTGCAATCCTATGGCCATTAGACAGCATCTAGATGGCCACAGGATTTTTCGGAGTCCTAGCTCCAACCTCCCTTGGAAACTCGCTCCAAGGTTGGAGCAGGGACTCCGACCTCGGAGTGCCTCCCCCCCCCCCGCCACAGTCAGCATGGAAAGAACCATGCCAGCTGCTTCTCCAAGGTCACAAAAACAACCTTGGAGAAGGGGGTTTGTGGGCGGGGAGGTGAGAGACAGACACCACCACTGTACTAGGTATCCTGGTGGCACCTCAGCCTCCTTCCCTCCCACTCCGAAGTGCTGCACTTAGATGGCTGATATCGGCCATCAAAGTGCTTTGCAGGGTGGGAGGAACACAGATGAGACCTTCGCCTCTGCGCTCCTCCGGCCCTGCATAGGAAATCCTCCGAGTTCAGAGACCTGTGGGCATCCAGATTGGATTGTGCCCTTAGTCAAGATATATCCAGCAAGTATCAAAAACCATATTCAAATATGTTTCAAAATTAGCATCTAGCTCTCCATTCATGAACTACACAACTGTCACCAGCAAGCCATGAGGATTCAAGCCAAGGCAAGGAAGTATGAAACAGGCCAAGAAGAAAAATTATTACACACCATGGGAGTTCTAGGATTTTTAAAAAGTGTAACTGCACATTTGGTCATTGGTATTCTGAAAGGGATACATAAAATCCCAGCATCACTGCTAGTCAAAATTGTGAACAGTCAACAGCTTATGAAAAGTGCTGAGAAGATGAAGTGACTCAACTTGATGATGATGCAAGACCATGAAGTGGTCATGCATGACCTTGAAGTATTATGCGTGACCATGAAATGATCTAGCAAGAGTTCTACTGCTACTTTGGAACTGAAATGAATTTTAGATTGCATACTATTTAGATGCCCAGAGAAAAATACACCAATTATTAATCCAACGTAGAATGCAGGATTTGTGGCAGGCAGTGGGAATACCTAAGGGCGCAATCCTATGCATGTTTAGACAGAAAAAAGTCCTACAACTCCTAGCATTCCTTCAGCCAGTCATGCTGGCTGGGGCACGGTGGGAATTGTAGGACTTTTCTTCTGTCTAAACATGCATAGGATTGTACCCCATATGCGCGCACACAACTAATTGGCATACAGTTTCCCAAATTCTTTGTCATATGTCCATTTCCCTACATTGATATAATTTATTTATAAGGAAATTCATGTACATGTACACCATCAAATGTGACAGACACATGTGTCTAATGTTACTGTATTTAAGAGCAGTGCACCCATGATTGCCTGTTCTGAAAAATAAGCACAGCTCTTCACCTGCTTGTAAGCAGCTTCCGCTCTTGCTGAATAGCTAAGAATAGATTCACATGACTCATTTGCCACAGGCACATTCAATTCAGACAAACAAAAAACAAACAGAAAGAGTAGTTGTGTGAATCAGCCGGGAGCATTATGTCAGCTTTCATGAGACACAGGTAAATTACTCCCAAGTAAAATTCTGGTGATGTTCACATGGAATATGTAGTGCTTTATCTAGGATCCTTTCTCGGGAGATTCTGCATATGTCCCGTTTGCATATCTGCTTGAGTGTTTCCACCCAAGGAAGCAAATACAGAAGCACTGCTGTAGCAGCCAATTAGTTCTGCCACCCTAGACAGAAATTAATGGCTAATGTGCCTGTAAACGCATGGCCCTGTAAAAACAGTCCACTGGAAGGCATGGGATGGCTTCCCATCATTCAGTGTAATTAAAAAAGAAACGTGAAAAATCAGATCTCATTAATTTCCGCAACAAATAGACTATGTTAATAATTAAAAAAAAGATTCAGCCCAAGCTGATCCTTCATTAAAAAATATGTGAATTAGTTTCTATTTTTGAGAGAGCATTATCCTCAAATGTGCCCAATTCATACAGTGTTAATAACTGCAAAGAAATTTACATATATGTGATACAATTGACAGAGTCCAAGACCCACATAAATGATCGTATGATTGCTTAAACCTGTGGTGGCCACCCTGAAATACTCAATCCATGGGAACGTATCCCAAAGGTTATAATAAATCATATGAATTCATTAGAAGTCTAATTAGTTTCAGCATTAAGATAACTGGATTAGCATATTTTGACCTAGTCTGTATCTAATACATAGGCTACTACTTGGTTTCAGCCCAACAAGAAGAGAAATGCAAGTAAAAGACAGGCAAATTAATTCTACATAATTCCTTTCTTTTCAGATCAATATTGGTGAAAAGAGGGCAGACAGAAGTTAAAAACTCCTTAAGACGTAAGGGAAACAAAATTTATAGTATTGGCATATACATGAATAGATGAAGCTCAACAGCTTTATGAATTTCATTAGAATCCTTACATCAGCCTTCCTCAACCTGGTGCCCTCCGGATGTTTTGGACTACAACTCCCAGCATTCTTGACCATCGGCCAAGGTGCCTGGCGTTAATGGGAATTGAAGCCCAAAATATATGAAGGGCACCAGGTTGGGGAAGACTGGCTTACATATTGGAAGCCATGTAAGATATTTATATCAAATTTGTCCCAGATACTCCATTTGTCCCAATACAACTATGCACAGTCTGCTAATTTCAAATAGAGACCCTTATGCTACTCATTTTCACCCATCTCCCTTGTACAGTATAGAATTGAGAGAAAACATCTGGATGTTAACACACTATGGTGCTCCTAAAGTGGTAGATTGAAAGGGAGGTCCAATATTATGTATGTATGTATGTATTAGTAATATGAGTGTACCACTTAATATAGTAAAATCCCTAAGCGATTTTTACTGCTTTATATTTTGTATGTACAGTTGAAATGCTACTGCTGCAGAACCAGAAAGTAGCGGGGGGGGGGGTCTCTTAATATTTTAAAAAAGAAAAGATAGTCTGTAGAAACCCTGCATAAAGCATTGCACCTTTTTGTTCATCATTGTGAATGCTGCACTGATATCTGGCAAGTGTGACGAGCCCCAACCTTGGACATGCAAAGATGAGCAGGCGTCCTTCAGGCAGTTGCATAGAAATTCCTGCCCCATTTCCCAAATGTAATGGTGTAAAGAAGGTTGTTCGGCTGCTGCTGTGCAGAGGTGTCTAGTGTACCAGCTGTGCAGGGCCAAACCACCTCCCTTTTCTGCTCTAGAACAGGAAAGGGAGGGCCTTCCTCAATGGCGGTGTTGCCGAGGCAGCTGGAGCACCTTGGCAAAACCAGCAGGCTTCGAACAGCATTTTCAACTCCAAGCTTGGAACTGGGGAGGAGAGCAGAGGATTGTCCCTGAGCTTGCACACCCAGGCTCAGCACAAAGTAAGTGACAAGGGAAGGGTTAGGGTCCTAGTGACTACAATTTTTGCCTTGGTTACCAGGGTCAGTCAAAAACTGCAGACCATTGCTTCAATCACTATATTTAAGTAGTGACAATGCCATTTCAAGACCAACCATTTCCTTTACTCCTGTTGCTGCATTTTCAAATAATTAATATGACGATAAAATCTCTCCATCTCTTTGGAATGAAGGTATTTTAGCATCACATGACTACATGCAAAATCTACTGCCTGGTGATTCATGGCCTACTTACTATTCTGGAAATCTTTTTTTTTCCACGAGTCACTTCATATTTGTATTCAGATTATGTACTAGAAAGTTGACTTATCAATGAAATGAAACCAAGCACAAATATAAAAGTGAAGCAAGGCATTATTTCTTACAATATGAATGAAAGTGTGTTCATTCATGTGTTCTCATGTATTAAAAGTTTAAAATGCAGGTATCTAGAAATCTATCCTTTCGCTATAGAACTTCTTGAATGTAATTGCTGTTAAACTGCCTAGAACATGAACAGAAATATAATTAAATGATCCAGCCTGTAGTATAGCCTTGAAAATAATCTCCCTAAAATTACTAGCCTGCAATTTTTTTTACTAGATTGATGGGGGCTGGCAGAGGAGTGGCAGAGCGCTGCATTTACATGCTGGCAGTGGAAGCAGGGACTCCGCTCCTCCAGCATCCTGCTTGGTTTCTGTGCTGGTCAAAGAGGAGAGATGGCACTCCATTCCTTCTCTACCAGTCTGCTCACTCAGGAGCAAGGAATTTTGTATACTCGCCTGCATGCAATTCCTGGTCACCTCTGGCTATCAGACTAGTGCTTAAATACAAGACTGGTGTAGTGAGCAAAGATACAAGGGAGACACGCCTTCCTCGTCTACTTTTGAAATCAGACACTGCAATCAGGGTAGAATGTTAAACTTCTAATAGTAGGTCAGCTTTAAAAAACAACAACCCTTCATTTCATCGCCACTGGAATATTAAGCAATAGTTAAAATAAACATGAATTATTCTGAGATTCACTTCTGTTCTCCCACAAAAATAACTAACTAGAATGTTATCAAGTACAGTCACGCCTTGGATTGAGAGCATAATTCTTTCCGGAAACGTGCTTGTAATCCAAAACACTCTTATATCAAAATGAAATCCCTGCAAAAAAATTTGTACAGAGATTATTAATTTAAGCCGTACTACAGTACTTGTATTGCAAGACGTTGCTTGTATATCAAGTAAAAAAAATTAATAAAATATTTAAAAATTTGCTTGTCTTGCAAAACACTCTCAAACCAAGTTACTTGCAATCCAAGGTATTACTGTATAGTGCTCCTGTATACAGTCTGCCTCACTTCAGCAAAGGAGTACAGCATAGCATTTTGCAAATTATAAGAAACCATACCACCTACTCCCTTTTCACTTAGAAAAATCAGTGGACTTATCCACTTGACTCCCACACCTAACATGACCTGTGTCACCCTTCTGCCCAAGTCCTACACTTATCTGCACCACTCCTTCTACTTGGTTTGTCTCTCTCCCCAGACGCACTTCATCTCCAGGCAGAGGTAACTAGCTCTACCTCCTGAATAATCCTAAAGAACTCTGTCTGGTCACCCTTCTATGGATGAATGTCAGTTACTGTAAGTTTGAAGATACAGAAAAGGTGCTCTGAGATGTTTGGCCTCTTTCCCTCCTCACAGAGGCTTTTGCAGCAAACTGCCCAGTGAGGCAAAAAGGCAGCAGACAGCAAGGTGAACTGCCATCTTTGCCATCTCCTTCTTCCCCTCACATTGGCTTTCAAATCATTTCGCACACAATGCTTAATTCAATATAATGGTCCAAATTGTGCACAGCTATCACCTTGCATGTCAGAGAAACAGTATTCCCAAACTTGTTTTGCCAAGCCCCTTTTCAGAGGTTCAGATTTATGTTAACTGAGAGATGAAAGCCACTTCCACACTGCAGCTGTAGTACATTCTGTCAACCCAGACCTACTGGAGCTCTTTCCAGCTTTCAATAATGTCTTGCCTATATACATTCAGCTATGCTTGGCATGCCAGGGGGGCAGCTACAACTTTGCTTACCCTGTCTCTACCCTTACATAACTTGTGCAGCTATGGAACCCCACCTCAGAAGATAATGTAGGGCCCTCCACTCATATAATACAAACTCATTGCAGACAAGAAGGCAAAGGTAAACATATCCCAGGGACAGCAGCTACCGCATACCATGTAGTGGTGATTTCCAAACTAGAAAGAGGATTCATCAAAATGTTTCCTCTTTGTTTGGGACTCCGCTTTTGCTACATAACAGTTGCCTGGGTATCACTCCCACATAGCCCTCTCATGCCACGTATGCCTCTAAGCATCACATTCTAAAGGACCAACATAGTGAAAACTAGACTGAAGAAGTGTGATGGTATTGTGTAGGGAACAAGATACAACACTGTGAAAGACCATCCTACATACATCAGCACCACCACACATAACTCAATAGGAGAAGGAAGCCTTCAAAACCGTATCCCCGTCCTGACATCTGCTCCACTTGACCTATTTATTCCAGATCTTTATATGGTTTGTTCAAATGAACTTCCCTCATGTGTTGCTTCAAGTTGGGCTTCCCCAATGTGGTACCCAGGCACTCACAGAGCCTTGCCACAGCATCCATGCCACTTCCCCACTTTAAAAAAAATGTTTTAATCCGCCCTGGGCGGGTGGGTGCACTGTGAAGTACAGCACTGGCCCAGGGTCCAGCCCCAAAGTGCTGTGTGATGCCAGGAGCACTCTGGAGAAATTAAGATGGCAGGGGGGCTGAAGCCTGGGTCAGCGCTGTGCTTTGCAGCATGCCCAGCTGCCCTGGAAAAAGTTTTTTTTAAAGCAAGAAAGGAAAAAAATAAGAAACCTCTGCCCACCAGCACTGGGTAAGATACTAGAGAGAGGACTGCAGAGGATTTTAGGGGGCAACGATTAGGGCTACACTGGGTGACTTTGGACCAGTCACTGACTCTCAGCCTAACCTACCTCACAGGGTTGTTGTGAGGATAAAATGGAGAAGAGGAGGACTATGTAAGCCGCCTTGGGTTCCTTGCAGGAAAAAAGGCGGGGTATAAATATAATAAATAAAATAAATTGGGGAGGCAGGGAGAACAGCAGGGAGTGCAACAGGCTTGTGGAATGCTATGGAAAGCAACTTATCAGGCAGCAACAAGGTGGGGGAAAGAAGGGAGGTCTTCATGTGTATATGAATAGGTTTGGATGCCTGGATGATGTGTTTCTGTAGTGTATGTATGAGACACTGTGTGTATGAGACAGAGATGTGTGGATGTGCATGTGTGGTTGACTATCCGGGGGTGGGTGGGTGACTCGATTCAAACATAATGGCAGGAAATCATGGGTTAATTAACCCACAATTTTCCAGGTCATGTGCTGCTGTTTTGAATGTGCAAAATAGTTCTTAGGTTAACTTTGGGTTGATTAATCCATGAATAACCCATAGTTATAAACCCATTATTTACTGCTGTTATGTGCACACATGCCAAAAAAGAGTCTTCAGGCCTGAAGACAGCAAATTAGGATTCAAGAGGGATCACACTATTTATTAATTTAGTGAATTTTTGGTCCACACAGTAACCAAAGTTCTCTGGGCAGATTACATAAAGCTAGAAGAACAAAATACAATATAAAAACAACAGCCACTAAGGGAAAAACTATGTAATTATATATAAACAGTCATAAAATCTAAAATGCCTGTGAGAACAGAGAAGATAGTGTAGGTACCCGGAGAGCCTCCATGGGGTGGACATTACATAAACAGAGTACAAGAACTGAGAAGCCTTTTCTCTTGTAGCCACTTGCCTAACTTCCTTCAGCAGGCGCACCTGGAGGGCCTCCTAAGCGAAGATGATCTAAGGATCCAAGCAGGTACATATGGGAGGAGATGTTCATTTAGATCAGGGCTCTCCAACCTTGGGTCCCCAGATGATGCTGGCCTACAGCTACCAGCATACCCACCCAGAATGGCTAATGACAAGGGATTCTGGGAGCTGTAGTCCAGCAACATCTGGGGACCCAAGGTTGGAGAGCCCTGATTTAGATACTCCAGCCCCAAGCCATTTAGGGCTTTAAAGGTCAACACCAACACTTTGAATTGGGCCCAGAAATGGACTGGAAGCCAGTGAAATGAACATGTATTGCCCTTTCTTTGCTTCTACCCTCCTTACTGAAAATAGTAGAATAGATGAAACCTCATCTTTTCTGCTGCTGTGGGGCATAGAAGCACACAGATGTCCTTCGCATCAGATAAAGAAGGAATTGTGGTCGCTTATTTCTACAACAATTCAGCAACCTGATGGCAAGGTCTGGGACTCCACAGATACAGGAAACGGTATCCACCACTGCTTTGTATACAGTCATTGACTCTCAGCCTAACCTACCTCACAGGGTTGTTGTGAGGATAAAATGGAGAGGAGGAGGAGGAGGAGGAGGAGGATTATGTAAGCCTTGCAGGAATTGGGTTCCTTGCAGGAATAAAGGTGGGGTATAAATATAATAAATATAATATAATAAATATAATAAATATAATAAATAAATAAATAAATATATTCTGCTAACAAGCAAGGTCTCCTTTCTTATGCTACAACATAATGTGAAAAATTCAAGGAAGGGGAACTAAGTCCAGCTCACTAATATGTGTTGGTCTGGTCACATGACTTAAACCTTATGGTTTCCCTCCATGGGAAATGGCAAGCCGTGGATAATTATAACATTTCACACCCATGTTAAGTGATTCATGAGTGTGCACAGATATAAAACCAAGTTTTCCACCCCTCTCCAACCTGATTGCTCTCCTCATTCTCTCTACAGCTCAACTGCTATTAGCCTATTCTATACTTCTCCGAATTTACGATGCAGTTTTCAGATTAAAAACGCATTAAAATGTGTATAAAATGCATATTTTACCATAAAATGTGTACAAATGTTCATGTGGATTTAAAAAAAACCACAACACAAGTTAATGTGGAAATAGACGCAATGAATGAACACATGAAACATGAATATAATTATGAGACTGACATGGCCCAAAAATACGTCTTATCCATTCATTCCCAATACCATACCATCTCGTATTTATGGATCGGCCTCTTCCTTTTCATTTATCAGGACTCTTTTCTTCTAGCTCTCTCCTCAAGATTCACTTCTTCAGCAAAACCTGTCCTAAAGCACTGTAGCCAAATGACTCTTTATTTCCTCCCCTACCATCCCACCTCACCCCTTCTCCCATACTCTTGCTTTTTCCTCTACCTCACTTTTGGTGCATCTGGACTGTAAGTCCTCTAGATAGGGAACAAAGCACTTTTATCTTCTATACAATACCTAGCACACTGTGCTAAATAAAATGTTAAATTTCAGTACTAAGAATGGACCATCTGCACAATTTGCTGACAGATAATTCTGTAAAGAATAGACCAGGAATCCAGCCTCAGCTCGCAATATCCTCTGAAAGCAAACTGCATAGATAATCCATTCAAGTGAATGCATCCATGATAATCTGGAGTGGATCTTAGGAAGCTCTTTACATATGACTGCATCTCCTGCTAATAGTGGGAGGGTAAAATGCAAGTACTTAAGGGTTTATTCCAGGTAAGTACTTTCAAATACTCCCTTTCATTTTATCATTTCATTTCCTGTTTGCCATATCCATTTTGTTTGTAATATCCTTTCAGAAGGGGACCCATGCATTTTTTAAACTATGTAAAATAATGGTCTATATAAATAACAGAAATGAAATGCAACTCTCTTTGTAGTGTCATTACTCATTTATCCAAAGCCATCATCCATGACCTTGGATTCCAGCAAAATAATCTGCTTGTAGGAGACTGTAAACAGTAACATAGCACTTCAAGATTATCTTTTGTTAACATGAAAAATATGAGTAATTGTTTGGAGAGGGGGGGAAATTAGCGAGAACTCAATTTTAAAACAAATATTTTGCACTTTCTGCACTGTTATTCACACTATCTCTTTTAAAGTCATAGCATATAATGAGTTTTAGAACTATTTAAACTTAGAGAAGCTGGGATTCCTTTAATTTTCACATCACCAACTGCATAACAAAGCAAGCGCTGCTCACAATAAGCTTTATGGTGTAATGTACTGGCCAACAGTGTGAGCCACAGAGTCTCCAGTTTAGATCTCCCCTTGCCTATAAACTCACTAAGCCATTGTCAAGCCACTGGGCCAGTTTGTACAATAGCAGCAAGGGAAATAAGCCACGTTGGTTTATCTCCCCCACCACGCGTGCCGGTTGCATACTGGCCGGATTCCCTAATTACCCAGCTGGCGCAGCTTGCCATAACATTCGAACCCAGGCAGCATGGCTTGTTTGGAGGGAGGGGGGCAGCAACCCTCAAATAACCCAACAACAGCCTTCCCCAACCTTGTCCCATCCAGATATTTTGGACCACAACTCCCAGAATTCCTGACCATTGGCCATGGTGGCTCAGGCTGATGGGATTTGAAGTCCAAACATCTGGAGGGCACCAGATTGGGGAAAGCTGTTCTAGATAGAGGAAAGAGAATTAAGATGATGCAAGGGAAGATCAGTTAGTAGTAATGGGGGACTTCAATTTCCCCGATATCTGTTGGGAGACAAATTCTGTCAAACATGGCCCCTCCAAGAAATTCCTGACTTATGTTGCTGATAACTTCCTCCTACAGAAAGTGGAGGAAGGAACTAGAGGATCGGCTATCCTTGACTTGATTCTAACTAACAGAGATGACTTAGTGCAGGGGTCGGCAACCCGCGGCTCCGGAGCCGCATGCGGCTCTTTCAAGCCTTTGCCGCAGCTCCGGACAAGGCTGCCCTGTTCCGCCGCCGCCGCCGCCTCGGGGGCAGCCCGATTTCGCTCTTCTGAGCGGCGTGGAGCGTTCTCCGCGCCGCTCTAGCTGCTGCCGCCGCCGCAGTCATTGCCAGAGCTGCTGAAGCCGCCGCCGCCGCGTCACGTCCGCCGCCGCGTCACGTCCGCCGCCGCCGCTACGTCACATCCAGCTGCTTCGGCGCGCTGGACCCCCCGCGCTATGATTTTGGCGGAGGAACTTTGGCGGGGCGGGTGAACTTTGGCGCGGCAGCAGCACCCCCCCCCAGGCAGCAGGGACGCGAGCGGGTGAGCGGCAGAAGAGAGGAGGGCTCCTGCACGCGCCAAAGTCCCCCCCCCGCCCACAACATAGCGCGGGGTCCAGCGTGTCGAGGGACCAGCGTGGCCGGCTCGCTGCGGAGAGCACAAGCAGGCGAGGAGGCAGGTAGGCCTGCGTGAAAGCAGTAATGATTAGGGGGGGGGGATGTTGCTGGTGGCATCCCATCATCCACCAGCAACACCCTCCCCCCCAGCAGTAGCACCCCCATCATCCACCAGCAAATCCTGCTGATGGATGATGAGGGGTGCTATTACCACATGGAGGGTGTTTCTGGTGGATGATGAGGGTGCTACTGCTGGATGGTGCTGATGATGGGATGCTACTGCTTGGGGGGGGGATGTTGCTGGTGGCATCCCATCATCCACCAGCAACACCCTCCCCCCCAGCAGTAGCACCCCCATCATCCACCAGCAAATCCTGGTTTTGCTGCTCCCAGTTTTTTTTTTTCTTCAGAAACGGGCCCAAGTGGCTCTTTTTGTCTTAAAGGTTGCAGACCCCTGGTGGATAAAGTGGCAGTCACAGGAACCCTGGGGGAAAGTGATCATGTAATACTTGAGTTCTTGATTCTAAAGGAAGCAAAAGCTGAGTGCAGCCAAATGCGTACCCTGTATTTTAGGAAAGCCAATTTTAATAAACTCAGAACAATGATAAGTAAGGTCCCATGGCAAGCGACTCTAATGAGAAAAGGAGTCCAAGATGGGTGGGAGTTTTTTTAAAAAGGAAATTCTAAAGGCACAATTACAAACAATTCCCACAAGGAAAAAAGACAGAGGGCAACAGAAGAGGCCAATGTGGCTTCACAGAAAGCTTATAGATGACCTGAAAACAAAAAAGGACACATAAAGGAAGTAGAAAGAAGGCCAGGCTACAAGGGAAGAGTACAGGCAGGTAGCACAGAATTACAGGAATAGCTAAAGGCTAAAGCTGAGAATGAGCTGAGGTAAGCAAGGGATGCTAAAAGCAACAAAAATGCTTTCTTCAGATACGTGCATAGTAAAAGACAGCGGAAAGAAATGGTGGTTTAACTACTCAATGAGGACGACAAAATGATAACAGATGACAAAGAAAAGGCCTGTGGCTTATGCTGGCTCATCTTGTCTGAGTGTGGAAAGCTAAGCAGGGTCAAGCCTGGTTATTACTTGGATGGGAGACCCCTCCTCTAGTTTGCCTGCATTGAGCAGGGGGTTGGACTCGATAGCCTTGTAGGCTCCTTCCAACTCTATGATCTATGAAATCTATAAGTGTTCAATTCCTACTTTGGCTCAGTCTTCTCCCGAAAGAGGGTCTATTTCCCCACTGGCAAACTTGAAATTCAAGCTGAAGGGGCAGGATTGCAGCTTGAGATTGATAGGCAAATGGTCAAAGAACACCTGGCCCGACAAACTGCATCCTAGAGTAATAAAGGGACTGGCAGAAGAACTCCCAGAACCACTGTCTATTATCTTTGAGAAATCATGGACGATGGGTGAGGTGCCAGATGACTAGAGGAGGGCTAATGTTGTTCCTGTCTTCAAAAAGGGCAAGGAGGAGGAACCTGGGAACTACAGACCAGTCAGTCTGACATCAATCCCTGGGAAAATTCTGGAGCAGATTATAAAGAAGTCAATCTGCAAGCACCTTGAAAATAATACTAGAAGCCAACATGAATTTATCAAGTACAAATCCTGCCAGACCAATTTGATCCCATTTTTTGATCGGGATCACGTCCCTTGTGGACCTGTGGGAATGCTGTGGACATAATATATCTGGACTTCAGCAAAGATTTCAACAAAGTGCCTCATGATATCCTGATTAGCAAGCTAGCTAAAAGTGGGCTAGATGGAACACCCTATCAGGTGGATCCACAGTTGGCTACAGAATCGGACTCAAAGAGTGCTTATCAATGGTACCTTCTCAAGCTGGGGAGAGGTAATGAGCCCAGTGCTCTTCAACATTTTTCTTAAAGACCTGGATGAGGAGGTGCAGGGAATGCTTATCAAATTTGCAGATGGCACAAAATTGGGTGGGATAGCTAATACTCTGGAAGACAGAAACAAAATTCAAAGTGATCTTGATAGGCTGAAGCACTGGGCAGAAAACAACAGAATGAAATTTAATAGGGATAAATGCCAAGTGCTGCACCTAGGAAAAAGAAACCAAATACACAGTTACAGGATGGGGGATACTTGGCTACTACAAGTGAGAAGGATCTTGGAAATGTTGTAGATCACAAGCTGAATATGAGCCAGCAATGCGATGTGGCTGCAAAGAAGGCAAATGCTATTTTGGGCTGCATTAATAGAAGTACAGCTTCCAAATCACATGAAGTACTAGTTCCCCTCTACTCAGCACTGGTTAGGCCTCATCTTGAGTATTCTGGCCAGTTCTGGGCACCACACTTTAAGAAGGATGTAGACAAACTGGAAAGGGTTCAGAGGAGGGCAACAAAGATGATCAGGGGACTGGAAGCAAAGCCCTATGGAAGATACTGAAAAAAACGGGGCATGCTCTATCTAATTATGCGTCTTCACCAGAACATTTCTCTTTGGGTGAGGTGTGGCATTAAGGGCAACTTAACTGAGCCTGTCCCTGTTACTAAGGGAGTCCGACAGGGCTGTATATTGGCCCCTACCCTGTTCAATTTATTCTTAAACGATCTGTCTTTAGTTTGCCTCTCACCAGATTTTCACCCCCCTAGAGTGCCTTTACTGCTTTATGCAGACGATGCAGTTCTTCTGTCCCTTTCTAAAGTAGGATTGAAACGTCTACTATGGGCTTTTTTGGATTATTGTGTTGAGAATTTATTGTCAATTAATTTTAACAAAACAAAGATCATGTACTTCTCTAATCGTAAATCCTTGGGTAAATGGGTTATTAGAGGTCAGTATATAGAGCAAGTAAGACAATTTAAATATTTAGGAGTTACCATATTGTTCCAAGTATAGGCTGCTCCTGATTATAAGCTGCACCCTTAAAGTTTGGTGCTATTTTAAATTTTTCTGATTCATTTTCCTATTTTCTGAGCGGCGCGGAGCAGTTCTCTGCGCCGCTCGAGCCCGCTGCGCTGGTGCCGTCGCTGGTGCCGCCACCGGCAGCTGGGCCCCGGGGCGAGCGAGCACGCGTGCCCTCAGAAGGCCTGTCCCGGCGCAGAGCAGTTCTCCGCACCACTCAAGCCCGCTGCGCTGGTGCCGCCGGCAGCAGCTGGGCCCCAAGCGCCCTCAGAAGGTCTTTCCCGCCTGCTTCCTGAGGCAAAGGCAGCGGCAGCAGCAACCCTCCTCCCTGCCCTCAGCTGCCCGCGCTGGGCTATCAGCATGGCCAGCGAAGAGTCGGCTGGCAGTGGCAGCAAACTCCACCTGAAGCGCAGGAGGCTGCTGGAGCCTCCGGGGGACGGCCTCACTCCTCCTCCTTGCTGGCTGAGGTGAGCTCGGGCAGGGAAAAGGAGGATTCATTCCGGCGCCTTGCCTGCAAAGGCGGCGGGCTCCGCCTGTGTGTGAGAGTGTGGGGCGGATGTAAGCTAGTTTGGGGGGGGTCTGTGTGTGGATGTGAGGGGGGGTGAGTGTGTGTTTGAAAATGTGAGAGAAAGGGGGACTGATTGTGGGGGGGAGTGAGTGAGTGAGAGGGGAGTCATCTGTTGAACAAGGCTGCTTGTTACAATAAGAATTAAAATATACGTAATAAAGGGTATAATTACCGGTAGTCTATACCAAGGGAACTTGAGCTAACTTTCCTTAATGGAAAAGCAAGAAGGTGGTAAATGGAATGATTTCAGTGAATTTTAATGAAGTTACTTTAATTTTAATGAAGTGCTGGAAAAAAACCAGCACTTTAGCTGACGGGATAGGGAAGAAAGGCTGGATTTTTAGAAGTGGGAGAAACAACATGATGGCAATTTACAGAATATGTGAAGGAAAGGTAACACTGAGGTTTTGTCCCAGGGTGGGTAGATACTTTGTTAATGTGTTCTTTGAAACACATGACAGAATAGCATTAGTGGCCTAATCAGAACTAGTAACCATTTGAGCAGGAACCAAAAGAATGGAACTTGTACAAAAAAATGTGCCACAGAAATACCAGCATAGCTCACACTGGTGTCAACAGTTCCAAGTCATCATCCTGTAAAGTTTCACTATAGTTTTTATGCACTACAAGAAATAAGATATGAAGAACCTGAAGCAATGTTAGCTTACTGCCTGCTATGTCCTGAGTGACAAAGATAACATTGTTTTCACTTACCTTTGGATCGAGTGGAGATATCCATCCCTTCCACCACCTCCTGCTCTGCCTTTATTTCTTCTTCAGCCAAGCTATAACAGTAAAGGGATATTATGTTCACGTTGTGGTTTACATGCTGTGACTTAAAAGTGGTGAGGGAGCTGGGACAGACTACTAGCAGCCTGATCCACATCTCCTTGGGCTGCTATGGTGGTGCTGTTACCATTTGCAATAGTGGAGTTAATATTTTCATCCAAAGATCAACACTGGAGAACATATCCAGCTCGTACAGTTATTTGGACTGCCACCTCCTACACATACTCATGGTGCAGTGTTGATAGGAAGTGGGGTGGAATAGATATGAGCTGGACTAAGATCCTGAAGCCCCCTCTGCAAGAGAAAATCTACACTATTGATTAAGTTCTGGAGTATTTACAGTTTTGAATGGTAGTAAAGGTTTATAGGAAATGCTGAAGATAAGGTCTTTCGGTATGATTCAGAAATACTGACAAGATAAATTAACACTTGGGTTTGGGGTGGTAGTAGTTTGTATGCTGGGTAATATGCTTATGAACCTGTTCCAATATCCTTTTTTCATTACCACAAGTAGAAAATTGCATTTTCATATTCCACTACTACAATGTTCAGTCCAAAAACAGTGGTAGAAGGAGAGAAAACATAGGAGTTGCTGTATGGTTTAGGACATGGCCATTTGAAACTGGAAAAAATATAGACTTCTAAGAGATAATATTCAAGGCACTATGGTAAATGTGGGTCCTAAAGCCTATTCTGAAAACAGGTTTTAAAAGTACCATTTACCATATGCAATTTATTTTTAAAGCTAAAACAAAACTAAACCAGTTTTTAAGCCTGCCTCACAGAAAAGGCTATCCCATTTACCAAAGCAGAATTGCCTTAACAAATCCTAACACTGACATGGAATGAAGTCTGGGGAAATGTACAGATTTTCCTTGGAAACCAGATGAAGATTATTTGTTATCATTTATAAAGTGCCTAGAAGTTGATGCAAAAAGATTTTTTTTAAAGCATCTATAGTATAAAATCTTGCTATAAATCCTGCTTGAAATACAAATAAGAAATCAAATATAACCTCTATTTTCCTTTCTTTACAGGCACAACTATAAAACTGAATGATAATTGACACTGAAGGTAGCGTTCTAGGGGAGAAGCAAATATTAGAGAAGTGTCATTACTAGAAGTAACAGGTGGAAAAAGATGGCTGAGGTACCTGATGAAGCTGCACAGATGTTACCAACTGGAATAGTACAGATGGTTAGATGACAGAGGCACAGAGATTCAAACAGAACACAGTAGAAATACTAAAGGTCATGTAATAACATACAAATTGCTTTGCTGAATTAGATCAAGGCCCAGTATCCTATATCTAAAAGCAGTTAGCCAGATGTCTCTAGGAAGCTCAAAATATCTGTGTTTGTATGTTCATCATTCATTATTTATTTATTACATTCATACACTATGGCTTTTTAAATTACATTAAGCCAGAGTTCCCTGATTCAGATATATGGAGAACTCTGGTTTAATGCAAGCCAGGATATCCACATCAATGTTGGTGCATGATGGGGGTGAGGAAATACTGGCACCCACAACTGGCAACATACTGGCACCCACAGTTTCATGGTTATGAAACTGTGGGCAAACATTCCAACGCAGCCAGTGAGGGCATGAGACTAACAGGCATGCCCTCTTGATTGTCCCTTGTACTTAAGAATTGAAGTTATACTACCTATGAGCCTGGAGTTCCCATTTTTAACCATAGTATATAATGGCCATCAACTTTCTTCCAGGAATTTGACTAATCCTTTTTTGAAGCCAATTAGACCTCAAGTTCTGGCCATTTTGACAGCTTCTCCCTTCTCTCCACACCATTCATAATTTTATAAACTTCTAGTTGGTTTCCCTTTGATTACCTGTTTTTCTTAAGAAATCTTTTATCTTTCCTCACAAAAAAGGTACTCCAATTTTCTTATTACTTCTGTTGCTTTGCTATACTCTCTCTAGATTTACAACAGCCTACTTGATATGGAGAGAACCAGAACTGCACACAATACAGGCAGTCCCCAGGTTATGAACGGGTTCCGGTCTTAAGAATGTCTTTAAGTCGAATTTGTATGTAAGTTGGAACAGCATAGCGTTCTATACATTAAAATCGGTATTTGCACAAATTACGTAAATTGCACAAATTGCGTAGTATACTATGCTATGTACTCTACGTAAACGACGTAGCACTGGGGAACCCAGAAGTCTGTTCTTAAATATGGGTAGTCTGTAAGTCGGATGTTCTTAACTCGGGGACTGCCTGTATTCTAAATATGGGTACCATGTATATTTCTATAGTGGCATTGATGAGGATACTTGCAGTTCTATTTTCAATCCTTTTCCTAATATGGAATTTATCTTTTTAATGCTGCAGCATACTCAACTGTCATTTTTTTGGTGAACTTTCTACTATTGCACCAAGATTAATTGTCTAAATAGAGTCTAAAATGACTGTAACCATTAATCACTTTACAGTTACACACAGAGAATCTCACCTGACACTTTGTTGCCCAGTCCCTCACTTTGGAGGTGCCTTTGGAAATCTTTGTATTTTGCTTGAGATTTTACTATCCTGAATAACTTGGTGTCATTTGCAAAAATGGCTACCCTATTCTTCATCCCATAAGAGATCCTTGCAGAAACCCAATATTCCACTCTTCAACCTCTTCTTTTTAAGCAGGTGATGTTCCATATGAGATGCCCAATCGTCTTATCTTACGAGCTGTCTGTCAAAATGATTTTACAAAGTATATGGTATAGTACGTATATAGTATTTCTTCTAAACTAATTTATATCTACATGCTTGTGAACATACTCAAATAATCCTAAAAGATAAGTCAATCTTCTCTTTGCAGGCATGACAGAAATACAGTAAATTATTACTGCCCTTGTGTACGATCTGATTGTGTACTCTACTCTCCAATGTATCCAAACTATGAAAATGGTAAGATTTTAAAAACTGTACAAGAAGCCATTCAACTCATTTTAGTGATAGTTCGATAGTTCCGAATGTAATGAACTATCAAAATATAAGACACTCTTCCTAAACTGTTCAAGGAAGAAAACAGGACCATAGTTTCTGCTTCACAAATCTCTGGTATATACTAGACTAGCTGTTTATTTATTTTTTTATATATTACATTTATACCCCGCCTTTTTTCCTGCAAGGAACTCAAGGCAGCTTACATAATCCTCCTTCTCCTCTCCATTTTATCCTCACAACAACCCTGTGAGGTAGGTTAGGCTGAGAGGCAGTGACTGGCCCAAAGTCACCCAGTGAGTTGCCCGTGGCTGCGCTCGAGTGGATTTTAGGATTTCACAGAATCATTAAAAAGTAGTTGGAAGGGGCCTACCAGGCCATCGAGTCCAACCCCCCGCTCAATGTGGCTTACGCTGGCTCAGCTTGTCTGAAGGTGGAAAGCTAAGCAGGGTCAAGCCTGGTTATTACTTAGATGGGAGACCCGTCCTCTAGTTTCCTGCATTGAGCAGGGGGTTGGACTCGATAGCCTTGTAGGCTCCTTCCAACTCTATTATGAAATCTATGAAATCAATGCAGGAATCCAGGTCAAAGCATCTGGTATAGAGCCTACAGGTGAAGAGTAAGCATGTCAAGTTTGGGGTAGATCCGTCTAAACGTGATGGAGCCTATTGCCCCACACACAACAGTCATTCAGTAATTTAAAAAGTTTCCCTCCCTTTTCACCCCCTCAGAGAACATTCTAAATGGCCTATGGGAGATTTGCATACCCAGCCCTATTGGCCCCTGCAGGAATTCATACGAACATTCTAAGTGTCATATGGGCTATTTGCATAACTGCTGCTATTGGCTCCTGCAGCAATTATGAGGTGAGGCCTATTTGCAGAACTGCAGATTTGAGAGTGGGGCGATTTTGCCCCCTTTTTTCACCCCCTTAGGGATGGAATTTCCCAAAATCCTTCTTTAGTGGGGGTCTACGTCATAAAAGCGATGTCCCTTCAAAATTTCACGTTCCTAGATTAAATGGTTTGAGCCGGGTGTTGATGAGTCAGTCAGTCACTCAGTCAGTCAGTCCACCTTCTTTTATATATATAGATTGGATCCAAAGATTTCTGATATCTCCTCCCAGTACAGCCCCCTGCACTCCCCAACCTGCTCCCAAGGATCAAGGGACCTTTTGGAATGGTGCAGTATGGGGCACGGGGGGGGGGGTACAGCGGGATTGGTGAACTGTAAGTATTTGGTGGGCTATCTTGCACAAGTTTCCACTTGAGCAAGACACTTTTGATTCCATGCAGGTTTTTCCCAATATCTCAGCTCATGATCAACTAAACATTTTTCAGATATATGTTTATTACTTACAGTTGTGAAGCTAGAATATACCTGCATTTTGTGACAGTTGTAAACAAATACTGGTTGTCCCCTTCATGGAATGTTTACAGGAATGAAGCTATGTATAACTGACATATACAGAATACGCTTCATCCCTAATGTTTAATGATAGTTTTTGCCAGAGAAGTTTACCTTTCTCAAATTAAGGAAGCTTCTCAGATCCTAAAGATTTAAAGGGTTCCCATTTATGGTAAGTGAAGCTTCACAAGCATATAAAGCTCTTCTCCTGTTTGTGCTTGACAATAGGAAGCTCCTCTTGTGCATGTGGGGCTATATTTCTGGATTGCAGCCATCCAGAAGGGTCTTGACAAATTTTTTAAAAGAAAACAAATTGAGGACATTTTGAAATGTCAGAAAACAGCAGAGAAATGGGATAACGTTACTGCAGTTTTGAATGAATTCATAAATTCAGAGGTAATAAAGCTACCTTGTTTTGCATTATTTGGACTATACTAATGGGGGATGGGCAAGTCTTCAAAATCTACATAGAGGCAATTTACACTGAGCTTAGGATAGCCCTTTTTAGAAGTGATGGCTCTCCAAGTTTGTGCCCTCCATCACTACTTGTTTTCAAGCTATTTAAATACAACAGTCTAAGTCATCTTACCAGCAGCTTTCTCCCTCATAAAGGATTTAAAAGAGGTAATAATTCAAATGAAATATTTCCCAAACAGCTGTAATTCAGTATAAATGCAATGCCTTTTCTGCCTTCTCACTTTCTCTCTCCCTCACATACTCAGACACACAAACTCCTTCTCTTTTAAAATGAGGGGGGAAAACACCTTAGCGTAAAGAGAAATATAACCAGAATGTAAATATTAAAGAAAACTCAGGGAAAACTGAGGGGTCAGTGTACACTATCTTTGTTACCATATTGACCAAATGTTCATCCAGCTCATTTTACTAATCTGACATTTGTTCCCTTTTAAAGTGTATCTAGAGGCTGGTCTGGGGGTCATCTATCAGGAATAATAGTGCCATATCTTCCAAGCTTCTAAAACTTCAAAAATATTTACCTGAGAGGGACTTATTTTCTTAAGAAAACAGACTGAAGAGAGAGCTTCTGTTAGGAAATCTTTGCCAACTACACCATTAATTGACTGGAATTTATATTTGCCACTGAACTAGTAGCTCTGCATTTATCAGGTTCAGTAACACAGGCTCAAGGCAGACCCAAACATTAAAAACAAAACTAATTTGTTTCACAAATACTTTAATTTGCATGACAATGAGGATTTGCAAATGGAGGTTCTCCCCCCCACACACACACTTTTTTTTTAAACAAGAAAGTTGGGAGATGGGAGGTAAAGAGCACAAATCTACCCAGTGGGTGTGCAGCACATCTATCTCATGATAAAAAAAATCATATTCCCCATTAGTCTCCATAAGGCATGAATTAACAAGCCTTGCTTTTAGAGAAATAAAGTACATGTACTTTAAAGAAGACCATTCCTTTATTATAACTTTAATGTGAAAAGATGTAGAAATGTAGAAACACCTACTCATTCCCTTAAACTAGGTTAACTATAGAGAGCAGTGAAAAGTTGTAGATGAACTGCTGCACCTTGACATTTAACCAGGAAATCTGATACGGAAAACTACCTAGAAGATATTGACCACATATACAGTATTCTCAATTTATGGAAATTATATTAACTTAATCTCAAGACCCATACATTTTAGTAGCTATTCCTCTTTAAATTAAACAGTGTTTATCATCATAAGCAATAAAATTCAATTTTATCTTCAAAATAATTACTGCTTCTCCTAGTTTTTGAGTAGCAAGCATAAAATAAAATTTCCAGAAATTGCATTTAAGAAAAAAATGGACATAGTATTTTGCATGCCATAACTAAATAAATAGCATCTGTGTATAAGCACTCACCTATAACAGTCTCTTACTCATCGGTAGCTATGCTATTTATGCAGGATTCTTAAAATGGCGTCTGGCAGCACTGCATTGCCTCATTCCTATACTGTAGCTAAAATGGTAGCAATTTATTCAATAACTATGCCCCTTGTTTAAACAGCAGTACTATTTTCAAAGCAATCATCTAAGTAGTAGAAAAATGGTAAAAAGATGACACAGTGATATCCAACAGCCTAATGTTTAACTAAAATGTACAAGACAGGGAGCTTTGTGAAGTCACAGGTTACTAAGGGAATCCTTCCATTTTAGATGCTGCCTTCAGTTTGAATATGCAAGGACTGATGCTGTGTCTCTCCAATTACCCTGCAAAAAGCCTAATGTGCATTAAGATTAAATATAAACACTAAATTGGTTATATGTAATGGCAAGGTTAGCAGCTCAAACCTTTAAAACATTCATTTTAATGTGCTTTTTGATAAAAGGCAAGAGAAAATTGTAGTAATGTTCACAGATTTCAGGGTCAGGCAAGCAACTGTATATCTACAACTTACATAGCATAAATAAGATTTTTATGATAGTGACAGCTCGATCCTATGGAGAGGCTGGCATGCTTAAGCCAGCTGATTGCATATGATACAGCTGCGCATCTCCAAAAAATAGAAACATGGTTGAGCAAAATTTCTTGCTTTGCAATAGACACTAGGTTAGTGTTGACATTACCAGCTCAGGACAAAGCTTTTTATCATCATGTTTTAAATCACTCACTGGATGCATAAATACCATGGGCTCTGGCAATGAATTGTTAGTGTTGAAGGGAAAATAGGTCCAACTGTAGCAAAGTACATCAAACTCAGTTCATATGTAGCACATTATATGAAAGAGGTAAAACTTTGGGCCTTTGGTTTCCAAAGCCCAATCTGATGGCCTGGCGAACATATTTTGTGCTGCCATGTTGAGAATTTGGTATAAGCACACCAGAATTCCAAAATTCTATCTGGGGACTTTAAGTTGATACAATTATTGGCTCAACAGAATTCAGGGCATAGCTGGCACAGAGATTTATCACTCTTGAACTGATGACTACAAAGTAGCACCTGTCTTAGGGAAGACTGAATTTCCTTTATTTCTTGCCAGGTGTAAAACAAACATAGCCACTTTACTGAATGAGAGACGGGGAGAGTAATATTACACAGAGAGATGATGTTATAAACCAGATTTTTAAATTTTTATTTTCTGACATTTATATGTCACCTCTAACAAAAGTTCTTGGGCCTGCTCACAATAAAAGAGAACTGCTCCGTTAAATATGAAGTTTATGCAGACATGCTAAATTTACAAGTGGTAGCCTTGCACTGAAAAACCACAGGAGCACTTTGTACATAGTTCTTCCAAAGTCAACAAAAACAGGGACATTGTTTGAGGGCACTGTTTTACACATCAAGCTTTCCTTTTCCAGGGTTGCTAAATGCTATCAGTAAGCTTCAGAAATGTCAATCATTTTTATCCATTTCTGTTTAACTCCCAGCTAAAATACATTGCATACTATAATAAAAGGCATGCGTTTTTGTTGTTTTTTAAAGTTCATCAGAACGCTGTTTTCTATGCTACATTTTTTTCTGCAGAGCTAATTACAAAAGTAAGTAAATGGTGGCCTAAATAATAATGGTGAATTATATTCATCTTGGCCTATCTAAGAAAGTCTCTACTTGCCAAAAAACGTAGAGGAATTATATTATAAACATTCATTATGCCTAAACAGTTATTTTCTAACACAGGAACATAGCTCAGCCATGTTGTATCAGACAAACCATACTGAACACCAAAATCTGCAAGGTTCAGTTCTGTCTGGAAAGAATAAGTGTTCATCTACCCATCCAACCCCTGTTGTTTAAAGAAGACCCATATAATCTAGTTTAAACCAGGGGGAAATAGCACACTGTGCTTCTATGCATGCCATCCATAAAAGTGATTGATATCATACCTTGCAAAAGGATCAAAAATATATGGAATTCTTCAGCTTGGCTGAATTTGCTTTACTTACATGGAACAAAGATGGGAGAAATTTCCAGAAGGCCTATCTCAGCCTTGCTACAGTATTTGTCAATCTTTAACCTATCCTCTGTTTCTATTGGCTCAGGCTCTCGACAAAGCAGCACGATTGGGCTGATCTAGGAACACTGCTGTCTCTCCTTGCCTCAGACATCTTGCTGCAATGCAGACATTTATATTTTGTGAACTATGAAAGAATTAGCATTTGAACAATTTAAAAGGGTGAACTTCAGAGGACTTGTGGTGCTGTGTTTTATTATGTGCACAAGGGTAGTCCAGGCAAATATGCTTTCCCATGTCAGCAATACCTCTGGAGGTGCAGATTTGAGACAGATCCTTCTTCAACAAAACCTAGGGGAGCCATTTTAATTCAAGCATTCTGAGTACAGCTCATTTTCTCCTACTTCTTCATAGGATAATATTGTGTAATGTTAAGATTTCACACCCAGCTGCTAATGTACAATAAACTGCTGCAAGAGAAATATGTCTGAGCACAATTTTGACAACTGAAGAACTAAAACTTATTGTTCAGCAATATCCTAGTATTACTTGTACATGCTAATAAGTTCTAAAATAGCATAAAAGCCTGATAATGAACTTCAGCTCCTTTAGAAATTGTGATGGGGGAGAAGAGAGAGAATAATCCAAATTAGGCATTTTAATGGTATTTTCACTTTAAAAACAAGTCACAGAGTTTGGTTAAGGACAAAACCAGAGTAAAAGGGATGTTAGCTAGAAGTTTATCAAGTCCATGGGACCCTTTATAAAAAGTGACAAGCTATTTCTCAAGACAATTTGTATAGTATTATGAACAGGACTGCTACAAAACTGTACACAAACTGAATATACAGCAGAGCCTCTGTAATGCTGTGAGAAAATGTCCACTGAAAAAGCTGCTTGTTCAGACATGCATACAAAATGTCTCAGTTCCACATTATTTTAAAAGCACAAGTTACTCAAAAGTGGTTCTAAAACCAAATTTCATGCTGGATGATATATCATAGGATAACAAAAGCATAGGGTTACTGAAGGATAGCCTTGTAACAATGTAGCAAGATTACTTTGCTGAGAACTAGCACATTCATCACACTTCAAAAGCCTGAGGAAAGTCTGAATGGAGCTTTAACCTGCAAATGCATTAATTAAGAGGGTCTAGGAACAAAGAGTAAGCAGATTTCCCCCCCAGAGGAAAACAGGAAGTATATATTTCAGGAGTGGCAGAAGATTGTGAAAAAAATTGAAAATTCATTTTGACACACAGTTTGTATGAACAGAATTCTGAACAGACAACAACAAAAATAGTTTTTAACTAGCTATCCACAGACATTCTCTGGCTGGATTAAGTCTCCCCTGTTAAAAGCAAAAGATTAAGAACTATTTAAAATTATCAGAGAATAGCAGACAAGTTTACTTACCAAGTGTTCAAGCAACCATCTCATTTCCCCCAGTAAATATGATACAACAACAAGCTGGCAGATTTGGGATTTGACCAAAAGGAAATTTTTGAAATAATTACGTAGCATCATGCCAAAAACCAGAAAAGCCCGAAAAGGAGGAAAAAAATGAACATGTAATACTCTCATGAACCACACATGATTTTATATCACTCCACCTCAGAGAACTGTGCCTGATAAATTGCAAAAGAAAAAGCACAGTTAAAAAGTCCATTGATTTTATTTGTACTATAGAAAGAAGGTAGATAACAGTTCAAAACATTTTGTCTTTAATAGGTAAGGCACTGAAACAGATGCATAGCTATGCCTGATGGTTTCAGACCTAGACCTTAACTGTTTCTATAACCTGCAGTAAGAAAATCATTTTTAAAGAAACAGCTTTGTACAGCTAAATATTGCCCTCCAAAAAACAGATACACTGCATCTAAGGATCCTGTAAGGAAAAAGTTAAATATCCATTTTAAGTTCAGGTAAAACTGCATAAAAAACATGATGCAATAGCACTCCACCACTTAGGCCCAGTATCTGCAATCTTCCATTAGCACTATTTACTGCGGTCTAGGTGCCTAAAAATCCATATTTTATCAGGGATAACTTAGCTTAGCTCTTCTTTTCACTGTTTGAAAAGGTAAACTTGCCTGTTCTGCTGTCTGCCATTATCCCTGCTTGTCTCCCTGTAGGGCAGTTAAATGCATCTGCTCCCTTGCTTCCATTTTCTCTCCAGCAGGCATGTGACACAACAGACAATAGTGCAGGCAAACTGCTCAGACACAGAAAGCTGCTTTGGAAGAACAGTATTCTTGACAAACTCTAAAAACCACCATCCCCTTGTGAAGAAGTATGTATGCAAACGTTTTGCTAGTCTGTAAAATAAAGCTATGGCTAATGGCTACTAAACCATGTGACCTAAGAAAGCAAATTTAAACATTTTCAACTTAATAAAGTGCTGTGGGGTGAGTTTTGCGCGACAGATCACAGAGAATCACACTGTTAAGCCACAACTCATAGGTTTTAGAGAAAAAAATGTAAAAAAGTAAAGCTTACCTCTGTGGATGCATTGTTAACACAGTGTTATGTCAATACTTATAAAACATGGAGGACAGGCTCTCAGTACTCAGACAGAAAGGGCTTGGCACTTCAGCTTGATGATCTGTCTTCCTAATAAAAGCTAATCCTGGATTGGCTACTTTGGAAAATCTGAATGTAAAGCTTCAGGGGATTGGCTGAAACACTTCCTGAGCGATTATCTTTGTGCAGCTCTGGCAAGCAGGAGCCATCCTGTGCACAGAGAAGACAGGCTAAACTAGGCCTGTTTCAGCAAAAGAAACTTAAAAGAACCACACACATACAACCTCCTTACAGAAAGCAGATTTTCGAGTAGAACAAAGTGAATACCAAGTGCCAGTCTAAATAAAGCATTTCTCAAACCACATCTGTTGCTTCTGCTTGAGGTTTTTAAAACCGGCAGGTTTCCCCAGGTCACAAAAGCTGTTTTTCCCAGAGAAAGCGTTCTGAAACACACCGTGAAAGCCACCCTAGTAAAGGAAGAAAAGCATTTTGAGGCGAAACACACACACACACTGCCCAGAAGGCATTCAATTAAACATATTCTAAAGGATCAAGGTTAAATGCTGTAGTTGATTTGTTATATAATATCTACTCAGCTCAAAAAGCAAATATGATTCTTCCACACACATTAACAAGAATGTGGTGAGTTGTAAAAACTCACACTGTGGATTTTAACCAACATACACAATGTAAATTGGATTATAAATAAGGAGGCTGGCTTCCTAATCAGTTGCAATGCCCCTTTCCTAATTAAATATAAAGGATGCAGGAAAAAGCTACGTTTTTTCAGTAGTGTGCTAGATGCTGTTTTCAAGGCCTTCTAAAGTTGTCAGTTAAACAAAAATCTGACTTGCCTATTAGCCTGCTGCAGTTTCCTGTCCATTAACCCTATCACATTCGGCTCTTTTCAAGAAACAGGCCTCATGAAGAGTTGAGTTTCAGTGTGTGGAAAAATACCAGAGCTGCTTTCAGAACAGGGAGGAACAATGGAAGTACCGTCTCAGTTTAGCAGATTTCACGTATGCCCCTTAAACTAAGTCTCTAAATGAAAAAGCAATTTTTCAAGAAGAAAAGTCATTTTACAGTTAGAGCATAATCCATTAAAGCAACCAGTTTGATTTGGGGTCAGTTCTTAAGCACGCTGTTCAAGAAAAAAATGGAGCTTTCATTCTTCTCTAAAACAGCCTGTGTTACCACAGGCCATATGATACGTTGCTATGCTGCAGGAAGGAAAACAGTTCTAAATGAAACATTTCAAAGAGGTTTTCACATAGGCCCTCTACTAATGCTTGCATTTATGCTGACCTTTCTCTGTAGTCACAAATAAGGCAGTTAAACAAGAAAAATCCTTAATGTATCTACAAATTACTGTACATATAAACAAGAGAATGGCATATTAACAAAATGCAACCTGTGTCCTATATCAGAACAGAAACTGACCAAAACGTGTGTGTGTGTGTGTGTGTGTGTGTTTATGTAGAGGTAGATAGCAAGAAAAAGTCAAGCGCTAAGTACAAACCTCAAATAATAAATTGCAACAGCCAATTATCCTTACAATGCTACAATGGGGGGGGGGGGGGTTCACATAAGCAAGGAGGCTACATAAACAGGCAATGTGCCTTGAAATTAGGAAGACTACCAGCCCAATTAAATCTTTTCTTAACTGGCCTTCTAAAATACATTGGTTTAATAATAACATGAAATAAAAGTTAGTTAAAGTAATCTCTCTCAATCACAACAGTGATGTAATCAAAGTTAGGTCACACACACACACACACACACACACCCCTTTTGACTGTGGATTTCATTTCAGTCACATACGCATAATCCAATGCAAAGAAATAATCCTATACTGCCATGCATCATGCTGTGGTTACGTTTTCCTGAGATAACAATCATCTTCACACTTCACAGGGAAACTCTCATGACACTAAGAAGCTGCATGTTCTATGCCAAAGCTGTTTTTCAGGCTGTACCAGTGAACTAAGTGTAATGCTCACTTCTTAGTTTCTACTAAGAGGAAAGCATTCTGTCTTTAAAACCCTAGCCACCTTTTTCAGGACAGAGAACATTCAGAATGTTCTTTCACTGTTTGTTTGTTTTTACGTTTTTGAAAGGCAATAGGAACTGAACTCTGAAGGGGAAATATATAACCCACAAAGCACCAAGAGGAAGCTGAAAATGGATGTACAAACACAAACCCTTCAGTGTAGGTTTCTCTTTAAGAGTCTCGAAGACAGTGTTTATCTCAGTATGCAGAAAACTATGCTGCAATTCTAACTGCAAAGGAAAAGAAGGAGGAATAGCCAAGCAGTGTTATTTATCAGTGAGGTATTATTCAGTAGCAGAAACTACTGACTAGTAAAAACCAGACCATGCACTTGATCTGAATTCTGATCATTCTTTGTTTCCAATGGTTTTTGAGATCAACCAATAGTCTAATGGGAGATTGTGACAGACAGCTAGAAATGGGATAGCATCTAGGTATTTTAATTTGAAGCTGTTTAGTAAATACATTGTTTCATATACATGCCCACTTCCATGTTATTTTTCTTGTCATTTCTGAAGAAGTCAACATTCCATATATACCACGCACAGATCACAGCCTTGTACTCCATGCTAATTAGGTAATCTCAGAAAAACCATGACTGCCTGATTCCATACTCACAATCACTAATACAGGTTAAAAAAAACCCACTTCTATCAAAACCACTGAAAAGGTGGGGAAATCCAACCTTTTATTCATCTTGGACCACCATGATTGTGCATACAACAAGATGATTAAAAGGTATATAGAGATAACGAATTCATAATTGAGTACAGTAATACCTTGGTGTGGAGAAAGCCTGACACGAGTCTGCGTGTGCACACACACACACAGTCTCCGTACAAGGGAGGGGGCGAGGAGTGGGGATTGAGTTACAGGGGAAGCAGCCAGACAGACCGGCATCCCCAACAATGGAGAGTCTCGGTGGAATTCCACAAAACCCAAGGAAGGACCATCAAGAACCATCAAACTATCAGGGCAGTCTCAAAGAGCTCCGGGCAGGGGCAGGAATAATCCCACCTGACACGAAGGGGCAGGCATAAGCCCCCACCTGACCTGGAGGGTGGGGAGAGCGGGAACTCAGGGGTAGAAAACCCCTCTCCCTTCCGGTAAGGGTTGGTTGGGAACACAGGGTGCTTTGGAACAAGATTCATCCCCCAAGCGGCGGTGGGAGTAAGCTGTTCTCATCCCCGGATCGGCCGACCCGGAGCCAGGCTGAAATTGACTAGCGTAAAGTCTTTAGTCTAAGGTAACTGACTAATCCCAATGCGCTAGCCTGGGAGCCTGTTTCATTGACAAACGTAGAGGTCACCTCAGGTTGTGTTGACATTATAGTATTCCTAGAAAGCTGTTAGTTCCGCTCCGTATCTTGTGTAAATGAATAAAGCCTTATTTGGTCATTTAAAGGGCTCTAGTTTCCTCTTGTGTACGTGAACCTCCTAGGCAGTTTCACTTGCTTGTATGGGCTGTAACTCAGTGCCGGTTAACCCGTTAAGTGCCGAACTCACGCAAACGATCCGGGTGCTGATCCTTCACACTTAGATTGCAAGTAACTTGGTCTGAGAGCATTTTGCAAGACAAGCAATTTTTTAAAATAAATTTTGACTTGATAAATAAGCGACGTCTTGCAAGACAAGTAGTGTAGGGATGTAACCGCTCGCCTCGAGCAGGTGTAGCGGGCCGAAATCGGCCCCCGCCCGCCAGAGACTCGCTTTGATATAAGAGTGTTTTGGATTACAAGCACGGTTCTGGAACGAATTATGCTTGCAATCCAAGGTATTACTGTATGCTGATTCTTACGTGAGAAGATGTAAGTCTTTCACCAGAGTTCCAGATAACTTATGTGAAGAAAAGAGCCTTTCACTCACACACACACACACACACACACACACACGCCTCCTTATGTGTAAACCAAGTAAGGCCAGTTGGGGGGCTGGGAGGAGGCAAAATGTGCATAAAGTATCGGATGGGACATGGCGCCTGTCTATGGCTTTTCAGATGCAAAAGTCATGAGTTCCCCTCCCTGCCTGGCCAGGTGAAGTTCACCCTGATTGGCTGAGAAGCAGCAAAGCTACAGGAAGGAGGAGGGGAGGGGGAAAGAGCTATATTTCCCAACATGTGGTTTTTGTCTTTGTCTTTGGTCATCGCGTGGCTGCCGGCTGTTGGAGCAATGGCAGCCAGCCAAGCAGAGGCCCAAGCCTTCTGGAGGCCTCAGGATTCAACCCCAGGTAGTTCCTGGTGAAATTAGCTGAATGAGGGCTCTGGTAAAGGCAAGCCTTGTGGGAGGCTACCCATCTCGGACCTTCAGGTAGGTGTGGTAATCCCCCCCGGGCAGCAAGGCTGTGCTGGATCTAACCCTGGAAGAGAACTGACCCTCAGGTAACAGAGTTGTGTGCCTGAGAGATATAAAGAAGTAGGTTTTGTTATTTTGCAGCTTTACTTTGTACCAAAGTGTCTCTCTCCATTTTGTGTGCTTCTCTCATTTCCCTATTCTTATTGTAAAATGCTACCAGAATAAACCTTTCTTGGTTTTACCCCACATGGTGTTTGTGGATTGCTCTGCTTGGTTCAGTAACTAAATCCAGGTTACAGACAAAGGGCAAGTCCCTGAACAGAGATTCAAGTAGGATTGCAGACAGCTGAGGCTGGCAATCTGGTATCTTGAGATCTCTGGGGGTCTTGGGTCCTTTGGGTAGGAAAAGGTGGGGGTAGGCGGGTCAGCCAGCCCCCCCTTCCTCCACAACTTAACTATCCCATATTTTTCTCCTAAGAACCTGTGATGTAGATTAGGCCAAGAGATAGTAACTCACCCTCCTGTTTGAGCAAGAATTTGAACCCAGGTCTTCACTATGGTTCACCACTACACTGTACTGGCTCTTTACTACAACTTGCCACTTCACATGGCAGGACACCAGTTTTTCCCTTTCCCCAGACTGTTGGAACTGCAAGGAAGAGTTGCAGCTTGAAGCAGGAAGGAGCAACCTCCACCTCAACTCCTCTTCCTGACTCAGTCTGTTGGCAGGGAAATGGATACTGAGTTAGTGAAAGTCACCACATCATCACTTTATAGGTCACTTTCCTATAAAAGGGAACTATAAAGGGAATTTCATGGTGGGCAATGAGGTAGGAGTGGGAACAGTGAAGTATGCAAACCAAAGGAGTTTCATTATGGCAGATGTAGCAGAGAGGGAAGGAAAAGGAGTGAGTGCAGGGAACTCTCACACACAATAGTTCAGTGCAAGATTATACTTCTCATGTAGTAAAATACATTGGCTGGAAATACTTAATGAGAATTTTAGAATACTCTTGTGACATTTATATGACACTTAAAGAGAAAAATTCAAAAGGTAAATCTCTCTGAAGTATGATGCTAAGGGGTAAGGAGAAATTCAAATCTGAGCACTGAGTGACCATCTGATAGCTTTTAACACAATGCTGTAGTGCAAAGCAGAGGTGGGCAGATCTTAAGCTTCTGAGATCCTGGTCAACCCCCACTCCACTTTCTTCATTTCAGTAGTATAATAGGGGTGGGGCGGGGAGACCCATTTTGTTTTTGCTACTGTTAAACAACTGGGAGTGAGAAATCATTACCAATCTGCTTCAAATCTCTCAGAGATCTACCAGTAGATTCTGATCTACCCCTGGTGTAATGGAATCAAGACATTTACAAAACTTTAAAGACATTTTTTCTAACAACTATAAGAAACATGAAAATAAGGTGTATACAATTAATTTAAGTAAGAGCTATTCAATTAATTTCTTGAGGGGAAATATTTTGGTATAAAAGAATAGCCACTTGTATACCTTCCATAATTTGTGCATTTTAAATATACTTGTAATTTGCACTTGACTGGACAGAAGTGGCAAACAACAATTGTCCACAGGGGATCAAACATTCATACTGCCATGAAAATGGCTGCCAGCTGCAGGATCAGTGCTGAACACAAAATGTCCATAGCACTGACCTGTCTAATACAGAGGGGCACTATGAAAACTGCACATGCAGCTCTGCTTCTCTTTTCTAGCTTTAAAGAGATACTGATCCTGAAGCTGAAAGTGACATAGAGTCCACTATGGAGGCTGCTTATGTGGCTTTATCTTGCTGGCAGCTCTGTTTCAGTGTTATTCATATCAAGAGCAACATTCCCAAACAAATACAACTGAAATACAGTTGATTCTCTGTGGGAAACACATCCTGGCTCTGGGACTGCAATGGCGCTGATGGTGGCTGGGCACATAGCCAAAGTGACACACACAGTCCCTGGAGAGAGGATTTGGTCACATATCAGATAGAAATTTAATAGCAGCAATAGCTAGACGAGGCCTCAAGTTCTGCTCTTCTAAACCAACAAGCTGGTTTACTGAGCTAAAGGAAAGGACCCACAAGTGCCAGTAACAACAGAGACTAATTGGGACTCCTCTCAGGTAGCTCATATTGTTTTGAACTCAAACAAGAGATACCTAACCATGGTAAACATGTTATTTAACATGTTATTTTATATTAGGAAGGGGGGAGGAATCTTAGAGTTTGATATTCCTTATTTGGAAAGATCTTGCACATTAAGTCCCAAAAGAATGAGAGGCAGAAGTACCATTTTATTGGAACTATTTATGTTGCTGAAAGCAAGAGCATTTTCAAGCTTCAAGCTAAGGCTGCTGAAAGAAACCCCTGCTGCAATCAGTGAATGAAGCCTCTTATCCTGTAATAAAAGGCAATTAAAATGCATGGTCTACTGTAGGCTTAACCAATTGCTTTTCCAGGGTGTGGTTATTTAGGTGAAGTGAAGGGGAGAGAAAAACAATGAAGTGGGGAGGGCAGGAAGGAAGGCAGAAATAGAAGGCTAAAGTCAGAGATGTTAATCAATAGTGCTTTGAAGAAGTAAAGTAGTGAAAGGTGAAATGGGGGGTTGGAAACAAATTAAAGGCTAGAAGCCAGTGTGGCGTAGTGGTGAGAGTGTTGGACTGGGACTCTAGTCCCCGCTTGGCCATGAAACTCACTGGGTGACTTTGGGCCAGTCACTGACTCTCAGCCTAACCTACCTCACAGGGTTGTTGTGAGGATAAAATGGGGAGGAGGAGGACAATTATGTAAGCCGCCTTGGGTTCCGTGCAGGCAAAAAGGCGGGGTATAAATATAATAAATAAATAAATAAATAAATAAAAGGAAACACAAGGATGTGGGAAAACAGAAGAGGTCAAACCAACCACAAGCCAGAAGAGAGCTCTAGAAATATCCCCACTTTTCTCCAGTTCTTCTCTTTTCAGAAAGCTCCAGAGCCAGTGACTACTGCCTATTATAGAAAAGTGGGGAACAGCTCCCAGAAAATCACTTATAGCCCACAGCACTGCATATCAGAGATCTCCCTAAAGAGTACCTACTCTGCCTGACACAGATAAAATAATACTTTCCTGAGAACTCAAGAAATGGTATTTTCAGCTTACAGGGCAGGCCAGAACAATAACTGCTGAGACACGTTCAGGCAGAAAGGGAAAAAACTGCAGGATAATTGAGTAAGCAGGCAACATGAAAAGGAAAAAAAGGTGTATGCGCAAGTGGGCTGCTCAAATATGCAGTCAACAAAAGAGTCAGAGAGCTACCACAGATGGTTCACTGTACCAGATGGGAGCTTGGTGGGGCATGGAGTATGTTTTTGGAAGGAAGGGGAGAGGGGGAAGAAAATACACATCCAATGTTGACAGACAGAAGACAGCATTTCCAAAGTAACTAGAAAGAAAAAGTGTCTCCCTCACTGACAGAGGATTTTAAAAAATCCACTGGTCTATGTTTATTTTCAAAAGATACTTTACTCCTGCAATAAAGTAGTTCAGAATAATTGTTAAGCATCATGCAAGTAGGGAAGATGATTTTTCCTGAAAGACAAGGTGCTCAGATGCTACAGTATCTGGAATTTAGGATAAGAGAAATCAGAAACAAACATGTGACAGAAAATATCAGTCTTCTCTAGCATTAAAAGCTTACCTTCTGGTTTAAGATTTCCTAGCATATCAGTTTACAAGGAAGCAAAGGTACAAGGGCCAAGGGGTGTACACAATCCTATCCAGGACAGTAAGCTAGAGGGTAAGAGGAATAACAATGTCAAATGGCCTACAGCTATGTAAATTACCTAGTAGTAGTAGTAGTAGTAGTAGTGATGATAATAACAATAATAACAACAACAGCAGCAGTCCTCTTGGCCCATAGCAGCAAGAAAGGAAGGGTGCTTTTTTGTTAATTTTTAAAAGTATTTTTACCCCACTCTGGGAAGAAGGTTCCCAGAGCAGCTTACACAAATTAATAATAAAACAGACTTACAATCTAAAAGGCATGACACAATAGGAAAAGGAATTCCAGTGGAAGAAGAAAAATCAAACTCAGGCACTAATTCTTAGTTGCAAAGTTCTTATAATGGCCAACTTCCTGGCAGGGAAAGGCAAATCAAGCTCCCTCTCTAACCTTATGTATAGGGCCAGGTTAGTGTCTCCCCCCCCCCCCCATGTTCTTCCTGGGAGGCAAGAGGTACAGCCTCCCAGCAGTGAGGTTGCACCCTGTTATCTCTAGCTCAGTGCTTCTCAAGCATTTTAGACTTTATATACAGGCCTGTGGCTTATGCTGGCTCAACTTGTCTGGGCGTGGAAAGCTAAGCAGGATCAAGCCTGGTTATTACTTGGATGGGAGACCCCTCCTCTAGTTTCCTGCATTGAGCAGGGGGTTGGACTCGATAGCCTTGTAGGCTCCTTCCAACTCTATCTATGAAATCTATGAAATCTCCCTTTCAGAAAACTTACACTACCTTATAGGGACTCCTAATCAAGCAAAAGCCCAGAGCTTTTCGACCCTCCAAATAAACAATGCAAAGCACCAAACTAATTGTCATGCGAGGTCCCTCGAAAGCATGCGTGGCTTGGCTCAACACTATTAACAACTGATGTGAAAGCGCGCATTGAAAATTTGCCATTTGATAGAGAAGGCCTTTTGAATATCAAAACTGATGACTCCCTAATACGCATCAAGCATCTCTTCCACCAGTGCGTGTGAAGAGATCCTTGCATGCAATCAAATATACAAAGGGTGCTGTTGTGTATGAGGATCCGTGGATTAGAGTAATAACTCCACATTGCTAACAGAAGGACAGGACAGGACAAGACGAGTTGGACCTGCAACAAAATGTTGCAGTATTTCCCCACTCCCTAAGAGGAGTGCTCCTGTTCAGAACGTCAGCCAGTCTGGAACAAGAGTTGCATGTGTGCGTGCGCCGCGGGGTGAGTGGGAGGAGTTTCAGGGGGTGGAGAAAAATTACACCTTTTTTCTCCCTCCTCCCAAGGCCTTCCCTTGCTGTGCTACATAGTGCTATAGGGCTGTGTGCGCACATGTGGGAAAGCGTTTCTTTTTTCTTCCCTTACTCCTGAAAGATCCCTGCATAGCGCGAGGAGAGGGTTACCTTATTTTTGGATGGCTCCATTTCACTTCCAAACTGATGGGCAAGCAACAACCTAAGCTCTCTATTAGAGGGAATTATATTTTACAAACAGGGAAACATTTAAAAAGGGGAAACAGCTCTTTCTAAACTCTTTTCTCCCCAAATTGCATTTGATCTGGTAGGCAGGAAGGTAATAAAATAGAGGGGTTTTTTTTCTGTCTCTCAAAATAATAGAACCAGGGGTTTTCTAATCAAAGTGAATGGTGGAATATTTAGGAGAAACAAAAGGAAATACTTAATACAGTGCATAATCAAACTATGGAATTCACTACCATCAACTTAGTTTTAAAAGGGGATTAGACAAATATATGGAAGTCTATTAATGGCTGCTAGCTAGTCACGATGTGCCTCTGGGATCAGAGGCAGCAACTCTGTACCAGTTGCTGGGGAACAACAACGAAAGAAGGCTGTTGCCTTCCTGTACTGCTTGTGGGCTTCTCATAGGCACCTGGTTGTGAGAAACCAGTTGCTGGACTACATAGGCCTTTGGTCTGATCCAGTAGAGTTCTTCTTATATTCTTATCTTTCCCGGGACCTTTACTCTGCAATTTTGGTGCCCCATGTTCCTCTAGGGCAGGGGTTGGCAGCATGCAGCCTGCATGCTTCACCCCACTGCTGCTGTGTGGCGGCAGCAGCAACAGAAAAGCAATTGGTGATGCAACAGAAGTAAATATATTTCAGAAGTAAATATAACTGAATTAAATAGGAATTACAGAATTACAGTTTAATCTAATCTATTCCCAGAGATGTACCATGTTCCATGGTTCTTTTGCTTGAGGGTATGTGAAAATTCAAGCAATTGCTCTCTGTTAGCTGTGATTAAACAGTTCTTGCAAATGCAGGCTTGCCTTTAAAGAAGGGGAAGTTCTTGTTTATTCAGAATTCTGAGTACTGTACTTCTTGTTTGTCATTGGCTGAGCTTTCCAGCTTCCTCCATCTTCATTTTAATTAGGTAGGTTTGGTTGCAGTGCCTGATGGAATTGTCTACAAACAGCTATATGGTTGCCCAGCACTACAGCAGACTATCTGATATCCGACTAGACTCCACCCATTGGGTCTCATGTTTCAAATAGATCAATGGCTGAGTAGCTTTTCTGGAACAGTTCCCAGACACTCAAACTATTAACCCTGCCTGAAAAGACGGATATTTTTATCCACAGCTCAGGCAACCTGAATCACATGACTTGAGGTGAACCAGTTTCCTAGCAAACACAGAACTTGGAGGTTAGATATGTGCAGTTTTGTCTATCTGAACAATACTTTGTCCTACTTGTGGCTTGGCTTATTTGTTCTAGCAAAGGCCACTTACTTGTTCTAGTAAAGGCCACACATTCCTCATCTTGCTGCAGACTGGGCGAAAGAGAGGTGGTAAGCTCATATTGCTTGCAATAAGATCTTGGCAAGATATGAAAGTCTTTCAAATGAAACTAGTTATGTACATGTAGGAACTGACATAGTCAAATCTTCTCACATGATTGTACCACATCAATTTCACTCGGGGGTAGCTTGTCTAAAAGCACCCCCCATATAAAAATCCACAACCCCAAAGAGCATGCTAGTCTAGAAGCTTTCTCTCTGCTGGAAGTTTTAATGCAAAATATGATTAGGAATGAACTGACAGGCATATTTAAACACCCACCCACCCCATTAAATCTGTTGTTGTTTAGTGGCACGAAAAGACTGTATCAGATCAACTGTACTACATCAACAATGAAAAGACTGTACCACATCAACATAGGAATTGTCCCCAAGTACCAGGAGTATTGTGGTTCCTTTTGCATTAAGGCAATATTGCAGCAGCTAGCACCAAGGATTCTGATGAATTCTAACCTATAAAATCTATATATGGGGTAACGTACACAGAATACTATTTAAGGACTGCTAATACTCAGTACAACAGTTTTACTGTAAGAGTTTTCTATGCTGTGTGTTTTGTGCAGGAATGTGTTATTGTAAAATATTGTTCTGGGGCAAGAATGCAGCACAGGCTTAGATACATTTGGAAAGAGTTTCCCTATTGATCACCTTCTGGGCTTTCTGGACCATTAAATGTGAGCATGTGGAAAAGGAAACTCTGAGTCTCAGTCAAAGAAGAAATAGTTTTACAGAAGACAGTAAGATGCAATTTAGCCTGGCTCAGCTTGTCTGAGCGTGGAAAGCTAAGCAGGGTCAGGCCTGGTTATGACTTGGATGGGAGACCTCTCCTCTAGTTTCCTGCATTGAGCAGGGGGTTGGACTCGATAGCCTTGTAGGCTCCTTCCAACTCTATCTATGAAATCTATGAAACCATCCAATGCATTCAAGGTCAGCAGGAATGCTTGCTTCTAATTCAGCCACAGAAGGCAGACTCTTTTGAGCTTATTGGAACTGGAAAGGCTATTGAGCATGATTTAATTCCCAAAGACACAGAGGAGCAAGGAGGGGTGGGGCTAAGAGGATGAAAGCAGGCTAGTGTGTGCAATTGTGGAATGATGTCAGCTTCCTGAGGGTTTGAATATTTTTTATTGTTTTTTAAATGTAGAAAGCTGTCATGAGTGTTTAAATAAATAAAGGGTGGGTGGACAGGCAGTGGTGGACATAACAGCTGCTTGGCACCACACTGTCCATAACCCACTGAATGTATGCCAAATCACATGTTGCAGTGATAACCTGAGTCTTAGCATGCAGATCATATTAAGCAGTTGTAAAGTAGCAGGATGGAGCGGAGTGATTGCAAGCCAAGAGCAGGGTGTCGAACCCTTCCCCTCCCACCATTTTTGGCTTCACAATCCCTTCCTCCCAGTCTCTTCTTCTAGCCCAGCTACAAGAAAAAACAGTTTGGGAACAGATTGTGGGTGAAAGTGGCAAAGGGATGTGTTCAGCAGATCTTGGTGTCTGCTTAAAATTGCCCCCATTCTGCTTCTTTAGAGGCACAATCAACATTCCAAGACACTGGTCTGCAGCTGTTATGTGTAATTCAGCCCGAGTGAGTAAAAAGGGCTCATTTTTAATGCTGGCAAGAGTGTTTTTAAGGTGCTTATGCTTTCTACAGGCAAGTGCTACCTGATGGGTATTTTTTCTGCAAGTAACTACATGACGCAGTTATTCTGCTAGCAGAAAGCTCCAGCTCCATTTTGCCAGAACCAAAAATAAAAGCCAACTCTACTGGCAGGAAGAAACTTAGCATCAATTGGCCCACATACCAAACTGCTTGTTATTTATCTGCTGGCTTAATCAAATATATCAATTTCCACTTGATGCATGTTCTTGGCTTTATCCCTGGAACACATATACCTCTTTTGGCTGTGGGATGCCCTTGTGTACACAATTTGCAAATTTTTATTAGCTGTCCACAGGTGAAATGAAAAAAGGCAATAGCTAGCTCATGCAACTGATTCTCTTCAAATAGCTAAAGAGGGAGATGCAAACATGATGCAGGAAAACACTATCTACCAAGCAATAGAAATGAATACCACTACAAATTTTGGGTTGTATCAAATTGATGTCCCTCTGCTGATGGATGTCTCTTTCATCCAGTGGGGAGGGAGGAGATTATTTTGTTATTTCCCTCTCCTCCCTGTAACCAATTGCTCAAGCCACTTGTAACACATAGGTATATATAGGCTGGATGGCTGACTACAATCTTTGCAGGCTGCTAAATGAATATATTTGACTGTACAGATAGGAAAAATTAATTCCGCTCCGAACTGGACATTGTGATTGGCATAGCCCTAGCGCAGCAATAAAACCCCTATTACCAAGAAGGATGTTAACAATTGTACTTCATTCAGCTTCAAGCTCCTCCTTCTCTTCTACTCCAGATCCCCACCACAAAATCTTGTGATGGTTCTGCTTACTAGTCTAGTGCTGCAAGTATAGGATTAGGCTGTTAAGACGACTTATCTACCCTGAAAAGTTTGCCAAGCACCTCAGTCCTGAAAATATTTATTTGGAAGTAAGTTCCACTGAATCCAAATGAATTTACTTCCAAGTAGTCTTAAGTCATATCCAAGTGTAGACACTTGTGCCATAAATAGCTTCTATCTTCATGTTCTCCACTAACTAGTATATCATTTACTGAAGGAAAGGGGAACAGAAAAGTTGTCCATGTGGATGAGAGGAACAGTGCAGAGTGTTAATAATTGCTTCTGGTTTTTTTCCCTTTACGTTAATAGAAATACAGCACCCCCTAGCGTTTCCTCACTCTGGAGTCAAGGAAAAGTTTCATTAAATAACAGCAGTGGTGTACTTGTATACCTCTTTGAAATATCAGTCTAAAGCAGAATTGTATAGCCACACATACCCAAAGACAATCCTTCCTGTGTATATGTTTAACCGCTAAAAAGAGCAGTAATCAGCAACCCCAATTAAAAATGTGCACTCTATATCTGTGAGTAGTGAGGAGAAGTTCCAAGGGCACAGCACTTACTCGGGTTTGGTTTCCTTTGGAAGAAGATCACTGGAGACTTATTGACATTTTGTAATATTTGTGTTTATTTACAAGTATACAGGCTGAGTATAGGAGGAGGCACTACTAAGAAAGGCAAAGGCCACTGCTCCCACATCAGATCTCTAGGGAGATGGCTGTTAGCTTACAGAATCCAAAAACTCAGCTCTCTGTGTCTCCCTCAGTCTCAAACTGCCATCTCTCCTCACACAGAGACACCTGAATTACCTATCTCATCCTTACTTCGGAGGGGAGAAGGATCTGCCCCTTCTCCGATATTTTTTCCCTTTCAGAACATTCCCTCCTTCTTGCACTGTACTCCACTGATATGCCCTGAAGCTTAAAATGCAGCAATTATTTTCAACACAAGACAGAGAAATACCATTTTCTAAGGTGCGGGGGGGGGGGAATGAAATTGAGATTTGCAGGACCACCAGATCAAGGCTGAAATGCAGTATGCTAATACTCTGAACTGATCACTTGGATAAGCTGTAACACAGGAAAGAGGAATGTGTGGCCCTACAGATGAATCCTAGCCAGCATAGCAATGGTGAAAGATGATGGGAGTTGCAGTCTAACAACATCTGGAGGGCTGTCACATGTTCCCCACCCCTGTGTTAGAGCTAATCCAAATGATCGGTTCAAAGCATAAGCATACTGCATTTCAGCCTTGGTCTGGTGGTCCTGAAAGTCCCAATGCAATGGTAGGATCATTCTCAATCCATATGAAATGGAATGGAAGGAGACGCCCCTTGTCAATTTCCCCTGGGCAGGGTTGTCCAATACTGTACAGTATTCAGGGAAAGTACTGCTTTAAGACAGGTCAGTTTCACCTCCCATGTAAGTCCCCTCCTTGCAGGCTTACCTCTGGTTTTACAATCACAACTTGGCAAGGGCATTGAGAGTGGAAGTTTTGTCTGTATTTGTCTGCGTCCCTGCCTTTAAATGTCAATAGTAGAAAAGAAAAGAGGCTGCAACCTTAAGCACTGTAATTGGGAAAGAAGTCCAATTCAACTTAGTGGAAATGATTTCCAAGAAAACACCTTTATGATTTGACTAAAACAGTGATACATCTTAGGTGACAAGCAAGCCTAATGAACTAATATGGTTCATTATAGGTCTCACACATCCTTCAAACCAGACCTGTGACATTTTTTAACAAAATGATAATGGAGTTGGAGTTAACTGAAAACAATGCCAATTAGTATTATGGCACTGAAAACGTGAATATACATATGTATATAATTATTGTTGCAGAGAAATGACATTGTTTTTGGTTTTGATTTAAAAGCTACATACTTACCGTAACTTTAAGAAAAACAAACAGAACAGTTGCAGGCTATTTAGAAAATGAAATGGAGGCAGTCTCTCTAGAAAGTACAGCCAAATACAAGCTCACAACAATTCTCAACTTCTGTACTGAATTATGAGAGATCACAAATAACTAATTCATGAAGAAATAACATTTCTAACTGGCCACCATCAGAATCATATTAATATAAATTTGCAGATATACACAAAAAATATTTTGTTATCTTTCCCCTTTGCTTTCTTTAGCAACTGATGATACGTGGCAAAAGGAGAGGCCGTGGACATACCACCAGTTCACGATAACTGAATTTAAAAAAAACAAAAACCTGAGTTATCTTTACATGCAAACCAAGCCTATGTGCATACTTTAATACTACCGATATCCAAAAGAGGTTAAGGAATTGCGAGTGGGCTGTGGGCTTACACATTCCCTCCCCACTCCACATCTCTTCTCTGTTGCTAAACCATGGTCAAGGCAAGGAAAGGGAGGGATGATTTAACATTACTTCTATACAGCATTCCATAGTTAACACTAACTAGGGATCTAATGGACCATATAAATCACCTTGGATTCCTTGCAAGAGGAAAAAAGGCGGGATATAAATGTAATAATAACCAAATTAAGTAAGTTCCATCTATCCCTAGTTCAGACATAACTTAAATCCATGGTTTCCTGCTATAAGGTAGGGGCTATGTCAGGGGTAGGCAACTTGGGGCCCTCCAGGTGTTTTGCCCTACAACTTCCATCATCCCTCCCCATTGGCTATGCTGGCTAGGACTGATGGGAGATGAAGTCAAAAACCGTCTGGAGGACCACATATTCCCCATCCCTCGTTTAAAAGAAAGACTGCCACTTAGATTTATCCATTACTACTAAAAGCCATTTAAACTTTCCTTTTTACAAATGAAATTATCTTTTACAAATCCCCTTGCAAAAAAATATGACTGAATTAATAATTATTTATTTATTTCATTTCATTTACCGGTATATACCGCCCCACAGCCGAAGCTCTCTGGGCGGTTCACAACACTCTATACATAAAAACAATAAAAAACATACAAAATAGTTTAAAAAATTAAAAACCAAATTTAAAAACACAGTTTAAAATAACAATACAAAAGCCAATAAAACTGAGCCTACAGGTGACAATCCCCTCCGTGCTATTCCAAGCTCCTAACTAAATGCCTTGGCATAGAGGGAAGTCTTAACCTGGTGCCGAAAAGATAGTAAGGTTAGCGCCAGGCGGGTCTCAGTGGGAAGCTGATTCCATAACTGGGGGGCTACCACCAAGAAGGCCCTCCTCCTCGTTGCCACCAACCGAGCCTCTCTTGGAGGTGGCAGTCGGAGGAGGGTCCCAGATGTTGAGCGTAGTGTCCGGGTAGATAGCGGTTGGGAGAGACGTTCCGTCAGGTATTGTGGTCCTAAGCCGTGTAGGGCTTTATAGGTTAAAACCAGCACCTTGAATTCAGCTCGGAAGCATATTGGCAGCCAGTGCAAGCGGGCCAGAACTGGTGTAATATGCTCGGACCTTCAGGTCCCTGCAATAAGCCTGGCTGCCACATTTTGCACAAGCTGCAGCTTCCGAACAGTCTTCAAAGGCAGCCCCACGTAGAGTGCATTGCAGTAGTCTAGTTTAGAGATCAGCAGAGCGTAGATTACTGAGACCAGGCTATCCCTGTCCAGATAGGGGCGTAGCTGGGCCACCAGCCGAAGCTGGTAAAAGGCACTCCTTGCCACTGAGGCCACTTGAGCCTCAAGTGACAAAGATGGCTCCAGGAGCACCCCCAAGCTACGAACCTTCTCCTTCAAGGGGAGTGCAACCCCATCCAGAACAGGTTGAACACCCTCCATCTGGTCAAAGGAACCACCCACTAACAGCATCTCAGTCTTGTCTGGATTGAGCCTCAGTTTGTTAGCCCTCATCCAGTCCATTGTCGCAGCCAGGCACCGGTTCAGCACATCCACAGCCTCACCTGCTGAAGACGAAAAGGAGAAATAGAGCTGCGTGTCATCAGCGTACTGATGGCAACGCACTCCAAAACTCCGGATGACCCCACTCAGCGGTTTCATGTAGATATTAAATAGCATGGGGGATAAGACCGACCCCTGAGGAACCCCGTACTGGAGAGTCCATGGGGCCGAGCAACATTCCCCAAGCACCACCCTCTGGAGCCGGCCATCCAAGTAGGAGCGGAACCACTGCAATGCAGTGCCCCCCACCCTCAACTCAGACAGCCGCTCCAGAAGGATACCATGGTCGATGGTATCGAAAGCCGCTGAGAGATCCAGGAGTATCAACAGGGTCACACTCCCCCTGTCTCTCTCCCGACATGGGTCATCATACAGGGCGACCAAAGCCGTTTCCGTGCCAAAACCAGGCCTGAACCCCGACTGAAATGGATCCAGATAATCAGTCTCACCCAAGAGCACCTGGAGCTGGTTGGCCACCACCCGCTCAAGGACCTTGCCCAGGAAAGGAACATTCGCCACCGGCCTAAAATTGTTAAGCTCTTCCGGGTCCAGAGAGGGTTTCTTCAGGAGTGGTCTCACCACCGCCTGTTTCAGGTGGCATGGGACCACTCCCTCTCGCAAGGAGGCACTGATCACCTCTCTGGCCCAGCCGGCCGTTCCCTCCCTGCTAGTTTTTATAAGCCAAGAGGGGCAAGGATCCAGAACAGACGTGGTTGCACGAACCTGTCCAAGCACCTTGTCAACATCCTCGAGCTGTACCAACTGAAACTCATCCAAAATAACTAGACCAGGCTGTGCTCCGGGTACCTCTCCTGATTCTACTGCTATAACATTGGAGTCTAAGTCCCTGCGGATGCAAGAGATTTTTTCCTGGAAGTGCCTAGCGAATATATCACAGCGGGCATCAGATGGGTCGATGATGTCCCTGGGGCCAGCATATAACAGGCCCCGGACGACCCTAAAGAGCTCCACTGGGCGGCAGAGAGATGTTTGGATAGAGGCAGTGAGATGTTGTCTCTTTGCCACCTTCACTGCCTCTAGGTATACCTGGCTATAGGCACATACCAGGGCTCGATTGCATCCACTAGGAGTTTTCCCCCACCTGCACTCAAGCAGTTCTAATTATAAGAACATAAGAGCAGCCATGCTAGATCAGACCTAGGGTCCATCTAGTCCAGTATTCTGTTCACACAGTGGCCAACTAGCTGTCCACGGAAAACCCAAAAGCAGGACATGAGTGCAACAGCACCCTCCCACCTATGTTCCCCAGCAACTGGTGTACATAGGCATACTGCCTCTGATACTGGAGGAAGCATATAGCCATCAGGACTAGTAGCCCTTGATAATCTTCTCCTCCATGAATTTGTCCAACCCCCTTTTAAAGTGATCCAAAGTGGTGGCCGTTACTACAGCTTGTGGAACTGAATTCTACGTATAGTTGAACTATGTGCTGTGTGAAGAAGTACTTCCTTTTATCTATTCTGAATCTCCCACCAATCAGCTTCATAGGATGGCCCTGGGGTCTAGTATTATGAGAGGGAGAAAAATGTCTCCCTATCCATTTTCTCCACGGTTTCCTGCTTCTGATATATTTAAAGAATTCTTTATTGTTGGCCTTGATGTGTCAAAATACACAATCAAGTGGAATGCCAAGTGGAATGGCTTATCCAATTTTGTAAAATCAGCTCCAGCTTCTGTGGCCTGATGATGTGAAGAAAATGCTTGTGGCAGTTCAACCCACTACATGTCTTCCCTTGCTCATCATGGCTTGTTCAAGCTAGCTGAAGCGTTTGGATTGGGTGGGTCCAGAGAGTGGTGAATGCATCACTGCATGAGGGGGAGGATCCCTGCTGCCCTTAAGAAGGCAGCGGTATGGCCAGTCCTGAAAAAACTCTCATTGGATCCAGAGGTTTATAATAACTACCACCTGGTGGCGAACACCCCATTTTGGAGCAAGGTGCTTGAGAGGGTGGTGGTGACTCAGCTGAAAATGTTCTTGAAGGATACTGATTGTTTAGACCTATTTCAGTCTGGATTCCATCCAGATTATGGAACGGAATCAACCTTGGTTGCCCTGGCTGATTGAGGGAGTGTGACTCTGTTACTATTACTCAATTTCACAACAGCTTTTGATACCATTAATCATGGATCGCCTCTGTGGACTGGGGTTGGGGGCACCGATTGTTGGTGGCTTTGCTCCTATCTACAGGGCAGGTTCCAGGGGAACTGTATGTAGGCCCCCTGGCAATCCTGGCTGTGGGTTGCCTCAAGGTACCATCTTGTTATCAATATTTTTCTACAGTGCAGTCAACAGGGGATTTGGGGCAAGATGCCATCAGTATGCTGATGACACCCAACTCTATCTCTCCATTATACAGGCATACCTCGGAGATATTGCAGGTTCAGTTCCAGACCCCCACAATAAAGCGAATATTGCAATAAAGCAAGTCACATGAATTTTTTGGTTTCCCAGTGAATATAAAAGTTATGTTTACACTATACTGTAGTCTATTAAGTGTGCAATAGCATTATGTCTAAAAAAACAATGTACATACCTTAATTAAAAAATACTTTATTGCTAAAAAAGGCTAACCATCATCTGAGCCTTCAGCAAGTCATAATTTTTTTGCTGGTGGAGGGTCTTGCCTCGTTGATGGCTGCTGACTTCGATTTGTAAAAGCCGCAATATCTGTGAAGTGCAATAAAGTGAAGCGCAATAAAACGAGGTATGCCTGTATCTGAATCAGGAGATGCCATTCACAACTTAGATCAGTGCTCGAACACAGTGGTGGGCTGGATGAGAGCTAATAAGCTGAAGCCCGATAAGACGGAGGCTCTGCGGGTGAGTGGTTCCCAGGTCCAGGAATTAGAGGATTTACCAGCTCCGGGTGGTGTTGTACTCCTGAAGGAACAAGTTCACAGTTTGGAGGTCCTCCTGGATCTATTGCTGTCATTGGAGGCCCAAGAGACCACCGTGGCTAGGAGCATCTATTACAAACTTAGGCTGATATGCCAACTGCAGCCGTTCCTGGACAGGGATAGTCGAGCCACTGTGACCTATGCATTGGTAACCTTGAGATTGGATTACTGTAATGTGCTCTATATGGTGTTGCCCTTAAGGCTGGTTTACAAGCTGCAGCTAGTGCAGAATGCAGTGGTGGGGTTATTGACTGGGGTGCCTTACCACGCACATTACATGTGTACTAAAGGATCTACACTGGCTATCATTCTGCTACCAAGCTAAGTTTAAGGGGTTGGTATTAGTATATGAGGCACAATACAACTCAGGACCAGGTTACCTCAAGATATGCCTTCTCCTATACCAACCTCCCAGGCCATTACGATCTTCAGGGGAGGCCCTGTGGTCTATGTCATGGTCTATGGATTTCCGTTTGGCGACAACACGGAAACGGGCCTTCTCCACAGTGGTGCTTGCCCTGTGGAATTATCTCCCCTTTGAAGTACATCAGGTCTCAATGCTGGCATGTTTTAGGAATTTATTGAAAACATATCTATTTGTTTTGGCTTTCTCCCAGCTATGAGTTATTTCGTACCTGCTTCACGATACTATTATGTGTGTATTTTGTTTTTGTTTGTTTTTATTTTTGTAAACCGCTTCAGGATTTGTTTCAAATGAGAAGTGGTATATAAATATTGTTAATAAATAAATAATAATAAATTAAGCTTAAGTTCACTTAAGTTTGTGTTGGACCGTGACCAGTTTGTTAAGATCTATTTAAGCATTTGCATCAAAAATAGTTTTGCTAAGGTACAAATGGTATGTCCCCTCATAAGTCAACACAGTATTTTAATCATGAAAACTTTTTTTTTTTAAATCACCACTGACAGTTTCAACAGTAACAGCTTTTAAGAACATTTCTCATTCATTTCACTACAAACTATGGAAATTATGGTGAAGATTTTGTGGCATTCATCCATTAAAGCCAAAAAGAGCTATTTTTTTTAAAATAGTTGAACATAGTTACTCACACTTTGCCATATGTTTGTTTTACAAGCATTCTTTTACCAAAAACAAACAAACAAAAACAATGGGGGGGAGATGGAACTATGTCAGAAAGGTTAAAAGATCATTTTAAACAATTTTAAGCAATTAGGTGTGATCAATCACATCATCTTAATTAGATCTTCCTGAGGAGGTCTCTCTCTCTCTGGGTTCAATCTGATCATGTTTATCTGTGAAATGTCTATCACAGATTTACATGGTTCTCTTAATGACTGTCACTGATTAATTAGTATGAAAAGAGCTTATTTCTCATTTGAATGAAGTACGGATCAGAGGCAGACAATTTTATTAAGCACTAAACTTAACATTTTGTAACTGACACCTTGACAGATCACATACAAGTGATTCCCAAACTAAAAGAAACTTCAGAAAGTTCACACTATACAACTCTCCCAAGAAATAAAAATCATTCACTTTTGAACACCATCCTACTTTTTCTAAACCCACTAAACGAGTCACACACAAAACTGTATTCACACAGCCAAAACTTGCCTCACTCTTGCTAAATCCAAGTAGACATATTTACTTGGAGGGAAGTTCCAATGAATTCACTGGAGACTTCAGTAAATATGATTAGGATTGCAGTTCTACTTAATACACATTTTCCTTTGATCCTCTTCCCACATTATATTCTTTAGATGTTCAACTAAAAATATATAATACAGACATACTCATTAGAGAGCTGTGATTCCCTGTTGAGTGTACACTCTGTGCTGCCTGGGTTTATTGCTATGTCATTGCGAAATGGCCATTAAACATACACTTTTAACAATACTTGATCATAAGGCTCTTCATTACACACATTCTTAGCTTCATTTTGGCATATAAGGGCTCAATCCTATGCTTGCGTTATGCTGGCAGAGGGGCAACAGGATATGGCAGAAGTCCCGTTTCCCCTATGCAACACAGATATGCCAGTGGAGCAACTTGGGAGAGACCAGCAGAACTCTCCACTGGTGCAACGACGGTGCCAGCGAGGATGCAATGGCAGAACGTTCGAAACAGGGCAGAGTCATGGGTAGGATGGGAGTAGCATAGGGAAGGAGATATTATACCAAATCCCATACTACTCATTCAGACCACAAGCACATCCCTGTCAATTGTGGAACTTTACACCAGACCCAGAACCGGTGCAAATAATTTCCTTCCCTCTGAGTTCAGTAGCAGGGGAAAATAAATTTGAAGAAAGCTGCCACTCCAACAATGACCACCGCACCTATATTGTCATGACAGAGTATAGGATATGTTGCAAGTCAACACCCAATCACAGCACACTACCAGTAGTATATAAACCCCATATAGGAAGACCACTACTCAAGTTGATGGAGTGTGCAACATGAGGCTATATCTTGATGGCCCCATGTAGTTCCGACTTGGAACTCACAAGGGAGAACTCTGGTTATGGGAAACTGGGAAAAAGTGCACTTTGCACACAAAGGGGGCACTTTGCACAAACAGCCTGTTTCCAGAACACACACAGGAATTTGAGCACATTGTTAACACCTCTTTTCTCAGAACCCTACAGATAACTTGCCCTTGGGACTCCAGACACAAATACCCAGCAACAACCCCCACTCCATTTCAGTGACTGTAGGTGCCAGGACAAGGGGGCAACCATGCTATAATATAGAACTGCTGCAGCTGTCTTTGTCCCGCTGCCCCCTGCGCTATATGTGAAAGCTTGTCTGAACTGTATTGCTCTAACATTTTTCCTTCCAGCAACAGGAGCAGCATCTCCCACACAGCGGAAACACTCACTCCCACATCCAGGTAAGTTCTCTGTTGGCAAAGGTCAGGCATTCCACTCGAAGCATTGCGACCGCTGGGTGAGTAATTTTGCCTTACAGGGCACAGCCCAGATGCATACAGCTGAACAAGAGCTGTTCCCGCACACAGAGTTTCACTACAATTCAGTGATAGATGCCAAGAGCACAGGGCTGCAGGAGGAGCCCTCGCTGCAATCTGCTGTACATTGCCCTACAGCAATTTGCTCCTGTGAAACACTTCAGTTTGATTTCGAAACCCTGTTAAGGGAGCAATCCTATGCAAGATTAGACAGAAAAAAAGGCCTATAATTCCCAGCATGCCATTTTTTCTGCCCAAACTTGCATAGGATTGAGCCCTTAGTCTCTTTTACACCAACTCCAGTGCATTAGACCTGGCTAATTTAGGTTGGCTGTACTTACCCCATCATGACAACAAAGTTCTTGTGCGACTTTCTTTTGCAGCTCTGAAAGACAGACCAAATAAGTTTGGGTTTAGATTCCAGCTACAGGGGGGGGAAACCAAACCAACAAAGTGTAGTTAATTTTTCCGTATTTTATTTATGATAGAGTCTTAGATATTAATATTCAGATAGATCAAGCTGGTGGTGTAGAAACAACATAAAATACTGTCATCCTCAAAACAGCAGATAATCACAGCATGTGTATGCAGTAAAGGTGAGAGTCTGAGCTAATGGCATAGGATTTCTTTTCTAGATCTCATTAATTTCTTCCTTTCTTAAATGAAATTGAAAATCAGAGGAATGTGGGTGGGTCAGAAAAGGTCATCTATTTAGAGGGCCTCTTCTATTGTGGCACCTAAACTCCCAGAGGAGGGCCAGCATCTCTTCTCCATCATCCCAGTTTGCAGGACACGGAATAATGGGCTCAAGTTACAGGAACCTAGATTCCACCTAAACATCAGGAAAAATTTCCTGACTGTCAGAGCAATAAGACAATGGAACCAACTACCTAGGGAGGTGGTGGACTCTCCCAATCTGGAGGCATTCAAGGTGCAGCTGGACAGCCATCTGTCAGGGATGCTTTGACCTGGATTCCTGCATTGAGCAGGGGGTTGGACTCGATGGCCTGGTAGGCCCCTTCCAACTCTACTTTTCTATGATTCTATTATTCCCACTGTTCAGGGCCCTTTAAATGGGCACTTAAGAATGTCTTATTCCAACAGGTATATTTTAGACCAGGGGTGGGCAACTTGTAGGCCAAAGCATCTGGAGGGCCACAACGTCCCTCATCACTGGCCACAGATGGGGAATGTGTGTCCCTCTAGATGTTGTTGGACTGCAACTCCCATCAGTCCTAGCCAACATAGCCAATGGTGAGGGATGATGGGAGTTGCAGTCCAGCAACATCTGGAGGGACACACATTCTGCACCCCTGCTAAACCACTCAATATATGAAAAAGACAGAGAATCATTAAAACTATGGATCAATGTAAAATGCAACAAAGAGATATATTAAGGCTGCAATCCTATACACACTTACCTGGAAGTTTGTCCCAATACTCAGTGAGCCTTACTTTTGTGTGGATTACACTATAAATGTAAGACACTTTTGGGGCATCCAGTCCATTCACCACCACCCCCGCCCTTACACACTCATAGCACAGATCTCATCGAGTAATAATAATACTTGGCCCAATGTTGTAGGTCAGGGATGGAGAACATGTGGCCCTCTAGATGTCTTTGGACTGCAACTCCTACCAGTCCTAGCCAGTATAGTCAATGGTAAGGGATGATGAGAGTTGCAGTCCATCCACATCTGGAGGGTTACATGTTCCCAACCCCTACACTACACTGTTTCCCCAGTCCACATACCACCCTTATGCCGCAACTCTTATTTATTTATTTATTTATTTTTGAAATCGCCCATCTGGCCAGTTATCTGGCCACTCTGAGCAATGTACAGTCCAATAAAATACAAGGGGAGAAAAAACAGAGTGTAAAACACAATTAAAAACAGTACAAAACTTAAAAATCCTAACCCACCCCATATTCCTGCCTGAAAAGCCACGTTTTTAATGCACGGCAGAAGCTAATCAAGGAAGGGGCATCGCGGTCACTGGGGAGAGAGGTCCATAAATTGGGGGCTGCCACAGAAAAGGCCCTCCTCCTAGTCCCCACCAGCCTGGTTTCTCTGGCTGATGGGACAAGGAGAAGGCCGTCCGTGGCAGATCTTGTTGAGCGGCCTACTTGATGTTGCTGGAGGCGCATTCATCAGCTTTGGGCAGGTGGCTACAGTTTTCCCCAATTTGTTCCTGCCCTCTAGGATGGCGGTGGGTAATCTGTGGCCTGCCAGATGTTTTAGCTTCTGACTTCCATCGGCCCTAGCCAGCATAGCCAATGGTGAGTATACAGGCCTGTGGCTCACGCTGGCTCAGCTTGTCTGAGCGTGGAAAGCTAAGCAGGGTCAAGCCTGGTTATTACTTGGATGGGAGACCCCTCCTCTAGTTTCCTGCATTGAGCAGGGGGTTGGACTCGATGGCCTTGTAGGCCCCTTCCAACTCTATGATCTATGAAATCTATAAGTCTCATGGTAGTTGTGGCCCTCCAGATGTTTTGGCCTACAAGTTGCCCACCTCTGCTCCAGGAGCTGGCAAGCCAATCTTTCTCCACCTCAGCAGCAATATGGGGATAATAACGTTGATCTACTTATAAAAGATTACTGAGATCATGTAAGTGAAGTGCTTTGAACACTCCAGAACATTATAGTATCCTATTGCCTGCTCTCCTTTGGTCCAGCTAGCCCAGTATGGTTTACTTCTCTAACTGGCAGCATCTCTGCAGCTTGTCAAAGGTCTCCATTGTTTTCCAATCCTCCTACATCAGGTATTTTAGCATTTTTAGCTCAGTATGTCTGTGATAAAACCCCAGACCTTCTCCAAGTAACCTGGGAAAAAGAGATCAAAGATAGCAGGCAAAAAAGGCACCAGAAGCCAGCTCCTACTGGACTGCCCCCTTCCTCACCACCCGCACTGCAGAATATTAGTTATGTTTTGATCAATAATGTCTTATTGTGCTTTTATTAGTGTATGTTTATTTTACTTGTAAGCCACATTGGAGGAATTTATATCCCATCTTTACAGTGTAATCTTCTACATGTCTACTCAGAGGTAAGTCCCAATGTATTCCATAAAACTTATTTCCAGGTAAATGGGTACAGAATTGCATTTATTAAGGATACAAATAAATAATCCTATATATTAATAGCAAATTCATTCTCCATGTGGATCATGTAGCCAAACCGGCACCATCCACACACAAGAGGGAGATATTAGCAGGCTTGGGGAAATCCAAAAGTTTGTAGAAATACAAACAATCTTTGGACTGAGGGTGGGGGGAGAACACAAAAGCAGCTAAATGAGGACTAAGCATGTTTGGTGGGCATGGAATGGTGGCTGTGGGGGAATGAAAAAGTAGCAAAGGGAAGAGGAAGAAATGCACTGGAGTATCTTGGGAGAGGGCATGGCAGAGGCTAGCTGGCACCCTGAACAACAGCACTCCACACAGTGCAATATTTTGTTGCAGGTCCCGCTTGTAAATAAATCATTTGCAAACTCTCATTCATAGATTTCATAGATCATAGAGTTGGAAGGCGCCTACAAAGCTATCGAGTCCAACCCCCTGCTCAATGCAGGAAACTAGAGGGGTCTCCCATCCAAGTAATAACCAGGCCTGACCCTGCTTAGCTTTCCACGCTTAGACAAGCTGAGCCAGCGTAAACCACATTTTTCTAGGTAGAGGTGTTTCTTTTAAAAGTTATTGTTTTGAAAGCTGCTTTGGAAATCCGGATTTAAAAGCGTGTGTGTGTGTGTGTGTGTATGGCCACAATGTCGCAGGATGAAAACCTGTGGGCTCCCAACTTCCATCAGCCCCAGCCAGCCTGGCCAGTGGTCAGGAATGATGGGAGTTGTACTCCCAACAGCATCTGGGGGGCCGCAAGCTCCCAATCCTAGCCATAAAGACACACTTTATGAACAGATACACAGCCCAGTATGGGTCTAGTCTGACTAGCAGCGGCTAGCCAAGATCTCATGCAATGCTCTTCCCAGCCCACCCACCTCAGATTTATCTATTTATTCCCCCCCCGCCCTAGCAAAGCACGTGCTCTGCTACTGCTGAGCTTATGGGCTCACCGCCTGAACTGGATTCAGGTCAACTTATTCCAAAGTAAATGTACTTAAAAGCTTTATCCCTGTGCACTTCTACCCCAAAGTAATCCCTACGAAGTTCAATGGGGCTTACTTTTGAGAAAAGACTCCCTCCCGGCGCCGCCCCTAAGAGTTGGGGCTACAAGTGCGTCCCAGTTTCAGACAGAGGCTCGGCCCACAGTTGCTATAAAGGCAACAAAGCACATCGGAGAATTATACTGAACACGCGGGGTCTAAAGATACCTGATGCTCTTTCTTCCCAGTTAAAACTCCTCAGAGGATGTTGCCTCTTCACTACGGCACAAGAGAAAGAGAATACAGGTGGAGGGACACTAGAAAGGCCCACCTCCCTCCCGCCCTGAGTGGCCGGATTCCGAGCCATTCACGCGCCTCCCCCCCCCCCACCGTTTCGAGCGTTGGCCAGCCTCTCTCTTAACCCAGTCTCACCGGAGTCCCCGCCCCTGAAAAGCTCGCTTCCAGCCAAGCCCAACGATTAGCCGCTGAAGCCATCAGTCACTATTATCCCGCACGGTGGTTGGGCGAACGCGGAAAGAAGGGCGGTTAAGAGTTGTGGACGCGTGGGGGATGGGGGTGTGTGTGAGAGTCGTTGGTGTTTACTGGGTGTAAAGGGGAAGAGGCTTGTGGAGGAGTGAAGGAACAGCGTCTCGTCTCCGTCCTCAACTTTGGGCCCTGGAGCTTCCCGCCCTCGAAAGCCCTCCGCCGTTATGGGGCTCCGGAAGAAGAACAAGAGCCCGCCAGTCCTGAGCCATGAGTTCGTTATCCAGAACCACGCGGACGCCGTGTCCTGCCTGGCTATGGGCCTCCTCCTGGGGCTCATGTTCGAGGTATCATCGCTTCGCGGAACCTGGGGAGGCGCGGCGCGGCGCGCGAGCTTCTTCACCGAGCCACGCCCCTTTCTGGCTCCCCTCCCATCGCTCGCGGCCCCCGCCTTTCCCTGAGTTCCGGCGCTCTTGCTGTCTTCCTTTGGTTGCTGATTCTCGCAGCTTCACGCCCTTGTACGTGCGCACGCTTCCCTAGCAAGCTTTTTTTTTTTTTTTTGTAAGTGTCGCGATTTGTGCCCGGTCTACCGACCCAGCCACAAAAGAGCTTGGTTGGGCGTGCCCCCTCTCCCTCCCACGCTACCACACACACCTTCTTGGCCGGTAAAGGGACGGAGGAAGCAGTCTTGAGAGCAACCCCCCCCCCCGAGATAACTCGTGCAAGTCAGCCAAGTCACAGATTCTGTTTGGGGTGTGTGTGTTAGTCGTATAGGACTAAAAGGCAACATCACTGTTTCTCCATAACAGTGCTGTCCCCTTATTTAATGCAGTGTTAGTTAAGGCCATCAGTGGCTACTACTAGTGATAATGGCTATATATTACCTCTAGTAGTGTGGTGTAGTGGTGAGAGTGTTGGACTGGGACTCGGGAGATCCAAGTTTTAGTCCCCACTCGTCCATGAAACTCACTGGGTGACTTTGGGCCAGTCACTGACTCAGCCTCACCTACCTCACAGGGTTGTTGTGAGGATAACATGGAGAGGAGGATGAGGATTATGTAAGCCGCCTTGGGTTCCTTGCAGGAAAAAAGGTGGGGTATAAATATAATAAATAAAATAAAAATAAATAAATAGTAACCAGGGCAGTATGCCTCTTAATACCAGTTGCTGGAAAACACAAATGGGAGGGGGCTATTGCAGTCATGCTCTACTTGTGGGCTTCCCACAGGTAAGTGGTTGGCCACTGCACAAACAGAATGTTCGTGGACTAGATAAGCCTTTGGTCTGATTCAGCAGGGCACTTAGGTTCTTAAGAGGAAGTGAAAAACAAAAGTCTTGTGAAGCCTGTAGTTGAAGCCTTTCTATGTTCAAAGTCCCCGCCTATGCCCCACTTCTCTTCCTGTTGGAACTTGTCATAGTGCTAGAGCTCAGTCCTGGCATCTGTTTTCAGTCCTGAAGTTCAATCTTGGACCTTATGAAGTAAGAATAAAGTGTTCTGAGCAGATGCATGTGCTTCCAACTGCATTGCTGAATAACTACATGGAGTCCCAAACATCAGGGTTTACTTAGTGGGAAGAGCTTACAGATTGTAGTTTAGTGTTTTCTAGACAGGGTAGAGCTGATTTCTTCTGTTCTATATTAAACACTGTTGAGATCTGTAAGCTTTGAGGGGCTTGGCCACGTGTTTATATGAGTTAGCAGGAAGCTGGTGGTAGCATTAGGACACCACCAATTGTTGTAGCATTGATTAGCTAGCGCTGTACCTGTGTGTCAGTGCCACCATACTACATTGGAGAGCTTCTGTGGTTCACTATCATTTGGGGCTTGCAGCCCAGTCTTGTGCATATTTGTTCAGAAACAAGGAGATGGGTAAGGCATTTCGGCCTTTATGGGTCTAACAGTATGGGGAGTTGGGTTTCATAGATCATAGAGTTGGAAGGGGCCTACAAGGCCATCGAGTCCAACCCCCTGCTCAATGCAGGAAACTAGAGTAGGGGTCTCCCATCCAAGTAATAACCAGGCTTGACACTACTTTTTGTTCACAATTGTTTCAGTCAGGGTAACTAATCTTGATGACAAGGCACAAGATGTGGCATATTTTTTTAACTGTATCCCAGGTGGGAAGCACAAACAACTCTGCTTGCCTTACTGATAATAGGCTTATAAACAGTCATGTCTCAGGAGTTTTCAAATTTGTATCAGCATATCCATTGCCTGACTCATCAACCCACAAAATGGAACTCAGAAAAAGAATGGTCAGAGTTAGTTTTCCAATTTTAGAATTAATATGGATTAACTGTGCTACAGTTTTGATACCTTAGTTTCTTCTCTCTCCCTTTTTTTAAAAAAAGCCCTCCTAAATGTATTATTAATTAGAAGTGAGGAGGTGAATCCTCATACAGTGCTAAGATATACGTAAGAAATTTAGAGAAAGTGCCCTGATGCATTTTGGTTTACATCTTTCTTATGGCAAAGGAATATAAGTTGTTGGAGTACTTCCTTCATGGCATAATGTCTAAGTTTATATTCCTTTGCTCTTGAGGAAGACATAAACCCCAATGAATTGGACATTTTATGATCTTTTTAAAACTTCCTATATATCTTAGAACCATTTTGAGGCTTTGGGTCTTGTTTTTCGCATGTGTTCTGGTGCTGCTCTTTATTTTCCACTTATTAGTTAGAAGTCTTGTTACTTGTATAGCTTTAAGACTTAACATTTTAAGTTAAGTTCTACACACTGCAGTTTAAGAAGGATATTGACAAACTGGAACATGTCCAGAGACGGGTGACAAAAATGGTGAGGGGCCTGGATACCAAGTTCTATCAGGAAAGATTGAAGCTCGGTATGTTTAGTCTGGACAAGTGAAGGATTAAGGAAGTGATATGATGGCCGTCTTCAAATATTTGAAGGGCTGTCACATAGATGATGGAGCAAACTTGTTCTTTTGCTGCAGAGGTTGGAACCAAACCAACTGGTTCAAATTACAAGAAAGGGAATTTCAACTAAAAGTTAGGAAGAAATTCCTTATGGTATAAGCTCTTTGGCAGAAGAACAGACTGCCTTGGAATGTGGTGAGCTCTCCTTTGGAGGCTGGATGGCCACCTCTTTGAGCTGCTATAGCAGCAGATTTCCTGCATTGACAGGAAGTTGAACTAGATGACCTTTTGAGGACCTTCCAACTCTTGTTTCCAATTCAAAGTTTTCTCTAAACAGCAGCACCATTGTAGTGTATCTGGCTTTTTGCATGGACTCTGTGGGTGTGATTAGGGTTCTTGTTTTATCTGGTGGTGGGCAGCACTTTGTAGTAGGATCATCAGCGTGCGTGCACACAGCCACACATCAGATGTTACTTCAGGAGGGATCAAGATCTAGTTGAAACAGGTAAGTTAACTGAAGGCAAGGCTATAAGGTTAAATGTTGGAGATAGGAAATAGATGAGTCCAAGGTGACTCGCTGAAGGACAAAGAGTTCCTCAAGAATCCCTTGTAAGAGTCTGGGTCTGAGGTACAATCCAACGCTAAGAATTGATACAGGGCAGTGGGGGAAGCAGATCTAAAGGAAGGGGTAATGGAACAGCATACAGATATGACTGTTGCAGAATGTTCAGAGAGAAAGAGGAAGTTCATAGGGAGAAGTGGGTTATGTCATCTAATTGGTTCTTGGGGTGGAGTCAGAGAGGAAAAGTGAATTGACCAGGTCCAACAACTTCCCGGCTATTGTAATACAAGCTTACACTATTGGCGTAGTGCTAGAGATCATTTGTGCTAGCACTACACCTGTTGCGTAAGCGGGGTAGCAGCATTAGATACTGCCCACAGAAGCTTCCATGTGCAATATTCTACATGGGCAATTCAGGAAAATGCAAAGTACGGTTTATATAAGGGAGGACTGTGTTACCTTGAGAAGAACTGCCTACTATTAAAGGTGGACCAGCAGAAGATCCTTCTCTTTGCCTCCCATACTGCTTTTGATGGAAATTGTAATATTGCCTGCTTAAATCAATGAGGTAATGTAACCACTAGTTGCAGTGGGAGGAAAGGGTTAATTGAACAATCCCCAAGGTGCATATTTTGTAACCCCTCCTCCCCACTTCCGGCCTCTCTGTGGCCAGCGCTCTCTCTCTCTCTCTACCTCTCCAACCTGATGGACACACAGTCTCAGCTGGTTTCCAGCCAGTGATTTCCAATGAAGCAGACTCTTAACACCAAAGACTCTAATCTGCCTATATGCATCCTGCATATATGAATAAACGGACTGTAAGTAAAACTAATAAATGTCTTGATTAGTTTTAAACCTTGTATGGACAATCCATTCCTTTAAAGAGCCTTTTACCAGGGTTTAGCAACCCACGTGGTGATAACCAGTTTCAATAACCAGGCTGTGCATAAGGGGGAAAACTCTGCTCCTTCATCCTAAGCAGTATAGGACCCTTTCCATATCCTCCAACAGGTTATGGACCCAGGACCCAGAACTCAGACCCAGAGCAAATTAATAGTTTAACCATTATCATGTGTGCATGAGTGCTTTTAGGCAGTAAGTTGAACTGGTATTTTTCGGGCTTTATTTACTGTTTTTGCTTTTGAATGCGTTTTTTGCCTTGCCACATTATAAGGCTATCTAGATTGTGAAGAGTAATTTTTGGCCTGGAATACTGCATTTTTGTAGAGAACGGATCCAAAATAAGCAAGACTTCCATTTTCATAGATTTCATAGATCATAGAGTTGGAAGGAGCCTATAAGGCTATCGAGTCCAACCCCCTGCTCAATGCAGGAAACTAGAGGAGGGGAAGTTACCTGAGAGGCTTGAATTCAAAGTCCAAGACAAGCCCCTGGCTACTGAGAGGAGAGATCCATTTGCAAAACAAAAGAGCTGCTTTTCCCAGGCTTTGAACTTAATCCCCTGCCAATCAATCTTCTTCCTCCCTGCAAGCAAAAAGAAGCTTAACCCTTTAAGTACTAAACATGGCTGCAGCAGATAGATTTTTCCTGCCAAAGCTCACAAAGATAAGTTAAGTTGCAACTAAATAGAAAGCAGGACTGTGATGAGTATATCAGAAGTTTCTTGCGTATAGTGGCAGACTTAAGAGCCACAGATTTTGGAACTAACAGAAAAACAGAAGTGCAATCTTTTCCTTGCATGTCTTAGAGATTCTTTTGCCCCGTTTGTAACAATAAATACCAAGAGAAATGAATCTCACAACTTGGATGAGTTGGCAAAAGCCTTGAGAGCAGAATGCATCATGTCTTATTCTGCAAAACCCCAGACCCCCAAGCAATCTAATTACAAGGTCCAGAGATACATGAAACCCCAAGCTCCACCCCCAGAGAAGGACATGAGTCAACCAAAGAGGTGTTTCAATTGCAATAAAAAAGGTCACTTTGCCAAAGACTGCAGAGCTAAGGGACTCACCTGACCAGAGACAAAGGAATTCCTCTCATCTCCATAATTCCAAAGCTAAAAACGTTTCCTTAAACAACCACCTTAAGAGTTGGGTCAGAACCAAGATCAAAGTGGCTAATAGACTCAGGAGCGAGTGGGCATACAACCTTTGATAAAGGGTTCTACCAGAGCTTTGATCCAAATAAATTAGGATCCAAGTGTGTGGCAGATGGGCACGCACTAAGCATTGAAGGAAGAGACACTGGAACCCTGCCACTCAATATTAATGGGGAGAAAGTGACAAGAGCAGTCACAGAAGTTCTCTATGTGCTTCAGACTAAGTGCAACCTCCTAAGTGTCCCTGCCCTAGATGACAAAGGTTTCACAGTAACTTTTGGAAATGGCAAATGCATTGTTGAACATGAAAACGTTGTGTATGGTGTTGCTAACAAAAAGGAAGGTATTTATGAATTGGATCTAGCAGGTGAACAGGCCTACAATTGAGGAAATGCCAAAATGTACTTTTTGTGTGAAAATGAAGGGGCTCAGACCTTCTTTTCCAAGTAGGAAAAGACAATGCACAAGCAAAGTGCTAGAGATCGTCCATTGTGATTTAATTGGACCTGTACATGTGGCCTCAAGTGGCGTTTCAAAATATGCATTAATTTTGTTGGATGATTTCTCTTAAGTATGCTGTTGTCTGCTTCCTGAAACACAAAGATGAAACTCTGGAGAAACTGAAGTGGTACGTGGAGATGGTGTCAAACAGATTTGGAAGATAACCCCAGGCGTTACAGACAGACAACGGGGGTGAGTTTATGTTGCACCACACACAGACATTCTTCTCTGAACATGGTATAGAACATAGAACCACTGTTAGCCGTACCCCAGAGATGAATGGTACCATAGAAAGGAAGAACAGATATGTCATAGAAATGACAAAATGCATGCTATTGGACTCTGGCTTGCCTAACAAGTGGTGGACAGAAGCCATAGCTACTGCAGTTTACCTCCAAAATAGACTGTCAACCAAAGGGACAACATGCATTGAGCAAGGGGTTGGACTCGATAGCCTTGTAGGCTCCTTCCAACTCTATGATCTATGAATCCATATATGCTATGGTAAACCACTAGAGGTGAAGCATTTGAGAACATTCGGATCCACAGCTTACAGCTATGTCCCAAAGGCAAAAAGACTGAAGCTCCATCCCAATATGGAGCTGGCAATCCTAGTTGGATATGCTCCTGGAACCAAGAGATATCGCGTATTGTATCCAAGGACAGGCAAAGTGCAAGTGAGGCATGTTACTCATTTTGAAGAGAATACAGCTGTAAGAAGGGGGAATACACAACCTGTTGATGCAAGACAGGAACTGGATGACCCACACCTGATCTTCAGCTTGGAGCCATCCCTGAACCTCGATACTCCAGAAGAACTTTTGCCTGCAGATGCACAGCCCGATGACACAGATGCTGTAGCTGTCAGTCCAGGAGAAGGGGAATTTGACTACGTCTCAGAGGAAGAATGGGGGGAACCAGAAGGATCAGAGGCAGACGTAATTGAGACAGCTGGGTCAGCGGACCAAGATCCAGAGACAGCCCTCAGACGCTCTTCACGCCGCAATAAAGGCATTCCTGCAAGTCGCTTTTCCTACCTTGCAAGATCGGTGTTGGCAGCAGAACCTTCAACTTGGAAGCAAGTGGAAGAGATGCAACCAGACGAGGCAAGCAAGTGGAGACAAGCAGCACAGGAGGAGATAGATGCCCTAAAGAAAAATAAAACCTGGATCCTGACCAAACTACCAGATGGCAAGAGAACAATTGGCTCTAGATGGGTTTTCAAGACCAAGTATCATGCAGATGGGACAGTAGAACATCAGAAAGCACGATTGGTTTCCAGCAGAAGTATGGAGAAGACTTTGATGCTACGTTTGCACCTGGATGTGAAGACGGCTTTTCTCCATGGTGAAATTGAAGAGGAGCTTTACATGGAGCAACCACAAGGCTTCAAAGACCCAAAGCACCCTGAATTAGTGTACAAGCTGCACAAAAGACTGTATGGGCTGAAACAGTCTGCACACGCTTGGAATTGTAATTTTGACACCATGCTGCAAGCACTAGGCTTTGTACAGAGCAAGCATGACCAGTGTCTGTACACAAAGCAAAGAAATGGACATCTCACTGTTATTCTAGCTTATGTAGATGATTTTATTGTGGCTTCACAGAGGAAGCAAGACTATGGAAGTAGTTAGACATCTTAACAAAGAAGTGGAATCAAAGAATTGGGCGATGCTACGTTTTTTCTAGACATTCAAATTGAAAGGGAGAAAGAGGGATCATATCTCCTAAGCCAGAAAGACAAAATTGTGGACTTGCTAGAGACTCTTGGATTGAGTGAAGCCCACACTGTAGCCACACCCATGATTGCAGAGTTCCAGAAAGATATCGAGGGAAGTAAGCCCTTGCCAGCAAACAATATATATAGAATTGCTATAGGAAAGCTTTTGTATATAAGTAACACTTGCATACCAGACATTGCCACTGCTGTGGGGATCCTTAGCAGGAAAAACAATAATCCCACAGAAAGAGACTTGGTCGCAGTAAAGAGAGTAGCAAGATACCTAAAGGGAACCATGGATTACAAATTAAAGCTATCAGCCACCAGTAATCCAAAATTAATAAGCTACACAGATGCCGATTGGGCAGGAGACAGAACAGACTGCAGATCCACACATGGACACTTGTTCTTTTATGGCGGAGGACTAGTCTCCTGGTCCAGCAAAAGGCAAACCGTTGTTGCACAGTCTTCAACTGATTCTGAGTATGTTGGAGCAGCCTACGCATGCAAAGAAGCCCTATCACTGGACAAGTTGCTCAGAGATCTTGGCATAGAAGAGCAAAAGCCCATCCAACTTCATGAGGACAACCAGAGCGGTATTTACATAGCTCAAACCCAAGGCTTGTTGTAAATCTGAAGCACATAGATGTGAAGTACCATGTCGTTCGTGAAATGACTCGGAGGCGACAGATCCAGATGGTGTACTGCCCTACCAAGGAGATGCCAGCAGACATCTTGACAAAACCACTGCCTCAAGACCATTTCCAAGAACTAAGAAACAGACTAGGTTTAGTTGATTAATGCACGCAATATTAAGAAGGGGTGATGGAAATTGTAATATTGCCTGCTTAAATCAACAAGGTAATGTAACCATGAGGTAATGTTACCACTAGTTACAGTGGGAGGAAAGGGTTAATTGAACAATTCCCCAGGGTGCATGTTTTGTAACCCCTCCTCCCCACTTCCGGCCTCTCTGTGGCCAGCTCTCTCTCTCTCTCTCTCTCTCTCTCTCCCTCTCCAACCTGATGGACACACGATCTCCGCTGGCTTCCAGCCAGTGATCTCCAATGAAGCAGACTCTTAACACTAAAGACTCTAATCTGCCTATATGCATCCTGCATATATGAATAAACGGACTGTAAGTAAAACTAATAAATGTCTTGATTAGTTTTAAACCTTGTATGGACAATCTGTTCCTTTAAAGAGCCTTTTACCAGGGTTTAGCAACCCACGTGGTGATAACCAGTTTCAATAACCAGGCTGCGCATAAGGGGGAAAACTGCTCCTTCATCCTAACCAGTATAGGACCGACTGCTTTCCATATCCTCCAACAGCTTTTGCCTCTCTTGGGACATAAGTCATTTGTAGTGTACATGCATGCATGTGTAACTTTGGAGTCTGATGCAGATTTTAACACTATTCATCCTATATTCATGATTATGGGACTGGTAGCAGGCTCTGGAAATACATGTTCCCTACCCTTCCAGGCCCTGAACTTACCTATGGTTAGACATTGGGCTTGTTCGCACAACACGACAGCCCACCATGGGTTATTTAACCCACGTTGAGGCTGCAGTGTGTGTGGGATATATGTAGATGCCATTTTGAATATGCAGCCCCCACTTGGGGGTTGTCATGTCATGCAAACCCATGGTCTGTTTTAGGGTTTTAGGTTTGTTTAATTTTTGCATAACCCACGCCTGCTGGATTTGACACAACAACCCCAAGCATGGGTTGCATATTCAACTTGGCGCCCATGGGCACTGCAGCTCATTGTGGGTTAAATAACCTACAATGAGCCGCAGTATGTTGTCCAAACCCGGGCATTATATCTGCATTGATGTTAATCCAAGCTGAGTTTGCTTCTAACAAGCTTTAAGCTCTGGCGTTAGGTCCTGGTTAGGAGCAAACCCAGCTTAGCATTAACCGTGCTTAACACCAGTGTCAACATAACAGCTAACTATTGGTAAAAGTCATGGGAGGAGGGAATTCTTACAGGACAGAGAATGGAGGGCATAATCCTATGTGCCAAACGTGATCCCAAACTTGTTGGTGTTACATCAACACCAGCCCTTGGTGTGGCCCAGTGTCCATTTTTTACCTCAGCAATGCAGTTCTAAGGAAAGTTCAGCATTCCTGCGCTGTGCAAATTCAACAAGACTGGAAATCAGAAGTTTCAAAGTTCATAACAAATGTAAAATTGACAATATAAACTTGGAAGAAATGTGTAAGTAGAGCAGCCTTTCTGTTATATAAAACTTGCTAACTTGTCTCTTCTGTTTTAAATTTTAGGTTACAGCCAAATATGCTATCATGTTTATTACTGTTCAGTACAATGTTACCTACACTGCAGGTAAGAGAAAAACATCTGCTGCCTGACTGGTTGTCATCTTTTTAAACCAAGGGTGGGGAACCTTTTTAGCTTGAGGGCCAAATTGCAAAATAGGAAAGTTCTCTGGGCCAAATTTCATCTGTAGGTGAGGCCAAATGTGATTAATTCTGAGTAAGCTTAAAATGGTAATAAACAGGACTCCAGGACTCAGTAGCACTTTCAAATAGCATCCCAAATATCAAGCCTTTGCATGTCTACTCACAAGTAAGCAGGTCTCCTGCCAGCAAAAGGCACACCTCAGTTGTGTGCAGCAGCTGTCCTGCCTGCAAATGGCACAACGCAAAATCTTTGCAGCAGCTTGATTCTTTGCAATGTGTTTAAAGGTTAATTTCCTTTAAATACCCTCTTATCTCCGATCAGAGCTAACAGCAAAAGAAGCTTGTGGGATGGATGGGGAGCCAGAGTGGGGAGAGGGCACCTCTGGCCCACAAGCCAGAGGTTCCCCATTTGTTGTAAACAGTATCTCACACCAATGATTTACACTGCAATTCTATAGGAGTACTCAGAAGTATGTCCGGTTAGGTTTAATGGGACTTACTCCCACATCAGTGTATATAGGATTGGCACCATAGTTGATATTGCCTCTATGTCAGCCTTCTCCAGCCTGGTACCCTCCAGATATTTTGGACTTGAACTCCCATCAGCCCCAGCCAGTGTGGCCAATGTTCAAGTTATAGTCTGAATTATTTGAAGGGTACCAGGTTGGGGAAGGCTGCTCTGTGTGGTACAGCCTGATCCTATGCATGCTTACTTCAGAGTCCAGTTGGGCTATACCGCTTAGAGATGTTTTAAAATATGGACAGCAGTATATAACTCAAAGAAAGAAAAATAACATTTTACTCTGTCTGAAGAACACAAAGGACAAAAGAATGGTTTTCTTTCTTTTAATCCCTGATAATAAATATTGTAAGACCTGTTGCCCTATTTATTTGAGAAGAACGTATTGTAGAAATGTAAGATAAGCAGCACTGCTAAAAAAAACGAACCTAACTCTATGTGTTTGCTTGTTGCATAATGATTCCAAAGTACTTTGAACAGCTGGAGTAATAATATATTGTGCATTTCAGATGACAGGCCTGATCCAGTTCATTTCTATGAGTACGGTCCAAAAGACGTGGCCACCATCTTTTTCTACATGCTTATAGCCATTATTCTGCATGCAGTGATTCAGGAATACATACTAGATGTAAGTTTACAATTGTTAGGTGGGTGTGAATGTGTTGGATTTGCTGTATTCTTAATTCTTTAAGATTGCTTTCTAAAGAAATACATCTACTATACATTTTGAGATGGCATTACTTCTGAATGAGCAGCCTACCCCAGGTAAATTGCTTTTGGATGTCAATTCTCCCCCTGCCCCTCCACAGTATAGTAGGGTACATGTGTTTTGGCGCTGGGAACCATGCTTGGGCTTTTATCTGGCCAACCTTCTGCTATGGGAGTTGGAGAGGAGCATTCCTCTGGAATTAGCCAGGTCCTTCAGATGTTCGGTTGGTGGTTAACTTCTGGAGGACCTTCATGGTCAGAGACTAGGAGTTGCAACCTTTTTCCCATTGCCTTTTATCTTATTGTGGAGCAGGGCTTCCTTTATAAAGTAGTTCGGTTCTTCTCCTATGATGGGCATGATGTCTTGAATCTCTGACAAATAATATTGGATTCCAGGAATCGATTTCAATGGGAAATTCATTAAGGGATAGTGCACCAGTAGTGCTTGATAGAGTTCAGACCTTATTGACTTCACAGGGGCGTCTTTGAAGCCTCTTTGAAATGAATAGATATTGCACAGCAGCAGTGCTTGATAGATTGTTCCATGTTTCTTCCGTAGTTCAATTTCCAAGTTTAATTTGGCAATTTATTGATAAACATAATTAAATCAAAGTACTGTTTCCTCCCATATAAACCTTCCTGGTAGTTAAAATCTTAAGAGTAATTTCTCCAGGTGATCCCAGCTTTGGAGATTAGGCAGGTGGCAAGTGAGGTGCCTCAGCTATGAAACATTCTCCCCAGGGATATTTACCTGGTGTAACTTTCCACATTGGCAGAAGGCAATAGTGCTAGCACACAGGTTGATGACTGCAGTCCACAGCTGATTGTCCTTGCATCAACTACATACAGTGAACCATTGCAAGACACATAAGAAATTTTGCTTGCTGTCTCCTTCCCCTCCCCTTCCCTGGATATCCTCTAAAAGAGCTCAGCAGCTACACTTGTGTTTCACCACTGGGTGCTGGTTCTGAATTGTCCAAGAAAAACTCTAGTTTCTGTAGCCATATATGCTTTCTCAGCCACCATTCCAGTGGAACTCGCGGCCTATCACCTTTGTTAGTCAGGAGGCTGCCTAACCTGCTGATGGGCTTGATTCTGGTGTATATATCCTTATTGAGCCAAGATATGTATGAGCCTTGTGCCTTCATGCTCCACTCGTGCACTGCCCCTTCTCTCAGAAGAATGTGCCCCTTCTTGGCACATTGAGATTGAAGACAATCAATATGGGTTAATTAACCATAGTTTCCATGTATGTCTGAACCTGGTAACCACAGTTTCCTGGATCTGAAACCAACTTCAAACTGTAGCTTAAGAACCTGGTTTGTTCCAAACTTGGTAACCTAATCTGTGGTTTATGTTATTTAATTAATTAATTATCCTGGCTTTCTGCCCAAAATGATGCTCAAGGCAGCTCAGTGGTTACTTAATCCAAGCTATCTTCAGTTATGACACATAGAGAAGGAGCAGCATGAGAACAGAGTATGCAGCAGTCACAAGGCTTGTGCATGCGTCAGCTTAATAAGCTGAGAGATGTACATCTGGGCCCTTGTGTGCAGCCTTGGGCTTTACAGTGTATGAGGTTCAGGAGCTGCACGGGACAGTATGGACCACAGTGTGATGAGTTTGCTGTGCATGTTACATCTTTTCCTAACACTTGAGTAGCAGCTGCTGAGAGTTGCTCCGCTGACTAATTTGATAGGGTAGATCTGTTGTGGATCATATCCATAGTGCTGACTTGGCTAATAGCAAAAACTAAGGGCTAAATGTCCCATTTGGGGGCATTGCGGCATTGGAATATAAAGGTTGAAGATAACATAACCAGTATTGCTGGTATGCTAGATTAGCATCTTGGGCAGATGTCATATTGTAGTAAGCACAGAAAAACATTAACTTCTGAACTCATGTAAATTATTACTCATGTTTTGTTTATTTTCTAGAAAATTAATAGACGTCTCCACTTGTCAAAAACAAAGCATAGCAAATTCAACGAATCAGGGCAACTAGCATTTTTCTACTTGTGTTCATTTGTATGGGGAGCAAGTATTTTGTCTGCAGTAAGTAAGTCAAGCTATTTTTCTGGAATTTAAATTAAATGTGCATTAGCCCAAAATATATTTTCAAATCTTTTAACTTTATATTTTCCCCTCTTAGGAAGAATTCACAACAAACCCAACTTTGTTGTGGAAAGATTACCCTCATTCTCACATGTTGTAAGTCTTATTCTCTTTCTCCTTTGACTGATTTGGTGTGTCTTGTTTGCTTTCTGCTTGTTCAGTCAAATTTCTGATATTCTTGAACTTCTCCATTTAAAAACAGACTTGAATGACTGCTTCTTAAATATTCCTTACTTAAATTTTATAAGCTGCACTGAAAGTGGTTCTGAATAATTTTACAAGAATTGCCATGTTTAGACCAGTGGTCTATCTAGCCTACAAACATTGGCCAGGAAGATGCTTCATGGAGGTATGCAGGCAGTTATGATTGTAAAATAACATAGCTTGTTGTTAATTCCCAGGCATCTGGGCATTAGGGAGCACTGTCTTTGAACATGGACAAACTTCTGAATACCATGGCTGATAGCTCTTTCAGTGACTATCATTTTAAGTGTTTGCAAGTCCTTCCTGAACAGTTATTTATACTAGTAGTCATCAGAATGTCTGTGGCAATGGGTTCTACAGGCTGATAACATGTTATTTGAAGAAGTACTTCTCTGTTTCGTAGACCTGTTGCCTCTAACTTAATGTATGCATGAGTTTTTGTATTCTTGGAATCAATAATTCTTCTACTAATCAGTTTCATAAACATCTGTCATGTTCTCCTCAGTCACTTTCTCTCTCTCTCCAGAAATTAAAATGCCCCAATAGTTTATGCCTTCCTTCATAAGAAATATGTTCTGATTATGTTAGTTGCACAAAGTCAAAGTCAGTTTATTACTGTCATAGACCAGCAGGATGTTAGTTGCACTTTCTCTGGCTATACAGTCATGCCTTGGATTGAGAGCATAATTCGTTCAAGAAACGTGCTTGTAATCCAAAACACTCTTATATCAAAACGAAATCCCCCCAAAAAAATTTGTACAGAGATTTTTAATTTAAGCCATACTACAGTACTTGTATTGCAAGACGTCGCTTGTATATCAAGTAAAAAATTTTAAATAAATATTTAAAAATCTGCTTGTCTTGCAAAACGCTCTCAAACCAAGTTACTTGCAATCCAAGGTATTACTGTACTGTACTTTTTGAAGTGGAAACATGACTTCCAGATCAGAATATGGACTAATGTAGATTTACATAATGTTTTCATGATATGTATCGATCTATTTACTAATTATTAACATTGTGTTTGACTTGGCAAATAGAACTCCTTTTCAAGATCTTTCCTGATGAAGCCAGTTTAGACACTGTATACATGTTAAGATGACTGACCTAACTTTACGTAATTTTTACGTAGGCTGAATTTCATCTGCCATTCTGTTGTGTAATTGCCTAGCTTGGAGCCCTTCATAGTATCTTTGGATTTTATTGTCCACCAGTCCGAACACAGATCCCTGACCTTCTTTCTTCTCCCCCACCCTGTCCCAATTGCTTGCCCATAAGAGGATGAATCCTCTCATCCAGTGGTTTCTGTGTTTTCTTGGAAGCCTTTGAAAGGCTTTGCTAACCAAGCACTACCAGCAGGCTACAATATCTGGTGGAGTGCATTTGCTATCCTTAGTTTACATTCATGCTGGAGTTCAACGTTAATTAAAATAAAAGATTAGAGGCGTTTTTCAAATAAGAGGCATTGTCAAAGCTGTGAGTATTGAGTATGTTGCAAGTCAGTTAACACACACACACACACACACACACACACACTGTGGTTGTTAGGTTCCTCCCCCGCAGCAGCCTACATTCTACCTGTATCTGATGCTCCATTAAGGAGCTCAGAGCCCCTCCGTTGAGCAGCAGCTGAAAGTCTCCCTCTTCTTGTTTTTCTCCCCTGCAGGAAAGAGGTGGGAAGCATGCAGCTTCAGCCAATGTTTGGCAGTAGGGCTCTGGCCTCTGTGGGATAAAAAGCCACTAAAGGAGCATCCCTTCACCCCCGCCACGTCTCTGCTACAGGAAAGGGAGATGGGGGAGCATGCAGGCTTCAGCAGATGCTGGGCAGCGGTGCTTGTAGCACCTCCAAGCACCAGCCAAGAAGCCCCTGCTGAGCTTTCTTTGCCTTGAAGCAGGAAAGAGTGGGAGGCTTGCTAGTATCCCCCTTCCTCCTTGGATTTGGGGAGAGGGCAGGAATCATGAAGCTACTGGGATGATACTCGCCCACCTCTGCAGCTTCAGATTTGGGAGGAAGGTTTGTCATTGGTTAGTGTGGAGAGGGTAACTGCTGAATGCTGTGTATGAGTCAAATGTACACTTTTGGATGTTAATGGATGTTAATTACTTCTTTTGGATGTTAATGGATGTTAATTACTTCTTTGTTTGTTTACTTCTAGTTTTCAGGTTAAATTCTTCTATATCTGCCAAATTGCCTATTGGCTGCATGCACTGCCAGAACTCTACTTCCAAAAAATAAGAAAGGTATTAAGTTGCAATTTCAGTTAGTCATTATGATATGATATATTTTTTTAAAAAAATTATCTTAATTTAAGTTCACTTAATTTACGTTTTTAAGTATTAAAAATTTTAAATCAAAAGATGTGGACAGAACCCCAACAAACTAGATCTTGGGTACAAAGAGAAAGATGGGCATTCTGTATAAGGCAAAGGCTAATAATAATAATAGGGAGGTGACAAATATATCCCCCGCCCCCAAACCCAACAAGCAAGTAGTGGGGAGGTCTAATAATGCAGTATATTATCCTTGCTTGCAGGTTGGTTATTCTGCATCTGTTAAATCTTCATTAATCCTCAGTTGTTTTTGTGGAAGATGTTGAGTGGAGAACGTGACTCAAACAGAAAAAATAGGAAATAGGCAACATTAGAGATGTGAAGGCCCAGAAGAAACCCAGAAAAATGGGGGGGGGGGTATTTTTCCATTTTTTTGAAAAATTCAGGGGGGAACTATTTTTTTCCAAAAATTCCCATCGGGGGGGGCTTCACATATCCAGGCAACATGGAGAGAACAAGGAAAGCTGGCACATCTTATGCTAAGCTTTTTGTCTTTAAATGGTAACATGTCTGTTTTCCCTTTTCCATGTAATTCTAGGAAGATATTCCAAGACAGTTACACTATATTTGCCTTTATATTGCCCACATATCTGGTGCCTACATTTTGAAGTGAGTATTTGTAAACTTATTTTGATTTGTGTAGTGTGCAAAGTGCTGTTCAATAAATGTGTCATTCGTCCTTACTATAACCTTATATGAAGGAGTCTTTAGTATTTCCATGTCACAATTGTGGAAGCTATGGCCACCCAGTTTGATCATGGCTGAGCAAAGATTTGAACACACACATGGTCAAATCAACAGCATAACTGACTCCCTTTCTACTGTGACGAGACTACACTGGGCTTTGTTGCTGATAAGCTTGGTTAGTGAATTAATGTATTGAAGGAAATAATTCTTTTTAATATTCCAGTCTTCAGCGTTTGGGTCTAATTTTGCTGGTACCTCATTACCTTGTGGAACTTATTTTTCATGCCTCACGACTTTTCTACTTCAGTGATGAGAACAAGCAGAAAGGGTAATCTTGCTTTTTTTTATTACTACTGTTGTGAAATGTTAGTTTTTTGTCTGCAACCCTCTCTTACCCCTCACCCTGTTTTGTTGTTTACTGTTACTTTGTTGTATATTTGCAAAACTTGAAAAAGCCATTTATTTGGAGCCCAGGATATTTGAAGGACCAACTGTACCTCTATGCACCTTTCCAAAAGATTGTCATCAAGCCCCTTCTTGAAGACTCATTTATTTCTTTACATTTTACCTGAATGATTTTATGCTGGTTACTTGTTTTATTTACTGTTCAGTTTTTTCTCTTTGTATAGTTGGTTGGGATTTATTTATTTTTAATTGCAAATTATAAGCTGCCTGGTGAGAACTTTGCACTGAAAGGCAGAGTAAAACCGATTTAGGGTGCAATCCTATGCATGTTTAGATAGAAAAAAGTCCTACAACTCCCAGCATGCTCCAGCCAGTATGGCTGGCTGGGTCATGCTGGGAGTTGTGGGACTTTTTTCTGTCTAAACATGCATAGGATTGCACCCTTAAATAACTTAGGGTGCAATCGCATGCATGTTTAGACTGGCTGGGGAATGCTGGGAGTTTTAGGACTCTAATTGTTCATATGATTGCTCCCTAAGGCTGCAATTGTATACACACTTACTTGGGAGTAAATCCCGTTGAAGTCAGTGGGACTTATTTCTGAGTGGACGTGTATAGGATTGCACTGTTAAATTATTTTTTCTTCAAGCACTCTAGTCATACAGATAGTACTACAAGGACAGTAGGTTTTGTGATCAGCCTATTGCTACAGAAAATCAGGGAGGCTGAGATATCTTTTCAGCATTGCTTTCCTAATCTGAAATATTTCCAGCACACACACTCTTCTATGCAACCTTCTTTGAGAAAGTTAAAAGCTGCACACCTCAAAAATCTTGCAAGTAGAATGACAATATAAAAAAACCTGTTTCCCAAATTGTTTTCTTTTTTGTGTACTATTTCATGGCATTTAATAAGGAGTCTCTCCTGGTTCAATAAATACTCAAGCTTCCTGAAACTTTCATGCAAGCATATAGTCTTAGCATAAACCTGAAATTGAGATATGCTTTGAGATATACTTCCTGTACATGCATTGAAAATAGCGTGCTTCTCTGTCATTCCAGGTCAGTTTCAAAAATCGTAAGTCTCCACTTTTAATGCCTAAATTGTCATAGATTTTCACTAACAGTGGGCAGTAAAGGACAAGCTTTTACTGACCATGGCCACAATTCAGGCTTGCAGTAAGTAGTATTCAAGAAATGGTCTCCACAGTGTATTGCTAACCATGATTAGCCAAACCACAGTTTACAGCCTTGGTTAGAAGTGGGTACACAAACAATCCTACAACAGTCCTGTTGTAAATGCTAACAACAGGTTAGCATTTATTTTCAGTGAATATAGTTTGCTCCAAAACTGAAAGGAAAGGCAGAATGAGCAATTATCTCCATTTGTAAGAGTGCATGTGTGCAACATGGTTACTCTGTGCCACACTGAGCAGTTATTGAAGTTTCTAGCAATACAATGACCTGGTTTGCATGTAACAACAACCCAGAATATGGGTTGAATTGTGGGTTCTTGTTACATGCAAACCCTGCACTGTGGTTTAACTGTGAGTTGTTAACCACAAGCAACCCAGAGTTCACAATCCGACAACAAACCATGGATTCTCTTTTTGGACTGTTGGAGGTTAACAACCCATAGTTAAACCATAGTGCAGAGTTTGCACAGTAACGACAACCCACAATTCAACAACAACCCATACTCTGGGTTCTTCTTCGTGGTCTCTGTGCATCACACATATATGGGCTCTCTGCGCCTGCGCGGAGTTCGTTCGGAGATTCTATAGCTGAGTAGTAGAAAATTGGGCGGGAGCTCCTCCCCCTCACGCATGCCATAAGGTGCGGCTCCCGCCCGATCCCTCAGTTCCTCTCAACCGCTCTCGCGTATAGTCCTTAGGAGACTTCTCTCTTCATTCACCACTGAGCTTGTTAGTATTTAATACTCTTCGTGATTATGGTGCCCCGCGCGCCCTTTCGAAAATGCGTGAAATGTGGATCCAAACTCCCACTGGCTGATGGCCACTCCCTCTGCCTTTTTTGCCTCGGTGAAGGGCACGTCGTTGAGACCTGCCACCACTGCCAGGCCTTTACCCGCCAAGCGCGCAAGCACAGGGCAGACAAACTTAAGGCAGGCCTCTGGCATAAAGTGCTCCAGGCTACAACGGACCCCCCCGCCACAAGGGGAGGCGGCGGCGGCTTCTAGACCTAAGACCCCTCCTTCCCACACGGTCACCTCTGAATGCCCAGCAACACCAGGCAAGTTGGTGGAGGCGGCACGATCTGGAGATCGACCTCATAAGGATAAAGACAAGTCCTCCCGCAAGCGCAAACACAAGGACCCCAAAAAATCTAGGGACCCTAAGCACCACTGGGACCAAAGCTCCCAAGGGCCATCCGACAAACCAGCCGCTTTGGTAGAGACCGAGCCACCCCGGCTCCCGAGCCCTCGACACTTCGAGACCGAGATGCACGGGACCGGCTCTCGCTCGTCGACGCCAAGACGGACTCATACGCTCGTCGACGCCAAGACGGACTCATACCCCTTCTGCTGCCCTAGCCTCGGTATCAGAGGGTGAAATTATTGAGTCCCCACGAGCACTTGACACCGGTGGAGATATCCCCGACATCCAGGAGGGCATTCATATCTTGGCTCCGGCCGATCCTCACAATGAGGCGGGCCAGCTGGTTCTTCACTCAGCCTCCCCCTACGGCCACTACAGGCACAGGTCACGTTCCCCCCTCTGCGGGGATGGTTCTATTTACTTCATCGCCTCTACAACCAGGTCTCACTACGCGGCCCAGCACGACGACTTCTGCTATGTATCCGAGGGGGACCCTTCCCCTTGGACCGACTGATACTATCACTACCAACGATATACTCGGTATCTCAAGGAGCGCCTCCAGCAACATCAAGTAGGCCGCTCAACAAGGTCTGCCACGGACGGCCTTCTCCTTATCCCATCAGCCAGAGCAGCCAGGCTGGTGGGGACTAGGAAGAGGGCCTTCTCTGTGGCGGCCCCCACATTATGGAACTCCCTCCCTAGTGACCTTCGCCATGCCCCCTCCGTGATGAGCTTCCGCCGTGCATTAAAAACATGGCTGTTCAGGCGGGAATATGGGGTGGGTTAGGTTTTTAATGAGAATTTTTTAATATTGTTTTAATTATTATGTTTTATTGTGTTTTATTGTATTTTAATTGTACATCGCCCAGGGTGGCCGGGTGACCGGCCAGATGGGCGATTGATAAATATAATAAATAAATAAATAAATAAATACCGAGCCTCATCTCCGTCGCCCCCTCCGGTTCCCCCGAGGAGATCTTCGCTTAGAGCACCACCTGCCAGACCGTTGATGGCAGATCGGCCGCTGCCACCACCGCCTCACTCAATGCCAGCTGCGGTGCGGAGCCCTTCTTCCTCCGTAGGATACGGCTCGGACTCTGACTCGATGCTTTCGCCTTCGAATGCATCGACATCCCCGGAGGCTCAGACGTCCTCCCAGACGGCCGTCTCCCTGTCAGAGGACCTTGGCCGATTTACCGAACACATACAAAAGATGGCCCACGCCCTCGGGATCGAGGTGCAAGTTGCCGAAAAGAAAGAACGTGATCCCATCTACGACGTTCTCACAGACACCAAGTCGACCATGACTCTTATACCTTTTCCCCTCACTCTGATGGACACGGTGAAGGGAAATTGGAAAGCACCAGCTTCCACTCCAGCCATAGCTAGGAGGCTAGACTCCATGTACAAAGTGCGCGAAGAAAATGCTAAGTTCCTCTTCACGCACCCGACCCCGAACTCGATCATAGTTGAATCCTCCCTATTGTCGTCAGGGAAGAGCCACTCCACCCGACAAAGAAGGGAAATGCTTGGACGCTTTCGGCAGAAGGGTCTGTGAATCCAGCTCCCTGGGACTGCGGGTTGGTGGCTATCAGGCCACGATGGCCAGATACCAGCTATTCCTCTGGGAGAAGATTGGCACACTCTGCACCCATCTCCCGGAAGAGCAGAAAGAGTTTGCCAGAGTCTTCCAGTCTGAGGCCGCCAGCATCGCCCGCCTCCAGCTTAACACTGCCCGCCACCAGGCAGACTGCCACAGCAAGTGCTTGGTGGCAGCCATTGCACTGCAGCGACATGCGTGGCTCCGCTCCACCTCTCTGACCCAGGAGGCGTGCACGAAAATCGAGGACCTGCCCTTCGACGGTGAGGGTCTATTCTATTCGTCTACCGATGACTCTCTTGACACAGTTCAAAAAGATGGTCCTGGCCGCCCCTTCACAATCCAGACCTTACCGCCCACGTTGCTGGTACCGTTTTCCATCTCTACCCCAGTTCCAGCCATATTCACAGTCAAGCGATCGTCTTTCTCGTGAGCAGCAGCCTTTGGCACCGAGACGTTCCAATACCCAATCTTGGTTCCAAGGCTCCTGTAAAGGAGGAGACTTTGCCAGGCGACGGGTTTGATGCTACACGCCAGCCCCTCGGCACCACAAATTCTCTACACAGATCGCCTAGCCCGGTTCTTCCGGTCCTGGGCCTCCATCACCGCGGACCATTGGGTGCTCCAAATAGTGCAACAAGGTTACCGTATAGAGTTCGATCTCCTCCCTCCTTTTCTAAGCACCCATGCCACGAGGCCAACACCACCGCTCCTCAAGGAGGTCGATTCATTGCTAGCCAAGGGAGCGATCTGACAAGTCCCTACGGCAGAGCAGAACACCGACCTGTACTCTCACTACTTCAGTGTACAGAAAAAGGATGGGGGACTTCGCCCTATACTAGACCTCAGAGATGTGAACTTCTTCATCGCTCCCCAGAAGTTCAGAATGGTCGCGCTCCGGTCAATCTTGCCCCTCCTCCTCAAGACCGACTGGTTCACGTCTATCGACCTCAAGGATGCCTATTTTCATATTGCAATCCACCGGGACAGCAGACGGTACCTCAGGTTCATGATGGACACCGTCGCCTACGAGTTTGTCGTCCTCCCATTCGGCCTCTGTACGGCACCGACGGTCTTCACAAAATGTATGGCCCCGGTGTGCGCGTACCTATGGGCAAAAGGGATACGTATATATCCCTACCTGGACGACTGGCTTGCAGTGGCCCAGTTGGAAACCCACACTGGTGCTTCTCGGCGATCTGGGCCTTTGCCTCAACATAGAGAAATCCGTTCTAGAACCGACAAAGCGCATCGAGTTCATCGGCGCAATCCTAGACGCCGATGCTGGCCGGGCATTCCTACCGACACAGTGCATGACAGCCATACTCGCCTTAGCGTTGAAACTCATCCTGAACACTTCGTCCACGGCGAAGTCCATTCAAAGGCTTCTCGGGCTCATAGCCTCGACGATCTCTATCGTCCCATTCGCCCACCTGCACATGAGGACCCTGCAAGCCTGGTTCCTAGCTGCATTCGATCCCGAGATCCACAGTCCCACGGTACGGCTTTGCTTTCCGTACCAAGTCAAACGTGCACTTCATTGGTGGCTACAGCCACCCCATCTCTCACGAGGCCTCCCTTTTCGGCAACCAGAACCGTCGGCCTTCATCACCACTGACGCCTCCCTTCTGAGCTGGGGCGCCCATTACGGCAGCTATACAGTGCAGGGCACGTTGACTGCCAGAGAAAAGAAGCAGCACATCAACTTGCTCAAACTGTCCGCCGTCTGGAAAGCACTCCAGTCTCTAGAAACACAGCTACACGGACACCTCATACAAGTAATCTCAGACAACACGACGGTGGTCTCGTATATCAACAAAGAAGGCGGCTCCCGCTCAGTGCTCGCGCTTACGCTCCGACTGCTCCTCTGGGCCCTGGACAGGGACATGTCACTGATGGCGATCCACATAGCGGGCAGACTCAACACTCTAGCCAACTCACTCAGCCGTCGCCCCTTCCAGCAGCACGAGTGGCAACTAGACAGCCAGGTCCGCTCTGACCTCTTCGCCATCTGGGGAATGCCGAGGATCGACTTGTTCGCAACAGTTCAAAACACTGCTTGCGTGGTGTTCTGCAGCCATGGGGGCCGAGATCCACGCTTCCTCACAGACACATTCCTCCTACGGTGGCACAGGGGACTGCACTACCTCTTCCCCCCCATACCCCTCCTCACGAGGGTTGTGTCGAAAATTGGGACCGACCACACTGACTGCATCTTGATCGCCCTCTGGTGGCCAAGGCAACCCTGGTTTCCGAGCCTCCTCGAGCTATCCAAGGGCCAGTATCTCACACTCCCGACGAAACTGACACTGCTCACACAGGAGTCCGGAATGATTGTGCATCCGTCCCCACGGACGCTCCGTCTTGCCACATGGCGCATCCACTAACGACCGCACCCGCTCTACCGGAGGAAGTCGCGGAGGTCATCTTAGCAGCTCGCAGACCGTCTACGCGCCGTTCCTATTCCTCTAAATGGACGACCTTTAAAGCCTATGCGACGCTACACCACATTGACCTGCTGCCCTGCTCCGTACTGTCTGTGCTCCAGTACCTCCATCACCTCATGTTGCGCGGACTGTCCTTCTCATCCATTAAAGTGCACCTCACCGCTATAGCGGCATTCCGATCGCTTCCCCCGCTGGGGACCCTGTTCACGGACCCCCTAGTCTGACTCTTTCTCAAGGGCCTTCGTAACCTGTGGCCTCCAATTCATTCCATTGTCCCGGGATGGAACCTCCCTCTAGTCCTCCGTGCCCTAACGGGCCCACCCTTTGAACCACTGGCCACTATCGACCTCCGACTCCAGGGCCGGATTAAGATAGGGGCTATTGGAGCTGCAGCTCCAGGCCCCTACCCCAAAATAGGCCCACAATCAGACCGGTGCAGGGCAGTTTGGCGCCCCAGGCGAAATAATATTTAGCGGGGCCCCCCTCTCCAAAGCAGCCCTGCTCTGCAAAAAAAAAAAAAAGCCACCACCAACCTACCTTCCCCCCGCCCTGGCGGCGGCGGCTGCTGCTGCTGCTGCTGCTGCCGCTGCCGCTGCCGCCGCCAAGGAAGAGGAGGAAGTGACGCGACGGGACCCCCGCACTGTTTTTTGCCGGGGAAACCATGGCAACAGGGCTGTTTAAGCCCTGTTGTCCTGGTTCCTCCCGCCAAAACAACGCGGGCGGGGCTCCAGAAGCGACACGACGCGGAGAAGGTAGGTGGTGGTGGGGGGTCGGTGGGGGTGGTGAGGGCGGCGGCGGCGGGAGGCGCAGCGGCAGCGAGCGGGAGGGCGGGGGGAGGCGCAGCGGCGAGCGGGATGGGAGGGTGCGGCGGTGGGGGCGGTGGGTGGGGAGGCAGAGGCCTGGCGGGGGCGGCGTAGCAGCAGCGAAGAGGAGCGCAGCGTTTCTGCGCACTCTTCAGCCGCGCGCCCTCCTCAGCACCAGGCCCATAATGCTCTTAATCCGGCCCTGTCCGACTCCTGTCATGGAAGACCGCCTTCCTCGTCGTCGTTACCTCTGCCCGCAGGTCAGGGGAACTGTGCGCTCTCCGTGTTCATGATGTTCTACAAAGACAAAGTCGTCCTCAGACCGGACATATCGTTTCTGCCCAAAGTGGTTTCGGACTTCCACCTCAGACAGAACGTCGTCTTGCCAGCCTTCTTCCCGGCTCCGTCCTCACCAGTCGAGCGTTCCTTCCATATGCTCGACGTCTGACGGGCACTGGCATTCTACAAGGACAGGACCCAGTCCTTCCGCACTTCCCAACGCCTCTTTCTCTGCTACGGCAGCCTCTCAAAGGGCACCCCGGTTTCCAGCCAGCGTTTTGCTACATGGATTGTAGAGACCATCAAGCTGGCATACACTACATCATGCCAAAGCCTACCGGGCCCGATCCGGTCACACTCCACTCGACCTCCACGGCCTTCACCAGAGGTGTCCCGATCCCGGACCTCTGCCGAGCGGCCACGTAGTCCTCAATGTCCACGTTCATCCGGCACTACCGCCTGGACGTCCAGGCCAGAGCTCCCACAACATTTGGCAGAGCCGTGCTATCCTCCGTACTGTCCTGAGGAGCTCCACCCCCACCTCTGGTAAGTCAGCTTGTTACTCTGCCCATATATGTGTGATGCACAGAGACCACGAAGAAGGAGGACAGGTTGCCTACCTGTAACTGTGGTTCTTCGTGTGGTCATCTGTGCATTCACACAAACCCACCCACCAGCCCCTCTGGTGTTGCTCTTCAGTCTGTCGCTATTACGGTTCACGAGTGCCACCTTCCTTCCTCGCGGGCCACAGTCCCGCGGTGGGACCGACAGACAACCACACTCGGTCCTGAGGCCGCTCTTCGGTCTCGAGGAACTGAGGGATCGGGCGGGAGCTGCACCTTACGGCATGCGTGAGGGGGAGGAGCTCCCGCCCGATTTTCTACTACTCAGCTATAGAATCTCCGAACGAACTCCACAGAGGTGCAGAGAGCCCATATATGCGTGAATGCACAGATGACCACTCAAAGAACCACAGTTACAGGTAGGCAACCTGTCCTTGTTACGTGTGAACCAGGCTGCTCTGGAGAGTTAAGTTCAAAAAAAGAAGGGGGAAACCCTTCTATATACTAAATGCTTTCCAGACAGCTTCTCTGGATGACTACCATTAACTGCAAGTAGTAGCATTCAAGAAACATTTTAAATACAGTAATACCTTGGATTGCAAGCATAATTCGTTCCGGAACCATGCTTGTAATCCAAAACACTCTTATATCAAAGCGAGTCTCTGGCGGGTGTGAGCGGAGCCGATTTCGACCCGCTACGCCCGCTCGAGGCGAGCGGTTACATCCCTACGACTACTTGTCTTGCAAGACCTTGCTCGTTTATCAAGTCAAAAAATTTTAAAAAATTGCTTGTCTTGCAAAACGCTCTCAGACCAAGTTACTTGCAATCCAAGGTATTACTACTGTATGGGAACTTAGGATGTTTGAGAGGCAACTGATAGAAAAATACTTATTGTGGTTTTCTTTTCAGATTTACCCTGTGGGCTCTACTGTTTGTCATGGCTCGTCTTCTTACCCTAACATTGTCAGTCCTCACATTTGGATTTGGTCTGGCAAGAGCAGAAAATCCTGGCTTTTCAATAGCAGAAGGAAACTTTAATATACTCACTATTAGGTATAATTAACTTAATAAAAGTAATGTTTCGGGATGTCCCTTAAATACACAAGTCCAAGAATTAGATGTTCCAGAAAACCTTTACTGTTGCAATAACAATAAGAATAAGAATTATTATTATTATTTTCATAATTTCCATAATCTTAATAACTTACTTTTGATATGTCACTTGCATAAGTAGGTTTTCCTTGAAACCTTCTCTGGAATCTGTATCTTCATTATAATATATATCTATATATATAAAAGAAGAAGTCCGGACTGACTGACTGACTCATCAATGCCCAGCTCAAACCGTTTAATCTAGGAACGTGAAATTTTGAGGGAACATTGTTTTTATAATGTAGACAGACACCCACTAAGGAAGAATTTTTGGAAATTCCGTCCCAAAGGGGGGGAATTGTCCCACTCTCATATCTCCTATGGACAAAACAACGGGAGCAGTTATGCAAATCGGCCTCACCTCAGAATTGCTGCAGGAGCCAATAGGAGCAGTTATGCAAATACAGTCATGCCTTGGATTGAGAGCATAATTCGTTCCGGAAACGTGCTTGTAAACACTCTTATATCAAAACGAAATCCCCCAAAAAATATTTGTACAGAGATTTTTAATTTAAGCCGTACTACAGTACTTGTATTGCAAGACATCGCTTGTATATCAAGTAAAAAAAAATTAAATATTTAAAAATTTGCTTGTCTTGCAAAACACTCTCAAACCAAGTTACTTGCAATCCAAGGTATTACTATAGCCCATACGACACTTAGAATGTTCGTATGAATTCCTGCAGGGGCCAATAGGGGTGGGTATGCAAATCTCCCCTAGGCCATTTAGAATGTTCTCTAAGGGGGTGAAAAGGTAGGGAAACTTTTTAAATGACTGAATGACTGTTGTGGGGGGGGGCGTAGCATAGGCTCCATCACGTTTTGATGGATCTACCCCAAACTTGGCATGGTCACTCTTCATCACGTGATCGAAGCCGCGGGCAACAGCTAGTATTAAATAATACAGAACAAGAGGAGAAGGCACCAATGTGGAAAAAAACGAAAGGGGGGGAAAAAACCTCAGGTGCCAACTGAAATATTTTATTGCCCAATGTGTTTCATCATGTACCTTCATCAAGGGCTGTAATTCAATATAAACCATGCATTTTTGTTAATAATATACAATTATCCAGAGAAATTCATAATTAAAATATTCACAAACAGAACATTACCATACATATTTGCATAACATTAAAATACTCTAATATACCATAATGTATAAAATGTCAACTTATTATTACTCAGAAGTTAGTAGAAAGATAAAGTGCAGAATGCTTAAATTTATCTCATAAAACAAAATTACCCATGGATTAAGACCATTTAAAAATAGAGTGTGTACCATATATAAGCCTGCACAACAATCGAACTTTCTCATAACAAAATTGTTTGTTGTCCATATTGGTGCAGCTATATCCATTTACCACTCAAATAAAATATCAATTATAAAAGCCTTATAAAGTATTTAAAATACTACATAATTAAAATTGTGCTAGACACCGTACATACAACAAATATATAAAAAATATCATCTATAAAAATCTCCAGAAATGTTTAAAATTATATTACATGAATAAAATTCTACTAAATACACAACATACATTAAAATTCTGTATTGACTATATTCTATTAAATAAACAACTGTTGTATTGCTCGAAAGACTTAGCTCATTATTGACCCACTATTTGAAAGCATAATATGTACTAGTTAACCAGCCCTGAAAAGTTTTTTCCAAGTGCTGCTGGAAGAAAATATTTTCGTTGGCACCTGGGATATATTAAGTAGTCCCATGAACATAAGAATTAGATCAGTGATTCTAGTTTTTGTTATGTCTAATAACCAATAATATAGGCCATTAATAGACCTATCATTTAGGAACTTCATGCTGTCATTAAAGGCACAGGAAAGTGACATCCCTACTGACCAAGAAAGGTGTAGTCATATTTCACAAACAATTTCATTTGATTTCTTGAGTACTCCATGCATTATTGTAGACCCCTTTAAGCATCTTTGCCACCAGCATACAGTCATGCCTTGGATTGAGAGCATAATTCGTTCCGGAAACGTGCTTGTAATCCAAAACACTCTTATATCAAAACGAAATCCCCTCAAAAAAATTTGTACAGAGATTTTTAATTTAAGCCGTACTACAGTTACTTGTATTGCAAGACGTCGCTTGTATATCAGGTAAAAAAAAATTAAATAAATATTTAAAAATTTGCTTGTCTTGCAAAACGCTCTCAAACCAAGTTACTTGCAATCCAAGGTATTACTGTAACTTGGCTCAGTTTAAACACACTTTCTTACTTTTAAAAACTGACATCTGATTCAGTTTGCAACTGTAACAATAATGTAGAAAACTTCTTTTTAACTTGAAATTTATTAGAATTAGCTGTCTGGCTGCAATTTGTTTGACCCAAGCTTGGATGATGTGGAAATTCATCAATTTTCAGTTAAAGAAATGGAGAGAACATAAAGAGAACCAAATTCCTAAGAAAAAAACAAATATAAAGATTAAACCAGCAAAAAAGGAACCATGCAGAGGTAAGTATAGTCCCAGCATTTACAGAATTAGAGCTGCTGGGGGAAACGCACTATGTCTGATTTATATAATTCTTAGCACTGGTAGAGTGTTGTAGCATAGATTGCAATTTGCCTAGCCCATCCATATCAGTATAGAGAGTATAATGCAGGGGCTGACAACCTTTTTTTTTTTTATCGGGCTGCATTCCTTCATGGGTAATGTTAGGGGGGGGCGCATGTTGACAGTGGGTGGGACTACAGCTAGCAATGGGGAAGGCAAGAGTCAAAAGTAGGCGGGTCACCCCTTTTTCTTTGTGCCACCTCCTTTTCTCTCTCTGCCACTTTTTCTCCCTTATGCAGTGGGCTGCCAGGGAAGAGACATTTCTCTTGCCAGACATTTGAACTGATCACACACACAGGGCTTTTGAAATTAGGCTGAGGGTTGCAGCTTGCCAACCATTACAATAATGGTATGCTTCATGAATCCCCCCCCCCCCCGGTATGTAAAAATGGGTGTAGTTACTCATCAACCTCTACCTCTGGCATAAAAGTTTTGCTCTTGCTGTGCATTGTGCATAGTATTAATACCAAGCATATTGACCTGAGAATGTGCATATTTTGCCCAAAGAATGTATGAAATGCAGTTGAGATACGCACATTCCCCATGGGTTGTTGAAGATTGTATATAATGGCCAGAGAATGCACAATTCCCTTTTTATGAACATTCTCCATGAAGCATGGTGAATGTGCACAATGGCTGGTTGTTAAGCATATTAACCATTCAACTCGCATTACCCCTAACATCTGTTATATAATATCTGATGCTCTGTTTACCTTTTTTTTGTACTACAGCTAATTTTGTCAATGGAGTAGTCAAATTTGAAGAGGGCACATTACCTAGAAAAAGAAAATCAAAATTTTTGTGAGGAGTATAAATCCAGAGGACAATGATTTAACCGAGGACTTTGATCATTAAGTTCCATCATGGCACAGAGAGAGACTATCTGACTGTTTTGGCTAAAGGACACTGGTTGAAATAATATATTTTTAAACTTACATTCATCAAAACAAAACTTATGATGACCATATTTCATCATGAGTTTAGCTTATTTAACATTAAGATAAAATCTCAACTATTTCCGTTTTTGAAAATGGAATGTGTTGTCATATTCTCACATGTAAGTACAATGCTGCAATGTTAGGAGAACATGGGGGGCTTATAAACCACACCTCTTTTATTTGGAACTTTATAATATTTCAATTTATAAGAAGTAGGGTTTTTTTAGAAACCTTAATTTCTGAACTTAATTAGAGTTAAAGATATTTTTTTTCTTTTTGTGCAAAACCTTTTCTAAATAATACTGTTCTCTTTATTATACTGCCTGATTATGTCTCTTTATCTAAGAGGCAATTTAATGTGTGTGTTTTTTCTATTTTAAAGGTTCACCAAGTTCTGATACATATTTGGTTAAAGGCAATGTATAAGGAGTGATGAAATTGATCATCTTTGAAAAGTCAGTTTAATGTAGGCTGCAATGTGTATTCAAAGAATGACTGCCAAGTAGTAACTTAAGGCCAATTTTTGCAGAATTGGTCTCCTGATCTAAAATCTGAGACTCCAAATAGCTGGTTTTATATAAATGGCTTCTGAAGTCTTTTAAGGAAAGTTTTGAAACTAGATGCTTTTTTAAATGGTGCTAAAACGATTGATTTATTTTGATTTAGGGATCCATGAAACTGGTAATAGCTAATCATATCTCAAAATGATTGTTTAACATGCAGAGTTGTAGATAATTTCAGAATGACTTTCCAGGTATAAAAAAGTCAATTTTTGGCATTTTGTAGTGTAATAACAGTAGTGAGTTCTTTATTTCTTATCACAAAAAGAACAATAAAACTACCTGACTCTTCAATGTAATTCTAGACAATGGGTCTGTTCCTTCATCATACCAAAAGCTTCTAATCCTGAAACAAATTAACCTATATATTTTAAAATGCTATGTATTATAATACATAGTTGAGGTGCATAATTACTAAATAGCACTACTATGTGCTAAAATATTCTATTATGTTTAAGGTTTAGGAAAATGGCTGACACTTTAAGGCAAACAACATTGGCTGGGATTCAAAGAACTAGTTGGGCTCTTGCAAGTGGCTTGCATTTGCCCTGTGATTTTCTTTTTATTTTGAACAGCTGATTCCTGTGTCATGTCACAAACGTGTTTTAAATTCCTTCCAGTTTACGAAGCAGTTTGCCATGCAGCATAGTGGGGGGACTGACGAATCTCTTGGGAAACTGGGGAGCAATTTTTTTCTGTAGATAAATGGGGCAAATAGAAGTCTAGGCTGCAATCCTGAAACCACATTCTAAATTCAGGAGGGCTACTTTAGACTTAGCAGGTGGACAGTTAGACCCAGTTTGCATGCAACGAACAACCCACGGTTTGTTAACTGGGTAGTTTGGCTGCGCACGGGAATAAGTGTGCTGGCTCCCAACCACTTGCCTGCCTTCTTTCCTCTCGATGAAAGGAAAGGGTTGTTGTCCGTGAAGTGTGAACTTGGACTCTGGGTTGTTGAGGGAGAAACAGCCCAGAATTTTAACCCATGGTTAACAACCTAGGAAAGGGGCATCCCTCAGTTGTTTAACAAAACGGAAGTGGACGAGTGGTCAGGAGCCAGCTCACTCACTCACTCGTTCCCATGCACTGGTTATTGGGCAGTTCAGAAATGTAATAAATAAATAAACTATGGGTTGTTTTTTTGTGTGTGAATTGAGTCATAGAGCCTTTGTCCCTTTGTGCTACTGCTGTTTCCATAACATCCCTGTAGCACCAGCAGCCACTTGAAGAACAAAAGATATGTATGTTAATTGTAGTTTTCCCTGCCTTTCACTTGATTATCTCAAAGCTTTAACATTTATCAGTTCCTTAAATAGGCCATGCTGTTGGATGCTACCATAAAAGTTGATTAAAGTCTGTACGGCCTAATCCTTTACACATTTATACAGGAAAAAGTCTAAACGTGCATAGGATTGCACCCTAAGTCACGATGGAGCAGCCTTTCCGAACTTGGTGCCCTCCAGATATCTTGGACTTCAACTCCCATCAGCCCTAGACACCATGACCAATGGCCAGGAATAGCTGGAAGTTGTAGTCCAAAACATCCAGAGGGCTTCAGGTTGGGAAAGGCTGCTCTAGAGGTTCATTCCATATTAAAACCTTCAATAATTACAACAAAAGTTCTGGTTTGTATCCTAGTAGCTTGATACTGACATAGACAGGCATTGCCATAAGCACAAGGGTTTTCCTACTCAATTTAGTGTAGACTCTGTGTCCACATTTCCATAAAGTGAATGGAGTTGTCCTAACACTGTACTCAGTAAAGTAGCTTTTGTACTCAGAAGAGCTCTCTGCTTATTGAAACAACTTCATATAAAATAAACCTTAGGGACAATTCATCCCAATCCTTCATTGGGAGGACAGTAGCAGAGGTGCCAAAGATGGCATGTCCTTGTTTCATACACACAGCCAGGTTCACACAACAACCCCTGAGCAGGGATTGCATATTCAAAAGGGTGGCCACATGCACTCCCTGCACACACCACTGGCTCACCATGAGTTAAATAACCCATGGCGGGCTGTCGTGTTGTGCAAACAGCCCTTCTGTGTGTCTGCTTTCAATTCAGATAGAGATCATCCTTTTCCATCCTATATCGCATACATTAGCTGTGACAAGTTATACGGTTGTTTTTAATTTTCATGCAAACTGTTAATTAAAAAACAAGGTTTGCCACTTAAGTGCAAACAGTACAGGTCTACTGTGGTGTTGGCAAACTTTGGTAACAATTGGCTCAGAAATCAAGATATTTGCCTCTCAGTCCAGTGGTAAAATTATACCTCCTGACCAAAATCCTGTGAGAAACAAGTGACCTAAATAATTATTTATCATTAGCATTCAGTAAACCATTCAATCACATGTATTTCGATGTTGCTACATAGGAAAAAAGATCATTCTTTTTATAAGAGTAATGAGACCTTTTGAATGTTACTTAACAGTCGTATCATTTGTATGCAAAATGCTGTTCAGGATTTGAGCCCATTTTTCTCATTTGCCAACCTGTTCCTGTGCAAACTAGAATTTTGTCTGTGATGTTTCATAATCCTGTATATTTCTACTATGTTTTACCATGGAACTAGAATATATATTTTTATGGTTTTAATAAAAATTTGTATAATGGTTGCCTCGTTTGATAAAAGCATCATTTTCTGAGCAGTTTTGTTGAAAACTTGGTTTTCTGATTTAGTTTTCAGCTGTACTGCTCACAAAACAACGCTTTCTCTGATCAGCATGCTTATAGTACTGGGCAGTCCTCTAACAGAGGAGGCCAAAGGCCAGTTACACCTATTTCATCATCAGGATGGTAGCTGTAGACACTGTGAGATTACAGGTTGAAGTCTGTATTGTCTAATCTGTTCTATGTTGCTAATTTCAAACCATTTCCCCAAAATAGAATGTTAGCATATTTGTGTGCCAGTAATTGAAAACTTCAAAGAAATGTTCATGGACTTTGAATTTGTGGAGTCTATCCACTGTTCCATGTTTAGAAATACAGTAATACCTTGGATTGCAAGTAACTTGGTTTGAGAGCGTCTTGCAAGACAAGCAAATTTTTAAATAATTATTTAATATATATTTTTGCTTGATATACAAGCGACATCTTGCAATACAAGTACTGTAGTATGGCTTAAATTGAAAATCTCTGTACAAATTTTTTTGGGGGGATTTTGTTTTGATATAAGAGTGTTTTGGATTACAAGCATGTTTCCGGAACGAATTATGCTCTCAATCCAAGGCATGACTGTACATTGCATATTCATGGCAGATCATGGTTCGATTTGATTACTCATAGTTACCACAATTTAATTCCAAACATATACTTCATAGATTTCATAGATCATAGAGTTGGAAGGAGCTTATTCTTCATTTACACATTTGTAACTGATTCCCCTTTTTATTTCTAAAAGCTAAAGTATTTTTAAATGTATGTTACTTAAAATGTCCTTGAAATGCAAGTATTTTGTGTATGGATACGTGTGTGTGTGTGTGTGTGTGTGTACACCTGATATCTGTGGACTGGAAAGAAAAATCTGTCCTTTTGCAGCATGAGAGGAACTTAAATTGAATATCATACTGTCCTGTGTCATTGCACTGCACTGATTGATGTTTTATGTACTATCAAATGCATTAAATAAAAGGTGGTCATGTGCCTTAGGATACTTGTGGTGAGCTTTAAACAGTTTTTGACAGATTGTGTGTGTGTGGTTGTTTTTGGTACTCTGTGAGACAGTGATTTAAAGATGATGATGTAGTTAGTTAGCTGGTAGTTCTTGAGAAAGCTATCCTTGGTGCATGTGTGGAATCTCCTGTTTTTGAAGGAGATTGTTTCAGATTAGTGTAGTCCTCAAAAACAAATGCATTGTTGCAAAGTGGAGTGTCCAATCAGTCCCCAGCACTCTTAAGATATGCATGAATTGCACATAGATTTTTATGAATGTATAGGACCTGACACTATGCTGGATGTCCTTGTTTAATTTATTTATTATTTATTTACAGCATTTTTACCCCACTCTTCTGCCAGAAAAGGCTCCCAGAGTGGCTTACAAAGATTAATATTAGACAGTCCCTGCCCTCAGGCTTTCAATCTAAAAGACATGACACAAAAAGAAAAGGGATTGGGAGGGAGGAAGAAGAAAGTAAAACTCAGACACAAGTTCTTAATTACAAGGTTAATGAGATGGGGGGGGGGCGTAGCGCAGTGGTAGAACATGTGCTTTGCATGTTGAAGGTCTCAGGTTTGATTCCTGGCATCTCCAGGTAAGGCTAGGAAGGAATCCTCCCTGAAACTCTGGGGAGCCACTGCCAGTCAGTGTAATCAATACTGGGCCAGATGGAAGAATGGTCTAACTCAGTATAGGACAGCTTCCTCTGTTCCTAAGATCAGAACAAGGGGCTTGGGCAAAGTCAGGGATCGACTACCTCTCTATGCAGTCCTGCCCTGCCGTTACTACAAGCTCTTGCACTAATGTATGCAATGCAATCCTATGCATGTTTACTGGGAAATAAGCCTCATGTTGATCAGAACTTACTCCCTAATCCCTGGGCATGATCTGATGGTGTAAGATTCAGTAATCTTACTGAAGCTAAGTAGGAATTGGTCTGGTCAGTGCCTGGCTGAGGGACTATGTGAGAACCCTATATACTGTTTTGAATTCCACAGAAGGCAAGATATAACTGAAATAGGTGTGTAGACAATTGCAGTCTTAGAAGGGGAGCCTAGCCTTCCCCTGATGCTAGGAAAAAATACAGAAAGACTCTCAACTGCCATCCCAGAAGATAAAGCTATCCATCTTATTCACAGTGTGAACAAAGGTGTAAAAGTTATGATGATCTCACTTCTTGCAGGTGAATGTATACAGAATTCTGGGATACTTTTTTTCAACTTTGAAAAATAGCTGCATGTTTCTGTTTTGACCAAATGCTGCCCATGTTTTGATACAAAAGGTGGGAAGGAGTGAAGTTGAAACATTTTCAAACTGCGATAATGTGATGTAAGATGTATGTTCTCTGATGTTAAACTGGTATACTGCAGTGAATGCCTCCAGTCCTTATTGCACTGAACCCTACCAAACTCAACTTGTGCTAGATTTGGTTTGCACTACCAATATGACAGCTTTGGATATTGCCCATGTGAAATAAATATGTGAAATTAGATCACTCTCCAGGACATCAGAGAACTTACCAGTGCAAATCAACTTAAATAAATTTGCCTAATTCAATTCAAAATTGGAATCACATTTTCCAATTCAAAATTTTCCAGAAAACCCACATAACTACTTATGCCTATCTTAAAGTAAACATTTATTGCAATCCCTTCTATCCAGCTCTGCAGTTAAACGGCTCGCGGAGCAGTTTAAAGGTTAAAAACATGAATACAACAGCAGCATAATCTCAAGATAAAAACATACCAGTGATCCCAATCTAGAATGCATACAAAATTTGGGCTGATCAATCACTGTTCTGTGACTAGACTTAATATAATTAGTAGATTAAATCTGGGGTCTTGAATGTGGTGCATGGGCACCAATGTGCCCGCTGACACCTCTCTTGGTGGTTGCTGGGCTCTGTTCCACCTGATATATAAAATTAACTGGGAGGATAGCATGTGGTGCAAAGCGAAGGGGTGCCTTCCAGCTCCATCTTTATTTGGGTTCAAAACTCTGCCTTTTACTTAAGTTATGGGGCAAGTTACTGTTCCTTTACTCTCACCAGTTCACCTTTTGTGAAATAGGTTTTGTGATTTGCCATGCCCACCATGGCAGCCATTTTATGAATGGGCAACCCCACTCCCACAACAGCTATTTTGTGGGAGCACCCACAACACTGCCTCAAAATTCAAGATGTGCCCAGTGTCCCTAAAAGGTTGGAGATTTATTTATTTATTTATTATATTTATTAATCGCCCATCTGGCCGGTCACCCGGCCACCCTGGGTGATGTACAACCAAAATAACACAGTAAAACAATACAATAAAATATAATTAAAACAGTATAAAAAATATTTTAAAATCCTAACCCACCCCATATTCCCGCCTGAACAGCCATGTTTTTAATGCACGGCAGAAGCTCATCACGGAGGGAGCATGGCGAAGATCACTAGGGAGGGAACTCCATAACGTGGGGGCCGCCACAGAGAAGGCCCTCTTCCTAGTCCCCACCAGCCTGGCTGCTCTGGCTGATGGGATAAGGAGAAGGCCGTCCGTGTCAGATCTTGTTGAGTGGCCTACTTGATGTTGCTGGAGGCGCTCCTTAAGATAAACTGAGCCGGAGCCGTGTAGGGTTTTAAAGGTCAAAACCAACACCTTGAATTCGGCTTGGCAAGCAACTGGTAGCCAGTGCAACTCCTTAAGCACTGGCATGATGTGATCATGCCGGCGGCTGCCCTTAATCAGGAGATGACAGGCTTAAAATAATAAAACAGTTCATTCTGATTTCTTAAGTCAGATCATAGTCCACTGCTGACTCCAATCAGGACCGGTGCAGGGCAGTTTGGCGCCCTAGGCTAAATTATATTTAGGGCCCCCCGTCTTGTGCTGTGGGGGGGGCTCCGGAGCAAAGCAGCCCTGCTCTGCAAACCTCCCGCCGCCGCCGGACCCCCCCATGCCGCCGGACCCCCCCTGCCCGCCGCCCCCCCACCTACCTTCCCCCACCTCCTCCAAAAAGGAAGTGTTGCGATGGGACCCCCGCGCTCTGTTTTTGGCCGGGGGAAACCAGGGCAACAGGGTTGTTTAAGCCCTGTTGCCCTGGTTCCTCCCGCCAAAACAGAGCGCGGGCGGGGCTCCGGAAATGGCGTGGAGAAGGTAGGTGGGGGGGAGGCGGCACGGAGCGGGGGGGGAGGCAGGACGGGGGGGAAGCGCCCAGGCTCAGCCCCACCACTACTCCGGGTGCAATTCCCCCACACTGACCTGGCTTTGTCGGCGAGGCGGGCAGGCGGGGCAGGAGCGCGCCGGCAGCGAAGAGCGCAGCGTTTCTGCGCCATCTTCCGCTATGCGCCCTAGGCAACAGCCTAGTTGGCCTAGCGGTAGCGCCGGCCCTGACTCCAATAGACCTCTAGGTGAATAGGACCCTAAAGTACAAAACAATGTGATTTTGTAAACCTAATTGTTGACATTAAAGTTCTAGTGACTTGCCCTCCCATTGCAAATTAAATTATAACCTTTGCTAGAAATTAGTATGAACAAACATGTAGCTCCTCTTTCTCTGAAGGCTTAGTCTTTGACCTGTTATCTCAAAACTCCAATCATATCTCTTAACCACAGAACTCTTAACATGTCAGATGATTACTCTCAAAATGAAGAACAGTCCCATGAGTTAGGAGCATTTATCAAGCAGGTCAGGCCTATAAAAACTAATGTAAATTTATCTAGGTGGCTTCTTTTTTGATATAGAAACTGGTTAAGTTTCCTTGCTCATCAAGCGAAATGTTTCCTGCAATTAACTTTTGGTGCTCATTCTTCCTCCCCAAAGTATTTGAGTAGAACATATGCATCAAACTATCAACTGCCTTCATGTTCCTTAAGTCTCAAGCCTTGGACTCGAAAGAGCTAATGATGCATTGTTGTGGTACTCCAAGGAGGTAGTGATTGAGTCTTGATAGTAATATCCTCTTTGCACAGTTAAATAACAAGATTGAAAAAAGGCTGTGTGGGAATCCATTGTTCTGATAGAGGACATGAAGTTTATGACTGACAAGGAAAAAGCATGGAGAATATGAAGAGGAAAGGTGTTTTGTAGATAGGTAGCATTTACAATACCAATATTGGGCATTTGAGCAGGCAAAGTATAATCTTGGGCTCATATGAACGTTTGTTTTAGTTGTATTTCCAACTCCATTCTCTGTGAGGGGCTTATTCCCAAGTAACTACATAAGGCACCACCGGATTGGGGATGCAGCATGTGGTGGTGGCCCTTATATTTTTGATCCAAATCCCCAACCTCAACCTTTTATTTGTCCCTTGGGCAAAACAAGTCCTAATATGAGTACAGGTTTGGGTAGAATTCTGATCTCAAAATTTAAATAGTTCCTTCTCTGTTGATAGGGTTTTTCTTAATACATGGACCATACAGAACCAGTATTAAATCACCGCTTGCATCCTTGCCTGTGGGTCACCAACTATAAATCTAGAGCTTCATGGGACTTTTTCCATTTTGCATGGAAGCACCCCACCCCCTTGCCATGAACAAACCCAGTCTCATCAGTCTTTGAATGTTTGTATAAGGGTACCAGTTCCCTAGCTTACAGAATATTTGCATAGAATAAGTTACGGTACAAGTGTTAGTTGTGCTATAAATAGCACAAAAGGGGAGGGATGTAGAAGTAAATTTTGTTTAGGCTTCAGTTTAACAGAGCCATGATGGCTAGAAGATGGGCAATGTCTGACCTTTTGTCAAACCTAGGTGTTTCCTTTAGGAATTGTCTTGCTTAGTTGTACTGACTCATTGTTTCCTGATATCTACGTGATACTATTCAGTATAAATGGAACTGTCTCCCTTTCATTCTTGTTGGTATTCCATACTGTGCTCAGATGCCATCCATGAATTCACTAATAAACTTTCCTCTCTAAGAACCTCTCCAAAACACAACGCAGTAGATCAATTTTTCCACAACAGTGGCTCATGCTGGCTCAGCTTGTCTGAGTGTGGAAAGCTAAGCAGGGTCAGGCCTGGTTATTACTTGGATGGGAGACCCCCTCTAGTTTCCTGCATTGGACTCGATGGCCTTGTAGGCCCCTTCCAACTCTATGATCTATGATATGATAAATGCCTAGCCTCTGAACCTGACAGTTGGTCTTTTTACAAGACTGTTTAACCCATGCTATGATATATCACAGAGTTGGAAGTAGCTTGGAATAGGTTAGGGAAAAGCCAAGTATTTTATGTTCTTAAGGTGTACTGCAGTAGAACCTGAACTCAATTTTATTTTTATGTATCCTTAAACCTCTTTAAAGTTATTTAAACCTCCTAATTTAACCTGCTTCTCTATGCTTAAGAGGAGTGTCAAAATAATGGAAAATGAAGTGGCAGTAGTACTACTGTCCTTCCTCATTGTAGCATTGCCAGGGGTGAGGAGAAGAGCTTTTGTTACCCCCGCCTCCAACCCACTGTTAAATCACAATGCACACTTGTTCACAAACTGCACCATAATGAAGATACAGTGCTTTGTAGTGTCACCACTGTGCAAACACGGATCAGAACCATGGACCCACCTCTCACTTATTTTGTGATCCGCCCAGAGGGCTTTGGCTACTGGGCAGTATGGGAATAAATATTATTGTCCACAAACTCAAACACACCCGTCACAGATCCAGTACACTGTGGCACAAAAGCATGGATCTGAGGAATGGTTTTTATTCAATTTATAGACCACCCAAAACATATCTAAAAAGACATCTCAAAGTGGTTTACAGCATACAAGTTTAAAATACAAAATGTTCACAGTTAAAATATTTTAATGGGGGAAAAACCAAAACTACATTTAGAATCAGAACTACATGGAGCCTTTTAAAAATCTACCATTAAATCACATTTGTTTAGAGCAAAAAATATTGGTTAAGATTTTTTTGCTTCTCTAGACCCCCTTCCCTTAGGGACATTATAGCACATCCTTTTCTATTGATTTCACTGCTTTATACCTAGAGTAAGAATTAACTATGCCAGCTAAAACAGCTTAGTTATACTCCGGTTTTAATTTCTAAAATGAGAGCTGCTTAGGCTCAAGCTTAATCAGAAATTACAGCTTTTGCCCTAGGGACTGTGCTAGTGGTGGGACCGAACCTGGAGTCGGCTGGAGGCTCGCTCTGGGCTCGGCCCCCTGCGAGTGGCGGCGGCCCGATCTCGCTCTTCAGAGCGGCGCGGAGCATTCCCCCTGCCGCTGCCGCCAGGACCCCCCTGCCGCCTACCTGGTCCTGTGCGCCGCCGGAGCCAGTGCTCTGGCACGCTGGACCCCCGCCCGCGCTCTGTTTTGGCGGGAGGAACCAGGGCAGCAGGGCTTAAACAGCCCTGTTACCCTGGTTTCCCATGCCAAAAACAGAGCGCGGGGGTCCAGCACAACGGAGCAGGGTCCCGTTGCGTCACTTCCACTGCGCCGGAAGTGACGCAACGGGACCAGCAGATGGGGAGGCAGGCTCTCCGCAGAGCCAGAGAGCCTGCAGGTAAGCCCGCGCGGGTGGCCGAGTAGCCCGGCGAACACGAGCAGGCCCAGTTCGGGCCTTGCTCCTGTCTGCCGGGCTACTCGGGTACATCCCTACAAATTGAAGTTTTTCAGTGAAGAGGGAACTGTACTCTACAGGTGTCAAGAGGTACTCTTTATTATGACTCAGTGACTGGGTTCACTGAGTCATACATGACAACCCATACTCAAGGTGGAACTGTGGGTTGTTGTGTTGTGTGAACCCAGCCATGCTAACTAACCATCGTTTGTTAACCGTGAATAAGCCATGAAGAGAATCCATAGTTTGTTGTTGGGTGGGTTGTGAGCTGTGGGTTGTTTGTGGCTAACCATGGTTAGTTAGCACAGCTTGGTTCTCTCAACACAACAACCCATGGTTCAACGACAACCCACAGTCAACCTTGAGTATGGGTTGTTGTGTTGTGTGAACCCAGTCACTATGTTGCAGCATTTGAAATAGGCCCCTGTGAAGAACCGCCGCTGGTCCTTTGCGTGAGTTCAGGAGTTAAAGGGTTAACCGGCACCGAAACAATACCCTTTACGTGGCTCCCGTAAGAGTTAAACTCAGCTGCGGCTGTTATTGACGCTGGATCGTATTGAGACACAGAGCGGGCTATGATTACACCTTTAATGGAGCGGAACTAATAGACTACCAGGAATTTCACACTGTCAACAGCAGAGTCCATAAACTTCAATGGAGCATAGTACTCCAATCCACATATGGTCTGTACAGAGTTCATACAAGGTAGCAGGCTTGCAAAATACAGAGAAGTAATTGGCATACAGAGAATGTAACTTACTAGGCTAGCTTTGTTGATCGGACTGCAGGCCTCCGGGCACTGCGCCCGGGGTTGGGGTAGCTTTGTCTCTGACTGGAGTCAGGGACCTGATCCGTGCATTCCTGCACCGAGCTTCCAACAACCCGTTTTTCCAGGAGGGTCCTCTTTTACCCTCTCCCTCGCCCCCTCCCCTTCTTTGATGACAGGTTGGGCTGGTTCTGCCCAGCGGGGCTGTGGTGCTTTTCTGGTACTTGGGGATACTTTGCCGCTCTTTGAGACTGCCCCCCCCTTACCTGGATGTTATGCACTTCCTTGGGGGTAAATGCAAATGTGCCCTATTGAAGTGCATGCATGTAGCCATTGAAAAGTGGTCTGCCCAGAACTGTGTCTCCGCTGCCCAGGGTGGGGATTATGCAGACAGATGGAGGGGGATGAGTGGGCAGCGGAAAGGGAAAAGTGTGTCAGGGTTCAGAAAGTGTGTGGTCAGGCTTTCTCTCCACAGCCCCAAACTAGACCCTGCTGTAGCTCATCATTAGGATCAGGCCTGTGGCTCACGCTGGTTCTGCTTGTCTGAGTGTGGAAAGCTAAGCAGGGTCAGGCCTGGTTATTACTTGGATGGGAGACCCCTCCTCTAGTTTCCTGCATTGAACGGGGTTGGACTCAATCGCCTTGTAGGCTCCTTCCAACTCTATGATCTATGAAATCTATGACATCTAACCTGGAAGGAATGAGAGGTGGTCATGTAAAAATCATATAATGGCCCTTTTTGGGTGAATGGGTTTCTGAGGTTTGAATGTGTGGAGAAAAAGCCGGGCCGGACCAGACACACACACACACACACACACACGCCACCGCCACCTGCATGACCTCTGCCTAGGGCAGATAGTTCAGTTCCGAGCAGTCATTTGCATCAGCCTACATTTGCAATCAATGGGACACATCTGCATACACCCCAGTGGTTTCCCCAGGAAGTCTCAAAGAGCTGCAAAACATCCTCAAGCACCCGAGGGGCACCAGGATCCTCCAGCAGTCTCAAAGAGCTGCCAAGTACCCTCAAGCACCGAGGGGCACCAGGAGCCTGGCAGGAAAAGCTGGTTCTGCCTGTCAGCAAGAAGGGAGGGGGGAGTGAAGAGAGGGGGTAAAAGAGGGGCATTGAGCCCCAGTAGGTTGTTGGAAGAAAAGTGCAGGACTGCATGGAACTGGTCTGTGACTCCGGTCAGGACGAAGAAATTTTTCCACCCCAAGAATATAAGCCACTTTTTCCCTCCCCGCTGCCCTTGGCTTTGTTTAATACCGCCTGATGGAGTACTGGAGCACGGTATTTTATAACCTTTGAGTTGACCTGATAAAAAAGGTATTTACCCAAATATGGATTTTGTAATTTTTCTTTTGGCTAATACAGCAACCTTTTTTTTTTGTAAAAAAAAAGTTTTTGTCTAAATATGACTAAATCTGGATCAAACCCCTTGTTCTTAAGGCTAATCTAAAAAAATGCAATATAAACATTGAAAACTGGGAAGCTCTGGCCCATGAACGATCTAACTGGAGGTTGGCCTTTCGCAAAGGTTCTATGGACTTTGAAGAAGCCCGAGTGCAAGGTGAAAGGGAGAAACGTGGTAAGCGAAAAGCACGTCAAATGAATCCTTTACAGGACCATTCCATCTGGTAACCTGGGTCCTCACTGTGGGAAGCTGTGTGGATGTAGAATTGGCCTCCACAGTCACTTACGGACCCATCGCTAGAGTCTACACAATTTTTCTTTAGAATTTCCTCCTTTTAAAATTTCCTTTTTGTACATTTTTATCCTGGAAGACAATCTTACTCGGTCACGAGTGATCGCCTGATGATGATGACTAAAGGAACTTGATGTATTCTCGGACCCTCTATCATCTTTGAGAAAACCTGGAGAACAGGTTAGGTGCCATATGACTGGAGACAGGCAAAAGTCCCAAACTTGAGAGGATTTGGAAATCTACAGACCTGTCAGTCTGACTTGGTTACCAGGGAAGATCCTAGAACAGATGATAAAGAGGTTATATTTTGATAACAATGCAGGGATTTGTAGAAGCCAACATGGATTTGTCAAGAATAAACACTACCAGACTAATTTTATCTCTCTGATTGGGTTACTAGCTGAGTGGATTGTGGAAATGTTCCGGACATAATTATCTTGATTCCAGCAAAGCATTTGACAAGGCCCTTTATTATATTTTGAAAAAACAACAACAAAGAGTCTTGTGGCACCTTAAAGACTAACACATTTATTATGGTTTAAGCTTTCATGGACACTGTCCACTTCATCAGAGGCAAACTGGTTAAATGCTGGTTAGATAATACTGTCATGCGATTCAGAGCTATTTGGAAAACTACTCAAAGTGTATTCATCAACAGTACCTCATCAAACTAGATGGGGTGCTGCAGGGCTCTATCCTGGGCCCAGTCCTCTTCAACACTTTTTCAATGACAGATAAAGGAGTGGAAGGAACCATTATCAAATCTGCTGATAACACTAAACCGGGAAGGATAACTAGCAGCAAGAAGACAGGAATCTAATTCAAAATGACCTTGAAAAAAGGGAAAACCTGGCTGCAATTAACAAAATGAAATACAACAAAGACAAATGCAGAATTCTGCATGCTACAAACAAATCAAATGCAAAGGTATAGGACTGGGGATTAGCAGCAGTAGATGTGAAAAGGATCTCAGGATTGTAGTTCATCATACACTGAGCGTAAGTGTGATGCAGTTACAAAAAAAGACTAGTGCAATTTTAAGCTGCATTAAAAGCCAGTGTGGCATAGCAGATAGAACAGTGGTTCTCAACCTTCCCCCCCCCCCCATGCACCCTTTTCACCATATGTCAAAATGTCATTCCCCCCTTTCCAAGGTCGTCTGATTTAATATGTGCCATACAATAAGGTGTGATGTCCTGTAGATTTTGTACAATCTGTAGAATGGTAATTTGTAGAAAGATCAGTATTCCAACAGTTTGAGTCTGTGGTCCTAATTCCCCCCTGAAACCCTAAAATCCCCCGGGGGGGGGATTCCCCCCTGCTTGGGAACCCCTGAGTTAGAGTGTTGGACTGGGACTCGGGAGATCCTGGTTCTGATCCCCACTCTGCCATGAAGCTCACTTGGTGACTTTGGGCCAGTCCCTGACTCTCAGCCTAACTTACCTCATAGAGTTGTTGTTGTGAGGAGAAAATGGAGAAGGATGAGTATAGTATATACTTATATGAATAGTACAGTAATACCTTGGATTGCAAGTAACTTGGTTTGAGAGTGTTTTGCAAGACAAGCAAATTTTTAAATATTTATTTATTTATTGATATACAAGCTACGTCTTGCAATACAAGTACTGTAGTACGGCTTAAATTAAAAATCTCTGCACAAATTTTTTTGGAGGGATTTCGTTTTGATATAAGAGTGTTTTGGATTATAAGCACGTTTCCAGAACGAATTATGCTCTCAATCCAAGGCATGACTGTAGTTAACTTATGTTAGCATTCCCTTAAATTACAAGACAAGGGGTTGGACCCAGATTTAGTCATATTTAGACAAAAACACTTTTTTTACAAAAAACACACAAAGGTTGCTGTGTTAGCCAAAAGAAAAATTACAAAATCCATATTTGAGTAAATACCTTTTATCAGGTCCAGATGTTGTTGGACTGCAACTCCCATCAGTCCTAGCCAGTATAGTCAATCGCGAAGGATCATGGGAGTTGTAGGGCAAAACGTCTGGAGGTCCACACTTTCTCCATCCCTGGCTTAGACAGTGAATGGTCTCAGACAGGCATCAAAAAATGTTGAGTGGGATTTCAACCTTGGGTCTCCCCTGTCCTATGCCAACCACTCCACTTCATTGGCTCCCCGTCCGGCTAAAAATATACACCTATTTTGCGCAACTGCCTCATTCTGCTTGTTTCCTTCTTGCCTTCCTAAACACTGAAGCGAATTGCTGCTACAGCCCAAACGCCAGCGTGTGCCAGCTGGCCTTCCTCAGGTCGGACCCCAACCCTGGACCTCTCTGCTGCTAGGCCCTAGTAACTAGGGCAACGCTCCGCATCTCCCATGGAAGGGCGAGGTGCGTACAGGATAGAGGGCGGGAGGGCGTCTTAAGAGTTGTCATCCTGCCCATCATTTTGGCCGTTGCCTTGCAGCCGAGTGAACAAGAGCGGGGTTAAGCCTGAAGGGAAGCCGACTCGACTCCGCCCTTGAGCTCCTGTCTAAAAACGTCTCGTTTACGGATTTGGGAAAGTGAGATGGCTCGAGCCGGATCTCCCCGCACGCCCCCGCCTCTCTCCTCTAACATCCTCAGCTCTTTAGTGAGGAGAGGTGCCCCTGTTCCCTTACTCTTCTCCCTGTCTTGATTGTCCTTGCAGTAGCCTTTCGCCTACGAGTCCCATCATCCCTCACTATTGGCTGTGCTAGCTAAGGCTGATGGGAGTTGTAGGCCAAAAATAAAAAAATGCAGGGCCACAAATGGCCCATCCCAATGCTATAGAGATAGCGGGGGGGGGGGGAATTGTCACGCGCAGTCGCAGTTCGATCTTCACTTCCCGTCTGCGGTTGAACCCATTTCCCACTCTTAACTTGAATGCTGTAATCATAGAGGTGCCCAAGGATAGACTGCTACTACTGTGCGCATAGAGAATTACACCCAAGAGAGGATTTCGCTGTTCCTTACCGGAAGTTCAGGCTGTGTGTGGCTGTAGCCTTTTCTTTTTGGATGGGTTGCTCTTCCTGGTGGGTAGGAGAGCCGCCTTGAAAGACTCTAGCATTCGGAGCTTGGTTGGTGTGGGGAAGAAAGTTTGGGCTGCAGTACTTCCTTCGTTCAAGCATTTTCGTGGCGCCCGTTTTCTGTGTGTGTGTGTGATTGTAACACCTTGTCCTGCCTTTCCAAAAGGTGGTTTATAACTAGCACTTAAAATCAGTATGAAGTTGTTAAAAATGCAGATTTCTAAAAGCATAAAGCAATTAAATAAAAATCGAGCTTCTCCACAGCATAAAAGCCATGTTTGTGTAGGAATTCTGAGAGAGGGTCCTAAAAATAAATAAATTCTAGGGTGCATTTCTTGCTAGGCAATTTGAAGAGAATGGTAAGCCTCAAAACTTAGGGCTTGCATTTAAATAATAATTTGTGGCAGGTGGTAGGTCTTTGGGTGTAAAAACCTCGTTGTTAGGGCTCCTTAAGGAGTTGCTTACACAATGATCTGTAAATTGTTCAGTAAAATTCATTGATGGATAATTTTTGTGAGATGTCTTAACAAGCAAGCAAAGCAAAATAATAAATTACAATGGTGTGTGTGTGTGGGGGGGGGGACTTGTCCAGATAGTCTTGTTTGTATAATGATGACTGCATATATAGCGAGGGTGTCTGGCATTTTTGACCCAGCATCTGACCATATCAAAAGCTTTGTTCCAGATTTCGCCCCCAGAATCTGCAATAGCAAGGCTGAATCCTGTAAAATGTGAATGAATAAGAAAAGTGTGTGTGGATGATTTGCATGCAAAATGTTTTTTTTCTTTTACTGGCATGCAACCTCAACATTAATCCCTCATGTACGATTCAAAGCAGGGACACCATTTGTCTGGGGTAGGGGCAGATGCTTAGCAAGTTTAGAGGCTCATTAAATTGAAAATTAAGTATATTTTAAGAGCATTTGTTGTAGTTACTTCATAATTACTATAGTAATATAATGAACAGGTGAAAAAACCGTCTCTCCCATTCATTTTAATTTTTATTGTCAGACATTTTCAACCACATGTCAAACCAATTATACAAAATATTGCAGTAATAAATAATGGGTTACAATGAAAAGTGAAGAAAGGGAACTGAATGTTTAATTCTTCACCTCAGAAGACAGAATACAATAAATATATGGCAGTATAATTTTTAATGATTAGGTGAGGCAACATGTTGAGGGGCATTTTCTGTGCAGCATATAAAAGGCTTCCAGGTACTAAAGGCTTCTTGCTTTCCCTTTTTTTTTGTGATTTGAGATGGATCAGATTTTTCCATAATTACATGCTCCCATATTTTTCTAGAGCATATTTTTAGAATGGGTAAAGTTGACCGACCCAATCTGCAGCCAACCCTATCTTAATGTGTAATCCTCATGTTCCAGAAGAATGCCCAGCAGTTCTATTCCAGGCTATACTGATATATGTTGGACAGTGGGGGGAACCCCCCCCCCCTCAAATACCTGTCTCCAAAAGTCTCAAATACTGGGACAGGACCATAAGAGATCCTGTCTCAGTCTCACTGCATCCTTTCCAGCATATGCCAGACAATAAACAGTATATTTTTGGCCACAAGCAGCTGAGATGTCATCTGGACATAGTCTTAAAAGTTAACTCCTGGATTCTGGCATTAATGTGTTTCATTGTACTTGAAGATAATTTAGCTTCCTGTTTGCATGTGGCAATCTCTCTGCCTATAACTGCTTCTCAGCATACCATGAGATTCTGTCACCACAATTTCAATGAGTAGCTTATGAACTGGGGAGACCGCTCGCCTTACAGAATGCCATGATAAAAGTGATTTGCTCCAAATCAGTAAGGTAATATTTAATTTGCTTAAAAACATGGTCCATACTTTAAAAAAACGCCTAACCTGCATCCATTTAAAGCAATTAACCATAACTTCATCTAACTTTGAATTGTTTAAAGGAGGTTTGTTGACCATAGCACATCTATAATTTGAAAGATCATGTTCCTCTACTATCTTTCTGTTTAATATAAATAAATGTCTGCTACCTGTGGGTGGTCAATAAAAGAAGCAAGGGGGAATATGGGTGGGGTTTGATTTTTAGAAAGCCCTAAACGGTTTGTGAACAGGCTATTTGAAGGACTTCCTATTCTTTTTGCCACATGAGCCTGCCCACTCACTGGCCTTCATCTGAGGCCTTGTTCCATGTTCCGTTGCCATTAGAAATCCAGTCGACTGGGATGCAGCCTTTTCAGCTGTAGTGCCATCCATTCCCAGGAGGACCAGTTGGCTTTCAAAACGTAACCTTTCAAAACCTAACTGAGATATAGAGGTTTGGCTGGCCACACACATTATTTAATCACAGTTCACCTCTGTGTTCATGGACTGCATAATAAAATAATATCCAGCTGTTTGTGGCACCAGCATACCGTAAAAAAATCAATCTGAGGCATATCTCCCCATGATTACATGGAGACACAGCAAAGCCACTGTTAAAATCAAATTTCACATCCATATCCATGGATTGCATCATAAAGTAATACAGCTCCTTGTGACACAAACACCTAGAGCTGAGGTATGAATTCTTATCTTTATATACAAATGCATGCAAGTCCATCTAATTATAACGTACATGTGCGATGATGGGGCAAATAAGTAAAAAATGTTAATCTAATCCTTTGTGGTGTTCCAGGAGTGCAATAACCTGGATCTCGGATCCACTTTTCATATATTCTCCCTCTTCTGCAAAGAGAGCCCTGAAATCCATTGTCTAATCACAGTTCATATCTGTGCATACTCCTGCAAAAATAGCCATGGATCATCAGCACCTTGTGGCCTTGCAGTGCTGAAAAAGCTATATATCATGCATAGGTCCCCTTATTGAGCCTCATAAAATTATTAAATGTGTACTCCCATCCCACCATATAATCTCAGTGTACATACATGGCTTATCTTATCAGCACTGGTGGGCAACACATCATCTGGCAGCCTACCATGGCCATTTGTGCAGCACCCCTGGTCTCTGCTGCCCCCATTGCTGCTGCTGCCCCCCACCCCAAATCTTTGCAATTCTGCTGGGAAAGAAGGCATGTGAGTGCACGTCTTGTTTCCCAGCAGAATTGCGTTCCTGACAGCTGTTGGCTGCCCAATTCTACTATTTGGTGGGCTGTTGTGAGTCCAATACTGCTAGGAAACAAGGTGCATGCTCCCTATGTGCCCTGTTTCCCAGAATTGCTGGGATTTTGCTGGTGATGATAGCTATTTTTGGTTACTGTGGGGGAGGGGTGTGGCCCCCATGGAGTTCGGGGGGGTCAATGTGGACTCCCAAGCCCCAGATGTTGCCCACCCCTGCTTTAGCATGAAAAATGGATCCATTGTGTGTTTTGTGATTTCAGTGACACAAAATACAATATTAATGGCACAGACCTTCATGCATTCTCTTGTCATTTAACAGACTTCTGAAACATATAGAGGTTCCTTGAGGACTACTTTCTGGCATAGATTCCTCCCTACATGCTCCAGTCGTCATCTGGGTCACTACTTCAGATTCCCCAGCTTCATGAAGCTAGGCAGGCAGACACAAGGTCAAGCCTTCTTGGTGGTTGCACCCATGTTGTGGAATGCTCTGCCAACAGGGATCCGTCAGGCCCTGGCACTTTACTGTTTTAGATGGTACATAAAAACATGGCTCTGCTAAGAAGGAATTTGGTTAAAAAGTTTTAACAGACCTTGAGTGTTTTCAGCCCTTAACCTTATTTTTCTCATTGCCTATTTATTTAGATTTTAAATATTGTTTTAAATATTGTTGATCTTGGTTTGTTTGCCAAATTGAACTCCCTTTTAAACAAATAGGCAGGATATAAACTTTTTACATCAATTAATAACAATACTACAATTTTATGATGTTTAATATCTGGACCAGTGCAGTGAAAACTCACATCAAGAAACTGTATTCCATTCGGTGCTCATTGACTCGGTTCGCAGGTAATGACAACCCATGGGTTGTTTAAACCATGTGTTGGAGCAGTGTGGGAGTGAGCAAGTACACTGCCTCCTGCATGCTTACAGCTTTTGTTGTATCTGATCTCTTAAAGAACCCAGGAGCACTGTTCCTGGGTTGTTTGATGCAACCTCCAAACTTGGAACTCTGGGTTGTTGAGAGAAACAACCCTGAGTTTGAACCCATGGTTTATTGTTGGGTTGAAACTCTGGGTTGTTTGTCCCTCAACAGTCCAGAGTTCTGGGTTCAGATATTGCATCAAACAACCCAGGAATGGGGTGTTCCTGGGCTGCTTACAAAAGTGGATGCAAAACATAAGTGGTGAGGGGGCGGGAGGCAGCATGCTCACTTGCTCATGCATGGCCTCAACAATTCATGGGTTAAACAACCCATGAATTGTCGTTAAGTCCGAACTAGGTCATTTTTCTCATCAGTTCCTATAATATTCACTTGTTTAGTTTCTTATAAATGTGTGAGACATGTGAGGTGCATTTGGAGATGTGTAGATGACTGCATTGTTAAATAGTGAGTTTTCACATGGCAGTGTCAGAAAACCTGAAACCTTGTGGTGGTTCCTCCTGGATTTGCATGACTTCTGCATCTAACAACACACATTATCCTTCATATATTATAAAATATATGGACCTAGCACAACCTGAAGCCATAAGATTCACATTATACCAGGTGGTTGTGACAAATGCTTACAAGAAACTCCAGGTATCTTGCATTCAGTGCCAATATACCCAAGTAGCTGGGTATTTGCAGAGCTGGTTAGTAAACTGTTTTTAATTTAAAAGGGAAAACCCCTCACCATAACACTAGATAAGAACATTAGAAAAACTCTGCAGAACTATACTAAAAATATACATAGGAACACACATAGGAAAAGAAAGAAGATTAAACTATACTAAAAGTATAGTTCTATGTTCTATGTTTGGGAAGTCAACAAACAGGGCAGGAAAATGACGGCCTTCTGATGTTTGTCTTTGGCAGCCTGCTTTCTGAAGTATATTGTCTTGGAGTATTTGACTATCATAGCTAATAACTTGCTAGAAATACTAGCAACATGAATTTGTCTAATCCTCTAAAAATGCAATTTAAGCTAATGATAATCACCTCTGACAGTGAATGCCATAAGTTAATTATGCATTGTGTGAAGAAGTACATTATTTTGTCTGTCCTGAACTGATGCCCAACATTTCATTGGAGACTCTGAATTCTTGTATTATGAGAGAGGGAGAAAAATGTCCCTTGTCTACTCTATGCTATTTATAATTCTATATACCGGTACTTCTATCATGCTTCCTTAAGTTAGTTATTTTGTAGCACAACACCCCCCATGTTTTAGCCTCCTCTTGTAGGTGAGGGGCTCAAACCTGCTGGTTAACCTTTGCTTGGTAATTTGGGGTGCAATCCTATGCATGTTTCAACAGAAAAAGGTCCTACAACTCCCAGCGTTCCCCAGCCAGCATTTTTCTGTCTAAACATCCATAGGATTGCACCTTTAATCTTCTTTCTTTTCCTATGTGTGTTTGCCTGGGGAGGATGTACTAAAGTGTGAAGGATCACCACCGGGATCCTATGCGTGAGTTCGGCGCTTAACGGGTTAACTGGCTCTGAGTTACAGTCCGTACGAGCGCTGGCGACCGCCTGGGAGGCTTGCGCACACAAGAGGAAACCAAAGCCCTTTAAATGACCAAATAAGGCTTTTATTTGTTTACACAAAACACAGAGCGGAACTAACAGCTTTCCAGGAATACTACAATGTCAACACAACCTTAGTTGACCCCTGCGTTCATCAATGAAACAGGCTCTTAGGCTAGCGAATTGAAACTGGTCAGTTACCTCAGATCAGAGACTTTACGCTAGTCAGTTTCAGCCTGGCTCCGGGTCGGCCGATCCGGGGATGGGAGTGGCTTACTCCGGCTGCCGCTTGGAGGACGAATCTGGCCCCGGCGTACCCTGGGTTCCCAACAACCGGTTACCGGAAGGGAGAGGGGTTTTCTACCCCTGGGTTCCCGCTCTCCCCACCCTCCAGGTCAGGTGGGGGCTTATGCCTGCCCCTTCGTATTAGGTGGGCTTATTCCTGCCCGGGAAGAAGGTGATGTACTGGTACTTTGCAGCTCTTTGAGACTGCCCTGATAGTTTGATGGTTCTTGCTGGTCCTTCCTTGGGGTTTGTGGATTCCCACCGAGGATCTCCATTGTTGGGGATGACGGTCTGTCTGGCGGCTTCTCCTGTGACTGCGTCCCCCCTTCCTCGCCCCCCTCCCTTGGGCGTAGACTGTGTGTGTGTGTGTGTGTGTGTGTGTAGACTCGTGTCAGGCTTTCTCCACATAAAGGAAAATCTGAAACGTTATTTGGTGAATTGATTCTTTGGTGAATCGGAGATCATTCCAATACAGGTGTTTCCTATTGACATTTTTTTCTAGCATTTCTACAGAAAGGCAGAGGCAGAGAACCATTTACTGTAAGTTTATTACTTATAATATTGTGCATAGATTTTTAATTTATGTATTTCCATTAATGTACAGACATGTGAAAAAGAAAGTACACCCTTCTCAAGTTCCATGGTTCCATATATCAGGACAGAAGAAAAATCATCGGGCCCGTAGCAGGTCTCAAAATTAGGTAAAGACAACCTCAGGTGAACAACAACACATGACAGAGTACACTATGGCATTATTTATTGTACAGAAATACAGCCAAAATGGAGAAGCCATGTGGGAAAAACTAAGTACACCCTTACTGCTGCCATAGGTATGAAGAGGCTAAGGAGCAGCCAGGTGCTGCTAAGCAACTGCCCTTGATGAATTGATCATCAGCAAGTGTGACCACCTCTATAAAAGCTGAAGTGTCAGGAGTTTGCTGCTCTCCAGCAGTCAGCTGTGAGTTACCACAATGCCAAGGAGAGAAGACATCAGCAATGATCTTAGGGAAGCAATTGTTGCTGCCCATCAATCCAGGAAGGGTTATAAGGCCATTTCCAAACAATTTAAAGTCCATCATTCTACAGTGAGGAAGATTATTCACAAGTGGAAAACATTAAAGACAGTTGCCAGTCTTCCCAGGAGTGGATGTCCCAGCAAATTCACCCCAAGGGCAGACCGTGCAATGCTCAGAGAAATTGCAAAACATGCAAGTGTTACATCTCAGACGCTACAGGCCGCAGTCAGCAGGTGCAATGTTAAAGTTCATGACGGTACAATTAGAAAAAGACTGAACAAGAAGGGTTGCCAGGAGAAAGCCTCTTCTCTCTAAAAAGAACATGGCAGCACAGCTTGGGTTTGCAAAGTTGCATCTGAACAAATCACAAGCCTTCTGGAACAATGTCCTTTGGATGGATGAGACCAAAGTGGAGCTGTTTGGCCATAATGCACAGCGCCACGTTTGGCGAAAGCCAAACACAGCATATCAGCACAAACATCTCAGACCAACTGTCAAGCACAGTGGTGGAGGGGTGATGATCTGGGCTTGTTTTGCAGCCAGAGGACCTGGGCACCTTGCAGTCATTGAGTCGACCATGACCTCCTCTGTATCCAAGGTATTCTAGAGTAGAATGTGAGGCCATCTGTCCGGCAGCTAAAACTTGGCCGAAATTGGGTCATGCAACAGGACAATGAGCCCAAGCACACTAGCAAATCTACAACAGAATGGCTGACAAAGAAAAGAATTAAGGTGCTGCAATGGCCCAGTCAAAGTCCAGACCTCAACCCGATTGAAATGCTGTGGCGGGACCTTAAGAGAGCTGTGCATAAACAAATGCCCACAAACCGCAATGAACTGAAGCAATGTTGTAAAGAAGAGTGGGCCGAAATTCCTGCACAACGATGTGAGAGACTGATCACGTCATACTGAAAACTATTACTTCAAGTTATTGCTGCTAATGGTGGTTCTACCAGCTATTGAATCATAAGGTGTACTTAGTTTTTCTCACATGGCTTCTCCATTTTTGGCTATATTTCTGTACAATAAATAATGCCATGGTGTACTTTGTCATGTGTTGTTGTTCACCTGAGGTTGTCTTTACCTAATTTTGATACCTGCTACGGGCTCAATGATTTTTCTTCTGTCCTGATACATGGAACCATGGAACTTGAGAAGGGTGTACTTTCTTTTTCACATGACTGTATGTGTATGTATTTTTATTACACAGTGTTCTTAGGGTGGTGGATTTGGAATGAATTCTTGTAAAAACCATGATAATTTTTGCCTTGGATCCCTCTCTTTTGCACCACAGGAGTGACAGGAAACCATGAGTCTGTGATTTCTTCTGTAGAATCTGTGGGGAAGAATTTGAGTAAAAATGGTAAAAACCATGAGAACCTGTGCCTTATTTATTTATTTATTTATTTATTATATTTATACCCTGCCTTTTTTCCTGAAAGGAACCCAAGGCGGTTTACATAATCCTTCTCCAACTCTCCATTTTATCCTCACAACAACCCTGTGAGGTAGGTTAGGCTGAGAGTCAGTGACTGGCCCGAAGTCACCCAGTGAGTTTCATGGTTATATCTATGGTTTTGCACCGTGGTGATACCATAATACTATATATAAGTGCTGGATCCATAATATTTACTGTGAATCCATGGATGTGATTTCATGATGGCTTTAGGGGAATCCATGAAGACCCAGGAGTGCTTCCAGATGAGGCTTTTATGATGCCCTTGCCTTATTCATTGATGTTTATGGGTGGCTCAGACATCATCATCTTCTCTACCTGTAACCTTCTTGTGCTTTGCCACCACTTCTTCCACCCCTTTTGTTAATGCAGAAAATCTGTTAATGAGAAAAAAGAAAGATGGAACAGCTGCACAGTTCCTTCTGGTTGTTAGTGCTCTAGTAGGAGCCCTCCATCAGGGTGCACCCTATGTCTCAGATCTGTTTTTGCATTACAGCAGTTGCATTAAGTGCTGGATTTGTTGAGTTCTATGATGCAGTCTGCAGACTTAGTGAGGTATGATAAAATAGTAGTTTTGGGTGGACTCCATGAGGATCCATCAGAATCCATGACACAGATTTTTGTGCTAGTGTATTGCCACAAGCAGAAGATCCATTATTTTTACAGTGCAGCCCATGGAGACAGATGAGAGCTGTGACTTGATGTGGATTTGGAGGGAATCCATATAAAAATAATGAGGAGCTGTGTATCTTTTACCTCTTTTCTCTTCTGTGGCTGTAGTAAATGTATAGAAACTTGTAATTTGGCTGTGAAATCTGGGGTTCTCAAACTCTGTCCAGAAGTTAGAGCTGATATCTTTCTGCAACGTCTCCCTTAAACTTTTGTTGTTGTTGTTGAGGGGACAGGAATTTAAAGGGATCTTCATTTTACTTGGGTTTTTTTGGGGGGTGGCACTTTCATTCCAACAAACATGGATTTCTGGAGCCTTCAGGGAGTTTATCATCAAAACATAAAACCACCAAATACATTTCTGGACACGTCCAGGATCACAATGGTTTAGTTCTGCTTAACACACTTCTTCAAGTGTTGGGTTTCTTGGGAGTGGGGGGGAAGAACGTGCGCGCGCGAGTGAGAAAGAGATGCTAATGCAGCGGGACTACAACTCCCAAAGGGCTTTGCGGGAGGGGCTGGTTCAGACAGTGAGCGGCCATATACAGCTTTCGAGTAACAGAGACGGTATGTCTCGTGATACCCCTGCCGTCGGCAAGCTTGTGAACTACAAGTCCCAGCTGACTACGCGGTTGCCGGTCTGGCTCCGGCTCTAGCTGGCGGCTGCTTTTGAGGAGGCTGGTTCCTATTTTAAATCCAGTCAGCGATCAAAATGGCGGCTTCGAGCTGAGCGTGAGGTGGGGAGGAGAGACCCCGAGCAGAAGGCGCGCTCGGCTCCGATCCCCGGTGAGTGCCTTCGCTCATGGGGCGGCGGAGAGGAGAACAAACAGAAACAGCAGTAAGGCAAGGTAGAGGAGAGGAATTCCTGCTTATTCCCACCTAAGAGGTGACGAGGGGCGGGAGTTCGAGGGGCAACCCCTATCTATAGATGTGCCGCCTCTTCCACAGGGGGGCATCGTTGGGCTGGGGGGGGGGCGTTGAGAGTCGGTCTCGGCGGAGGGCTTGGCCAAGGAGAAAGTGCGAAAGGTTGCCCAAGCCTCTTTATTATTTCTGTGCTGGGAAGGGTCGCTTTATATGTTTCCTCATCTTGTCGAATTAAGGAGTTTAAGGTGTTGGGAGAAGAGAGGTTTTATGAGGCAGCATTGGTCGGTGTAGTAGGGGAAGTTGGGAGTTCTCTCCGTGTGTGTGTGTGAGAGAGAAGACTTCATGGGACCCTGTGTCCCCCGTTCACGTGCATTTTGGGTGGGCGTCTCTCATGAATGCCTGGAAGCAATGGGGAGAGGTATTTTGGCTCTTGTGTGGAGGTTTCCTTAGCCTCTCAGACCAGTGTCATGCTGCTAGCTTCCTCCTCCGCTTCCATATCTATTCTTGTTGAGTCTGGGTGAAAATGGGAGGTGAGGGGCGGGGAGCAGGTTAACTTCAGGTAAATTTGGGAAGCGGGGGGGGGCGAGGGAAGAGTCCAGGAGGTGACTCCAGAGGAAACTCCAAAACCCCCCAGTTTGCAGCATCGCTGCCTCTCCCTTAGCCGCCGACTCGTTAAGTTTCAAGCGTGGAGTCTTGCCCTCCTTCTCCAAGAATGAACGGGAGACGCTGGTTTTGTGGACTTGGGTGAGAGGATACTTGATGTCTCTCTTGGGTTGTGTGTCTCGGCCATGGCGAGCGTTTGGGGATAACGAGCAGCAGCGATCGCTTCAGTTTTTTCATGCTTGTTAACAGGGTAACAACTGTAAAGCCAAAGGGGAGGGGGTGGGTGGGTGGCAGGCAGAGCCTTGGCGCTTGAGATACTGTCTGAAACGGAAGCAATCATGACGTTTATTTATTATTTTTAAAGTGTATGCTTAAAGTTTTGCCTTGCTCGTGTGCAAGGTGCCGTCTGGCTGCAATTCAAGGGTGTCTCTTTGCTTTGCCAAGTTTCTCAAGAAAATGTTTGTTTCCAGTCCTGTTTTTGTAGGGCAGCTAAGCTAGCCATGTTATTTTAAAGGAGCTAATTGCTTTTTTTAGATGTGTCTGAAAATGAATGAAAATGTCTTCAATAATTAAAATATGAAGAACATTATAAATATGACAAACATTAAGGTTCTGTTATCTTGACTGTTTGACAGCCTTAAATTAATATTGGCTCTTCATAAAAATTATTAGGCATGTCTGGTCATAGGAGAGTGTATTGTGTCCACTTTCCATGACACAGACATATTGTGTGGTTTGTTTGAGTAGTTTAAATAGCACAATCTCACTGCAACATATTAATAGGTGTTAGATATTGGAAGGCATATCTTCTTAAAGTGTTTGATAATAGGACTTGGGATGCTGAATGCCTAATATGTAGATGTGGTCTGTTGCCATTTTAAAAATTATTTTAGCATTGTCTCTCTCTAACCCAGTATATATTGAACAGAAAAGGTAATCTGGCATAATAACGAAGAACTTGCATGTAAATAATAACTATAACTAATATGGGTAATAGACCAGAGAGCATGATGATTGTAAAGGAAGCCATAGCTTTCAACACAGAAATGTTCAGTAACCAATATAAGAAGCTATTAAATTGCTGTTTTAAATATTTAATCTATATTTAAATCTTACATAGATTAGGTAAAGCTGTATTGTATGCCTTTAACTTGGAACTTGTCATTGTACATTAATTTGTGTTCTGTGTGCAGTCGCTTATCAGATATACACCAGATAGCTGAGCCAAAATGCAGACTAGAAGAGGAAAGCCCTGATCACAATAGAATAACAAGGAGCAGTATTCTTATACTGTGTAGAGCATAATAACATACCGTACATCATGTATAAAAAGGCAAACAAAATGCTTAGCTTTATGTAGATATTGGAGCGGAAAACAAAAAATGCACTTACTAAGACACTTGAGAAAAGGAAAACATTGTATGTAAGATGAACTCTAGTACTATGTCTAAAATGATATTGGACACTAGTCTGACATTGGAGGTTGCTTCAGGTCTTGCATATAAATGAGCAATATGAGCAGTAATCGAAGATCTTATTTTTGCATTGTCTTCACAAAGCTGTTTGAGACAAGTTGTTATGAATATTCTGAGTACGAAAAGGGAAAACACTACCTTTAGCATGTCAAATATTATTTTGTTCTAGTATTTGTTATTTTAACATACAGTATTTGAACATTTTTTTGGCATTGGAACAGTTGCTTAAAATTGACAGTTACCTATGAGCCTCTCGAATGGTGGTATTATGCAGTAGGAGATGCTCAATTAGAATTTAAAATTCCAGCTAAACTAGGTGTATGAACAAAATGTCCTTTAAAAAATTATATCAAGTAGAAGGAAGAAGTGTGCATTCTTGGTCTGAAATTTAAGAGATTTTCCAGTAATTTCAGAATTCAATTTACTCTGGTAATATAGTATAAATAAAATAATATGCTGTACAGAAAAAACAAAAATAATTGAATGCATGTAGAATTGTAAATAGCACACAATTTAAAAGGATTTCTTCCAGAATAAAGTTTTAGAAAAGGAATTGCTAATAGTGTCTCATGGTGTTAACTAGATCTTTCTCTAATATATGCAATAAAGACTGCATTCTTATGGACACTTACATGACAGTAAATCACATTGAACTTCTTGGGACTTAAAATTAAACATGTATAGGACTGGGCTGTATGGGTATCATGACCTAAGCAAGTGGTATGGGTAGAGAAGACAGTTGTGGAGAAAACCTCTGCTTTTAGAAATTCTCTTGGCTAGTAAGTCTCCACCCCTTTTAGTCAGTGCTCAGTTGGGCAGCCTGGGTGCTTCAAGTGCATTCTAAAAGGAATACAGTAATACCTTGGATTGCAAGTAACTTGGTCTGAGAGCGTTTTGCAAGACAAGCAATTTTTAAAATAAATTTTGACTTGATAAACAAGCGACGTCTTGCAATAGAAGTCGTAGGGATGTAACCGCTCGCCTCGAGCGGGCATAGCGGGCCGAAATCGGCCCCGCTCACACCTGCCAGAGACTCACTTTGATATAAGAGTGTTTTGGATTACAAGCACGGTTCCGGATTGAATTATGCTTGCAATCCAAGGTATTACTGTAGTCCTCTTCCCAACAACTCAAGGATCCCTGACCTACCTGTCATTGATCAACTTCTCAAGGCTGGGCCAGCAAGAGGGTGCCCTCTAGGTGTAGGAAATGTTAATGTAGATGTTAAGAAAATTAGTTTGAGTTATACCTACTTGCTCTCCCAAGATTTGGGGCCACCATTGATCACTTCATAGGGGCCAATTATTCCGATCCTGGTTCTGGATTGAGTGTAGATGCTGTTTTAATGAGGAGTTGGCTGTTAAGAACATAAAACATAGAAGATCTGTGCTGGATCAGACCAAATACTTACTTTGGCCTTCCCCATCCTGATGCCCTCCCATCAGCTATGGCCAGCATGGCCAATGGTCAGGGATGATGGGAGTTATAGTCCAAAACATCTGGAGTACCCCAGTTTGTGGAAGGTTACTAGCTACTTCAGCATTGTGTTCCTACAGCAGCCACCAAAGGAATATGGGAAGCTCACAATTGGGATTTGAATGCAATAGCACCCTCCCACTCATGTTCCCCAACAACTGGTATTGAGAGGCATACTGGCACTGTTCGCATGTAATGACAACCGCGATATGTTTAAAAACCGCTGCATTGTTGTGCATGAGTGGGAGAGAGCAGGCACGCTGCCTGCAGCACACGCACCTCTTGCACTTTTACTCCACAACCCACGATTGGCTCCTTTGTAGGTTGTGGAGTGTCATATGTGAACCTAGACCACTGGGATGTTTAGGGTCTAAACAACCCAGCGGTTGACAAAACAGTAAACCATGGGTTAACCACTGGGCTGTTTAGCCCCATAATAACCCAGCAGTCTGGGTTCGCACATCACGCTCTACAACCTACTCATAGGTTGTGGAGTAAAAGCGGAAGAGGTCTCCCACTTGTCCCTGACAACCCATTGGTTTTTAAATTGATGGTTGTTATTACATGCAAATCAAGCCATTGCCTCTGACAGTTATCAGTTGCAGCTTTCTTGAACCATTTTGGTTTAATCTTAAACCAGTTAACTAAACCATTATTTAAACCAGTTAAATAATGAAGACTTATTTCAGTTGCAGAAACTAATTGCCCCAGACTAGGTAGTACTTCACCTTAAAATGTATACAGTGTACAGTGCAATCTTGTGCATGTTTACTTGGAAGTAAATCTCACTGTGTTTAATGGGATGTACTCTCATGCAAGTGTGTTATAGGGTTGCAGCCTAAGTGTTACTTGAATTCTGAAAAATAAAAACTCCAAAAAAGTACAAGTTGTCACAGGACAAATTATTATTGGACATCTAGAGTGGATGTGAGCAGGAATGCCATTTTCAAATACCGCAATTATAGATTTCATAGATAGAGTTGGAAGGAGCCTACAAGGCTGTTGAGTCCAACCCCCTGCTCAATGCAGGAAACTAGAGGAGGGGTCTCCCATCCAAGTAATAACCAGGCTTGACCCTGCTTTGTGTAACTTGTCCCCATTCTTCTCTCAAGCTCTCTCTCTCTCTTGTTTTCTGTTATAAGCTTTTTGATACAGCTAGAACTTGGAGGAAATCTGAATCATTCTTATTTTAAGCAACATGGATGGTAAACCTTGGTGAACCTCTTGTTAAAAGATGGAGTAAAGAATGTCTTGAACCATGTCACTAATTTGGGGTATTTAATCCACATGCTTGAGTTTCTACACCAGGGGTGGACAACACGTAACCCTTGAAAGCCTTTCCTGTGCTCTGCCACAGGTTGCTCCCCCGCACCCTACAAATAGCTGCTGAATTCCTCCTTCCCTACCAATTTATGAGACTTGCGGCTGGCTGCAGCACTGTAGCGGCTGGCTGCAGTACTGTATTGCAGCCTTTGCCCCTCAACAATTTTGGCCCTCGCTTCTACCACTACCGACTTGACCTCTCCCTCTGCCCCTCCTGTGTAACAGTTGCAGTGGCCATCTCTAGTGCCTATGCTCTCAGAGGGATCTATGATTCCTGCCCCATGAGTGCTCTCTGTGTTGGCTGGAGGCAGGTGGTGGTGGTGGTGGTGTAAGTGACAGGAGCTACAAAAACTTCAATTTAAGCTCAAAATAAGTGTCCTTTCTGGAGTAGGGGATGGGGAAAGCAATTGAAAACAGTTGAACAGGGGGATAGAATGTAATGGGAAAAGAGAACTGGTGTGTGTAGTGTTGGATTGGGGAGACCTGGGTTCAAGTCCCCACTCAACCATGAAGCACACTGCATGACTTTGGGCCAGTCAACAACTCTCAGTTTAACCTGCTTCACAGGGTTGTTGTGAAGATAAAATGGAGAGGATGATTATGTATGCTGCCTTTTGCTCCTTGGAGGACAAGGAAGGATATAAATGTAACAAATAAATAAATAAAATCAGATTAAATTAAATTAAAAGGAAAATTAAAAGAAAAGGTTTTAAAAAGTAAAGTGTGAAGAGAAAGCCAGGTCAGGTACATGCACACCCCACTTGCAGCAGCAGCAGCTCAGTTATCCACCTTTAACCTTGTTTATCCGCACTTGTTTTCCTGCCCTTCAATGAGGCTCACAATGAGACACATCTGCATACCCCCGGGCAGCTTCCCCTCCCCTGGCAGCCAAATGAGCTGTGAAGCATCCCCCTAAGCACCCAGAGAAACAGGTTATTCCTGACTCACTTCAGCCAATCATGAGGGGAGGGGGCGCAAGAGGGAGGAGGGAGCCAAGAAGAATATAAGGAATATAAGGTATAAGGAAGGGGGGCTGTGGTGGGAAAAGTTGTTGGTCGTGGGCAGCAAGCTGCGCGGAGGTCCAGGGCTTCGGTCCGACCTCAAGATCCAGCCCCGGGGAGTTCCCGGTGAAACTAGCTGAAATCGCCTGGCCGCTGACATATGCGGCTTTCGAGGAATCGGGGTCATTCCAGCTAAGCCTTGTATGTACTGCTGCAATTGCTTGCTCTAAGCTGCTGTAAATTAAAGGCGTGTGTGTGTGTACTGTTCCTGTGTATGTTTTGCTATGCTCAAACTCTGTTTACCTATAAACAGTGTAGTAGCCTCCATTCATAAAACCGTTTCTTTCACTGTCCCAGCGTTAAAATTAGTCGTGGTTTCTGCCTAAGTGCCACGAGCTGCGTATAAAGGGCTAACTCAGCTCTGGTTAACCCCTTAGTGCCCGAACCCACGCAATGGACCGGCTTTGGTCCTTTCCACATAAAGTAAATCAAAGAAAAGTTTAAAAATTTGTGAAGTTAAATTGGCACTTTGGAATAATGGTGGAGAGAGAATACTGTTTCCAGAAATCATGTATGTGGACATACAGTGCCTGACCTGGCGCTGCATGCATCCCTTGGGGCCAAAAAGATTGCCTACCCCTGTTTTATACCATTACAAATGGAAACAGAATAGCAGCTTTTATACTAACCATGCTGTCTCTATTCTGCCATAGGATCTTCTGTGGGGAGGTCTGAAGTTCCCCCCCTTAATTACCCCCCATACACACTAATTCTGTATAAAAAATATTGTAACATATTAAAATGGAATCGTAATGCTGAATTCTAGTGGTTGGCTCCAGATGTAGTCATCTTAAATCTGGAGTAGAACCATTGAAGTCAATGGAACTTTAGTTAGACATGACTAAGTATGACTGAATCTGGATTCAACACAAGTATTGGTATATTCTCATCAATCCAAAGTTTTAGAAAGTACCGTAACCAGTGCAAAACAGGCTGTAGTAGCAAATTTGTTAAGAGGGCTTGTTGCGTCATGGAATGCTTTTTACCAGCTTAGACTGGTATGTCAGCTGTGACGTCCCTTGGATGAGGATTGTCTAATTTAGATTACTGTAATGTGTCATATGTGAGGTTGCTCTTAACAGTCCAGAAACTGCACTGGTTCGAAATATGGCTCCTAGCATCTTAGGAATGTATTTTGCTAGTTTTGAAAGAACTTCATTGGCACAGTTTTGTTTCTGAGCCCAATTCAAGGTGCTGTGCTTGATTTGACCTTTAAAACCTTATGTGGTTTAGGATCTAGGTAGCTTAATTAGGGGTTGACAGATTTTGGTTGGCTTTACTGGACAATGAAAATTTTTTTGCCACCAGGTTCCCCCCCCCCCCTCCAAGGATTGAGTGTTGCACCTCAGAATACCTGCCAGATGAGGGAAGCTCATGTGCCTCCAGTCTCCAGATCAAAGGTGAAGGGGACAGGTATGAGGCATATAGGCTTGCCTTTGCCTGCAGCTCCAGATTTGGGTTCATCCTGCTTTCCAGAGCATGGCTTCCTCTTGCCCTTGTTAGAAGAATGAGCAAGATGGTCAAACCCTGACCTTAAGGAACACCTTCTCCCACATTGTTCTGCCCAGATGTTAAGATCTTCTACTGAAGCCATTCTCTCTAGGACCTAGAGTCTAGGTACTCCTTCTATTGGAGATAAAGCAGGTGGTGACCAGGGAGAAAGCATCTTTAGCTGTGGCACCCTAGGTATGGAACTCTCTTCCCAAAGCAGGATACCTGGCACCTACACATCTGAAAAAAGGTTCTACTCCCCCAGTTTTTAAAACTATTTCTTCAGTAGTTTTAAACACTGGTTGTTTTATTATGTAGCTCACTCTGGTTTTTTAAAAGTACTTTTATTGTATTGGTTTTGTTGTATGTTACTGCTTATAAATTTCTACTGTGAACTGCCCTAGAGTATATATTATGAAAGACAGTATTCAAAAGTCTTAAATAAGTGTTTCTCTCAAAGATGATTCCCAACCTGACTTAACAAAATTGTAAAGTGGACCTTACATCTCCAATGTATCACAGTCACTTCAAAATACAGAGTTGCTGGCCCCGAGAGAATGGTAGTTGAACTGCTTTGGAACTTTGATTTCCAAATACCGGTAAGTGTTGTTACTAATTCTAACATAGTTTCAAATGATACTGTCAAAACAGTAGCCAGGGGGACGTCATTTATATTAGTTTTAATGCCCCCCATTATGTAACTTTTAAAAAACTAATGCAAATTGACCAAATATAAATAAAGAGGTTTCAGTGCAAACATTTAGGCCAGCCTTCCCCAGTGTGGTACCCTCTTGGTGTTTTGGTCTAACTCCCATCATCCGTCACCATTGGCTTGTTGGGGCTGTTGGAAGTTAATTTAGATTTAAGAGGGTGACAGTTTATTCAAGACAGTGTCTCCCATGCTGCTCTAGGTACTCTGCCCTAATTACAAGGGAACTGCATTATCTGCTGGAGTATTTTAAAGACCCTAGGATCCCGTATAAGTTGTGGGATACCCGATGGCACTTTTACCACCAGGTTTATAATGTGCAAGTAGCAAAACTTGGCGCGCTCATGCTAACCAGGCTTGTGTCCGTTTGAGGTGTCAAGAACAGGCTATCCGAACAGGGGTACCTCAAACAGAGACCATCAAACACTTTATAAAAATTTGCCAAACTGCAGTAGAAACCTGGAATAAGGTCGCAAAAATGTTAGAATGGCTGGATTTGGCTCACCAAAGCTGGGAAACTATAGTATCAGGGTGTGAACCTGAAGGGGGAATTAAAGGTCCAAGGAAAATAATAATGAGGAAAAGAAGTAGTAGACAAATGAACCGTAAAGAATGTGCGAGGGTAAGGGACTTCTGGGTCATTCCATGGTCAACTGTCCGGTTAGTAAACCTTTTTGTATTTCTGGCTTTCGTTTTCCAAAGAAGCAAAGAACTTAAAACTCAGAAACTACCTAATGTAGATGGCTTTGTTACATATGTGCAAAATAGAATCAAAGCGATCAGTCAGTATGAGGAAGAAAGACTGCCTCAGATAAAGTGGAAGAAATTCTGGCCGTGGATGGAGGAATCTACACTACCAATTACGTGACAGACTGAGGGACACTGAAAGACCTCAAACGTAGATTAGGAATTTTGTCAATGTATTAGTTTAAGTTAGTGTAGATCTGTAACTGTATTAGTTAGAAAATCTTGAAATTTGGGTGGCGAATTTGTAACGCATTTTCATGGCGGGTTGTAAAGAATATTGTTTTTAGTCGTATGCTTTATTGATAATAAAAATCTATTCCTAATTACAATGCAGTACAATAAAAGAGGGATCAGCTATGGCATGTATAGGCAATCTTCTGCCCTTCAGATGTTTTAGACCACTTCTCTCATCGGCCCCAGCCAAGATGGCCAAGGGTAAGGGATATTTCAAAATGTGGTGGGGGAAATTGGAAAACCCCTCATTTGCTACATGGAACATTTGTCAGAACAAGAAAGCATGCCCATCTGTAAGGATTTTTCTGTAGTCTAAAACAAACCTTAAACTTTCCATAAGTCTTCATGTTCATGTGTATGCTCGTTAGGAGATTGTTATAGTTACTAGTGTTGAGTGACTGATTCAGTATTCATTCTGAGCTAGATTGCCTTACTGCTTATATCATTGCATTACTGCATGTTCCATACTAAGTTGCAGGGCATGTGTACACTGCAAATATAAATAGGTTTATTGATCATAGGTTTCTCTTCTCAAGTCAGATAGGAATGTTAATTTATTAGTATCCTTAGGATTCTTTTGGAATTAGTTGGATATTGCTAAAACTACAGTTTCCTGCATTCTTTGTAGAGGAAACTATAATAGTTAACTGTTTTAAATTTCTAATATAGGCATGCCAATACTCAGGGCTGTCATGGTGGTGTGGTTGGGTTCCCATAATAAACATGATGGAATCATAACCCAACTTTTTGCTTGGATAGAGGCAAGTAGCTGTTAAATAGAGCTGGTTAGGTCTCCCATTGTATGGATTTTGCTTAATGTTTAGGGTCTGTGTATTGGGAAGAATTTGTAGCATGTAGCTTGAATGGCATGTATCAGCCACCTACTTAGATTCATAGATTATAGATTACAGAGTTGGAAGGGGCCTACAAGGCCATCGAGTCCAACCCCCTGCTCAATGCAGGAAACTAGAGGAGGGGTCTCCCATCCAAGTAACAACCAGGCCTAACCCTGCTTAGCTTTCCACGCTCAGACATGCTGAGCCAGCATGAGCCACAGGCCTGTACTTAGAAGTGATTTCTTCCCTGTAGATATCCATGGTATCTTTCACTTTGTTTGCTTCAGCCTATGGGACTCTGTGATCAGGATGTGGGTTAATCTGCAAAGGTTTGGGAGCTTAGTTTGTGTTAAGGGGGGCAGAGTAGGACAAAGTGATCCTTAGTTTGCTTCTTTTTATTTATTTATTATATTTATACCCCGCCTTTTTTCCTGCAAGGAAAAACTTTTCCTTGCATAACATAACATAAACTTTTTATGTTATAAAAATGAAAAAGATTCTGCCATAGGTAATTGCTAATGGTCTTCACATGAACATGCTAGATTGACAGCTATTGATTATCATGGCTATATTGAGCTTCCAGGTTCAGAGAAAGTACGGTATGTCACACTGAATACCAGCTGTTAAGCAAGGACAGCAGGGCTGTTGCTTTCAAACCCTACTTGTGGGCTTCCAAGAGGCAGCTGGTTGGCTAATGGGAAACAGGATGCTGAACTATGTGGACTTTTCCTCTGAACCAGCAGGGTTCCTTTATGTCCTATGCACATATTATTTATAAGTAAATTTGACTATGTTCTTGTGGAGAAAGCCAACCTAAGCCCCCTTTCTGACACACACACACTCACCAAGGTGGGGGGAAGGAGACCCGGGGGGGGGGGGGAGACAGCCAGTCTCCACAGAGGCCAAAGGGGACAAACAACATCTGCATAGAATCACCCCAGGGGGGAAGACAGGAAGCATCACCAGGTATGTCAATGCTCTCGTATATCAGCCCCATCTACATAAGACTTGAATACCTTGCCAGAGCAGACACTTCGGCACCCATAAGAAAGGACCACTCAACACCACAGGATGGGACCATTAAGCAAGTGGCTTCAAAGGGACCCCACCCCGCGGGGGGAAGGCGTCACCCCACCTGACCCAAAAGGCCGCCCCTCAGGGAGGGTGGCAACCCACCTGATTGGCAACCCACCTGATTACGGAGGGAGGGGCTACCTGAAACACCAAGGTATAAAACACCCTGTGCAAGGGAACTGAGTTGTTGGACCTGATCAGCAATCTTGCCCCATGCTTGGGGTAAGGGAACGAAGGATCGGCAACCCCGGGTAGCAGCACCCGGCGCGCTCCAGCTAGCTGAAATCACTGGCCGCTTGGGTTGACCGGACCCCCGGGAAACCAAGCTGAAATCACTGGCCGCTTGGGTTGACCGGACCCCCGGGAAACCAAGCTGAAATCACTCACAAGCCGCTTGGGTAGACCGGACCTCCGCCGGGAACCCAGCTAGCCGCTTGGGTAGACCGGACCTCCGCCGGGAACCCAGCTAGCCGCTTGGGTAGACCGGACCTCCGCCGGGAACCTAGCTAGCCGCTTGGGTAGACCGGACCTCCGCCGGGAACCCAGCTAGCAGCGTGCGGTTGACCGGGCCTCTGCTGGAGCCCGAGCTGAACTAACTAGCTGAGAGCCCTGAAATCACGGTGTCCTTGAGACTTCTTGCTTGCTACTTTGTACCGTAGTGATAAGCTGTATTGCTGGTGTGTGTCTGGATTTGTGAAGGTAATTTTGTAAATAAACTTGTTTTATAAAAGATACTTTTGTGGCTATAAGTTATCCCTTTGTTCTGGGCTAAGGGTGATAGTCGCTGGGGACCTCGGAGAAGGCCCGCCCCAGGACTCGCTACCCCCTTAGCATTGAACCCGTGCAGAAGACCAGGTTGTCGGTCTTCCACTGTTCTATAGGTCTTACTTCCAGGTAAGGGTGCATAGGATTGCAGCCCAAGTGTTCTTTATTTGGGTTGTTTAAGAAAAAGGAACTATTTAATAATGGCACAATAAAATGTTGAGGAATCATTTTAATTTAGTTCTGAGTGATTTTGTGGAGAAAGACTGCAACTGTCCTTCTTGGCGGGTTCGGCCACTCAGGGGTTAACCCGGACTCGGGTAGCCCTCTATCAGCGGTACGCAGCTCTCTGGCAGAAGCCGCGACCAATTATAACGCAGGCAAAGCGAGGAGACCGAGTTTTGAATGGACGCTACTACACTGTTATGGGTAAACAGAGTTTAATGGAGCGTAACAGAACATATACAAAGCACCACGCTAAGCACACACCTACAATTGAGCTGGTAGCGAGCCGCAAAAGCAATACAGACAGTCGTACCTGGAAATGCCTTGTTTCTAGAAAGCCGCTTAACTCCAAAAGGACTGTTCTATTTAGCGTTGTTCACTGGGAGCTCCCCCAGGGTTGAAGGTGGTTTGGCCTGAGCCATGGACCTTGCAGCTTGCTGCCTCACGACCAGCAACCCTTTTCCCGCCACTGACCCTGGGCTTTATACCCTCTGTTGGGCCCCCTACCTTCTTGTCGTGCCCCCTCCTGGCACGACTGGTTTTTCTTGTTTGCCCGGCACCTAGGAGTCTTTGGCTGTTCCTTTCTTCTATCCAACACCTGGGAATGAATATTCCACAGCTCTTTTGGCTGCCAGGGACCAGGGACTTGCCAGGGGGCATGTTAATGACTCCTATTGTGATTCTTGGGTGTCTGATGCTATCTTGTGGTATGTGTGCATATACGTGTGTGTGTGTGGGCTATGGCTTTCTCTTCACATCCCCCCTTTTGGGGAAGATGGGATTGGGGTTTCTGCCCACCCCAATCTCCATCTACCTTCCTCTTGAGAGAAAGCCCGGGACAACCCATCGGCCAAGATGTTGGCGCTGCCCTTGATATGCTCGACTGAGAAATCAAAGTCTTGCAGCGCCAAGCTCCATCTGAGAAGTTTCTGGTTGGAGCCCTTCACCCGGTCGAGCCAGCACAGGGGGGAGTGATCCGTTTGCAGTTTGAAGGGCCGCCCCCACAAGTAGGGCCGGAGTTTGGTAATTGCTCATACCACTGCAAGGCATTCTTTCTCTACAGTGGCCAAACTGCGTTCCCGGGGCAGGAGTTTCTTACTGAGGTAGGCAACCGGGCACAACCCCTGACCCTCGCTTTCCTGTAGCAGGACAGCCCCCATCCCTGCCTCGGAGGCATCGTAGGATAAAGGGGGCATCGAAACCGGGTGCTCGTAAGATGGGGGCTGCCACCAGGCAGGCTTTCAGCCCATCAAACGCACGTTGGCAGGCTTCCGACCACTGGACCTTGGTCGGGTACTGCTTTTTACACAGATCCGTGAGGGTGGCAGCCAGCTGGCTGAAATGAGGCACAAACTTCCTGTAATAGCCAGCTAGCCCGAGGAAGGCTTAGACCTGCTTTTTCGTCTGCGGTTGGGGCCAGTTTTTTACTGATTCGATCTTGGCTTCTAGGGGTTTGATGTTGCCCCCCCCCCCACTCCATGTCCGAGGTACTCGACCTCCCCCAACCCGACCTGGCATTTTTTTGCCTTCACCGTTAATCCGGCTTGACAGATCTTATGGAAAACGGTGCGGACATGTTCTAAGTGTTGCTCCCAAGTGGAGCTAAAGATGGCAATGTCATCCAAGTAGGCACAGGCGAACTCCCCTAACCCATTTAGGAGCCCGTTAACCAGTCTCTGGAAGGTCGCGGGTCCATTTCGGACCCCAAAAGGGAGGGCAGTGAACTGGAACAGCCCCAGGTGGGTGACAAAAGCTGACTTCAACACCTGCATCGGGATCCAAGGGAACTTGCCAGTAGCCCTTGGTCAGATCCAGGGTGGTGATATATTTGGCCCGCCCTAGCCGTTCTAGCAGAACATCCATGTTCGGGATGGGGTAGGGTTCGGGGACAGTCACCCGGTTCACCTTCCTATAGTCCACGCAGAAGCGCACCCCCCCCATCCTTCTTAGCTACCAACACGATTGGGGACGACCAGGGACTGGAGGCTAGGTTCAATGACGCCTGGCTCTAACATTGCTTGCACTTCTTTGGCAATGGCTTCAGCATGGGGACCCACAGCGCGGTACGGGGGGGACTGGATGGGCGGATTGTCCCCCGTGAGGATGGAATGTTGTACGAGGGGGGTCCGACCCGGACGGTCTGAGAACATGGGGGCGAAGTCTTCTAACATTGCCCGTACCTCGGCTTGTTGGGTTTCAGACAGCGAGGGGGACAATTCAAGTGCTTCCAGCTCCCCTCCCTATTGTTCCCATTCCCCCAGCAGATCCCCATCCAACAGACCTTCTTCCGTACATGCATGCATACTCATCACACTGGTATTTCTAGCATGATACAATTTCAACGAATTTACATGGTACAGTTTGTGCATTGTGGGGCGGTCCGGAAAAACGACTTTATAGTTGACCTCCCCCACCCGTTCGGTCACCACGGCTGGCCCATCCCATTTTAGGCACAGCTTGTCAGTCTTGAGGGGCCTCAGGACCAGCACCTTTCCCCCAACTTCAAAGGACTAGGGTACCGCTGTCCTGTTGTACCACTCACTCCGTTGCACTTGGGCTGCCCTCAAGTGCTGCTGTGCGGTCTGCCGGACCTCACGAAGGGTGTTTTGCAGCCGCTGCATGAAGGCATGTACGGGCATGGGTGTAGCTGCTATGCCCCCCTCCCACTCCGCTCGTAGTAATGCCAGGGGTCCCCGCAGCTCCCGTCCAAACATTAGCTCATTTGGGGAGTACCCTAAACTTTCTTGGGGGGCGTCTCGGTAGGCAAACAGTAAGTAAGGCAGTGCCTGGTCCCAGTCTCCCGGATGCTGAGAGGCATAGGCGCGGATCATCTTCCCCAGAGTTTGGTTGAACCGCTCAATGAGTCCATTGGTTTCGTGGTGATAAGGCACTGAGGTTAGGTGTGCAACGCCGCCCAACTCCCACATTTTTTGGAACAGCTTGGACACAAACCCAGTCCCACAGTCCGAGACAATAGTCTGGGGCATTCCTAGGCGGGCAAAGAGAGAGAGTAAAGTCTTAGCGAGATGGCTGGCGGAGATGGAGGACAAGGCAAACGCTTCCGCGTAGTGTGTCGCAAAGTCAATGACGGTCAAAATGAATTTCTTTCCAGTTTTCGTGGGGGGGTTCAGGGGCCCCACGATGTCCATTCCCACCCGCTCGAACGGGGTGCTCACCGCGGGCAGTGGTTGCAATAAGGCTTTGGGGTGGTCTCGGTTATGTCCCACCCGCTGGCATATGTCGCAGGTCTGGCAATATTCCCTCACTTCATTGGCCACCATTGGCCAGTACAAGCCAGCAATCACTCGGGACAGTGTCCGCTTTTGCCCCAGGTGCCCCCCCCATGCCGCATCGTGAGCAAGTTGAAGGACGGCAGCCCGATACGCTTGGGGAACCACTAGTTGCCGCCTAGGTTGCCCCTGCCCCATCCCCTGCCTGGGGGTGAACTCGCAGTAGAGAGTCCCGTTGTCCCAGTAGAATATTTCTGGGGGAGGGGCCGATCCAGTGACGGGGCGAGGGACAGCCCCCGCGCGACAGCCCTGCAGAGAGGGATCGTCTCGTTGGGCTTGCTGGAAGGCGGGAGTGGTATCCAGGGTGATGGATATCAGCGGGGCGCCCTCGTTGGTGTTTTGGGTCAACTCCCCCGCCCTTGGCCCCGGCGGTGGCGGTGGCTGTTCCGGCTCCAGGATCAGGGGCGACGGAGGTTCCGCTCCTGCTTGTGCCTGCCGCTTAGCCTGACTGCGTGTCACCACCCCCATTTTAGCCACCTGGTAGCCTAAGTCATTTCCAGTGATAATCCCCCACTCTTTTTGTCCATGGACGATCACGTCCAGCTCCCCTTCCCACCCATGGTATTTAACCAGAACTCAGGCCAAGGGTACTTCAATGTCTGGGGAATTGTAGGGCTTAATGGCACAGGTGCGCCCTTGCAAGAACTGGGTTGCTGGCACACTGCCCTGGGGCAGAGCTGTCACATCCGCCCCCGTGTCCCGGTAACCCATATAGGGAACATCATTAACCCAGATTGACTCACAGAATTGGCTCTGGCTCCAGCGCATCTGCTCCGGGGACACAATCCGTAGAAGCGAGGCTTGGGCAGCGACCTCCGAGGGGTTGTCTCCTGGGCGGCGGTGATCTTGAGCCGGGTCGTTGGAGTCCTCCCCTTGAGAATGGGTGGGGGAATCGTCTCCCTCTTCCTCCTGAGGAGTCGGGGTGGGGGCAACGACACGCCCCATCTTACTCGGTAGTCCCCGCGGTTCCGTCTTCTTGCCCTGCAGCTTGGGGCAATACTTCCTGATGTGCCCCAGCTCGTTGCAGTTAAAGCACCCACTGGACCTCGGGGCAGTATTGCGGAAAGGGCCCCCTTTCAGCTTCAGTCCTGCCTCCTTCTGGGTCCTCGTGGGGGCTTTATCTCCACTCCCTTTGCTGCTGGGACAGTTAGGGACCCCTGCCCGGTTGGTTTTAGACTGTCGGTAGAGCCCCACCTCATCTGCTAACCGGGAGGCTTCCAAGCCAGTGGCGGGCTCCCGTTCCCGGACGGGGGTGGCGAGGTCTTCAGGGAGGGTTGCGTAGAACTGTTCTAGGATCATCAACTCCCGCAACTCCTCCCAGCCCTGCCGCCCGGTGGCATCTAGCCAGGCGTCCCAGGCCTGCCCCAGTCTCGCCCACCAAGTTCCGTAGGTCTCCCCCTGCCGAGGCTGCCCCTGGCGGAACTTCAGCCGGTAGCGCTCAGCCTTGAGTGCAAACCTCTGCCGGACAGCCCTTTTAAATGTCTCATAGTCTATGGGGCCCTTTTGAACCATTAGCCCCAGCAGCTCTGCCAATTCCCCTCTCACCTGGGTGCGCAGGATCGCCATCCAGCGTGATTCAGGCACCATATCATCCCGGCAGGTGGTTTCAAACAGGGTGAAGAAGGTCATTGGGTCCTGGTCGAGTTGGTATACGGGAAACAACTTGCGGTCCCAGGAGGAGGGTCGGGGTTGGGGGGACGAGTCGGCGATGGTCGTCGGGGCCCCCAGGCGAGCCAACTCCAGCTTCATGCGCAGCACCTCGTGCTGATGCTCCATCATCTCGCGCTTGTGCTTCATCACCTTTTCGGTCCTCCGCCACTCCTCCTGGTCAGGGCTGACCAGCCGGGGCTGTGTCCCTTGCCCCCTGGGCACGCGGTCCTCGATCCCCAGCCACCCACTTGGGACTTGGGGAAGGTCCAGGTCGTCGGACTGGCCTGAGGCTCCCTCCTCTTCTTCCTCAGGGTCATCCTCCTCTCCCTCTCCCTCACTCTCATCATCCGAGAAGTTGATCAGGCAGACGCGGTTGGCTAGCGATTGCTGTCCGCTACCCCCACTCTTTAGGGTGGCGAGGATGGACGCGGCTCTAGTCGTCTGCGCTGAGGCGTTCCCTGGGGTCCAGACCGCCTTGGTCTTCCCCCTAGAAAGGGACTGCCAGTCCCCCTCCGCCGGGGTCTGCGGCGTCCGGAAATCTCCTCCCGAACTCGGTCCTCCGGTGTCCATTTCCAACATGCACTCTGTCTGTATTTATTATGTCTCGCTCCACACCAATCCACTAGGCTCCACGTCCCTTTCTACGTAGGTCTCGTCACTGATCCTGCGTTATAATCCCAACCGCTGCCACCATGTGGAGAAAGACGGCAACTGTCCTTCTTGGCGGGTTCGGCCACTCAGGGGTTAACCCGGACTCGGGTAGCCCTCTATCAGCGGTACGCAGCTCTCTGGCAGAAGTCGCGACAGATTATAACGGAGGCAAAGCGAGGAGACCGAGTTTTGAATGGACGCTACTACACTGTTATGGGTAAACAGAGTTTAATGGAGCGTAACAGAACATATACAAAGCACCACTGCTAAGCACACACCTACAATTGAGCTGGTAGCGAGCCGCAAAAGCAATACAGACAGTCGTACCTGGAAATGCCTTGTTCCTAGAAAGCCGCTTAACTCCAAAAGGACTGTTCTATTTAGCGTTGTTCACTGGGAGCTCCCCCAGGGTTGAAGGTGGTTTGGCCTGAGCCATGGACCTTGCAGCTTGCTGCCTCACGACCAGCAACCCTTTTCCCGCCACTGACCCTGGGCTTTATACCCTCTGTTGGGCCCCCTACCTTCTTGTCGTGCCCCCTCCTGGCACGACTGATTTTTCTTGTTTGCCCGGCACCTAGGAGTCTTTGGCTGTTCCTTTCTTCTATCCAACACCTGGGAATGAATATTCCACAGCTCTTTTGGCTGCCAGGGACCAGGGACTTGCCAGGGGGCATGTTAATGACTCCTATTGTGATTCTTGGGTGTCTGATGCTATCTTGCGTATGTGTGCATATACCGTGTGTGTGTGGGGGGGGGGGGCTATGGCTTTCTCTTCACAGATTTCATTTCCCCCAGTAGTAGTCTTTAAAAGGCAATTCTGATTAACAGCTTAAAATAGGTTTACTATATTAGGCAATGCTGTGGGCATGCGGAAGAGCAAGCAACTAACACATTGGGTATTATATCAGTTAAATGCAACCTAATGTGGGGTTAATGTATAAATGATTTAACATTTTCTGTGCAATACTCTTTTTTTCCATTTCTAAAATACATGCTTACTTTATTGGAAGCTTAGACCCTACCTCTAAATTGTTCAAAGTTTGCAGCACTGGGAAACAACAAAATGAGAGAGGGGATGTTGTGCCTACTGATTATGATATGACAAAGTAGATTCTACAGGTGACACACTATATGATAGAAAGGTGAGTGTTGTTCTAGAATGAGAGTCATTGTCCAAATGATTCAAAAGTTGATCTGTATAGTTTTAGGGGTCTTTTAACATCTACTCCAGTAAATGGATTGTTGGAGCCCTCAGGCACCTGCTGCGATATATTTACAAGGCACTTTGGGGATAACATCTCTTGTCTTTGTGCCAACATGGATGTTACCACTGATGCAAGTCCAAATGAGGAGTCTAGTGCTCCATCAAGTCTGGTTTTGTGGTATCAGTTTTAGCTTTTGAAGCCTGATAATGTGGACAAGACGCCTGAAGTAGTGTGTCCAACTACTTGCCTTCTCAGCCCTTGCCCTTCATGGCTAATTCAAACTAGCTAGAGGGGACTGATCAGGTGGGTCTGATGTGTGGTAAATGTGTTACTGCATGAGGGGCAAGTGCCTGGTGTCTTGAAGTCGGTGGTGGTGCATCTGTTTCTCAAGAAACCCACACTGGACCCAGAGGTTCTTAATAACTACTGTTGGTTTGCTAATATCCCCTTCATAGGGAAGGTGCTTGAGATGGTGGTGGCTGCACAGCTTCAGAGACTCTTGGAAGAACAGAATATTTAGATCCGGGGGTGCTATACCTCAGGCCTGGGGGCCAAATCCATCCCTGTGGGGTTCCTCAGAAGGCCATACCTCTTTCCCTAGTCCCAGCCCATTTCCCCTGATAGTTTGGTGGTTTCCTGGCTGTTGTGCGGGGTTCCCCCCCCCCCAAATTCTAGAACAGGGCTCTCCAACCTTGGGTCCCCAGATGTTGCTGGCCTACAGCTCCCAGCATACCCAGCCAGCATGGCTAATGGCAAGGGATTCTGGGAGCTGTAGTCCAGCAACATCTGGGGACTCAAGGTTGGAGAACCCTGTTCTAGAAGGTTGAAATGTCTTTCTTATGCTTAGTTACTATCAGTAAGAGCTTTAAGCTAAAATATGCTGGTATTCTTGGTATTTCTGCCCCTGCCCCTCTTGCCTCCAGCCTTGTCCACCACTGGAATGTGGTTCCTGGGAGCTTCTCCAAAATTAAATTTGGCTCTTGGGCTGAAAGATATTCAATGGCCCTGAGCTAGACTCTTTCCAATCTGGGTTCACACCTGGTTTTGGGACTGAATCAACCTTGATCGCCCTGACAGATGTCCTTTATTGGGAGAAAGACAGGGAGAGTGCAACTCTGTTGATTCTCAGTGGTCTTTCAGTGGACCATGCTATCCTTCTGGCCTGGCTCTATGGGTTGGAGTTGGGGGCACAGTGCTACAGTGGTTTCGCTCCTATCTGCAGGGTTATGTCAAGAGGATAGCACTGCGTGCCCATACCTTGGGCCCATGGCAGTTAAACTATGGGGTCCTACAGAGTTCCATTCTGTCCCCAATGCTATTCAACACCTATATGAAGCCATTAGAGGCAGTCATTAGGAAAATTGGATTAAAGTGTCATCAGTATGTTGATGATACCCAACTCTATTTCTCTGTATCATCTAAGTTAGGAGAGGCTGTGTAGGCACTGAACCAGTATTTGGATGCAGTGGTGGGCTGGATGACTATCAATAACCCGTGAGGCTGAATCCTGACAAGACAAAGGCCTGTGGATTGATGGTTCCCTGACCCAGGTATCAGGGAAGTTGCCTGTTCTAGATGGGGTTGTGCTCCCTTTGAATGAGCAGCTGCATAGCTTGGCCATGCTCCTAGATCCATCACTGTCAATGGAGGAACAAGTGGCCTCCATGGCGAGGAGTACCGTTTTCCAACTTTGGTTGGTGTGCCAGCTACAGTGGGTCTTGGACAGGGATAGGCTGGCCATGGTGATCCATGCACTGGAAACCTCAAGATTGGACTATTGCAATGCAATTTACATGGGGCTGCCTTTGAGGTTGGTCCAGAAGCTTCAGCTAGTGCAAAATGCCACAGTTAGGCTGCTGAGTGAGACAGCCTACTGGAAACGTATTACACCAATTCTGAAAGCATTGCACTGTCTGCCATAAGCTACTGAGCCAGGTTCAAGGTGCTTGTGTTCACTCACAAAGTCCTACACAGCTTGGAACCTGGATACAGGTGGTGGAGTGCCTTCTCCCTTATGTACCTACCTAGATATTAAGATCTAGGGGTATGCCCTCTTGACAGTGCAGCATTTGCCTGTCATTTGATATGCGGCAACCCCAGAGAGGGTACCATGTACCCCAGTGTGCTGGTTCAAGTGTTGGACTGGGACTTGGGAGACCCAGGTTCAAGTCCCCACTCAACCATGAAGCTCACTGGGTGACTTTGGGCCAGTCATTGACTCTCAGCCTAACCTACCTCACAGGGTTGTTGTGAGAATAAAATGGAGAGGAGCAGGAGGATTATGTAAGCCGCCTAGGGTTCCTTGCAGGAAAAAAGGCGGGAAATAAATACATAAAAATATATGATCGGTGCTGAGTCTTCAAGCTTTCAGCACCAACAAAATACCTATTTGTTTAACCAAGCTTACGATTGCTGCATCTTCAGAGATTGTTGTTTATCTCTGTTTTTGTTTCCCATGTTTTACCACGGTATTGGTTGATGTTTGTATGAATTTACTTTGTTTTAATGGTTTTGTATCACACTTTAGGATTACCGGTACTTAATAATGAAAAGCAGGTAATACATTCTATAAATAAATAATCCTATGTATAGGTTGTATCCAATGGTGGCTGCCTCCCAGTGGAACAGAAAGTACTGACAGAATGCATTTTCCCTCCCCACTGCAGCCCACCCCCTGTGACCCCTGCTCTGGGGGTTCAAGGAGGGTGAAAACAAGTCCTATTGCGTGAGTAGATAGATGTCTGCTTGCATGATGGTGGATTTAGGGCACAATCCTATTGATTGCACCCTCGACGCTCGTAAGCCGCTGAACTCGGAGGCTGATGAGCATCCAGTGCAGAGCAGGAGGAGCGGTGGAGGTAATTGTCACCTCCCCGCGCTTCCTGCTCTGCAGTTTAGCTGAAGCACTTAAGAGGGGGAGGAAAGGAGGCTGGAGTGCTGTCAGGATACATTGTATCCTGGTGGCCCCAGTCTCCCCCCCCCCAACGCTCCTTTTATCTCCTTTTTATCTCCTCCGAGGTCCCTGACTGTGAGCAGGGAGGGGGGGATCGGAGTGTGGATTCCCAGCTCCAAAGTCAGAGCTCTGTCTCCAACCTCAGATCTGGGAATCTGAATTATCCTATGACCTCCCTGATGTTGTTTAGGGGCCATAGGCTTGCTCTCCCCACCCATTGCTTACTTAGAAATAAGTCCAACATTTTCCAGTAATAAGTGCAAGATGTAGCCTTAGACTATAAGTGATAGTGGTTTTTATCTGTGTGTGTGTATAAAAAAAACTAAATAGAACTCTGTATCTTGTTTCTAAGCCGATATAATTATGTAGTCTAGAGTCTGGTCACTAGTGCAAAAAGAATATGTAGACGGCATAGCTAAAGGTTTTGAATTAGGATGTATAGCTGTATTTAGTCACAAAGCAATATGTTTTAATTGGGGCTGCTATTAAATTAAAGAAATTTTAATGGATTGATCATTAGGTTTGATTGATATATCAGATAAATTTGCATGCACATAATAATAATTGTGAGGAAAATTATAATTTTAATGAATAAACGTTTATAAATGTAATGTACTATTCAGTGAGCACTCATGGTAATACAATCCTGTCTACGCTGTTACATCAATTGCCGAGGAAGGATAATGGCTGCATCCTATTCCCCTCCATCTGTGTTGGTGAAGGAAGGGAACTGAGCAGGACAAGTGAAGGAAGGGACACAGAAGATGCTGATAACACCCATTCCCTCCCCAGCACACACGTATGAGTGCCATATTATAGCATTTCCTTAGCAACAGTGGCCAGCCCCTACCCCCTGTAATGAGCTCAAGAACTGCATTGTTTGATCAGCGCACAAAGACAGAGGTGGAGATTATCAAAACTAATGGGCATGTAGAGTTATAAGTGTTGAAATGATGATGTCCTAGTCCATGGATTTTTGCACGCATCTGCAGGCTGTATGGAACTGTATGTAAGAATCTATATGTTTGCCTCTGGACTAGATTTTTGGTGTGAGGGGCCTGAGGTAGAGTAAGTTCAGAAAAGAGTGGAGCTAACTTTAAAGGTTTGAGAAACACTAGTGTAGAATATATGGATCAGCATTGACAGGTGAGCATGATCACTGTATTAGCTTATAAAATTGCTGAACTAGACTGAGCCTAAATCCCCATTGCTAGGCTTGGGCCCATGGTGTGCTAGCCCCAAATCTATTTCCTAATGCCCTGGATCTATTCCCCGGAGCCTTGTGTGTCCACTGGTGCCAATGGAAGACTTTTTCTTAGCTTAATTGCCATGCAGGGGGTGATTTTCAAGGGGGATTGCAGCTGGGGAAGGAAGGGTCCCCACATGCTGCAACACTAAAAAAAAATATCCCCCTGCATGGCATTTAAGCTTAATAAAAAATAGTTTTCCATTGATTTGGGATTATCTGGGGTAGGGTGCAAATTAATAGAATTTATTTTATTAGAGATTATTTGGATGAGAATTTAATTGGCTGGCTTTGCCTCTTGTGAATTTTTAAAATAAATTCTAGTAATTATTTATATGCTTGTATATGGAGATATTAAAAATATGCAAATTTTATGCAGATTTGTGTCCTGGGCCCCAAAAGTGCCTAGCAATGCTCCTGGCTGAAGTCATCTTGAAGAAAAAACAAAAAACAAACATGAAAAAAAACCTTCAGAAAGAAGAAGTTGGTTGAGGCAGGCTGAATACTAGTTTTGCAAGGTAACCCCTGAAGCAGTTACTGCTTTATTCAGGTGAGCAGCTAACTGCAAACTGGACTTCCTTTAAAGCAGTGTTCTCCAACCTTGGGTCCCCAGATGTTTTTGGCCTACAACTCCCAGCATGCGGGAGGAGGCCAATGGCGGGAGGAGGCCAATGGCAGACCGGTTTTGTGGGATCGGTTTCGGCTTCTTCCTTCTGATGAAGTGGACAAGGTGCTTTCATCTGTGAGGCCGACCACCTGCTTGCTTGACCCTTGCCCATCCTGGCTCATCATGAGCTGCAGGGAGAGACTGGGTGAGGGGATCAAGGCGGTGGTGAATGCCTCCCTCGAGGAGGGAGTGATGCCATCAGCCCTCAAGGAGGCAGTAATAAGACCGCTTCTAAAGAAGCCCTCCTTGGATCCCCAGGATTTAAACAACTTTCGCCCAGTCTCCAATTTACCATTTCTGGGCAAGGTGATCGAGCGGGTGGTGGGTGCTCAGTTGAAGGCACACTTGGATGAAGCCGATTATTTGGATCCGTGCCAGTCGGGCTTCAGGTCTGGACATGGGACGGAGACGGCCTTGGTCGCCTTGGTGGATGATATGAGGAGGGCTTTGGATAGGGGCGAATGCTCCTTTCTAGTCCTCCTCGATCTCTCAGCGGCTTTTGATACCGTTGACCACGGTATCCTCCTGGACCGTCTGGAGGGGTTGGGCTTAGGAGGCACTGTATTGCAGTGGTTCCGGTCCTTCCTCTCTGGAAGGTATCAGAGGGTAGTTCTCGGGGAGGAGGCTTCGGACCCTCGGCTGCTCACTTGTGGAGTGCCGCAGGGTTCCATCCTCTCCCCGATGTTATTCAACATCTACCTCAAGCCGCTGGGAGCTATCATCAGGAGGTTTGGGGTGCAGTGTCATCAGTATGCGGATGACACGCAGCTCTACCTCTGTTTTAAGTCCTCACCGAGGTTGGCCGTTGAAACCCTGTCCAAGTGCCTGGAGTCAGTGGCTGGCTGGCTGGGAAGGAATATGCTGAAGCTGAACCCCGACAAGACCGAGGTACTTCTGGTGGGGGACAAGGGAAGGTTAGGGGATGTTGACCTGGTGCTGAATGGGGTACATCTACTCCTGAAGGACCAGGTCCGCAGCTTGGGGGTCATTCTAGACTCCCAGCTGTCCATGGAGGCTCAGGTGTCAGCTGTGAGCCGGGCGGCGCTGTATCAACTCCATCTGATACGGCAGCTGCACCCCTACCTTCCTAATCACCTGCTCCCATCAGTGGTTCATGCCTTGGTCTCCTCTCGCCTAGACTACTGTAATGCGCTCTACGTGGGGTTACCCTTGAAGACGGTCCGGAAGCTTCAGCTGGTACAGAACGCGGCGGCTCGCCTGATTAAGGGCAGCCGCCGGCGTGATCACATCACGCCAGTGCTTAAAGAGTTGCACTGGCTACCAGTTGCTTGCCGAGCCGAATTCAAGGTGTTGGTTTTGACCTTTAAAACCCTACACGGCTCCGGCCCAGCTTATCTCAAGGAGCGCCTCCAGCAACATCAAGTAGGCCGCTCAACAAGGTCTGCCACGGACGGCCTTCTCCTTATCCCATCAGCCAGAGCAGCCAGGCTGGTGGGGACTAGGAAGAGGGCCTTCTCTGTGGCGGCCCCCACATTATGGAACTCCCTCCTAGTGACCTTCGCCATGCCCCCCTCCGTGATGAGCTTCCGCCGTGCATTAAAACATGGGCTGTTCAGGCGGGAATATGGGGTGGGTTAGGTTTTAATGAGAATTTTTTATATTGTTTTAATTATATATTTTATTGTGTTTTATTGTATTTTAATTGTACATCGCCCAGGGTGGCCGGGTGACCGGCCAGATGGGCGATTGATAAATGTAATAAATAAATAAAAACAATGTATTCTGGCATAAGCTTTCATGGACACTAGCCACTTCATCAAATGCTTGAAATATTAACCTCAAATTGGCAGATCACCACATACTGGCAGGGTGGTGGTGGGGGAAGATGTAAACTGTGTTGTCAGGAGGAATTGAAATGCAGAACAGTACACAGATGATGATTACCTTAACATTTGCCATTCATAAAACATTGTTGGGTGATAACACAGACATCATAATACATAGAAACATGTCAGTCCTTGCACTAGCAAAGCTGGAGATTAATTTTAGGTGGTGCACTAGATTTAAAAAAAGTCAACTGAGGCCAAATTGTGAGTTTTACCTAGTGGTAGGAGGGGATGGAACCCTCACTTCAAAGTCCCTTTTCAGGTGGTAGAAAATATTGATACCACACTGAACAACTAAATGCAATATTTTTCAAAGCACATATAAAAGCAAAGATAGCTGTGCTGGTCCATGAGAGAAAAAAATAAAAAATCCATAATTGGCCAATTACTTTAGGACCAATCTAAATTGCCTGAAAATTTGCAAGATTTTGAGTTTATCAGGGGTCCCCAATCTTTGGGCTGGTGGGCACATTTGGAATGTTGACTGTGTGTCATGGGTGTGCTCACAAAATGGCTAGCATATTGGGTGTGGCCAGTCACAAAATAACCATTTCCCAGAAGACAAAATTTGTGAGGCTAAAAGAAAAGTAACTTGCTTAAGATCTAACTTACAGGCAGAGGTGGTGGTCTGAGTTCCAAAACATAAAACCACTCTTTTGAACCCACACTTTCCTGCTCTAATGCGCATTGCACAGAAGGTAAACTGATGAGGCTCGGAGACCAGCAGCTTGTCCAAGAAACTGAATACAAGGCAGAGGTGGGATCTGAACACCACATAACTGCACAATGCATTCTAATTAGTAGCACTAGAAGTTCTCAGTCTAGAACCACCCTAAATCTCCACCCTGTTAATGTGAATAGGACCCAGGTTGAGGAAGGCTGTTTAAGAATGTTACAAATAAGTGAATGATTAACAACACAAGTATCTTCAGCAGTTGTAAACTGCCCAGAGAGCTTCAGTTATTGGGCGTTATAGAAATAACAACAACAGTTTATGCTATGTAAGCAACATAGGGATTTCTTACCATTTTTGGTATTTAAAGGATTGCTTTCTGGTTAAAAACCTCATGGAGTTATTTCATGTGATGACACTGAGAATGAAGTTGCGGTCTATACTGGATCATACTGCAATTCTGCATCTGTGAAAGAAAATCTAACATGTTTTTGTTTTCATGGAAATGTAACAATTTATCATCTTCACCTAGTTCTCCCTTTTAGTTCGAAGCCTTTTATTGTATAGATTGAGTGATACTTATTTTAAACATTTGTAGCAATAATGCTAGCTCCCAAAAATGTATAGATGATAAGGGAAATATATACCTTCTAAAAGCAATGGAAATTACCAGGATTTACAAAGTAAATTTGAGGTCATGGTCTAATGACTGCTTTGCAGAAAAAGAGAAATGTGAAAATGAGCTGCATGCTTTCTGGATGTCAGCCTGTGAATTTTTCCACCATTTCCATTAGTAACATGCAGGCATGTTTATGCTGCTGGTATTCTGGTCAGCATTTTTCACTCTGAATGGAATTTTAAGTTATTCAGTCTGTGATAAGCAGACAACTAGCCAGAATTTTAGGGCAGAGAACACACTTCTACAAAGGCATTTAGTATGTTTCTACATATATTTGAATCAACTAGTAAATGTAAGCATCACAATATTGCAAAAGTGAAATGAGTTCAAGTTAACTTGCTGTTTAGAACATACTTGGTGAAGTAGCTGTACCTTTTGGAATGCATTTTCTAAATCTGTATATTTAAATATGAAATTTCCTTGCTGCTGAGCTGGAGTTCTGACTGCCAACTCTTATATTTTCAAGACATCGTAGAAAAGATAGGCTTTGAAGGCACTTGGGTTATTTAATTACAACTTAATTCCTTTGTTGAAATTAAAGCTAGGATATATAAAAATATAGGGCTGCTGGTTTTAACTGGCAGGTTGATCAACTAAAAGTGTAGTTGATTTTTGTGGATGGGGCAGTAGGGAGCAAATATTGGTTATACTGAGAATTAAGGGCATATGTTTTGTTGAACAGTATTTTGATTCCCATGTTGTGATACAGAATGAAAAAAGGAAATAGCTGTTCCCTTTTGAAAATGAAGGAAACTTTTAGCAAAAGCTAACTCTCATCCTCAATGTCTTCAAAATGGCTTCTATATTTGGGTTTTGGTAGTATGCCAATTTATTTAAATTTAATTATTTGATGAATCAATTAAAGAAAGGGGATTAGACTGAAAACTATAAATGATTTGACAGCCATTAAAAATATAGGGATTATTTATAAGCTAATCTTTTAGTTTAATTGCATAGGCTGTGTTCACATGTTTTTTGTGCTGGTCCCCCAAACTGCTCATGGGTTACTCACCCCACTGAAATCTCTATTGTAATCCTAGTAATGTTGAAAGGAAAATCCTGATTGCATAGCAGCCACATCAACAAATGCCTTTTAATCTGTAATTATGGTTTAAATAATGTCACCATTACTATGCCAGAATAATAGCTCCATCACATCTCAGTAGTGTTCCTTATTTGATGATCCTAGAGGCTGATGTTGGGAGCAATATAAAGCCTGGTTTTCCTGCTGGCTTCCTCCTTGCACTTAGGCTGTAGCTGTATTTGGGGAATTAGGTTGATTTTCCATGAATCCTTTTGCTTTTTAGTAGTTTACGTGATTTGTGTTTTCTCAGTGATCTTGCCATCATTGGAACCCAGAATATATCATCATTCTTAATAACATAACATGGGAATGAGGGTAACCTATTAGTTATACACAGTATTAGATAGTAGACTTAGGTTTGAATCCTGGCACTACTTAATCAGATGGATGTTTTCTATACAGTCAGTACAGAACAGTTGTCTCTGCTGGTTTAGACTGTACGTGCACAGGCCTTAAAAGACTCCTCCCTAATAATAATAATAATAATAATAATAATAATAATAATAATATATGATATCATCATCATCATCATCATTTGTATCCTGCCTTTTCCCCAACATTGGGACCCAAGGCGGCTCACAACCTTGTATGCCACAATGCCTTCCCTACTTTTGTCCAATAAGGCAAACTATAGCTTTGTGCTTGCCCTGCAAATCAGGATTGGAAAACAGAATCAAACCATGGTTTCCAGTACATGAGTCCAAGCGTCTTCAAGCGCTAGGAGCCCAGTGAAAAAGCATCAGCACACAAGTGAGTTAAACAACCATGTGAGTTTGGCAACAGGGCGAGGAAGTCAGGGCAGAGAGCTCTTCCCTTCCTTCTCATAGTAGGAAATTGTAAACTATAAATTAGTAACTTAAAGATAACCCACCCCCCTTTTCCTAGTAAACAACTCAGTTTTCCAGGAAAACAAACCTAATAATACCAATTAAAAACAACCCAATTATGAAGGTAGAAAGCCAGCAGCGGGGTGGGGGCTATCCCGTGTATTGCACTGAATGCCACATGTATGACTATCTGCCGGCTGGACAGAAGTTCTGGGTGTGTGCTTGGTGTAATGAGCTCCTGGCTCTCGGGGATCAAGTCCATTCCCTTGAAGCCAAGGTTGCTGACCTGGAGAAGCAAAAAGAGGCAGTGAGGTTGGAAGATGAGACCTTCAGGGACCAAATAGCGGTGTCCCAATCCCTGGGTGACAGCTCCTCTGCTGCCACAGAGAATGGTGGTCTTGGGGAAGGAGGGCATCATCCTGAGGAAGAGGGAAATAATAATATGTAACATGTCCCTAAGATCAGCCTCTGTACCAGAGGACTAGAGAATGGCCAATGTAACACCAATTTTAAAGAAAGGATCCAGGGGGGATCCGGGAAATTACAGGCCCATTAGCTTAATGTCTGTTCCGGGTAAATTGGTTGAAAGCGTTATTAAAGATACAATCTGTAAGCATATAGAAGGGCAAGCCCTGCTGAGAAAGAATCAACATGGCTTCCACAAAGGTAAGTCCTGTCTTACTAATATTTTAGAGTTCTTTGAGAGTGTCAGTAAGCATGTGGACAGGGGTGATCCAGTAGACGTTGTTTACAGGCAGTCCCCGGGTTAAGAACGTCCGACTTACGGACAACTCGTACTTATGAATGGACTTCTGGGTTCCCCAGCTCTACGTCGTTTACGTAGAGTATAGCTTAGTATATGTAATTTACACAATTTGCGTAAATGCTGTATACTACGCTATACTGTTCCAACGTACGTACAAATACAACTTAAAGACATTCTTAAGAATGGAACTTGTTCGTAACCTGGGGACTGCCTGTACTTGGACTTCCAAAAGGCTTTTGACAATGTCTTGCACCAAAGACTCCTGAGCAAACTTAGCAGTCATGGAATAAGAGGGGCGGTCCGCTTATGGATTAGTAACTGATTAAAGAACAGGAAGCAGAGGGTAGGAATAGATGGTAAATTCTCCCAATGGAGGGATGTAAACAGCGGGGTCCCACAGGGATCTGTATTGGGACCAATACTTCTCAACTTATTCATAAATGATCTGGAATCGGGTGAGCAGTGAAGAGGCCAAGTTTGCTGATGACACCAAATTATTTCGGGTGATGAAAACAAAAGGGGATTGTGAGGAGCTCCAAAAGGATCTCTCCAAATTGGGAGAATGGGCTTCAAAATGGCAAATGCAGTTCAGTGCAAGCAAATGTAAAGTAATGCATGTTGGGGTGAAAAATCCCAACTTATGTATAAGTTGATGAGATCTGAGCTAGTAGTGACTGACCAAGAAAGAGATCTTAGGGTTCTGATGGAGAGCTCGATGGAAATGTCGACCCAGTGTGCAGCTGCTGTGAAAAAGGCAAATTCCATGTTAGGCATAGTTAAGAAAGGAATTGAAAATAAAACTGCCAAGATCATACTGCCCTTACACAAATTATAGTGCAACCGCATTTAGAATACTGGGAAAGAGCAACATGTCTTTTTAATTACTGAGTGGGATAAAGAGGTATGAGATATCGTGTTAAATGATAAATTAACTTGCAGTATCAAATGTCAAAAAGGAAAATAGGAGAAAAACACCCTTGTGAGCATTTGGGGTAAATTTTTGGATTATGTGTTGGTGAGGGGGAAGGGGAACGAACCTTGTCAAGATTTGTTATATTTTTGGAACAGAGAATAATATTGACATCCTTTTATAAGCATGGTCCCTAGAGGGTGGGGGGTGCACAATATTAATGTTGTATTGTTGTTATTATTTTATTATTGTCATTATTTGTTATTTTGTTTGGATTGAAAAAACTTAATAAAATTTATTTTTTTTAAAAAGAATACTGTGTACAGTTCTGGTCACTGCACCTAAAAGCAACATTGTATAGTTGGAAAAAGTGCAGAAAAGGGCAACTAAAATGATCAAAGGACTGGAGCGACTCTCCTATGAAGAAATGTTACAACCGCTGGGATTGTTTAGCTTAGAAAAAAGGCAAGTAAGGGGAGACATGATAGAGGTGTACAGAATTATGCATGGTGTGGAGAAAGTAGACACGGAGACATTTTTCTCCCTCTCTCATAATACTTGAACCTGGGGTCATCCCATGAAGCTGATTGGTGGGAGATTCATGACAGATAAAAGGAAGTACTTCTTCACAGAGTGCATAGTTAAGCTATGGAATTCACTTCCACAGGATGTGTTGATGGCCACCAATTTGGAGGGCTTTAAAAGGGGATTGGACAAATTGATGGAGGAGAAGGCCATTGGTGGCTACTAGTCTTACTGTGCTTCTTCCAGTATCAGAGGCAGTATCCCTATGAACTCCAGCTGCTGGGGAACATGGGCAGGAGGGTGCTGTTGCACTCATATCTTGCTTGTGGGATCCTGTGGGCATCTGGTTGGCCACTGTGTGAACAGAATGCTGGACTAGATGGACCCTTGGTCTGATCCAGCATGACTCTTCTCATGTTCTTATTGATCAAACACAATACCATACTTTGAAATTATGTCTGAACCAGGTAAGGATGGGCGACCCGCCCGGCACTCAAATAGCAGGCGCGCGATCTGAGTGCTCCTGCTGCGTGAGCTGAGGCACTCGCTGGACTTCCGGGTCCCTGGCTCTGTCATTTACATAGAAAATAGCATAAAGTATGTTAAAAACGGCCTCATTTTCGCAAATTAGGCCGCAATTTGTGCAAATTAGGCCATTTTTAGCATATCTCATGCCATTTTGTACGTAAACAACGTAGTGCCGGAACCCAGAAGTTGCTTTCCCCGGCTCGGCTCACAAGAACGTGAGTCGAGCTGAGGGAAAGTTATGGCGAGCGGAGCTCGGGGGGGGGGGTCGAGCCCGGCAAGTTTGCTGGACTTCTACCCCCCCCAATCATGCTCCGCGCATATCCCTAGAACCAGCCCAGCCCATAGTGTCTGACTAACTGTGGATAGTAGTGCTCTACAGTAAGTACAAATCAAGTACCGTAACAGATTTAGACATTTTCTACTTTGATTCTATCATTATTTAGCATGGAGCTGAAACACAGAAACACTTGTCCCGTCAGGAAGAAAACCTTCTTTCGCTTGACCTGGTTTCTAATTTCCAGCATACTTTATATTCACTATAAAATATGCATATAATAAAAAAAAATCCTGAAATACTAAACTGTATATTATGGATAGAAATTCAGTTATTTTAGTTTAGTAGTGAAGCTTACTACTGCTATATATAACGTTATTTGAACTCTGAATGATAGGTTTGAAATTTTAATTTAGTAGACATTGTCTGTGTGGCCATAGGATGTTGGGGATTTTCACCTCTTGAGGCTGTAGTATAGACAGAGCTACAACCTCAGTTGAAAATCCCTGCTTGGATATTTAACCCAGCCCCCCTCCCAGCTGTTACAGAAAGCTCTGTGACAGTTCCTCTTCCAAGGTCTGTGTCGAGTCAGGACCTTGGATGAAGATGGGGAAAGTAAAAGGGTGTGTACTGGTGGGTAGGAACGGAAGAGAGGAGGAGAGGCCAGGATCTGCTGTATCCTATGGCCTCTCCAGCCCCAAGCACGCCCTGCCAGCACGACTCAACTAGATTGACTCAGAGGTCTGTCTAGTGGAACACTTTGAAAAGGAGGATGGAGAGGCAAAAATGCCCTGTGGCGTTCCTCCCACCCTGCTGGCAGCAGCCTGGCAGGGCATAGGAATCTTTGAAGCCACCACAGCAACCCATAAGGTTGTGCCTTTAGCTGCTTAACTTTCCAAAGGATTTGTAGAATGCTTAACGCATATTGTCTCTATATTTGTGTTAAATGGAATAGATTCCTTGACTCTAAATGGTTGTCTTGTTTTTGTTGCAGCATCATGAACTTGTGCAGAGACTGAAGTGTTAGAAAGGTAATATTACTGTGAAAATCCTGAACTTACTTCATTTTCACATAGAACAAACAGGTACAATTTTTGACATTGAACTTGGGTGGCACAGTAAATGCTTATCAGTAATGTAAAAACTTTTAAAACTATGTGGAATAGTTTAGTGGGAAAATTGATTAAATAGTATATAATGCACATTCACACACAAAAATAATCCTGGTGTAGTATAGCAACTAAGAGTGTGAGGTAAGCTGCTTTGTCTCCTATTTGCGATACAGGAATAACAGTACTGGCCTATTTTACAAGGCTGATATGGAAGAATTTCTGAGAATGTATATGAAGCACTTTGATCACTCAAATTGTAGAAAATACCAGCTGTTATTTTCACATTTATCCCGAGCTTTCATTGGCTTCCTCTATTTAAAAATTCAGATGCAAGACAAGGATAAGTAGGCATGCACCTAAACTTTGAGCATACAAAGGGAGTAGATTTGCAGCAAGCCATACTTGGTTGTTTCATTCAAATTTGAAAAACCTTGGTCTGTGCTAGTCATAGTTCACAAACCAGGATCAATTAGTGGTTTTGCATGAAGTCTGAATAGGGTCATTGAGTTTCTGCCCTCCCTATGTTTCCAAGTTATTGGATACATGCTCTCCTACAAAATGAGTAGCAATAACCTGAAGCTAGAATTAAGCTTTAGTTTACATTAGAAACAAGACACGTACAGGGAGACATGACAGAGGTGTACAAAATTAGTCATGGTATGGAGAAAGTGGCTAGGAAGAAGTTTTTCTCTCTAACGTAACACTAGAACCTAGGGTCATCTTATGAAACTGAATGGTGGAAGATTCAGGACAGATAAGAGAATACTTATTCACATAGTGCATAGTTAAACTATGGAATTTACTATGATGTAATGATAGCTACTAACATGGATGGCTTTAAAAGGGGATTAGAAAAATTCATGGTGTATATGTCCCATCAATGGCTACTAGTCGTGATGGCTAACGTTGGATACAACCCAGATACTGCATTGGTAGTGCATAGCACACTTTCTAGTGAAGTTTTCGGAAGTATCTTTCAGTTCAGTTTTGCTTTATGGCAGAAGAGGGGGAGAGAATATTCCTGAAGGAATTCAATGAAAGCTATATTGCAATTTTCAAATGATTTTTCACAATTCTTAAATGTGGAAATTACTTTAATAGTATCTATTAACATTTGTAGTCTAACCATTCATCTTATTGAAGAAGTCTGATCTAATTAAACAACAATATGCAGGGGCTATCATATCATTAAAGCTTCTTTTACATTAAGACATTTTGGGTTCTCCAACTCCTTGACTGCCCACTATTATTTAACTTTTATGATAGTAAAATCATTCTACATAAAAATAGTAATATATTGAAATTGTGGGAATACTATGAACATTTTGCCATTTTTAAAGTTGTAGTAGCACTAGTAACTCTTTAAAAGTGAGTTTTGTAGCTGAGTGGGAATTTGGGCTTAGCATGTTTAGCCCTATGCTATCGAGCAACTGTGCTCTATTGGTTCTCTTCTACTGTACTGGCAAGGTACCATGAAGTGTGTGGTTTAAAATTAGGATGATTGCCCAATTAAACAAACCATAATCAATTAAATATTTATAAATTTGCATATAAAAAACTAGAGCTCTAAAGAACCCTCCTAGAAGAGGTTTTCCCTCCTATGTGAGAGAGAGGAGGGGGAATGCCTCTTCTAAGATGGCGCCTGTCACCTATGGTTATTGTAAATACTTTTATTAAAATCATGCTAATAATCTGCTTCTCAATTAATTAATTTAAAGTTTCAGTTCTACTTTTAAAAGCATAAAAGTGAATGGACTATGTTATCCAACTACCTTTTCTGGGTGTAGTGTCTATCAATTGTGTTTTTAAAAATGCATTTTAGGAACAATGGAATATTAAAAAACAAAACTGCTACCCACAACGTTTGCAATATATATTACAGCTTCAGCAGAGCTACAGAATAGCAATGGTATTATATCTAGCTACATGATGCACCAGGTTGGTGTGTGTTGCAAAGGATGAGCCACTTTTGTGATAGTGTTGCTATGGCAACTACCTTCTGAGAGCTGCCTCAAGGTCACTCATCAGCCATAGCCCAGAGTGCCTGTTTTTTTAAGCAAAATAGGAATGCCTAACAGTAACTGTTACTTGCTTCTTTATTCAGTCTTATTCAGTTGCATTAAATATTCGGAGGAATATGGATGAATGCACACTATTTACATATCAATTAATTTTAAGTAACATTTTTGATAAAATCTGTCATGGTCACAAGGATAGACTCTCTAACAATTCCGGAAGTATATATGTGTGGTTTCAAAATCTTCTGCTTTTATAAAAGAACAAAAAGGAAGTGAGTAGTAACCAGTGTCAAGCATGTATTGGCCCGTAACATTTTATTTCTTAAAATAGCTTCTTATACTGATGTATAAGTATGTTTTAAGTAAATAACATTACTTAAAACATAAATAGATATCCCAAGCTTAGTTGTAACACTTGATTTTAATAGTAAGCAAGGGGAATAAATTATCATACTTAAAAGATGCCAACATAGCTTGTTTAAACAATCAATGAACTTTCATTTGTAATTTGGCATCAGGTGAACATTTCTGTAGTTGTAGCGCTCAAATTATGATTTCCCCACCCCATACAGACACCCACCCACCCATACACACACATACCAAAGCTCTCTTGGGCCCGAGTCTTGTCATATTTGGAAATAATCCACCACTTTTAAAGTTTGCTTTCCACAACGGGAAGCCTGATTTTGTTGCCCTTACTTTGGTAGTCGATTTAGGCTGCCTTGAGGATCTATTTGGGCCAGAATAGTGGCACATAAATTTTAAAAAAGCAAGAAATCACTATATACTGGTCTCACTGTGGTGTTACATATTTCATGCATTTGATTAATTTTGTATGCCGTGACTTGACCACTGGAATGGTGCACTTGAAACTCCTAAAACAAAACAAACCTGTTTATACTGTATTAAGAAATTAACATTTTAAAACCTAAACTATCTATATTAAAACACTACTACAGAAATGTTAATATAATTATGGCAGTAGAAGATACTTCTTTTAGCAAATATTGGCGGCTTTGCTAAAAAGCCAGGTTTTAACTAATCACTAGAACATCAGCAAAGATGCAGCCAGATGTGCTTCTGTAAACAACCTGTTCCATAGGTGATCAATGTATTGTAGGTATTGATAGTGAAGAGACATCTGCACATCTTTGAGGGCATTAATAATAAAATTTTAAAAAAGAAGTGATAGATGCCACTATAGGTTCTTCAGCCTGTGTGGGTGGGAGAGATTCTCCCTAGGAAAGCTGCTGTAGTGGGCCATGGTATTATTGCTTGTTGCTTCAGGCACATGTGTAGCTTAACAGGAAAATCTGCCCCCATGGTCATGTGCATTTTCATAATGCCTGCCTTCCCTCAAATATCTTGCATTTCTTCCTACTTGGCCCATATAAATTATACTTTGTGAATTTTGTGAAGCCGTTCCATCAGCAGAACTGGAAGGGGGCTGTCTTCCCCCTCCCCGCTTGCAGCCCACCGTGCGCCTTCAAATTCTGGTCTGGAGGTCTGGGAAATTTTGCAGAGCAGATTGTGTCCTGTGCATGGTGCTGCGGGGAGAAGAGAGGGAGATGGTCTTGTTGCACTAGTGGACTTCTGCTAGCATGATGCTGGATTTAACCCTCTGTTTAATACAAAAAAGAACTTGCTAGAGAAGATGGTTGGATAGAGCAGCGGTTCTCAAACCTTTTTTCCCCATGGACCACTTGAAAATGGCTGGGAGTCTTGTCAAGCTGAAACCTTTTTGATTTACAAATCAAAAGCATATGCATAAATCATACTTGAATAACATTTTTTCCCTTCAACCCTGGCATTATAATCAAAACCAATGTTGTGTTACGAAAATCATAGACCCTAAGTCACGCTACAGAGAAGGGCCTCTTTGACTGGGTTCTCACGACATGGCAACCCATCATGAGTAACTACCCACAGTTGGTTGCTGTGTCATCTGAACCTGGACCACTTCCTACAGGGTGGCTTGTTTTTCAGCAACAAGCCGTCCTGCCACCCCATGGCTTATTTTAGGGGTTGTTGAACCCGATGGGTTGTTGTGTTGTCCGAACCCAGCAGACCGATCCCATCATTGGTTGTGGGAACAGGCAAATGAGTCGCTTGATAAGAGCGGTAAAAGACCCTTGCCATGCTTGGCGAGCAAGCCCATGCCTCTGCCAGTGACAGCTGCTCCACCAATGCCCAAGCGGCACTTTAGAGTAACTGTCTGTCACTGGCTCATTACTCCTTAAAAAAAAATAAAAAAATTGGGTGGCACAAATGTGTGCAATTTCGTTTGTAATTTTTTTTGGGACAGGGAAAATATATGCAGAGTTCATGGCTGTATATTTCCCTGCCCCTCAAATGCTCAAATTTGCTAGATAGGTTGAAAGAAAAGAACCCTTTCTTTTGACAGCTGTCAAAAGGACACATACCTTGAAAACAATGCAGTGATTACTAGAAGCCAGCATGGATTTGTCAAGAACAAATCCTGCCAGACTAATTTAATCTCATTTTTTGATTGGGAACCTCCCTTGTGGACTGTGGGAATGCTGTGGACATAATATATCTGGACTTCAGCAAAGCTTTTGACAAAGTGCCTCATGATATCCTGATTAGCAAGCTAGCTAAAAGTGGGCTAGATGGAACAACTATCAGGTGGATCCACAATTGGCTACAGAATCGGACTCAAAGAGTGCTTATCAATGGTTCCTTCTCAAACTGGGGAGAGGTAACGAGCGGCGTACCACAGGGCTCGGTCCTGGGCCCAGTGCTCTTCAACATTTTTATTAATGACTTGGATGAGGAGGTGCAGGGAATGCTTATCAAATTTGCAGATGACACAAAGTTGGGTGGAACAGCTAATACTCTGGAAGACAGAAACAAAATTCAAAGCGATCTCAATAGACTGGAGCGCCGGGCCGAAAACAACAGAATGAAACTTAATAGGGATAAATGCCAAGTGCTGCACCTAGGGAAAGGAAACCAAATGCAGAGTTACAGAATGGGGGACACTTGGCTCAACAATACTACAAGTGGGAAGGATCTTGGAATTGTGGTAGATCACAAGCTGAATATGAGCCAGCAATGCGATGTGGCTGCAAAGAAGGCAAATGCTATTTTGGGCTGCATTAATAGAAGTATAGCTTCCAAATCGCATGAAGTGATAATTCCCCTTTACTCGGCACTGGTTAGGCCTCATCTTGAGTACTGCGTCCTGTTCTGGGCACCACACTTTAAGAAGGATGTAGACAAACTGGAGAGGGTTCAGAGGAGGGCAACAAAGATGATAAAGGGACTGGAAACAAGGTCCTATGAGGAGAGACTGAAAGAACTGGGCATGTTTAGCCTTCAGAAGAGGAGACTGAAGGGAGATATGGTCGCACTCTTCCAGTACTTTAAGGGTTGTCACACAGGGGAGGGCCAGGATCTCTTCTCGATCATCCCAGATTGCAGGACACGGAATAATGGGCTCAAGTTACAGGAACCCAGATTCCACCTAAACATCAGGAAAAAGTTCCTGACTGTTACCTAGGGAGGTAGTGGGCTCTCCCACTCTGGAGGCATTCAAGGTGCAGCTGGACAACCATCTGTCAGGGATGCTTTGACTTGGATTCCTGCATTGAGCAGTGGGTTGGACTCGATGACCTTATAGACCCCTTCCAACTCTACTTTTCTATGATTCTGTGAAAAGGGGGTGGAATGTAGATCCCCCATTTCCAGAGTACCTAGAGGCTTGGGGAAGTGTGGAATAGGTGGAGGGGACTGAGAACAGTCAGGACAACACTAAAAAAATCTAGGAGATAGCACCTGAAAGGGGGAGATGTACTTGCCACCCCCTTTCGGGGGGAAAAGCACCCTTCACCGCTTTTCTTTTCAGTTGACAGCTGTCAGCTGTGCGCAAAGCAAGTTATATGCAGTCTTGCTTGGTCAATGTCCATGGATGTTGCGTACTGCATACAGACAGAAGACACTTTCCAGGACATTAGCCAAACCAGGCTCCACATTTTGGTCCTTTGTAGGTGTGCACCTGCAAAGGACCAGGGGATTTAAAAATATATATATTACAAATGAAATTACGCACATTTGTGCTGTCCCAATTTTTTTTTTAAAAAAGGGTAACAAGCCAGTGGTGGTCACTCCAAAGTGCTGCTTGGGTATCAGTGGACTGGCTGACAGTGGCAGTGGCACGGGCTCTGGAATAAAGAAAATGTGAATGAAAAGGGGTTGCAATTGGAGCAGGGAGGGGGGAGCAGGACCCTGGGATACCAGCTGGTAGACCTGGGGGTGGGAAGAATGGAGAGAGCAGCCCACAATAAGCTCAATCGTCTGTTGGGCGCACTGTGGGTGTTTCTTGAAACAACCCATGCTGTGTAGCTTACTTGCAGGGTGGGTTGCCCTGTCATGCAAACTTCTTCTTCGTGGTCTCTGTGCATCACACATATGGGCTCTGCGCGTGCGCGGAGGCCGCTTCAGGAAGATTCTAAAGCTGAGGTAAATTTTGGGCGGGAACCCCCCTCCCCCCTTGCGTCTCCTTTACTCGGGTTCCCGCCCTCTCCCTCAGTTCCTCTTCTACCGCCATCGCGTGTGGCTGTTCTTTCGAGAGGTTCTGGAATTCTAGTCTTGGAATTCAGCTAGGTTACTGCTTTTTCGAGGATTTCATTCACCTCTAACTTTCTCCCCCCGTTCGTTGTGGGATCACCAACTACGATTATGGCTCCGAAAGCCCCCTTTCGCAAATGCGTAAGGTGCGGGACGAAGCTTCCTCCGGCTGACGGACACTCGCTGTGTCTCGCCTGCCTCGGCGAGGGCCATAATGTGGACGCTTGCCATCATTGCCAAGCGTTCACAAAACAAGCGAGGAAGCACAGGGCGGACAAGTTGACTGCCATTCTGTACAAGAGGGCTCTCCAACCGCCCGCGGAAAAGCCTATCCCTTTGGCAAGGCCTAGTACGGCGCCGTTGCACACGGTCTCCTCAGCGGACGCTCAGGAGGCCTACATGGCGACTATGATATCGAAGAGCAAAGCCAAGAAGGCTCGTAGAGAGAAAGAGGAGAAAAGGAAGAGCAAGGAGCGGAAAGATAAAGCGAGGAGACTGGCAAAAAAATTGGCTTCGTCCCTCTCGGGATCGAGATCGACGATAGCCCCGGATCCGACGGGCGTCGTGACCGTTGAGCGCCCGGCTGGGCTTAAATCTCCTCACGCACAGGTTCCCTCGGGCTCGAGGGATCCTCCGCCTTGCTCTCCACCAAAAGCCCCCTCGGGATCGTGGGAGTCTGTTCGACTCTCGGTATCTGAAGGCGAGATACCAGATTCACCTTCGGACTCGGGACCTCCGGCCACTGCTCTTCCAACTCTTGCCTCCCCGGTTCGTGAGATACGGGCTCGTACCCCACGGACTCGATCCAGTTCACTCGAGATCGAAGAGGTACTGATTACCCGGGACCGGGCATCCTCCAGATCGACTGATTCTCGTAGACCTCGAGACCCCCAACGGTACAGGGAAAGATCTCAGGACTCGAGATACTCCCTGGCGTCTCGTTGCAGCTATCGTCGGAGACGCTCCCCTGTGTCTGAATACAAGTACCAGACCAGGGTGTACCGTTCCCGAGAGTGGTCGCCACTCAGGAAACACTCCCCGAGAAGGGACGTCAGACGCTCTCCACCGGAACAAAAAGGGGTACGTCCGAGCCCCAGGATATCCCCTCCGATCCATCCTCTAGCCCCTCCCTTCACAAGTTGATGAGAGAGAGGATCAACTAGCTACGGTTTTGATAGCAGCCGTATCCCACTCCCGCAGGTCGTCGACTCCGGGGTCTCCCATAACTGACTCGGACTCGATCGTCTCACTGTCTCCATCGTCTACATCCCCGGACCAGAACGTCTCCACTCAGGCCGCTGTATCCCCCTCTGAGGATATGGGCACCTTTCAGGACCAGGTCCTTCGAATGGCCCAAGCCCTCGGTCTAGAGACGGCTGTCGAAGAGAAGAAACAGGTAGACCCTCTCTTCGACGCAGTTTCGAAATCATCTTCGGGCCCGACGTTGCTCCCAATCACCCCGACGATGCTGGAGACAGTGCAAGGATCGTGGAGCTCTCCATCCACAGCTCCTCCTGCGGCAAAGCGCCTTGACGCTCTTTACAAAATCAGGCCAGACACAGCCAAATTCCTCTTCTCCCATCCAACCCCGAATTCGATGATAGTTGAATCAGCACAATCTAGTTCAGACAAACAACATTCCACTCCGTCCGACCCCGAAGGGAAAAGGTTAGACAACTTCGGACGAAGAGTCTACACCTCGAGCGCCCTGGGGATCCGGGTTGCGGGGTACCAAGCTACGATGGCTAGGTACCAACTCTTCCTTTGGGAGAAGATGGGAGGGCTGATAGACTATCTACCGGATGAGAAGAGAGACTTGGCCAGAGTCTTCCAGGCCGAAGCAACAAACACCTCCAGACAGCAGATTCATACTGCCAGACATCAAGGGGACTGTCATGGGAGATCCCTGGTGAGTGCAGTTGCCCTTCGTCGACACGCTTGGCTAAGGTCTTCTACATTGACCTCAGAAGCTAAGGCCAAAATTGAGAATCTGCCCTTCGACGGAGTCGGCCTCTTTAATGATAAAACGGACGAAGATAAGAGTGTGTAAGAGGAAAAAAAAGAAAGTAGTTCCAACATTTGAATTAGTCCATAGCTCCAATGTAAAATGTTTACACTCTCATAAATAGCAATATTGTTCCAGTTTGCAACTATACAACGTAGTTACCCTAGGAAACAAAAGCATTTAATTGTAGCTAAAATAAAGGAAACATAGTTTCACTAAAGGCTGTGTCATATTCCATGAAAGGAAAGCAAGTGGATTCCAAACATATTGCAGGGAGCGACCATAAATCTGGTGTTCTCTGCAGTATGAATTCATATTAAGCATGTATTCCAAATCACATGTATTAGAACACAAGTATTCTTAATTTAACTAATTTAAGGATTAGTTATTTCCATGACTGCAGCAAATGTATTCATCTGCTTTTGTTCTCAGTATGAATAAGCTGTTTTAGTTCTCTTGCTAACTGGTATCTTCTAATTTTTCAATCTCTAGGTAGAGATGCTACATGAGTGCTGAGAGGAATATATTTCCAAGTAAGATGATGATGATGATGATTACTTATATGCTACTTAATAAAATTCCTAGGCAGTTTACATATAACAGTATTAAAATTGTAGCTTAAAATACACTTTAAAACATTTCAGCTACACTGAAATGTTTTTATCAGTTGAGAGAGACTTGATTAATAACAGAATTATTTTGGAAAAAATTGTTGAGTCGTTATGGAACCAGTAGATTCATTTGTATGGTCTTAAAACAGCAGTTAAAATGGGGGGAAAGCTTTTTTCTGTTTTTTCATTCACCACTGTTCATAAAAATGAACAACATAGATTATTCATTAGGTCATTGTACAACTTTAGCAACAGGGAAACAGCTGGATCTGAAGCAAATCCTAGCTAGCAAACACATGTGGCATTTGATTGGGAAAGGATGTTTGTAGTTATTTTATCTTCAGCAGTTATTTCCCCCTTGTGCTCTTGAAAATTTCTATGGTAGCACATTTAGGCCAGGTTTGCCCTATCAGTGGGGAAAAGAAGCCACCATGGCTTCTTTTCCCTTCCCTGCGTGTGCTGGTTGCATTTGCTGGTTGTGCCGTGTGATTTGCATAATTACCCTTGCAGAGTGCAGCTTCCCTTGTCATCTGAACCCAGTGAGGTGCGTGATGGGGTGACTTCAAAACCACTGTAGAACCCATGACTTACAGGGTTCTTTAAAGCCACCCTCTGCCATGCACCTTGCTGGGTTCGGATGACATGTGTGGGGTGGGGAAAAGAAGCCACCCTGGCTTCTTCTTCCACTGATTGTGCAAACCCAGTCTTATTCTGGACGTTTCTATAAATGAATAAATAAATAAAATAAAAGCCTATCTTTCTTGTTATGATAATGGTTTTATTGGCTTTTGAAGTATATTGTTGGCTCTGTATAATTTTAAATGCTTTTTTCTTTAGGTGTCTAGCCCCCCAATTTAAGATGCTCATGGAAGATGCCACTTAAAAATAGTATTCCTAAAACTATAAAAGAATAAAATGGGAAACAAAGCACTTAACAAGTTTACAATCTCCTGTACTTACACATCATAAAATATTATGCCACTGTCTCAGGCAAATGTTTGTAGGTAGATGGGACAACAAAATCAATTTTTGTTGTGCCATCTCCCTACAAACATTTGCCTGAAACAGTGGCATAATATTTTCTGATGTTTAAGTACAGGACTCTGTACACTTAAGTATGTATTTGTTGAGATGGTAGATTTTAGGAAATTTCCCTGTTACCCATGTGCTTACATGCAAGCTATAGTCATGATTTATTTTCTTGTGATTATAAGTAAATTCTGTTCCAATAATAAAATGAGACCATCTCTTTACTGATAACTACAGGTTCTAAAAGACCCCAGATATTGATACAGCCAATTGTCAAGGGTATAGCACTTCTTTTTGGAGAGGAAAAAAATCTTAAGCATTTAAACATTATAATGGGATGTGTTTAAACAAATAGCCTCCAGGCTGATGTGCTGGCTTCTGAGAAGATTATAGTATTTAATATTGTAATTTAGTGAGGAGCTCTATATATAGAGAATCTAAATTCGTCAATCTAATTTGAGCAAACCAGCTAGAGTTGAATTGTAAGTTGTATCCTTTGAATGTCTTGTATCTTGGTTATGTCATGGTATTTGGTACATTACCATTGTTTTACATTAACAACTTGGAAAATAATTATAAAAAATTCATTAATATACCCAAAGGGGAAAATTCAAAACGTTCAGTTATAGTTGCATGGAACTACAGTTCGAAGAACTGAATATAATATTGGGTTTTTGCTTTAAAGCACTCTTTACACTTTGTGGCCTGTCAACAGTTCTTTGGATTTTAGGAGACATCCTGCCATCTTCTGTGCTCCTAATGGCATACTTACGGTAAATGTTAGCTTGCATAGCTAGAACATACGTAGTATTGGACTAAGTTGATAGAATTCTAATGAGTTAATGCCCAAATTCCAAAGCTGCCAAAACATGCTTGATGATGAATTTAAAAATGCTTTCTTGGACTGCGGGTGATCAATATTTTAAAAATATCTTTAATGTAAACTACAGCCAATTGGTTTATAGGAATTGCCTTAAAATCTGCATGAGAGCTCAGTGCAATTTTCAGTAGCACTGATGGTTAATGGAATTCATACAGATAACATTATAGGATGGCAGTGCAATGTTATACATGTCTAGTCAGTAGTAAGTCCCACTGAGTTCAATGGGGCTTACTCCCAGGTTAGTGGGTATTGGATTGCAGCCTTACTGGCTCTGCCTTAACATTTTTATTGCCAATGCCACTGTTTCTATGTTCAGGAGAAAGGTATCACGGAGCTCAGATTTCTGGTTTTTTTTATTTTTTCAAGTATTGTGTATGTGTGTGCATTAAAGAGGACTTTTAGAATTTTCTTCTTCTCATTTCCCTAGATATCAGGAAGGGTTTATATTCCACACTGCTGAACTTCTGTTGGTATTAACAACTGCCAACGCCCATCCCCATCCCCCAGCCTTAAAGTGCAGAGAAGCCTAGTTTGCTTGCAGCTGCAGTGCTAGACATCTTTCAGGAAATGACCTTGGCTTGTATTAATCAAATTCAGAACACACAGAAAAGCTGCTTGGTAACATGCTGACTTGATATAAAACGTTAGAACATCCATTTTCTTTTTAAATGAGGCCATGAGGAGGGGGAAAAGAGGATTTCTTAAATAACATCTCCATTTAAAGGACTTTTCAGTAAACTGTTAGTACTATATATTGGTTAACTATGGTGAGGGTGTTTAAAATACAAAGCCTGAGTTAAAATTATTCACTGTCGCTTAAAAAAAAAAAAAAAAAGAATTTATTAGCACCGATTTGCATTTAAACACAGCATAGCATTTAACCAATAGGCAATCTACATATATTCAATTTGAAACTTTGGCCCACATTATATACTAAGGACCAATGCATCTAAACAAGCAGTCACCTGGAGGCTCCCCAGAATTCTTGCTCCATGTAGGAAGCTATTAATGTGTAGCACCTCAGCAAGAATTTTATACCATGCTACTGCGCATTTGTCGTAACACTCTCCCATTGCTAGAATATGAACTGAGGCAGCACATAAAGATCATACAATTTTGTGGTAGAGTATCTGCCTGCAGTACTAACATGATGTAGAAATTTGTGCTGTAGCTGAGTTATTGTTATGTCTGTGTAGGAATCTACTTGTTGCCATTCATAATTTTGCTTCGAAATATTTTTCAACAGACACAGGATATGGCTGTAAAGTAAGGTTCTTAGGGAAGATTGAAAATTTCTTGAAACTTCCTCATCTTCTGGATATCTATTCAATCTGTGGTGCCACCACAGTACAAGATATCCTTGGGGGAAAGTTAAATTTAAGCAAAACACAAAATAATCTTCATTCGTTTTAGGCAACAGTTTAAAAGTTAAGATTTTATTGCTTCTCGTTTATGAAAAGAAGGTCATGCTACCCTTCTTCATTGCTTGCTACAAATATGCTCAAACTGTTGTTTCAGTATCTTATTTCAGAGGGTCCCTTATTTTAGTATTTTTGCCCTTGTCACATTTCCATTGTTCAGAATTCTGCTTTTGGGACTCCATTCTCATTTAAAAAATAAGAAGAAGACTGTCAATGGATTTTGTTCGGCTTCAGGACTCACACGGGTATTAGTATAATATAAGTGGGACCTGCAACAAAATATTGCAATATGGAGCGCTCCACTTCAGGATATTCCATTCCTCCTTCCTCTAGTTTTTTTTCCTTTCAACAGTCAGACAGAATCCCCCCCCCCCCCGAGCATCCACTGTTCTCGTTGGGGTGGTTTTGAGGTTTCCCCCTAAGTTTTTCCTAGGTTTTTTGTACTTCTGCAAATCCTAGGGTTCCCCCAAGCCTACTGATGCCTCTCTCTTGTGGGTAAATGGTGCCATTTTGGCTACATAAGAACTGACATTCAGAGAATTGAGATTGTTATTAGTATATATGATTTGGGTCTTTGGGGGATCCTGTAGTCAGCTCAGTTTTGGATACTACAAATCAAACAAAGAAAAAAGCTGTTTTCTCTCAGTGTTGTTGACATTGCCAAGACTCTCCCCCTTTTACTAGCTTGTTAAATCTTTTTTTCTACATATCCAGGGTATCATGACATCCTACCAGTTTTTCTTAAGTTTCTGCCAGAATATCGCCTTTATGGCAAAGAACTCGAAAGGGGCCCTTGAATATTTGGAAAGTTTGGCCATGTGTAACAGACTCCATCCATTCTAGTGCAAAGAATGTTATTTTGACAATGATTTGTAAAGTTTCGGGAGCCATGGGCAAACTGGGGCAGGAAAAGTCTTGGAGCCATCCACATGGATTTCCAGATTATGTAAAGACCAGGGCAAGCAACTGTGTGTACATGTTCCTTTTGTTCCTGGAGCTTTTAGGTTTGGTCACACTTGGTTTATCCTGTTAATATATACCTGGCCTTTTGCTTTTGAGAGAGAGAGAGAGAGAGAGAGAGAGAGAATAAAATGGATATGAGCAATGAAAGGCTCTTAGGCCCACCATGGCTGTTGTCTGAGAGGGGGGTTTGCAGGCACTGTGCTCCTATGGTTCTGGTTGTACCTGGATAGCCATTTCCAGAAGGTAGTGCTGGAAGATTATTGGTCTGTCCCATTGCAGTTGAGCTATGATGTGCAGTGCTATATGTTGTCTGCACATCAAACTGTTGAGTGAGGTCATCTGTGGATTTGGAATGAGGTGTCATCTCTTTTGGTTTTCATCTGATTTAAGTGAGATAATAGAAGTGCTGAATTAGGGCTTGGGATCAGTAATAGACTGGATGAGGTCCAATAAACTGAAGTTCAATCCAGAAAAGACTGAGGTACTGCTGTTAGGTTGTTCGTCTCGTGGTCAATCAGTTCTGGGATAGACTCCTCCTGAGATCAAGTTAGCAACTTGGGGTGCCGTTAGGACTGGATCTGTCTTTAGATGCATACCTTCTACTGGGTATAGCTGGTACACAAGCCACAATGCCTCCTGGACAGATATGGTTTAGCCACTCTTGTTCATTCTGTGGTAACTACTGCAATATGTTGTATGTAGGGCTGCCTTTGAACACTACTCAGGAAAACTCAGTTGGCCCAGAACACTGCTACCAGATCTTTGAGCATGAGCGGTTGCACGGTATACATCAGACCCGTCCTAAACAGCTTCAGTGACTACCAGTCTGTTCTGAGCCCATTGCAAAGTGCTGCCCCAGGAGGCTGTTCCAAGTGGTTCAGAGCCTGGTCGGTCCAGTTGCTCCGGATCCGATGGAACAATCCAAAGCCTCCTGTGAGGCTTTAGCGAAGCACTTTGCAGATAAAATTGATCGGATTAGGAGTGGGATTTCGCGCGTTGTGGATACAGGAAGTGAGCGGGAGGAGGCCAATGGTAGACCGGTCTTGTGGGATCGGTTCCAGCCTCTTCCGTCTGATGAAGTGGACACGGTGCTTTCATCTGTGAAGCCAACCACCTGCTTGCTTGATCCTTGCCCGTCCTGGCTCGTTATGAGCTGCAGGGAGAGACTGGGTGAGGGGATCAGGGCGGTGGTGAATGCCTCCCTTGATGAGGGAGTGGTCCCATCAGCCCTTAAGAAGGCTGCAGTAAGACCACTTTTAAAGAAGCCCTCCTTGGATCCCCAAGACCTGAACAACTTTAGTCCAGTCTCCAATTTGCCATTTTTGGGCAAGGTGATTGAGCGAGTGGTGGGGGCTCAGTTGAAAGCACACTTGGATGAAGCCGATTACTTAGATCCATGCCAGTCGGGCTTCAGGCCTGGACATGGGACGGAAACGGCCTTGGTCGCCTTGGTGGATGATATGAGGAGGACCTTGGATAGGGGCGAATGCTCCTTCCTAGTTCTCTTCGATCTCTCAGCGGCTTTTGATACCGTGGATCACGGTATCCTCCTGGACCGCCTGGAGGGGTTGGGTATCGGAGGCACTGTATTACAGTGGTTCCGGTCCTTCCTCTCTGGAAGGTACCAGAGGGTAGTTCTCGGGGAGGAGGCTTCGAACCCTCGGCTGCTCACTTGTGGGGTGCCTCTCCCCGATGCTATTCAACATCTACCTAAAGCTGCTGGGGGCTATCATCAGGAGGTTTGGGGTGCGGTGTCATCAATATGCGGATGACACGCAGCTCTACCTCTGTTTCAAGTCCTCACCGAGGTTGGCCGTTGAGACCCTGTCCAAGTGCCTGGAGGCAGTGGGTGGCTGGATGGGAAGGAACATGTTGAAACTGAACCCCAACAAGACCGAGGTACTTCTGGTACAAGGGAAGGTTAGGGGATGATGACCTGGTGCTGAATGGGGTACATCTCCCCCTGAAGGACCAGGTCCGCAGCTTGGGGGTCATTCTACACTCCCAGCTGTCCATGGAGGCTCAGGTGTCAGCTGTGAGCCGGGCAGCGCTGTATCAACTCCATCTGATAAGGCAGCTGCACCCCTACCTTCCTAATCATCTGCTCCCATCAGTGGTTCATGCCTTGGTCTCCTCTCGCCTAGACTACTGTAATGCGCTCTACGTGGGGTTACCCTGGAAGACGGTTCGGAAGCTTCAGCTGGTACAGAACGTGGCAGCTCGCCTGATTAAGGGCAGCCGCCGGCGTGATCACATCATGCCAGTGCTGAAGGATTTGCACTGGCTACCAGTTGCTTGCCGAGCCGAATTCAAGGTGTTGGTTTTGACCTTTAAAACCCTACACAGCTCCGGTCCAGCTTATCTCAAGGAGCGCCTCCAGCAACATCAAGTAGGCCGCTCAACAAGATCTGCCACGGACGGCCTTCTCCTTATCCCATCAGCCAGAGCAGCCAGGCTGGTGGGGACTAGGAAGAGGGCCTTCTCTGTGGCGGCCCCCACATTATGGAACTCCCTCCCTAGTGACCTTCGCCATGCTTCCTCCGTGATGAGCTTCCGCCGTGCATTAAAAACATGGCTGTTCAGGCGGGAATATGGGGTGGGTTAGGATTTTAAAGTAATTTTTTTATACTGTTTTATCATATTTTATTGTATTGTTTTATTGTATCATTTTAATTGTACATCGCCCAGGGTGGCCAGGTGACCTGGCCAGATGGGCAATTAATAAATATAATAAATAAATACATGGTGATTAATTTTAATACCCTCTAAAGCTTGGTACTTGGGATTATATGCAAAGCTAGATGTTCTTGTGAGATCCTTTATGGTGTTATGGATTAGCCTTGGACTTGGATTCAGGACTGTGAAGTTCAGATCCCTTTTCTGAAGCTTACTTCAGTGGCTTTTATTGTCTTTCAACTCAGTCCGCATCTCACAGGGGGGCAGATCTTTAGAATCATAGAACTAGTTCCATAAGCTCAAGGGGGACTTAGACCTGTTTTTCTCATACAGCAGTCCCTTTTGCAAATGCATTTTGAAACTAAGGGATGTTTTGTGATATGGTATGATAGTCCACTGTTTTATTTATTTACAACATTTATATTCTCCATATCTAAACAGATTCTGCAGTGGTGAACAATAAACAGATTTAAAAAAAGAATAAAAACTGCAGTATATTAAAACAGAATATCAATAAAAACCATGGCTGGTCAGTCAAGAAATGCTTCTTGGAATAAAGATGTTCTTAGGAGGCACTGAAAACTCCAGAGGCTGGAAGTTCCACAGGAATGGAGCCACCACACTGAAGGCTGTTCTCCGGGTGGACTTCAGTCGGGCCATAGGTCCATGCGGAACCACCAGGAGCATGCCATCTGCTAACCTCAATTACTGGGGAGGTTGATGAGGGAGAAGGTGCTCTCTCAAGTACCCTGGTCCCAAGATGGTTAGGGTTTTATACACTAGTACAAAAACCTTAAACCTGGCCCAGTAGCGAATAGGCAGGTGGTGCAGTTCCGTGAGTGAAGGAGTTGCATGCTGAAAAAGGCAGCTCCTGACAACAGCTGAGCTGCTGCATTCTGCACTAGCTCTTAACTTCTGGACCAGCCTCAAGGGCAGCACCACATACAGTGCACTACAGTAATACATTCTTGAGGTTACTAGCACCTGTACCACTGTGACCAGGATATCCCAGTCCAGGAGAGGCTGTAGCTGGAGAACCAGTTGAAGCTGGTAAAAAACACTCCGAGCTGCCATGTTCACTTGGGACTCCAGCAACTATGATGGATCTAGGAGTACCCCCATACTACAAACCTGATCTTTCAAAGGGAGCGCAACCACATCCAGAACAGGCAATGAGCCTATCTCCCAGACTCGGAAACCACTCACTAATCCACAGGGCTTCCATCGTGCCAGGATTCAACTTCAGTTTATTGGCCCTCATCCAGCCCATCATTGTGTCTTGGCACTGATCCAGAACTTGCACTCACCTGATTCAGATGTCACAGGGTGATAGAGTTGTGTGTCATCAGCATACTGATGGCACTTGGCTCCACATCCCCTAATGACTGCTCCCAGTGGCTTCATATAGATGTTGAGCGGTGGTACGGCCGCTTCTAAAAAAGCCCTCCCTGGATCCCTTGGACCTTAACAATTACAGACCAGTGTCGAATCTCCCATTCTTGGGCAAGGTGATCGAGGGGGCGGTTGCCTTCCAACTCCAAGCAGTTTTGGATGACACCAATTTTCTAGACCCATTTCAAACTGGCTTCAGAGCAGGATACGGAGTTAAAACTGCTATGGTCGCCTTAGCAGATGATCTACGGCTGAGTAGCGACAGGGGGAGTGTGTCCCTGTTGGTGCTTTTGGACCTCTCAGCGGCTTTCGATACCATCGACCATGGTATCCTGGACCGCCTGAGGGGACTGGGAATTGGGGGCACTGTGCTTCAGTGGTTCCGGTCCTACCTCTCGGGTAGGTTCCAGATGGTGATGCTTGGGGATAGCTGCTCCTCCAAAAAGGAGCTGCTATGTGGCGTGCCACAAGGAGCTATTCTTTCCCCGATGCTATTTAATATCTACATGAAACCGCTGGGAGAGATCATCCGGGGGCATGGGGTGGGGTGCTATCAGTATGCTGATGACACCCAAATATATTTCTCTATGCCTTCAGTAACAGCGTCAGCTAAGGACAGTGTGTCTCCTCTGAATGAATGCCTGGAGGCAGTATTGGGCTGGATGAGGAAAAATAAACTGAAACTGAATCCAGACAAGACGGAGGCTCTTGCTGTCAAAGGCCACAACCTGGGTTTGGAGGTATGTCAACCAGTTCTGGATGGGGTTACACTCCCCCTGAAAGACTTGTGTTCGCAGCTTGGGGGTGCTTCTGGATCCGTCGCTCCAAATGACATCTCAGATAGATGCGACGGCTAGGAGTGCCTATTATCAGCTTTGGCTGATACGCCACCTGCGCCCCTTCCTAGAGTTTGAGGACCTAAAGACGGTAGTGCACACGCTGGTAACTTCGAGGCTCGACTTCTGCAATGCGCTGTACATAGGGCTACCTTTATACCTAGTCTGGAAACTTCAACTAGTGCAAAATATGGCAGCCAGATTCGTTACTGGTACACCTAGGGGTGCCCACATCACACCAGTTTTAAAAGCACTCCACTGGCTGCCAATCAGTTTCCAGGCGAAGTATAAAGTGTTGGTTATTACCTTTAAAGCCCTACATGGTTTGGATCCAGGCTACCTACAGGATCGCCTTCTCCTGTACGATCCGCCTCGCACACTCAGGTCCTCTGGGAAGAATTTACTTCAGCCAGCCAAAACTAGGCTGTCAGGTATTACCCAGAGGACCTTTTCTTCTGCTGCTCCCAGATTATGGAATGGCCTGCCGGAGGAGATTCGTCAGCTTAGCAGTATCTTGGAATTTTAAAAAGCCATAAAGACCGAGATCTCTTCCAGCAGGCCTATCTGGTGGAATTTTAGGATGCTTTTGAGATGTTTTTAAGATGTTTTATAATGTTTAAGTAGTTTTAAGATGTTTTAATGGTATGTGTTGTGTTTTGATTAGTTTATGTATTTTATATTTTTGTTGTTCCCCGCCTTGATCTAGACGGAGAGGCGGGTAAGAAATATTTTTTTAAATACTAATAATACTAATACTAATATATTATTATTATTATTATTATTATTATTATTATTATTATTATTGAGCAACATTAGGGACAAGATGGTACCTTGCAGAACCCGATAGCTCAATTGCTAAGGGGCTGAGGAATAGTCACCCAATCTTACTCTCTGAAATCGACCCTGCAGGTGAGACCAAAAGCACTGTAACACAGTACCTCTAATACCCAGCCCACATAGTCGATCCAGGAGAATACCATGGCCGATGGTATCAAAAGCTGATGAGAGACTGAGCAGAATTTAAAGGGTTGTACTCCCCCTGTCCCTCTCCTGATAAAGGTCATCTATTAGGGCAACCAAAGCTGATGCAGTCCCATTACCAGGTCAAAACCCAGACTGGGGTAGGTCTAGATAATTAGTATCCTCCAAGAGTGCCTATAGGTGCTCCACTATGACCCTCTCAAGTACCTTCCCTAAGAAGGGGGTATTTGTGACTAGGCAGTAGTTGTCAAATACCATTGGGTACAGAGTGGGTTTTTTCAGGAGTGGTTGCACTACTGCTTCCTTAAGAACAGCAGGAACCACCCCTTTGCACAGAGATGAATTTACCACTCCCAGGAGCCACCTGGTCATGCCCCCTTGGCTAGCTTTTATTAGACCGGAGGGGCAAAGATTGAGAGGGCACTTAGTTGGTCACATTGCTGCAAGCACCTTGTCCGTGTCATCAGGTCGCAGGAACTGAAATTGATCCCACAAAATTGGGCAGATGTGGCATCAGACACTTTGACTGGAGCTGCGCTAACAACAGCGTCAAGTTTGCTGCAGACACAAGCGATTTTGTCTTCAAAGTGTGATGCAAAAAGGTCACAGCGGGTCCTTGAGGGGACCAGGGCCCCATTTGCTGGGGAGAGTGTTAACTGCCCCCGGACCACCCAAAAGAGCTCTGCTGGATGTCTACTCGAAGAAACAATGAAGGCAGCAAAGTAAGCCTTCTTTGCTGCCTGCACCACTGCGTAGTAGGCACAATTATTTGCTCCAGAGCATGCTCGGTTGTCTTCACTTTGAGTCTTATGCCATGTCCAGCCTGTTTTGTTCAGCACAGTTCCCCAGTATACCAAGGAGCAGAGTGGGCTCTGCAGCGCTGGAGAGGGCACTCAGGTGCAGTCGAGTCAATGGTCTTCTGTATCTCACTGTTCCACAGTGAGACTAGGGCCTTGGCTGGATCACCAGCTCTTTCCATTGGAAAATCTCCAAGAACATTCAGAAATCCATTGGATTCCATCATTCTCCTGGGCCAAACCATCCAAATGGAAGGAAGTAATGCTCTGAGTTCAAATCTCACCAGGAAATGGTCTGACCATGACAATGGGGTTACTTGGGCACCCCCTCCCAATTTTCAGACTCATCTCACAGCTTGGAGCAAAGACCAAGTCAAGGGTATGCCCCACTTCATGTGTTGGGTTGATGACAAATTGAGACCGCCCTATAGTTGTCATGGAAGCCATGAAGCCCCAAGCTGGAGCTTCAGAGGCCGCCACAGCAGGGAAATTAAAGTCATTAGAACCTCTGTCCTGGGTTCCTCCAACACCACACTTGAGACCACCTCTGTCAGATCAGTCAGGGAGGTCACTGATCAGCAGGGTAGGCGATGCACCAGCAGCATCCGCAGTCTGTCTCTATGGCTCAACACCAGGTACAATTCCTCAAGGCTCGCTCTAAGGTAGAGCGGTTTTTTGGTGAGAGGGATGGAAGTTCTGTATACCACGGCAATTCCTCCCACCCTGACCCTCCAGCCTATGTTGGTGCTGTACCAAGTACCCAGGTGGGCAGAGCTGCTTCAGGTCAGCCCCACCCAGCTCACCCCCAAGTCTCAGTAATACATGCCAGATCAGTCTTCTCATCACAATTAAATTGTGAATGAGTGTGGTCTTATTGTAGACCGACCTGGCATTAAACAGTAGCACTGCAGGACAGGAGGGCTCAGTGGATGAGCTCTCAGGTACATGCAAGTTAGGGGAGTGGGGTAGAAGGGGAACAGTGTATAGACATCTGTAAGCCAACCCCCTCCTCCTGCCATAGCTTCTACCATGTTAATTTTTTAAAGTCAAAATTTCACTGGGCTAGCACAGGTCCCTTGTTTTGAGCCAAAGTAGATATGTGAATCCCTGCCAGATGGTTTTGAAGTTAAATGAGTTAAGTGTTGTCATCAAACAGTAGTATCAAGATGTATTAATGTTTTTCTTGCATCCTCTTGTCTATTCATAAAAAAACAATTATGTCTTGTGTGCTACAGGACCGGATTCAAAGTATTTTATTGGCCCAAGTATTTTGTTGGTTGAGAGAGATTAATTTTAGAGATCTTACAAATGAGTCATGTAAGAACGCATGCCATCATGTTTTGTAAAAATGTATGCCTGCTCTCCTTTCTGTGTGCATTCAGAGTAATGTCTGAACAGCGCTGATATTCTGTAGGATTGGACACGTGAATAAAGTGGCCACTTATCCATCACCCCGCAAAATGACAACAGATTTGCATAAAATTTGCATATGCTCATTTATATTCAGAATACACTTTTAGAAATATTTACTATAATTTAAATAGAAATACAGTAAATCTCACCATAGTGGGGAAGACTGTGGCCAGGTGATCTGTGTGCCTGCTTAGTCTGCTGCTCAAATGCTAACTGTTGATGGTCAACATCAATGCCCCTGCTTCTCCTTCTGATGGTTCTTTATCTTTAAACAGGATTTGGACTGGACAGCCCTTCAAAAACAGGATGCTTTCAAACAGAGGACTCTCCTCTGGAAGATAGGACACGGCCACTCTAGCTGTGGAAGGGGAGAGTGCAAGGCCCCTGCTCTCATTCAGGAAGAGCTCAGTGGATCCATATCCCCGGTTGATTATACAAATCTCTTACCTGCCACTTATCTATGGGTAACTGGCGGTGGAAAATGTGAATTTTACCAATTACATTCAAACCACTGTTGATGGAAGTGCAGTAGAAGCATGGACACTGCATTAGTCAGTAAGTGTATACATTTTAGCCATCCCTTGAGACCTTGAGTCAGGGAAAAATCTAAATAAATATCTATTAAAATGGGTCCTTTATACTCTAGGAAAATGAACTGGGAGAATAGGGAGTGACCTTTAAGATTCTCAAATGGAAGAAGCTACATTAATGTACTTACTGTAAGCAAGACTGTTCTATAACCAAGAGAGGTACTTCAGAATTGCCACCTGTCGTACCCCACCATCTGAGTGCACTTCTGTAAGGTTGGGGGTTTCTTTTCCACTAACCCGTACCCTTACACTTCTCACACTGCCTTTGGGATGTCTAATTCGTTTATTATATTTATACCCCGCCTTTTTTCCTGCAAGGAACCCAAGGTGGCTTACATAATCCTCCTCCTCCTCTCCATTTTATCCTCACAACAACCCCTACATTATACCTCTCTGACCAGTACAATAAGCACAGCCTCCACACAGACTGTTTCAAATAACAAAGAAAAGTTTATTTTAAAATACAACAAGTTCTGGAAATAAGTTTTATGTGTAAGTTTCAGATAATTCTAAGTAATGTACTATCTTATCCTAGTACCAATCCTCCCTCAACAACTGTTCCCAATATCAATCCTTGCACTCACTAGCTAAACTCTTAATAATCCTAATATAATTGCTCAACACTCTCCAGTCAGCTTCACAAACTCCCAAACAGCACTTTACAATCCACAAACTCCTCTCACTCCTGCACTTTCTTCACAAATCCCCACAAAAACCTCTCAAACCTCTAAACCAGGACTTTTCAACCTTGGGTCCCCAGATGTTGCTGGCCTAGTGGCCTATACCTCCCAGCATACCCAGCTAGCATGGCTAATGGCAAGGGATTCTGGGAGCTGTAGTCCAGCAACATCTGGGGACCCAAGGTTGGAGAGCCCTGCTCTAAACCCTTCAAACCCAAAACCTGCCTGAACAGCACCGCCCACTGTTTATATAACACAGGCTTTACTCCCCTTCTCACTCTCAGCCAATCATGCCACATATGTAAATACACCATTCTTCTTGCCCATCCTGTCATACTCACCTAACATAACACACAGATATAGCAGGAATACATGCTTCTAATCATATGCTTTTTTACAAAAACACATTATATTTACCACCTATACACTGTAAATTTAAACCCAAATAACATAACATCACACCATCCCATACTAGTAGTATTGTCTTGCACTGATATCACTGAGATAAACCTTTTTGTAACTTGCTGCAGACTGACCCTTGCCAACCCCTCCACCCAGAGAACATTTTTTTAAACAAAAGGTTGTCCCCGGATAGCTTACAGTCTTGTTTCAGTCTAAACCCCCCATCACTTGAAGTATAGGAATGGTATACAGTATTTTTGTAAGAAAATGATTTCATTTTTTGCAGAAATACTATGGAATACACTGGACATCGTTGTTGTGGGCAAGGATAGAGGAGCAGTTCTAATGAGGACTGAAGAGACTAAAAGATGTAGTTATGCCCTCTGTGTTTTCAACTAAGTCAGGCCAGACAAAATTATTTTGATGAAATAAGAATTTGCACAGTAGTGGATACAGAGTTGAGTTAGAAAGATCATATAGCTATCCACATTGCTTTTCTTGGAAACCTGGAGAAACATTATTATGGAAAAGAAATTATGGAAAGCTTGTGGCTCATCAAACAGAGTGTAGTATAGCTATACAACTATTTTGCATTTTATTGATAATAGATCTATAAATAGTAAGAGGAAACAGTGTTGTAAGCACGAGTCAACAAAGAGAGACAGAGGCTGCGTTTGCATGACATACTAAGTCACCCTGTGAATAAGCTATGCAGTGTGGGCTGTTCACGAAACTACCCAAAGTGTGCTCGACAGACAACTGGGCTCACCGTGGCTTGTTCTCCCCCTCGGTCCTCCAGCCTGGTTCCTCCGCGGCAGAACTGTCTTGTCTCCCTGCTCCGATCGCTACCCTTTTTCGTTTGCCACTGGTTTATAAAATTATTTCTTGAAGCCTCAAAAATGCACAATTGGGGTCTTTTTTTTCTTGCCCTAGAACAGAAAAACAGCACAATTGTGTTTGGACCTCTTCCTCTTCCTCCTGTCCTCCTCCTCTTCCTCCTCATTATTATTATTATTAGTCAGTCTTTCACAAGTACCCAAGTGTGAGCTTACAGCTGTTTGATATGTGTAGTCTTTCCTGGTCAATTTCTTTGTCTGTTTCAGCTGTCAAAGGGAGCAGGGAGGTGGAGGGGGTAACCAAGGTGAGACTTAATATAGGCTAATTTGTGCATATTAAGGCTAATTTGTATATTAGCCTTAATATAGGCTAATTTGTGGAGGTATAGGCCACTATATTAGCCTTAATATAGGCTAATTTGTGCCAGGGACCAATTGCCAAATTGTCAGTTGAAAAGCATCGGGAAAAAGTGGCAAAAGAGGGTGCACCAAAACGGGGTGGGGGGACAATATCTCCCCCTTAGCAATGTAGTCCTCTCAGTTTTAAGTGTTGAACTGACACTTCTCAGTGCCCTCCACCTTTTCAACACTTCCCCGAGTCTCTAGCTACTCCAGAAAGGGGAGCTATTAACTCCCCCCACTTTTGCGGCTCCTTTTTGGAGTACTTCCTGCTGCGGTTACTGTGGTTCCTTGGCAATTCTAAAAAAATGCTGAAATGTACGCAAATTTAATGGCTGGAAATTAAGTGGAGTGGAAATTTGCCCCAATTTAAGGGCTGGGAAGTAAATGTAGGGCAAATTTGCACACCTGCATTAACTGCTCTATTACTGCATGTGCACAAATTTCCCCTCTATTTACTTCCCAGCCATTAAATTTCCAAATATTTCCCAGTCAAAAAAATTGCACAAACATTCCTAACAATTAAAACAACAAAAACAACCAACCCTTGCATGTGGCAGAACGGAGCAAATGGGGCACCAGCAGTACTTACACCAGTCTCCCCCATAGGGCCCCATTCACTTCGTCCCATTCAGTCGCCTTCTCAGGTTATTTTTAAAACAACTGTCAGGGAACCACAGTAACCACAGCAGTAAGTGCTCTTTAAAGGCAGAGGGAGCCAATATCTGCCCTTTCTGGACTAGCTAGAGGCTTGGGGGAAGTGTTGAAATGAGTTTAACACTTAAAATTGAGAGGATTTCATTGCTAAGTGGATGATATTGTTGCACCGCCTTCTGGAGCACATTCTTTTGCCGTTTTTTCCCCTTTTACCAGTGCTTTTCAATTGACAACTCAGCATGTATGTTACCTCCTCCACTTCACCGCTTTCTTTGACAGCTGAAACACACAAGGACATTGATCAGGCAAGATTACACATATCAAACTATCGTAAGAGTGCACCCGCGCACTTGTGAAAGAACAACAATAACAATGATAATAATACAAACACAATTTTTAGGGCCAATTTGTTTTTTAAAGGGTGGTGAACCAGTGATGGTAGCTCCAAAGTGCCGCTTGGGCATCAGTGGAGGGGCTGTCACTGGTGGTGGCCAGGGCAAGATCATGAAGAGTGGCAGGGGTTTTTGCCACCCTTTCTGAGTGGCTTGCTCGCCATTGTCCACAACCTATGATTAAATTGCTCTCCCATGTTCGGACAACACTACAACCCATCATGAACAACCATGAGAACAAGGCATTGGTTGTCAGGGTGGCTCATTGCCCCCAAATAAGCCACCCTGTGGGAAGCGGTCTAAGTTCAGATGACACAACAACCCATCTTGGCTAGTTACCCACGATGGGTTCGTCATGTTGTGCAAACCCCTTTGTGTGTAGGAACCAGGCGACCAGGGAAGCGATGTGGGTGTGATTTTATAGATTTTGAGAGAGAGTGTCCTGAGACATTTTTCTTTTGGTTGAAGTACAATTGTGAAAGATGCACTTAAGCACCTAATGTTCAACTTGTTTATGCAAATATGGCACTTCAGAAGGATAAACTTAGAAGTGCATGGAAAAGTCCCTATCTTGAGAGGGAAGGAAGTCTGGGCAATTGAGTTCACGAAGGAGCTGCATGCTTCCGCTGGTATAACTGTGAAACTTAAAATAAAAATGCCATCTATACCGGTTCATTAGAAAATGTCTCAACATCAGTAGCAGCACAATACCTTTAGCAGGACCAACTGAAAGTCACAAAGCAGTGAGCTAGCTTTTGGGTTTTCCTGAAGTCTTGTTTAGGCTGGATATTGAACAAAAAAGGGGGGAAAGTTGAGGGGGAAAGTCCACCATTTATTTATTACCGGTATATTTATACCACACCTTTTTTCCTGCAGGGAACCCAAGGCGGCTTACATAGTCGTCCTCTCCATTTTATCCTCACAACAACCCTGTGAGGTAGGTTAGGCTGAGAGTCAGTGACTGGCCCAAAGTCACCCAGTGACTTGCATGGCCGAGCGGGGACTAGAACCCAGATCTCCTGAGTCCCAGTCCAACACTCTCACCACTACACCACACTGGCTCTAGTAGTATAGCCTTTAGCAGTAACATATTCCTCTCTGAAAGCTTTTTAGAAATGTTTTAGAGAAGTAAATAAAGGGTGTATGTGTGTATATATTTTGCAAAATTGTTCCTCAAGCTAGCTGCTGTAAGCAAAAACTAGCTCAACGTGTGAATTTCAGTCTGTATTAATAAAGATATGCTATGGTACTGCTGCTGCAGTTAAATCTTACTTCCTCATCATTTGTGTGCTGGAAATCAGTTTAATGTGCAAGTTGTGGAGCTATACATCTTTTTTTAAAAGTACAGTGTTTTAAGCAAATACACAGTAGGAAATGTATACTGGATCGATTTTTCTCTGTTCAATTCGTAAGAAGGAAACAGTAGCTGTAATCAGAGCTTTAAAAAAAGTTATTCTCGCTGTGAAGTCTGGTAGTCAGGAGTTAACTTTTCATTTACAGCTGGAAGTTCTATCTACAGTTCCTGTTTTCTGATTGGTTGCTAAAAGGTGAAATGGAAACCACAGTGAACTTTTGACCCCATAATTGTTCTTTTAGAATGCCTACCACTCGCTTGCAGAGAAGGTTTTTTTCCCCCTTTCCTGTATTTATTTTGTGTGATCGTGCAGCTCTGCATGCAACCTTTTGGAGTGGTAGGAGCAAAAGAACAAGCACAAGCAAGTAGCTTGCATGTTCCAGTAACAGCAAAATTGGCTTTCCCCCCTACTTAACAACACCAGCAATTTAAAAAACCAAACAAATTCCAGCCAGCAAATAAGTAGGACTCTCCCTTTCTTTATTTAATGGCTTCTGTTTGTGTGCAAAAATCATAATTGGATGCAGATGATGGTAGTTAGAAACCTGACAATTTGAGATGACTCATCAGATGGATTCTTGCATCCCAAAACGTTAGGTTATTTTTATTTAGAAAATAAATGGTAAACTTTTTGAAAGACTAGAGTCTTTTAATAGCTGCACTAAAAGCCATCCAGAACCCCAGAACACTTCTCTTGATTTGCTTCATACTCACAAAGATCTAGCTGCATTCCATTTAATCTGAATCTCACAGCTGTAATTAGCCTCTCCTTAGTTTGTTTACACTTTAATTTGGGGGTTGGGTTGGGTTGGGGTGGGGAAGAATTTGAACACAGTTCAGTCTATCTTGAATTTATGTGCAATGGAAGATGAGCACAATTATTCTCCCATTCAACTCATTTGTTTCACTGGGGCTTACAGCAGAAGTAAGTGTTGGATTGTGCTTAGCATGTATGTATTTGAGCCTGCAAGAGCCCATCTCTGCTAAATCAGCTTGTTGCAATCCTAAACCCATTTTATTGGTAGAATACCATTGTTTTTCTGCAGAATTTGCTGGCAGGTATGTGAGTTTAGGATTGCATTTTTGAGCAGCATGCATGTTGTATGCTGCAGGGTTTGCTTATTAAATATTCTCTCATATTAGTTAAATGCACACATCACAGTATTCTTCACCATTCATACATTATTTTGATGTTAATACAGACTGAAATATTTCAATTAAATTACATCTAATGTAACAGAAAATTTGTGTGGATTTTAAAATGAAAATACCTTAAATGCTAACATTGTTTCACATGTTAGATGTACATGGTAGGACTGTTTTGTAATAAACATTTGAAATAAGCGAGATTCAAATAAAAGTTAAGTACCTAGGGATATATTTATTTTTTAAAGAATTATCTCAGCACTGACAAAATATTGTTTCATTAGATATTCCACTGCATCAGCTGACTGCCTCCTACCCATAAATTGAGGTGTTTAGCTTAGTATTCTAATCGTGTGATTGAAATTCTGAACATTTTAGGTATCTTCAATTAAAATAGGGTTACCATCAGTGGCACTGTTTTGCCCTTCACTTTAAAGAAAACATCAAGAAGCAAGTTGAAGCCTAGCGTGTTAACTTCAGACATGCCTCTAGAAACTGCTTGTATGAACTAATCCCAATACACTATTAGTATGTCAGAGATGTTTTCTTTTTACCCTCCTATAATAATCTTGTAGCAGTTACTTACAGAGCAATCCTATACACGTCTACTCAGCAGTAAGCCCCATTGAGTTCAATGGGGCATATTTCCAAGTAAGTATGTATAGGATTGCTGCCTTAAGGTATAGCATATGTAAGGGTTTTTGGTGTAAACTGCTAATTTTGTCTGCTTCAGTTTGATCTGGGAATTCAGAAGGCAGAATTCTCGTGTAGCCTAGCCAGCAGCATCGAAGGAACAATGAATTTAATATGATTAATAGCAAATTCCCTCCCCCCCGCCACCGTTCTTGTGTGCAATTCCCCTTGAAGCAGTGAAAGCAAAATGCATTCATAATAATACTCTGTGGTCTCTGTGTGTTCTAATCAGTGCTCCCAAGTAACAGCTATTGTATAGTTTGATTTCCCCCCACCCCACCCCACCCCACCCCACCACACCACACACACACACACCAGTCTTTTGTCTAGTACAGTCATGCCTTGGATTGAGAGCATAATTCGTTCCGGAAACTTGCTTGTAATCCAAAACACTCTTATATCAAAACAAAATCCCCCCCAAAAAATTTGTACAGAGTTTTTTAATTTAAGCCGTACTACAGTACTTGTATTGCAAGACGACGCTTGTAGATCAAGTCAAAGAAAATTAAATAAATATTAAAAAATTTGCTTGTCTTGCAAAATGCTCTCAAACCAAGTTACTTGTAATCCAAGGTATTACTGTATTGTTTTACACTACACACTAGATATTTTTATTTCTTATGCAATATATCATATACTGTATTTTGATATGAGAAATGATATTACACACCAGTCTTTTAAGGTGATATAAACTGATGGTTTATTATACCCCATCCAAGTATTTAATTAGGAATATTTGATATTTGGCACAAATAAGTTATTGCAGAATATTTATTATATTTATATTTATTATATTTTTAAATTGCCCATCTGGCCAGCCACCCTGGGCGATGTACAATCATTAAAATACAATAAAACACAATTAAAACATAATTAAAGCACAATTAAAAATATAAGTTTTTTTTTAAAAAAAAAACCATAACCCCCACCCCATATTCCCGCCTGAAAAGCCATGTTTTTAAAGCCAGGCAGAAGTTAAATCAAGGAGGGGGCATGACGAAGGTCATTGGGGAGGGAGTTCCATAACTTGGGGGCCGCCACAGAGAAGGCCCTCTTCCTAGTCCCCACCAGCCTGGCTGCTCTGGCTGATGGGACAAGGAGAAGGCCGTCCGTGGCAGACCTTGTTGAGCGGCCTACTTGGTGTTGCTGGAGGTGCTCCTTGAGATAAGCTGGACTGGAGCCGTATAGAGTTTTAAAGGTCAAAACCAACACCTTGAATTCAGCCCGGCAAGCAACTGGTAGCCAGTGCAACTCCTTCAGCACTGGTGTGATGTGGTCTCGCCGGCGGCTGCCTTTAACCAGGCGAGCCGCTGCGTTCTGTACCAGTTGTAGCTTCCGAACCATCTTCCAGGGTAACCCCACATAGAGTGCATTACAGTAGTCTAGGCGAGAGGAGACCAAGGCATGAACCACCGATGGGAGCAGATGATGTAGGGGCGCAGCTGTTGAATCAGATGGAGTTGATACAGCGCTGCCCAGCTCACAGCTGACACCTGCGCCTCCATGGACAGCTGGGAATCTAGAATGACTCCCAAGCTGCAGACCTGGTCTTTCAGGGGTAGATGTACCCCATTCAGCACCAGGTCAGTATCCCCCAACCTTCCCTTGTCTCCCACCAGAAGTACCTTGGTATTGTTGTGGTTCAGCCTCAGAATGTATCTGTGAAGCAATGGTCTTTTTTATCAACAAATCATTTGTTGTGCAGTTTTTCAGTTGGGTCCTCCAGTGTAAGTTTGTTACGAAAATATGCTCAGAGTGCCTTTCCGGAGAAACCAATGCTCGAGGAAAGGGAAGCAGCACACCAGGAGTGAGTTTTCAAAGTTTTATTTTTGCAAAAAGCCCTGTGGCTTGCGCCAGGATCAGAGGCTGAACAAAGGGAAAAGGAAACATGCAGGCCTTTTTATACTTTTACATTCATTGGTTAATTCATTTTCAGCAAATCAAATGCGTTCGCTTAAACATGCTAACCAATCACGTACATTCCTTTGAACATGGCAACAACCAATAAGAGACATTTCTTTGAACATAGTAACAACTAATCAGAGACTTTTCATAGAATCATAGAAAAGTCAGAGTTGGAAGGGGCCTACAAGGCCATCTAGTCCAACCCCCTGCTCAATGCAGGAATCCAGGTCAAAGCATCCCTGACAGATGGCCGTCCAGCTTCACCTTGAATGCCTCCAGAGTGGGAGAGCCCACCACCTCCCTAGGTAATTGGTTCTATTGTCTTATTGCTCTAACAGGAAATTTTTCCTGATGTTCAGGTGGAATCTGGGTTCTTGTAACTTGAACCCATTATTCTGTGTCCTGCAAACTGGGATGATTGAGAAGAGATCCTGGCCCTCCTCTGTGTGACAACCCTTCAAGTACTGGAAGAGTGCTATCATATCTCCCCTCAGTCTCCTCTTCTGAAGGCTAAACATGCCCAGTTCTTTCAGTCTCTCCTCATAGGGCCTTGTTTCCAGTCCCTTTATCATCTTTGTTGCCTTCCTCTGAACCTTCTCCAGTTTGTCTACATCCTTCTTAAAGTGTGGTGCCCAGAACTGGATGCAGTACTCAAGATGAGGCCTAACCAGTGCTGAGTAAAGGGGAATTATTACTTCACGCGATTTGGAAGCTATACTTCTATTAATGCAGTCCAAAATAGCATTTGCCTTCTTTGCAGTCACATCGCATTGCTGGCTCATATTCAGTTTGTGATCTACCACAAATCCAAGATCCTTCTCACCTGTAGTATTGTTGAGCCAAGTGTCCCCCATCCTGTAACTCTGCATTTGGTTTCTTCTTCCTAGGTGTAGCACTTGGCATTTATCCCTATTAAATTTCATTCTGTTGTTTTCGGCCCAGCGCTCCAGCCTATCGAGATCGCTTTGAATTTTGTTTCTGTCTTCCAGAGTATTAGCTGTTCCCCCCAACTTTGTGTCATCTGCAAATTTGATAAGCATTCCCTGCACCTCCTCATCCAAGTCATTAATAAAAATAAAAAATTATCAGGCCAAAATATGAAGAAAAGCCCTCTTATGAAATTGTTTGGTGCCGATTACTGTGCTTCAAGCTACTGTTTATCTAGGCAAGATGTTCCAAAATTTTGGGCAAGAAAAACTGGTTTCCATCAGGATAGTGACTTGGTACGCTTGCTAAATACAAAAGACAGAGATAACTACAAAACTTCATCAGTTGTAAGTATCAGTCTTTAGTTGCGTAGAAGGCTATCTATCTCTTCCTCCCTTTGGCTAGGTTGATGTTTCTCATGACTTTAGGGCACTCGAGATATCAAGTGTCTCATGAATTTGCTACTCTTGGTACCCCTTATCAATTGAAGAAACTCCCTTTTCATTTGTACATCTGGAGTTGGCACCTGAGAATACATATCAGGGATGAGACTCCAGCCAAGGAGAAGATATGGCGGTACCAGACATACAACTAAACAAAGAAGCGACAGAACTCTTCAAGGTTCTCTGGCTAAAATAGCAATTGGCAGATGGGCAAGGTTAGGAGAACAGAGAGATTAATACATCTAACAATGTGTGCTATATACAGCCTTGTTGATTACATGTGTATGATGGAACTTTATTCTTACATTTGTAAATATACCATGTCCACTTTTCTAACAAGTTCTTGAAGGCATTATCCCTCTGAAGTATGTGTGCATGTGCCAGATTCTCCGTCTCCCCTTGCCCATTTTTCATTGTAGCCTAACCCAAACAGTTTTAGAATAGTCATCAGCTACTTCTGAAATATTTTTGTGAACAATTCAAAAATTCTCTGTGACATTGGTGAGGAAATGAGAAACAGACACCCCCTGCAATGTTTAATAAGATATCTTTTCCATATGGTTTGTAATATTTGGTGCTGGGAAATTATGAATTTTGTAATATTTGTCTTCGTAGTAGGCACATTTACCAGTGTTATGGGTGTTTTAAAAAAGAGGATTAGTCGATGCTTTTAAAAGTACAGCAAAATGTAATTCTTCAGACATACTTATCTCTCTGGCTGCAGAACTGCAAAACTTGTGAGTTCAGCTAGCAGAAACTGAAACGTACTAAAAGCAAGTTTTAGCTAAATATTTCTCTTAATTGTTTCTGGTCTTGCCATGTCTGAATATATTTTTTTAAAGACAATTTTTGCTCTAGTCTTGAAATCAAAGTAAAGACATTGATCTGGTTCACATGACATAACAACCCATTGTGGTTAGTTAGCCGCGGTGGTTTGTTGTGTCACCTGAACTGAGACCGATTGCATTGTGGGTTGGGGGATTGGCTAGCGAGCCACTCAGCTAGAGCAGCAAAAGCCCTGCTAGTCTTTGTGATCTTGCCTATGCCACCACCAGTCACAACCCTTCCACTGATGCCCAAGTTGCACTTTGGAGTGACCATTACTGGTTTGCTATTTTTTTTTTTGGTTCCAGAAAATTGTGCAATTGTGTTTGTCATTAAAAAAAAAAAAAAAAAAAAAATTGGTGCTCTTTTGCAGGTGCACAAGTGCACACTTATGGATGAACTATATAAGTAGTATTGCCTTGTCAATGGCCTTGTAAGTTTCAGTTTTGAAAAGGAAGTGGAGTAGGCAATGAACTGACAAGGCAAGGCTGCATATAGGTTAATTTGTGCATATTTGTCAGCTGTCAATTGTCTAGTTTCCAATTGAAAAGTAAAGGGGAAAAGCGCTGAAAATGGGTGCATCGAAAGGGGTGATGACAATACTGTATCACCCCTTAGCAGTGTAATCCTGTGGCTTTTAAGTGATGAACTAAAAATAAAAACAGTGGTGAACAAAAAGGGGTAGAGAATGGATCAGGGAGGGGGAGACGAGGCTGGTTCTGCTGCAGAGGATACTGGGATACTGGCTGGAGGACCGAGAGGGAAGGAGTGGGGGAACAACCCACTGTGTGCCTGATTGTCTGTTGGCCGCACTGTGGATGGTTCTGCGAACAACCCACACTGCGTAGCTTATTCACAGGATGGCTTAAAGTGATGTGCGGACCTGCCCTTTGCATTAATGCCTCTGAAAGCTTGGGAAAGTTTGTCATTCTACTCCCGTTAAAATAACTATTTATCACTAACTGTGGAATTCCAGGGTTCATAGCTTTTTGGTATCCAATGACATGATCTCATTCACAGTTTATAGAGCTTAACTTTTTCATTGCTGAAAATTGAGAGCTATCTGCTTCTATTTCATCTGCAAATCTTAAATACACAACAGGCACCTGATATGACTTTAACTTAATCCTGCCATGCAGTTTAATCAATCGAAAATATGTCATCTTTTCCTGGTCTTCAGTTTACATGGAATTTATTTATTTATTTATTATTTATTATATTTATACCCTGCCTTTTTTCCTGCAAGGAACCCAAGGCGGCTTACATAGTCCTCCTCCTACTCTCCGTTTTATCCTCACAACAACCCTGTGAGTTAGGTTAGGCTGAGAGTCAGTGACTGGCCCAAAGTCACCCAGTGAGTTTCATGGCCGAGTGGGGACTAGAAGCCGGATCTCCCAAGTCTCAGTCCAACATTCTCACCACTACGCCACACTGCTTTGGCTTCATGTTGCTTCTAATCGCTTATACTCTGTGGTATTTCTACTCTTACCATGTTTATCTGCTTATTGGTTCTTCCTTGATTTTGTCTATCCAGTTCTACCTTTTGAGATTTGTATCTTACCATACCTACCTGTAATAGTCTTCCTTTGACCAGTGGTCAAGCCAACTTCCTCCACTTCAAAATTCTGTTATGTGAAACTTTTCCTGAATGGCAACTTCTACCCAACCTGTTCCTTTATAATGGCTATATTCAGAGGCTTCCAACATTCCTGTGCCCTGCCAGGCTGATGCCAGCAGGGCGGGAGAAATGATGGAGGTGATTTCATAGATCATGGAGTTGGAAGGGGGCTACAAGGCCATCGAGTCCAACCCCCTGCTCAATGCAGGAAACTAGAGGAGGGGTCTCCCATCCTAGTAATAACCAGGCCTGACCCTGCTTAGCTTTCCACACTCAGACAAGCTGAGCCAGCGTGAGCCACATCCAGTCACTCCTTGCATTGTTTAGGAACAAGGAAAGCGGCTGCCCTTCACGTGAGGCTCATCAGAGCAGATTCTGAAGGCAAAAGAGAGGAGACTCCCAAATGTAGGGTGGTAATATGGGACAGACCAGCCTTCCCCAACCTGGCACCCTCCAGATGTGTTGGACTGCAAATCCCATCATCCCCAGCCAGCACGGCCAGATGTTGTGCTGACTGAGGATGATGGGCACCTGGAGGGCACCACTATGGGGAAGGCTGGAATGGGCCTAACAAAAGTTACTTTGGGCGCAATCTTATGCACGCCTAGACAGAGAAAGTCCTATAGCTCCCAGCTATGCTGGCTGGGGAATACTGGGCATTGTAGGACTCTTCCCTGTCTAAGCGTGCAGAGGACTGCACCCTCATATACAGCATAATGTGAGGAAGGACCCATTGGAGCTCAGCCCCCCAAAATGTGTAAAACAACAGCAAAGGAGAATGCTTCTGTGTACAGGTGAAGTGCCTTTTCCAGCTCCACAAAGCAGCTGTGGAAGTCAGAAGCAGGTGGATCAGGGTTGTGTGTGTGTATGTGTGTATACACACACATGCACACACCCACACATACACCTCAACAGGACAATCTGGTCCGCCTGGACTCCAGGAACGGGCTCCGCAGGCTCTTCCTGTGTGTTCGTCTGCAGGAGTCGAAAGAGCCCACCAAGGACTAGGCCGGCCCCTAGAGGGCACGCAGCCAGCTCCATCCAAGGCTGCCTTAGCGTGCCCTTCTCAGTGCAGCTGAGGACCTGGGGGTGGGAGGCAAGCGGGGGGGCTGTCTGGAGGGCGGGTGCTTGATCCCGGGTGTTCTCAATCCAGAGCGGGCTTTATTCCTTATTCTATATAATCATTTGTTTTTAGCTGTCCCGAGCATGCGGGGGACCTGAGGACACACTCAGGGTGCATGCGTGCGTGTTTTTAATCTGTTGCTAAATGACAGGCAGCCAATTATACAACAACTGGATTGAGGAATGGCAATGGAGATTTAGATGCAGAAGACAAGCTTGCTGTTGAGGACAGACTTGATGTGTCTCTAAGTTACTGTGGAAGTAGGAAACACAGAAGAGGAAATAAAACTGCCCCGAGAACAACTTGAAAAGAAGGGCAGGGTGCCCATCTAGCCCTTCAAGTTCCACGTTCCTGGCAGGCAAAGAGACGCAAAGGATACTGCAGTTAGGAAGCCCCCCAACTGCAAAGGCAGGAAGGACGAGACCCAGCACGGATCCGCCACAGGGATCCCTGTTTCAGCTGCCGCTCTGTAAAGCCGCCCATGACTCCCCGGAGGCGGCTGCTTTTGTAGCGCAGGTAAGAATCCACCCAGCTAGCCCAACTGCAAACCTGTCAGCCACAGAAGTCAAAGGGAAATCTCTTGCTGGCCATGACACGGAAGGCGGCAGCCAGCTGGGAGAGCCAGCTGATACGGCTCTTTCAGCGCAAGGTGTCTGGTCACGCCAGGGAAATTAACCTATTGTGAACAAAGAAGCGAAATAAATGTATAGCCCTGAATAGGAGGAGCAGAACTAGGTAGCACCAGTTGCTTTTTTGCCATCCTCCAGAAGCAACGTAGGGAGCAATCCTAGGCACGTTCAGACAGAAAAAAAGGACCTACAACTCCCAGCATGCTCCAGCTGGCCTACAACTCCCAGCATGCCCCAGCCTGCTGGGAGTTGTAGGTCCCTTCCTCTGCCTAAACATGCCTAGGATGGTGCCCTTACACATTCAGGCACGCCTGTGGTACAGTTCCAGTCTCCATCCTCCTTCCCAAATTATTCCACTAGACTGGCCTCTGAGGCCATCCAGTGGAGTCATGCTGGGGGGCGGGCCTGCGGCTGGAGTGGCCACAGGATACAGCGGATCCTGGTCTCTTCCCCCACTTCCCTGCCACTGACATGCCCCCCTTTCCTCTCTCCATCCTTGTCTGTTGTGGTGACACTGACCTCAGAAGAGGAGCCACTATGGAGCTTTCTGCGGCAGCTGGGAGTGGGGCGGGGGTGAAGTTCTGAGCTGGTATTTTCACTTCTGAGGTCGTAGCTCTGTCTATAGGCTTGGAGGTAAAAATCCCTTGAATCCTATGGTCCCTCAGACAATGTCTAGCGGCCATAGGATTGTGCTCTTCGGATATCTCATAGTAATTAGCTTTGTATTCCATTCTATAGCATGATCATTTCCTGAATAAAAATAAACAGTGGAATATATGACACTGTCTTTTACTGAGTTGACTATTGGTCCATCAATCCAGTGCTGTCTAGCCTGACTGGCAGTGGCTCTCCAATGTTTTTAGAGTAGTGGTCTTTCCCAGATCTTGGATTCTTTAATTGTTCAGGGGTGGAATTTAGGAGTGCCTGCATACAAAGCATGCACTCTTTTACTGAACTATGGCCTTTTGGAATGGGACAGTACCTCTACCACATTCTAGATAGTGCAAATATATATATCCATGAAGAGAAGAGTTAACAATGTAATTTTCAAATTAACAATGTCATTAATTCCTCTTAAGTGATCATAGTTATTACTGTTAATATATCAGTGTTAATAACTATGATCAAATTATAACAGTGAATATACACAGCTAAATCATACAAGTTACCAATTACACTGGAACAATTTGATCATGCAGTTTTGAGTCTGCTCAATATTTTGGGTATTTGGCTTTAGTAATATTGGAACTAGCAAAGGATTCAGGTCCATATATTGTGAATTCATGATAATTAGAATTAATTAAGGTAGTCAAGTTAACTGTGGCCCTCCAACTTTGTTGCCTTTCCCAAGTGATGATGAACAAATTGCACACATGTATTAATCTAGTAAGGGCATATTCATGGGGCATCAGTGTTGCTAGGGGGTTTGCAACTTCATTAAATCCCAGGATGGCCTGTGGCTCACGCTGGCTCAGCTTGTCTGAGTGTGGAAAGCTAAGCAGGGTCAGGCCTGGTTATTACTTGGATGGGAGACCCCTCCTCTAGTTTCCTGCATTGAGCAGGGGGTTGGACTCGAGAGCCTTGCAGGCTCCTTCCAACTCTATGATCTATGAAATTATGTCACCTTGCATATTTAATTATTTACTGACATAATTTATATCCCACACCCTTCAATATAAAACATATGTTTTTAGGGCACTTAATAAAATAGTATAAAACCAAAATTAAATAAAGCATACAAACTAACACAACACAATATGAAACGGGACCAGTACATTCAAATAGTAAGTTCAAAACTGCTGTAAATTTAAAATGCTAACATTAATGGTTCTTAAAAGCCTGACAAAACTGAAATGTGTTTGGTGCCCAAGTGATGATAATGAGGATGCCAGGCAAGCCTCACTAGGATAGGGCATTCCAAAAGTGAGGAAGCAGCATTGAAAAGGCACCTCCCAGTGCTCCCACCACACTTCAGATGACTGGAGTAATAGTATCCAGAGAAGGACCTCAGAGATGATGGATCTCCATGGATAAGTAGATTTATGTGAGGGAAGGTTTTCCAACAGGTATTTGGATCCTAAGCTGTGTAGGTCTTTAAAGGTTAAGACCAGCACTTTGAATTGAACTCATAAACTTGTTGGAAGACACTGGAGATGTTTAATTCATGTGATATATAACTCTTCACCCAATCCCTGCTAGTAATCTAGCCACAGTGTTCTTGGCAAGCTGCAGTTTCTGAACTGTTCTAAGTGGCAGCCCCACGTAAAGAGTATTGCAATAATCCAACCTAGAAGTTACCACGGCATGGAAAACTGTGCACAGATTGTGTCCAGACGGGTTGATAAACATGAATCAAATAGTACTCCCAAATTATCTACCTCATCCTTTAGGGAGAGTATTATCCCCTCCAGAACTGAATGAACACCACCTTCCCAGGCATACAGATTGCCCACAAACAGCACCTTTGTTTTCCCCAGGATTGAGTTTCAATTCAATTTATTGACATTTATTCAGCTTATTATTGCTCCTAAACACTGAAGCAGCACTTTACCTGACTCATCTGCAAAGGACAGAGCGAGCTGGGTGTCATCAGCATATTGATGGCACCCAACTCCAAATCCTCTGACCTCATTCAGTGGTTTCATGTAAACGTTGAACAATATGGGAGACAGAATGGATACTTGAGGGACCCCATAACATGAATGTTGCGGGTCTGACGTAAAGTGTCTCAGTACCACTGTGAAGGTCCGCCGCCGGTCCTTTCCTGCAAGATTGGGAGCTACGCGGCTATTTTGACAGCTCAGAGCTCCCGCTTGTGATCCCCGGTTCAATTCGGGTCACTTAACTGGATTGAGGCACTGAGTCAAAGCGAAACTATGCGTTAGGCAAAAGCGAAACAGGTTTCATAGAATCATAGAAAAGTAGAGTTGGAAGGGGCCTACAAGGCCATCGAGTCCAACCCCCTGCTCAATGCAGGAATCTAGGTCAAAGCATCTCTGACAGATGTCTGTCCAGCTGCACCTTGAATGCCTCCAGAGTGGGAGAGCCCACAACCTCCCTAGGTAGTTGATTCCATTGTCTTATTGCTCTGACAGTCAGGAAATTTTTCCTGATGTTTAGGTGGAATCTAGGTTCCTGTAACTTGAGCCCATTATTCCGTGTCCTGCAAACTGGGATGATCGAGAAGAGATCTTTGCCCTCCTCTGTGTGACATCCCTTCAAATACTGGAAGAGTGCGATCATATCTCCCCTCAGTCTCCTCTTCTGAAGGCTAAACATGCCCAGTTCTTTCAGTCTCTCCTCATAGGGCCTTGTTTCCAGTCCCTTTATCATCCTTGTTGCCCTCCTCTGAACCCTCTCCAGTTTGTCTATGTCCTTCTTAAAGTGAGGTGCCCAGAACTGGACGCAGTACTCAAGATGAGGCCTAACCAGTGCCGAGTAAAGGGGAATTATCACTTCCCGCGATTTGGAAGCTATACTTCTATTAATACAGCCCAAAATTGCATTTGCCTTCTTTGCAGCCACATCGCATTGCTGGCTCATATTCAGTTTGTGATCTACCACAATTCCAAGATCCTTCTCACTTGTAGTATTGTTGAGCCAAGTGTCCCCCATTCTGTAACTCTGCATTTGGTTTCCTCTCCCTAGGTGCAGCACTTGGCATTTATCCCTATTAAATTTCATTCTGCTGTTTTCGGCCCAGCGCTCCAGCCTATCGAGGTCACTTTGAATTTTGTTTCTGTCTTCCAGAGTATTAGCTGTTCCACCCAACTTTGTGTCATCTGCAAATTTGATAAGCATTCCCTGTACCTCCTGATCCAAGTCATTAATAAAAATGTTGAAGAGCACCGGGCCCAGGACCGAGCCCTGTGGTACCCCGCTCGTTACCTCTCCCCAGTTTGAGAAGGAACCATTGATAAGCACTCTTTGAGTCCGATTCTGTAGCCAATTGTGGATCCACCTGATAGTTGTTCCATCTAGCCCACTCTTAGCTAGCTTACTAATCAGGATATCATGAGGCACTTTGTCGAAAGCTTTGCTGAAGTCCAGATATATAATGTCCACAGCATTCCCACAGTCCACAAGGGAGGTTACCCGATCAAAAAATGAGATCAGATTAGTCTGACAGGATTTGTTCTTGACAAATCCATGCTGGCTTCTAGTAATCACTGCATTGTTTTCAAGGTGCTTGCAGACTGACTTCTTTATAATCTGCTCAAAAATCTTCCCGGGGATTGTTGTCAGACTGACTGGCCTATAGTTCCCAGGTTCCTCCTTCTTGCCCTTTTTGAAGATGGGAACAACATTTGCCCTCCTCCAGTCGTCTGGCACTTCACCTGTCCTCCATGATTTCTCAAAGATAATAGACAGTGGTTCTGAGAGTTCTTCTGCCAGTTCCTTTATTACTCTAGGATGCAGCTCATCAGGCCCTGGAGATTTAAACTCGTTCAGAGTAATCAGGTGCTCCTTGACCTATCAATCTCAAGCTGCAATCCTGCCCCTTCAGTCTGCACTTCAGGTTTGCCAGGGGGGTCATAGACCCTCTTTTGGGAGAAGACCGAGCCGAAGTAGGAATTGAACACTTCTGCCTTTTCTTTGTCTTCTGTTATCAATTTGCCATCCTCATTGCGTAGTTGAACCACCAGTTCTTCTTCGTGGTCTCTGTGCATCACACACATGGGCTCTGCGCCTGTGCGGAGGCCGCTTCGGGAAGGTTCTATAGCTGAGGCAAACTTTGGGCGGGAACCCCTCCCCCCTGCGTCTCTACTGCGCGGGTTCCCGCCCTCTCCCTCAGTTCCTCTTCGACCGCCATCGCGTGTGGCTGTTACTTCGAGAGGTTCATTGATTCTCCGTAGAATCCAACAAAAAAAAGATAAGAATACTTCTAATTTCTCCCCCCGTTCTTCGTGGGATCATTGAGGAAATTATGGCTCCGAAAGCCCCCTTCCGCAAGTGCGTGAGGTGCGGAACCAAGCTTCCCCCCGCAGACGGACACTCGCTTTGCCTTGCATGCCTTGGAGAAGGCCATAACGTGGAAACTTGCCATCAATGCCAAGGTTTCACTAAGCAAGCGAGGAAGCATAGGGCGGATAAGTTGACGGCGATTCTTTACAAAAAAGCCCTCCAGCCGCCCGCGGAAAAGCCTTCCTCTTTACCGAGGCCTAGTACGCCGCCTTCCCACACGGTCTCCTCAGCGGACGCTCAGGAGGCCTATATGGCCACTATGATATCTAAAAGTAAGGCCAAGAAGGCACGCAGGGAGAAGGAAGAAGCGAAAAAGCGAAGCAAGGAGCGGAAGGAAAAAGCGAGGAAATTGGCGAAAAAACTGGCTTCGTCCCTCTCGGGATCGAGATCGACGCTAGCCATGGACCCGACGGACGTCGTGGCCTCAGATCGCCCGGCTGGGCTCAAATCTCCATCCGCACCGGTTCCCTCGGGCTCGAGGGACCCTCCTCCTTGCTCCACTCCGACAGCTCCTTCGGGCTCGAAGGAAGCTACGCAGGCCGTCGCGTATTCAGATGGGGAGATCGTGGACTCACCATCGGAACCGAGACCCTTGACACAGACCGCTGCCGCTCCTTTATCTGTCTCTCCAGCTCGTGGGGTACGGGCTCGTACCCCACGAACCCGATCCAAATCACTCGAGATCGAAGAGGTTCTGATCACCCGGGACCGGGCTTCATCCAGATCCTCGGTCTCGAGATCAAGGGATCCCCAACGCTACAGGGACAGATCCCGCGACTCCAGGGACTCGAGATACTCCTCGAGGTCGCGAGACACATACCACAGAGGACGTTCCCCGGTTTCCCATTATCGATACCAGAGAACGTACCTATCCCGAGATAGATCCCCACCTAGGAGACGCTCCCCACCAAGGCGGGAGAGATCACCCGGGAGCTCTAGGAGGTCTCCACCAGCTTGTCTCCTAGCTCTGCAGGCACGCAGCGAGGTGAGAGAAGGTAGGCTTACCGCCTACTCGCCGGAGGCAGCCACACGGTCCCGTAGATCGTCGACCCCGGGCTCACCTATCTCGAACTCGGAGTCAGTCGTCTCTGTCTCCCCCTCCTCGACATCACCAGACCAACAGGTGACCACCCAGTCGGGAGTGTCCCCTTCCGAGGATATGGGCACCTTCCAGGAACAAATCCTCCGGATGGCCCAAGCCCTCGGACTGGAGACGGTCGTAGAAGAGAAAAAAGCGGTGGATCCTCTATTTGATGCCGTCTCGAAATCCTCCTCGGGCCCCACATTGCTCCCGATTACTCCTACCATGTTAGAGACGGTACAAGGATCTTGGAGCTCCCCGTCCACAGCCCCTCCCGCGGCTAAGCGCCTGGACGCGCTCTACAAGGTTAGACCGGACACGGCCAAGTTTCTCTTCTCCCATCCCACTCCAAATTCAATGATAGTCGAGTCGGCGCAGTCCAAGTCGGGCAAGCAGCACTCCACTCCATCGGACCCTGAGGGAAAAAAGCTAGACAACTTCGGACGAAGAGTCTACACTTCGAGCGCCCTGGGGATCCGGGTCGCCGGGTACCAAGCTACAATGGCGAGGTACCAACTCTTCCTTTGGGAGAAGATGAGTGGATTGATAGACTATCTCCCGGACGAGAAGAGAGACTTGGCTAGGGTGTTCCAGGCCGAAGCGTCGAACACTTCCAGGCAACAAATCCACACGGCCAGACATCAGGGAGACTGCCACGGGAGATCCCTGGTGAGCGCAGTCGCTCTCCGCCGACACGCTTGGCTACGGTCTTCAACCTTAACAACGGAGGCTAAAGCCAAGATCGAGAACCTGCCCTTCGATGGAGTCGGTCTCTTTAATGACAAAACAGACGACTCCCTCGATGCGGTCCAGAAAGCCCGGGTGAACGCTAGGAAGATGGGACTCCTTCCGATGCAACCAACTCGAGCATTCAGACGCCGAAGGTGGACCCCATACTTACCACCTATAGCTCCAGCTCAACAAGGACAGCATCAGCAGTGGCAGGATAGCCACGCTCGTCCACAGCAGCCCCGGGCACCGAGCCGTCATTTCCAGCAGCAACGGTACCGGGGCTCCCGTAAAGGAGGTGACTCCCAAAGGCGACGGGTTTGACGGGACCCAAGGCACGACCGACAGCTCCAATTCGATCCTCTTGACTCCGATTCCGGCTCGACCTCAGTTTGGAACCCGACTATCCCTCTTCCTACCATCATGGAAGAAAATTACCACCGATCGTTGGGTTCTGAACATTGTCCAGCACGGCTACAAGATCGAGTTCGCTTCCCTCCCACCCTTCCTTGGCACCCGCACTACACAACCATCTCGAGCGTTGCAGGAAGAGGTCCACTCCCTATTGCTCAAGGGGGCCATCGAGACAGTCCCTCCACACCTCGTTCAGGACGGCCTCTACTCCAGGTACTTTACGGTGTCAAAGAAAGATGGGGGACTCCGACCGATCCTGGATCTCCGTTCAGTGAACTTCTACATTCTACCCAAGAAGTTCAGGATGGTCACGCTCCAGTCGATCCTGCCTCTCCTTCGCAAGAACGACTGGTTTGCTTCCATCGACCTCCAGGACGCTTACTTCCATATAGCGATCCACCCGGACAGCCAGAAATACCTGAGGTTCATGGTCGGATCCGATACCTTCCAGTTCAAGGTACTCCCATTCGGACTCTCGACGGCACCGAGGGTGTTTACCAAGTGTATGACGGTAGTGTGTGCCTATCTTCGGACTCAAGGGGTGACGCTCTACCCCTATCTGGACGACTGGCTCATCGTAGCACCTTCTGCACAGGAGCTCCAGGATGCCCTACATTTAACTACCAACACTCTGAACACCCTCGGACTCTGTCTCAATGCAAAGAAATCCAAGCTTTTCCCCACTCAAAGGATCCAGTTCATCGGAGCATTACTGGATGCTACTGTCGGTCGCGCCTTTCTACCAGAGGACAGAACTCTAAAGACGCTTGCCCTCGCCCTGAGAATACACAAGGCGACCTCGTGCACAGCCTTCTCGATCCAGCGTCTTCTCGGCCTCATGGCCTCAACCATATCAGTTGTCCCTCTCGCTCGACTCCATATGCGCCAGCTCCAAAACTGGTTCATAAGGTCGTTCGATTCCGAGACGAATGCCCATCGAACTCGTCTGTCGATCCCGTCCACAGTAAGGCAGTCGCTTCTTTGGTGGACAACTCGTCACAACTTAACAAAAGGCATGCCGTTTCAGCCCGTCGTACCCTCAATCACATTGACGACGGATGCTTCCCTCCTGGGCTGGGGAGCGCATTGTGGGGACCACACAGCACAGGGGCAATGGGGCCCTCACGACCGAGGAAAACATATCAACGTCCTCGAACTCAAAGCTGTATGGAACTCCATGAAGTCCCTCGAGCCCATACTCGAGGGCAAACACCTACAGGTGGTCACCGACAACACCACTGTCGTTGCTTATCTGAACAAGGAGGGAGGTACTCGCTCGATACGGCTGACGAACCTCTCCCTTCGTATATTCAAATGGATGATACCCCGCCATATTTCGGTGAGAGCTATCCACATCGCGGGGAAGGACAATTATCTTGCAGATGCCCTCAGCAGGATATCCTTCGATTCCCACGAGTGGCAACTAGACGACCGAATCCGTCAGTCCCTCTTTCGACGGTGGGGGACCCCGACGGTAGACCTTTTCGCGACGGCAGCCAACACGGCGTGTCAGGTCTTCTGCAGCAGAGCGGGCCACGACAGCCGGTCGATTGGGGATGCGTTCCTGCTAACCTGGTCAGGGACTCTATTTTACGTGTTTCCTCCGATTCCACTGTTAACCAAGGTCGTCGCGAAGATCCAGTCCGACCAAACGAACTGTATACTTGTGACCCCGTGGTGGCCGAGACAGGCATGGTTTGCTCCTCTTCTCAGACTGTCCCAAGGGGAGTACTTACGCCTACCGAGCTCGACAACAATCCTCTCTCAAGCTCGAGGCTCAATTATGCACCCGAACCCATCCATCCTCCAACTTACTGCTTGGATGATCTGATCCCAGACTCACTCCCAGCAGAGATCAAACTTGTGTTACGGGAGGCCTGGAAACCATCCACCAGGACATCTTATACAAGGAAATGGAAAGCCTTCGGCGAATACCTCGGGGAGATCGAGGTGCCATATCCGAAGGCTCCTATTCATAGTGTACTGCAGTTTTTACTCCATCTGCAACACAAAGGTCTCAAGACGAGCTCGTTGAAAGTCTACTTAGCGGCATTGTCAGCGTTCCACGAGGGCAGGGATGGGTATACACTGTTCTCCCATCCCCTAGTCAAGCGCTTCATGAGAGGTCTGCACAACATGAACCCATCGTTCAAACCGGTAAACCCGACTTGGGATCTTCAGCTCGTACTTCAGGTACTCATGTCTAAGCCCTTCGAACCTATGGCGACGTCAGACCTCCGTTTGTTAACTCTTAAAACAGTGTTCCTTATCGCCATCACCTCTGCCCGAAGGGCATCGGAGTTGACGGCCCTGAGAGTGGACCCTCCGTACCTTGTTTTCCATAGAGATAAAGCAGTACTGCGCCCAGACTTGGCTTTCCTCCCGAAGGTGGTCTCTTCTTTCCATCTCAACCAAAATATTATATTGCCAGCGTTCTTCCAAGGTCCGTCTACTCCCCTGGAACAACAACTCCACATGCTGGACGTGAGAAGGGCTCTACTTTTCTACAAGTCCCGCACCGAGTCCATCAGGAGGTCTCCACGCCTCTTCGTCTGTTACGGAGGTCACTCCAAAGGCTTGCCTGTATCGAGCCAGCGACTGGCTTCGTGGCTTGTGTCCTGTATCAAACTAGCGTACGAGCTCAAGGGACAACCTCTACCGAGCTCGATCCGAGCCCACTCCACTAGGGCCGTTTCAACCTCAACTGCCTTCGAGAGGGGTGTCTCCCTGACAGAGGTCTGCAAGGCGGCAGTGTGGTCGACGCCTTCCACGTTCGTGACACACTACCGTATCGATGTCCGATCCCGAAAGGACAATGTATTCGGCAGAGCTGTCCTTTCATCGATCCTGCAATGACACCGACCCTCCGCCAGTAAGTCAGCTTGCTACTCTGCCCATGTGTGTGATGCACAGAGACCACGAAGAAGAAGGACAGGTTGCTTACCTGTAACTGTAGTTCTTCGAGTGGTCATCTGTGCAGTCACACAACCCACCCAGCCATCCCCGCTACGGTGTCACTGTCGAGTTCGATGGTGTACTGGACCGGGACCTTGGGTGTACCATCGGTACCGTACGACGCCATCGATTTCCGCCCTCGGTATTGATGTTCAATGTAGGGAGTTTTTCCTATGTTCTTCCTTAGCACTGGGATCGCGATGGCGGTCTCAGGGGAACTGAGGGAGAGGGCGGGAACCCGCGCAGTAGAGACGCAGGGGGGAGGGGTTCCCGCCCAAAGTTTGCCTCAGCTATAGAACCTTCCCGAAGCGGCCTCCGCGCAGGCGCAGAGCCCATGTGTGTGACTGCACAGATGACCACTCGAAGAACTACAGTTACAGGTAAGCAACCTGTCCTTCTTTCGTCTGTCTTTTACTGTGCATGTATCTGAAGAAAGCTTTTTTGTTGCTTTTAGCATTCCTCGCTAACCGTAGCTCATTCTCAGCTTTAGCCTTCCTGACACTATTCCTGCAGTTCTGTGCTACCTGCCTGTACTCTTCACTTGTAGCCTGTCCTTCCTTCCACTTCCTATACATGTCCTTTTTTGTTTTCAGGTCATCTTTGAGTTTATTGTGAAGCCACATTGGCTTCTTCTGTTGCCCTCTGCCTTTTTTCCTTTTGGGAATTGTTTGCAATTGTGCCTTTAAAATTTCCTTTTTAAAAAACTCCCACCCCTCCTGGGCTCCCTTTCTCGTGAGAGTCACTTGCCATGGGATCTTACTAATCATTGTTCTGAGTTTGTTAAAATTGGCTTTCCTAAAATCCAGGGTACGTGTTTGGCTACACTCAGCTTTTGCTTCCGTTAGAATCAAGAACTCAAGTATAACATGGTCACTTTCCCCCAGAGTTCCCGAAACTGCCACTTTATCCACTAACTCGTCTCTGTTGGTTAGAATCAGGTCAAGGATAGCCGATCCTCTAGTTCCTTCCTCCACTTTCTGTAGGAGGAAGTTATCAGCAGCACAGCTCAGGAATTTCTTGGAGGGGCCATGTTTGGCTGAATAAGTCTCCCAACAGATATCAGGGAAATTGAAGTCTCCCATTACTACCACATCGTGCCTCCTTGAAACAATGGCAATTTGTTTTTCAAAAGTTCCATCCTCGTCTTCTCCTTGATTGGGTGGTCGGTAGTAGACTCCAACCGCCATGTTCGTTTTATTCTTTGCCCCCTTTATTTTAACCCAGATGCCCTCAATGGGGCTGCCAAGCTCCTCTTCCTGTATCTCTGTGCAGAGATACGTATTTTTAACATACAGTGCAACTCCACCTCCCTTTCTGTTGCTTCTGTTCCTTTTGAACAAGTTATACCCTTCAATTGCTGTATTCCAGTCATGGGAGTCATCCCACCAGGTTTCAGTTATCCCTATCAAGTCGTACTTGCCCTCATGTATCAAGAGTTCAAGTTCGTCTTGTTTGTTGCCCATACTCTGGGCATTAGTATAGAGACATCGAAGACTATGTGCTTTATAGTCCGACTTTCCCCCTACATTTTGTGGTAGACTATCAATGGGCACCGCTGGAGCTGTTCTCTCCATTGTGGCATAGAGGCCTTCTTCCATTGGTACCCCCGAGTTTATGTCTCCCTCCCCTGTTGGATTCAGTTTAAAGCCCTCCTGATTAAGTTCCTCATGCTGTGGCCAAACACATTCTTCCCAGTCCTTGTGAGGTGCAACCCATCCTTTGCCAGCAGTCCATCTTCCAGGAAGTGTAGCCCGTGGTCCCAGAATCCAAATCCCTCACGTCGGCTCCACCTTCGTAGCCAGTCATTCACTCGGAGTATTTTGCTTTCCCTTTCTATGCCACTTCCAAGTACTGGAAGGATGGATGAGAAAACTATCTGGGCCCCGAAGTTCTTGAGTTCCATTCCCAGCTCTTCAAAGTCTGCCGTGATTTCTTTGTAACTCCGCTTGGCAGTATCATTTGTACCCACGTGGAAGAGAAGAAAGGGGTATGTGTCGGTGGGCTGCATGAGCCTCGGCAGCTGCTCTGACACATCCTTAATCCGTGCCCCGGGGAGACAGCACACCTGGCGAGTCCATGGGTCTTCGCGACATACTTTGGCTTCGATCCCCCGCAGGAGGGAGTCTCCCACTACGAGTACTCTTCTCTTCCTCTTGCTGTAGGCCTTGGTTTGATTGCCTCCACTTGACTGACCCTCAGCCTCTTGCTCGCTGTCACATTGGGTGCCCGGTAATCCGTCCTCTGCAGGCTGTCCTCTGCTCTCGTCCTCAAGTACGTGGAAGCGGTTCCATAGCTCCACTGCTTCCACAGGCGCAGAGTGTCTTGTAGTTCTTCTGCTCCTAACAGTCACCCTTTTCCAGGGAGTTCCCCCTGCGTTATTTTCCCTTGCCTCTGCAGTCTCCGACTCCGCCTCATCCTGCCGTTGCCCTTCTGGCTCCTGTACTGTGCTTTGGTGCTGTAGATCCACCGTTCTGTCTAAGAATTCCTCGCTTTCTCTTATGCTCCTGAGGGTTGACACTTGCTGCTCCAGTCCTCTGACCTTTTCTTCCAACAGCGTGACCAGCTTGCACTTGTTGCACGTGTAGGCCATGTCGATCTCCAGCAGGAAAACAAACATTGCACACCCCTTGCAGGTCACCACCACTGCTGAGTCCTTTCCTTCCATAGTGCTCTGTTTCTGTCTTCCTAGAATTTTTATTTTTTTATTTTTTAAATTTATTATTGGCAGTAGTAAGCATACAAATTGAAAGGGGAGATAAGGGAGTGAAATTGACAAAGGGAAAGTAAAGCTTGTTACACACAGAACTATAAAATAACAAAGAATCTATGCTGTTCTCAGCTAACAATGAAGAATCTACCCTAGCCTAATACTAGTAACTATAATGAACTTACGGCAATGTACCCTGGCAGTCTGCCTGGGGGTTGAGTGTCCGGACTGGCCTGAGCCAGACCCGCTCCGTGCTTCCCTGCACCTTGCTTCCAACAACCTCTTGGAGCCTTGGTTGCTTCTTTTATCTCCTCGCTTGCCCCCCTCAATCCCCCGACCCCTCCCTCTACTGACAGGACAGACTGTCTGGTCCGGCAGGAGGGGGTGCGGAGGTTTCAGCTCCACCTTGCCCCAGGCCATCGACCACCTTCTGGAATCAGCCCTCCAAGCAATAGCATAGATTCATAGATCATAGAGTTGGAAGGGGCCTACAGGCCATCGAGTCCAACCCCCTGCTCAATTCAGGAAACTGGAGGTGGGGTCTCCCATCCAAGTAATAACCAGGCCTGACCCTGCTTAGCTTTCCACGCCCAGACAAGCTGAGCCAGTGTGAGCCACAGGCCTGTCAGAATGGGCAACTCAGAGGGTCTGGGGCCAATTTCCACCCCACCCCCCAAAAAATTGATGGCAAAAAAGATGCACTTTCACTTTTGAAACAAAGCATGCACCTTGTTTTAATGCATAATTACACTCCCAGAAGCCACAGGGAGTATGAATTTGCATTAAAACAAAGCACGTGCTCTTCACATGCCTTGTTTTAAAAGTGAAATGTGGGGTATTTTGCTGTCACCACTGCCAAAGCACCAAAAACTGGCAGCAATTAGCAGTGGCAACTTGAGTGGTGTCGGGCTGCACACATGTCTAAGTGGGGGGCAATTTGCTCATCCTTGAGTTAAAGACAGTACCTCCAGTCCCTAACCCAGATAGCCTATTCAGAAAAGTGGATGGTATTAAATGCTACCAAGAGATCCAGTAGAATCAACAGGTTGCATCCCCCCCAACTCTCTTTCCCACTACAGGGTGATCAAGGCTGCATTAGTTACAAATCTTGACTCAGAATCTAGACTGAAATGGATTCAGATAATTAATTTCATCCATTTTAGAGTTGACCAGCTATCACTTGCCCAAGAATGGAACATTTGCAACTGGCCAGTACTTAGGCTTTCTTCAGGAGTGATCTTGCAACTGCTTCCTTAAGGCAACTGGGAGCACCCTCTCTGCCAAAGAGATATTTGTATCTCTTGCACCCAGCCAGTCAAACCCTCCCTATCTGATGTAACAAGCCAAGAAGGGTAAGAGTCAAGCTCACAAATGGTGGGCCAAACCCACTTTTCCAAGCACCGTGTCTACATCCATGGGTTTTAATAACTGAAAATCATCCCACAAAACCAGACTAGACAGTGCGCTGGACACTGCTCTGGACTGACTCATTTAAAAAGTGGTATCTAGATGTTATCTAGGTTCAGGTAAATGCATGTGATACAAAAAGGGAAATGCCCCTCTACCTTCTACCCTAGCCAGGGCTTAGGAAGTGCTAGTTCCTCCCCCCCCCCCTTAGGGACTTCTCTGTTAATACACAATCCATTTCTATTACTTAAGGCAGGGGTCCCCAACCCCCGGGCCACGGACCGGTACCGGTCTGTGGCCTGTTAGAAACCAGGCCGAGACGCCCAGCTGCCGCGCCGGCCATGCCGTGCCGTGCCGCGAGCACCCCACCTGGCTCTCGGGGTGCTCACAAGCTCCGATGAGCACCCCCCTGCCGCTCGTCCCTCTGCTTGCCTCCCAATGAGCATTTTCGGAAAACCAGAAGTGATGCAACGGGAGACTCGTCGTGTCACTTCCTGGTTCTCTGGCGCTGCTGTTTTTACGTAAATACCATTGTAAAGTACCTTAAAACGGCTGCGAATAGCAAATTGCTAATTGTGAATAGCAAATTGCAGCCGTTTTAAGGTACTTTACCATGGTATTTACGTAAAAACAGCAGCGCCAGAGAACCAGGAAGTGATGCGCCGGGGACCTCATAGGTCCTTTCCCCGGCGCGTTTGGGTTGAGCGGCAGCAGGTAAGTCACCGAGAGCCTCGGGGGGGGGGTTGAGCGGGGCGAGTTCGACTCACTTCAGCCCCCTCGAGACTCTCGTGATACATCCCCACGGCCGCACAGCAGGAGGTGAGCGGTGGGCGACCCCCCCCCCCCGGTCCGTGGAAAAATTGTCTTCCACGGAACCGGTCCCTGGTGCCAAAAAGGTTGGGGACCGCTGACTTAAGGTATCTGCATTATAAATGGAATGTTTTTGATGTTTAAATACCCAACACAAAAGACTTATTTCCCCTATATGTTGTCCTTGAAAAAACGCTGGCTTTAAACACACTACCACCTTCATGTTTGTTCATCTGACACATTGCAGATTATAAGGGACCTTATTAAACAAAAAATATTTTGGAGCAGACTCTTGGCATTTGCATTAACACTTGCTGCTTTCTGTTAGAAGGAGCAATACCACCTCATTGCTGATTCATGAGCAGCATTTTAACACACTAGTCTAGGATCACAATTGTGTTTATCTACACCAGTCACCTAGAGCCTTCTGTTACCTTGCTGCAAGTCAGTGTGATCTGCATATCAATTTATTGAGTTACCACAGTAACAGGAAACAGCTAACTCAAAAACAGCACAGAGTAAAAATAGAGATCAAGAGTGGCAGCCCAACCCACAACCCAGTTAAAGATCTTAATCACACTGAAAATCAATTTGCATACACTGAGAGCCAGAATTTAATTTAAATTCTGTTTTGTTCCATTGCTTTAAATGGGAGAACTGTCTTCCAGGTCTCTGGCTGAATTTTTATGTGCAAACTATATATTAGCCTTATTTTTCCCCACTTCAAAACAGGGCAATTAAAAGTGCCTCTCTCAAAAGTTTTTCATATAGGTATCTTGAACAACAATTTTAAAAAAGGCTTCTAAAGTCAAATATATTTTAAAAGCTTTGAACCTATCACATTCTGCAAGGGACACTAAAATTTAAGTGTCCTATTACATGAGAGTAATGCTATGTGTACAAGTTTGCTGTATGAAGCTCATTAAAGTTTTATACTTTAGACCCTTGTGTTAATGAGAGCCAATGCACTTCAGAACAAATGTTCAAAGCTCAGATACATATGTTGAACATGTGTACATAGACAAAGCTTTCAAAATTTCCTTTAAAATGTGAAAATGAGAATGTTACCCTTGATAAATATCAGCTGTCATGCAATTCGGCCCTCTATGTACTACTTTTCATAAACCACAGGCCTAGAAATGGCAATTTTGACTTCAACAGCTGTATGTAATGTATTATACATGGCAATATCAACCTAAGGTCAAGAGTTTAGAGGTTTCAGTTCAATATCGTAACAGCGATGTTTCTAAGAAAAAGCCACTGCTATCTCCTTACTAGTGGAAGTAAAGCCACTAATGTCAATGGAGTGATTACACTGAGTACAGACTATTATTGAGATAATTTATTCACATGACCTTTATTTAAATGCTGTGCACTAAAATATGAAAGGACACACCCTACCACAAATCTGGTAATGTAAAAACAAATGACAGCTACTGAAGTTGCTCATTCTCCAGGTTTATTTTCATGATCTAGTTTTTTTCTAGTTTTAAACAATGCAGTGTACTTGTCCTGGTCTACAGGAAGTAAACCACATGAGTAGCCACAAGTACAGCACAAGCTGAAATTATCCTACTGTACATCTTACTGCACATCTTATGTTCAATCTCAAGTGTTTTCACACTGGGCCTCAGTGCTCTTCTGTACAAACACATTCCCCTGTGAAATAACACATCCCCCAGTGAAATAAAAGCATTACTTGCATATCACTACTTACACTTGACCAGGCAAAAAGTTTTAAGCAGGTCCTGAGCAGAGATGTAGTGCTCCTGATCTCTTAACCAAGCAGCAGAGGCATGCTCTCATTCCACTCCAGCTGCTCAGCTCACATACATCACTTCCCCTGCCCTTAATCATGTTTAAGACTTATGATGGTGCTATTTTTTTTTTAAACCAAGATCATTTTAATGCGTGTACTCTGTTAATCAGGGATTGTTCACTAAAACCCTGGTTAAGAGGGAACACTGGTTAGTGTTACAAATGGTTTAGGAGAAAGGAGGATGGCTAGAAAAGAATTCACACATGAAAAAGGAGCTGAAGTAGGGAATGCACAATCCCACAGCTTAGGTCTGATGGTTTAACAATGATTAAGAAAGGGTCCTTGTGAAGACCCACCGCTCACCACCACCTGTCAAACCCCCAAAATCCACACACTCGATCTCCTCCGCTGCCACCAATCCCTTTAGGATAACCAACTCGGACCACTCCTTTTAAGTTTTAAAAAGGAAAAGTTTATTTATTTACAGTGAAGGGTAGGGAAATCGATCATGTTAATAGGTTCTAAACATTTATAACTCTCCCTCTTCAGACCCCCCTCAGACTTCTCTCAGACTTCCCCCTCTCTTCAGACTCCCCTTCCACCCCTTCAGATCACTCCCACAGCTTACCGTATATAACACTGGCTTCACCCCCCCTTCCCACTCTCTCAGCCAATCAGCAGACATCTCAACCTTTCACACTCCTTTCACACTCCCCCCTCCCCTCACATACTTACAGCTATAACACTTTGCCCATGGGCAGGGGCATGACAGTCCTCAACTTTTTGGGGCCTGTGGGCACCACCACAAATGGGCTGCGATTGTGGGAGTTGGCCAATAAGTAAATGTTGGTTGGCAGCACCCTGTGTGTGCACCATATGTGCAATTCTCTCTCTCTCTCTCTCTCTCTCTCTCTGTGTTTCTCTCTGGCTGCTTCCCCCCCCCCCCCGCTGTGTTTCCGGCAATTTACATACAATTCCAAATGAAATCAATAAAGTCAATCTGACTTAGCTAGTTACATGTTAATTACTTGAGCAGAGTCTTGGGTTTCAGAACATATATGCAGAGTTCCTTGCAGGAAGGATGGTCTGTGAGAGAGCATATTTGGCCTGATGTTGCTAGGAAGACGGAGTGAGAGCAGTCTTTCATATCTATGGGAATATGAGATTAGTAAAAGCCTGTCCCTTAGTGGAGATAGTGTTTTGCCCAGTGGGTTGATAAGCTTCATTTTTATGTCCTTTGTCTAGCCAACAAATCAGAAAATTACTTAGTGCTTGGACCTACCTTCCTAATGACCAGGTTCGCACGTCACTTTAAACCCACAGAGGTTCTGAAACCTCTGCGGGTTTAAAGTTGCCCCAGGCCCCAGCTGTGCCCAACTAATGGTTGGGCACAGTGGGCGTCTGGATGCACCGCCTCTCCCCCTCAGTCTTCCCACTGGTATCCCAGGGGACAGCGTGGGAGCACTGAGGGGAGATGACTGGGGATGACAGCTGGTGAAAAGTGCTCAAGCGGCACTTTTTGGCAGCTGTCAGAGGTTTCTTGCCCTTGCTCGGTGGGGTTGTGTCCCCACTGAGCAAGGGCAATGAGCCCCCCCCCAGCAGGGCCCCCCACTTGCTCCCCCTCCCCCCAGGTCCCACTCACTGCCACCATCCTCTGCTGCAGCCATCCACCATCACCCCCATGCGCCTCATCCTCACCGGGGCTGGGTGAGGAGGAGCTGTGTTGGCGGGACTGCCTGTCTTGCCTGGTTTGGTGGCTGCATTGGGGCCAAGGCCCCAACACAGCTGCCGAACCAGGCAGGACAGGCAGCTACGCGGCAAAGGGGTAGAGGAGCCTCCACCCCTTGCCGCATAGCCGCCTGTCCAAGACCCAGTGTGCTGACGTTCCTCTCCAGGAGCACCAGCACAGCGGGTCCTTCCCGTGCCTCCTTCCCCTCCTGCCTAACCAGTGCTATAACCAGTTGGACTGTTTGTCTATCTAGCCCAGCATTGTATACTCTGGTGGCAGCAGCTCTCCAGGCTGTAAGGGAAAGAGAGGCCTTTCTCATAACTTTCTCTCTGATCCTTCTAAGTGGAGATGCCACATATTGAATGTGGGAACTTCTGAATGCAAGACGCGTTCTGTTACTGATCTACAGTTCCTCCTTGAAGAGCTTAGTTAATCCTGAACATTTTCAACAATTTTAGTCACAGAATGCATGAAAGACTAGCAGTCTCTTTGTATCAAGCATTTACCATGGAAAGATCTAAGTGCTATCATACTGATTGTTATGGTAGAGCTTAGGACAGGGCTCTCCAACCTTGGGTCCCCAGATGTTGCTGGACTACAGCTCCCAGAATCCCTTGCCATTTGCCATGCTGGCTGGGTATGCTGGGAGCTGTAGGCCAGCAACATCTGGGGACCCAAGGTTGGAGAACCCTGGCTTAGGATCTCAAGCAAATTAGGAGTCCCACTGCAATACACTTACCCCAAAGTGCCTCCGTGGAAGTATACTTCTAACCCAGCCTTCCCCAACCTGGTGCCCTCCAGATGTGTTGAACTGCAACTCCCATCAGCCCCGGCCAGCATGGCCAATGGTGAAGGTTCTAACTTTTACTGCTTCTGTGAATTCCTTTGATTTCCCTCACATCCCATGAAATATAGATGCTATATATCTAATCAGTGAATTAAATGACATGAGATGGTGGTAACTAATGTGATGTTAGTTAACCCAGGAAATATATGTTTGGTGAGAAATTCAGAGGCCCTTTTCCAGGTCAACTATATTTGGCCCATCGGCTTTCACTCCCAAAAATCCACTGCAGAGGGACGTGCTGATTATGGACACACTTTTTTTTTACACAGTAACAGTTGGGTATTTCTCAGATCTGTCAGTGGACATAGACAGAATGGTAGTTGTGTGCGGTGGCAAGTCTAAAATTTGTCTGCCCCTTAGCAGTGGATTTTTGTGAGTGAAAATAAATGGGCCAGATATTGTTGACCTGGAAAAGGGCCTCCGAGTCTCTCTCCGAACATGTTTTCTGGGTTTAGCTAGAACAGGTAATGATATTAGTTACCACAGGTAGGTGAAGAAGGAGGGAAACAAACAACCAGGGACTGAGAAAACAAACCATGGGTAGGGCAACAAACCATGGTTTAATTAAACCATGGTTTGTTGCCCTACCCATGGTTTGTTTTCTCAGTTAGAGTTATGTGCGAACCAGACCATAGTATCAGAGACTTCAGGGTCACTCACAATACCCTATTATATCTGCAACCTTCACTGTAGTAAAGGTTTAGAAAACTGTTTAGGGTATGGTTTGGAAGATCATGAATGAGTTGTGAGCTTGTGCTCTCTCATCTCTTCGTATGTGTGGATTTTCTCTTGTTTCCACTTTAGTTCCTAGTTTGCCATTATATTTGAATTAGACAACTGTGGGTTAGCACTTGCTGTCCAAACCAGAGTTGGAAATTCACTTCAAACTTCTGGTTTGGTGGGCAAGCACTTAATCCAGGGATTGGCAACATGGTGCCCTCCAGTTGTTTTGTACTACAATTCCCACACCCCTGACCATTGGCCATGCTGCCAGGGATTAATGGGAGTTTAGCTGAAAAATCTGGAGGGCATCATGTTACGTCCCCTGATTTAAACCATAGTTTGCCAGTTTCCCAAACTATGTAAAGTGCTAACAGAATATGGTGAGGGAAGCTGCATACGAAGAGGGGGGAAACATGAGCCTTCAAGTCATTCACAATTCTCCAAACCATTTTTGAAGGATTGTCTGAGTCTAAATGTTGTAAACTCATTAGCATTTCCTGAATTTTCCAGCATCTAGAGCAGGGCTCTCCAACCTTGGGTCCCGAGATGTTGCTGGCCTACAGCTCCCAGCATACCCAGCCAGCATGGCTGATGGCAAGGGATTCTGGGAGCTGTAGTCCAGCAACATCTGGGGACACAAGGTTGGAGAGCCCTTATCTAGAGAATGCTGCTTTCCATATTTATGGCTTTTTTGCCTTATATTTTTGTGAGTATTTGGGGGTAAATGTTCTGAATGAAAACACACAACACTTTAAGACACATAATAAGATGAAAGAAACTGTACCTGCGGAAGGCATTATTTCTATCTATTGAAGGACAACAATAGCTCTTTAAAAAATTGTGAATGTAATCTCAAATGTGAATGAATGGATTGACTGGGTTTGCACAACACGGCAACCTGTTGTGGATAACTAGCCATAGTGAGTTGTTGTGTCATGCAAACCTGTACTGCTTCTTGCAAGGTGGCTTGTTTTTCCTCAACAAGCTACCCTGACAACCCATGGCTTGTTTTAGGGGTTGTTGAACCCATGATGGGTTGTCGTGTTGTCTGAACCTGGGCTACTGACCCTATCGTGGGTTGCGGGAAGCGATGAGCAAGCTGCTTTGCAAGAGCAGCAAAACCCTCTTGCAGCTCTTGCCGAGCTTGCCCAGGCCACCACCAGTGACAGCTGCTTCACCAAGGGCCCAAGCAGCACTTTGGAGAGAGCGTCACTTGCTCTCCCCCCTCCAATTGCAACCCCTTTTGTGGTTGCTGCAACTTCCCCCCTTGTTTTGCCGCCAGTTTTTAATTACTTTTTTGTGCCAGAAATGTGTGCAAATGTTTGTGCAACTCCAAACCACCAACAAAAAAATTATAATTAAACATATAATTTCCGCACATTTCTGGCACACACAAAAAATTAGTGGCAAACCAGTGCCAGCTGTGCCAATTTGCAGCTTGGGTGCTTTGGAGGGGCTGTCATTGACTGGGTTTGCGTGACACGACAACCCATCAAGGGTGGTTTGTTGTGTCATGCGAACCCAGACCACTTCCCACAGAATGGCTTGTTTGTAGGCAACAAGCCAACCTGACAACCCATGACTTGTTTTGGGGGTTGTTGTGTAGTCTGAACCTGGGCAACCAATCCCATCATGGGTACAGGGAAACAGTGAAGCAAGCTGCTCAGCAAGAGCAGCAAAAACTCCTTGCCTCTCTTGCTGAGCTCACCTGGGCCACTGCCAGCTGCTTTACCCAGTGTCCAAGCTGCACAGTGTCCAAGCTGGCTCAGTCTCCCTTGTGCTGACCACGACCCTTTTTGCGGTCACTGAGGCTTGTTTTCCCTTTTAACCATTTTTTTCCTTTGGGAGATTGCTTTTGCAATCTCCAAAGTAACAGCCAGTGATAGCCCCTAAGCGGCACATTGGAGTGGCTGTCACTGGACTGTCACTTTTTTTGTGTGCCCAAGATCTGTGCAAATTTTCATTTTGGGTGGGGGTTGGATTTTCAGAGGTGTGCACAACTCTGACTATCCCAAATGCACAGCCTTGACTTGTCAAGGTACAGGAGGCAACATCCATGGGCATTGACAAAGCAAGGCTATAAATACCGGTAGGTTAATTTGTTGCTTTGCTTATCATTGACAGCTGTCAGATGGCAAGCTGTCAAGTGAGAAGTGAAGCCACGAGGGGATCTTTGGTGGAGAAATGGGGTGGCTTGTAGATCACCCCCTTCCTGGCAGAGAATAGACAAGATGAGTTCTGCTGCGCAGGTCCCTGGAATACCTGCGGGAGAACTGCAAACTCACCCATTGTCTTTTGACAATTGCATTTGAGAATTTTGAACTAGGACATAGGAGCTGTTTTTTCTTTCTGGAGCAGTTCAGCAGCTCCTTATTTCCAACTAATTTTTAATTCTAGCCAGCTTCAGTCTGGCACATAAATGTAGGTGTATGCCAGAAAGTTGCTTGCCAGAATGAATAGGGAAACAACTAGGAGGAAAAGATGAGTCTCATATTTGGGCCAGCATACCGTAGTTCCAATGTTCGTGTGCTGTTTAGGAATGAAATTAAAAATCATGCTGCTTGTGCAGATTGCCCTACTGGATTTTCTGGATTAGAGGTCTATTGATTTCTGTAGAATGTAACTTCTGTGAAATATATTTGGGTAAGGGTATTAGATGTGAGCTACAGAAAAATATGTAGGTCTGCCCTCCAGAGACTCTACCACTTGAGAATATGGCTGGAGGGGTTAAGTGTTTGGTTAAAGACTATAGTCTTCCCAAGCCCAAGGCATTTTACAGAATAAAAACAATACAAAAGATGGAAGAAAATCTTTTTAAATATAAACAACTTTAAATAAAACCAGTTATAGTAAAATACAATTTTAAAATGCCCATCAGCAGCAAATGCCACTAAAGCTTTCAATTAAAAGTCAAGGAAAATGAGTTTTTAAAACTGTCTTAAAAGCAGCCACAGCTATATGTCTCTTGGGAGGGAATCCCATAGGGTGGGAGTCACCATTGAGAAGGACTTACCGGTATCTCTAGTGCCCACCAATCTTACTGATCTTGATGGCAAGCCAACAAGCAGGTTCGTGCAGGTGTAAGTGGTTCTTCAAATAACCTGGACCCAACCATTTAGGCCAAAACTAGCACTTTGAATTGGGATCGGGAATGCACTGACAAACAGGGCAGCTGGTACAGGAATGGTGTAATATGATCTGTCTGGTCTAAGTTCAACAAGTACTTGAGTGAACACATTCTTACCAGCTGTACACTCTTTAAACCAGACAGGTATTCAGTAGACTTGTAAGTACAAATCAACATGCTTAGAGGGGGAAACCCCCCCACAGAGAACTCATCTTGGGACTGCACCACTTCTGAATACTGGTAAAAACCACAGACCTCCTTTCCTGTGGAAAAACTGCAGGCTGCAGAGAAAGGGTTTTAACTACTGGGGAACGTTACGGAGTTAAATGTAACTCTTTTTTCCCTTGGCACAACATTCTTGTGTGATAGTCTACTATCAGCCAGTTGTCTTAACCAGAGGTCCACAATAGCAATTGTTCATCCCCCTTCTGGTAAACACGTGAACCCTGTTCCTCTTTCTCAGCTTGGAGTTGTGGGGTGTGGAATAATCTCCATGGTTGTGCTGTGCTTCTCAGGTATTCCAAACACCTCCACACCATAATATGACAAGGGCATGCCCGTGCCCTCAAGTTTGGAGTTTGGCCGTACTTGGTGATACCACTACTTGTTAAAAAGATAAAGGATCTTTTAATATAATTTTCCCATCAATTTTGGAATCTTGATTATAGATTGTTTCCTATTACAGTAACACCAGAGCCAAAGTGGCTTAAAAAATAAAGTTCTAATCCCATCAGTGTGGTTCAAGATCCAGATTTTTTTTTTTAAAATATTTTATTAAATTTTAAAACAATACAAAGAAAATAACATACACACATAACTAATATTGTGCTCCCATCACCATGGGACCAAACAATCCAATAACTCTATAATTGTTCATTATTCCAAAAATACAATATATCTTGACAGGGTAAACTCCCTTTCCCCCTTTTAAACACATATTCCAAAAATAAACCCCAAATATCCTTAAAATTATTTTTCTTTAATTGACCCCTTTTGCATTTAATATTACAAGTCAACATATCATTCAAAGCCATATCCCATACTTCCTTATACCATTCAGTAATAGTGAAAACTTGCTGGATTTTCCAAGATCCAGATTTTAAACACGTATTGGCATTGATTTCAGCTGACCTCTGTCAGCTTCATTTTTTTGTAATTCTTAATGCTGGATGAAAAGTGAAGGTGTCTTCACTCTGAAATGCAAACTACCTGCTATCTTCAAATACAAACTGGGAGGAAATGCTATCTTAAAGGTTTTACTGCATAAAAAGTTATGCAGCAGGGAAGGGAATGTGAACATTTGTGCAGTCTATGCTGTAGTGTTGCGTGTTTCAAGCCATATTGAACCAGGGGGCAAATTTTCATCTGCGATTACAGTTTTAGTTGATTGATCTGTCAGAGCAGGCAGCCATAATTGAGAAATGTCATACAGAGGAAAAGGACAGCACAAAGCAAAACTAAAAAAGATTGAATGCAGAAAACCTAGTAGTTTTTAGTGAAACCTAATTGTCGCCACAGTTAACTGTATTCAAAACCTAGGTTTATAGTAAAAGAAAATCAGCGAAGTATTTCTATATATAACATTATAAGGCCCTTACTCGGTTTTTTCCAGTAAGCATGTGCTTATTTCATGATTTAAAAAAAAATAAAAATGGGAAAATGGCATTTCGGATTTGCTGTTCATCTATAGTTGCTAATGAAGTTTTTAAGCAAAACCCAAAACACCACATCAGAATGTAGAATGAATCAATATTTTAAGCCTAAACATAAATACATAAAATCTGATTTACAGTATTGGTAGATGGACAACAGACCCTTCATTTATACCTTGTCATCTAGACAGCTTTATATTAAATTTAGACAAGATATGCACTTCCATATTTGTCTCATGCAGACTGGTTAGAACTGAGCAGAAACAGGACTGAATATTTTTGTGCTTTCCAAGTGTTCTTCTTTTTGATGACGTTTTTCAGAGGAGGAGTCAAAAAATATTAATGGGAGGCTCTTTGCTGCTGCAGAGGCAACCAGGCCAATGTTTCCTTTTTTTGCTGTGTTGAAATCCTTGCAGCATGGTAAAACAGGGAGCCTCAGCATTTTTGCATTGGTAAGGGGGGGGAATCTGTGTGTGTGCGTGCGTGTGTGTGTGCGTGCGTGTGTGTATGCGTACGTGCTTACACACACACACACACACGCACAACACATACACTTGCTTTGTTCACAGTGAGGGCAATGAGAGGGCTTCATTTGCCCCAGTGGCACCTGACTGACTGGGGTCATGATGGATTTGTCAGCCAGCATGGATTTGTCAAGAACAAGTTCTGCCAGACTAATCTTACTTTATTTCTTGATCAGGTAAAATCCTTAGTAGATTGTGGAAATGCTGTGGACATAATATATCTTGACTTCAGTAAGGCATTTGACAACATGCCCCATGATATTCTTATTAGCAAGCTTGCTTAGTGTGGGTTGGATGGCATTACTACTGTGTGGAACCACAGCTGGCTGGAGAACCACCCTCAAAGAGTGCTCGTCTATTGTTCCTTGTCAAATTGGAGGGAGATATCGAGTGGGGTGCTGCAGGGTTTGGTCCTGGGCCCTGTACTCTTCAACATTTTTATTAATGACTTGGAAGAAGAGGGGAAGTGCTTATCAAATTTGCAGATGACACAAAATTGGGTGGGATAGCTAATACCTCAGCAGACAAGAACAAAATTATCTTGATGGGTTAGAAAACTGGGCAGTGGGCAGAAAATAACAGAATGAAATTTAACAGAGACAAGTGCAAAGTTCTTCATTTAAGATGGAGAAATCAAATGCACAGGTGTAAGATGGAGGATATCTGGCTTGACAGTAGTATGTGTGAAAAGGTTCTTGGAGTTGTAGTCAATCACAAGCTGAATATGAGTTAGCAGTGTAATGTGACTACAAAAAAGGCAAATGCAATTTTAGGTTGCATTGATAGATGTATAGTTTCAAAATCATGGAAATTAATAGTTCCACTCTACTCTGCACTGGTCAGACTTCACCTTGAATAATAATAATGATAATGATAATAATAATTTTATTTTATACTGCCCAATAGCCAAAGCTCTCTGGGCAGTTTACAACAAGTATAAAATACGAACAATAAAAACATCATAAAAATTTCACTGTTAAAAATTTAAAAACCAAATTTAAAACCAAATTAAATGGCTAATAACAGGGTAATAAAACTAGACGTGTTGAAAAATTGGCATCCCCCCCCCCCCGTACTATTTGGAGCTGTTAAAGCAGTCTTAACCTGGTGCCGAAAGGATAGTAGCTTTTTCCAGAATTGGGGGGATACTACAGAAAAGGCCCTCTTCCTTGTTGCTGCCAACCGAGCCTCGCTTGGAGGTGCAATCAGAAGAAGGTCCCAGATGTTGAGTGTAGTGTCTGGGTAGATTGCAGTTTGGAGAGGCGTTCTGTCAAGTACAGTAATACCTTGGATTGCAAGTAACTTGGTTTGAGAGCGTTTTGCAAGACAAGCAAATTTTTAAATATTTAATTTTTTTTTACTTGATATACAAGCGACGTCTTGCAATACAAGTACTGTAGTACGGCTTAAATTAAACATCTCTGTACAAATTTTTTTGGGGGGGATTTCGTTTGGATATAAGAGTGTTTTGGATTACAAGCACATTTCCAGAACGAATTATGCTCTCAATCCAAGGCATGACTGTACTTAATATGATGTAATATTTACATTACATATTGTAAATATTACATCATATTAATATTGATGTAATTAATATTACATCAATATGTAATATTTAAATATTTAGAGGGCAGTATGTGATATAGTAGATTCAGAGCATGGTTTCAATGGAGAAAGTATTTTGTTAGACCTGACAGGAAGGTAACATTGCCAAATTACACTATCTTCCTATGTTAAGTTTAAATTACAGTATTTTTCCATGTATAAGACTATACATTTTCCTAAAATTGTTAGACTAAAAATTGAGGGTCGTCTTATACACGGAAGTAAGCCAAGGAGAGAACCGCGCGGTTGCGAAACTGCCCAGTGGGGGGCGTCTTATACATGGGGGCGTCTTATAGACGGAAAAATACGGTATCCCATACAAACATCCACCTGCTTTTTCTTACTCATTCAGACATTCACTCAAGGTACATGGTGCATATCTTGAAACTCGTATGAAGATGCCTTTTATTGAAGTTCCCTGCCCCTAACCCCAATATTATCTATTTGGATAAGCAATTGGGAAAGGGAAGGGAAGCAACTGTCTTTGTTTGCCCATCTTGCACTTAAAATACAATGTCTGAATCTATGCAAAAGATGAAATTTTCCTTGAATCTTGTTGAGGATACATTTTACATGTTCTGTTAAGGTAAAACACACATAATAAGCACTTCTGTTGCAATTTCTGCAGCTTCTGAACAGTCTTTAAGGCAGCCCCATGCAGAATGCATTGCAATAGTCTAGTTTAGAGATTATCAGAGCATAGATTACTGAAACCAGGCTCTTCCTGTCAAGATAGGGGCATAGCTGGGCAACCAGCCAGAGCTGGTAGAAGATACTCTGTGCCACGTGAGTGACAAAGATGGCTCAAGGAGGACCCCCAAGCTACGAACCTGCTTCTATCCAGGGGAGTGCAACCCTATCCAGAATAGGTTGAACACCCTCCATCCGGTCAGAGGAACCACCCACTAACAGCATCTCAGTCTTGTCTGGATTGAGTCTCTGTTAGTCCTCATCCAGTCCATTGTCACAGCCAGGTACTGGTTTAGCACATCCATAGCCTCACCTGCTGGAGATGAAAAGGAAAGATAGAGCTGCGTGTCATCAGCGTACTGAGGGCAATACACTCCAAAACTCTGGATGACCCTACTTAGTGGTTTCATGTAGTTATTGAGTAGCATGGGGGATAAGAATGATCCCTGACGAACTCCATACTGGAGAGTCCATGGGGCCAAGCAGTATTCCCCAAGCACCACCACCTGCACCCAGCCATCCAAGTAGGAGCAGAATCACTGCAATGAATTACTCCCCCACTCCCAACTCAGACAGCTGCCCCAGAAGGATACCATGGTCGATGGTATCGAATGACCAAAGCTGTTTCTGTGCCAAAACCAGGCCTAAACCCCCACTGAAATGGATCCAGATAATCAGTCTCATCCAAGAGCGCCTGGAATATAGTGTCTAGCTCAGGACATCACACTTTAAGAAGGATCAGATAAATTGGAATGAGTTCAGAGAAGGGGGGCAGTAAAGATGATCGGGATGAGAAACTAAGTCCAATGAGGAAAGATAGAAGGAACTTGCTTGTTTAGCTTTGAGAAGAGACAACTGAAGAGGGATATGATAGCACTTTTCAAGAACCTAAATGGTTGTTACACAGAAGAAGGTTGCAACCTGTTCTCTATCGCCAAGACTGTAGGACACAAAATAATGGGCTTAAGTTCCAGGACCGCAGATTTTGGTTGAACATCAGGAAAAACTTCCTACTGGTCAGAGCAGTCAGACAATGGAACCAACTTCCTAGGGATGTGCTCTCCATCGCTGGAGGTATTCAAGCAAAGACTCGCCAGTCATCTGTCAGGGATGCTTTAAACTGGATTCTCAAACTGAGCAGGGTGTTGGACTTGATGGCCTAAATGCCCCTTCCAACTATATAATTCAGTGCAAGCAACAAGAAGTCCTGTTTTGTTTGTTGTTGTGTTTTAAATGATGGTGAATAAGCATTAATAAAAGGGGAATATAGAAGATGTGAACAGCTATGAAAAAGGTATGTTTGGTTTCCCCCCCTGAAGGCTCCTTTTTCACCCTGCAATTTTTTGTGAGGAAAAATGTAGTGTAGCTCTAAAAAGTAAAACAGATTCACACATTATGTAAGGCAGGAGGTCATCCTAAGGAGGTACGGAGCAAGCAGCATATGCTTGAAGGTGTCTAGTGCCCCCCCCCGCCTCAACTGCTGGCTGAATCTGAATGCCACTGTTCATAGTCTAGGTACCACTGAGATCCTGGAATGCAGTCTGATCATTTGCACACATTCTGTTCCAGCTTAAAACTGCAAACTTTCTTTCTGGAATGGACCCTTGCTTCGGACAGTAACTGCCCTCTGTTCTGCATATGTTATCAGGTTGTCACCAGGCACAGCTTCAGGCACATGACACCCAGTCTCTGAGCAAAGAGCAAGGATGTGTTCCCCTATTTTAAACATCAAAGCTATATGGAAGTTGTTTTTCTCATGAATGAATCTGTACTGAAGTTACAACTGCAATATAGAATAGGCAGGGTGGTCACTCTATTGAAGTGGCAGTCCCAAGTGCGAAACATTGAGATATTGCATAATTTTCCCCTTTTCTGAGTGCAGTCAAACTCTAATATATCTGATGGTTGCACCCTTTGTTGGCTTCTTTATAACACCAAAAAGAGAAAGAAAAGAAAAAAGTAATGTTTCCAAGTTACTAGGTACAAATAGATGAAAGTGTCTATTTAAAAACATAGGACTTTCTTTCCCAATCTGGTGCCCTCCAGATATTTTGGCCTACAACTCCTAACGTTCTTGGCCATTGGCCACATTGACTGGGGCTGATGAGAGTTTGTTCAAAATATCTGGAGGGCACCAGGTTGAGGAAGGCTAACATAGGAAAAGACTTTAATCAAGCTATTTCTTTGCCACTGCTTCTCTTCTTGTCTTCTACATTGTTTTCACTGGAGAAACATTTGAAGCTGAAGGCAGAAGACATTTGGCATTTATTTTCAGCTGAAATATGTTGTGTCCTAAACCAGACTGAGACTGGAATGTTTTGTAAGATTGTTTTGAGGATTCAGACTTTGTTATTCTGCCTCTAGTTAAAATAGACTAATGGATTTATTGGTGTGTCTGTGTGTGTTTGTTCTGTTGTTGTGATCTTTGCCTGTTAACATATATATATATATATATATATATATATGTTTTAGAAATTTGTTTTAAGAATTATGATCATCTTCTAAACATGACAAATCACTCTCATGTCACAATGTCTAATCAGTGCAACTATATCTGTTCAAACACTTCATATAAGAATTTACACTATTGTATATATACATTCTTAGCATTAATTCCTATTGTTTCCTAGATATATGAATCTTTAGTGTGTATGAAAGGTGATCAGTTTCACAATTTGTATTCAGAACAGTTTCAAGAACTTCATGATGCTGTGAGCTGTTTGAAATGGAGCAGACTGCCTTGGAAGGTGGTGGGCTCTCCTTCATTAGAGGCTTTTAAGGAGAGACTGAATGGCCACCTATAGTAATGGTAGTGCTGTAGTAATGGATTTTCTGCATTGGAGGGTATTGGGCTGGATGATCTTTGAGGTCCTTTCCAACTCTGATTCTATGACGTCTGAATTGTGTATTTTTAAATGGCATTGAGATTACCAGTGGTGCCTACATCCCACGTATAAAAGTAGGACCTCCAAATGTTGCACTTGAGTTTCAGCATGATGTGCCATGATAGTTAAACTATGGAATTCATTTGATGGCCACCAATTTGGATGGCTTTAAAAGTGGATTGAACCAATTCAGGGAGGATCAGGCTATCAATGGCTCCCTCCAGTGTAATGGCTATATGCTACCTGCAGTATCATGGGCAGTATGCCTATGTACACTGGTTGCTGGGGAACATGGCAGGAGCGGTGCTGTTGCATTCAAGGTTTCCTGTAGGCAGCTGGTTGGCCACTGTGTGAACAGCATGCTGGACCAGATGGACCCTTGGTTTGATCCAGCATGGCTCTTCTTATGTTCTTATGATAAATCGACATTCCTTTATTTATGGCTATGGCCTGAAGGACACTTGCCCAAATTCTTGAAATATTTGGTTCGAACCAGAACAGTGAGAGTACAATCTTCCTCAACTAATGGGGCTTTCCTGGCCCCTCCTCCTACTGCAACTCCTTCCTGAGGGTCAGGGAACCCTCTGAAACAGTATGGGATGGAGTTTAGAGAGATGCAACAGGAGGGGGAATTGGAAGCATTGGATTCTCAAGGAGCGCCTCCAGCAACATCAAGTAGGCCGCTCAACAAGGTCTGCCACGGACGGCCTTCTCCTTATCCCATCAGCCAGAGCAGCCAGGCTGGTGGGGACTAGGAAGAGGGCCTTCTCTGTGGCGGCCCCCACATTATGGAACTCCCTCCCTAGTGACCTTCGCCATGCCCCCTCCGTGATGAGCTTCCGCCGTGCATTAAAAACATGGCTGTTCAGGCGGGAATATGGGGTGGGTTAGGTTTTTAATGAGAATTTTTTTATATTGTTTTAATTATTATGTTTTATTGTGTTTTATTGTATTTTAATTGTACATCGCCCAGGGTGGCCGGGTGACCGGCCAGATGGGCGATTGATAAATATAATAAATAAATAAATAAAAATAAATTCTGGAATTTTCAATTGTAACTTGGGACTTGTTCAGATGCTACTTTCAAGGGAGAAATCTCAATATCATAAGACTCTTGGGCATATGCATACACATACTTCCTCTCTCTTCTCCTCGTCCTCACACCCCTGCTTGGGCAGGCAAACTGGAGAGTATGTCTTTTTCCCTCCAGAAGATACCATCTGAACATGGCTTCAGTCTATAATCTTATATACAGTCAAATCTTATATACAGTCAATATCTTGTGATATTGAGATTTCTCCCTTGAAAGTAGCATCTGAACAAGTCCCAAGTTACAATTGAAAATTCCAGAGTCAAATGTTCAAAACTATATTAAACAGTAAAGAGCTCACACAGCGTGTTTGCTATTTCTTTCAGAAACTGTTCTTAAATAAGTTTATGCTTCGGATGGAAATATTTCCTATGGTAAGTACACTACCTAATTTAATTTAAATCTCCGTAACAAAGTGATACACCTAACAATTGTTAATTCCCTTCTAATGTCACTTTCTAAAAAGCAGAACTGAGTTTTTTTATTAACTATGCAGATTCTTTCATTTTTAAATTCCTTTAATTTACTTTTATTTATTGTGTTAACAGTAACAGATTTATTGACTAATTGGTTCCCCCCCCCCATCTCAATTCTGAGGATACTGGTGATACTTTTCTCAGGTATTGGTTTAAAAGCCCATATATTGCTAGTTACTCTGGACATCCTAGTTTAACTGTAAAGTTTATCACTGGTGCTGTTCTGTTTAAAGCAGGGGTCTTCAAACTAAGGCCCGCGGGCCACATCCGGCCCACCTTGCCTTTTTATCCGGCCCGGCGGCTGATCGGTGGAAGCAGCCTTTTTTTTAACTCTTTCGATTCGAACAATGCTTGAAGCTGATTCTTATGTCGGTGTTCCGCATCCGGCGTAATTACATCATTTCCTGCCGACACTCGGCTCTCTCCCTTTCTCTCTCTCTCGTCCCCCCCTCTCCCCTTGTTAACTGTCTTGTTAATTGCTGTAAACCGCCCAGAGAGCTTCGGCTATTGGGCGGTATAAAAATGAAATAAATAAATAAAATAACTTTCCATTTAAGGGGGAAAAAATCACCCCTATCAAGTAAAAAAAAAGGACCCGGGTCCTTTTTTTTTTTACTTGATCCATTCGTTCATATTTTTTTCAAACTATAGTCCGGCCCCCCAACAGTCTGAGGGACAATGAACTGGCCCCCTGTTTAAAAAGTTTGAGGACCCCTGGTTTAAAGCATAGCATAATATCTACAAAAGGGATTGACATGTATGCCTGTTCTAATGCTTTACTGTCACAAGTGTTGTAAACTGCCCAGAGAGCTTCGGCTATTGGGCGGTATAGAAATGAAATTAAATAAAATTAAATAAATAAATAATCTGTAGTTTACAACAGAGAATTATAATGTTGTTCCCATGGGTTTCTGAGGTGCAGCTGTAGAGCTTATATTCAAAACACACACCACTCTACACAAATGTCTTTTCCCCCCTTGTTGTGTATTATACTTTCAAGTATTCTTGTGCATTTGTCAAGCATATTTCTCAAGATCGTTAAAAAAATTATTCCCTTTTCTGTTTTCCCATTAGGGAGAATTTTGTACACTAGAAAACTGTTACATTTTCCACCTATTTAGAAGTACCAACATCTAAGGCCTGTGGCTTACGCTGGCTCAGCTTGTCTGAGCATGGAAAGCTAAGCCGGGTCAGGCCTGGTTATTACTTTGATGGGAGACCCCTCCTCTAGTTTCCTGCACTGAGCAGGGGGTTGGACTCGATAGCCTTGTAGGCTCCTTCCAACTCTATCTATGAAATCTAAGTCTCTGACAAGAAAAGCAGACTGTTAGGATTATGCTGATTGGGATTCTTATTTCTTTTTAATCTTCCATTGTAACTGTGTGCATGATGTGTCCACTGATAATTTGTTAAACGTGTGAATGTTAAGATAATAGAAAATCATAAATCTGGTTTATCTAAATAAGCCAGGATCATAAATCCATTGGTTTTTTCAGACAAATCATAGTTAAATTTAGCTACAGTTTGTCCCATTCTGGACTTAATGACACAGTGTAGCCAGTTAAAACTGGAAGCAAATGCCCGTCACACCTTGCTGACTTCAAGACATAACACTATATAGACTTGAGGAGATAACACTATAAATTATGATGGTATAACAACCCAGGATAGATATTTTGAAGCCAGGCACGTGAGGGAAGGAAGGAGGGAGTAAGCAGGCACATAACTTGTTTCTGGTCTGAAACCATGGTTTATCAAGCTGAGATTATGATGTCTGGACTGCTAAATATATTTAGCAGCAACAATAGAGCAGTGGAATGCTACAGAAATGGAAGACCTAGTTTGTATGTAGGTTCCGAAGCAGGCTACTATGTTTTACACCATTTTTGACTCTTCCATTTCTGAACAGTTCCCCTACTCTGACCCTGTTTTGGCATCAGGAAACTGTGCTTTGTTTGGAAGTAGAAATTTTGAAAATAAAAAAACTTCTGATCTTCTCATGGTTGTAGAGGAGTAGGAAGAGAAGGTGTGTGTGTGGGGGGGCAACTTGCAATGGTTTGTGCACATAGCAGGAAACCATGGTTTCCAGTTACATTTGAACTGGGCCACAGTTCCTTGCAGATAAATGCCTAATGAATGGGCCTGATCTGTATGCAGATGGACTCCTATTGAAATGAATAGTGCAGCCTGCCTGTGCTGAAGGCTTCCATATATACATGTAAATGCACCTGGATTTCTGGATGGGTATTTATACCTGTTCATACTGGCTGAGATCCAAAGACCTATTTTGGGTGTGCTTGTTGGGATGTTTTACTTCTTTTCATTTGAATAGCAAAACCCCATGTTATAGCATAGCCTAAACTGCTTCGTCAGTTTCAAAAGTTGTTTGCCATATGACACCAGGAGATGCTGTTCAAGAAACAGGCCTGTGGCTCACGCTGGCTCAGCTTGTCTGAGCGTGGAAAGCTAAGCAGGGTCAGGCCTGGTTATTACTTGGATGGGAGACCCCTCCTCCAGTTTCCTGCATTGAGCAGGGGGTTGGACTCGATGGCCTTGTAGGCCCCTTCCAACTCTATGATCTATGAATCTATGAATAAACATAAACTCAGAGTCCTCTTGGGTGCACAGAAATACTAGTTCTTTGGATCTCAGCCAATGGCTTGCATTGCAAGTCTGAAAAAAGAAAGTAACTTTAATTGCAGTTGTCTGTGTGTGTGTGTGTTTTAATATAAATGATATAACTGTTATTTTTATAATTAAAACTACTTCAGTTCTTCAGTTTGCAACTTATTTTAAAGACTGATTTTAATTATAGGATATTTTGTTACCTCCAGTTATTTTAAAAGTATAAATATTAGTTCTTCTAAGTACTTCTAATTACACAATTAACAATGATACCTATACTTTTAAAATAACAATGTAATATCCCGTAAGTAAACTTGAATCTTTGAAATAAAAATGCTAGTTGGTAGCCAGCCTCAAACAGCTTTGCATATAATGCCTCTGACAAGCAGAGCAAAGGCAGATATCCACAAAAACAGGAAGTTCTTTTGTTTGCCCTTCCTTAGCAGTCCTGAACTATGTGTTAGATATGCACCTTTTATAGATGGCTACTAAACTTTTGAAAGAATATTCCTTCTCTAGGCCTTCAGTTCCTTTCCAGAAATTGCCTAATTTCCCATTTCTCTCCTGCAGTTGCTAAACATTTGCTTTAAATATTGCCAGTAACTGGAAATGGGTGTGTATTATGAGAATACTGTATTTAAGTAAAGTTTAATGTTGGAGAAGAAGGCAAAAGGCATTCTGCAAATGTAGACACAATGTATTTAATAGGAGCAGTGAACAGAGATTTACCATCTACAAAAAGGGCAATTGCAGATCTGCTCCAGTGATAATGAGAGGAGACGCGAGGTCAAGGATTCCATCTTTATTCAGAAGATGCCACACTGACAGCAGTCATATTTAACACTAAGCTAGGATTTGTTTCTCCCAAATTGTGGTTTGTTTGAACATCTGAACCTGTCCCAGGCAAACCACAGTTTATTTTTTGGCCACAAACCCCAATTTGAAGCCATGGTATGTCATTTTACAGCTCACGGCTTGCTGTAACACTGGTTTGTCATTACGTACAAACCTGAATTCCTGGGTTATTCCTGTGTCCTGCCCAAGCTGCTCACCAACTAACGGAGGTGTGAGGCAAGAGTAACTGCTCCACCTTCCTTCCAGGTAAACGGGCTCGCTTAACCGTAGGCTGCCACCATCCTCTTATCTGTTCCTCAGAGCATACGGGCAGAGAGGGAAACCTGAAGCCCTTGGATCCTCTAAGGCTGAATACTGGGGAAGAGGGAGATTAACAAATCATAAGAGAGTGAAAGTAACTCAGGGAGAATGACTTCTACTAGATGCCACAGCCTCATATCTGCTTCGTTGGCGTGCAAGACACAGTCAAGTGTGGCACCTTTGTGCCATTAATACCCAATGTATGTTGAAATTAATATGGAATTGGAGGTGTACACCCCAAAATAAGGTTTGTGCCACCCCAAATTGTATGCCTAAACCTTGAGTGAAATGTTCTCTAGGAGCTGGCATACTGTTGCATGAGAGTAGAGTGATACCAGGTTTTGTGAAGTTGGCTTCCCTTGGGGTGGGGTGTGTGCTGGGGTGAGGTGGGGGAGTTGGATTGAACTCACACCTGCATTTTGGAACCAGAGAACTGTAGACTGGAACACTAGTACTTCTATAGCATGGTTATTCTTGCTGTGCTTGATACCAAGGAGAGATTCATGGATGTCTATGCCGGTATGTCTGGTAAAAGCCATGACCCAGCTGTCTTCTGGTCTTCTCCCCTGACAGGAGAGCTGTCAGTATTCCAGTGGTGCTCATCAAGAAAGTTTCTGTGTCCTCCCTCATCATGGCTAACCAGGCATTTGCTCTGGAAACCTGGCTCATGGTGCCTTATAGGTTACCAAGGACAGCCAAAGAGAATAATTTCAATTAATATTGTAGGCTGAGGTTACCTGTGGAGGGACCCTTTGGCATCAGGAGAGGATGCTTTACACCTTGTTGAATATGGAAGAAGACCTTGTTGTTGACATGATCGTTGCTTGCTCCATTGCCTATGATATCTGCAAGATGAGATGAGATGTTTTCCCTGAGGAACACCCAGGCCTGCCAGAGCCAGGATCCAAGGGTGATTCAATTCCTATGGAAGTGAGCAGAAAGATCTTCTGCCTTAACCGATGAACACTTGGTCTGAGCATTCCAGACATCATGAGGTGAGGGCAATCAGAACTGCCATGTTGCAGGCCTTACTCTTGGGGCAGATAGACTTCAGGCCTGCAGGATCTACTTTGTTTCTTTTACTAGAACCCCAAGATCCACCAACTGGAGCCTTGTGCAGAAAACATGAAGATAGAATTAAAGAATTATGTGCCAAAAAATTTGTTTAGGGTACCAGTGGTTAATGGAGCACACAGATCTTCTACAGCAAAATCCACCTTTGGGTAACCAAAGCTTTATTCATCTCAGCAGTATATTTCTGGTCAGGAGGGGATTTTTTGTTGCTGCTATTGTTAAATTGATTTGGGGGTCAGAAATCCTTAGTGATCTATGGAGTTATATCTGGGTGGGATTGTGAAACTATTTCAGTGTGGTCTTTTGGTAATAACTGGACAAAGTTCCTACATTTGGTGCTTTGCTGGATGCTTATTGTTCTTCTTCGTGGTCTCTGTGCATCACACATATGGGCTCTGCGCGTGCGCGGAGGCCGCTTCGGGAAGATTCTAAAGCTGAGGTAAATTTTGGGCGGGAACCCCTCCCCCCTTGCGTCTCCTTTACGCGGGTTCCCGCCCTCTCCCTCAGTTCCTCTTCGACCGCCATCGCGTGTGGCTGTTTCTTCGAGAGGTTCTTCGATTCTACTATAGAATCCAACTACAAACTGAGATTTCTTCAGATCTTTTCCCCCCTTTCGTCGTGGGATCTTTCAATATCGCCGATTATGGCTCCAAAAGCCCCCTTCCGCAAATGCGTAAGGTGCGGGACAAAGCTTCCTCCGGCGGAGGGGCACTCACTTTGTCTTTCCTGCCTTGGAGAAGGCCATAATGTGGACGCTTGTCATCATTGCCAAGCGTTCACAAAACAAGCGAGGAAGCACAGGGCGGACAAATTGACGGCGATTCTTTACAAGAGGGCCCTCCAACCGCCCGCGGAAAAGCCTATCCCTTTGGCTAGGCCTAGTACGCCGCCTTCACACACGGTCTCCTCAGCGGACGCTCAGGAGGCCTACATGGCCACAATGATATCAAAAAGCAAGGCCAAGAAGGCTCGCAGAGAGAAAGAGGAGGCGAAAAGAAAAAGCAAGGAACGGAAGGAAAAAGCAAGGAGACTAGCGAAAAAATTGGCCTCGTCGCTCTCGGGATCGAGATCGACGCTAGCTCCGGATCCGACGGATGTCGCGACCGCTGAACGCCCGGCTGGGCTCAGATCTCCTCCTGCTGCGGCTCCCTCGGGCTCGAGGGACCCACCGCCTTGCTCCATGCCGAAGGCTCCTTCAGGCTCGAAGGAAGCTGGCCAAGCCCTCTCGGTTTCGGATGGTGAGATCGTGGACTCGCCTTCGGATTCAAGGCCCCTGGCACAGACCTCTGCTCTGCCGGCCCTTGCCTCTCCGGCTCGTGAAGTACGGGCTCGTATCCCACGGACTCGGTCCAGGTCACTCGAGATCGAGGAGGTGTTGATCACCCGGGACCGGGCATCATCCAGATCTTCCGCCTCACATAGATCGCGAGACCCCCCACGATACAGGGAGAGGTCTCACGATTCGAGGGACTCGAGATACTCTTTGGCATCCCGCGACAGCTACAGTTGGGGACGCTCCCCTGTGTCTGAATACAGATACCAGACGAGGGTTTACTGGTCCCGAGAAAGGTCGCCACTCAAGAGTCGGACCCCACCAAGGCGGGAGAGGGCACGTTCGAGCCCCAGGAGATCCCCTCCGACTCGACTCTTGGCCCTCCCATCACAAGGTGGAGGAAGAGAGGACCAGCTAACGACGTTTTCGTTGGAAGCTGTATCCCGCTCCCGTAGGTCATCGACTCCGGGGTCTCCCCTAACGAACTCGGACTCGATCGTTTCTCTCTCACCGTCATCCACGTCTCCGGACCAGAATGTCTCCACTCAGGCCGCAGTATCCCCTTCTGAGGATATGGGCACCTTCCAGGAACAAATCTTTCGGATGGCCTGGCCCTCGGTCTAGAGACGGCGGTTGAGGAGAAGAAAGCAGTCGACCCCCTCTTCGATGCTGTTTCGAAATCTCCTTCGGGTCCGACATTACTGCCAATCACTCCGACGATGCTGGAGACAGTACAGGGATCATGGAGCTCCCCATCCACAGCTCCCCCTGCGGCAAAGCGCCTTGATGCGCTCTACAAAATCAGGCCAGACACAGCCAAGTTTCTCTTCTCTCACCCAACTCCGAATTCAATGATAGTGGAGTCAGCACAGTCCAGGTCGGGCAAGCAACACTCCACTCCGTCAGACCCCGAAGGAAAAAGGTTAGACAACTTCGGACGAAGAGTCTACACCTCGAGCGCCCTGGGGATCCGGGTCTCCGGGTACCAAGCTATGATGGCTAGGTACCAGCTTTTCCTTTGGGAGAAAATGAGCGGGCTGATAGACTATCTACCGGATGAGAAGAGAGACTTGGCCAGGGTTTTCCAGGCCGAAGCGACAAACACCTCCAGGCAGCAGATTCACACTGCCAGACATCAAGGGGACTGTCATGGGAGATCCCTGGTGAGTGCACTCGCCCTACGCCGGCACGCTTGGCTACAGTCCTCAACATTGACAACAGAGGCTAAGGCCAAAATTGAGAACCTGCCCTTCAACGGAGTTGGCCTCTTTAACGACAAAACAGACGACTCCCTCGATGCGGTCCAGAAAGCCCGGGTGAATGCAAGAAAGATGGGCCTCCTTCCGCTACCATCTTCTAAACCGTTCAGACGCCATAGGTGGGCCCCATATCTGCCCCCAACAGCTCCGGCCCAGCAAGGACAGCAACAACAGCAGTGGCAGGACAGTCGTTCTCGTCCACAGCAGCCCCGGGCACCGAACCGTCAGTACCAGCAGCAACGGTACTGGGGCTCCCGTAAAGGAGGTGACTTTCAAAGGCGATGGGTTTGATGCGACCCAAGGCACAACCGACACCTCGACTCCGATCCTTCCGACTCTGATCCTTCCGGCTCGACCTCAGTTTGGAACTCGACTATCCCTCTTCCTACCATCATGGAAGAAAATTACCACCGATCGTTGGGTTCTGGACATTATTCGGCATGGGTACAGGATCGAGTTCGATTCTCTCCCACCTTTTCGTGGCATCCACACCACGCAGCCATCCCTGGCGCTGCGGGAGGAGGTCGATTCCTTGTTGCTCAAAGGGGCTATCGAAATGGTTCCTTCACACCTTGCACAGGACGGCCTTTATTCCAGATATTTCACGGTGTCAAAGAAGGACGGAGGACTCCGACCGATCCTGGACCTTCGTTCAGTGAACTTCTACATTCCACCCAAGAAGTTCAGGATGGTCACTCTCCAGTCGATCTTGCCTCTCCTCTGCAAGACCGACTGGTTTGCATCCATCGATCTCCAGGATGCCTACTTCCACATAGGGATCCATCGAGACAGCCAAAAATACCTGAGGTTCAAGATCGGATCCGATACCTACCAGTTCAAGGTACTCCCATTCGGACTCTCGACGGCACCTAGGGTTTTTACCAAGTGTATGACAGTGGTTTGCGCTGCGCTTCGAACTCAAGGGGTGACACTCTACCCTTACCTGGACGATTGGCTCATCGTAGCACCTTCTGCTCAGGAGCTTCGGAGCGCTCTCCGCCTGACTACCGACACTTTGAACACTCTCGGACTCTGCCTCAACACAAAGAAGTCCACACTCTTTCCAATTCAAAGGATCCAATTCATCGGAGCATTCTTAGACGCTACTGTCGGTCGCGCCTTTCTACCAAAAGACAGAACTCTAAAAATACTTACCCTCGCCTCGAAATTACACAAGGCGACCTTGTGCACAGCTTATTCGATTCAAAGGCTCCTCGGCCTCATGGCCTCGGCCATATCGGTCGTTCCTCTCTCTCGACTTCACATGCGCCAGCTCCAAAACTGGTTCATAAGGTCGTTCGATTCCGAGATGAATGCACATCGAGCCCGACTGTCGATTCCGGCCACCATAAAGCGATCGCTTCTTTGGTGGATGACGCGACACAACCTGACAAAAGGACTACCATTCCAACCCGTCTCGCCTTCACTCACGCTAACGACGGATGCTTCTCTCCTAGGCTGGGGAGCTCATTGTGGGGACCACACAGCGCAAGGCCAGTGGGGCCCACAAGATCGAGGGAACCACATCAACGTTCTCGAGCTCAAAGCTGTGTGGAACTCGATGAAATCCCTCGAATATATACTTGCTGCGAGGCACCTACAGGTGGTCACAGACAATACCACTGTTGTAGCCTATCTGAACAAGGAAGGAGGCACCCGCTCGATACGACTAACGAATATCTGTATATTCAGCTGGATGATTCCTCGCCATATCTCTGTGAAAGCCATCCACATCGCTGGGAAGGACAATACTCTTGCGGATGCCCTCAGCAGGATGTCTCTCGACTCTCACCAGTGGCAACTCGAGGACCGAATTCGACAGTCCCTTTTTCGACAGTGGGAGACTCCGATGGTGGATTTATTCGCCACTGCAGCCAACACAGCGTGCCACATTTTCTGCAGCAGAGCAGGGCACGACAGCTCATCGATCGGAGATGCGTTCCTGATAACTTGGTCGGGGACTCTGTTTTACATATTCCCTCCGATCCCGTTACTTACCAAAGTCATTTCAAAGATCCAGTCCTAAGGCACGAACTGCATACTTGTGACCCCATGGTGGCCAAGACAGGCCTGGTTTGCACCACTCCTCAGATTGTCCAGGGGAGAGTATCATTGCCTACCGAACTCGACAACAATCCTCTCTCAAGCTCAAGGCTCACTGCTTCATCCGAATCCATCCATTCTGAGGCTTACAGCCGGGCGAATCTAATACCGAGCTCCCTCCCGTCAGAAATCAAACTCGTGCTGCGGGAGGCCTGGAAACCGTCCACTAGAGCCTCCTATGCAAGAAAATGGAAAGCCTTCTGCGAGTACCTTGGGGACATCAAGGTACCCTACCCTAAGGCGCCTATCCATCATGTGCTGCAATTCTTGCTCCATCTGCAACACAAAGGGCTTAAGACGAGCTTGTTGAAAGTCTACTTAGCTGCCTTATCAGCCTTCCATGATGGCCAGGACGGATATACATTGTTTTCGAACCCGTTGGTCAAGCGTTTCATGAGAGGACTAAAGAATATGAACCCCTCATTTAAACCAGTCACTCCCGTTTGGGACCTACAGTTGGTTCTGCAGGTACTCATGGCTAAGCCATTTGAACCAATGGCGACATCAGACCTTCGCTTACTAACCTTTAAGACTGTATTTCTTGTCGCCATCACCTCTGCTCGCAGAGCATCGGAGCTGACAGCTCTAAGAGTGGACCCACCATACCTTAGTTTCCATAGGGATAAGGCGGTGTTGCGTCCAGACTTGGCCTTCCTTCCTAAGGTCGTGTCTTCTTTCCATCTTAACCAAGTCATTGTATTGCCAGCATTCTTTCAAAGTCCGTTGACTCCATTGGAGCATCAGCTTCACATGTTGGACGTACGAAGGGCTCTATTATTCTACAAGTCCCGTACTGAGTCCATCAGGAAGTCTCCCCGTCTCTTTGTTTGTTACGGTGGACGCTCCAAAGGCCTGCCAGTCTCGACCCAACGTCTATCCTCGTGGATTGTAGACTGTATCGAGCTAGCATATGAACTCAAACGACAACTGTTGCCGAGCTCGGTACGAGCTCACTCTACCAGAGCCGTATCAACCTCGACGGCTTTCGCAAGGGGAGTCTCGTTGATGGATGTTTGCAAGGCGGCTACATGGTCCACGCCTTCAACGTTCGTAACGCACTACCAAGTCGATGTTCGATCCCGGAGGGACAGTGCATTTGGCAGAGCTGTCCTTTCCTCGGTCCTACAATGATGACGACACCGACCCTCCACCGGTAAGTCAGCTTGCTACTCTGCCCATATGTGTGATGCACAGAGACCACGAAGAAGGAGGACAGGTTGCTTACCTGTAACTGTGGTTTTTCGAGTGGTCATCTGTGCAGTCACACAACCCGCCCATCCATCCCCGCTACGGTGTCACTATCGAGTTCGATGGTGTACTGAACCGGGACCCTTGGGCGCACTATAATCGATACCGTGTAGCACCATCGAATTCGACTTTCGGTATTGGTATCAAGAAATTGGGAAAACTTCTTCTTATGTTCTCCCTTAGCACTGGGATCGCGATGGCGGTCTCAGGGGAACTGAGGGAGAGGGTGGGAACCCGCGTAAAGGAGACGCAAGGGGGGAGGAGTTCCCGCCCAAAATTTACCTCAGCTTTAGAATCTTCCCGAAGCGGCCTCCGCGCACGCGCAGAGCCCATATGTGTGACTGCACAGATGACCACTCGAAGAACCACAGTTACAGGTAAGCAACCTGTCCGTATTGATTGATAACATGGGGGAGGCTCAGGGTTTCTTTCCCTGTGGGCTGGTGCTTGGGGGTAGAGTGTCAGTGGGATATGTATTCATATGTTTGTTCATGCCTAGTAAGACACCAGTGTGGACTGCTAAGAGATTTCATGAAAATTCCATGGGGATGCAGTGGGTTGTCTTGAAGAGAGAACTTTTTCTTTTCCATTTTGATAAAAAAGAATTAACCAATTCAGGAATCAAGCTTCCTTTGGTTGTGTTTTGGTGGTGGTAGTGGGAGTTCTCAGAGGAGAGTTCTCTGCCTTGTGTGTAGAGCTGCCTTGTGTCAGTGGGCTGGTGACTGTAAAGCCTTGCCACTCCTTGATAGTCATGAAGTAGTTTGGGACACCAGACTGGAATTGGCAGAAGATGGAGGGCGTGGGGCAGGAATTGGCTAAAAAAGCTGTGGTTTATTTGCTTGTCTGGGAGCCAAAACTTAGCTTATAAAACAAATCATGGCTAACACAAATTCTGGCTTAGTGTTATGTCTGAATGTGCCCATTAACTTTCAATTCAGTAGCAAACCCCAGTATTTTCCTAGCTGCATCAGTGTCTGAATGATATTGCTTTATGAATTAAGAAGATGGTATTTCTAGTAGGCAGAATGGAGAACTAGGTGTAAAGCCTAATATTTATCCTAGACTGATCTTGCTAGAGCAGTCATTGCCCTGGAGACTTTCAGATTGTTATTTCTTTGTTATTTCTTCTGATATGGGTTTCTGGTAGTGGTTCGCCATTGCTTGCAGTTTATTCATAATGTAACAGCATGGTTACTTCCTAGCTTGAGCCAACTGTTGTCAAATTACACCCAAACTGTGTTCTTTACATTGACTGCTAGTAGACGGGTAGATTGAATATAAGATTGTATTGCTGAATAGGCTATTTTAGAGACCAGGTCCTGGAACCCTCCTTCTGGTAGCTATTGCACAATATTGACTGTTAAGGGGTCTTGCCATTGTGCTTTGCCAGCAGGTGATGGGGCTTTTGCAAAGGTAGGTCCCTCAATAGCCTTTCCATAGAAATTTGAATTGATTCCTCTTGTGAGTACACTGACAACTTTTCTATTTTCACATGTTTTAGGGGCTCCCTTGTTGGTTCTCTTTTCAATGTATCCTTCCTATTTCAACTTTCCCATTTTAAGATGTATGAATGTTTTTAATGCGATGTTGTTGCTTTTTATGAGCATGAAAGTGCCTATATTACATTGCCCTGAAATCTTTTGTTTATTTGTTTTTGAACAGCTTGAACACCAGTGGTTGGGCCTTTTTGCTCATGTTTTTGGTTGCAGTTGAATTTTGGTGTAAGGTTCAATATTCACTGAATTATGAACAGAGTATTGAGCTGTTATGGTTATCTAGTTTTGGACTATTCTGGGGTTAACTAACTAGAAATTTTGTTGTGCCAGAGCCTAACATTGACTTCAGCATTACTATGAGCTGGCTACCTGATGATGCAGGGCTGGAAGTGGATGATACATCCACACCCAGTAAGCAAATGAAAATCTCAGTTTTCATCACTGTTTCCAACTCATGATTTGAAGCCAGTCTTGAATTTGAAAGCTCCCCTACTTATTGGCAAGCAGATGTATGGTGTGGGGACGAGGAAAGACAGGTTTATAATAGATACTGTGGGGATAGGTTTTCTAAGCATCCATATTGATAAGACTCAGGATTTGATGGGTGTGTTTTAGAATAGCTTCCTGTCCAGGCTATTGTAAGCCCCCCCCAATTCACTCCTGAATCTTACTAATTTTAATGCTTAGAATACTACTGAGTAATACAATTCATAATACTTCTAGAAGAAGGCTTCTCTTTTGTTAGTATTGTTGGCTTAGGATAAAGAAGATAGACTGGGCGCAGAAACTTTAGGATACATATTGAGGTTATAGCTAGCAATTCTGATGCATCACTATAAGAAATTAATAAAGTTTGACCTGATGATATGGATATAAAATGCGCTTATTTTAGTGATATATAGCATGTACCTGTTAGGCTCACTGCCAACCTGAGAAACCTGAACTGGGCACTACCTGTCATTTTCCTCTTTGCACTGGCCAGAACAGCATGCATTTGGGAATCCCTGTGGCGTCACATTCCACCTGCTTAATATGGGCACCATTCCATTCTGCCCATGTTTTGCTGCCTTATTAGTGACCGTCCGTGCACAATGTTGTTCAGTCCTCACATGGAGCTGTTCCCTTCTCCATTTCACAGAAGTCTTTCTCCCTCTCTCAAAAGAAGTAGTGTTCTTCCCAGGAGTGTTTTTCCCAGTGCCATTTTCATGATCTAAATGCCTCCAAAGCTGTCCATAGCGTCAGGGTTGAGAAGGTTAAATACCCTACCCCAGCACTCTTGCTTTGTTCCAGTCTTGTGCTCCCCCGACATTTGAAAATTAAAACATTGGGAGATCCATTTGCATATCTCTCATGTTATATGTATTTCCACCTCTCCTTTATAAGAAGCAAGAAAAGCCCTTGATCTCTTCCTAATGTTTTTAAAAATGGGAATGGAGATGGGGCATTCTGAAGGCTATGTGCCCTTCCGTTCCTTGATTGCTTTCTGGAAGGGAGAGGCATCTGTTTCCAGCTTCCTCTCCCCCACACCCCCTGGTCCTTCCTGAGAAGGGAAGAACCCCATGCAAGGGGAAGCAAATACTAGCACTGTGCTCCTTTGCGCTATGTGATGCTCATTATGCTCTCACTCAAAAGCCTCAATAAAGCAGTATTCTGAAATCTACTTGTGGGGCTCTCTTGTTTCTAATAACCCTGGAAAGGCAAGAATCCCGCCTGCAACTTTTAGAATGCTGTTTTGCTGGGTATCCTAAGTGAGAGCACTTCATTTTTTTACTGCAAAGCAAGAAGGAGAAAGCCCTGCCCATGGGACAGTCTCTTGGATATTACCTCTTTCATAAGCGGGAAAGAGGCAATGGAAAGGAAGTTGCGCACAGGTTAGATGTGTGAGATGTGATGCTACAGGCTTCTGTGGCTACATGCTGGTCCAGTTTCTGTGTCCCATGAGAAAGAGATGGACACTGCCTCACTTATCACCCTGCCCTTCACATTTTAAGGGGCCCAAGGAAAGCATCTTGCCTGAGACCCTCAAAACTTGGAGCTGGTACTGTGTAGAAATGAAAGTAGTTTAAAAAATAATAATTTGACTATAGAAGCTAAAGTTATATAGAAGGGGGAGAGGAGGGATGAATACAGCCACTTAATGTTGCTAGTTGGCAAATTAGAAATAGAAGCTTGAAGGGATTTTCTAATTTATGCAAATGCTGATTCTTGTAGGTCTTTGCAATAGTTTCCAGCTGCTAACGCTATATATAATTTGTAAGTATGGTAATCAGCTACTAAGCAATGTAGGATTAAGTTGGTGGACCAGATGCATGGAATGATTAATGAAACATGTCTTTACAGGATGTAATGAGCTTTCATCAGTTTGCATAATTGTTTTTCTTTTTAGAATTACCTAATCATAATAGAAAATAAGAGAAGACAAAGTTTTGATAGCCTACAAGGCTATCGAGTCCAACCCCCTGCTCAATGCAGGAAACTAGAGGAGGGGTCTCCCATCCAAGTAATAACCAGGCCTGACCCTGCTTAGCTTTCCACGCTCAGACAACCTGAGCCAGCTTGAGCCACAGGCCTTCAGTGACGTTAATGGAAGATTTTTCATTCAAACATGTTTGTTTGTTCATTCATTCATTCATTTTCTATCCCGCCCAATAGCCAAAGCTCTCTGGGCAGTGTACAACAATCAATTTAAAAATACAATAAAATACAATTAAATATATCCAATAAAAACATTATAAAAATTTAAAACCAATTTTAAAAATATCACAAAAACTAAAAACAAGTTAATGTATTTAGCTAGTATTTATGTATTTACATGTATTTATGTATTCATGTATTTCTTGAAATAGTTTCAAAAAGCTGTTTTCATTGAGTTCAAAAGCTGACTTCAAAACTTGTTGACTACTTAATAGAGATCATGTGGGGAAGGAAAAGCTACAAACATGTTCAGTTCTAAGGTGGCATATCAGCTGTTGTAATAGAGGCAGAGGTTTGTCCTGTTGTGACTAAACTAATTGCCTAAGGTACAAACTTTGACCAAACTTCAAGGGTTGCTGTTGCGTGGACACACACACAGTGCTATATTCACTGTCTATCTTCCTCTGACCTCCCATTCTCATTTTTTTGGTACAGTAATGCTTATGTATTATGCTATTGTGCCTATGTAGGGCAGATCACACCATTTATGTCCTGCAGGGTAATGAAACAGGAATATGTGTGTTTCATAGCAGCAAGAGACTCCTGGAAAGGTTGACTTGTCACTGCCAAACAGAGGTCAGCAGCAGCAGTTGGAGGACTTCAGCCATCACCTTTTACTTAATTGACCTGGCAAGCTAATCCTCAGTAGCAACTCCATTACCATTAACTTTGATGGCAGAGAGGGCTTCAGCAACTTCAGGGGCCTCATCTTTAAGGCCTGATCATTCTGTGGTTCTGTTGAGCATGTGCAGAAGTGTCAATTCTTTTAGGGAGCCTGGGGAAGAATGTCTCCCTGCATGATGGATTGAGCTGGGAGGCATTGGAAACCTCAGAATTATCTCAGAATTTTACAGAATAAACAAGCCCTAAATATGAGGCCTTTGCCAGCTGTTGAAGCCTTCTCTTGTCCCCTTTGCTGGGATACATTTTGGGAAAGGGAGGTAATGGTTAAGGCTGGGCTGTGTTCCTCCAGGCTTGTTTTTTCTAAGCTTACCCAGAAAAAGCTTACAAAGATGCAGACTTTTCCAAAGAATTACCCGAGAAAGCTTGGAAATAACCAAACTAATTATGGGACGACTATGAATAGTCAGTAATCCTTTCTGAGTAGCTGTCCCCGTACTCAGTACATGTTTTGCTAGCCTGCTGTACTCATAAGTTGGATTTTGGAAGGATGAACCTCTGTTGTTGTTGTTGTTGTTGTTGTTATTATTATTATTAATAATAATAATAATTATTATTATTATTTATCGCCCATCTGGCCGGCAACCGGCCACCCTGGGCGATGTACATAGAATAAAAACAATAAAATACATTTAAAACAATATAAAAATTTTAAAATCTTAACCCACCCCATATTCCCGCCGGAATAACCAGGTTTTTAATGAGCAACGGAAGCTCAGCAGAGAGGGGGCATGGCGGAGGTTACTCAGGAGAGAGTTCCACAGTACGGGGGCCGCCACAGAAAAGGCCCTCTTCCTCGTCCCCACCAGTCTAGCTGCTCTGGCTGAAGGGACAAGGAGAAGGCGATCCGTGGCAGATCTTGTTGAGCGGCCCAATTGGTGTTGCTGGAGACGCTCCTTGAGATAGACTGGACCGGAGCCGTATAGGGCTTTAAAGGTCAAAACCAACACCTTGAATTCGGCTCGGCAAGCAACTGGTAGCCAGTGCAAATCCTTCAGCACTGGCGTGATGTGATCCTGCCGCCGGCTGCCTTTAACCAGGCGAGCCGCCGCGTTCTGTACCAGTTGTAGCTTCCGAACCGTCTTCAAGGGTAACCCCACGTAGAGCACATTACAGTAGTCTAGGCAAGAGGAGACCAAGGCATGAACCACTGATGGGAGCAGGTGATTAGGAAGGTAGGGGCGCAGCTGCCGTATCAGATGGAGTTGATACAGCGCCGCCCGGCTCACAGCTGACACCTGAGCCTCCATGGACAGCTGGGAGTCTAGAATGACCCCCAAGCTGTGGACCTGGTCCTTCAGGGGGAGATGTACCCCATTCAGCACCAGGTCAACATCCCCTAACCTCCCCTTGTCCCCCACCAGAAGTACCTCGGTCTTGTCGGGGTTCAGTTTCAGCATGTTCCTTCCCATCCAGCCACCCACTGCCTCCAGGCACTTGGACAGGGTCTCAACGGCCAACCTCGGTGAGGACTTGAAACAGAGGTAGAGCTGCGTGTCATCCGCATATTGATGACACCGCACCCCAAACCTCCTGATGATAGCTCCCAGCGGCTTGAGGTAGATGTTGAATAACATCGGGGAGAGATGGAACCCTGCGGCACTCCACAAGTGAGCGGCCGAGGGTCCGAAGCCTCCTCCCCGGGAACTACCCTCTGATACCTTCCAGAGAGGAAGGACCGGAACCACTGCAATACAGTGCCTTCCAAGCCCAAGCCCTCCAGGCGGTCCAGGAGGATATCGTGGTCAACGGTATCAAAAGCCGCTGAGAGATCGAGGAGGACTAGAAAGGAGCATTCGCCCCTATCCAAAGCCCTCCTCATATCATCCACCAAGGCGACCAAGGCCGTCTCCGTCCCATGTCCAGACCTGAAGCCCGACTGGCACGGATCTAAATAATCGGCTTCATCCAAGTGTGCCTTCAACTGAGCACCCACCACCCGCTCGATCACCTTGCCCAGAAATGGTAAATAGGGGGGGAGGAGCCTTCGCTGGCTATGGAGCAGTAGCTTTTCTGCCGAGCTCCCGGAATGATTTGAAAACATCTGCAAATACACAGGAAAGACAAATCGTGAGTTTAAACTCCTTTGCTGTTTACTTTCTGGAAGGTATGCAGATATAGAGCTAATAAGGAAATAAAAAGAATAGCTTTCTTTTGATGTGCTTCGCTCTGGATTGTTTATGAGCTCCAGACGGGTGAAAAAGTCCCTACCCCCTCTTTGGAAACGCGATCGGGCGCATCCCTCAGATAACAGTTTGAAAAGGCTAATTAGGATCCTTGACACTAAAGATATTGAATGTTCTTATCAAACTGAGCAACTGGGTCCTGATAAGAAGCTCCGAGGTAGTCAAAGTTCCGAGACAGCGAGGGGGAAGGGCGGAAAAATGGCGGATTCAGCTGGCAAATTCCCTGCTGGTGCCAAGCCAAAGTCTACATCTCCAGCCAAGCTTAAAGGGGCAGCACCAGATTGGGAGAAAATTCTATTACAGTTTCAAAGCTCTATGGAAGCAGGCCAGCAGAAACAAATAGAAGCAATTGAGAAATTTCAAAATCTGCATCAAGAGGATATGAAGCACATGCGAAAGACCATAGATCGTTTAGGGGTTCAAGTTAAAGAGCTGCAAGTTAGAGTGGATAAGGTGGAAAAACTCCAGGTGAAGGATGAAAAAAGTTTTGAAAAGTATGAAATGAAATTTAATGAGATGGAAATACAGATGATTAACATGCAAGACAGGCAACGTCGTTCCAACATTCGGATCAGAGGCTTCCCCATGGAGATGGGGGAGACTGGATATAAGTTAAGAGGCAGTATTTTGGAATGGATGAATGAAGCTGTCTCTGGAGAAACAATTTTTTGGGATGATATGGACATAGAGATTGTGCATAGAGTGGGAGCATTAAGGCGTGGTATGACATCCAGAGATGTTGTACTGAAATTTGCAAATTTATACAAGAAGGATGTCTTCATGAAAGAGATTAGAAAGAAAGGTCAAGTAGCTTTTAAGGGGGCTACTTTGCAAATCTACAATGATCTTTGTCAGCAAACAATAAAGTGGAGGCGAAGTGTTAAACCGTGTACAGCAGTCTTGATCAGAAAGGGATTACAATACAATTGGGGTTACCCAGTTTTTCTTACTTTTGTGTGGAATAGTAAGAGATACAAGATCTCATCATGTGATCAAGGCATGGGCCTGCTGGGAGAGTTGGGGCTTCATGATGATGCGGAGGGTCCAGAATCGATGGGTCAACTGGAAGAAGAAGGAGCCAGTGGAGGAATTGTATAAGAGGTCGTTTCAACACGAGAAGAAAAAAGAAATAGAAAATGTTTTATAAAGAAGTTATCCGGGAGGGAATGAGGGGCTGCTGTTCGGGCTGGTGATGGGTCCTTTCCCCCCCCCCCTGGGATAGGTGGGTAGGTTTAGGGTGGGGCAAGTTGCCCTGGCTAAGCAGGGGGGATAGTTTAGATGAATGTGGGGGTGGGTTAAGGGGTATGTTATTGTGTATTATTTTCACTTTTGGGGACCAAAAAAGAAAAAATGATGTTAATAGATGGATTATAAGTTAAGAATTTCAACTTTAAATGTTAAGGGGCTAGGTTCAGTTACTAAGAGAAGGCGAATAGAAGCACTTTTAAAGAAGGATAAGGCAGATATTATATTCTTGCAAGAAACGCACCAGGCAAGGAAAGGAGTCAATGAATTGAAATTGAGGTGGTCTAGAATATATGAGATAGCATGTGGATCATCTAAATCGCGAGGAGTAGCAATTATAATTTCAAAGAATTGTGGTTTTAATGTTTTAAAGGTGAAAAAGGATGATACAGGTAGATATATTATAATGTATGGGACCTTGGGAGGGGAAGAATATGTTATTGTTAATGTTTATGCTCCCAATCAAAATCAAGGAGAATTTTATCAACATGTGTTTAAAGAAATGGGTAATTTTCAAAATCAAAGGGTTATTATGGCCGGGGACTTTAACATGGTATTGGATAGAAGAAAAGACAAATCCAATCCGACGAGAGAAGATCAGAGAAATAATCTAACGATCTTGAATAAGTTAATTAGTAAGGAAGGGTTGCTAGATGTTTGGAGAGGGGTCAAGGGGAATGAGGAAAGATATACATTTTACTCATCAGCAAATAAGAATTATTCTAGGATAGATTTTATTTTTGTGTCCAGGACACTGTTTTCAAGGGTCCTGGGCACAGAGATAGGAGTGATAAAAGTTACAGATCATGCTTTGGTTAACATGGATTTGAAGATACATAAGGATTATAGAGAAGCGAAAAGATGGAGATTGAATTGTAATATTTTTCGTTATAAACATTTAACAGAGAAAATAGAGAAGGAATTGAGGGAAATTTGGGAATTTAATCAAACAGAAGAATGTACTGAAGCGATAATATGGGATACAATGAAGAGTGTAATGAGAGGAATAGGATTGAGAGAGGCAATAAATTTGAGGAAACAACAAGAAGTTTTTTATCAAAAGCTAGAGGGGGAGATTAGGGATTTGGAAAAGAAGTATTTAGAGAAGAGGGATAAAAAGATTTTTGCAGAATTACAGGGTAAAAGGAAAGAATTGGAGAATAAAGAACTGGACAGGGTACAAAGGAATTTGATTTACACAAAAAGGGAGTATTTTGAGAATAGTAATAAAAACTCTAAAATGTTGGCTAGATTAGCACAAAAAAAGAAAGAAAAAAGCTTAGTGGGGATGATTAAAGATAAGAGGGGTAAAGAATATAATCTAGTAAAGGATAAATTGAAAATTTTTCATGAATATTACACGGAGTTATATAAGGCAGGAAAATGGTCGGAAGCTGAGAGTAGAAGATATATCGAGAAAAATTTAAAAATAAAAATCCAGGATGAAGATAGAGAGAAAATGGAGCAACCATTCACAGAAATTGAAATAGAAAGTGCTATAAATAAATTAAAACAGGGGAAAACGCCAGGACTGGATGGTCTGGGGGCGGAATATTATAAAGTCTTTAAAAAAATGTTAATTCCGAAGTTAAAACGGTTGTTTAATGATATTTTACAGGGGGGAGAGATCCCCCCGTCATGGAAACAGTCCTTGACCATTTTAATCCCGAAACCAAGGAAGGATTTAGCAGAACCAGGTTCTTATAGACCAATATCATTAATTAATCAAGATGCTAAACTATTGACAGCAATTTTAGCTAGAAGAATGAATAGTTTTCTAAATAAGTATATAGGGATAGATCAATGTGGGTTTATTCAAGGAAGACAAATGGCAGATTTAACAAGAAGGGTTTTGAATATAATTTATTTAATAAAGAAAAATAATTTGAAAGCGGGGGTTCTTGCATTGGATATTTTTAAAGCCTTTGATTGTGTGGAATGGCCTACATTAAAGATGTTAATAAAAACTATGGGGTTTGGAGAAAAATTTATAGGTATTACTAACCAATTATATACTCATAATGTCACGTCGGTAATTGTAAACGATGGAATAACAGAAACTATTAGCCTAGGCCGGGGAACTAGACAGGGTTGTCCCCTTTCCCCAGTATTATTTGTGTTAGTTATGGAATTGTTAGCGAATTCGATAAGACAGGAGAAGAAATTACTGGGGATAGGAATAGAGACCAAATGTAAGATAAACCTTTTTGCAGATGATATCTTGTTAACATTAGAAAGGCCTATAGAAAATTGGGATTGGATAGAGAAACATTTAGATGAATTTAGAGAAGTAACAGGGTTAAAAGTTAATTGGGATAAATCGGAGATAATGACATTTAATTATAGTAAACTGGAGGAAAGGGGATTTAAACAAAGGGGAGTGGATATAAAGATAAAAAATATAATTAAATATTTAGGTATTGATATATTAAAAGATTTGGATAAAATAGGGGAATGTAATTTTAAAAAACTAAAAGATGAAGTTAAAAATCAAATAGAGGATTATAAAAAATTGGGATTATCGTGGTTTGGTAGGATAGCTTTGATTAAAATGAAGATTTTACCGAAGTTTAATTTTTTATTTAGAATGATACCATATAAGATATCAGAGAAAGAAATTAAAGAGTGGCAAGTAATGTTAAATAGCTATTGTAATGGGGGGGAAAAATCAAGGATTACTAAGAATAGATGGTATAAAGCTCAAAAAATAGGGGGACTTGGTCTCCCTAATTTAAAATGGTATTATATAGCTAATCAACTTAGATATATCATGGATATTATTGTTAGAAAAGATTTTATGTGGTGGGAAATAGAAGCATTTGAATTGGGTAATAGGGTGGATAAATTCTTATTTACAAAACAAGGACATATTATGACAAAAAGATTAGAAAATCCCTTTTTAAAAAATATGTTAGAAATTTGGGGTAGAAATAAGGAAATATTTTTACCAGGTATATCCCCGCTTACTCCAGTGGTGGTTATGGAAGATTTTCCCGAGAATGTTAGACATTTAGAACGAATTTTTAGAGAGAAAAAGGTGATAACTTTAATGGATTGGCTGGAAAAAATGGAGACAAGACAGCAAATAATTGATAGGGTTGGGGCAGGAAGAATTTCTTGGTTAAATTTAATTCAATTAGTACAATGGGGTAAGAAATGGAAGAGGAGACATGAGCATGAAAGGGATTTCACTGCATTTGAGCAGGTGGTTATGTCTAGAGAACTTGTAGAAGGAAATGCATCAGCTAGGGGTCTTACAAAGATGTTATATAAAATGTTGCAGAAATCAGAAGAGCAAGCAGAAAATCTTAAAATAGTTTGGGATACAGAGTTTGAAGAGGAAATATCAAAGGATGAGTGGAATAAGATTTGGGATAGGCGAATATTGAAAAATATGTCTATAAGAATTAAAGAGAATTTTTATAAGCTAATTTGGAGATGGTATTTGACCCCAGTGAGATTAAATAGAATAGATAATAAATGTTCTCCAATGTGTTGGCGAGGATGTCAGGAATTGGGTACATATGCTCATATGTGGTGGAGTTGTAAAAATGTAATGGATTTTTGGAAAATGATTTTTGAGGAAATATCAGAAATTGTTGGAGTTGATTTAGAGGTATGCCCTAAACTAGCTTTGCTAACAATAACGGAAAAGGTGATCGGTTCTCAAAATGTTAAAGAATTAATCATAAATTTGTTAACGGCAGGTAGACTAATGATAGCAAGGAAATGGAAAATCCAGCAAGTTTTCACTATTACTGAATGGTATAAGGAAGTATGGGATATGGCTTTGAATGATATGTTGACTTGTAATATTAAATGCAAAAGGGGTCAATTAAAGAAAAATAATTTTAAGGATATTTGGGGTTTATTTTTGGAATATGTGTTTAAAAGGGGGAAAGGGAGTTTACCCTGTCAAGATATATTGTATTTTTGGAATAATGAACAATTATAGAGTTATTGGATTGTTTGGTCCCATGGTGATGGGAGCACAATATTAGTTATGTGTGTATGTTATTTTCTTTGTATTGTTTTAAAATTTAATAAAATATTTAAAAAAAAAGAAAAAAAGAAATGGTAAATGGAAAAAGAGGGGGTAGATGTGCTTTAGTATGTAATTTGTGGGCTTTTAAAGTTTGTTCTGTTGTGTACTATTTATTCTGTGGTATTCTGCATATGACCAATAGGAGGGTGGGGATCATAACTTTACCTTGTCAAGGGTGACAAAATGCCTTGAGCATGTCCTGTGTAGAAACAGAATGCTGGATTTGATCCAGCAAGATAATTCTTATGATCTTATACAGGGATGAAGCACTGTCATTGAAACTTCCCAAACTACTGCATGAGCCCCTTCCTGCTAAAAGTTGCTACTTCTGAACAGAGTCAAATACTCGAGAAGCATGGCAGTTCCACTGGTTCTTTATTATTGCACAACAAGCTGCCAGTGGATTAGATTCTTTCCCTGCCCTGAAAGAGCCTTCAAAAAACACTACTGTGCCCTGTATGGGCTTGTAAATAAGAGGCATAGGGAGCAGAGCAAGGAGCTCACTGTCAGAACAAGGGACTACTTCAACAAACCATAGGATCAATTACGGTAAGCTGTAGATTTCACTTCTCTTTGGCCTATTTCCCACAAAAGATTCTTTTCGACTTTAAACCTCCAGATTGCATACAACTTTTTATGTTTCCTTTTTAAATAATCCTTGCCAAAATGGAAAAATGGTGAATAAGATCAGCTCAGTATCTAGACCTATATTAGTGCTCTGAGAGTAAAGAGTCAGAATGCACTCTTTAAAACCTGATTCACTTATAAAAAATGTAAGAGGACAAAGGAGGAGTTCATGCAAATTGCAATGTCTTAGTAATGCTAGACATGTCACTCTTAGAAGATCCACAAAAGCTGGCTTCTCTTGGGATATGCATAGATAGTGGAACTTCAGAACAAAACTACATATTCTGAAAAGATAACATATTTTTTGTTGTTGTTTTTTGACAGAGATCATGTGTGCTTAGTTGCTCATGTGTCCTGTTTTCACTAAGAACCCATGGCACTTAAGTTTCTGAAAGTGTTACAATGATGTGTTCTGACTTTAGGATAAAAGGGATAGTTATTGCAGCAAGAAACTGGCAAACAACTCAGAAATTGAATATCAGAACTCTGTTTGGAATGTTGCCTCCTCCCTTTTAAGGGGAAAATATTTTCTTAGCTGGTCAGTTAAAAGGTAAGTGCTCTCATATCTGCATCAGCTGGTATGTGAAAAGCTGCTTGTCAGGAATACTTGCAAGAACTAATGGCTTATTTGAAAAGGCAGTGCAGCCATGAAAACAATCTACGTAATTTTCATCAGGCAGTTTTCATTACATTATTACATAGCATATTACATTCTGGTGTTTGCAGCATACACCTTTTGGCACAGTGTGTGTTATACACACGCAAAACATCAAATGTACACAAAATTGTTGCAAATCTAGATACATAATTTCATGCTGTGTTCCTAATTAGTTGTGAATGTTGACATTGAAATAGTATTTGAATATATCTTAGTTTTGTTGTCTCATTAAAATAAACCTTAGTCTTAAAAAGACAATCATTTAGATATAAGATGAATCTGACTAATGCCAGTATTAAACAGAAGAGTATACATTGCACCATTTATGGTACATGAGGATGCATGGAACTCTCCTAATTCCTTTTAGTCTCTTCTCTTTAAAAACAAAAGAAGTCTAAACTTGTTGGATAAAGCCAATTTTTCTCCATCACACCACTCATTCTTAATTCTCGTATTCCAACATCCAAATTCATGCATTTGGGTGAACAAATGTGGACTTTTAAGTGGGATGGGGTGCAAGCAATGCAGGTCCCACCCGAACGTCGCTGCTCATATCGACTCCAGTTCTGACCTTCACGCTGATGTGCAAAGGTCAGACGTGGAGCCAGCATGCATGGGGAAGTTGGATTGGGATTTGTGTGTGCAACTTGTCCCCTCTCCAATTTAATGTGTTTGCTGGAATGCATGAATAGGGCTTGAGTTACTGAGAGGGTAAGTCATGCCACCAATTTAAGTATCTTCTCAGCACTTTGGCTCCAAAATCATTTGCTAGCCTAGCTCAACAATATAGCCTGCATGATGGAAGCCATTTTCTAAAACCACACCCTGACCACCTGACTGACAGAATAGGAGAGAACAGAATTCTTGCGAAGAGGATTTGGAGGGGGCACTATTTAGCTAACATAGGATTTCTCAATTTGGATGAGCATTAAGTGAGTGTGAGATTGTGAAAGACACACCATCTTTCCAAGAGATAGCAGCTTCGTAATGTTTCTGTAACTCAATTCAAAATACTCCTTCAGTGTGTAGTTAGATAATTTTAGACACTGGACTTAATGCTCTTAAGCAGGGGGTGTCTGTCTTTAGATGGTAATGTGTATTACATCACTTCAAATTGTGTTATGCCAGCCCTGCTGCATTTGGGCCCCTGATTCATTTTGTTCAATAGGGCCTTGGACTTCTGCCCTGAAGTCCTGATCTGACGGCACCACTGTGTTTCTTTGCCACTTTCTGGTAGAATTCACTAGGAAGTGAGGGCGAGGTTGATAAAAGGCCTAAGAGGAGCTATTTGTAGCTCAGAGCCGCTTGGAGAAGACTGTGGATACCTAGAAAGAAGTAACTAAGAGCTATATGCTAATTTGGGTATCACAGGCTGACTTGGACCAGAGATTCTGGAGGCACATGTAACATCATGTTCATTTACTTATTTAATTTACTTATTTGATTTGTACTCCACCTTTCTACCAAAAAAGACACTCAAGGTGGCTTACAATCACTAACAAAACTGGATAAAAACAATAATAAGCAAATACATTAAAACACAGTTTAAAACAATTAAAAACACAACAACAGAGTAAAAACAGCATCCAGCTCAACAGTCCCTTTTACACACCAAAGGCCTCCTTGAATAAAGTGGTCTTTGCCTGCTGGTGGAAAGACAGCAGAGAGGGAGCAAACCTAGCCTTCCTCGGCAGGGACTTCCACAGACAGGGAGCGGCCACCGAGAAAGCACTCTTTCGCGTTGCTACCAAACACACCTCTGAAGGCTGCGGTCTTGAAATAAGTTCTATGTTCATAGCACTTCTGAATGAACAAAGCTATCTACAGTTCTTATGTGATTTCTTACAACATCCAGTGTGTGGCGTAGAGCCAGTGTGGCGTAGTGGTGAGAGTGTTGGACTGGGACTCGGGAGATCCGGGTTCTAGTCCCTGCTCGGCCATGAAACTCACTGGGTGACTTTGGACCAGTCACTGACTCTCAGCCTAACCTACCTCACAGGGTTGTTGTGAGGATAAAATGGAGAGGAGGATTATGTAAGCCGCCTTGGGTTCCTTGCAGGAAAAAAGGCAGGGTATAAATATAATCAATCAATCCTGGGAGATATGATTTTACTGAACTTTATATTATTACCCCACATTATTTGATGTCAGCTGCAAACTAGGCTATCTTGCTATTCAGCCCTGCTTCGGATAGTTTGATTAATAGTAACACTAAGAGATCCCTGGGGGACTTCATTACTTGTTTACTTGTAAGCACTGTTTGTTTATTCCTATTCGCTGCTGCTTCTTCTTGTAACCATCATTGGATCCTACAATATTGGCGAGGGACTTCACCAAAGTCTTTTGGAGTGGTCACAGTTTCCCATTTGGTAATTGTTTGCTGATACTCTCAAATAATTCTAAAAGGTTGGTGAGGTAGGACTTTCCCCTTGCAAAAGCCTGTGCTGGTTCTTCAGCAATGCATGTTCTTCTATGTTTAACAATTTATCCTTAATCATACTTTTTACCACCATATTACCCGAGTCAGAAGTTCAGCTGACAAACATGTACATTCCTGGGACCCTTTTAAACATTGGTGTTACATTAGTTATCTTTCAGTTCACTGGTTAAGGGGATTGACTTTAACAATAAGCTGCCTACTGTAGTCCGAGGATAAATAAATTCACATTTGAGTACCTTTAAGAACTCCCCCCCCCCGGGACTACACAGTGAAATCCCTGTCTCCCCCCCCCTCCGGGAATGCACAATGAAATCCCAGTTCTTTCCCCCGGGAATGCACAACAAAATCCCTGCTCCCCCCCCCCGGACTACACAATGAAATCCCTGTCCCTCCCCCCCCCCCGGGACTACACAACAATGAAATCCCAGCTCCCCCGGGGCTACACAACAATGAAATCCCTGCTCCCTGCTCCCCCCTCCGGGACTGCCCAACAATAAAATCCCTGCTCCCCCCTCTGGGACTACACAACAATGAAATCCCTGCTCTCCCCCCCCCCCGGACTGTACAATGAAATCCCTGCTTCCCCCCTCCCCCCGGGACTACATAATGAAATCCCTGCTCCCCCCCCCTCCCGGGACTGTACAATGAAATCCCTGCTTCCCCCCTCCCCCCGGGACTACATAATGAAATCCCTGTGTGTGTCCCCACCCCGGGACTACACAACAATGAAATCCCTGTGTGTGTGTGTGTGTGTGTGTGTCCCGGGACTACACAACAGTGAAATCCCAGCCATCCCCTCTGGACTACACAATGAAATCCCAGCTCCCCCATGTAGGCCCCTGCTGCAGTTCATATGAACATTCTGTATGACGTAGGAGAGATTTGCGTATCTGCTCCTGATTGTCCCCTGCGGCAATTCATACAAAAATTCTAAATGTCATTGGAGTGATTTGCATAACCGCACCTGATAGGCCCCTGCGGCAGTTCACATGAACATTCTGAATGACGCCATTGGCTATCTGAGATTGAGCCATACAGGCGCAGTGATGGTTTTTTCGGAGATTTAAACCTCCTAGTAATCTTCCTTGGGTGATGAGTATGTGTGCCAAGTTTGGTGTGGATCCGTCAAACCGTGTAGGAGCCTATGTGACGCACACAAACGCACAAACGTTTCACATTTATATAGTAGACTAGCTTTTTTACTCGGCATTGCCCAGGTCGTCATTTTCCTATCGGCACTATTTGTTAGAAATTCCTTAAGGTAGCTGACCACTTTTTTGAACGGCTGCATAGGAAAGGAATGGGACTACACATTGAAATCCCTGCTCCCCCCCCCCCCGGACTACACAATGAAATCCCTGCCCCCCTGGGACTACACAATGTAATCCCAGCTCCCCCCTCTGGACTACGCAATGAAATCCCAGCTCCTCCAGGACTACACAACAGTGAAATCCCTGTCTCCCCCCCCCCCCCGGGAATGCACAATGAAATCCCAGTTCTTTCCCCCGGGAATGCACAACAAAATCCCTGCTCCCCCCCCCCGGACTACACAATGAAATCCCTGTCCCTCCCCCCCCCCGGGACTACATAACAATGAAATCCCAGCTCCCCCGGGGCTACACAACAATGAAATCCCTGCTCCCCCCCCCCCGGGACTGTACAATGAAATCCCTGCTCCCCTCCCCCCCCCCCGGGACTGTACAATGAAATCCCTGCTTCCCCCCTCCCACCGGGACTACATAATGAAATCCCTGCTCCCCCCCCCCCGGGACTACACAACAATGAAATCCCAGCTTCCCCCCCCCCAGGACTATACAACAATGACATTCCTGTCCTCCCCCCCCCCCCCGGGACTACACAACAGTGAAATCCCAGCTCCCCCTGGGACTACACAGCAATGAAATCCCAGCTCCCCCGCCCCCGGGATGACACAATGAAATCCCTTCTCCCTCCTCTGGGACTACACAATGAAATTCCTGTTCCCCTCCCACCGGGACTACACAACAATGAAATCCCTGCTCCTCCCCCCCCCCAGGACTACACAATGAAATCCCAGCTTCTCCCCCTCCGGGACTGCACAACAATGAAATCCCAGCCCCCCCTCCGGGATAATACAACAATGAAATCCCAGCTGCCCCGTGTAGGCCTCTGCTGCAGTTCATATGAGCATTCTTTATGACGTACGAGAGATTTGCATATCCGCTCCTGATAGGCCACTGGAGTCATTTGCATAACTGCTCCTGATAGGCCACTGCAAACATTCCAAGTGACGCCATTGGCTATCATTTAGTTTGGGCCATACAGGCGCAGTGATGGCTTTTTAGGAGATTTAACCCCGCCGCAAGTATTTGTCCTTGGTTGATGTGGAGTATGTGTGCCAAGTTTGGGGCGGATCCGTCCAACCGTGTAGGAGCCTATGTGACGCACACAAACAAACACACACACAAGCACACAAGCACACACACACACACACACACAAACGGACTTTCACATTTATATAGTAGTAGATAAGGCAATTCTATGCACGCCCAATCAGAAGTAAGTCCCATTGAATTTAATGGGACTTATTCCCAGGTAAGTGTTTATAGGATTGCAGCCTTAGGCGCAATCCTATTCATGTTTAGACAGAAAAAAGTTCTACAACTCCCAACATTTCCCAGCCAGTATGTTCTAGGAGCTTATTCTATATAAACATTCATAGGGTTGTGCCCTTAGTTGTTTACACTTCTGTCATGTAACAGTCCTTTCGGCTGGCTTCCTATTTCTGATATTTGTGCTCTTTTTACTTTTGACAGTTAGGCAAGATCTCCACTTTTTAAAGGAAATCTTTTTGAATTTTACGTTTTATTTGACTGCTGTCCAACCCTGTTCACATCTTTTTGAATTTTTTTGTCTTTAGCTAGAGCTTTTCTAAGCTCTGATATATGTTTTATTTAGCCTATACTTATAGTGGTTTTAAATAACCTCCAAACGTCCACCAGTAGAGCCAGATCCAGGTTTGAGGGGATTCTTGGTAAAATCCCCTCTGTAGATCATTTTCTACATTAGAAAAAAGCTGTGGGGTTCCTTGGCTACATGAGTAGACAGTTTGAGCTACCATTTTTAATTTCCCACAATGTCCTGGAGCAATGCTCCAGGGCATTGTGGGAAATTTTAAATGGTGGTTTGTAGCTGCCTGGTACAGGAGGTCCATCAGCTTTGATAGTCTCTGCTAGGGTGTTGGAACCCTGGTAGCTTGCCTGACTATGTTGAGTGCTGATGCTGGGCTTATCCTAAGGAGACATATGACTATATGGGGTTTCCTAAACAATTTTTCACTTGCATGGAAGTCTTGTTTGATAGTTTGATACATTGCTGGAACAAGAGAAAAAGAGATAGTCTTATGCTGGACACATATGTGCCAGATCCTGTGATCCACTATCTGTGATCAGTGAGTGGTGCATAGGATTAGCCTCTTGCCCTATACCTTTTAAGAGGTTCCAAATATTTCTGATTCAGTAGTTACTGTAAAATTTGAAGCAGTAAATGTTACCTTAGTTCCTTCAACAGTGGCTGCCAAGTACAGGGCTTATGTGCCTTCAATAGCTGCGGAACAGGAACATAAGAACCATACTGGATCATAGCCTTTCTAGTTGAGCCTTGTGTTCCATAGTGGCCAACCAGATGCCTATGGGATGCCCATAAGTGGGATATGAGCACAATAGCACCCTCCCACTTGCATTCCTTATCAACTGGTATTGAGAGGCAAACTGCATCTGATACTGAAGGTAATATAATACAGCCATCATGACTAGTAGTCATTGATAGCCTTATTTTCCATGAGTTTGTCTTAATTCCCTTTAAAGCTGTCCAAGTTAGCAACCATTATTACATCTTGTTGCAAATTCCATAGTTTAACAGTATGCTGTGTGAACTACTTCCTTTTATCTATCCTGAATCTATCCAGGATCATTGGATGATCCTGGGTTCTAGTATTAGGAGAGAGGAGGGGGAAGGGGGAAGTAGATTTTCTCCACCTCAGTAGCATATAATAGGAAAGTTGCTGCCATGTAATGTCTTGGGAAAGGATTTTCTTGTTCAAGGAGCTAATTTAATTGTGATTTTGACAGAGGAATTTCCACAGTAGTGTTTCAGTTGTTTAAAATATATTTTCATTTTATCTCCCTGGCTAGTGGAGGTTGCTTCCAGAGAAAGCTTTACAAAGGTGTGTAATTAGGAGGCAGTTGAGTCTTGATGCTTATCTTTACGTGACCATATTGCCAATCACCCCTCTAATTGGTAATGTTAGTTCATCTAAATACAGCTACTGTCAGTGTTGTCAATGGAGTGGTTAAACTTGCATGCAAATGCATACGCAACTGGTTGATATGAAAGGCCTTAGTTAAATTTCTTAAGAAATTATCTGCATGTACAAAGCTCTTCACCTGACTACCAGTAATTATCTATAAGTAGTCTGAGTAGAAGTATCAATTTTGAAACTCTGGATTTTGGATAGGACCATAGTGTGTGCTTTTACATGTGAATGCCTCATAAATATTTCCCAAGAGCAATTTATTTTTCTAATTGGCTTGAACAGTCTCTGTTATACGCAGTGCTTCAAGCGGTTTTGAATAAATCAGTTCAAATACACAGCTGTTGTTCAAAACTTAAGTTACTGTAATTCTCTGTAGCGTGTTAGCAATGCTTGCTAACTAGCGGATTTAATAATACCTTGTACAACATGCATCATAAAATGAATTAAAGCAGTCTCTGAACTTTATAGGTAAAGTGGAGAAAGGGAACTTGTCAGTGTCTTTGTTTCAATAATAGCTGTTACAATACACCATATTATATTTGTGGCCTATATTAGGATATATGTTACACTGGGAAATTACTTACATAACTTGTGCTGTCATTTCCTCTATATTTTCTTATCTCTGAAACATCCCATATAGGGCCCATGGATGCAAGAAAATAAAAACTAACCCCCCCCCCCCCGATTTTTAAAAAGCATCAACAGTACAGGCATGGTCTGAAGGTATGGTGCTAAAGGCACATGATGCAACAACTTTTCTGAAGCTGAGTAGCCTTGGGCCTGGTCAGTGCCTGGATGAAAGACCACTTCGGAACCCGATGTATGCCACGCTGGGTACCATACATATCGTGATTAGTCAGAGAGGTTGATCTTCCTATTTATAATTTTGTATGGATGTCTTTAATAAAATGGTTTTTTAAAGGGCTCAGGTATAGATGTGAAACCTCTAAATGAGGTTTACTTTGTAGGGATGGGTAATTTGTGGCTCTCCAGATGCTTTGGCCTACAACTCACATCAGCCCTAACCTGCATAGCCAGTAGTAAGGGATGATGGGAGTTGTAGGCCAAAACATCTGGATGGCCACAAATTGCCCATCCCTGCTATAAACAGTGCCAGGCATGACTGCATATTTCTTTCTATGCTGTTGAATAAGATCAGCAACTAATGGCCTGTAGGCAGTTTATGAGCTGCAGAAGGCTGGCAGGTGGTCCCAAGCAAGGTCTGCCCACCTCTGTAAATCAAGGGTGGGTGTTGTCTGTGGCCACAGCAGTAGAGGTAGTGGCAGGTCTAAGAAAGTTAATGTTGGATGGGAGGGGAAAGAGAGATGGGCTGAATTTCTTTCTCAGTCTGGACAGCCATGAAGGTGTTAGAAAAGTTATGCCATTGCTCCACTGTGGCAGTAGTGGAAGCAACAACAATTCCATTCTGTCCTCCCCATTCATGAGTAGCCTTTTGATGGTGTGTTTTTTTTTTTTTAAAGAGGGGTTTTATTTAGGGAGGAGGGGAGTGGTGTAGTGATGCCCCAAACAGCAGACTTAAATGGCCAAGTAAATGTTGCAGCAAAAGCAAGGATTTTTTTTTTTAAAGCTCCAGTAGTTCTGTGTGTGCCTTTAGAGGGTGACAGTATAACTAGAAATATTATAGAAGTCACTAGATTAGTTAATTTAATATTTCATGTTTAACATTAGAAAATAACGTTGGGAAACCCAACTATATTTACATGCGATTTTTAAAATTTCTTTGACAGAATATGTCACACAATGCCTACTGATCCTGATGGCCATTGAAAAAGCTTCTATGCTTGCTTGAGTGTTAAGGACATGTAAGTGACAGATTTTTTTTTAAAAAAATTCTACCTTAAAGTTTATTATTTTCATTAAGTTTCTACTATAAGCATAAATCTGTGGGTATTCTCCAGCCAAAATCAAGGAATTTTAAGTTCCATTGATTTCAGTAGAAGATCTAAGCATATAATTAAATGTTTCCTATTGAAATCAATAGGATTTAATATAGGTTGTGTTGTGTTCTATGTTTGTAAAATATTAATCCTTTGATTATATACCAGCAGCTATTTTTATAAACTGGGACAGAAATCAGAAGGTTCTTATGAACTAGACCCTGGATTTTATACTATAGGTCTGTGGATAAGGACTTGTCTTTTAAAGCTAATAAACAGTACCTGGTACTTTTTAAATTCTTGATGAATAAAGGATGACGACGACAAGGGATAGTGTCTGTGTGAAAGCCTAAGGATATCTCCCTTTTTTACACATTTCATGGGACCTTGGGCCATGGGGAGTCTCATCTGAACAAGCCCCAAAAGGTCTAGGGCCCCAATAATAAATTTTAATAAAGATTAGGATAATTTTTGGATGCTCTTCTAAAATACTGGATAGTTTTTCTTAATGTTTCCATGTTACATTTTTGTTGTTTGCTTTTTGAGAATCCAAAGAGCTTCACATACATTACTATATCAGTAATCCTTACAACATTCCTGTCGGTAGGTCAATATTATCTCTACTGCAGATGGGTTCTTGAAGCTGAGAGACAGTGGCATACCTAAGGCTACCTGGTAATCATGGCTGAAGTGAGATTTGAAACAGGGACTTCCTTGCTCACAAATGACATTCTTAGCCACTTTCACTGAGTTTCACATTTATACTTTGATAGTCTAGTAAATGCAGATCATGTTTAGATTATGCATTGCATCCTTGCTATTAGGATGCATTCCACTGGTTCTGGTTCTTTAAAGCAGGAGTCCCCAAATTTTTTGGGCCTGTGAGCAAATTTGGTAATTTGAGAAACCGCTGTGGACACAACCACAAAAAAGACTCCCAGAGAGGATGTGTCTAGTCACATAATGGTTGCTGTGGGAGCCTGGTTAGACAAATGACAAGTAATTCACCCAAGAAACTGAGTACGAGCAGAAGAAGGAATTGAAAAACAAAGCCAATCCTCATATTTGTCCTCACAGAAGCACAAAACAGTACCATTTCATAGTTGCAATCCTATGCATGTTCAAATGGAACTCCGTGGGAATTACTTCTGCATATGATTGCTTTTTGCACGCACGCATGCACGTACATACACACCCACCCACCACTATCCCAAGCCCCAACAGAAAATAAAAATGCCCCCAGCCCCAAAAGGAATACATTTTTCCTACCTCAATCCTAGACTCAGCCACTCTGATTCCTACTTGACACTCCTACCTCCTCCTCTGCCATCAGAGCCCCTACTCAGAAGGGTGTGTGTGTGTGTGTGTGTGTGTGTGTGAAGAACGACAGAAGGAGTTCGGAATGGAGAGAAAAAGCAAAGCTAGGAACTGGGAGGGAGAGGGAAAGAGCAAGACAAGAGGCTAGGAGGGGGAGAAATAGTGAGGTAAAGAGGTGGGAGGAGAGAAAAAGCAAGTCTAGAAGTTGGGAGTAGAAATAGCAAGATAGAGGGCTGAGTGGGAGTGAAAGTGCAAGGCTAGGGTAGAGGAAGGGAGTGAAAGAAGAAGGCTAGGGATGTGGAAGGTAGAGGAATAGTGAGAAAAGGGGTTGGGTGGAGAGAAATAGCAAGGGTAGTGGGTGGAGGTAGAGAGAGAGCGCACGCAAAGCTCTGTGTGGGTAGAAGATTAGGCGGGGCCAGGAAGCAACACACACTATCTCTTCCTGCTGAGTAGCTGATCAGCTGCAGGTTCAGGAACAGGAAGCAGAACCTGGATCCCTAACATTTCTCAGGGTTTCAATTAAAAAAATAAATTTTTGAAGGCGGCAGGGAGTGGAGAGCTTTGTTGGAGCCATTGGCGGTCCCCATGGGCACCATGTCGGGGACTCCTGCTATATGCAGTCTCCAGGTTCAGAAAAAGTGGTATATCTGTGAATATTAGTTGAGCTGGTGCAAAATAGGTAAGGGTTATTGCCTTCATGGCCCACTTGTGGCCACAGTGGGAAATTTAATGCTGGACTAATTGGACTCTTCTTATGTACAGCTTGCTCATACAACATTGCTAATCTTACTGATGAATTTTCAAGAGGACATCAGCTGGTGCAACCCAGAAAGTTTCCCTGCAGTCTGTAAAGGAGCTTGTTTCTTAGAGCCAACATGCAATCAGACAAGCCAAGATGAAGCACAGATTTTGAATTTTCAAAGCCAAATTAAAAAAAAGTAATAATACAGGCAGCAATGACTGCATTGCAAGCAGTATGCACATGGCACCAGACAAAATGCCACCTTCATTGTGGGTGCAATAAAAAGGCTAGTTAAAAGTATGGAATAGGAATTCTATTGTGTGTACAGAAAAGTAGCAAACACATAGCTAGCTTTTTTTTATTTTAGATTGTTCCAGGGGAATTAAAATGCCTATGATCTAATGTCAGAGAAAGGCCACTAACTTGTAAAAACCTGCCATGCATTTTTGTTGTTTTGTTGTAACTTGCTATACTTGCTAAAAACTTGTTCTTCAAACAATAGTCTCCACTGGTGATACTTAATGCAACTCAGCTTCATGGCAGACCATATCATAGCGGTTGTGATTAAGTGTTGGCATTCAGCACTTGTATCAGGAATGACTTCCAGAAGAGGAACAAGACAGGTGCAGTATTTCTAGTTCTTATTGCTGCATGAGATACTATCAGGCACACAGGCCTATTTGTACTTTGTCATTGTCTTGCTCAAGTGGTACACTATGGCTGCAAGAACTGTTTAGAGTTTCTAGTTTCCAGTATCGTTAAGGCCAAACACAATCCCTGCATAGAGGATACTGCTTTCATATTTACTTCTAACACTAATATTTAATACCCCAATTCAAGTGCAACATGATGTACCTATAACTTAATGGGTTTTTCAGAGGTAAGGCATGGGGTTGAGATGAGCTTTGCTACATGAAGAGCAAGAACTGGCTAGACTGACCCTGCTAATATAAAGCTCCCCAGTTCTCAAAGCCAAAGTTTAAAAACTGGTAAGAACTTTTCCCAAACAATACTGGCACATCACATAAATTCAGGAAGAGCTGCTGTGATAAAGACAATTGAGTCTTCTGGCATCTTAAGGATGAAATTGCTTATTGTTAGTGTGAAGATTCATTGGCAAAAGCCTGCTTCATCAGATGTACGAAATGGGGTAGTGAACCAATTAGAATATACAGTTGAAGAAAACAGTTGCAGAAAACAGCTATGCTGGCTGGGGAATGCTGGGAGTTGTAGGACTTTTTTCTGTCTAAACATACATAGAATTGCACCTTCAGTGAAACTTTAAAGCTGGAGTCCCCCAGTGTGGTGCCCGCAGGACCTCCAGTGGCACCTGCAAAGCTCTGGACTCCCTGCTCCCTTCAAAAAAAATTTTTTTTAAAAAAATTAAAACCCTGAAAACCGTTAGAGCACCAGGTTCTGCTTCCTCTTCCTGAACCTGCAGTTGATCAGCTATTCAGCAAGCAGGAAGAGATGGAAAGAGTTTTTTCCTCCACACTCCTAGCCTCCACCTTGCTCTTTCTCTCCTCTCTACTCCTTTGCCTTCCTGATTCCCCCCTCCTCCCAGCCTCTACCCTTGGTATTTCTCCCCCCCACCACCTCTTTACTTCACTGTTTCTTCTCCTCCCAGCTTCTAGACTTACTTTTTTTCGCTTCCCACCTCTTTACCTCACTATTTCTCCCCCTCCTCGTCTCTAGCCTTGCTCTTTCTCTTGTTCTTTCCCCCTTCCACCCAGTCCCTAGCTTTACTCTTTTTCTCCACTTTCCCAGCCCCTTCTTTCATTCTACACACACACACACACACACACACACACACACACACACACACACACACACGGCAGGGGATCTGATGTCAGAAGAGAAGGTAAGAGTGGCAGGTGGGAATCAGCTGCTGGACCTGGGATTGAGGTAGGGTTAACATTTCTCTTTTGGGGCTGTGGGCATTTTCCTTTCCTCTGGGTCTTGGGATGTGTGTGTGTGTGTGTGTGTGTGTGTAGGATGAGCAGAGCAATCCTATGTAGAAGTAATTCCCACAGAGTACCATTTAAGATGCATAGGTTTGCAATTGGTATTTTGTTGTGCTTCTGTGGGGGTCAAATATGAGGATTGGCTTTGTTGTTCAGACACTCAGTTTCTTGGGTGAATTACTTGTCTTTTGACTAGCCAGCCCCCCACAGCAACATTATGTGACTAGACACATCCTCTGTGGGAGCCTTTTTGTAGTGGTGCCTACAACAGTTTCTCAAATTACCAAATTCGCCCATGGGTTCAAAAATGTTGTGTTAGAAAGAGGACAGTATGGGAAGAAGGAATTCTTGACTGACCATAGGAATCATGATGACAGAGGGAAGCTTTTTCTCAAACATGTAAGGCCCCCAGTTATCAATGGTTAATCCCTGGATCAGTGCCATCTTCACTTTGCATGAGGAGTTTAACACATTTCTTAAATTGAAGTAGGCACTCGAGGCCTCATAACAGCCTCCTAGAATTGGGTTTGTCTGGAACTTTGTAAACAGTATTGTGAACCACAGTGTTACTTAGGAGGTAATGTGAGAGCTGTAGCAATCACTGTGTTCTGGAATGTTTCTAAAGATGCCCTTTTAAAAATGAAATTATTTGAAATCAGGAAATAAACAGAAATAACACTTTCATATTGCTGTGAAATACTAGAACTCAGAGTGGGCAGTTGCAAACTTTTTATTTGTATTCAGAGTGCTTGATATGACCTGGTTGCACATCATGGTGGTACATTGTAGGTTGATTAACCTGTGATTTGCAGGGATGTGCAGAGCGTGCGAGCCATTTCCAGTTTGTATAAACAACCTACGAATGCCCTTGTTCATAGGTTGTTATAGTGATGTCTGAACCTGGACACTCTGAGTCATTTATAGGGTTAAACAACAGTTTTTTGTTACGTTCATTAACCCACAATTTGCCGCCGTAATGTGTGAACTGACTCAAACTAAAAAAACTCACTGTTCTTTAGAGATGCTCTCAAGAATGGTGCACTTTAAATAAACATATATTTAAGCAGTTGCAGAAAAACATCAAGCAACTGTAGACATTATACCTCCATATCCGATCAACATTGCTACTGTTGCTGTGTTTTTAATGAGTGATTTTTGCATTAATAATTCATTGGATAATTGGCTCAGTTGTGAAGGTCTCTTGTTGCATGAAAAATAGCAAAGCGTTTTCAGTGTAGGGCTCTAAGCAGCAAGAGAACAGCCTCTCTGGACTTCCTTGGCAAATTGGCTGCAGCATCACATTGCTTTCCATATTGCAAAAGCAGTAGTATTATTGGGAAACGATGGAGTTCTGTGTAGTGTATATTACAGCACTGTTGCCAGGGAAATAGACTTGCTTGCTATCTCTCATTTTAAGGCAGTGTCCCTTGTTTGAGCGCTCCAGTTCCTTACAAGATGCTCTTTATTTCAGAATACAACTACTGTGGTAATAAAACACAGCTAAAAGCAGACTAACTATAAGGACTGCTAAATAACCCTTATTTAAAACATTCTGATCTGATAGCTTTGTGGACATTGTTCCAAGTTTAAGTGTACCTAAAGAAGAACAGAGATACATAGTATAATATGGAGGTAAGGAACAAACTTTCAGTCTCTCTGTTACCAGCAAGTTAAGTGAACCAACACAGAGAGAATATTCAGTGTACTTTTTCCTTACGCAACAGGTACACTTGAGCATAATATCTTAACGCTGAAAGAATTCTTTATTAAACAGTACACTGGTAGGTTCAACTGTCCTTTTAGTATTTTCCTGTTCAGATGGGTACCCTACAAAACATCTTGACCTCTGTTAAAGGTATTGAGGAGTTTATTATAAATACAAAACTAGTTACTGGATTTCTGACATGTCTATTGTGCCCTCACACTTCCTGAGCTTCTCCCCAGCCTTTTATCTTATTTTCTGTACTTCCTCTCTCTTTCCAAGGCATCTTCTAGGAATGAGAACAGAGCCAATGTACTGCAATCTACACAATACTGCTTTAGGGTTTTGGACTTTAAAAACACATACATAAGAACTTACAAACCACATAAGTGGGAAAAGCCGTTGCCTGAATGAGTGTGATCTTGTATCATTTGCATAACTGAACTTTCAGATGCTTGCTCTGTTAAAAGGCCTGCCCTTTTTTGTGATTTTGCTGCCCTTTAAATATCACTTGTCCAATTATTTGGTACTGTTCTGCCATCTAGTGGCAAGCATACAACTCACAATTTGTTTTTCTTTCTCAGGGATTTCTGATGGTCATGCAATACATTATTTTTGAAACCTTGATTTTTATTAGAACATAAGATTTTACATAACATTACAAAACATGAAAACTCACCAACAGAACAGGGAGGAAATGCCATCCACAATGACAACTAAAATATTTTAAAAGTTAATTAAACCAACCAGGTCCATGTTTAGAAGGCAGTTTGCCTTTTCATAGTTGCTTTCCACAAATGACATTAAAAACAGCCAGTAAGGTTTCAGGTTTAGCAAATCCTAGTACTAGTATTAGCTCGTGTATTATCTTTTTAATGATGAAAGTGCCATGTAGTCTGTGGTCCCAAGAAGTGAAAGATCAGGAATGACCATCTTTCAAATGCACAGCTATATCCATCTTTGCTGTTCCAACAAACAGGACAATTATGTCTTCTAATGTATCTGAAAACAACACTCCAAAGAGCTAATGGAGATATAACAACAATGTTCTAACTGGCAATTGTGGAGCTTTCTTGAATTATGAAGAGTCCCAAAAGTGCTAACATTGCCACATGTTTATTGGGTATATCTAAGGCAGTTCTCCCCTACCAGGTGCCCTCTCAAATGATGGGACTTTAACTCCCATCAGCCTTAGTCAGCATGTCTAATAGTCAGGAAACCAGTCCAAAATATCTGGAGGGCACCAGGTTGGGGAAAGCTGATCTAAGGTGTGCTAGAGCTTTAAAAGTATTCTGTTCAGTAGAAATGATATCGGAAAGGAAAAGCTAAACTTCCATGTATAGGCGTGTCTTGTTTTGTAATATGCTGGAATTTAAGGAGTGTGCACTCTGATCTGTCTCGTGATCTATAAAATCCCAGTTCAGATAATGATGATTTCAGGCATTTTTATCCCTCTTTTTTTTAGCAACGTACAGAAGAGGTGAGAGATATGGTACAAGTTAAAAGTGATCACATCAGAGCAGATGTCCAGAATTACTTTGCAAAGTTGCTCTGCTGACTTAAGCTATGATATCAGTAAAAGGCACCTTTGAAGAGGAAGGTATTCAAGACTAGCCTAAATGTCAGAGTAGAAGTGGCAAAGTGTAGGTGTGTTGGAAAAGAGTTTCGAAGATTTGGGGCCACCACTGAGAAGGCTCTGTCTCTAGTGCATGCCAACCTCACTGATCTTAATGGTCACCTAAGACATCTAAGACACCTAAGACAGCTCTTGGTATATGGGCATGATTGTATGGGTGAATTCAATTCAAATGCAATTCGGATAACCTTTAAGGTTAAGACCAGCACTTTGAATTGAGCCTGAACATACTGGTAGATGTATTCAGATTTTGTGGCCCCTACCAGCATCCAGGCAGCCATATTTTGCATCAGCTGAAGCTTCCTGACCATCTTCATAGGCAGCCCCACATAAAGTGCACTGCGGTAGTCTAGTTGGGAAGTAACCAGAGCATGGGTAATGGTGGCCAGGTCCAACTGCTCCAGATAGGGCAACGGCTGGTGTACAAGCTTGAGCTCTAAAAAGCACTCCTGGCCACTACCACCCTGTATCTCCCCAGACAGCAACGAATCCAGGAGCATCCCCAAGCTGTGCACCTGGTCCTTCATGGGGATTGAAACCCCATCCAGCTCAGGTTGTACACCACTACAATCAGCTGCCTTCCTATCCCACAGAGCCTCTTGTGTTTTCTAGTTAAGTTTCAGCATGTTCTCTCTCATTCATACGAGAACCGAATCTAGACACCTGTTCAAGAATTTCACAGTCTCCCAGCGGTCCTTCCTTGAGTGGAAAAGGAAGGTAGAATTGCATGTCATTAACACATTGATAACATCGAAGCCAAAATCTCTAGCTGATTTCTCCCAGCAACTTCTTATAGATTTTGAGAGCTTTGAGGATTAGACTGTAAATGGAAGTTGATTTTGTATTGTTTTGCACTAAAACAAGGACAGTCAAACCTTCTCAATGTGTGCCCCCACTGGTCTTAAAAAAAAGGGGTGAGAATTAAGCCATTCCTTGTTTGACAGTTTCTGATCTCAAGCCATGAACTTTAGGGCTGCTTAACATACTATATTTTATGATCCCATTCACATGTAACAGTGGCAAGTCATGGGTTAATTATAGCTCATGATTTACCATGGCATGTGCTGCCACCATTTTGCACATGCAACTTCCAATTGGCCAATCAGAGCTTGCTCCATGCCATCTAGTCCCGAACACTATGGGTTAATCGTTGTTTATGAACCCACAATTTGCTGTTGTTGTGTGCAACTCCAGTCCCAGTCCATCACTCTGCTTCTACACCACTCTGGCTTTCAGTAGAAGATCTGCTGCCATCTTGTTTCATTTGTCCTTCAGTTATTTATATTGGAAGAACATTCAGAGTTGTTGTTGTATATTTAGTTAATGAATGTATAATAGCTCGTTCCCTAGAAACTGTGTTACTTTCTTCAACTCTGAAAGGCACCTTTTTAATATGTAAATCTCTTGTGTTAGAGATTATTATGGTTTAGGACAATGGCTGAATTCTGCCATCATGGAATTCATAGCTAAACCATGGTTTGGCTGTAAAGCATGCCTGCTGCTAAATACTCACATGCTCTCCCCATTTTCATGGTTTGTGATAACTAATTCATCATGACATCCACAGTGGGCAAACTGTGGTCACCACTAATGTCAAATTTGCCTCCAGACTTAGGAATAGGCTTCAGCCCCTTGTTTGGAGGCAGATTTATGGTCCACAGTAATGATGATTTACACAATTTGCACATCATGACAAACTGTGGTTATCTCAAACAACAGAAGAAGGGGAAGTACACAAGCCCAACGGGGCGGGGGGGAGAATGTGTGAGCCCACAGGGGGACATCCATGACCACCACCACCACCACCAAATCATTCTTTGGTGATCAGTTCCATGACAGCTGAATTGAACAAAAATATTAGTAGGGTGAGAGAGATTGTCCCCCCCCCCCCATTTTATGAGGTGGCTGAATAGGTTTTGCTTCATGCTTTGTGAGCAATGGACCACCATATTATGGATATGGAAGAATTCTCCAGTTCAGATACACTAGCAAAAACCTTGACTGTTGGTGTGTGTGCGTGCGCGTGCGCGCTCATTTCCTGTATCTCCCCCTTTGCCTCCCACTGTATCTTGGTTCAATTGCGTGAGCCATCTGGATTATTTTATTTAACGCATTCCTTGCCTATGTACACCTCTAGTATGATGCACCTTGTTTGTATCTGCTTTCTGTAATTTGTATTTTACAAAATCTGGATGATATGGTTTAATCTGTGAAGAAGGGAATGCCTGGTGTGGATGTGGAGGGTCCTAGGTAGATCAGATTGGAATGTAAAATGTATTTGACATTCTAGACTCTATTGATCATTACACGTTATGGCTGCAGATGTAATACAACTTCGCTATAAAGGGCAGAAATATAATTTTGTATAAACATACAAGCAGACAAACGTCCCGTATTGTGACGGAATTCCATGGGCTTTATAAAAAGATAGCTGCTGGCATACTTATGTTTGAATTGTGTCAGTGGTTTTCAGTCTTCCTACTGTCAGAGAACATGTTCAATATAGATTTGTCTGTTGTGGAAATTTTGAGTGTCTTACCACAGAACCCCTGCAGCAGCCAACTGGAGAGTCCCAGGCCTGCCCTGTGCTTTTTTATGCCCTCCCACCCACCTAAGAGAAGTGTTGGTCAGTCATCTGGGAGAAAAGCCTGGAAGTGTTGCCGCCTTTGTTTGGGCATCATTACTTTTGGGGCTTCCTTCCCAGCTTGCTGGTGCCTGCCCCCCAACCCCTGTAATGCTAAGACCTTTGGATATGGCTTCAGCTTCTGTTTCTTCCTGGCTCAGCAAGCACTTCATGCAAAATAACAGGATGACTCGGTGATATCTCAGAAGCCTCTTGGGTATCTTCTCATTATTCAGTGACAAGGTGGGAGGGAAGCCTGAGATTAGCACTCGCCAGGCAAAAGGCAATACCATTCATGGACTACACTCTCAGACAGCTGTTGTTTTTTGCCATTATCCTTCATGAAAGTGAGTAATAAAATGTTGCAGAAGGAATGCGCTAGTAATAGTGTGCTGTTTTGTAAAGATGCTTATCCACAGTTCACCTTCCTGATGGGCATCCCCAGTGTTCCCTGGAAAGCAGTTTGAAAACCACTGAACTAGGCGATCTTCAGGTCACTTCCGAAAATGTAATCAAATTCCTAACTTCAACTTTGTTACTCCTTGACTGTTTCAGTTGCTGATGTGTGATCAGAATGAGTGGATTAGGGGAGAACTCCTTGGACAGCATGACCAGTGATTCAAGAAAACGCAAGCCATTGCCCTGTGATACCCCAGGACCAGGGTAGAGAGTATTCATTTTTTGATACTTTATTATGGGATATTTACAAATAGAGAATGGGTTTAAAAAAAAACTGAGATGTGTGTTAGCATTTAGTGTCACATTTCAGTTGGTGACATGTTTAACATGTTGAAATTTGTGTATATGAAACCATATTATTGCAGGAAAAAGTTGCTGCTTAACAATACCTGCATCTAAAATTTTGTATAAATTAATGTTTAAGGAGAGGATGAGATTAGTTTTTTATAAAAGACCCTAGAAAAGCATTAATATGTAAATTTGGTGTATGTTACTTAAATCAATAAAGTAATAGTGGTACAATGAAAAATCTTTCAGGATTTTTTTAAAAAAGCTGCTTATTTCACTGTTGAGTTATATATATATGGACTGATGTGTTTATACAGTGCTCCCCCAACCTTCAGAATAAAAGAAAACTCCATTTTCAAGATTGCACCCAATCTTTTTCTTTCTTTCCACCTTTAGTTTCACTTCTTATTCGTCTTTTGTGTTTGTGTGTGCCTGTACCACTCAACATTTGCCAAATGCAAGATGCCCCTTATAATGCTGGGCATTTGTGAGTAGTATTCCTATTCTGATGTCTCCCTAACATATGGGTTTTCACATAGATTTCATGAAGTGTCTTTAGTTTTTCCTGCCACACTTTACTGTTCTTCTTCTATTGATTTCCTGTTGCTGTGAGAAACATTGAAGTTTGAGAAACATTGGTATGTATCCCTGCTCAGCAACTAGTTTTCCTCAAGGGCCACTTTGAGAAGCAAGTGAGGGGTAATGGGCTAGTACTTCTCCTCCCCCAGTGGCTGTTAGGAAATGCTCTTATCCCAAGGTTGGCAACTGGGTGGGGGATGGCATTTCAAAGGGAGCTGGATTTCACTTGGTGAGCTCCAGTTGCTAACCTGTTAATTATGTAAAACATTAGTATCTCGCCTCTCTGTACACTCAGTGTGACTTGCAATGAAAACACAAGTGTATGTCTGTACATTTAATTTGGCAGCTTGATAAATAAGTTGTATGAAAGCAAATTTTATGATCATGAGGCTTAAGTACATTAACATGTCTCTTGTTTTTAGTCTGATCTGCAGTGGGGAGAAACGTCGGCGTGAACAGGAGAGCAAATATATTGAAGAACTGGCTGAGCTGATATCTGCTAATCTGAGTGACATTGACCATTTCAATGTCAAACCGGATAAATGTGCAATTTTAAAGGAAACTGTTCGACAGATAAGGCAGATAAAGGAACAAGGCAAGACTTGAATTCTTAAATTGTAAAAGAAAAAATATATTTCGTTATAGAAAGTTATTTCATTTTCAGATAATCAGATATGGAGTATGTTTAAATCTATCTTTTAAACAAGGGACATTTACTACATTTCTGTTCTCTGTTAACTACTTGATCACTGACTGCAAGTTAACATTAATAAAAAGGCTACTGCAAAAAGAATATAATTGGGACCAGAATGAACAAAATGAAGGACTGACTGACAAATTTTCTAAACTGAATCCTCATTTTTATGTTCGGTATCTTGTGCTAGCCTCTGTGGAATAATAGGTCTCTTAGGGACAAGTCAATACTGAGCATCCAAGATTTGAGCATCCAGTTGAGTTCAGAAGGTTTCAGGCTCAGAAGGAGGGTTTCAGGCTCACCAATTTTTCTCCAACCATCCTTCATTCTTTCTCTTCCCTCATCAAAAGGTTATAACAACTGAACTGGTGAGATCTCAAAACTGGTTCTATCCTGCAAAGTTATGCATGTCCCATGTTCAAATATATGTCGATCCCGTGGTCAGTTGTGTGGTAGTTGTGAGAGGAGCAGGTATAGGGATAGGCCCAAGGCCTGCTCCTGAACTTGCCATGGGTACAGCCCTGATTATGTGTATTCTTTCTTGTCCTTTAAACATATATTATCTCCATTATCAAAAGGATTTCAGTGTTAAGTTGGATGCATTTTTCCCATACCAAAGAGAAATAAACATTCTGAAAAGAGGTTGTGGTCAATATTGCGTGTATTCTTACATTACAATATTGCATGTAATTCCACAATTGCATTAGATTTCCATTTCACATTTTGAAGACACAGATATAACTTGCTTTCAAACTTGCTTTCCATTTCAGGAAAAGCAGCGTCTACTGATGATGATGTCCAGAAGGCTGATGTATCTTCAACAGGTCAAGGGGTTATTGATAAGGATTCATTGGGACCTCTTTTATTACAGGCAAGCTTATAGCTTATTCTATTTTGTTACTACTAGATCAGAACAATGAGCTGGTTTGCATGATTGAAGACCCCACCTTTGACTGTGGCCCATGCAGGCAGCCACTTTGAATATTCAATGCCTGGCTGTGGATTGTCATGTTGTGCGAACCCGGGTGGTGGGGTTTGTGCGAGGGTTAAGCAACCCACACATAACCCAAGATTGGCATGCACCACCACCCAATGTGTATTACTGCAATACTTTTTCTCACGTGATAAGTACTTACCACCCACCCACCCACACACACACACCTGTACATATCTGTTGCTCCTCTGTTACAGTAGATCCTCACTCAGATTGCAGCACTATACTCACTTATCTGGGAGTAAGTCTGGATGAACCCAATGGGGCTTACTTCTGAGTAGACACATATAGTATTGTAGTGCATTTATTTATTTATTATATTTATACCCCGCCTTTTTTCCTGAAAGGAACCCAAGGTGGCTTACATAATCCTCCTCCTCCTCCTCCTCCTCCTCCTCCTCCTCCTCCTCTCCATTTTATCCTCACAACAACCCTGTGAGATAGGTTAGGCTGAGAGTCAGTGACTGGCCCAAAGTCACCCAGTGAGTTTCATGGCTGAGCGGGGACTAGAACCCGGATCTCCCGAGTCCCAGTCCAACACTCTCACCACTACGCCACACTGGCCACACTGTGCCACACTGGCACACTGCATGAAACCTACTTCAATACATGTATAGCTGTTTGGGGCTGATGTAACTTTGTTGACTATATGTTTGGATAATATCTTTTCATAATTTTGTTTCTAGGCATTGGATGGCTTCTTATTTGTAGTAAATCGAGATGGGAACATTGTATTTGTATCTGAAAATGTCACTCAATATTTACAATATAAACAAGAGGATCTTGTTAATACAAGTGTTTACAGTATCTTGCATGAGGAGGACCGGAAGGATTTTCTTAAAAATTTACCAAAATCTGCAGGTAATAAGGCAGTTAACACTCATTGGGTTTGTCAGCTGTGCAAAATATCAATTTTAAGCAGGAAGCTAGCTTATGAGTCTTGGTTAAATTGTTAAGCAAAGTATCTATATTTTCTTTTCAAATTATCTTTCACATAATGCCTGAACATGGACATTTCTTCTGCAAATGATTTTTTAATGTTTAAGCAAAATCTAGCATTATGTTTAACATTTCGGTCTCCTGTGCATAACTGCCAAACTCCTTTAAAAGTATAGTTTCTATAATTTACAGCGCAATCCTATGAAGGTGCCTACAACCCTCCAAACCCGGAGGATTGTGGGCATCCTATGCAGGGCAGGAAGAGCACGGTGGATCTCCTATCCACTGTTCTCCCTTCGCCCTCAAAAACATCTAGATGGCCAATTTTTTTCCGTCTAGATGTTTTTCCTCTGATTGCGAGGAGGAGAGGCTGAGGTGTTGCCTGGATTCTTCGGAAACCGGTGGAGCCTCGCTCCTCCCCTTCCCGCCTCCAGGAACACCCCCCCCCCATGGGGGAACCAAAGATGGAACAGTCTTCTGTTTCCTGCCGGCACGGAAAGAACCATGCTGGCTACGGGGGGGGGGTGTGTGCTCCGTGACGCTACGACCTCGGAAAAGATTTCTGAGGTCACAGGGGCTTCCAGTCCCAATCCGATGTCCCCCCAGACAAGGTCGGAGGAACATAGGATTGCTCCCTCAAGGTGGTAGTCCATATATTACTGTTCATTAATGGAGAGCTAAGAGGTTTAGTATTAAATTTACACATCTTAAATTTTGCTCCTATATAGTCTCCATCAAGTTGCATTTTCTATCTAATTTCACATAATATTAGCACAGCAAATAATGTTTTGTTTGCATTTGAAAAATAGTAGTTACAACAATAAGCATATTTTAATATTTCTAATGCCACAATCCAGAGCTTCATGTAAGCTTGGTTAAATCCCATTGATTTTGATCAGATTTAAGTATGCTTAAATGGGCACTCAGTTGTGGCTAAAGATTCTGGTCCAGAAAAGCAAGACCACAGCAGGAGCCTGTATACATGCTGCTTTTCTTGCAGATCAGTATTGTCAGCTCTAACAACACTGATAATATTAGGCAGTCAAAAGAACAGAAGGGAGAACATCTGGATAGAGAACAGTGCTTGCCTTTCTTTCCCCCCACCTAATTGCAAGATCAGTCCTTTCAGAGCTGACACCAACTAACATTGGTTATGGCCATTAGAAGGTGTATGTAATTGTACGATGCCCTGTACATGTGTCTGATGCTAGAAGTTCCTCTCTCATCTCCTGTTCAGTAGCATTTAAAAAAAGAAAAAAGAAGCATTCCTGGTATAGGACATCCATGTGTTGAATTTAGTTTCTGTTTTCTCGATCATCCTCACAAAAAAATCAGTACATAAGTATCATATGTAATACATTGGCATCCTCAATTCTATACTTGGTAGCAAATTCTACCGATTTCAGTGGAATTTCTTCCAAGTAAATGTAGGACTGTAGTCTTAATATCTTGGATAAAGCCATCTTCTGCCCAAATTGTGATGAGTTATTTCAGGTATCTGTGTTTTTAGTGAATGGAGTTTCTTGGACCAACGAAGCACCTAGACAGAAGAGTCATACATTTAATTGTCGCATGATGGTGAAAACAGTACATGATCTTCTGGAAGATGTAGGGAACAACCAGGATACACATCAAAGATTTGAAACCATGCAATGTTTTGCTTTATCACAGCCAAGAGCTATGCTGGAAGAAGGTGAAGGTAATGGCAAGTGAATGTTTAGCAACAGTTGATTTTTGATCCCTCATGCACAACTTAATTTGCAATGTAATGTAAATTGTAATGTATGGTGTACTTTGTAAAGAACTTAGTAGTACATAAATGTAGTACATCTGTTAATACCGTAGAACACACGTGTTTTCTTTAAATCTCAGAATATCTATAAACTATAACAGGAAATATTTTAATTTCAGATTTGCAGTCCTGTATGATATGTGTGGCACGCCGTATCTCTACAGTGGAAAGGGTATTTTCGCCAAACACAGAAAGCTTTGTTACCAGGCATGACCTTTCAGGTGAGAAATCTACTTGAGGAACTCATGGAATATATTTTCAATGCAAATTATAGCAAAACAGGTTTTGTGCAGTGATTAGAGATTGTATAACTGCTCATTTTCAAATGACTTATTATTTATTCATTTAGAAGATTTATATCCCACCTTTTGGCTGTAAGAGCCCCCAACACAGCTCATATTTCAGAATATTTTGTTTTTATTATCATTGGTCCTGCAATGATATATTTATTGATAGTAATTATGCTTGCTCAATATGTCTGCAAATCAGAAGCCAAAATATAAACTTTCATGTTTTTAAATGCATATATCTATTAAGTATCTTTCTGATTGACAGGTAAACTTGTTAACATAGATACAAACTCCCTAAGGTCCATGAGACCTGGATTTGAAGATACAATTCGTCGCTGTATTCAGAGATTTTTATGTCAAAATGAAGGACAGCCCTGGTCAAATAAACTCCACTATCAAGAAGGTAACTCCTTAGATTTCACAACACTGGTTTGTTTATTTTTTTAAAAAAGTTGTTACATGCTTGCTTCCTCATCTAGAACCAATTTAAAATTAAAACAGTGGCTATTCATATTATAAAATGTATTTTAAAATTAAATTTTGTACTTATGTTAGGCGCATGTAATAATATCTTAGAGAGCAATCCTATGGCCCCTAGACAGCGACTCAGGGGCCATGGGATTGAAAGTCCCTTTGAGGCTGTAGACAGAGCTATGATCACAGAAGGATTTCCCAACACCTGAGCCCTTACTTTGGCTCGGCCTCACCACTGTGGAAGCTTCCATGGTAGCTCCTTCTGTGAGGTAGGAAAAGATGTTTCAGGGGCGTGCCAGTGGGTGGAGAGGGAGTGGCCAAGGATCCAAGGGATTCCAAGCCCTCCCAGCTCCTGAACATACCCCCGAAACATTTAGATGTGCTCAAGAGAGCACGTCTGCATGTTTCCCTCCCATTGCTGGCAATGGTAGGGAATGATTTTTCTTCCATTCATGTAAGCCCCACCGCCAGCAAGAGCTGACAGGGCATAGGAAGGTATGGAGCCCTCCAAGATCGGAGGCTCTTTTGAGGGCATAGGATTGCTCTCTTCTCTCTTAACCTGTTTAATGTGGTTTTACTAAGATGTGAGCAAAAAAGTAGACTGAAGTTGTGTCTGAATGTACCTACTACCTGAATGTAGGTAAATTTATAATAGGAGATTAAAGCAGAACACATGAAGATTACCTTTACATAGAAAATAGTGATTTGTTTTTAAGTAAAAGATAATAGAATACAACAAAGTTTCAGAGGTTTTTTTTTTAAAAAGGTATGTTTTATTTTTCAAGTGACCATTTCGTTGAAGTTAATAATGTATCACTTTTATAATTTTTTGGTTTCTGTAACATGAAATATAAACAGATTGCTCCTGTGCTAACGCTATCTGTTCTTCCTAACAGCTTATATACAAGGTGTTGCCGAAACTCCACTCTATCGGTTCTCCTTAGCAGATGGAACAATAGTGACAGGACAAACAAAAAGTAAACTGTTTCAAAACCCTGTTACCAGTGACCGTCATGGGTTTATCTCCACCCACTTTCTTCAAAGGTAACATCAATCATTTGTATTAACAATTCCATAAGTACATGCTTGTACAGTAATACCTTGGATTGCAAGTAACTTGGTTTGAGAGCGTTTTGCAAGACAAGCAAATTTTTAAATATTTATTTATTTATTTTTTACTTGATATACAAGCGACGTCTTGCAATACAAGTACTGTAGTACGGCTTAAATTAAACATCTCTGTACAATTTTTTGGGGGGGATTTCGTTTTGATATAAGAGTGTTTTGGATTACAAGCACATTTCCAGAACGAATTATGCTCTCAATCCAAGGCATGACTGTACTTAATATGATGTGATATTTACATTACATATTGTAAATATTACATCATATTAATATTGATGTAATTAATATTACATCAATATGTAATATTTAAATATTTAGAGGGCAGTATGTGATATAGTAGATTCAGAGCATGGTTTCAATGGAGAAAGTATTTTGTTAGACCTGACAGGAAGGTAACATTGCCAAATTACACTATCTTCCTATGTTAAATTTAAATTATCCCATACAAACATCCACCTGCTTTTTCTTACTCATTCAGACATTCACTCAAGGTACATGGTGCATATCTTGAAACTCGTATGAAGATGCCTTTTATTGAAGTTCCCTGCCCCTAACCCCAATATTATCTATTTGGATAAGCAATTGGGAAAGGGAAGGGAAGCAACTGTCGTTGTTTGCCCATCTTGCACTTAAAATACAATGTCTGAATCTATGCAAAAGATGAAATTTTCCTTGAATCTTGTTGAGGATACATTTTACATGTTCTGTTAAGGTAAAACACACATAATAAGCACTTCTGTTGCAATTTCAATGTGCAACATGTTTTATAATTTTTATCTGTTGTTCCAAAGACAAACAACTCCCTGCAGTAGGGTTGGGCTAAGAAATACTAACTTGCTAAATTCCGTACAGTGAGTCTCATGCACAGCTGCAAAGCTCTGCCTACTGTATCATGAAGAGTGGAATATTTCTTATTCTTATCAATAACATTGCAATCATATATATGTCTACTCAGAAGCAAATCCCACTGAGTTCAGTGAGGCTTACTCCCAGGTAAGTGGGTATAGGATTACTAGTCAAGAATTGTCAAAAGAACTAGTATAGAATCATAGAAAAGTAGAGTTGGAAGGGGCCTATAAGCTATCGAGTCCAACCCCCTGTGCAACGCAGGAATCCAAGTCAAAGCATCCCTGACAGATGGTTGTCCAGCTGCACCTTGAATGCCTCCAGAGTGGGAGAGCCCACCACCTCCCTAGGTAATTGGTTCCATTGTCTTATTGCTCTAACAGTCAGGAATTTTTTCCTGATGTTCAGGTGAAATCTGGGTTCCTGTAACTTGAACCCATTATTCCGTGTCCTGCAAACTGGGATGATCGAGAAGAGATCCTGGCCCTCCTCTGTGTGACAACCCTTCAAGTACGGGAAGAGTGCGATCATATCTCCCCTCAGTCTCCTCTTCTGAAGGCTAAACATGCCCAGTTCTTTCAGTCTCCTCATAGGGCCTTGTTTCCAGTCCCTTTATCATCCTTGTTGCCCTCCTCTGAACCCTCTCCAGTTTGTCTACGTCCTTCTTAAAGTGTGGTGCCCAGAACTGGACGCAGTACTCAAGATGAGGCCTAACCAGTGCTGAGTAAAGGGGAATTATCACTTCCCGCGATTTGGAAGTTATACTTCTATTAATGCAGCCCAAAATAGCATTTGCCGCCTTTGCAGCCACATCGCATTGCTGGCTCATATTCAGTTTGTGATCTACCACAATTCCAAGATCCTTCTCACTTGTAGTATTGTTGAGCCAAGTGTCCCCCATTCTGTAACTGTGCATTTGGTTTCCTTTCCCTAGGTGCAGCACTTGGCATTTATCCCTATTAAATTTCATTCTGTTGTTTTCGGCCCAGCGCTCCAGCCTATCGAGATCGCTTTGAATCTTGTTTCTGTCTTCCAGAGTATTAGCTGTTCCACCCTACTTTGTGTCATCTGCAAATTTGATAAGCATTCTCTGCACCTCCTCATCCAAGTCATTAATAAAAATGTTGAATGGCACTGGGCCCAGGACCGAGCCTTGTGGTACTCCTCTCATTACGTCTCCCCAGTTTGAGAAGGTACCATTGATAAGCACTCTTTGAGTGCCAATTGTGGATTGTGGATCCACCTGATAGTTGTTCCATCTAGCCCTCTTTTAGCTAGCTTGCTAATCAGGATGTCATGAGGCACTTTGTTGAAAGCTTTGCTGAAGTCCAGATATATTATGTCCACAGCATTCCCACAGTCCACAAGGGAGGTTACCCGATCAAAAAATGAGATCAGATTAGTCTGGCAGGATTTGTTCTTGACAAATCCATGTTGACTTCTAGTAATCACTGCATTGTTTTCAAGGTGCTTGCAGATTGACTTCTTTATAATCTGCTCCAAAATTTTCCAAGGGATTGATGTCAGACTGAGTGGTCTATAGTTCCCAGGTTCCTCCTCCTTGCCCTTTTTGAAGATAGGAACAACATTTGCCCTCCTCTAGTCATCTGGCACTTCACCTGTCCTCCCATGATTTCTCAAAGATAATAGACAGTGATTCTGAGAGTTCTTCTGTCAGTTCCTTTATTATTCTAGGATGTAGTTCGTCAGGCCCTGGAGATTTAAACTCGTTCAAAGTAATCAGGTGTTCCTTGACCATTTGCCTATCAATCTCAAGCTGCAATCCTGCCCCCCTTCAGTCTGCACTTCAGGTTTGCCAGGGGGGACATAAACTCTCTTTTGGGAGAAGACCGAACCAAAGTAGGAATTGAACACTTCTGCCTTTTCTTTGTCTTCTGTTATCAATTTGCCATCCTCATTGCGTAGTTGAACCACCATTTCTTTCCTCTGAATATACATGATACGACCTGGTATTTTAAATACCTTTTACTGTGCCTTATTCATGTTGATAGAAAGATTAACACAATGGGCTTAGGAAGCATTTCTAATTTCTTTGTGAATTTCTGTTACAGAGTTGTATTCAACATTATGCTAGTGGGGAAAGTACAAGAGGTGGTGATAGAGTGCCAGTGCTTGCTCAAGTGCTAGCAAAACAGCTTTCATAAATGGTGCAAGCAGCGCCTAACCTATGAAGCTGTAATGAGTTGTACAACGCCTTTTGCAAGGATGAAAGCAGGGTTTTTGAAAGAGGTTGAAACTTTGTGCTAGCAGGATGACGCCGTAGGACACAAACCACTATGAGCTATGGCAGTGTTCATATGTTTTGCTGTTGCAGGTGTGGGTGGTGGTGTTCACTGATTGCTGGAAGAAAGTATAAGAAGATTGTTTAACATGGATTTCACTATTCCACTCTATGTGGAATTTGATTGCTAATCCTATGTGTGTTTGTAATTTTCAGAGAACAAAATGGATATCGACCAAATCCTGGTACAATGGGACAGAGCATGAGAGCATCTACAACTGGGAGCACAAATTCAGGTGGAGGTGTTATGAACATGTCACCTGGACAAAATATACCTTTGCAGAACAGGAACTTTGGCATGGGAGATCCTAACTTAATGGGGCAGATGAGTGGTGCTAGATATGGAGGTCCTGGAAATATGGGACCAGTTAACTCTGTGCAAGGAATGCAGTCTTCTCCTTATCAGAGTAATTATGGATTAAATATGAGCAGCCCACCACATGGCAGCCCAGGCTTGAATTCTAGTCAACAGAATTTAATGATATCCCCTAGGAATCGTGTGAGTCCAAAAGTGAATCCACATCAGTTTTCTCCTGTAGCAGGTAATTATTTCTTGTATTTTTAAAATGTTTTCTGTTTCAGAATCTGAAATCTGATATTCTTAAATTGGCCACAGATGAGGATGGTTTACTGTTTATAACCTGCTTTGCAGTTATCATCCCCAAGTGACTTACAGCATAAGTGTAAAAAAACACAACATAATCATACTTACTGTGCCATCAGTATATTATGAAAAATAGTGTTAATGCAGGAGTTATGGGAGGTAGTTTTTACATTTTTTCCTGTATATTTTCTGCTGTAATAGTTCAAAATGCCTATAACTAAACTATTTATTAAATATGTAATACCTCACTAAAAACATTAATACATGGGAGATATGGTGGTTTTCTCCAATATCAATTCTATTTTCGTGTAGGTGTGCACTCTCCAATGGGACCTGCCAGCAATACTAGCAACAACTTTTCAAGCAGCTCACTTAGTGCACTTCAGGCCATCAGTGAGGGAGTTGGAACTTCCCTTCTGTCTACACTTTCTTCACCGGGTCCCAAACTGGACAGTTCTCCAAATTTGATTGTTTCTCAGCAAAGTAAAATGGGAAACCAGGATTCAAAAAGCCCCTCTGGCATATTTTGTGAGCAAAATCAAGTGGAAAGTTCTGTGTGTCAGTCAAATAGCAGGGACGCCTTTAGTAACAAAGATAGCAAAGAGGAGAGCCTTGAAGGTTCTGATCAAAGGGGACCAGCTGAAAGCAAAGGGCACAAAAAGCTTCTTCAGTTACTAACTTGTTCCTCAGAGGACAGAGGGCATTCAGCACTGTCAAACTCTCCCTTGGACTCTAGTTGCAAAGAATCTTCTACAAATGCTACAAGCCCTTCATCTGGAGTCTCCTCTTCTACATCTGGAGGGGTCTCTTCATCAAACATGCAAGAGAAGCATAGGATTTTACATAAGTTACTACGGAATGGTAATTCTCCAGCAGAAGTAGCGAAAATCACAGCTGAAGCTACTGGCAAAGATACATACCATGATAGTAGCACAGTTTCCTGTGGAGAAGGAACAGTCAAACAGGAACAAATGAGTCCTAAAAAGAAAGAGAACCATGCTCTGCTTAGATACTTGCTTGACAGGGATGATGGAAAGGATCCACTTTCAAAGGACATTAAACCTAAAATAGAAAGTTTGGACGGCAAGATGGGACAATGCTGTAGTTCTGCCATACCTACTTCAAGTCAAGAAAAAGAGATGAAAATAAAAATGGAACCCACAGAAGAGGTAAAGTATTCCAATGTTAAGCAGGAACACTGTTAATGGACTCAATAAACATCTGCTTAGCCTGATTAACCACAGCTAATCTGAACTCCAAACTGCCTTTTATTACTTTCCACTCTGCAAGTTTAGTTCTTAGGTTGTTAGTTATATAACATCAGCATTATTTTTTGGTTTTCAGATTATACATGCATGTATCTGTATGAACCATCCCCGAAGAGGCATTACCTTCTGTATGAGAGAGAAGGTGGAACGCGTCTTCTAAGATGGTGCCTACCACCCATGGATTTTTAGAAATAATTGAAAATAAAAAATGCTGCCCAGTTAATCAAGGGCATCTTTTTCAGTGAATTAAAAAATGAACTGATTGGTCAACTAAACATTGCAGTCCTACTCTGGGGTACATATGGAGTCGGTTCGCACATCATGGTAAGCCACTGTGGTTAATTAAGCCGAGGGCTCCATAATGTGCACTGGCCACCATGGGTTGTTCTAAGGTTATCTGAGGGTTGTGTAACACTCAACCCACAAAGCCTGGGTTTGCATGATGTGACAATCTGCAGTGCACCCACTCCATGGCTTGCATATTCAAAATGGTAGCTGGCACACATCATGGAGCCCCATGGGTTAATTAACCCACAGAGGCTTACCGTGACATGCGAACTGGCCCATTATGAGATAATACAGGTAATCCTGTATCTGGATTGGATATGTTGGCTGTACACAGATGAGTACAGAACACACAAATAAAAAATTAACATTTTCTTTCCTCCCAAATCGGTAATTATAGACTGAGCAGATAGTTCCATGGGCTCCCAACTGGTTATTTTGGAAGTTAGTAGCAAGTTGCAAAGGTATCACGGTTTTGAGTTCATAGCGGCTTGTATGTTTCTCAGTGGAAATGTAAAGAATGAAATTTATTTGTAAATATATTTTTTTCTTTTCAGATGAGTGGGGATTTGGTGGATAATTTAGACGCAATTTTGGGTGATCTAACTAGTTCAGATTTTTGCAGTAATCCCGTGTCTACAAATGGGAATAATATTGGGAATAAGCAACCTTTGTGCCAAGGAAATACACCACTGGGTAAGGACGTTTTCTTGACACAACTGTTTCACTGAATATCCATTGGATTGATTAAGTGCACATTTAAGCTATTTTTTTCTTAGTTTGCTTAGTAGTAGACTATAAGTTATCTTGTAAACACATTTGGGGTGCTCACACGACACAGCAGCTCACTGTGTGGGGCATGTGCAGCCACCATTTTGAAAATGCAACCCCCGCTTGGGAGTTGGATTGTGCAAGCCTGACAAGCATGGGTTATGGTCTGTTTTAGGGTTATGCGAGGGTTGTTTAACCCTCGCATAACCCACACTTGCCAGGTTCTCACGACAATGCATTTCCAGGATGTACAATTAGGGTAATTAGGAGGGCAGAAAATTCAGTTTTGATGTTACATGGCTTACTGAGGGTAATTTAAGTAAGGGAAAATAGAAGAGAATATAAAAAAGAGAACAAGCACCAAGGTCCTACTTTAGGACGCTTACAGGAATACTTATCCTATGCTTATAGGATGCTTACAGGCATTATAGTTTTTTTCCCTACAGTGAAGCAAAGTTCCACACTTGATGTTATGGAGAAGATATTAATTTCCTTTTTGTATGCTCTCAGGTTGTATTTTTAAAACTTCTTTAAAGCTGGGAGTGTAGTTATAAAAGAATTGAAACTAACACTGTACAGATCCAAAGGGACGTACCATATAACACATACTGTAACATGGTAGATCAAAAGAGTTAGATGAAAATTTTCTTGAACATTTTATTCATCAGATCTTTGTAATAGTCTTCATCAGTTACATGTGTGCAGGACAAGTAACTGAATTTAACTTACATGATTGTATTAAATTTTCAGTAAATGATCATATAGTACAGGGGTCTTCAAACTAAGGCCCGAGGGCCACATCCGGCCCGCCTTGCCTTTTTATCCGGCCCGGCAGCCAATCGGTGGAAGCAGACTTTTTAAAACTCTTTCACTTCAAGCACCGATTCTTTTGTCGGTGTTCCGCATCCAGCGTAATTACATAATTTCCTGTCGACACTCGGCTCTCTCCCTTTCTCTCTCTCTTGTTCCCCCATCTCCCCTTTTCCCTCCCCCTTTCTCCGGACCCGGATGCTAACTTGTGGCGGCGGCGGCTCCTCTCGGGTCCATCACTGAGCGGCTCCGCCGGGCCTCTTGTTCTGCACGATGGCAGCGGAGGAGGCCGGGGGAACATTTTGTTCCTCGGCGCCGGTGCGAGTGGCTGCTGCTGCGGGCAGCTGCCTGCGTTGCGATGCCGACGGACTCTGCAGCCGTTACTCTGTTACCACCCAGCGCTCAACGCCATCAAAGTCATCGACGGCACCTCAGGGGCTATAGTCCGTTCCCCCCCCAACAGTCTGAGGGACAATGAACTGGCCCCCTGTTTAAAAAGTTTGAGGATCCCTGATATAGTAGATTCTAACTATGTCTGTCATGGTAGCTCGTGTTTGTAGGTTTAATGATGGTATTGATATTGTAATTGTTCAACAGGTATGAGAAGTCCACAGTCTTTGCAGACCACCCGTCCTCCTTTCAGCAGAACCATGTCTTCAGACAGCCCCATATCAGTGGGTTCAAGCCCGCCTGTGAGGAGTGTCAATGCATTCTCCATATTACAAAAGCAAAACATGATGGGTGGGAGTCCAAGAATGATTGAAAACCAGGAAAATTTTGGAGCTAATATGGGTTTGTTCATTTTCATGCAAACAGCTTTTCATTTTATTTAGATTCTTTTACCTTAAACAGTATCCCAGAATTTTGATGGAGTAACGATTACTAGCTATAAGAAGAATTGTTAGGATTGTATTGTACTAACTTGTTTTGGCTGAGATTATTAGACTTTGGCTCAATTCATACTTCAGTTCATAGTTCACAGCAAAAGGTGGCTTGGTTATGATGTCTGAATTAACAAATCGTGGTTTGCAATCAGATAGGAAACCAAAATTGGAAACAGTGGTTTGAAGTGGGCTTGCAAACTGCAATTTGCTCCAACTATGGTTTAGTAGTGTGATGAATTGACAAATTATAGTTTGTTATTCTTGTACTGCCAGACGCCACCTAGAGGTTAGAGTGCTGATCAGATAAGAAATGGAATCAGACAAGCAGCTATAAAAGTATGGGTTGCCTGTACATGGTTTGGATTTTTAAACTATGGTGAATGCAAACGATAATTTGGCATAATGTTTGAACTGAGTCATTGTCACAAAAATAATCAGTGATAACAACAATAGCCCATTTATTTTGTTGTGTGATGCTTCATCTCAGCTGAATTTAGACAAGCTAGTTGTCTAAATTAAGATATTACAACAAGAGAAAAAACATGACTAGAATCCAAAGAGCCCCAGTTGTACATGTGGGGTGAGGGTGTTGCCGGTTTCCCCCTTATAGTAGCAGTACCCATATACTTCACAGAATGCCACAGTGGGTGGGTGGTTGTCCTTGGTATGTGATTTGTGCTACTGGAATGGGGGTGGGGCTGAAAAGCTCTAGTATGTGCAGCCCTTTGGGTTCTGGCTTATAATTACAATTGGGGGTGCAGGGGCAGAGATGCAAAAATGTCTACCATAGCAAATTGTATTGTGTTCTAGATTTTTCTATACAGAAAGTAATGTGTACTAAATATATGTTTTCCCCAGGGGGATCTAACCGAAGTATGCCTATGAATCAGCATTCAGCAAGTGATTGGAGTCTACAAAACTCAAAAGTGAGCAGGATGGAACCTACAAGTTCTGGTTCAATGGCAAGACCAGGGCCAGACTGCAACCCATCCCTTTCTAGATCTTCAGTTGGGGGGTCCATGCCTGGTTTGTCCATGAGATCAAATAGTATGCCTGGCACCAGATCCATGCTCCAACAGCAGATGATCCATATGAGTGAGTTCTTACAAAGTTTATTTACTGGAACCCACAGTTATTTGTTTCAAATGTATTGCAGATAGCATAATTTCTGAAGTATCTAGCTTGCAGAAATCTGTTTCTCGACTGTATGCATAGTGAACTGTACCACATCCGGAACAATTAGTGGGCTAATGTGGGTTGATGGATAGTGTAGTGGACTTTGCGAAATATTATAATGCAAATCTAACTTAACAGTGGAAGCACTTTGTGGCCTTCACTTTGTGTTAATATCTCAGTTCCCTAGTTTGTAAAATGTGTTGTCATAAGGATCTGTCTTGTACACTGCTTGTTCAGACAAATAAAATTGTAAATACTTTGGAAATATTTATCTGCTACAGGAATGATAAGTAATTAATGATTGTAAGACTATTCATTAAGAGAATTATATTTGTGACTCCTGAATGCTTGCTTTTTCTGCAAATAAAATGGATATGTGGATCTAAAGATGAATTAGCTAAATGTTAGTGATAATCAGTAATAACTGGTTTAAACCACCTCCTATCTGCCCTACTACTGCCTTTGAGTTTGCTGAGGGACAATCCTGGTGCTGCTGTCTCTGTACCAGGTCAAGGATGTGGATGGAAATATTTATCACTTTAAGCCCCCAGGTTGTGAAACCCTGGGCAGGTTCACACATCACATTAAGCCAAACGCACGGCAGCACACCCGACAAGATGATCAGACTTACCATGGACTGTTCTCCCCCTCCTTCCCCCTCAGTCCTCCAGCCAGCTCCGGCACATATTCCTTCGTGGCAGGACTCGTCTTGTCTCCCTATCCCTACTCCAATCGCTATCTCTTTTCATTTGCTGCTGGGTTTTTAAAATTTGGAGCCTCAAAAAAGCACAATTGGGGGTCGGGTTTTTTCCCCCCCAGCCCCTAAAAATTGCACAACTGTGTTCGTAATTTATTATTATTATTATTATTATTTTGTCTGTCTCACGCAAGTGCAATCTTATGGCTGTCCAATATGTGTAGCCTTGCCTGATCTATTTCCTTGTCTGTTTCAGCTGTCTATAGTAGGTAACAGATTGACAAGGAAATTGACAAGGCAAGACTGCAGATAGGCTAATTTGCGCACAGTTGCCAGGGACCAATTGCCAAGTTGTCAATTGAAAAGCACCGGTAAAGGGGAAAAGGTGGGGGGGATACCAATATCTTCCCCATAGCAATGTAATCCTCTTGATTTTAAATGCTGAACTGAGAGTTCTCAGTGCCCTCCTCCTTTTTCAACACTTCCCTGAGTCTCCAGCTACTCCAGAAAGGGGAGATAATAACTTTCCCACTTTTCATGGCTTCTTTTTGGAGCACTTACTGCTGCGGTTACTGCAATTGCCTGATGGTTCTAAAACCCCCCACAGAAATATACAAAAATATAATGGCTGGGTATGGGTTGTTAGGGTGGCTTGTTCCTGAAAAATAAGCCACCCTGCAGGAAGTAGTCTGGGCTCGGATGACATGACAACCCACTGTGGCTAGTTACCCACGATGGGTTATCGCGTTGTGTGAACCAGGTCTCCCTTCTCAGATACCCATTTGAGCACAAATCTTATATTTAAACTGGCTTTTATCAGTTACTAGTAAGGGCAAGTTTTATTTATTTTGATACTGAAATAGTTGTATAGTAGTTTTCTTGTGATATTTTATCACTGTGTTTTATAATACTGATATATTGTTGGACTGACTTTTTTCTACACTGTCCCGCACAATTGGATCGCTGATACAAAAAATTCACATCCCTTCCAAAAATCCAATTTTTTTTCTAGGGCCAAATGAGATTAACATTGGCATGGGAGGGAATCCTTATGCACATCCAGGACCATCTAATCAGCCACCAAATGCATGGCCTGACAGCATGCTATCCATGGAACAAGGACCTCGAGGTTCACAAAACAGGTAATATAAGGTTCAGAATATGGAATAGCTGACTCAGCCTGTTGTTTGGCCACAGTCAAGTATTATCAGAATACTTTGATCAAGTCAGAAAAACACTTATATAAATAGAAAACAAATTCAGAGTTATCCATTACATTCCACACTTTATAATAATGTATTTCATATTACACAATATGGTCAAATGGCTCCCTTTTTGAAACTTCTGAACAGAGTAGTTCCCCCCCCTCCCAATTCTATACAGAGATGGTAGAAACTAGAATATGATATTTTGCTTTAAAATTGAGTAATTTATAAACTCTCCAGATGCAGTCTATGCCCTGAGTTATTACAACCCTACAAAAGGGGGTGATGGCACCATGAAATGATGCAAGGCAAACTACTAAAGGTACACTACTAAAACCCCTCAGATATTCAATATCCCAATGCTGTGTTACATGAAATTCATTTCGATCTTGAATATTTTGGGGGAGGGGAAGTCCATGAATTTTAGTGCACCTTTAATTATCTGTCTTGTAATCTGCCTCATTCCGACAAAATATTCCTAGCTTTGTTAACCATGGTTTATGAAGGGTCCACACACTTCTCTAATCCTGGCTTAATATCCTGGTTAGTAAACTAACATTAAACCAGAGTTTCCCTGCAGACATAAAAGGGAGCTTTGGTTTAAAGAAATCAGGATCTGTCCATGCTGGAGTCTGAGAAGAGCCCAGCACACATACAGGCCTGATGCTCATTCCCAGCTTCATAAACTATGGCTTATGAAGCCCAGAACATTATGTCTGAACTTTTTGCGTACATAATCTGGATGGCCATCAATTAGGATAAGCTCAGACTGTGCTCAGTTGAAATATCTAAAACGAATTGCTGTTCTTCCAAAAGAACGCTTTCCAGCCATGTGTTACCTGGAAATGAATAAAAACAGCTATTGGAAGTCAATATTCCAAAAGCTGCTTAATAGCTATTACTACCCTGAGTTGAATTCTGCCTTTCTTATGGATAAGAGGCAACTAAGGGATTGGCTATTTTGGATAGACTCTAGGAGGGACCTGCAATTAATTAAGAACGCTAAATTTTCCAGATGGTACCCCCTTTTGAAAACAGAACATTTTCGAGCCAGCTATCTGTCCAAATTGAGTCCGCCCTCCCTTAGAAATGCTTTTATTGAGTTGCGCTTTCAAGTTATGCCAACTGCAGTGCTGGATGGTCGTTACAACAAGGTGCCTTTTGAATGCAGGCTGTAATCAAATCAAATCTTTATTACGGTCCAAGACCAGCATAAACAGACAATAGATACACAAAATTTGTACAATACCAAGTTTTAGGCTGTCCTTCAGTAAACCATATCAGGATGGCATACAATAAAAACAAAATATCAGTATAAAATCACAATTAAATATGAGGAAGACAGAGCAGGTTTTGGCCCTTTCTCACAGCTTCAGACAAGGCCTAAGAAGTTATGTGTATGGCGTGTTCTTGTAGCCAGAAAGTAAAATTTGGCAACTTTATATGTTATAGAAGGGTCTCTGTCCGCAAGTAAATGCATGGTGTAAAATTCATCAGTGTTACCTGGAAAATCATGTAACAAGGGATGGATCAAGATTGACCGGGCATCTAAGTAGAACGAGCAGTATAAAAGGACATGTGTAATTGTTTCTGTCTCCCCTGAGTCACATGGGCACAGCCTCTGAGCGACTGGTATATTTTGGTATTTGCCTTCTAGAAACTTTGAGGGGAGAGCATTATAGCGAGCCCTAGAGAACGCCCATCTATATTTATAATAGGTAAGAGAACTTAAATAAGCCGCAGGCCCTCTATTCTGTAAATCTCGGGGGGAGCGGTAAATACCTATATATGCTTTGACTTGTCATCTTGAAGTTCTATATCCCAGATCCGTTGTTTTATAATATCTTTTGCTTTCTCCAATCCTAAATTTAGCATATATTCAGGAGAGAGACCATATGAGTGCAATTTGTTATCTATGGTGTTCCAGCATTTTGTTTGGTAATTATCTTGTAATATTAGGGGGAGAATGCAGGCTGTATATTTGTGGTCAATGTCAAGTGGAAGACATTGTTCTAATCTGCCCTCTATATAGCAATCCAAGAGAGAGATTTCTGAAACCCTTGTTAACCTATGGTTATAAGAATGCCCTCGCAGAATCTGTTCTTTTTCTTTTGAGCGATGCCAGTTGTTATGTTACATACAAAGTGGCCCTGTTTGCCCTGGCAGCAAAAAAAATTAGGAAGAGAGAATTAGACAAAATTGCTACAAACTGTTTTGGAGACTGAGTGCTAAGTTAAAGATCAGTTGTTCTACTTTTAAACTTGTATTTGTAATGCTTGGAACTTTGCACCTCTGTATGTATGTGTATGTATACACATATTGTTTTGATGTACGGTATGTCATGGCCTTTGGCTAGTACAATAAATTTTCTTATCATAAAAAAAAAGAAAAAAGAACTGGTCCAAGTATCTAAATTTCCAATATTTACCAGGTGCTGGAGAGAAACAGTACAATGACCATTACCATCATGTCCTGCTTGTGAGCTTCCCATAAACATGTGGCTGATCTCTATTGGAAGCACAATGCTAGACTAGATGGACCATTTTTTTTCTGATCCAGTATGGCAAAGTCTTACATTATGTTCCTAGTGTCTTTACCATCTTAGTCTCTGATGTTTTCATGGGGACTCATCAGATTTAATTGTCTATCAAAGTTGATCATAGCATTGTGGCATAGAAGATCTTGCTTTCAATTTCCAGCATCCTGCTCACTTGTGAAATGAGGGAATATGTCACTTTTTCACTTGTATACAGTAGAAAAATTAATTCCTATGAAGAGCCTTCATGTCACTGATAGATGCTGTGAGAATGAATGAATCCTCTGATCAGTATGCTTAACCAATCTAACATCTTGACTTTCCTAGGCAGATAGTTAGAAATTCGTTGGATGACCTCTTATATACTGCTCCAAATGTTGATGGCCAAAGTGATGAAAGGGCTCTTCTAGATCAACTGCACACATTGCTGAGTAGTACGGATGTCACCAGTCTTGAAGAAATTGATAGAGCCTTAGGAATTCCTGATCTTGTAAATCAAGTAAGTCACCCATGCTCTTGAAGTGCTTATTTTTCAGTGTGTTGAATGCACTTAAAGTGTATGCGGGAAAACCTAGTACACCTCTTCCTCCAATACATTATAGGTCCTTCTCTTGGGTGAGAATTTGTTTTCTATGTTATAGGCTTCTGCATTTCCACTACACCCCAACCCCAAAGTGGAACACAGCCCACCATGCAGGTATTTAAAGCCTGCCAGGTGTTCTTGCAGATCTAGGCAGGTAGTAAAAACAGGAGGTTGATCGAAGTGCTGGTGGGCTGAATTCAATTTGCTGGATTTCAGAAAACATGATCTTGCAGTGACCTTTAAAAAATCCACAATGAGAAAATGGCTCTCTTTAGCAAATCAAGCCAAGTCCCCTCATCTAAAAATTGTATGTCATTTCCTTGTAATTGTGCCAATTCTACATTGTAATTAGGTGTGTGGGTACCTTTTCTACAATGGCAGCTATGGTTATGGAATACTGTAGTGGTGGCAGATTAACAGTTCTAAGCGAGTGAAGCCTTCTCAGAATTGACTGACAGGTAATAGATTCTGTTAATGTGATTTTGAATGCGATAACTCAAGCACAAGAGCTGTGCTTTCTAGAGTATGCAATTATATATCAGGAGAGATTTCACAAAACAGAGCTTACTGCAGAACTTCACAATTTTCACAGGATTGCTGGAGAATCCTGTGAGTATCCACAGAATATTAAACACTGGAATAGGTGCTGTTTTTTGAGGTCCTTGGTCTTCCCACCAACACGACTGGCCCCCACCCCAAGCAACAACCCCCAAATTTTCAAATAATCTACAATTCTTCTGTATAACTCTTTTAACATACTTAATATACTATTGCAGAGTATGAAATATTTGCAAGTTCTATGTTCTTTTAAAGGGACAAGCTTTGGAACCCAAACAAGAATCATTTCATGGCCAAGAATCTGCAGTAATGATTGACCAGAAGCCTCCAATATATGGTCAGCCCTATCCAGGACAGGGAGCAGCAATGCCAGGAGGTTTTAGTAGTATGCAGGGCCAACAGGCAGCCTTTAACACTGTGATGAATCAAATGAACCAGCAGAGCAATTTTCCAATGCAAAGTATGCATCCCAGAGCAAATGTCATGAGGCCCAGAACCAACACACCAAAGCAGCTCCGCATGCAACTCCAACAGAGGCTTCAAGGGCAGCAGGTAATCTGGTCTAATATTTTAGCACCCTTCTAAAGAGGGGACGTTTTGTCTTAGCAAAGAGCAAGGCAATGGATTATATTACCTAAATATAACAATTGCTATCTTTTTTTCCACCCTATTGTCATATTCTGTACACACAGTGGCATTTATTCCTCTCATTGAGAGCCAGTGCGGTGTAGTGGTTGGAGTGTTTGACTGGGACTCAGGAGATCTGGGTTCTAGTCCCCACTCAGCCATGAAGCTCACTGGGTGACTCACTGACGCTCAGCCTGATCTATCTCACAGGGTGTCAGGAGGATAAAATGGAGAGGAGGAGGACTATGTAAGCTGCCTTGGGTTCCTTGCAAGAGGAAAAAAGGCGGGATATAAATGTAATTAATAATAAAATAAATACATTACTGTATCGCTTGTTTTCAGTCCAATAGTATACAGTAATTTCTGAGATTATGCATGGTTGGGGTTTAGGCTGATGAAAACAAGTTTGTTTTTGGAATTAGTATTTTCCTAGTAATTCTGTTAAGCATGAAGATAAAAAATAATTTTTAGGTTTATTAAAGGGGCATGGGAGTCCTTTTAGTTAAGTTGCGTTGCTTAAAAAAAAATTCTGCCATTATAAGCCTCAAAATTCTACTGCTTATAAAATGACACCTGTTTAGCTAATCATGTGGAACTTGGCATCCATGATCTACCCAATGAATTGTGCAAATTTTCAGGCAATCTGCCATAGGTGCAACAAGTTTAAAAGTGCTATAAATTGATACATTTGTACTTTTCACTCCAAGCTGCAGTTTGGCATATCATATATTCCTTTCACATTTTTGTAAAAACTACTGGTGTACTTTATTAAGGTTTGTTGAGGAGATGTGTCTTTCATTGGTTTGGTGAAGTTCTGAGCAAAGGCTCAAAAGTTACTAAGTTTTTCTGCCCCATGAAGCCTATGGCAGCAACTGCTGGCAATGTTATGTCAGGTATGCTCAGTTTCACTTTGAAGCTAGAATGCTGCCAGTGATTGGACAGCCAGTGTGGCGTAGTGGTGAGAGTGTTGGACTGGGACTCGGGAGATCTGGGTTCTAGTCCCCGCTCGGCCATGAAACTCACTGGGTGACTTTGGGCCAGTCACTGACTCTCAGCCTAACCTACCTCACAGGGTTGTTGTGAGGATAAAATGGAGAGGAGGAGGAGGAGGAGGATTATGTAAGCCACCTTGGGTTCCTTGCAGGAAAAAAGGCGGGGTATAAATATAATAAATAAAATAATAAATAAATAAATGCCAGTGTTTGGAGAGGAATGCCAGTGTTCCTATCAACATTATGACAGTGGGGGAAGGGTAGCAGGAAACTGTCAACTGAGATAAGAGTGAGGTACTTTTGAAAATTGAGGGAATCAGATCACTGATGAAGATGGGTTAGTCCATCCTCCCCATCTGGACTTGTGCCTGAAAGACCTGGGAAAACTGTGGGTGCATGGAAGATAAGTTGTAAGGAAACACAATTTGTGACATTGAACAATATCATTACTGTTCACGGGGCATGTTCACGGGGCAAAGCCTTAGCTTCCAATTTCCTGGCTTTGTGAAGCTTGAGCCAACATGAGATAGCCTTTACTTGGGTCTTAAACCAGCAGGTGTTTTTTTTTATCATTGAATATATTTATGTTTCAGTACTTTCGATTTCAGCACACTGAATGAGGTGTTCCCCTTTTCAATTAATGATTATGCTTATCTAGAATTGTAGTGTAGCATAAGTTTTACAGACATTGGTTTGATGTATTTTGACGCAGTGCTGTTACAAATTGTTGCTTGCTGTTTCTCAAGTTTTTGAATCAGACTCGTCAGACACTTGATATTAAAATGGAGAACACCAACCCTGTTAGCGCATCGGTGATGAGACCTGTTATGCCTCCTCAAATGGGATCACAAGTGAGTCATTGATGCTGTTATCTTTGCCAACTTCATCAAAGCAATTGTTTTTTTATATATACCAGTGTTACAAATAAGATTGTACAATTGTCTCCTACTTCCTGCTCTTGTCATGTTTTTGCCACTCATTTTATCTGCCTCCTCTTCCTCTATCTCAACACATTCCTGTGTCCTCTGTTCTGACTCCCTTCTCTGTCCCTGTTTCTCTATCTTTGAATAGGAGTTACCATATTTTTTGCTTCATAAGACGCACTCCCCCCCCCCCCCATAGGGGGAAATGTCTGTGCGTCTTATGGAGCGAATGTTGTAAAAAATATTTTTATATATATATATATATATATTTACATACCTCCTCTGCGCGCCTCCAACCGGTCCAGTGGAACAGCGGAGGGCTCCTGGGCAGAGCGGGGCAAGCCCCCGCCTCTCAGCTTATTCCCCCCTAGGCGGCCGCTTAACAGCTGCTTCCCCGCTGAACAGCTGATTTGGCAGCAGCTCAGTTGGTTCTTTGCTGCTTTGCCGCTGCAGCGTGGCGGCGCCCCCCCGCTCGGCAGCAGGGACGCAAGCAGGCGGGCGGGCGCAGGGCCAGCTCTGCTTCGCGCGGCGACCTCCGGAGCCCACTGGCCCTGCCCCACCCACCGGCAGAAGAGGGAGGGCTCCTGCGCGGAGCGGTCCAGCGCGCCGGAGCAGGGTCCCGTCACTTCTGCCGCGCCGGAAGTGACGCGACGGGACTAGCACGGGCAGCAAGGGCGGCCACCAGGACTGGGTAGGCCCGCACGAGCCGATTGCCTATCCTCTGCTCACCTCTTTTCTCCTCCTCTTTGCTGCTGCCAAGGTATTGCGTGTGGCTCTGATTGTCTCTTTCAAAGCCTCAAAAGGTTGCTGCTGGTCCTTTGCAGCTGGGAGGCTCCATGCCTTGAATGCATCAGCTCAGGTCTGCCTTATACTGGGCAGTGCAGAAATGACTACGCATGCAGGTGGGGCCCAGCGCGGGCGGCAGGGTAGGCGTGGGGGAGCCGGGAAGAGGCCGCAGCGTCGCTGGGGCGGGGGGAAAGGAGAATATTTTTTTTCTTATTTTCTTCTTTTAAAATCTTAAGTGCGTCTTATGGAGCGAAAAATACGGTACATCATGCTATTTCACAGCTGGTGTAACTCCTGTTTGGATAGATGAGACTTTCAATCTCATATATAGTCATAGAAAGGTGTTTCAAAATCAGCCAGAAGTTTGGGACTGGTGAGCAACACTAGTCCAGCAAGTATGGATTCAAGTGGAACCTACAACAAAATGCTGGCAGTGTAGAGTGCTGCTGCTCAGTGTTTCAGCCAGCCAGCCAAGTCTTATTCCAGTATACTCCATTCCATCGTCCCTGGTTTTCCAGCACACCACACACACACACACACACACACACACACACACACACACACGGCTGCCATAATCAACTCAGCATCCTATGGCCACTGAGCACGCTTAGTCCTCATTCAACTCTTTTGGTTCCCCCCACTCCAAGGTTTTCCCACCAAACATTTGTTGTACTTCTGCAAACCTTGCAGTACCCCCAAGCCCACTGATACCACCTCCTTGTGTGTGGATGATGCCATTTTGCCTACATAAGGCTAAGCACTCAGAGAATGAGTTCATATTCGTATATATGATGTAGATACTATGATACTTATACAGGCAGTCCCTGGGTTATGAACGAGATCCATTTGTAAGTCTGTCTTTAAGTTGAATTTATACGTAAGTTGGAACAGGTACAGACGGTTTCCAGGCTCTATGTCATTTACGTAGAAAACAGCATAAGATACGCTGTTTACATAGAGTATAGCGTAGTATACATTGAAAACAGCATTTACGCAAATTGCGGCCGTTTTTACGTATACTACGTTATACTCTACATAAACGACGTAGAGCCAGGAAGTCTGGTGAGTGCCTTAGCTGGTGCTCGCCAGAGCCTTGACGGTCCGTTCGTAAGTATGAATTGTCTGTAAGTCTGACATTTGTAACCCAGGGACTGCCTGTATTGCAGAATGAATAAACACCTTTCTACTGTTCCATTACATTTCCAAGAAAAATAATCACAGAGTATTGTACTGTTTAATATAAACTCCAGTACTGCTTATTGGCATAAAACACTGAAGAATTTTCATTGTTCTGGTGAACTGACTAGTCCTTTCCCTGTCATGCATTTTTCCCGTTTCTGTTTGGGTATTAGCAGCAAGGCTTCCTTAATGCTCAGATGGTGGCTCAGCGAAACAGGGAGTTAATAAGTCATCACATCAGACAGCAAAGGATGGCAATGATGATGCAGCAGCAACAGCCTCAGGCCTTCAGTCCTCCCCCAAATGTGACTGCCTCAGGAAGCATAGATGGTGCTGTTACGGGCCCTCCGATGGCTCCGGTTCCATCCCAGCAATTTTCATACCCATCAAATTATGGTACTTGTTACACTATTTCAATTTTCTCTTACTTCGTTCTATTTCCCATACATCCCATTGGCCTAAATGAATTACATAAAGGGTTAAGATGGACATATTGCTATAAAAATTTAAGCAGGATATTTTAGGATGAGGGGAAAAGGGAGACTTAGACAAGATTGACATTCTGCAATGAAATGATGTAAAATAAAATTGTCAGAGATCTGCTGTACAATTGATTATCTTTATCTGTGCATTCATTTCACAACTCAGTGGCTCCCTTCACCTTCGTTGTGGGATTCTGATTTGAATGATGAGTTAGTCATATCTTAACGGTTTGAAAAGTGTTCCTCTTCCTCTGCTATAATGGTCTGATAGCAAACAACAAGCAATTTAAATTTGTTGTTCTGGTTTGCTATACTTGGAATTATTATTTTTTTTAAAAAAGGAGCTTAGCTTTAGCAAGTCATAACTGTTGTGAACTAATTAAGCATATACATGGTAGGCTATGTTGTATGGCTAAACCCTGTTTAGGGGACAAGTGAAACGAAGGAAAGCAGGACCAGCATGTTAGAGGGAAAGGATTCTTGAGGCCATACAGGGCTGGTGCCAGCTCCTTAGGAGAAGCTTCACCCCTAACCTGGGACTGAAGGTGGAATTCTTCTCCGCAGTATTGCCTTTCCACAAGAGGCTGGTCTCTGTCTTTTGTTCTACGCACCTTAAGTGCCTTACTCAGGGGCCATTTAACTGAATCAGGTCAAGAGGAATTCTGCAACCTTGAAATCTACATTCTGTAAGTTTACCAGAAGTTGGGGGAGGAGCAGGGGGAGAACCCATGTAAATCCCACACATTATGTAAATCTTTGATTTACTGGAAGATCAATGTAATATTTGATGAATTAGACACAGCATCATTCAGCATTAGCAAAATTACCAAAAGATTATTCAAGACTATACCACTCATGCCAGATGGGAGAATGGCAGCAGACCTCATCAGTGCCTATAATACCAGCAACTAGAGGCCTCTGCACAAAAGTAGTATGATCAGTGGACCTGTTGGAACTGAACGGAATGCAGGAATTTCTTCCCAGATTCCATGTTGAGTTCTGCCTGGGTGAAATGCCTAAATTTCACCAGAATCCCATATTGAGTGGAACATGTCAACTGCTCTGTGATTTTGTGAAGATTTTAATGAGATATTTTCCGTCTTCAACAAAAATATCTAGAATCATAACTGTTTAAAACGAACTACCCAACTGTTATCTTATTTGCTTTGTAAGGAATGAGCCAACAACCAGACCCTGCCTTTAGTAGGGTATCAAGCCCTCCTAATCCCATGATGGCTCAAAGAATTGGACCCTCACAAAATCCCATGATGCAGCATCCTCAGGCTACACCAATGTATCCATCTCCTGAGATGAAGGGCTGGCCATCAGGAAGTATGGCCAGGAGCAGGTGAGAGAGAAAAATCTCAGCTAGTGTTTTCAAAAGAAGCCTGTGAATGTGGATAGCACAGGTGTTCAATTTTAAACTGAAAAGGGCAGTTTTAAACATGCTGGATTAATGTACTTTTTAAAGACATCACAATCTGGAAGATAGTCACTCTTATATCCTTAAATCTTGCCCAGATTCTTGGGGGATGGGGGAACTCCATTGTTTCACAGAAGTTAAAGTCTTAAATGTGCAGTTCTTTGTGGTCTCTGTGCATCACACATATGGGCTTTGCACCTGTGTGGAGCCTGTTTGGGAAACTTCTATAGCTGAGGAATTTTGGCGGGAACCTTCCCCCACTGTCCCAGTGAGCATGTCCCTCAGTTCTCTTTCAACTGCCATTGTGATAGCCTCGTAGAGAACTTCTCTCATTGTTCGCTGTTCATATTACAACTGCTGAGATGTTTTTTCTTCTACCTTATCTTTCTGTCCTCTTGTTTTTCCTTCCTGTTACTGATGTTTTAGATTTTATTTGTTTCTTTGTGTTCACAATTGCCTACAGGCATATGGCCATAGGGCCCAATTTTGGAAATGTGTCCGTTGTGGCAGTAAATTGCCTCCCACTGACGGATACTCTTTGTGTCTTTTCCGCATGGGAGGAAGGCCACAAGCTGGAGGCCTGCACTCATTATCAAGCCTTTACAAAACAGGCGAGATATAATCGCTCCAACGGGCTGCAGGCTGTTTTGAGGAGGAATGCCCTTGAAGCAATAGCAGTGGACAAGCCTGCTATGGCATAGGTCTTGGCATGGAGGGCAGTCTTAACCTGGTGCTGAAAGGATAGTAGAGTTGACACCAGGCGGGGGGCTTGTTCCATAACCAGGAGGTTGCCACAGAAAAGGCCCTCCTCCTTGCTGCCGCGAACTGAGCTTCTCGTGGAGGTGGTACTTGGAGGAAGGCCCCAGACGTTGAGCATAGTGTCCAGTCGATTGTGGTTGGGAGAGGTGCTGTGTCAAATATAGCAGTCCTAAGCCATGTAGGACTTTATAGGTTAAAGCCAGCACCTTGAATTGGGCTTGGAAGCATATAGGCAGCCAATGCAAGTGGGCCAGAACTGGTGTTATGCGTTCAGACCTTCTGGTCCCGGTTATTAGTCTGGCTGCTGTATTTTGCACAAGCTGCAGCTTCTGAACAATCTTTAAGGGCAGCCCCACATAGCTTTTGAAGTAGTCTAGCTTAGAGATTACCAGAGCGTAGATTACTGATACCAGGCTATCCCTGTCCAGCTAGGGATGTAGCTGGGCCACCAGCTGGAGCTGGTAGAAGGCACTCCATGCCACTGAGGCCACTTGAGCCTCAAGTGTCAAAGATAGTTCAAGGAGGGACCCAAGTGACAAACCTGCTCTTTCAAGGCAAGTGCAACCCCATCCAGAACAGATTGAGCACCCTCCATTCGGTCAGAAGAACCACCCACTAACAGTATCTCAGTCTTGCCTGGATTGAGCTTCAGTTTGTTAGCTTTAATCAATCATTCTGGAGATCCAAAGGACTACCCATCTAGATATAGAAGTTCAGACTTTATTCATTTATTTATTCTAAATTTACTGCCTTACCTTTCTGCCCAAAAGATAGGACCCATCAAGGCAGCCTCCAACTTTAAAAACATATACCTGCAATAAAAATTTTACAAAAATACAGTTGCCATATTAAAGAAACCTGACTTTAAATAAATTGATTAAATCAGCAGCAAATATAAAGCATAAAACTCAGCATACAACGTAAGTGAGGTGGGGTAAGAGGGTTCCGCAGGGAAGGTCAAGTTTTTTGTGAAGTGTAAAGGCCTGATCTTGAGTGCAAAAGCAGCATAACTGAAGAGCATTCGGTGTGGTTACTCTGCTATATCTCACAATAATTCTAGCAATGATATTGGCTGGGGTCAGTCAATTCCCCTTTTCCCCTTTTTATTTTAAAACAAAGAGGTTTCTTCATATCTCAATCATAAGACCATTTAATTGTGTATAATTGGTAGTCCGTCTGTAGAGCCAAGGATTGGTCAGAAGTATAGATGCTCCTGAGGAAGAATTACGTGATCTTAAGCATACTGTGCTGGTTGTGAGAGAATTGCTCCACTGAACTGATCGTTGGAAGGGCTAGCAGGTTTTATATTTCTAATGGCAATGGTGTATATAAGACAACCTTTTATCTGTATCCCAGATTGAGTCTGAATTTACTGATCTGAGACCAAATGGAAACAAGAGTATTCCAAGCTGTATTCAGTATGCCAACTATAGTGCATAAATGAAACCTAAGGATCTACTAGATACTAAAGATAGGTATCCTTTAGCAAGGTGTATAGATTTTAAGGACTTTGATGCACTATGATCAGGAAATAGAAATATAATCTTTAGAATGACATTTTTAACATAGCTGAACATGACAGAGCTCTCTGGGTTGAAAAGGAACAGGTCTTAGTAATAATGCAGTCTTGATGTCTATTTATTGCTAGCGTTTTTTAATCATGCCAGTTGCTGAAGGAATATATGAAGTTGGAGCATTAATCAAGAGCCTCTCTTAAAAGCCTCTCTTTTTTGTTCCTATGTCCTCTAGTTCCTTTCCACAGCAACAGTTTGCCCATCCAGGAAACCCTACAACTTATAATATGATGCACATGAACAGTAATGGTGGTCACATGGGGCAAATGAATATTAATACTATGCCTATGTCAGGAATGCCCATGGGTCCAGACCAGGTAAGATGGCTGTAACAATTGCTTCTTGTAGAAAATTAAAAAAAACATGCACTGCTCCTTAAAGTACAAATGCTTAGAGAACATTCATAGACACTCTTCAGCCTTTTCATCTCCTGGCTCAGCAAATAGATGTAACTTGTATGGTTGTCCTCTTTGGTCACTGTGCATCTTTCCTTATTTTTCCTGCTTTTCAATTCCCTCTTGCTCCAATAGGTTATCATTAATTTTACATAAAATTGTGAAACTGCTGTGGAACATCTATTGTCTGTGACCATTCCAGGATCATAACACAAATAGATTAACTCAAGGAAGCCACAAGAGTTTGGGTTCCTTGCTTCAAGTGTAGTTGCCCATGTACTTCAGAGGCCCATCCCCCCCTCCCCCAAAACCCATCTATGTTCCTCTAAAGCACTGATTACCACTGCAGCATTTACTTATGCTTCTATTCAGAATTGCAACAGAATTTTTGCTTGATTACAGTTCATTTCTCTTATATTTGCTCTTTGTTTTGTTTTTCTACAGAAATACTGCTGACATCACAACTGCAAACTCCTAGTAGGCAGATGCCATAGATGACGGTGAACTAAGTATTACAGAAAAGTGCACATGAGCTTCTTGGGAACATTTACTAGCCTTATGGAAATACCACTTCTTTTTCCATGAAGATGTCCTAAATGACTTCATAAGTTATGGACTTTGGGGTGTGGGGAAAGGAGGGGTAGAAGCAAAATATCACTGTATAATGTTTTTTAAGAAATAGGTCAAATATTATTTTGGCACTCTGCCTCTAGCAACGTGAATTTGGCAATGGCACATGAGTAAATGTGATGGGTAGACACTGTATACCAGTTCTGTTTACTGTAGCTATCCAAAGCCCTTAACTACAGGCAGACCAAAGTGCCTGGAGAAATGTCGGTAATAGTCCTGAGTTCTATAGAACGAGCCTCTTGACAGAATGTAGTACCTGGCCTTGATTTAAAAACAAGACTCTGAACATTCATGCTGCTGTTAATCTTGCTCCCCAGTGTTGGAAGTCCGACATGCAAGTGGCAATGCAAATGAGGGGTTGCAGCCTCCAAATCATGCTCTTTGATGCCAAAGGGTTATGGAGAGATTAAATATGTATAATGATGATAAAGATTTCCACATTGATGTGCAGTTTTGTGCACTTTATAAAATGCTGTACGTAATGGGTCAATGCAATACCTTTAATAATGAATCAATAGATATAAAAATAGGCGAGTTCATGCCTCCTTTCAAGACCAATCTAAATTACTATTCCATGTTATTGATACGGAAGTTTGAGCAATAATCACACATCGTTTTGCCACTAAACATAAAACTCAAGGCAAGGCATTGCAGTTCTAAGAGTAATTTTCTTTGTGAATAAATTTTGTAAATATGATCTTAAGATGTTGTACTATATATATATGACTTTTGTAGGCCACTAACTCATTTTTGCAGAGTTTGTGAAGCTAAATATTTAACAAAGATGATTTCTGTAAACTCAGTTTAGTCAAAGTTGTCCAAATAGATACTTTTTTTAATTTAAATGGTTTTGGAGTTGGGTAACTGTGGCCCTTATCCTCTTTTCATTGATTTCTAACAGTTTATTTAGAACTTTATGTAATGGCTTTTTAAAAGATCATTTGTTCATATTTTAGTGGTCTTTTATATTTTCTCTACACCTTAAGTGTGCACTTTGTTACTTTTTCTTATAGAGGGCAATTTGATGACAAAAAAGGCTCTTTTTAGCTGTCATGACAATTTCTGGAATTTTTAATATAACCTCTTTTCAATGAAAGAGCCTCTGCTCCAGGACATTTGGTTAACTTTTAATTACGCCTTAGTGGTGTTCTGAACATGTTGTTTTTGTGTGTGTTAAGCGTTTTCTATCATCAGGATGCACATCTGATGATATTTAAATATCCAAACTTCTTTGTGGCAGTTAATTCAGTGTATCACATTTAATTGATGTACTGGTAACCAATATATTTATTTTCTAAGCAATTTCTTTCATATCATTTATCCATAGTTGGAGGTCAGAAACACCACAATTTCTCTATGTCATATAAATGAAGATATATATTGACTTTCCCCCCAAAACAAGTTGTAATGATTCAGAACAGGATCTTTCAATAGAAAGGCAGGCAAAAATGTTTGAAGCATTGTGGTGAGTGCTTTTACTATACCCATTGCATATTCAGTCTTGTTCCTCCTGAACATGTGAAGTGGTGATTTTGATTTTTTGATTTGTACTGAAAGTTCAGCTTTGTTTTACAGAAGCTTGTAATTCCATCTTAAGGGACAGAATTATTTAGTGCAGAAATTACTCTATTATCCCACCACCCCTCTCAAAAGCTGCTACTACCCTAAGAACAGGTTTAAATATTGCTTGTTCTATGTAGTCCACCCAGCTATTGTATTTAACTTCAGTAAAGTTGTACTTCAAGCAGTTGGGGCTCTGGTCCAGAATTCTGTGTGTTTTGATGTGCACATTGAGTTCCCCCACCCACCCCAATGTATCCAAGAGCTTCCTTGTCCTTTAATTTTTTGAAGTATTTTTAATGTACAAGATAATGGATTTTTTGATGGAATTTTAAAATGGTAACTCACTTTAAGTTCTGGCGTAAAGTATATATCAGCCCAAACTCCACCTGCACATCCCACTGTAGGGGTGTAGCTAGCCCCAACATTAAAGTCAGCAAGGAAGTATCTTGCACACTCGTGCAGTTCAGAGCTTTTGTGCATACAAGGTGCCTCTAGATTGGGGCATTTATGGTGTTGTAGATCTTTATCATTAAAGTGAGAGAAAATACTTTCAGCTTTTCAGAAGATACCTTTTGATTCTACCAGCAGAACCTCATGGTAAAAAAAACCCCTCAAAGAGCTTATAAAATCAGAATAGACGATCTTTTAACTTTTGTAGGTATTAATGATAATGAAGACAGCTGTGAACTCTGGTTGCTTTGACTAAATGTGATCTCCCAGTGTTATAAACTATGTGTTGCCCTTTCTTTTTAATTTTGAGTAATTATGTTTGTATTTCTGAAATGTAGTGGTACCTGCTGTTCACTGGTTAATCTGCTCTTTAGAATGTTATCTTCCCCACCCCCAATTGCTACTTTTTGCTGATTCCAAAGATTTTAGTTCACACTTGTTAAAAGAAAAATAATCACACCTTTTAAAATTTGTGTTTTGAATTGGCATTGTCAGGAATATTCTAAGCACTGCTGATACAAATTATCATATCTGTCATCAAAAGTGCATGTTTTAAAACCCTCATTCTGTGGCAGTTGAGTGTTGATTACATAGTGTGTAGATTGGCCAAGTGGTGCAGCAAACAAGGCTGAATGGGACAATAAGCTTAGTTTGGTATTGGTGCTTTCTGAACTCATTGTCTCTATAGTAATTCCATTCTTACCACATCATATAAACTATCAAACAAATTTGTGTGTCAAGATACATAAACCTTTTCTATCTTATTCTTTGTGCTTTTAATGAACTATTTGAATGTTGCACCAGTTAGCACACAGAATTTAGTAGCAGACTGTCATGTGACAGCAGCGCAGCAATTATGAAACCATTCAACTGAGAGCAATATTTCTTAATATCTCAGGAGAAAGGCATACAGTATTGAGAATTGACTCTAAAGTTAGTTTACATTAAATATTGCTTGTAATAATTGATCTTTACATCACAATAAGGCCTTCTGTGGGCTGATATTAAAAAAAAAAGTTGGTCATATGGTCATTTTTCTGATGTTTTTGTTTTGTTTGGATGTTAATAATAATGTAAATAAAGGTTTCTATTCAAAACTGGAGCTTGGTGACTTAATTAGCTCCTCAGTTTTCAGAGATACGGGCTCCCCCCCCCCATCCCATCCTTTCAGCAGTGAGTAAACCTACATTTTCACTCCCCAGATTTGGTTCAATTTTGGAAAGAGGTTAACATTACATAGGGCCAAATCCGGAGCAGATTTGGGGGTGCACAAGAACTGCAGGGGTGGGTGGGGGGTCTATTGTCAGCAACCCTAACATGGGTTTGGTGACTGGAATGCAGCTAGGTTTAATGCAGTTTAAAAACAAATGTTTTATCTCACACAATAGTTAACAGATGTCATTGCCACCTTCCTATATTCAGTTAAAATAACTATTGTACAGTACTTGAGAAAAAGGTAGAAACCAACTGGATGTATCCACCTGCATCTCCATCTCCATCCATCTCCACCTGTAAGAGGATAAGGATCTGATCTCCTTACACACACACACATAAAAGTTTGCAGTCTCTCAGTATAAGATGTAAAAGCTATGAACACACTTGATGTTGAGCAAAGGTTCATCAGAATGGTGAGACACTCTACCTAATCCATAACTGTTCCATAGTGAATTCAGCTAGGCATATTTCTCACTTGCTCACTGCACTAACAAGTGACGAGTTGCATATGTGAAACAGGAAGCACAGGTGAAACCCTGCTGCAATAGCCACTTAAGTCTGACTGTTGATAATCTGTAGCCTCTAAATGTACACTCTAGCTGGAGCCTACTCCTTATCTGCAGTTGCTTGGAAAGCTGGGGATGCAGAAGGGCTTCATTTGGGTATAACTGCATGATCCAGAGGCTGGAGATGACTTCCATGTGATGTTATCTCAAACACACCATTTTCATTGTATGAATGAAACATTGCCAGATATTGGAAAGAAAACACTTCTTTGAAGAAAATTGAAGCTTGGATCTGGAAGTATTCAGATAGATTATCTGTGGTGTAGGGCAACTTGCACAGCTCTGAGTCTAGAAGTAGTTTTAGAGACATGGATTACTTTAGCATATGATTAAAAAAAGAAAAAGATCCAAAATCCAGCCCTGAGCTGGATAAAGTGTGCCCAACTGTCCACTGAAGTGTGGCCATAAGTGCTTTCTCAGAGACTTGTGTCTTCTATTGTATTCTACAGATTATTCTTTTGTGACAATAAAACTATAGTTAAGCTGGTGAATTAAAAATAGTTTTTCATTGTATATTTGTTGCAAAATTGTCTTTTTAAAAACAGACAAACTCAGATATAAAAGTAAACAAGTGCTTTCTTTTATAGTAGTAATTTTGGTTTTTGAACATACAATATAACCACAAAGACTTAATACAAATCCAACTTTGTTAAAATTCAAGACATACATGAACTGCTTTTAATTTTGCAGTACTTTTAAAAATGGATAAATTCTGAAGTTTTATTATGCAATGAGGTGACACTTTCAGAAATGGTATTGGGGCATGCCAACGCTTTAGTAACAAATTCTTCTGGACTTGATTTCTTTTGAAACAGGACACTGAATATTTACAGTCACCATGCTGGAAAGCTGGTTTCTCTGAGTGATGATTTATATTCTGTTTCTCCTAGGTCTCAAGGTAGATGTGTAAACTGTGAACTAAATTGGTTTCTGTGGTAGACAAACACCTGAAAATGGTTACAATGCTGAATCTGTTCAGTAATATCCTCTTGAACCCTGGGAACCACTTAATAGCTATTTTCTACCACTGTCTCTAATTTTGACTTGCTTTAGCCACAAGGGAAAACCCCCCCTCAGATTTGCATCTTCATATGTCTGTCTGTCTAATGCCATTTGAAGTTGAAGGTGAAATTGCAGAGGGGGCTATAAAACGGCCTTCTTAAAATGTGTTTTTGTGTGCTTTTGCCCTTTAGGGTTCTAAGTGTCTTGATGGGTCATCACCCTTTTTTTCTCCACTGCCATCTCTTGGAACAGTATCTGTGGTGATTGGTGGAAGTAAAATATCTTGTGAAGCAAGTGAGGTAAAATCCAAAGCAAAAACAGGAAAACTGGTGGGCTTCAAGAAGGGATACATATTTTTGATGACAGGAGTCCCCAGAAGATCACTGTATCTATTTGGATTGCATAACAGTGCAAACACCCTATCTACCTTAGCATCAAAGTTTATCCAGTCCTCCAGGCTAACATCATAATTCGGTCTGAAATCATACACACTTTCATTAAGTCTGTACAAGGATTCAAGTTCTGGCCAGTTTATATCCTCATTGAGGTCCAGCAGTTGCAGGAAATTAGCCCTCCCAGCCTTCCCAAAGTTGTCCTCTGAAAAACAGAAACAACACAGACTTCATTAGTTCATTCTCCATATAGCAAAGTGGGCAGTGAAAAAGAAATCTTTTTTCAGCAGAGTCATGCAAGGGAAAGACACCTGGATCATTTGGATTGCATGTGCCAGTCACTACTATATAGAAGCAAAATATGAATTTATATTTTATATTTATCCTTGACATTGACAACTTCTATACTGATTTTCTTTCAATGCATGTGTGTTATTTAAATGATCCCACATTTCATGCAAGCTCATGCCAAAGTCTGAAAATATTCCACAATGCCACTCAGAGCCTTTTTGGCTGATGAGCGGCATAAAAAATATTTTAAATAAATAAATAATGGCATTCTGGCAATGTAATGTACTGCTTGTCTTTCTATGAAAGATTTTTCTCAAAGCAATGTGGCTAATCTGACAACATTTCAACTTTGGACTTGGGCTCCAGCTTTTGTTTTGCTTGAGTCTTCAAATGCAGTTAATATGGGAACAAAGATACTGACCTAGCTCACATGTAACAACAACCCTTAGTTGTTGAGTAGGGCTTGTCACAGTATCACTGAATCATGGGTTGTCGTTACATGCGAACTCTGCACTATGGTTTAACTATGGGTTGTTAACCACAAACAACCCAGAATTCACAGCCCAACAACAAACCATGGCTTCTCTTGTGTTATTCATGGTTAACAACCCATAGTTAAACCATAGTACAGGGTTCGCATGTAACGACAACACACAATTCAATGACAACCCATACTTTGGGTTATTGTGCCGTGTGAACTAGGCCACTGCCTTATTACAGTGGCCATACCTGTTCATTAGTCCACCTAGACTTCCTTCTAAGAGTGATCTTAAAAGTAGCATACAGCCTTAATAGATAGCATTATACTGTGTTGCACTGTACCTATTGGTCAAATACCTGACCCAGAAGGGGAGATTCTTTCCTAATTACTGTGTAAGCATAATACACTAATTTGTCTCTCTAGCAGTTCATTCCCAGTTTGATGGTTCAGATTTACTCATGAATATGACTTTAAAACCTTAACTGGAGAATGTTGACACCAGTTAGTAGATTTGAGCCATCATTTCCCCAAATGATTCACTATGAGGAAGATATTTTAAGAATATGTAGTGCATGCAAAAAAGGGGAGAAAAATAAAAGTTAAGGCTAGTGATCTTGCAAGAATGAACTCCCAACTCACAGTGACTTGGAAGATGAAGGTCTCTTCATTTCTGGCCATTTTCGACGCTGAAACTGCCTAATATTTGAGCCATAAAAGGAGAAAAAAAGTTAAACCATCACCAAGAAAATCACCAGGGCTACAGTGCAGGAGAGGGAAAAGAAAAAGATTTTTGGCATGATGAATACGCTACAAAAAATCTCTGGGCATCGATAAACAAAATGCCCAGAGGAATTCAAATTTATGGAGCCACCCAGAGTATCCTAATTCTCACTCCACAACCTAGCTTGTCTTGCCCCATCCTTGTCTGCTCCCTATCGCAGTGCTCAGTATAGAGATAATTGGGGGGAGGGGTAGTTGTAGTCGAAGTAGTACCTGTATTGCTCATAGCTTCCATCTTTAAGGCCTAAATAGGGAAAAATTCATACTGATTATTCAGCAATGACACCAGGAAGAGGAAAAAAAGCATATTGTAAGGCACAGTTTGGAAAGGAGAAAGTTGTCTGTTAAAAGTAAACAAATGGCTGTCTGTAACACTTTCCAAGCAAAGAGGGTTTGGGGACCAAACCACACCAGCTGCAACGTATAAAGAAGTTGAATTAAGACATTTCTCCATAAAATTAAGGACCACACACTGCATGAATTTTTAGGTTCCACCACATTGGCATGGAAAGGAGAAAAGCCAAGCTCATTATTTCATATCTATATTTCCCTATTCCTGTTGCTGCACCTGCTTGGTTAAATTAAAGGCATATTATTTGGGACAGAGGCAAATGATGTAGCAGTTTGCTTAAGTGTGGTCAGTGGGTTAAGTCCCCTGCACTCTTCTACACTGCTGCCACTCTGCTGTTCTTTACTGCAAATGTACTTATAACTAACAAAGCATAACAAAATATACCCCCCTTTGTAGTGGGGCCCATGAAATCACCCCTGGATTATTCCTAATGACTGTGCTCCTATTCATATGTTGCCACTGCTGTAACCCATGATAAATCTGTGGGGATGGCAGATCCCTTGGAAAGTTCCCTCCTCCAGAATACCACTTCAATTGGGACTGGTAGAATTCACGGAGGAACCTCCCATATGATCTATGCGCACTAATGATTTCCTCATTCACAAATTATGGAAGAAAATACTTCTATAAGGAGACTTTCACTTCCTGATTACAGAGTATTGTTCAGCTAGTATTCCTGCTTAAGACACTCAATGCTTCGCCTACAGATCCTTTACAATGCTGCCATCTTGGTTATTTAAAAAACTTCTAGCAAAGGCAAAAACAAGAGACCCCTTACCTAGTTCCATGTTCCGAGTCCTTGGGTTGCACTGCTTATACCCTTTACAGCTTCTTAATTCCATGAGCTGCACATGCAGTTGATTGAGAACATCTCTGTCTAGTGTGTTCACTGCATTAATTAACTGCAGATAAATAAAGGGTTGTTGTTTTTAATTATTAAAGTCGTGCCATTTATTCAATGTACAGACCAGCCATTTCTTTGGGATTCTCACCAAGAGGTTCATCACCACCACCACCATTTTATTATTATAGGAAACTAAACAGTGAAATGCTCTGACCAATATCTCCAAGGTTGAATTGGCATTCTCCAGCTAATCATGTGCAGAGTTATTGAACCTAGTGTATTGGTTACAGATCTACAGTCACACATTCACTAGGTGGCTAAAAGGAAGTCAGTGACTGGGTTCAGACAACACGATAACCCACACTCGGGTTGAGTATGGGCTGAACCATGGGTTGTTGAAACGTGGGTTATTGTATTGTCTAAACCCAGCCACACTAACAAACCATAGTTTGTAAATCACAAACAGCCCACAGTTCACAACCCAACAACAAACCATGGGTTCTCTTTATGGGCTGTTTGTGGTTAACAAGCCATGGTTTGTTAGCACGGCTGGGTTCAGACAGCATGATAACCTACGGTTCAACGACAAACCACATTCAACCCATACCCCTTGAGAGTGGGTTATCGTGTTATTTGAACCCAGCCAATATCTCTTAGTCACAGATTGCCTTGTAAAATGGGAAATTATATGTCTCTAACTGGATTGTTGCAAGGACCAAGATAAGTATTAAACGTGCTTACACTGCTATACAAAATCAGTCATGAACAGAGACTCCATCTTCACGTAAGGAAATAATTAGAGCATGTAAGAGCCTGTTTAGGCATTATGTTCAAGGGGAAACACTCAACCTTCTAATGAGTATCAGGCTCTCAAGCCCACCTTTCCTTTTTCCACAGGAGAAAGTAACAACTCAACAGACCAGAACCATGTGTATTTGAATGTGGTATCTCCCTAACCATCAAATCAAAATCTCTCATTTTTTTCCAGGGACAAGTCAGGTGCAGGGTTCAAATAAACATGGTGGAGCATGGGAGGGGCATGTGAGTTCAAGACTCACACCATGTTGAGACTTCTATCTGGAACAAAATGCTACACACTAATGAACAGTGATACAAGGATATACACGAGGATTCTCATAAGCACAATTTGACAATTCAGGGACACACAGTAGAGAACACAGTATTTGAGGTGAGGTCTGACCAGCACAGAGTAGAGTGGAACTATTACTTCCCATGATTTTGAAACTATACTTCTATTGAAACAACCTAAAATTGCATTTGCTTTTTTTCAGCTTTCTTCGGGTTACGAAAGTCTGAACTTACAGAGTTGTTTATATTTCCTGAAAATTCTCAGCTTTGGTCCTTTCTGCAAGTTACCTGGTACGGGTCTGTGTTGAGGTCAAAATATTCAAGGAAGCCAGTAGCAAATTCACAGAACAGGAAGTTGTGTGTCTCATTGATTGTCCTCATACACCAGTATGTGTTGTTATTTGCACTGGTACAGGCACAGAAAGGCCCCACTACAAATAAAAGAATAAAAATAGTTAAAGCTGTAAAATACTTTATCTGGCAGACGATCAAACAAGCCCCGGTTTGTTTTCTCAATACCTGGGTTGTTTGTTTCCCAATTCCACCCACTCCCTGTATCCCAAATACCTTTGTGGCGCTGTCGTATGGCATGTGGAGCAGGTGGTTGTTTGGACCACTTTTGCCCACTGCCTCTATAATCTGGTGAAAGAACCCATGAGCAAGCAACAGTTCTGGGTTCACATGTAACGACAACCCAGGGTTTAAACAACCCATAGTTCACATCCCAACAACAGACCATGGGTTCTATGGGTTATTTGTGTTTAACAGACCATGGTATGCTAGTGCGGCTGCATTAACACATCATGACAACCTAGAGTTCAACATCCCAAACCATAGGTCAGCATTATGTGTGAACAGGACCAATGTATGCAAACAACACTCTAGCTGCTATGCTTAGCAGTCAGAAGGCTCACATTACCTCTGAAATGGCAGATCCACAGATGGCAAAGTAATACCAAGGTTTGTCCTTATGAATATGTTTCTAAGCAGCTGCAGAGTGCCTCTCCCACACCAGTGAGTTACCGCAGCTGTCCCCCACTGCACATCTCTAGGAGAAAAGGAGCAAGGCTCCTAGCTCAGACTGTGGGACTTTCAGAAAGGCTTGAGCACCGACGGCTCTCATTTTAGAAACTAGCCCCCAGTTTTCTTCTATCAGCACGAAAGATGCCGGAAGAGATTGGTCAGTCTGTTAGTTCTGTCTCAGGGATACGTTTGATGGCACAGCTCTGAGATAACTCAGTTTTATTTGACAGGCACAAGTGTTGGTTTGCTGTTCTATTGCCCTCTAGTGCCTTGGCAGCAATCATGGTTGAGTGCAGGCCTAGCAGTAACTTGCGCTCTTTGGGGCTAGCCTAGGACTGGGTCATGAGGGGTTCTTACATGTCCACAGGGGGGCGGTCTGCCAGTGCTGGTTGTCATGTGTGAAGCACGTCAGGCCTGGCATACTGCACGTGTCGTTGTTTTTGATCCTCTTGAGCAGCTTGCGCAGCTTCTTCTTTTTCCTCTGTTCTCGGAGGAGCCACAACTTGTCCTTCTCTTGCAGGGCTTTCCTGCAGCACAGAGACCCAAGACATTGTTAGGATGACAAGTGGCTCACAGGACACAACAGCCCACCATGGGTTAATTTACCCATGGGGGCTGTCTTGTCATGCTGGGTGCCTGCAGGTGCCATTTTTGCGTGGCGCCCAGCTTGCTGTGGGTTGTCATGCGAACTCAGGCGGCAGGAGTTGTTTGAGGGTTAGACAACCCTCAAGTAATCCATGGCTTGTTTTAGGGTTATTTGAGGGTTGTCTAACCCTCAAACAACCCCTGCTGCCTGGATTTGCATGACATGACAACCCATGGCAAGCCAGGCACCTGGGACAATGTGACAGACCCTGCAGTGAATTAACAGTGGGCTTTTGTGTTGTGTGAACCAGCTCATCTCATCAACCTGCTGAACAAACTGGCAAGAAATATGAGCCCCAAATATGATTTGCACACTTAGAAGGTTGGCATTTATTTATTTATTTATTATATTTATGAATCGCCCATCTGGCCAGACATCCGGCCACTCTGAGCGATGTACAATCCAATAAAATACAAGAAGGGGGGGAACACACACAGTATAAAACACAATTAAAAACAGTACAAAACTTAAAAATCCTAACCCACCCCATATTCCCACCTGAAAAGCCACGTTTTTAATGCCCGGCGGAAGCTAATCAAGGAAGGAATGGCGGAGGTCACTGGGGAGAGAGTTCCATAAATTGGGGGCTACCACAGAAAAGGCCGGGATTAGCACTTTAAAAAAAGTCACAACAAAGTTATTTTCACGTGGTAGTGGTGGTGGTGGTGTATGTGTGAAATAGGGCCCACATGATGAAAATCCAAAGTTGCCATGGCAGAGATCTAGTGTTTTCTGTGACATGAGAGGAAATTTCACACAAATGCCACATATGCAAAATCAAGGTGATGAAGTCTCTTGATGATTTTACCAAACCAAAGTAACATGCACATCAGTCTTTAGAAGGAGAAATTCTGCTTTATAAAGCCTCAGTGACTCCCTTTTGATGGAGACCTGGAGCTATTTTATGGAAAATGAAGTCATAGAAATGTGAAGACAGAAGTGATAGCCCACAATTCTGCCTGAAGGTCATAGTGGTAGGGGTTATCATTTTTTGTTTTCTTTAATGCTTACATTTAATTCTTTAAGAAACAGCAACACAGTCCCTGCATGTAGTACATTAAGGAGAAAAGCTTATATCTGTCTCCATGCTGTACTGCAGTATAACATAGGTGTGTTTTGGTTTCTTTTTCATCACTGGCGATTCAGAGATATGATACTTTTCCTTTACACTGAAGTAGCACAGTCCAGTCCACCACATCATTCTGCATAATGGGCACACCTTCTCTCAAGGTTATGGATTGTTTTAGCTGAAACTGCACAACCAGTACTGTAATCCCAAATTTATGTTGGGCATGTGGAGCATACCCATCTACTAGGATCCTGTACCAGTTGTAAACTGGCCCAACATATGTGCATCAGCATACTGCATTTATATTATTTCCTTATGTGTCTGGTTAGATGTTGGTTTTCTAAGACTGTTTCAGAAGTTAATTTAGGAGCATTTCACATTTATTACCACTTTGAGGAGCCTTTTTTGCACTTACTTGAAAGGATGAAGACCAGATCCTTTGTGCCTCAGTTTGCCTTTGTGTTTACTATGGAAGCTGTAAAACAAACATCCCAGCTGTACTATTAGCTGTCAGACAATCCTTTCTCCATTTATCTTTCTATACCCCCGCGTCTCCCAAAGCAAAAGGCAGCTTATGAAACTGACAAATACAATATTAAAATATAAAATAAACCCACAAACGTCCAATAAAAACAAAACAACAGAACGAAACTAGTGGCAAGAGGGGAAAAATGCCACAATGCATGCCACATAATCCCCTTCCCCAAAACTAATCTAAAGGGGTCTGTACTTTCTCTCCATATATGTTGCTGTGTATGACATAGTACTCAAAAACCTTATTAGACCAGTGGCCCTCAGTAACCCCTTTTTTTGTTGTCCAGAATGTCTGGCTTTTGCTTCCACATAATAAAGGGAGAAAAAAATAAAACAAGCACTACAGTAATGGGAATGTATGTAGCTAATCCAGGCTAGTTTATTTATTTATTTATTATAGTTATACCCCGCCTTTTTTCCTGCAAGGAACCCAAGGCGGTTTACATAATACTCCTCCTCCTCCTCTCCATTTTAGTTCTCACAAACAGCAGACAAGGAGGTAAACCTTGTATCACTTCAGACTCCAAGGAAGGGCTCCTTGCAGTTCCCTCTCACAAGAAAAAACGAGCATGTCAGGGGGAAAGGGCATTCTAGTTTTCTATGTGCAGGTTGTTTTGTTGTTTGCTTCGTTTTGTTATGGAGGAGGTGCATTCAGTCCTGTGAATCCCACCTACAGTCTGAATTCATACAGTCCAAACACCTCCTTTGCTACTTGTGGCGACTAGTCCCATGCTTTGAACATATTGTAAGGGAGGCGGTGGCCTCTCACCTCCTGCCCAGGTGAGAAGCAGCACCTCACCTGCTGCTCTTGCTTAGCCAATATTGCTGGATTATTTAAGTTGTGAAGCAGCACTGGCTAGGCCTGAAAGGAGTGAGAGAGATTGTTGCTCTGCTTCTTCTCTTGCCTGCAAGTGTTGCTCACATCAGGAACTAGATCAGTCCAGCGGGTTCCCACCTCACTGCAGAGGCCTCGAGGGCAATCTCCCATCTTGCAAGACCTACGGACGTATACTACATATCTGGCAACCTTGTATGCTATCGCTTGGAAATATAAGGGAAGCAGACAGATAATACTTCAACGAGTGTCCTGATGTGTATAGATTTCCATCCCAATTCTTGGAGTCTGAGCAAAATAAAATGTCCCAGAGTTTTTCCTGCAATGTTTTCTTTTCCTGCTCCTGTATCAAATAGCTACACTGCTTTTAAGATTTGAGGGAATTTAAACAGCAATTTGGAAGTCTGGTTGAAGGGGTTACTAAAAGAGAACTCCAGTGCATGCGTTTTTGGGTAGCTGTTTTTTTAAAAATAAAAACAATGGGAATTTTGCAAATGATTTATATTAGATATGAATTTGTATCCTTTCTATATAATATGAATAGCAGTTAAGTCACTTGTTTGAATCCTGTAACCTTTCCCTTATGGGCGGGTCACATATCAAGCCTACTGCTCAAGATGTGGGTGGTTTATTCTTCCGGGACAGCCTTGATGTGGCGGTCCGGAAGGGCACAGCAGTGGGAGGAAGCATCTCTTTGCACTGTTACGTATCTTCTGTAACGTCAGTCTGCATGCTCCTCCTGCCCAAATGCTTAACAAACCACAAACTGTTTATTAAGGTTTCCTAATCCAACACAGGTGGTGGGGAGTACCTTATCTTGTTACAATCGCATTCCTCTGGTCGCTTCTTCTTTAGATGACCTCGCACCTCTCTCAGGTTTTTAATTTTATTTTGTAGAGTTTCGATCTAACAATAACAAAAATACAAATCAAGGACACAATGTGTTGCATGATGAATTGGTTGGCTTTCTATCATCCCACTCACCCAGCTGACAGCCATTAAATTCCCTTTTTTTCTTTTTTACCTACCTACCTACTTTCTTTTTTCCTTTCATACCTACCACCTAACTAAGTCTCTTGTTGCACTTCAACCCATATATTTTTTTGGAAGAGCGGGAGAGTTAAGCTGTTGCACCAAATTTGCCCTCTAGCCAGAAGCCAAACTTGATTGTGTAAATCTGGAACTGTGAAGAAGCAAGGGCAATTTCTAGCTAGAAGCATAACTTGACTTCTAGAGGAAGATCATCTTATTGCCATCATTGCATTGAGGATGGAAGAGCGACCTTTCTGTAATTTGCAAGAAACCCAAAAGGATGCAATATGGCAAGCAGTAAAATACAGCAAAAGCAGAGGAACTCACACTACTGCTTACAAATAACTTGTTGAGAATTTGGGGTGCTCAAGGGCTGCTTGTCATATTCTTTTCTTTTTTAAGAGATGGGTCACCATACCTTAATATGCTGTCACTAGGCCATGCCCATACCTAAAGTTGTAATGAGAAATGTGTTTCATCCCTTGTTCCAGGATAGAACCATCCTGGAACATACATAGTAGATCATCTATGCTTGGGGCAGAAGGTCCCAGTTTGAACCATGAAATATCCAATTAAATTATATCTTGTAAGGCTACGAAAAACTTGAGACCCTAAAGAGCTAGGCAGAGTGGACAGTACAGGACTAGGAGAAACTATTGGTCTGAATAGATATACAAAGGTTGTGTTTGGGGGTGGCCGGGGGGGAAACCAGGAAAAGTATAGGAAATTTTCCCATGTTTTTCCCTAAGGCCTAATATGGGAAAACTGGAAATTGAAAAACAAAACAAAAACCAAGATGTATTTTCTCTTTCAGAATGATTCAACAACACTTTTGCTAATTACACTGATAGGGATACTCACTGAAATGGACTATAGTCCACAAAAGCTTATGTGACAATAAATGTGTTGGTCTTTAACGTGCCACAAGGCTTTTTGTTGTCATTTGAGGCCACAGCTGTCAGGAGGGGCCGTGGCTCAGTGGTAGAGCACATGCTTTGCATGCAGAAGGCCCCAGATTCAATCCCTGGCTTCTTCAGATGGGAAAGAACCTTGGCTGAAACCCTGGAGAGCCATTGCTACCAGTCAGTGTCGGCAATACGAGGCTAGATGGACCAATGGTCTCACCCAGTACAAGGCAGCTTCCTATGGTCCTATTTCTGGCTGTTTTTTTGCTAGAAACAAAGGCCAGGGTTTGTGTGTGTATGTGTGTTTTTCTGATACAGCGTTGACATATTATTTATGAGCCCAAATAATATAGCCTTCCCTTTTAATTTCTGATAAGAGTGGTGACCTCTACTTTCAACTTTTGTTTGTTTCCTATTTGCTGACCGGAATATGTATATTGGGTTGGAATCAGACTCAGTAATACTTAAGAGTATACCCATTGAAATCAATGAGGCTTAAGTTAGTTATGGCTAACTTAAGTCCCGTTGATTTCAATAGGTCTATTAAAGTATGACTGATTCCAACCCATTACTTATAATGTGCTTTTATTTTTCAACAGAAAAGTCAAAGGTACCTAACACAAGAATGTGTCTGTGGCTCCATCACTAACATTTGGCATATCTGTAATTATTGTTTGATTATTGTATGGACATGAGGGCATAGGGCCGGCTTGTGGAGGATGCCCATAGGGCTTAACAGAGCTCTGTTTCTCCTCCTCCCTCCCCCCCCTTTGCAGTGCACAAAAAGAATGTACCAGGAAGTTACTTGAGATGTGGAGCCCAAGTGAATAGAGCTGGATGAGTATTATGGGAGATGTGCACAGACCTCCCCTTCCCTGAACAGTCCTGGGCTACTGCTGGCACATGAGTTCACTCTGAGGGCATGAGAGGGAGAAACAGGGCACTGCTGAGCCTATGAGGAGAATCCTTGAAAGGAACGTGCCGTTAAGATTTTATACTTTTATAGTTTGTAGAGACATCCAATTTTATGTACTAAGGGCATGTTGGCTCATTGCAAGACCCACTGGGATTTTATGACAGGCTCATATGCTCCCTTTGCCCCCAGCACTGTGCAGTTGAGGACACTGGGTTACATCTGTTTGCAGAATGACTTTTAATCAAGGAGAGGCCTCTGCTAACAGAAAGGAGGATTTTTGCTGACTCCCACTCTGCCCTCTAGCCTCCTGCAACCCCCCCACCTCCCCAATCTGCTCCAGTTCCAGACGGGCCCTCTGGAACTGCGTGGGAGGTGGCAAAGGGAAGGGAGAACCAATGAAAATCTTTCCCCTTCCCCCCTTTAGTTGAAATTGCTGGATCAAAAGCAACCTCCTTTAATGGAACGGCACTATCAGATGCAAGTCATTTTTCCACACCAGCATACACTGTCCCATCCACTACCCACAAAGCAGTGAGAAAAGACACTATGATTGTAGAGCAATTTTACAGCAGTTCCCTCATGACAACTAGAATTGCCCTTAGGCAGTGGGAGGGAGGGAGTTGCGGTTGTCTACAAGATCCTCAAAAGAGCTGCAGCCTCCATTGCTTGTACTCATTTTATAGCTGACCTGGTTGCACTTGAAAGTTGACAGATGTCTATTTACTGTTTCATCTTGCTACCCCTAATTTTACTGATTTAAAATTATTGTTAGGTTGCCTTTAGGTCTCAAGGTGGCGTACAAGATAAAAACAAAACCAAGTGAATGCAATAAATATATTATTAAATACGTATTCAATAAAAGTTCTATAAAAACAGAGATTACCAATAAAAATAAAGAAAGAAATTACCAATAAAACTAGTAGCACTACGAGAATGCAAGTGAAAACAGGTGGGTCTTCAGAGCTTTTCTGAAGACCTGCAAAGAAGGGGCCTGAAGAATCCATAAGTTAATTCAGTGGTGTTTGGGGCCACCACTGAGAAGGCCCACTCCCTTGCACTCACCAGCCAAACTGCCCTTGGCAGCGGGCAAGTGAGAAGGCTCTCTGCTGATGACTTCAGAATTTGGGCACATTGGTATGGGAGAAGGTGGTCCTTCAAATAACTTGGGTCCAACCCATGTAAGGCTTTTAAGGTTAGAACTAGCATTTTAATCACTCTGTAACCATTTATTAGGCAGAATGAAGATCACACACAGTTTAGAAATGGTACTTTGAGGCTGGAGCCTCCTTGCTCATAAAATGAGCCCACTCAAGTTGCTCTGGCATTTAATAACAACTTTCACATAGTGTTTCTCCTGGGTGCTGGTCTATGTGTACCTGTCAGAACCACTAACCTCGTGGTCTATATGAAGCTTATGGTCCTTCCAAGCTTGCAGTGACTTGTACAGGTCTGTGTCACACTGAACAGTGTCATTCACCAAGATGTAGCATCTGTGCAGAAAAGAAAAAGTTCACCAGATTGCCTGGAAGAGCAAGTGGTGCAAATGGCTGCTTCCAACAACACATGTACTCTAGAAGAAAACATTGTATTCAGGATCCACAGCTGAGCAATACCTTTATTAGACTAACCAAAATGCCACAAAAGTGTGCAAGCGGTTAAGTTCTCCAAAACTCTTAATGAGTCTAGGGGTAGGCAGCCTGGTACTCTCCAGATGTTTTGGACTACAACTCCCAGAAGCCCCAGCCAGCATGGCCAATCATTAGAGACTGTGAGAGTTGTGATTCAAAACATCTGGAGGGCACCAGGTTGCCCACCTGTGGGCTGGGTGGTACAAAAAGCAGGGGATAGATGAAGAAATAAATGAGGAGGAGGATTATGTAAGCCGCCTTGGGTTCCTTACAGGAAAAAAGGTGGGGTATAAATATAATAAATAAATAAATAAATAGATTATTTTGGTTATAATACCTAATAAAGGTATTGACCAGCTGCCGATTTTAGATTTTTTTCCTCATGGACTAGCATGGCTATCTTTTTAAAAATTATTATTAAGTTCATGAGGATCCTTCATGCAGTAGGCTAACTAGTGGGAGGGGGGCAAAGAGGATACTTGCCCTAGTGCAACCTGGGCAGGAGTGCAAAATGGGCTCTTGGGACACTCCTATGCCTGGCTCTGAGGAAGGGCCACCCTCAGAGCCAGGCATTTCGGCTCGGCCGGCTTTCCAAAGAGCCACGCTGGCTGCTTCTTCACCCGACACGGCTCTCTAGAGGGGGGCTGCTCCGGCCGGGGGGCCCTACCAGCTGCTCTTTTGCCACCAGAACTGTTACTATATCAATAACAACAACAACACCCCTTAACTAAGCTCCACGAAGACTTACCTGTGTGTCACTTTTATTAAGTTAGGAGCTGGATTCTCTAAAATGCTTCCAGTACCGCTGTACTCCCCCACATCCTTATCGTCATCGTCATCTTCTCCTCCTTCAGCACTTTCATCATATTTGTGTTTATTTGTGATATTCCTGGGTAAGACGGGTTGGTAGCCATCCTCCAAGTCCAAGTTATATACCTCTCCATCCAGCTCAACAGACACCGAGCGAATCGAACGACTCCGAATATAGCTTGCCTTATATTCTGGGAGAAGAGGAAAAACACAGCGTGCTTTTATTTAACACGTCAAAGATGGGACTGACATGCAGGAAGTGCCTTGGATTGGAAATAGGTTAGGTCAGAGATGGCCAAGTTCTTTATACGCAGAGCTAGGCCTCCATGCTCTATTCTTCAGACAGTGGTCTGATTCTGAAGGCAAGAAACCAGCCCTTATATATGTGGTTGGGCTTTATTGTAAAGAGCACCACTATGAAAGGGTTCAAGGCTATGGGGCACATGCCCTTGAGGGCGTCGCATATGAAAGCCACATGAGAAGGAGGTGTGAGAAAGCCACATAAGATGGAAAAAAAGATCTCAGGGTGGATCCAGACTTAGTCAATGCTTAAAGTAGACCCACTGAAATCCATGGAACTTATGTCAGTCAAGACTAACTTGTTGCATTGATTTCTATGGGCCTCTTCTATGCATGACTAAGTCTGGATCACCCCCCTTTGTCTCTTACAACATTTGACAACAATTTTATTTTCCTTGCAAGTAAACCTTTTAACAAACTTTTTACCACCCATTGAGTAACGTAGGATTATTCCCAGAAGCCAGATAAAATTACTTTGGGGGCTAGAGCAGGTGCATGGATTGCCCATTGGTCTTCCCTGGCTTAGATTCTCTTTCAGATCAGCATTCTCTAACCTTGTGCCTTCCAGATGTTTTGGACTATGACTCTCAGCATTCCTGGCCAGTGAACATGCTGACCGGGGCTGATGGGAGTTGAAGTCCAAAGCATCTGGACAGCACCAGGCTGTTTCAGATGGCATGGGGTTGTACAGTTACATTGCACGAGTGGTCCACTAGATAACGTGTTGGCATTTGGAAGTCCTGCTTTTACTATGGAGCCGTTTTGTGCACTTGAGCAGACCGCTCAACGTACCATCTGTAAAGTGGGTTCTTGCCTTAAGTGGATTCTTGTGAGAAAACACAATAAAGGTGCAAATAGCTTTGTAAACCGCCTTGGGAGGATCTTGTCCTATAAGGCAGCCTTTAAAAAAAAACCCACAATCTTTTCAATAAGTAAGTAATAAATAGTAGTACAAATGACAACAGTCCAGACAGCAGTAGCTACAAGTGTGTGTGTGTGTGTGTGTGTGTGTGTATTTGTTCTTTTTAAACAGCCCATTCATTCGAAATGTTATATTTCTTTCTAATCATTTATGTATCGTCACTAGGTGGCAGCAAAAGCTCAGAATGCTGGAAGATATGAAAATTATGCCCATTGCCAACTTCAGGAGAGCCACAACGTGTCAGTAGGACATGTTACGGAAGTTGCTGGCGGACTTTGCTTTCAATTTCCTCAGAAATGGAATCCTCCTCAAGCTTTCCCACAGGGACAGTTCTGAAGGATATCCAAGTTCCGAACATTGTATCTTTTTCATCCTCCCTAAGTGGTCTCTCTCAATTTCAACTCCCTCCTACCAAGCAAGCAAATCTTAATTTCCTGACCTTAAACCCCAGTGCCAAGTCATAATTCAATACTCCTTTGCTTGCTGTATCCTCTCTCCTGGTGTTAGACAAGTCATCCGTCTTAGTGAAGCTCTGCATAATCAGGACTGCAAAAGCTTTTATTTCTGGACATGAAACCCAAGTCAGCCCCTGTGGGCTGAATATGCCAGGCCACCCTTGTAAGCCCACTTGATCGCTGTCTGCTTTCATCTTCTCCTCACACCTCACCCCATTAGCTGTTGCTGGCAGTGTTGGGGAAAACCCACAGCATAATGAGGCAGGTAAAATTACATTAGGTCAATCTTTCCAAACCTAGCACCCTCCACTTGTGTTAGACTACAACTCCCATAATACCCAGCCATGCTGGCTAGGAATTGTGGGAGTTGTAGTCTGACATAGTTGGAAGGTGTCAGTTTGGAGGAGGCTGCAATAGATGTTAAGGAGGAGAGAGGGAGAAGCCTGAACTAAGTTTTCAGTGGTGGCCGCTGGTTTACAGTAGCATTTTAGTTTACCTTCACCAGGGGCACAATCCTATGCAAGTTTAGACAGAAAAAAAGGCCTACAACTCCCAGCAAAGCTGGCTGGAGCATGCTGGGAGTTGTAGGCCTTTATTCTGTCTAAACTTGCATAGGATTGCACCTTAAATGGCTTTAGAGAAGCCACTGCTTCTCAGCCTCTGCAATATTGGAATACGAATTCCCTTGCAAAGGGAATTGCAAGGCGTACTGAGATAATGCATGAGAAATGCTACCAATTTATATTTATAGCATTTATTATCATAATTATTTTGGTCCCTTCTCAAATAACTCGTAACACTGAATCATTGTCTTGTACTTTCAGAAGACTGAGCGGATGAGTCCACTGAGCTTTTCACCCACCTGGGATTCAAGCTTTCCACGTGAGGCTTAGCCAGGTGAATCATAGCTCAAGCGGAAAACTAGGTTCTAATTTATGGAACATTTGACTAAAATGTGGGAACTCCCTTCCTTTTCAATACCAAGAGGAAATTCCAAGGGGTTACACCCAAATAGTTAAAAGAAACAAAGAGAAACTTTCTCAGCAAAAACCAACTTCCTTTTGGCATGGCTCTTGTTTTTATATTGGCTGATTTCAAAGAGCCTAATACTATTTTTCAAATTTGTAAACACTGAATAAATATTCATTACAAACAACTACAATCAGCCAACTACAATCAGCCACCAGGAAATGGGAGACATTGGGCTACATTTGTTCCAAAAAACAGATCTATATACAAGCAGAACATAGGAGAAGGTAGAAAGAAAGAAACAGATGCCATCATTTTCAACTTTAAGTTGAGATGAGATCCTATATCTCTAGGCCAGCTGGTGGGAAACACATTTTAATATAAAAGTGCAATCCTATGCAAGTTTAGACAGAAGAAAGGCCTACAACTCCCAGCATCCCCCAGCCAGCATAGCTGGTAAGAGGCATGCTGGGGGTTGTAGGCCTTTCTTCTACTTAAACTTGCATAGGATTGCGCCTTAAGTCTCTTAACAGTAAATATAACCACCTTAACAGGGGAGGACTTTTTAGGGCTTAAAGGTGATATATAATTTTTAATTTAAATGAATAGGTAAATTCTATTATTAGGTTAATTCCATCACAAATCAGTTTGTTAGTAAAGCAGGAAAAAGTTCTGATATTTCCTGCCTGTGTGATGAGACTACAGTGCAACACCTGGAATAATTACAATAATTACAGTGGAAAATGAGGTAATGCTTTCTAAGAAAACCATAAACTCTGAATCTGGCATAAGCATGCTCAGCATTCAAGGTGCTATTAACTGTCCTTTAAGCTCTCATCATTCATTTACACCTGCCAAACCAATCATTTATAGCTGAGGCCATAGGTAAATTATAGTTGTCTCGGGGGAAAACAGAGAGTCTGGAATTGGTAGCTACTATATCCACATTTTACCAAGTCATTTGAACCCTAAACTGTTGCTAATCTTAACTATAGTTAGCCAGCTTCATAAACTATGGTTTGAAGTTGGCTTGTTTCCACTAACCATAGTTAAGACTAACTGTAGTTTGTCTGGGTTTGGGTGGCCAAGCAAGCTGCAGGTAATCAAAAGCAGAAGCAAAAGCTTCCAAATTGCTTTTTGCAGCCACACTGGAGGAGGAGGGAGTGCATGAGAAGCAAGGCTAATTCTTGTAATGCTAACCTATAGTTTAGTGCAGGGCTCTCCAACCTTGGGTCCCCAGATGTTGCTGGCCTACAGCTCCCAGCATATCCACCCAGCATGGCTAATGGCAAGGGATTCTGGGAGCTATAGTCCAGCAACATCTGGGGACCCAAGGTTGGAGAGCCCTGCTTTAGTGTGATGTCCCAAATCCTATGTCTTCATAGGGCTTCAGCTGTGGTGGTGGTGGGGGATAGAAATGTAATAAATAAATAAATGAATAAATAAATAAATACCTCATGACAACATGACAGGTGAGGTTTCTGTATTGATGGAGAAAGCAAATACACCTGGCAGCAGTTATTTAGAGGAGACCATACTATACAGGTGGGGGGGGGGGTTCAAACAGGGTTGCCTAAATCCTTCATCTATGTACAATTTGATGCTGGCCTCTTTCCCCAACAGTCTACTATACTGGTGGGAACAAGTGCTCAAAAGAAACTCCAGAAACTTAGGACAGAAATAAATATTCTAACTTCTTTCACATGCTTTATTTAATGTAAAAAAAAAGTGTACAAATTGCAATTGAGGCATGCTGTTATGTTTACTTATACCATGTGCAAAAAACATGGGATGAGCAGACGGGAAGTCAAATTTACATTCTAAGCAATGTGCATGTTACTTCTGCTGTATTAGGCAGATTTTAGCACAAAGCCAATGTTATGTGTGCCTCATGTGTGAAAATTGTGATGCCATTCTTAGGAATGGCTGTAGGGGTTGTAGCTCAGTCAGTGGTAGAGCACATGATTTGCGCACAGAAGATCCCTGGTTCAATCCTTGGCATCTCCAGGTTGGACTGGAAAAAACTGCTGTCTGAAACCCTGGAGAGCTGCTGCCGGTCAGTGCAGGTAATACCGGGCTAGACTGACCAATGATCTGTCTTGGTACGAGGCAGCTTCCGATGTTCCTAAGGAATCTACTCCAGTTCCCTTGCTCATCTTCAAAAGGTCTGCATTTTAGTAACTTAGTGCACGATCAAGCCTGAGATGCATGTAGAGAGCAGAGCACTGATGTATTTGTAAGAATACACCATGACCCTCCCACTCTAAGAGAATCCCTCTGCTCTCTGCATACAGAAAAGGCTGTGTTGTTATGCCCATTTCCCCTTCTCTTCCCCTTTGGTTTTATTTCACCAAACAGCACAAAAAAATAACATAAAAACTAAAGATAGCTAGACAGATAGATAGCTTATCCCCCCCGCAGCATCAAAATATCAAGATTTGAGTGCTAGGAAAATGTAATATCCCAGTAAGCAGAAACACTAATTACCTTGAGGAAAAACATCTGGATCTTGTACAAAAATAAAAATAAAAATAAGAGTTCTCTACTGTGCATTTATTGCATGAAGAAATGATTCTCTGGAAAGGCCCTCAGGTTCTTGACACCTGAAAACTGATATAATCACACAGCTTCCTAACCGGGATGTTATGGGGATTTGGAAAGGTGGTAATCAGTTCTTAGCCGAGTGCTTGATCTGTTTCAAGTTCTGAAAGTGGCTTTATGCTGTCCCCACTTAAATATAAATATAACTTATTTACTTGCTGTATTAAGTGCCTCCTGATTCTCCAGAAGTTGCTAACAAGTTCACGTAACTGTACTCACTTTCCTAGGGTGTCTTCCTTCAAGAATAACTTAATTGAACAACAAGCTCAAGCATTATTTAAAGATTATCTGTTGTGCCACATATGCGAAGCTGCAAGAGTAGCTGCTGCTTCACCTGAGAACCAATAATTTTATTCACCTAAAAATTAGCTTAGTAGTTACTATTCAGCTTGCAAGGCAAATATAAAGGAAGAAAATCAATTTAAACTCCCTGTTTGAAGCTTGTGCCAGGTCATTACTGAGAAAGCCTAATCTGCTAAATAATTAAGGCTCTGCATTTGTGGAGTGAGACGAAAGAAACTTTACAGATGAATAATAATTCTGAGCTGCTGTTTGGCTCTTTTAATCTATAATTAGACTATGCACTTCAAATAGAGATATTATTAACCTGACTCAAGTTTAAAAGCAGAGCCTGTGGAATAGGCTATGTCAGAAAGCGCCCAGGCTTTGCCAGAGAAAGTCATCCTGCTTTGGGGACTTCTCTTGTCCAACATTAAAAGAAAACATTACATGTGAGCAGCTTTGAGAACAGCAAGAACTACACACACCCTTATTCAGAATAAATGATGCTGCGACACCCTGAGAGCCCCTCAAGCTCTAAACCAAGGGCATTTGAGGCCTCTGGAACAGCACGGTGGATGTTGCCACTTGTTTCCTCTTTGAAGCACATGTGCATCTGGATGTTTATTATTTCAGTATTTATGGTGCTCTTCCAAAGGAACCTTCTCTCTGCCAGGGCCAGAATGGCCGGTGCAGCCTGCATGCTGGACTTCTAGGTGCTGAGTGTGTGCATTGGAGGAGCGGGAACAGGAAAAGCCATCCTGTCAAGTGCTGGATGTGAAGCAGGAACAGCTGTCATATGGGTGTGCACAGTATAGCCCAGAACTAAGAAGGCACTTTTAATTAACTCTGGATTTTGCTTCTTACTTTTTTTTTAAAAGCCCACTGAAATGCTTAAAAGCCATCCCACACTTCTTTATACTTAACCGATCTTATGTTTGTATTTTTAACTTAGTTTTATACTGATTTATGGTTCTTGTAAACTGTCTTGAACATCAATCTAATAGAACAGTGGGGTTAAAACCTTTCCAACGAACGCATAGTAAATATCTAATAGGCATATTACACTGTGCACCGCCATGGACTCCCTTGGGAGGAAGGTTGGAATAACAGCAACAACAATAATGAAGTTGAAAATACTGCTCTGAATATACCTAAAGGACTTTCCCCTCCCATAAGAGCCTGCCCGCTCATTGAGATCTACCAGATAGACCCTTCCCCTGTATCTCATTGGTAGCTCAGGTGCAACTGGTGAGGATGTTGGAGAGAGAGAGCCTTCTCTGGGATTATGCCTAGGCTGTGGAGATCCCAACCTAGGGAGCCAGTCTCTGGTGGTATTCCGCCATCTTGCAAAGACCTTCCTTTTTTTGGCCTGATTTAAGTTATTTCGCTGATCCTTTGGAGAATGAATTTTATTTTTATTGCTGAGATGTCATTATCGATTTTTCAAATATGTTGTAAGCTGCCTTGAACATTAAAAAAAAAAGGGGGGGGGGTCCAACTTAGCAGAGATGGCAAAATTGACTTGTTTAATTAGAGAAAAAAATCTATCTTCATTTAAGAAAGACTGGAAACCTCTGGTGGACTTCTTGGGGAGGAGGGAAAGTGACTTAATAACTTTGGGTTTTGATTTTTGAATATTGGTAAGGTGATAGAAATAGAGGAAACTTAGATTAGATAAGGATTGGTAATGTTTGTCAGACAATGAGGTGGAAGCCAAATATGATCTGTTGTTGTTTTTGAAAATTCAATAAAAAAATTTAAAAAGGGGGGGGGGCGGTTTAAATACTTATAATAAATACATACAAAAATTGCCGAATTTTCTCATTTTTTCCTACACAATACAAAGACACCACAAACTGGAGCTTTCACTTACTCTTCTTAGAGAAGAGCTTCTTTCGCCGTCCAATGGGGCTCAGCTTGTATTCGTTCTCCTCGCAATTACAGCCCTCGCTGTTCCTGCTATAGTGCTTGGGCAGGAGGTTGGAGGACATTGCTTTGCCGCTGCCTGGAGCTGTAAGGCTGGCCATACCTTTGCATTTGTGCAGCTTGAGCTTCCCGCTGGCATCTTCCACACACTGCCATTTCTGAAATTTAAAAAAGAGGAAAGGGAAATGATGTGGCATGATATTGAAAATGTTCTTCGGTGTGCCCTTGATATTCAAAATTGGTTAGTATTATCAGCTCGGCACAAGATTGGGGGTCCTTACCGGGAGCCAGGAGATGCATGGGGTGGGGTAGGGGCAGGCCCAGGCGGAAACTTCATTACCTTGAAGGAAAACACTGATGCTAAACCGTAGATCATGCTTGAGGATATTTTATGGAAACCCTGTATCTATTGTCCCTATTGTCCAGATCGTGTAAGATTTGCCGGAGTCGATCAGAAGCCGTGCTAGAGCAGAACAAGCAACATTCTGTACAGTGAGCTGCTCCCACCCACCCTGTTTTTTTAGAATAGAGTGTGCTTGTGCAGTTAAACTAGGACTTGTTGTCAGAGAGGTCAATTTCAGAGTTTCTTGTGCATAGGCAGGATGGAGAGAGAACAGGTGGGAAGGCCAAAGTACCATAATAGTCAGAGACATTGATCCCAGAGACACTGGGACCTAGTATGCTGCTCATAGGATTGACAGGTCCAAAATATATGGACTGGATTCAACGCCATTGTTGCACGGACAGAAGTAGTTCTGTCAGCAGAATTGGGAGGGGTGATTCCCTCTCCTCCCCCTCCCCCATGCACCCTCAAAGCGCCTTCTCCCTTACCAGCCTGCCCGGTCACTAAGGTCATTGGAGGACATTCTCCTGGTGGTTGTACATAGGACCTATGGCCCCACCGGAGTCCACCAGGTGAAGAGCCTTCGGTGTGGTGGCTCCACTTCTATGGAACTCCCCTACCTCTGGAGGTCAGGCCGGCTCTGGCACTGTGTTGTTTTCGGCGCCTGCTGAAGACATCTTTGTTCCGGGAAGCCATTCTTGCTGACCAGCCACGGTTTTAATGCTATCCTGTATTTAATGTATTGTTGTTATTCTTTTATCTGTTTTATCTTTTTATTGTTCATCGCTCCAGAATCTGTCTAGATATGGAGCAGTATACAAATGCTGTAAACAAATAAATAAAATACTGTAAAGTCTGCTCTGGAGGCTACAGTGGGGAGGAGAGAGGAAGAATGTCCTGTCATGCTAGCAGACTTCCACTAACACAACATTGGATTTGACGCTATGTGAGTACATGTCTAGTGCGCACGCACGCACGCACGTGCGCGCGCACACACACACACACACACACTGTCATGGCCACTGTGCATACAGACTGCAAGAGAAAAGTTTAAAGGATCTTCTGTGGACTGAGTCAGCATTCTTGTCTATGAGAACAAAGGCAATCTTGACAAACCAGCCAGTGGTAATGCCCATTTTATTTATATAAAATGTGGTATCCCATCTACTGAGTTCAGAGCTAGAAACATATATGCCAGTAGTTCCACATGTTTCAGTGTAAAGAATTACAAGTTGGCACAGTAACATAACATAGGTAGACTTCATTGATTCTGCTGTGTACAAAATAGCTTTGATGAAAAAAGGGGGGGAGGCAACAGATGTTGATGAACACTAATCTGATAAGGTCTCTGTGATGTCATGTTATTTGGGTTTGAATTTAAAGTGTCTAGGATGGTGGTAAGTATACTGTGTTTTTGTATAAAGTATGTATACGTATGTATATGTATTACGTGTAAGTATGTATTCCTGCTGTATCTGTGTGTTATGTTAGGTGAGTGAGAAGGGATGGGCAGGAAGTAGGGTGTATTTACATATGTGACATGATTGGCTGAGAGAGTGTGAAGACGGGTAGAGCCTTTGTTATATAAACAGTGGGCGGTGCCGTTCAGGCAGGTGTGAAGGGTTTGAGGGTTTTGTGAAGAAAGTGATGGACTATGTGGAGAAGAGAGAGGAGTGTGTGGAATGTGAAGTGTTCTTTGGAAGTCTATGAAGCTGACTGGAGAGAGTTCCGCGATTATATTAAGATTGTTAAGAGTTTAGCTAGTGAGTGCAGGGATTGATATTGGGAACAGTGGTTGAGGGAGGATTGGTACTAGGATAAGATAGTACACTACTTAGGGTTAACTGAAACTTACACATAACACTTATTTCCAGAACTTGTTGTACTTTTAAAATAAACTTTTCTTTGTTATTAGAAATGGCCTGCGTGGGAAGTTGTGCTTATTGTACTGGTCAAGGAGGTATAAGGTAGGGATTAGACATCCCAAAGTCAATGTGAGAGGTGTAAGGGTAAGGGTTTGAGGAAAAGAAATCCCCAACCTTACGTAACCCAGAGATCCCAATAAGGAGGGCAAGCTTGAGGCCCTATTGAGGGGTGGGGTGTGAAAGTCTCTACACCATAATTGCCTCTATTTCCGATATTCAAAGGTGAGTACCAGTGATCATATAGCCAAAATGGCACCATCAACACACAGGAAGGAGGTATTGGCAGGCTCGGGGAAACTCCCAAGGTTTGTACAAAGAATTGTTAGGAACCCTCCTTCCCCAAGAGCCCAGTTACTACTAAGCATGCTCAGTGGCCACAGAATGCTGGCTGATTGTCGGAGGGGGAAAACAGAACTGTTGATTGGAGCAGGAATGGAATTAAGTATCACATTGCTCACTGACTAAATCACAGAACATTTGCTGCAATCTTTTGTTGCCGTTTCCACTTGTTTGCCTCTGAAACCTAGGGAGCAAGCCAGGGATATGTATCTAAGGATGGTATGTAGGTGTGAGACACTGAATGTATGACCCAGTTCGCATGTACAACCTGGTTCAAGGGTTACGGCATGTCATGTGAACCCAGCCACTATGGGTTAATTGAGGGTTAAACAGTCCACACTTAACTCTTGATTAGTTGTTGGGTTAAGTGTAGGTTGTTTAACCCTCGATTAACCGACAATGGCTGGGTTCGCATAACATGCTGCTACCCCCAATCACCCGCATTAGAGGTTGCATATTCAAAATGGCGGCTGCCTGTTCCCTGCATGCACCAGGGCTAATCATGGGTTAATTAACCCAAGATAAACCACAGTGTCATGCAAACCTACTGTCTGACTGTTGAGTGGAATCAGGAATTTTGGGGGGAGGGAAAGAGGCAGTAATGCCTTTGTCCAAACTTTTTCTTTCATCCAAGCCCGTAAGATAAGAACACAAGAAGAGCCGTGCTGGATCAGACCATGTCTACTCAGAAGTAACTCTCATTGAATTCAGTGGGGCTTACTCCCAGGTAAGTGGGTATAGGATTGCATCCTTAATGTTGCAGAGGACTTACAGAGCCTAGGGCTAGGCAACTGAAAGCTATGGAACTTAAGAACGTAAGAGCCATGCTGCATCAGACCAAGGGCCCATCTAGTCCAGCATTCTGTTCACACAGTGACCAAGCAGCTGCCCACAGGGTCCCACAAGCAGGACATGAGTGCAACAGCACCCTCCTGCCCATGTTTCCCAACAACTGGTGTACATAGGCATATTGCCTCTGATACTGGAGGTAGCATATAGCCATCAGAACTAATAGCCATTGATAGCCTTCTCCTCCATGAATTGTCTCCAAATATTCTCCACTATGTTTTGTGGTGGCCACCATCCCCCCTGCCCCACAATGCCCTGGAACAACACCTCCACCTGGCGCCTCAGTCGAAGAGGATCTGATGTGCGCAAGCTTTCCTCAGCAAGGAAAGGCTTGCATGCACCAAAGTTGGGAGCGAAGGGAAGCACTGTTCAGAGAGAGGCAAGAGATCGCTCCTGCCTTTTTGTGCATGGGGGAAAGGATCATGTCAGACGCAGGGCTTCAGGGGAAGGATGTGGCTTCAGAAGGGGAGGGTCCACCCCCCCATGTCATCCACCCCCCCAAGGGGGTGAACAGGAATGCATTCTGGGCCCTTGAGTCTAAACGGTGTTCCATCCAGTGCTCTAGGGCCTCCTGAACTTGCTGGGTGGTTTTTTAGAGGGAATGGAGGGCTACTGAAAGTTGAGGGGCCTGAAAAGCCATGGTTCATGTACAGATGTCCTTGGGCAGCTTTTTGTATCTCACCCAGGACTTCTATAAGAATCTAAGAACCATCCTGCTGGATCAGACCAAAGTACTGCATTGTGTTTCCCACAGAGGCTAGCCAGCTGCTTCCAAGAAGCCACACAAGCAGACCCTGAAGGTAACAGGTTGCTCGCTTTTGCCCTCCAGCAACTAGCATTCACAGTTAATAGGCACTGATATGGACCTAACCTCCATGAATTTGTCTAATCCGTAATGTTTTCCTGTAATCCTCTCTGTCTCTGCTCTTGTTAGAATCCATAGACTCTTTTTTCATTCTCTTTTGAAAATTAAAATGGGTAAGTTCTTAACAGTACAAATCATTTTTAAAATAGAATTCAAAACAAGAAAATAAAAGAAGTAGTTTAAATTCATTGTTTTTTTCAACTGCCACAATTTCTTGTTCCACATACGAAGAGATTTTCCAGATTTTTCCTTGTCGGAGTGTATCAATTACAGAAAAAGGATTACAGAAAAAGCATGCACCACATGTCTGTCCCAAAAGTAGCTTGGCATCTGCCAATTAATATATGCAAAATAGCTATGGCCCTTCTTGAAGTAATTCCCACACTCTGCTAGATGTCACTTGTGCGAGAGCCCCAGTGATTTCCTCCTATAAATTACATGAATCAAAGAGTTTGGTCTTTTTTGCTGTGTCACATACTAGCAATTTCTGCAGTACAAGATAATTACAAAGCTAGCATGTTTAGTTTGCTGCTTGGGTAACACCAAACAGGCTCCCACACTCATTCTCTGACACCTCCAGCATCCAGGAGTGCATATCATAAAAAGGAAGCAGTCAGTGAGGTCTTGAGAAAGGCAAGGGGAAAGGCCAGATGGCTAGAGCTCATAAATTGGGATATGTCAATTGGTTCATTCCACTGATTAAACCAATTCCTGCTTTCAGCTCTGCTAAGTAATACCTTTTAGTGCAAGTAAGGCTCAGACAAATGCAGTCAAGAGGGAAGCCAGACTAATATCCCAAATAGCAAGTAATGATTTGCATCTGCATAGAGCCGAGTCAATTTGCATGCCCAGATAAAAAGAAGTCCTTCTTCACATAAAGCATAAACTATGGAATTCACTACCACAAGGTGTAGTGATGGCCACCAGCCTGGACAGTTTTAAAAGGGGATTAGAGAAATTCATGGAAGATAAAGCTATCAATGGCTACTAGTCATGATGGCTATTTACTACCTCCAGTATCAGAGGCAGTTGCTGGGGAACTTGAGCTTGCTTGAGCTGCATTCATGTCCTGTTGTGGGCTTCACACAGGCATCTGGTTGGCCACTGTGGGAAACAAGATGCTGGACTAGATGGACCTTTGGTCTGATCCAGTAGGACTCTTCTTCTTAACCCTTTCCCTAAATTCTGTATTAACATTATATACCGTAAGTCCCTTTTCAACACTAAACTTTCCTTCCCCCCACTTTTTAGTAATCCCCCACTGTTATTAGCTGTAAGCAATTTTGCTCCCCTGTAAGTGCATGTAAGGTTTTGACTCCCCACTCCATTTCAATAACTCAGTCATTTAAACCATTCTGCAGATGTAGCACAATAAATTGGGTAATTTGAAGAGTCCAGCAAACTGAAGAAAATTGCAACTGGTGTTAATGTTCCCCAATTAAACTGTTTCTGGGAAAGTATTATTAATGTAATTTCTGACATCAGTGACCTGAGGGTGGTCCAAATCCCAAATAGCACTTAAATCTGTATTTTACTGATGGAAGCTAGAATTTGTGTTCTGCAAAAATAGGAAAAAGAAACTGCAAACATGTTCAGCTTAAGTTTGAAAGTGTTAAAAACAGACATACTGTATTACACTTAAATGGTGTATGCCAACCACTCATTTGATTTCTGGGAAGAATACGGCAATCTGTTTTGTATTGAGGGCAATATTATGAAATCGACAGAACTTCAACATGACCAAAATTCACATGATAAAATGAACAGGGAGGGAATTGTTCAATGGACCCTAGACATTGTCTGAGGGGTCATAGGATAGTTCGGATTCCCAGCTCCGAGGTCGGTGACAGTCCTCTGAACTCGAAGCTAGGAATCGGAGCTCCAGTGCCCCACGCACGCCCCTCACAGCGGGTGTGGAAAAAACCTCAGACATTGGGGGTGGGGAGGGCCGGAGACTGGAGCAGTCATGATACGAGGTATCTTGAAGCCGCTCCAGACTCTTTCCCTTGCCCTCCCCCTCCGAAGCAATGTTGCTAAACGGCTGAAAATGGCTGTCTAGCAAAAATGCAGAGCGGGAGGAGCGGGGTGGTGAAGATCACCTCCGCTGCTCCTCCTGCTCTGCTTTGGATGCCCGTAAGTCTCTGTGTTCAGAGGCTTATGGGCATCCCCATAGATTGCGCCCTTGGATTCGACTTAAATGCTCCTGCTTATATGCCTCAGATCATCTGAAAAATGTGTATGTGTGTGTAATTTTTATATATTGCTAAAAATTAATAAAAAATACCCGAAAACTGTCTTGCATAAGTAGATAACTAATTTAATATTGCACATCAACTCACACATTTTAATGAGAATGTTCATGTTATTTTACTCAATGTTTCAATAAACCACCAATTATTTCAGAGCACAGTAGGAAGAAATATACCGGTAATGTGCTCACATGCAACTAGGTCACTGCATTTCCTTAGCAAGAGTCTTACTCTTTTAACATTCACATAGCTCCCCATGACCATTGTAGGGTGGTCTACTTTACAGAGGACAGTCCGGTATTTGAAGGGCTGCCAGAGGACCCGTCCCTACTTGAAGGTGTCCTCTATCTGAACAGCTGCCCACTTCAAGTCTGGCTAAGGATAAAGAACCATTAGAAAGGCAAGCAGAGCAGGGACCTTGAAGTTGCCTATCAACAGTTAACACCTGGACAGCAGATTGAGCAACAGGCACACAGGTGACACCTAGTCAGTCTTCCCCACGGTTGTTTTTCTGTTTAAATTATAATTATTTCTAAATTTGCATCTATAGATAGAAATTAACATATGCAAACATTATGCAATTGGTGTCCTCTTTTAGGGTTTTGGCAATGTGTAAGTGGCCACCCTAATTTTCAGACACATGTCAGATTTCATATTTCTATTGAGAAGTCTTGACCTCTTTCTAAATCCTGGCTGCCACACTGTGGCTTTGCATTATTGCCCTTCAGAGCTTTCCTACAACTGCTGCAATTACAGATGTTAATTCAGACACATTACTTGGGGCTCTAATCAGGGATAAAGAGCTGCAACCTTCCTGGAAGGCTTTTCTATTACCAGATGCTGTTTGCTTGCTTTAGTCACTTGACGTACAGTCTTAATCTTAGGACACTGTTACTTGGATAAAGGGGCACAGAGACTTAATCAGCATAGCTCCCAGAGATTTCAGTGCATGGAACACCAAATCATTCAATTTGTTCTGACAATATCATTTATCAGAGAGACGATAATGCCACTTGAACTCACAATGGTATGAAAGGTACGACTCTGTTAGAAATGAGCCAGCAGAAAGCTTCCCCCCCTCCTGGAATTAGGCCAGTCAAGTTAATTATATACAATAAAATCCTTTGGGCAGGGAAGGATTTTGACCATCTCATCCCTACACTCAAAGAAGAAAAAAGGACAGGGCTGATTTAATTACTCTTAAACTACAAGTCTCTAATTTCTCCAGTGGGAGGTAAATTTACATCTGTTCAAGGCAGCTTACTTGACTGTCTCTAGAAACATGGTAATAGTTGCTTCCTTTCCACTCAACCACTTATTTCCCCCTACCCTGAAATCTGGAGCATATAGATTCTTATTTTTTACCTTAGTTGTTTTGGATGGAACTAGACATTCAACGACAAACAAAGAATACAGGATTCCCAGTCCGGTGTTTGTTTCTGATGTGCAACTCTTTTCCATGACTGCTTTTCCTCCACCCCAGCTCTAAGACCAGATTTCCAAGTCAAGTGAGTGAAAAATCTCAGGACTACACACGAAAAATAGGCGGGGGGGAAATGATCACTGCCTTCCCACTTGTTTTCTTCCCATAGGACTGGAAATCCCTTGGTTACCACCAAACATCTAGTTCCAATTGCTGTGTTCCAAGATCTTGGAGCCAATTCACATGGTCACTTCAGGAGATTTTAGTGTGGCAAATCATAAATACGAATGGACTAACATATAGATTTTGACTTGCCACCTCCTAGTTCAAGCCACAACACAACGTGAGTCATCATAACAGAAGGAGCAGATATCATGCTCCCAATGATAAAGGAAAAATTATAGCAACCTGGCCCATAATGAGAAGCGAGAAAGATATGGGCTGCACCACATCATTTAATAAACCAAACCATAATATTCCAGAAGGGTATAACCATGGTAGTATGTAACAGAAAATACGAAAAAAGAAAAAGAAAAAGAGAGTCAGTCTTGTGGCACCTTAAAAGACTTGCAGCAGAATTCTATACATGTCTGTTTAGAAGCAAGTACCATTGAGTTCAGGTAGGCTTACTCCCAGGTAAGTGGGTATAGCATTGAAACCTAAAAGACTGATTGTGCCATAAACCTTTATGGACTACAGCCCACTTCATCAGATGCCTTAACCGCGTTATCCTCAGGTGGCAGCTTTTTGTCGTCCCCCCCCCCCCGGAGATCGTGATTGACAGCTTGACAGCCAGCTTTCACAATCCCCATTCTAAGAGCCAGTGACAGTCCCTTCTAAGTGCCCAAGTGGCCCTTGGAAGGGCTGCCCGTGGTTGCAAACCAATTTTTTTAAAAATATTTTTTGCACCCCCTAATGTGTGCAACTATTTTCGTACATTTTTAAAAATATTTTTTTCAATCTTTCGCAAGTGTGCATTTGTGCAATTACAGAGCTCCGAAAATGGGCAGCCTCACCTGGGCAATGTCCAGGGAGGTACCTGCTGGCAAACTGCAGCAGGTACCAAGCGTGGATATTGATCCAGAGAGGCTCCAAGTAGCCTTCCCCCCCTTTTGTTTGGTTTCACAGCTGTCAAAAGGTGAGCTGTCAAGCCACACCAAAGGCATGAGTGATCTTTGCTCACGAAAAGGGGGTGGTGGGATTTATACCCCCTTTGCGGCAAGATGGTCATTTATTTTTACTCATTTGTCCTAAGGGTGCTCTCACTTTTTCACTTGTTCCTGAGACTCCAGGTGCTCGGGAACATGGAAAAGTGCGAGCCATCCCCTCTTTAAGGCAACTGTAACCACATGGTTTTTTCAAAGGGGACATACGCAGGCATACCTGCCTATGTCCCTGTGAAAAAACCATGGGGTTTAAAAAAAAATCTTTTTAAAGGAGCTGGAGTTTAGACAGCTGACAGCTCCCTTGAAAAGGTGGTGGCTCGCGCTTTTCCACATTCCCGAGTCTCGGGAACAAGTGGAAAAGTGAGAGCACCCTTAGGCCAGTGAAGTGCCCAGGCAAGCTTGGCAAGAGCAGCAAGGGTTTTTTTTTTGCCACTCTTGCCACACGGCTCACTAGCTGATTCCTGGTCCCGGGTTCGGAAGACACAGCAACCCATCGTGGGTACAACAACCCCTACAACAACCCATGGGCTGTCAGGTTGGCTTGTTTCCCTCCAACAAGCCACTCTGTGGAAATTGGTCCAGGTTCACACAATACGACAACCCGCCGTGGCTTCTAAGCCACAATGATGTATGTGTGTGCTCACACATGTTTGCATGTCTATCAGTTGAAAATAACACTTCCTGCATCTGACAAAGTGTGCTCTAGAACACACAAGCTTTTGCCACTATAAATATGTTGGTCTTTAAGGAGCCACAATACTCTTTTTCTGTGTTTTCAAAAGCTAACCCAAAAGGCAAACCCCCAAAGTGCTGTGTGAATAATTTATTTGAGGAACAGAAAAGAAAATCACTTAAGAAATATTCAAAGTGTTTTGAGTAAACCACTCATCCTCAAGAGCAATTTTGATCTTATTCCCTACTCTAGAAAAATGTGCTCTCTTTAGACTTCTCAGAACATGCTTAACACCTTGTAAAAAAACAATCTGTGGTTGAAAAAAGTCCAGTAGTTGCCTAAACCCACCCACAGCTGCAGACAATGCTCAGAAAAGCACATGTTGAGCATCAGGGATTTTAAAGGGTAAATCAAGGAATGGCATCAAAGATTACATTCAATCAGACCTACAGGATCAGTTGAGAAGAATACTCTGGAACAGACTTCCCCAACCCGGCATGCTCCAGATGAATTGGACTACAAGTCCCATCATACCTCGCCAGCATGGCCATGCTGGCTGGGGATGATGGGAGTTCTAGTCCAACACATCTGGAGTGTACCAGGTTGGGGAAGGCTGCTCTGGCATGTAATGGAATCCCTGATCTCATGCCAAATTTTGGAATCACATCTTTAATTCATTGTTCTAATAAGAAAAGTCTTGTAGGTGGGATTCACAATTTTAAAAGGATGAAACTATTGATTGTTATCAGCCACTTATCAGTAGATACTTTCACATGAAAATTATAGTCTAAGAGATTCCTTAAATGCTTCCTCAAAGATTATTAACTGTCCTAATATACAATTATAGAGTGGGCTACAGGCTACAATTACATCATGGTGATCTCACAAAGCTATTTTAGTTTCAGAGATTGCTCTTTTCTCTTTGACATCAGTGTCAATTGACTACAGTTTGCACCTGAAGTAAATGGTGATGAAGTAATAGTTTCCCACCCCTTTGTCCAACATTATTCCGGAGAGCTACAGGGAGAAAGGATATTCAGGGGTGTGGGTGGAGAGTGGAAGGACTCATCTCATTGGCAAGTATTACAATACAGTAAACAGCTCAGGACCAGGTTATCTAAGAGTCTGCCTCCTCCTGAGGCAGAAGTTTCTGAGGGAGAGGCCTTGCCTACCATACCACAGACTACTGTTGTACACTTGGAGCCTTTCTACATGAGGCATTTACTGTGCACTCGTGATTCCTCACTCACGGTAGTTTGTGGGTGCTTTATATGACATCGTCATTCTCCAGGGCCTTCCCCATTCTTTGCAACCATTTCTGCAGCTATTTTTAGATTGAGGAAACTGTAGTATTATCTGTGAATGGTGGCATGAAACGCTCTTATATTTGTGGAATTCTGCTATACCACATTGCCACCTAGTGGTTGTGTAATGGAACATATAGAAAGGCAGAGAAAGAAACCCCCTGGGGGGAAAAGGGGAAAGGAGCCGATCTTAATCCAGCAAAGAATCTGGAAGCAGAAGCTTCACTAAAGTGGAGGGTTAAAAGCCTCATGCAGAAGTATACTTGGCTCTGAATTATCTCATTTGAGATCAGATGGGCTCGTAGTATGGGGTGTTTTCTCTGACAACTGAAGATGTATTTATTTCCCCTGGCATTTTCCTGACTGCTAGCATTGCCAGCTATCCCTGGTTATTTTAATGAGACATTTTACTTTTCATTACTGTTTTATTGTGTTAGTGATTGGTTTTGTTGCACTTTGTTATGATTTTATTTTGTGACCCACTTTGGGATTTTTTTAAAAAGGAAAAGTGGTACGTATATTTTCTTAAATAAATAAATATTAATATTTACACTGCTTATATGGCCCCTAAATGCTCGACAGGCAGGGGAAGATGGAAGAGTTGCTACTGTCCTGCTCAGAAGCCTTGGCACACTAGCAGGATAGTGGAGGTGTTCAAACATAGTTGTGAAAACTTTCAAAAAGTTTACAGACGGCCCAAAAGCAAAGAGATGTTGAAGGCTGGAGTATTCACTGGACACAGTGAGACTGTTCTCTATGCAAGAGTTAAAAATCTTCTCAACAAGAAGATACAAGACAACAGTACAACAGGAAGCAGTAAAAGTCACCTCGGATAATGTTTCCTTGCTATGCCAGTGCCTCACTCACGATTTATTAACATGATGCAAAATTTAGAGTACAAAATCAAGTTCTCCTCTGATAGTCTGCCAGCTGAGTGGATGGAACCACAGAGACAAATCTGTATAAACTTTGCAAACTTACTTAAATGGAGCCTTTGTGGAACTGTTACGACGACACACTAGAGCTTCTGGGAACACGCTGCCATATAGCTGAGCTGTTACTGTAAGTGGCTGTCTTAAAAGAGCATGCTAAGCTGATAGAATGATACAGCTTTCTCTGGACTGTTCAGCTCACATTATCATCATAATCATCATCATGATTAAACCACATAAAATGTTTTGGGAATTCAGTCCTTTCACCTTACACTACAGATATTCTTTGCTAGATCCAAGCAATACATTGGCTTGGTTTGCATGATCGGGAAGGGAAAAGAAGCCATGGTGGCTTATTTCCCCCTCACCCCATGTGTGCCGGTCATGCACTACCTCATTTCCATAATTACCTGTGCAGGTTGCCGTGATGTCCAAACCTGGCCAGGTGGGTGGCGGGGGTGGCTTCCAAACTACTCCGCAACCTGTGGATGGTTCTAGGGTTCTATGGTGGTTTGGAAACCACCAGTGCCACCCACCCTCACCGGCTTCGGACGACACAGCAACCCATGTGTGGCACAGGTAACGATGGAAATGAGGTGGCACACGACCTGGCACATGCTAGGCAGGGGGAAAGAAGCCATTGTGGCTTCTTTTCCTTCCTTGATCATGCAAATCCATCCTTAAGATGGCTCAAAACAATGTGCTGCCTAATGACTGGGGGCAGTATTCAGCGGGCACGACCACAAATGTAAATTACCTTGCGCTAGCATAAAGTACTCTAGCACAATGCCAACAGAGTTAGCAGGCATGATGATTTCGTGGGGAATTGATGTCAGCAGTTGCACCCTGACGGATACTGTACTGGGAAATTAAAGGGATTTTAAAATTTCAAGACATATTGTGTGATGGAATAAGCTGGCACTCCTAAACCTTTCCTTCAACTCAAGCTAACACAGCACATTACACAAAGAATTGAGTTAAAGACTTCCACAATCTTAAAGATCCAAGCTACAGCACTTCCCTGCAAGAACTGACTATAGGAAACACATTTCCCCTGCTCCAGAGCTCACATCAGTGTTCAGTGTGCTCCCTGACAGCATTCAAAGAGCTCCATCAATAATGTTCTATGGGAAGGTTTAGAACTTGATAACCTTGAACATTTATGGGCTCTGACTGGTAGCGGCCATCCAGGGTCTCAAGCAGGGGTCTTTCCCATCATCTACTATTTGATCCTTTTAACCGGAGAATTAACGTGGGAAGTTCTGCATGCAAAGCATGTGCTCTACCACTTAGTTATGGTGCCTCTTTCTCGTTGCCTGTCCTCCGAAGCACTTCCAGGTCGGTTAAGATAATTAGGCATGCTCTTGTTAGTATTACTGCAAAACTTGGGGGGGGGGGGAGGGAGGAGCAAAGAGAAAGGGAGAGAGGAAAGACAGGATTCTAGAAGGTCTACCAGAAATAATGGTCTGAAGGTGCCTGATATAGTTCCATCTTTGAAGTTAAGGGTCAAACTACATATTACATACTTGTCATGTGCAGTTCCCTCTCATGATTTTGTTTATTCTAAAGCACACAGTGCCCTGATCAGGAACACTGTACACGGGGAGGAGAGGTTTACTCCTTCCCTCCCGGGTTGCTTCCCTCTCAAAATTTGACTCCTCCACCCAATGGAGCCACCAACGCAGGCTCTCTCCCCCCTTTTAATTGTCACACCAGGTGGAAATTTCAGGAAGCAGCTGGGGAGGGAAGGATTAAATCTCACCTTCCTTGTGTGTGGTGATCCTGATCCAGTTCAGGGCCCTGCACACTTACTTTAAAGTAAACAAAAACAAGAGGGAGCTGAACACTATGTAATTAAGGTAACACCGATTATTTATTTATTTACAAGATTTATATACTGCACCATATTCAGGTATGGAGATTTCGGAGTGCTGAATGATGGAGACTGAATGCACATAGATTTGGGGTGGCAAGCTCCACCCCCAACCTCCCTGCATTCATTTGAATGTCCGTAAATGGCCCCTGCATGTAGAACTGTATGAAAGGAGACCTCTATCCACATATTCCAGAACTGGCTATATGCACTGTACATATGATCAGGAATCACACAATTCAAGAACCATCTGTACGCATGGTTTACATGCGTACAGATGGTTCGCATCTTTACAGATGCGAACCATCTTTCGCATCTGTAAAGGGGGCCCTTTACAGATGTTTGAATGAATGCACATAGATTGAGGCTGGAGGTGATCTATCTGTGTACAGTATCCACAGATCCTGAATACCTGAATAGGGTTTATGAACCATTTTCCAGCCTGAGAGGAGTCAGTACTAGGCTAGATAGACCAAAAGTCTAACCCAGTATAAAACAGGGGTGGGCAACTTGCGACCCTCCAGATATTTTGACCTACAACTCCGATGAGCACTAGCGAATGGCAAGGCATTATAAAAGCAGATTCATATGCCCAATTGTACAGGGGTGCATACCTTTGTAGCAAAATAATAATAATAATAATAATAATAATAATAATAATAATAATAATAATAGAAGATAACCAAGTAATCTGTGTCCTTAAAGAGCTATAGTATATATTCTTTAAAAAAAAACAATAGCCATGAAATAATAGTTTAGCTATACATAGATGTATGAGCAAATTTAGCCTTCAGACACATCCCCCTGCGTAGAGACATTCCTTGTCTAGAAAGAGCAACAGGTGTAGAAGAGTGGCTTGATGAATGGGTGGGAAGGGTCACTATTTGGAAATCGGCCCTGACTGTAATCAGCTTGATTGCTGCAAGTTCTCTTGATGTCTGTTTGCTCCATTTCATCCTATGCCGCAGTGCCCAAATCAATGCATGTTGAAATGCCACAAACAATTCTCCCATGCCTTGTCAACAAACATGTAGATGGCAACAATTTTAGCATTTCTCCTTTGCCAGCAGTGAGGCTGCGGAAGTAATGGCCAGCTATTCAGTTTCTACAGACACCACAGAAACATTTTTATTATCCTTAAAAGAAAAAGAAAGGGCAAGGCAGTATGCAGGTTGCTGGATGGAAGGCTGCTTACCTTAAGTGACCTGTAATAGTCAGAGGAAGTGGGGCTAAAGTGACCATTTATAAAGAGTCACTTGAACCATTAGTCTGGATATCTGTGAAAAACCTCATTCATCTCCTTGTCTCTCCTGCAGAGCTGAAAGCCACAGGAAAGAGAAAGGCCTAAGGGCAAAACTAGATGTAATGGGCAACATGGGAACACTGCCAAAATGACAACCTTGCATTACCAGTCTTCTTTAACTCCCTGACCTCCTATAACAGGGGTGCACAACCTTTTCAGCCCCAAGCATCACACTGGGTGTTGCCGAGGAGGTTGGGGCCTTGGGGCCACACATTCACATGCACATATACTACCATGCTCACACAAACACTGGGGGGGGGGGTTTCAGGATTGCTGGAGTGGGGGAGGCTTTAACTCTGATCAGCACCCCCAATTGGCAGAAGCCTTGTGGGGCTGCAGGTTGTGCACCCCTGCTCTACAATGTGAAGCTGACAAAGTGGGCAGGTTCACATGTCACGACAACCCAGTGATGGTGGCAGTCTTTGGTCTTCCTAATATCTAGTTGTGCCCTAAAATGAAAAGTTAAACCACTTTTCAAGGGTTACTTATAAAGAAAACCAACAATTTCTGCCTAACTATTGTAGTAATAAAATGGAATACAGCAGCTCTCTGGGACTTTCACTAGGACAACCTTCTACAATTTGGTGTCCTCCAGAAGTGTTGGGCTGTAACTCCTACAATTCCCAGCAAGCATGGTCATTGGGGAAGCTGGGAGTTGTAGTCCAAAACATCTGGAGGGCACCAGGTGGGGAAGGCAGCATTACGAGTTTGTACAATTTATGTAAGTCAGGGATGGGGAACCGAAACTGCCCCCGTCTGAGATCCCAATTTGGCACTCCGGGGTCCCCCAGAAGGACTTGCCCCCTTCCCCTGGCCCTATTTTCTTCCACCCAACACTGATCATTTGGTGGTTTCCTGGCTTTTGTTCAGCCTTTTCCCCATCCTAAAAGGTTGAAATGTCTCTCCTAAGGCTTAGTGCTTGGCAGTGAGAGTTTTAAGTTTTAAAAATGCTGGTATTTTTTTGTATTTTGGCCCCACCCTTTTTGCCTTTGGCCCTGCCAACCTCTGGAATGTAGCCCCTGAGATCTTCTCTGAAATTGAATTCATCTCTTGGGTTGAAAGAGGTTCAACATTCCTGATGCAAGGATGTTAGAAAACATATAGGAATAGTCTCTTTTAATAGAAACATTTTTCAGCACATCAAGACTTTTCACAAAGGAACAGAATATGAAGGGCCATTTATCTCCTGAACTTGAGAAGGAAATGAGAGAGAGAGGAGGAAACCTGATCTGAAACATTTCTTATCATTTGACCAAAATTCCAGGGAATTTTTGCCCTCTTCCGCCTGCAGGCACATTTGCTGCTGCTACTAGAAGAGCAGCTGAAGGGAAAACTAACTCTAAAGCAGGGCTCTCCAACCTTGGGTCCCCAGATGTTGCTGGCCTACAGCTCCCAGCATACCCAGCCAGCATGGCTAATAGCAAGGGATTCTGGGAGCTGTAGTCCAGCAACATCTGGGGACCCAAGGTTGGAGAGCCCTGCTCTAAAGTATCACTCTGCCCACCCTGGGTAAGGGTGCAATCCTATGCATATTTAGACAGAAAAAAAGTCCTACATGGCTAGCTGGGGAATGCTGGGAGTTGTAGCGGGTTTTTTTCCTATCTAAACATACACAGGATTGTATCCTAAGATGCATAATTAAGTGAAGGGCTTTCTAAGCCCTTGTTATGGTACTTCAAGCTCATGATACAGCTACATTTGCATATACTTGGGAACTGGACTGTTTCTCACCTGCCCAAGCTGTTCACAAGCAGTCTGATACTCAGCTCGCTGGCACAGATCTTTTACCCGTTGGTATTTGGGCAGGAAATTTTCTTCTTGAGCGTCCATTTTCTCATTCTCTCTCTTGTGCAATAGTTTACTGGAAAAAGAACACGCATACATACTTCCGTTAAGGCTGCATCACATACCAGTAGTTTTTCATGTGATCTGTGCTCAAATACCTACAAGGAATGGGCACCGTCTTTGCTACATCCCATGAAGTGTCAAGAAAACTTCCTAGCTTTCGCACACAAAATCAGGCACTTGATGAAAGAGGTACAATTAATTTTGTGATACTGATGCAGGCATATATGAATTTGCACCTTTGAACTCATTACTTAGACACAATGCTAAATTTGTCGGCTAGCAAAAAGCTACAAACCTGGCTACTTCATGATAAGGCAACATCATTGTTGGTTTCAAGTCTCTTTCCCTGTCCCCGCTACCTCCCACCCATGTGTGTGTGTGTTTAACACACTACATAAAACATTGGCTAGTTTAATACATTCAAAAATGCAGTCCTAGGAGAGGAAATAACATGTACAGGAAACGTACAAGAATTATTTTAGGCCAATAAGGAACTAGGAAGTGAAATCAAATATGAAAAAAGAATTGGTGCAGACACAACTAGAAGTCAGTATAGGATTTGGTTATTTTTATTAATGAGGCATTGTCATTGCCAGCAGTGTGTAATTTGAACTAAACAAAATGTATTAATTAAAATTCTGCACTCAAACAATCCAAATTTTGTGCCAAGAAAAACTGGATTCTAAGACAGGTACAGATCATGCGAACTGAGCATTTGTGCACAATTTTACACACCTGTGAAGCATATTCATCTAGCAATAAGGGCTAGAAATTTTCTCTTTTTAAAAAAAAAAAAAAAAAAGAGGAAAGGAACTGAAAGGAAAGGAAATTATTCTAAGGAAGTTGAATTCTGTGCCCAACACTACATTCTGTTTCCCCCCTGTGCTCCTGTGTTATCACTGCACGCACACAAACACAGCACTGCCCATATTGCCCTTTCATGAATGAGGAAGAGGGATGGCTATTTTGTGGATTAGGCAAAAGGGCAACAATCATTTCATTCCTTAGGCTCAGGCATTAAAATGGGAAATAGAACCATTCATGGAGAATCAATGTATCATTGCCTTGATAGGTAAATGGAACCTCCGGGTTTAGAGGAAGTATACCTCTGAATAACAAGTGCTGGGAGACAAAAATAGGGGAAGGTTGCCCTTCCTGCCCTCCTTTTGGGTTTCACAGAGGCATCTCGTTGGTTGCTGTGGGAAGCAGGACTATAGGAGCAATCTTATGGAAGTTTAGACAGAAAAAAGGCCTAAAACTCCCAGCATGCCCAGCCAGCTATGCTGGGTCTGTCTAAACTTGCATAGGATTGAACCCTAAATGGACCTTTGGTCTGATACAGTAGAGCCCTTCTTACATTCTTAAGCTGTGCTTATTTCATGAAGTAGGGAAGGGAATGTCTATTTCATGAAAGAAGCAATGTTCTGAAGCATTATGTTTATCTTTTTTTAACTATGTGTGTTCTTATTGTACAGCAGCTCCAATGAAAATAAAGAATACCGGCAAATAAAAATGAAAGTACTAGTAAAGTTTGCTTTTTTCCACTAATATATCCATTTCACAAATGTAGCACAAAACCCACTAATTACCGGTAATACTCTTGCTGACGAAAGTACATCGTTTAACAGATGCAAATTGATCTGGCTACAATGATTCAGGGACCTCCTCCTTTAGGAGGCCAGCAGTCTACAAAACCAAGCAACCACTTACCCTCTCTCCACCAAAAATGAGTCCCGCCAGACCTTCATTTTCTTTTTCAAATGGAACCTGGAAAAACAAGCTGAACATGAAAGTTGAACTAGGTCCCTGGGCCCTAACAGGGTTTGGCTCCTCCCCTGAAAATGTGTAATTAGAAAGGACCTAGCAAAGAAGCACAGTCAGCCTCAGTTTGTAAGATGATGTGGGAATCATTTTTCTCATTAGAGAAATGCCTACATGGGACACACAAAATAGGATACATAAATATCACTAAAACAAAAAGGTGTGTTGACCTTTCCAAAATCCATATTATTCCAAATCCAGATTAGTGTAATACCTCTTATTAGGCTGAGCAAAAGATCATCAAAAATTGTGCAAGCTTTTGAGAGCTTGTACATTTTTGGTGATCTTTTGGTTGGCCTAATGAAGGCATTATACAAATAACACTGGCACACAGGCCTGTTGCAGACATACTACTTAACCCTGGTTAGCACTAGTTAGTTGTTTTAACCCTGGTTAAGATCCCAAACATATAGTAAAATTATTATTTAACTTGCTGAGCTAAGCCCTGTCCTCGGATTGAGTGTGTAGCAAGACACCAGAGAGAGCTGCTGGCCACCTTGCAAGCAGACAGGCTAGAGAAGCAGGGGAAACTACCCTAGTCATGGCTAGCTAGATTAGCAGATGTAATGCCAGTCATGGTTAATGCAAACCCTGGGTTTCCTAGTACTCACTTCAAACCATGGTTTCACATTCTGGCTTATGATCAATATTTATTCCGGAGCTACTAAATTAGACACTGGACTCACAACAACAACAACAACAACGTCATTGGGTTGGATCGAGACTTAGTTGGATCATCCTTAGAGTAGACCTGTTGAAATCAATGGGTCTTAAGTTAGTCATGACTATCTTAAGTCCCATTGGTTTCAATGGGTCTAGTCTAAGGATGACTAAGTCTGGATCAAACCCTTTATGTACATCCCAGTACTTTGAAGTACAGTCATGCCTTGGATTGAGAGCATAATTCGTTCCGGAAACGTGCTTGTAATCCAAAACACTCTTATATCAAAACGAAATCCCCCCCCCAAAAAAAATTGTACAGAGATTTTTTATTTAAGCCGTATGTACTACAGTACTTGTATTGCAAGACGTTGCTTGTATATCAAGTAAAAAAAATATTAAATACCGGTATTTAAAAATTTGCTTGTCTTGCAAAACGCTCTCAAACCAAGTTACTTGTAATCCAAGGTATTACTGTACCTGCTGTCCCATACACCTCTAGGATGTACAAGAAGCAGCAGAAAGAAATTTGGTTAGCATGTCCTGACTAAATGTAAAACACACAGCTGAAGTTGACTAGCACCACACATTCATAAGTTCCAAAAATAACATAATGGCAATGAACTGAAATTGGCTAGCCCCTCTGTGAAGAGGTTCAATCAAATTTTGTTGCGAGTAAGGGGTTGGTCACTGGTAGCCCGGAAGCTGAATTAGTTCGCCATGGCAAATGCTTTCTTGCCTCCCAGTTGCCAAAAACCTTCCCACGTTCCTCAGGTTGTTGTCTCAAGGTAATGAGAGATTAAAAAGAACACATGCACTAAGGGGCTACAATCCCCCCCCTTACATATGCTTGTCTATTCTCCACTTATTTGTACGCAAAGCTTTTTCATCATAAAGAATACACAAGAGAAATTCAAGACCGGTAATATAAAAAAAAAATTTTCTTTCCCAAGGCACACATACAAAACACACACAGAGAGAATCAAATATACTATAAATAGGCAACAAAACATGCTCAGTTCACTAATCAAAACACTTAAACAATGACACTGAAGTATTCTTTAAAACAGATTGAAAAAGGTCAAACATGCCAAAAAGGCTTTCAATTCTTTTCCCTCTACCATCACCCAATCAGTTTTCTCCATATTTGTTTAAAGCACTTTGTGAACTGCAGGAAATGTGGGGGTTGTGTTCAGTACACTTTCCACCCTTACCTATTGACCGGTCTTTCAGAATCCAGCAATTTTAGAATGGATTTCCCATCCATGTCAGGTGGAATGTCCAGGCCAGCAATATCTAGAATTGTAGGAGCAAGATCGATGTTCAATACAATGTGAGGATTCCTGAAAAGAAATATGCACACAGTCTTTATAAAACACCTGGAACAGTAACCCCAACGTAGTACACAGCAGCTACAGAATGACAGAATTTCAATCACCATATCTTGGCTTAATAAGCCAAGATATGAATGGGACTTTTGTCTGCGCATGCAGCCCCTTTGTTCCTCTGTTTCTGTGAGCCAGGAAATAAACCAGGAAGTTTTCAATTCATGATAGTTCCCCATTTTGTCCAAACTAGGAAACAGTTGGAACAAGCCAGGATATTAAACTGCAGTTTGAAACTGGCTTAATATCTTGGCTTGTTCCAAAGTTGTTAACCATAGTTTCCTGGTTCAGACAAAATGGGAAACTATAGTTAATCCAAGACTTCCTGATTCGTTTGTCAGCTCACACGAAGGGGCTGCATGAGCAGACAAAAGGTTCATTCATATCTCAGTTTATTAAGCCAAGATATGATAATCTCAACACAGTGAATCCAAACAGGACCCATTGCGTAACTTCAAACATTTGGAAATAAGGCACAATTAAATTTTGAAGTTGAATATGGCAAACCATTTACAACCTAAAGTAAAGCAGCAGCCAAGGTCAAAGGCGAATGGAAAAAAAAAAAAGATGTGAAAATGCATATGACCACCAAAGTTTCTCTGCCATCTTTGAGAATCAATGTGTGTTTTGTCAACCATCATTTTACTGTGCAAGATACTTTCCAGTCATCTATCGATTTGGCTGTTTCAGAAAATGGTATAGAAATTTATGTCGGCACTCACTGCAGTGAAGTTGTGTGAGTGATGCAGGGAGCTGCCTTACACTAGATCAGACTAATGGTCCATCTAATTAATCTACTTTGATTGTCAAGACCTCGCCAGGATCTCAGGCAGTGGTCTTTCCCATCACTTGATCCCTGATCATTTTAAGTGAGATGTCAAAGATGGAACCTGAGACCCCCTGAATGTCAAAGTATTGGTCAACTACCAAATTATGGCCTGATCCCTTTAAGAAATTGATCATCCCACTAACCACAGTTGAAGGATAGATGTTAGCAGAAGGATAGAGATTAGGCAAACACACACACACACGGCAAAACTGATAATAATGGAAGTTTGTTTTGCAACAATGCTCAGTGCCCAGAATCTCAGAAATGGAAACATTACAGCATTACACAACCTGTACAGTGAGATCTTCTAGGGCTTATATGCATGTGAAAGTTTCATCTGAGGGCCTGGAAATTTTCCCCTCTAGTTCCAGAAACCTGTGGGGTGGATTTGGTGGTTGTCTGTTTTCAGTGGTAAGGAGAGTATTCTGCACATGCTCAAAGGGACTCTCATTTACTTTCCCTTTTGAGCACTGGCACTGAAGCCAAAGCCAGGTTCCAGAGCCTATCAATCCATGACACAAATTAAGCTCTGAAGGACTGTATTTACTTAGCTTTTTTTAAACTAGTGAAATGACCCAGCTTCACACAGATTAGAATAGCCCTTAGTGTGGTATAGTGAAGCCTTCAAGCAAACTTACCAGCAGCAAACTTACATTGTGCCCACCCTGTCTGAGTGAAAGCAGGCCTGTTGGCACCTCTAGGCACAGCCCCTGCCAAGGTGCACCCATATATTCCCTAAGGGCTATACTCCATTTCCCTGGGGGGAGGCTGACCCAAAGCAGGAGAGTGGGGCAGGCGTATAACTCTGTACCTTGGCCTACTAATTTCCCCTGGCTTCAAAAACTGTATCAATTGCAAAGCTATGCACTGGTTAGGGCAGTCTGTTCCTAGTGACTGAAAATGTTATTGCAGGCTTCAACCACATGGACATATTTGAATTAATTAAAATTAATAAGTTTAAAAAACAAAATAACCCTAAGGTGCAAACCCCTAGGGTCTCCTTAGTATGCATGCCAAGTTTCAGTTGTCTAGGTTTCACGGTCTTGGACAGACAGACAAAGAAGGATGGACAGACAGACACACATCCTCTTTTATTATTATAGTTGATCTTTAGGATACCTTTAAGGGTAGAACTTCAGAACTGCTACCAGCCTGGTTCATACATCCATCATCTCCCAAATTAATTTCTGCCATGACATCTCAGAATCAGAAAACACACTTACGATTTTGTGGTGCTACTCCAGAGCAAAGTTACTACCTTGACACTCTAGCCATGCCTCTGTATCAGCAGGAGTATTACTCTCCCTCTTTCCAGGTTCTCCCATAGGAGCACAAAGCCCTTAGGTTGCTGGTACATCAGCTATGGCCTAGCGCACATGTGAGCTGAGCAATGCTGTGCCTTGGTTATACTTTGGGGACATGCTGAAATGCACTACCTAGCCACAAGATCTAGAAAGCAGGCGGACATCCTTGTTTGCTAATACAATCACTTTGTCAGCTAACCTTGTATGGGCAACTGAAGCTGTGTCAAGACTGAGACCTCCCACACACAGTATAATGTTTGCTTTAAGAAGCACTATTACTTTACAACCTCCTCTGGCTTCCTGGTGCATTGGGGAGGCAGTGTAAACACAAAGGACAAAACTAGACATTACATTAAAAGTGTGGTTACCACTGAGAGCAGCACCTATGAGCACCCACTTCCCCTCCGTAACTTCTAATAAAACTTACCCATGTCCTGACATTACAATGCCCTTTGCTTTCCTGCCCCCTTGCTACTGGCAGCCATTGAGGTGGCGTGAGGACAGGGAAATGTACAACTAGATCTCACTAGAACAGTGCTGGCTGGGGCATGCTGGGAGTTGTAGGCCAAAAACATCTGGGGACCCAAGGTTGGAGAACACTGCACTAGAAGTTATGGGGCAGGAAAATTGCTCACGCAGCTGTCATTTTCAGCAGCAGCTGTTTAATGTAACTGTTAGTCCTACCCAAAGCCTCACATTAGCCTCCTGTGAGAATGTGTGGGGGAAATGCAAATTAGAAAGCAGTCCCATTGGTCCCTGGGAGAGAGTGTCCCAGGGACCATGGGGATATACAGAAGAACCCTTCCAAGGTTAGAGACAGAGCTCCGACCTCGGAAGGGGCGGTTGAAAATCTGACACACACACTCACACACACCCCGCTCCCTCACAGCCAGTGTGGAAAGAACCGCACCGATTGCCTTCCGAGGCTGGAAAACCGACCTTGGAGGAGGAAAGGGGGCATTCCGGTGGGTGGGAGGGGAGGAGACCAGAGAGCCAGGATACAAGTTATCCCGAGCCTCCTCCAGCCTCCTTTCCTCCCTCTCCGAAGCGCCCTTGAAGCCCGTCTAGCAAAAATCAGGAGAAAGAGAAGACGGGGAGGTGAAGATTGCTTCCGCCGCTCCTCCCGCCCTGCTGGCTTCAGCCTGGCAGGGTATGGGAATCTCGGACGCTTCCGAGCACCGAGGGCACAATCGACAGGACTGTACCCTTAAAGGCTTTATATTCATGAGAACTGTTGGGACTTGAAAAAGATACTAGGAGAGGATATATTGTGGAGTAATATCCTTCCTATCTCACGTTAACGAGATCAGCAGAGTAGAGTCCCTTTCCAGCTTAAAAGAAGCTTAGATTTGGCTAGTGTTAGCCAGTTAGCATTTGGTAATCCAGGATGCTTTAAGGCAGACTGGATTTCCCTGGTTTTGCCCCCTTTTCTCTCCCTCAGAACAATAATCAGACACACAGTTGTAAAAGTTAAAAGTAACATTTACTCACTCAGATTATGCAGTTTCATTCAGGCAGGCTTAAAAGCGTTTCTTACAGTTGGTCACAGTTCATTTGGAAATACTTGGGGTCTGAACTTGTGGAGTTCAGACCAGCAACTCTGGTTACATGCTGCTGCTAGAAGAACGTGGGGCCAACAACCGGTGCCACACTCACTAAGAGTCCCAGCAGAAAGAGGAAGAGCTGATAGCTACACCCACTTCCTGTTGGGGCTCTGTTAATGATTCAATGAGTATCTTCCAGTGAATCCACCCTAGACGATACCAGTGATTTTAACCATTTCACCCAACTACCTGGTGAAACATGAGCCATAGGTTTTGACTGCAACTTAATTATCCCACACAAATAGTGAATCAAGCCCTTAGAGACTGGCCCTTTACCACTTTGGGGAAAGATATATGAATAACCTAGCATTTGTATTGCATTTGAGAGCGTTGGGCTTCAGACATATTATCTTGCAATCCTCACAGCTACCTTGTAAGGTAGGTCGGTTTCGTATTGCAGATTGGGAGCAGGGGGCTACGGGATATGATAACAAGAGTGCTTTGTCCAAGGGCACAAATCCTATGCATGTTTTGACAGGGAAAAAGTCTAAACATGCATAGGATTGTCTACATATGTTCTGTCCAAACATGCATAACATTGAGCCCTAAGGCCATCTAACTGCGTTCATAGCTGAGGCAAGATTCAAAAACAGGTGCTTACTAAAACAATACAAAGAAAAGAGCAAAACAAGAAACTCAGCCTTGGAGAAAGATTACACAGATCTTTGAGGAGAAGTATACACTTGCTATAATTTACAGGGAGAAATTACAGTTCAAAGATAGTGCCATATGGGTAGTCTTCTGCTTTTGTGCAAACTTCCAGCTTAGAAACACAGTAAGGCAGCAGCATCCTAGTTTGCAACAATGAATGAGACCATTTGTGAATTACCGGATTTGAAAGCAAACAAACAGTGACAAGAACTGAGGATAATACATTTGTTCAGTTGCTTGACAAGTGCAGCTTAATTTTAATTACTAGTTAATGCAGTGTAGCATATCAGGGTAAAAATAATGAACCTACGGTAATGAGGCCTCACTACAGCAATTGCTATTAAATCAGGGCTGATAAGTGGGGACAGTCAGCGATTAATTTATGTGAAAAATAGAAGGTGCAGCTGGCATTAGTGAGGCAGATATTGTAGTCGGCGTTCTCCTCTTTATGAAATAAGGGCAGCAAGTTTGCATCAATTTCACGTCCGATACGTTGCCTCTTGGAGTGTGTGCAAGTGCCCAGTAAACCAATTTCTCTAAAGGCGCAATCCCATGGACTGAGCCCTCGCTTCTGCCCCTGAACTTGGAGGCTTCCGAGATTCCTATGTCCTGCTGAGCTGAAGCTGGCAGGGCAGGAGGAGCGATGAAGGCGATATTTTCCTCCCCTTCTTCCAATGTCCTATATTTTCACTAGTTGGACTTTTCAGCCTGTCTAACAAGAGAACTTTGGAGGGGGAGGGAAGGAGCCTGGCCTCTTCATTCTCCTCCCCACCCGACCCACTGGAACACACCCTTTCCGAGGTTGGAAAGTTGGCAACTTTCCAACCTCAGAGAGGCAGCTGTCATGGTTGTCTCTGCACCAGTTGCAGTGGGTTGGGGAGTCGGATCTCTGACTCTCCCTTCCGACGTTGGAGTGCTGTCTTCTACCTTAGAGGGAGAAATCTGAATCTGAGCCATGTTATGGTTCCTGGGATGCTCACCCGGGGACCGTAGGATTGCTCTCTAAAGGGATCAACTCTGATTTTATTGTGAGCATCACAGGCTGATTTATGTGAGCATCATAGAAATGGGTTTTGACCCTCAGAAGGCTCTGAAATGATGGCTCCCATATGGCATAATTTGCTGACCATTTAAAATGATACCATGACTCAGGATCAAAAAGGAAGTTCTGAAGAAACAGATTGCTCTCTAGGCTAAGGGTATGTCCAGATTGCAACTCCCTCGGTTGGATCCAGAGTAGCACTTGCCAGAGTGCTGGAGGAAGGGGTGGGAAGGCAATATTTGGGATTTCTCTTCCCCCTTGCAGTTCTCTGTGCCTCCTAATGACAGGTGACACAGGGGGCTCTGGTGGGGAGGGGGGATTGGTGAGCATTCCCCCCCTCCCCCTTCTTCCAGTGGGGAGCCTCTACCGGGTCCCAGTGCCTTCCATGAACAGAAGGAGCCTTTCCATTCATGGAATGGCCAGTCCGGATCCAATCCCATGTTTTTGCTTGATACTTGTGCACTAAATATAAATGTGGAAACAAGCGGAAAAACTGGGCAACTCAACTCCTGCCATGAAGCCTGCACAGCGCAACGTGGCCAGGGAGGCAGTGAAACCGCAGGCAAGGGTGGACTATGGTGAGTTGGATTTGTCTGGATCCATAGTTTATTGGATCGAACGAGCTATGTGCCCACATGTTTCCTCCTCCCTTCTCTCACACACATTAATGTAAGACTTGTTTATATTAAATGACACTTTGCTGTTATGTCTGAACTGGGAAAATGTGGGAAGAGTATCTGCTTTGCATGCAGAAGGTCCCAGGTTCAATCCCCGGCATCTCCAGGTAGGGCTGGAAAAACTCCTGTCTGAAACCCTGGGGAGCCATTGCTGCCAGTCCAGGTTGATAATACCGGGCTAGATGGACCTGTGGTCTGAATCGGTATAAGGCTAAGGCAGCTTCCTATACTCGTGTGTCTGTGGTTTGCAAACCAGGATTGTAGTTTAAACCACAATTTCCCAGTTCAGACATAATGGCAAACTTGTGGTTTAACAAATCTTGCAAGTATTGAATTAAGGCATATAAGAAAAGAGAGGTGGGAAGGAGAGGATCAAGGAAGGACTGTGTAGGCACAATGGTTATTCTCAGTCCAATAAATTTATGTCTGAACCAGATCTAAGTCAGTGGTTTTTCAAACTGTATTCCAGGGAATCTTGGATATCCTTGTAAGCTTATTATGTGCTCCCTTGGTGATATAATGGGTAATGGCAGACAAGCTTTCCTAAGAGACAATTTGTATAAAGCTACAAATCTGTCTCTCCTATGTGCAGACACATAAGAGCATGGGGTGCGTTCTAAAGTGAACGCTCAGTTTATGAGGGGAAGCAGTGAGGCTTTCCAGGTCTAGCCAGCACCTACTGTGACCTGGGTGAACATCACATAAGAATATAAGGGCCTTGCTAGATCAAAGCAAAGGATCCAGTAGGATCCTGTTTCCTACAGTGATCAATGAGATGCCTATGGGAAGCCCACAAGCAGGAATTGAGGGCAATAATGTTCTCCCATTATTACTTCTCAACAACTGGTATTCAGAGACATGTTACCTTTGACCCTGGAGGCAGCAAAGAGCCATTATGACTAGAAGGGATAGCTTAGACACAGTGGTACAGGAGCTAGTAACCTCAAGACTGGATTACTGCAATGTGCTCTATGTGGGGCTGCCCTTAAGGCTGGTCTGGAAGCTGGAGTTAGTGCTGCCCCTTTTCAGCATGCAACTCCTTTGCTGAGGGAACTGCACTGGCTACCTATTTGCTACTGGGCCAGCTTTAAGGTTCTGGTACTAGTGTAGAAAGCACTAAACAACTTGGGACCAGGATACCTGAGAAAGCACCTTCTCCCTTACCAACCTGTCCAGTCACTTCGGAGGGCATGCCCCTGCTGGTTCCACATGGACCTACGGCCCAATTGGAGTCCACCCAGAGAAGAGCCTTCAGTGTAGCAGCTCCATTTCTTTGGAACTCTTTGCCTCTGGAGGTCAGGCATTGTATTGTTTTTGGCGCCTCCTGAAAACATCTTTATTTCAAGTGGCCTTCCTGAACTAACCAGCCACGTTTTTTTATTGATTCTGTTTTAACATACTGTTTTAATTCTTTTTATCTGTTTTCTCTTTTTGGTGTTCACCGCTCCAGAATCTCCATACTGGAATATGGAGCGGTATATAAATGTTGTAAATAAATAAATAAATAAATAAATGGTAGCCATTGAGAGCCTTGTCCTCCATGAATTTGTCTAATCCCCCTTTAAAGTTGTCTAAGTTACAACATATGACATTCAGAACTGCCTTATACTGAGTCGAACCACTGGTCCATCTAGCCCAGTATTGTCTACTCTGACTGGCGGCAGCTCTCCATATCTCCAGCAGAGATCTTTCCCAGCAGCTGCTATCTGAATCCTTTTAACTGGAGATGCCAGGGATTGAACTTGGGACAGAACTGCAGGAATAGTGTCAGGAAGGCTAAAGCTGAGAATGAGCTGAGGCTAGCCAGGGATGCTAAAAACAACAAGAAAGCTTTCTTCAGATACGTGCACAGTAAAAGACAGAGGAAAGAAATGGTGGTTCAACTACGCAATGAGGATGGCAAATTGATAACGGAAGACAAAGAAAAGGCGGAAGTGTTCAATTCCTACTTCGGCTCAGTCTTCTCTTCTCCCAAAGAGGGTCTATGACCCACCTGGCAAACCTGAAGTGCAGACTGAAGGGGCAGGATTGCAGCTTGAGATTGATAGGCAAACGGTCAAGGAACACCTGATTACTTAGAACGAGTTTAAATCTCCAGGGCCTGACGAACTGCATCCTAGAGTAATAAAGGAACTGGCAAAAGAACTCCCAGAACCACTGTCTATTATCTTTGAGAAATCATGGAGGACAGGTGAAGTGCCAGATGACTGGAGGAGGGCAAATGTTGTTCCCATCTTCAAAAAGGGCAAGAAGGAGGAACCTGGGAACTATAGACCAGTCAGTCTAACATCAATCCCTGGGAAAATTTTGGAGATGATTATAAATCTGGACAATTACTGCGTCCAGTTCTGGGCACCATACTTTAAGAAGGATGTAGACAAACTGGAGAGGGTTCAGAGGAGGGCAACAAGGATGATAAAGGGACTGGAAACAAGGCCATATGAGGAGAGCCTGAAAGAACTGGGCATGTTTAGCCTTCAGAAGAGGAGACTGAGGGGAGATAGGATAGCACTCTTCCAGTACTTACAAGGGTTGTCACACAGAGGAGGACCAGGATCTCTTCTCGATCATCCCAGTTTGCAGGACACGGAATAATGGGCTCAAGTTACAGGAACCCAGATTCCACCTGAACATCAGGAAAAATTTCCTGACTGTTGCAGCAATAAGACAATGGAACCAATTACCTAGGGAGGTGGTGAGCTCTCCCACTCTGGAGGCATTCAAGGTGCAGCTGAACGGCCATCTGTCAGGGATGCTTTGACCTGGATTCCTGCATTGAGCATGGGGTTGGACTCGATGGACTTGTAGGCCCCTTCCAACTCTACTTTTCTATGATTCTATGACCTTCTGCATACAAACATGTGTTCTGCCATTGAGTTACAGCCCTGAATGTGGTGGCCATCACTACATCTGGTGGTAGCGAATTAACTATGTGCTGTGCCTTCTATTATTATGAGAGAGGGAGAAAAACTCTCTATCCACTTTCTCCACGCCATGCCTAAGTTTATGCATCTCTTTCACAGCTGGGGAGGGGCATAAATTTCATAGATCACAGAGTTGGAAAGAGCCTACAAGGCCATCGAGTCCAACCCCCCGCTCAATGCAGGAAACTAGAGGAGGGGTCTCCCATCCAAGTAATAACCAGGCCTGACCCTGCTTAGCTTTCCACACTCAGACAAGCTGAGCCAGAGTAAGCCACAGGCCTGCAGCTATAGGAAGAACTTGCAGCGTAAAAGCCTGAAAGTTTGCACCACATCTGACAAAGCAGGAATCCCTGGAATTGTGACTGGAGCGTTTACTGGGTGGCCATCCTGGAAAGGGCAACCAATAATTACACAGATGCAGTGCTGGGTTATAAAAATGGCTGCGACTTTATTGGTTACAGTAATTAGAGCTTGACATGGTATAGGGCTGGATCCCCTCATTGGACAGCCCACCTGCTGATTCACACTCCAGCCAACGTGCTGGGTGTCCCCAAGGGGGTGGTAGGCATGGGGTTGACCATGTGATGGTGTGTGCCATTCACATGTTCCCCTCCCTGCTCCCCTGGGAGCGGTATGATCACACCAGCCTCTGAGCTGGGCTGGGGCCCTGTAGCCCCACCCACATGGACCCCCCCTTTCTGCTGAGGAGCATGCACCCCCTTTCCCCTTGACTTAGATGCAGCCCCGTGCCATCCATGCCTGAACAGTTGTGATGGTGAAGCTTAGTAAATAACATTTCAACCAACTTATATTGCTATGAGGAAGGCAATAGAGTCAGGCCAATCAGTAAAATTTCTTCCCAGACCCATCATCTGGCAGCTAACTGCAATCTATAGCAAGAAGCAACCTTCCTTTAGGGAAGGGTGGGTTGGGCAAGTCCGAGACGGCGCTGTGGGGGAGCTTGCGCCGTGGCTCTTTAATATATCCAAGAAGTGGACGAGAGGGAAGACTTCCTCCTCCAGGTCCACTCCTTGAGGCGCCACCCCCATGAGCCCAAGCAGCGCTGCTGATTGGCTCACTGGATATGTAGCCATGAGTTGTGCGGCACAACCCAGGCCCCCTGCCTCAGAACTGCCCAGCGCACGCACGCTCCCCGCCAAGCTGAACCACCTCCCTTCCTGGCATGGCACCCACACCATGGTGCAAACAGGGGCACCAAGTAAGCAGGGGACCTGGGCTTGAGCTGGCCCAGGGGGCTTCCTAGAATGCCAGTACAGAAAAGCTGTCCTTGGTGGTAGTCATTGGAAAACTAGGCTAGAGGTAAATACAGCCTTCCAAAAGATCAGCTGGAGAGGGAGCAGCTGCAGGGAGCTCGTGTCACCCCTCCCTGCCGGAAGGAACACACAGCTCCAACTGGCAGTTCCCTGGGGCGGCAGACTCTGGCCTCATCCATGGGCCAGAGAACCAAAGGCCACTGGGAGGCTGAACCCCCTGCTTCCCAGGAGTAACATCACAGCACGGGGGAGACCAACCTGGCCCCATACATCAGCTGGAGAGGGAGCAGCTGCAGAGAGCTTGTTTTGCCCTTCCCTGCCAACAAAAAAAGAAAAAAGAAAGAAAAACTTATAAGAATCTTTTTGACTAAGAACTGGTGCCTGAGTTTTGCATTCTTCCTCTTCTTTCCCAATCCCTTTTCCTTTTGTGCCATGTCTTTTAGATTGTGAGCCTGAGGGCAGGGACTGTCTTATTATTAATCTTTGTAAGCCACTCTGAGAGCCTTTTCTGGCTGAAGAGCAGGATATATATATAGACGGTATATATATATATATATATATATGAATGACAAATTTGCCTTGGAAATACACCACTAACAAAATCCTGGCTCTCCCCACTCCCGCTCCCCAATACTCAAAGATAAGCAGAGAAAGATTAGGATTTACCATTGCAAATCACTTATGATGATCTCCATATACCATGACATTATGTTTCAGGTAACCCCTGTTTGGGTTTGTGGTATGTTCTGCTACATTATAAATAAAAATTAAAAAAATGGGAGCAAATTTGTTTTGCTTTTTTCCTGCTTGAACGGTTGAAATGCATTCCAGTATCAGAGGCAGTATGTACACCAGTTGCTGGGGAACATGGGCAGGAGGGTGCTGTTGCACTCATGCCTTGCTTGTGGGATCCCGTGGGCAACTGGTTGGCCACAGTGTGAACAGAATGCTGGACTAGATGGACCCTTGGTCTGATCCAGCATGGCTCTTCTTATGCTCTAATTTAAATAAAAAACATATGAATATTCAATTAAGGTATTTTTTTTAGAAAGGTATATTTTCTGCTTTGCTATGTTCTTAGTATTGTTATTGGCTTATGTTATTTTCTCTATACTAAAAGAAGGGGGGGAAACTAAGGGTAGAAAAGTGCAAGTACTAATTATGATAATATATGCACACTGGTATACATTAAAGTCTGCATATTGTGTCTAAAATAATTGCTTCAGTGCAAATATTTACTATTAAAATAATTACTTAGAAAGTACAGGCAGTCCCCGGGTTACGAACGAGATCCGTTCACAAGTCTGTCTTTAAGTCGAATTTGTCGACTTAAGTCGTAAGTCGGAACAGAAGCCGCACAATGTTTGCAAAGTGTTGCAAAGTATAGTGCATGCGTTCGTAAGCACTAACCATTGTATTTAACTCAGATTTTTACATATATGGTGGTCCGTTCTTAAGTATGAGTTGTCCATAAGTCAGGACGTTTGTAACCCGGGGACTGCCTGTATATTTACATAATTGTTAAGCTGATCAAAGCTACCAGTTTAATTATGAGTCACACTCTATATTCTTGTATGTCACTGACAAACTGCTTGCTACTTTAATCTCAAAAGATAATCCAAGGAGACCCTTTATGTGTGCTTGCTTCTCTCTATCTCTCCCTCCCCCCTTTTGGTCGGTGCTGGGGAATGGAAGATATAGAAAATATTGCATTCATTTTTCTTAACAGTGATTTTATTGTTTTATTTAATTAACCTCTGATGATACCTACCCACTAAGGCAGTGGACATTATAGAATATTTTTATTTGGAAATCTCATGCCCTGGACAGTCACAGTTGAAGAAAAGAAGTGACTTGGTATTTCTGTACAATAACATTCAGATTTTCAGACCAGTTGGGTTTTTTTCAAAAGCCTCTCCCAGTGCAAGGGGCAGCGTGTAACTCACGCATGTGTGAGGGCTGTCCAGTTTTTGGATGTATGGAACTCAATTGGAAGTAGGGATATTAGAGAATTTTGTTCAGTCCACCTTTTAAGTGAACTGACCTAATTCACACCTCCTGAACTAATAAGCAGACCAGAACACAGTTATCTTTCGGATTGTGAAGTTCTCCAAATTTTGCAAAGCAGTTCTCAGGCTCAAAAATGTGTACTTTATGTGCAAAAATGTGTACTTTATGGGTAAATACATACAAAAATGCATAGTTTAGGGGGAAAGTGTGCAAAAATGCATACCGGTTTAGGGGGAAATGTGTACCATTTAAATGCAATTTTTCATCTACTTAAAAAAAAAAAAAGTTCACAGAAAAAGGGGCAGAATGGATTTATGACTCATGTGAAACTGACACAGACTGGAAGCACACTGATCCATCCAAGAAGGGAATGGGGCTGGGGTGGGTGTTGGTTTGGCTCTACCTCTTCTCTCACCTATAAAGCAAAGTACACAACAGTGTAATGCTCTGAGAGCCCATGATCGTATGCAGGAATAAAAATGCCACTGGAAATTTGCTATTCATCCCATACCAATATAATACCCAGACTTAGTCATACTGATATAAGACCCACTGAAATCATGACTAACTTCCCACTGAAGTCTAAGAATTTTTGAAACATAAAGCGCATTAAAACCACCTCAGAAATACAATAAAAACAATAAAGCGACAGAAGCAAGAGTAAAGCAGAAGATAAAACCTTTAAAGTCAACAAACCACTTATTTTTTTAAAAATGAATAGGCCTGGACAAATAAAAAGGTATTGTCCTGGAACCTAAAACTTGTTACATTTGGCACCATGAGAGCCCCCCGCCCCCAGGAAGAGTATTCCAGAGATGGGGTGCCACAACTGAAAACTTTCCCCTGGTTGCCACCCACTCAACTTCTGATGTAAAGTAAAACCATGGTTTGGCAGGGCATGGGGAGAGGTTGTGACCAGACTGGGGAGAAGACAAGAGCAGAAGGGTGGTAGGGAGAGGGCACACAGCCAAGAGGCAAACCCAGAGCAGAAGAACCCAATAAGTCAGCCTTCTCCAAACTGGTGCCTAACAGCTATGCTGGCAGGGGATTATGGGAGTTGTAGTCCAACACATCTGGAAGGCGCCAGGTTCAGGAAGGCTGTAATAAGTTAGTACTCCAAAGCGAGTTGGCCTTCATATTCTTTTATCTTTTAGACTTCCAATTGTATTTGCTTATTAGCGTTTCATATCTGATGTACGTTTTGGCTGGTGCAAATAACTTTTATAATTTTTAGGACCGGTTCACATGACACAGGAACCAGCGGGGGAGTGACTGTCCCCCGCGGTTTCCGTGTCGTGTGAACGGCAGCTGGTACGCCCCCGCAGGATGGCTGCGCACTGGAAGTGCCAAAATCCACCATGGGTGGTAGGAGGGTAAGCCCCTACTGTGCATGTCCGCTGTGCCGTGTGGACAGCAGGCGCCTCCCCCGTGTCCGCACAGAGATGGCAGCCCAGAGCGGCCAGACAGCCCTGCGGCTGGCCAAGCAGAGGATGCCGGCGTGCAGCGACTGGGCAAGGCGTTGCCACTGGCCAGAGCCTGCTGCAGCGCCGTGGCTGCCTGCACGCACCATGATTGCAGCAGCATGGCCGCTGGACCTCCCGAGCTGCCGCCCGCTAGCGCTGGGAGGACCATGCCACGGGGGCTGCCGGCTCAACCGTGGTCCGCCCATGTGTGCAGGGGCATGGGTCGTCTGCAGCACCCTGCCAGCCCCCGTGGACGGCCCCATGGTGCCTCCCCCGCTCGCCTCCTGGGTTGTGTGAACCAGCCCTTAGTCTGATAATTTTATCTTTTGTTGTGTTTTATGTATGATGTTGCAAAAGGCTTGTGGCTAATAGAAATAAATTTCCTATTCTCTATTCTCTCTTATCTTATGCTTAAAGAGTTCGTGGTTGAGTATTTCTAGAAAGCAAACCAGACTGTGAATGAGGAAAAAGTAAGTGCCAACAGGGCCATGTAGGACCAAGCAGAGGGTTCTCTTAACCACCCCACTGCCACAAACCCCATGAACTTACAAGGATCCAGCATCCACATTTGGACCACGTATATAGAAAGGGACTCTGATGTCAAATTCGTACGGCATTGATTTTCCTTTCACCAGCCCAAATTGCCCAATATGATAGCCGTGGTCTGCCGTATATATTACATATGTGTTGTCCAGTTCACCTGTTTCAACCAATGTATTGTAAATCTGAAATGAAAGGGAGAAAAAGCAAAACAGAGAAGCACAACATTTTTGGGTTGAAAAAATAATATGGTATTATGCAATAATCTTGTATGTAGACACATGAAACTGTCTGATGCTTGACACATTCCATCTTTTAGTTTTTTGACTTTTCTATCTGGCAACTTCTCTTTAAAAAAGAAGGAGGAGACAAAAACAGCTGTGCACTGGCAACAGCTTCTTGCACTGTTGTCGGCACTACTGGGCTCTAAACCAAAAGTACAGTCATGCCTTGGATTGAGAGCATAATTCGTTCCGGAAACGTGCTTGTAATCCAAAACACTCTTATATCAAAACAAAATTCCCGCAAAAAAATTTGTACAGAGATTTTTAATTTAAGCAGTACTACAGTACTTGTATTGCAAGACGTCGCTTGTATATCAAGTCAAAATAAATAAATAAATATTTAAAATTTTGCTTGTCTTGCAAAACGCTCTCAAACCAAGTTACTTGCAATCCAAGGTATTACTGTAGTTACAGAGGAAGAATGCAGACAGAGGTAACATGTTTAGTCCAGCAGGAATTATTTGGAAATCACTGTGTTCAGTCCAAACGTATCTTTCCTCTTCAGGACTGTACGGGGGGGGGGGGGGGGGAATGGTTCTGCACAGTACTTTTTTTCTGGAGAAAAAGGTACCGGAACTCTTGGATTACATTTCCTCGGGAGTAGATGGCGATTAAATTGTAATGCAATTAATAGAAGAAAAGGTGCTGGAACTCAGTTCCGGTGAGTTCCACCAGAAAAAAAGCCTTGGTTCTGCACATTTGAAGACAACAACTGTGTACAGCGTTGACTGCCTGCCTGCACCCCTACAATGTCACTAAGAAATTTCTTCAGCAATCCCTGGGGCAGTTTTGTACCTTTAAAACTGGGGAACCGTTTTCACCCCAAGAGCGAAATTGGCCACAAGCCAGGATCTCAGGGACTGTATGCCGGCAGTGGGTGGGGCCACCACCCAAAGTGGGCAGGGCCACTGCTGGTGTGTCCCTCTCACATATTTTCATACACACGCACACACACCATTCAATAATTCATATATGCACACATGCCTTCTTTAAAACAACTCTTTTTAAAACTGGCAACACAATGAATAAACAGATAAATGAATGAACATTGATGCAGCACACTGCTCAAATTGCGGGGGAAAGGTCATTCACAAGTTGCAACCCCCGCAATGGTATCCAAAGCATGCCCCCTCCCCATGCACGCTTCTAAAAATAGTACCTAAGAAGGCTGCCACAATAGTTAAGGGGGTCAGATTCACTGGCATGCATATCCATCAGGTTCACTGGACCATCCATAAGCTCTATTTTTCTATTACAGTACATTTGCTATTGCTCAAAGAGAAACCAAAATAGGGGCAAAGCTGCACAGGATTTGCACAACATACTGTGGGGAATCATTTGCCACCTTGAGAAAATACTGTATTTTGAAAGGTGGCTTATAAATCTCCCAAATGCTGGAGAACAGTGGCTGTGGAAGAAGGCTATTGCTGCCCTCATGTCCTGCTGCTTGGGGCTTCGCATAGATATCTGGTTGGCCACTGATGGAAACAGGATGCTGGAGTAGATAGGCCTTTGAACTGATCAAGCAGGGCTCTTCTGATGTTCTTATGACTCTAGTACCAATGTTGACCTAGCTAGTCCCCTGGTCTGCAACCTAAAATTGTGGAGACAGGGATGGGAGTTGTCCCCGCAGATTATTATTATGATGATGACACTGCGGGGATCTACTAATGGTAGATCCCCACAGTGAAAGGACATGGATCTACTAATGGTCCACTAGAGTTCTGAAGGAAGTAATGAAGCTTGAGTTATCAAAAGGGTATCTATTCTTAACCCTCTTGGACTACACACAGTGCAAATTCTAGGATTCAGTACAGGTTTTACACCAGGGGTGTTGAACCTCTTTCCATTTTGGAGAAGCTCTCGGGGGCTGCATTCCAGTGGCGGGTGGGGCCGAAGGCAAAAGGGTGGGCCACAAATAGCAGCATATTTTAGCTGAAAGCTCTTACTGCCAGTGACTAAGACTTAGTTAGCTAAGACTTAGCCCCAAGGAAAGATGACAAATGGTTGGGGGTAATGGGGGCTGTAGTCCAAGAACATCTGGAGGGCCAGAGATGCCCTACCCCTGACTTAGGCTATCTGTCCAGATCCACCCAAGTTAGGCACTTGAATTACAGGGGTGGAAGGAGCAGGGTCCTGGCCTCTTTACCTTTTGAAAAGGCCACCTTAGCTCTGGCAGGGGGACGGACAATTTGGCTAAAACTGGGAGGGTCAGGAGAGGGGCTTGTGGATTTCAACGTTTTAAAATGGGGGTGGGTGGGGAGAGAAACTACACAAAATTCGGGAAACCACCAAGCCATCAGTGGTAGGGGGAAAGGGTGTGTGGCTGTCTGGGGAACCCCAGAGGGCCGGACTGGTACCCTGGGAGGGCTGGATTTGGTCCCTAGGCCTGAAGTTCTGCAACCCTGCTTTACACAGTCTTGAGGGTTATAACTTCTCATAAGTAGCTAACAAAATTTAAAAGTGTAATTGACTAATGGAATTACACGTCAGTAGTTTTGGTACCCAACATTAATACTTCTTGGGTAAAACACCTTCCTCCAGAACAACTGAGATGTATTATAACGACCCAGATACCTCCTTGTTTGATTTTGAAAAGCAGGTCAAGCTGTAACTATTTTTGGAATGCACTTGTGACAAAGCATAAGGTTAAGTTTGACTGGTTGACTGGTTTTTAAACTTCATTGAGCCTATTTATAATTATAATTTCAATTCCAGCTAGCTGACTTGGGGTTAAAAATAAAGCAAGCCATCAATTTAGAAAAGTTGCAACACTGATGGCTAACCTTTCCAAGTGCATGCAGTAGCACTTGAGAGAGATTATATCTTCCTAGAGCAAACCAACAATCAGCAGTAATCGTAATCATCATAATCACTGGCAGGCTGATGCTGCGCCTTCATATAATCTTAACCTTGCCTTCATAGAATGCCTGCATTATACTTAATCATGAACAAAATGCAAGAATATTAGATAAGCAGCAATAAATTGTTTTGCCTCCATGTTTGACGGATAGCTTTACAGGCTTGAAAAGACGCCCATCAATTTTCACAGAAGGTGACAACCAAGAGGAATGTCGCCACACCGCAGAGGCACAGCTAGTACCATAAGATCATTTTACTCTTTTCTAAGGGCAGAGACTTGAGTTCAAGCTAACTGCCAATTGGTGGTGTGTTATAGAAGATAACTGTATGAAGCAGTCTGACACCAAATCGGCAGTGGGACTCTATAGTTTCAGATGGAGATCTTGCTAGGGGCAGAACCATATCTCAGTGGAAGAGCACCTGTTTTGCATGCAGAAGGTCCCAGTTTCGATCCCCCGCATCTCCAGGTAAGGTTTGAAAAATTCCTCTCTGAAACCCTGGAGAGCTGCTTCCAGTCAGTGTTGGTGGTACCGGGCTAGACAGACCAATGGTCTGACTCAGCATAAGGCAGCTTCCTATGTTTCCTTGTAGGTCTCCAACCCATGCACTGTTAAACTGGACATATGAGGGATCAAGCCTCAGGCCTTTAGCATGCAATCCATGTGCTCTACCACTGAGTCACCACAAAATCTGGCCACATAAAAGTCTGCCAAGTTTGTCATGGATGCTTGCTAACTGTGGAGGTAAAAATTGTTTACTTCTCGGAACTTTCATATTCCCCCCGCCCCAGCAAAAGGACAGTTTGGATCCACTTCATTTATGCCTACATCCATCATTTACTGCTTGAGAGACTTATGGCTTACCTAGACATATGAGCTCTGAAACAACTCCTAAGCAATGCCTGCACATTTCGCTTTGGGGCTGAGAACAGCCTTCCTCACCACTAGAACTAGTGCTCAGATTATTGGGTGTGTGTGTGTGTGTGTGTGTGTGTGTGTGTGTGAAAGGGTGCTCCCTACCTTTTATGATGGTCCCCTTCAGAAAGCTAGAAGGGGTTGGCTCCCCATACCGCTATTCAAGCCCTCCCCCATGCCCCCCCCGTCTGGATCTTTCCACCATGTCTCGCTGTGGCACCTGGCTGAAGAGGGCAGTCTGGTCTCCAGCTCTTCACTGCTTTGTTTACTTAGGCCAGGGCTGGGGAACCTGTGGCCTTCCAGATGTTGTTGGACTCCAGCTCCCATCAGCCCCAAGGAAACATGGCAAATGGTTGGGGGTAATGGGAGTTGTAGTCCAAGAACATCTGGAGAGCCAGAGATGCCCTATCCCTGACTTAGGCTATTTGTCCAAATCCACCCAAGTTCGGCACTTGAATTTCAGGGGCGGAAAGAGCAGGGTCCTGGCCTCTTTAACTTTTGAAAAGGCCACCCTAGCTCTGGCAGGGGAACGGACAATTTGGATAAAACTGGGAGGGTCAGGAGAGCGGCTTGTGGACTTCATTAAGGGTCCCTCTATTTTTCCCACTTGTAATTTGAGCACTACCTCAAAATCCCACCTTCATTGAGGTTCTGAACTCCAGGTCACTTTAAACGTTCTAAAATCCACAGCTGAGCAATACCTTTATAAGGACCAGCCAAAATTCCACAAAAGAAGGCACAATCTTTCAAGTTCTCCAAAGCTCTTCCATCTGGAGCTGGTACCATCTACCAGACTAGATGGTACAAATGGCAGATATAGGGGGAAACCAAAGTAGTACAAAAAATAGGCCAGTTGTTGTGCAGACCTCATGGCTACAACATCTGGCCTAATTTTTGTCCTTTTTGGGTTTCTCACTACCCCTGCCATTTGTACCATCTTGCCTGATGAAGAGTTCTGGAGAACTCGAAAGCTTGCACACACTTGTATGGCATGTTGGCTGGTCCTTATAAGGGTATTCCCCAACAGCAGACTTTGGGATTTTCCCTCATGGACCAGCACAGTTATCTTTATTCTTTAAATGCCCTGTTTCTTCCAGTAATCTTCCAATTCTAGCTTCCCCCACAAAGGGCCCCATAAGAACCATTACAGTGGCCAACAAGGTTCAGTGTGTTATTTTAAGTTCTACTACTGAATAACCTCTGCTTAACATACCTCTGCATTAAACCAGTGTTTATCTCCTGATAGGTTCACCCAGATAAAATAGTGTACAATAGCCAGTAAGTCTCAGAGCACCACGACACAGCAAAGACAAGACATTCTTTCCTGTACAATTTCCCCTGTATGTTTTGGTTGCAACTACAATGGACACCAGGGAATATTCTACTATTTTAAAGATTTTATACCATGACGCTACTGTTTTGCTTGGAACAACGCAACCTCATGAAGCCAGTGGGAAAGTTGATGACCTGAGATTATAAGAATGTATGTTTAGCTTGGCATAGCTTAACTTGCTTCCTGGATGGGACAGGAGTGTAGGACCTACTCTTAGGGAATGGGATGATAACCCTTACCGTCTCCATAGAGTCATCCACAGACATGAGTGTCTGAAGGCGCTTCTGCTGTAGCATATTGGTGAATTCCATGTGAATAGGTTTCATGGGGCCCGTATATCTCATTATCCAGTGCTTGTCTGGGTTTGGAGCATAATTGTAACTGGGCGTGCTAGGGAGACAGAAATAATGAACAACTATCAATAAAATAAACATGGTATGCCACCCACCCCATTTTACCAATATTGTAGAGAGGACATTGTGGCTGTGTTCAGACAATATGATAACCCACACTCAAGGGTTAAGTGTGGGTTGAACTGTGGGTTGTTGTTGAAACATGGGTTACCATGTTGTCTGAACCCAGCCGCACTAACAAACCACATTTGTTAATCATGAACCCACAGTTCACAATCTGACAACAAACCATGGGTTCTCTTCATGGGTTGTTCATGGTTAATAAACCATGGTTTGCTAGTGCGGGTGGGTTCAGACAACACGATAACCCACGTTTCAACAACAATCCATAGTTCAGCGAGAACCCGCACTCAACCCTTAAGTGGGGGTTATCGTGTTGTCCGAACCTAGTTTCTGTCCTCTTAGCATCTGCACAAGCATCATGCCAACATACAATGTAGCACGGAGCATAGAATTCAGCATCCTCAGAACCCCCGCTTTTGTTTTTTAAAAACAGGTCTCTAGGCCTCATGCACAACTAGCCTTGAGTGTAGTACAGGGTGGACAATATTCCATCACCTTCCAATTCATTGTTGCATCATGAAAACATAATGACAATAGGTTTTAAGGGTTTAGAAGCCAGGAGGCAAATCTTAAGGAAACTCCCCACCACCACCATCTGCAGCGCCCCCCTGCCCCACCCACAACATACCGAAGGGGGAGGCAGGAAAGCCCATTCTGTGAACTGAAATCTGTTCTGTTCCCAGGAATGTGTTCTGCTGTTATGGTGTTACTGCCCACACTAACGGAAATACTCTTAATTCCCCCCCAAAAAACTCAATATGCAAATGAGGTTCAGCACTGATGCTTGTTATGTGTTTCCAGGGTGGCTGTTTGAGACACACAGAGGTGGGGCAACTCTCTCTGCTGGGAATAACCCTCCACAGCAAGATTAAATTATATGTGGCAGACGGAGAAACGTTATGAACATTATAAATCTCTTTCCCGATTTATCTAAACACTGGGAACATGAAAATTGCTCTGCTCAAACTAAAACCTACTGAAATCGCAAGTATCATTCAGAGTAAATGAGAATATCTTTCAACAGCAGCAGATTACCATCAGGAGGCTAACACCCTAACTGGGGAGCACAAGTAAGACATACCGTAGCTATTCCAATTTCATCTGCACAGACAATCATGGCTCACGTAGGCTCTTTAACAATAACTATCCAACTTGCTGAAAAGGCCCTGCTGTATTATTTAGCAGCTGTGGTGAGTTTAAGCCTGACTAGCTGAGCATTTAGCAGGAAACCAGGAATATTAAAATGCTTATTATCACTGTAGTCAAACTCAGCTGGCCCTGAACCTTTTCAAACCACGTCCCACAGGTGGACTGTGCAATTTCCATTTCCCCCTGCTTGTACAAGCACAGGCAGCAGTTGGTCTTCCTATCCCAGAGATAGGAGTTGCATCTTACCCAATGACGGTGACAGAAGAGAAGAAAGCTGATGCATCTGGAACAGCAAGCTAGAGGGAAGCGCGGGAGTCTGGCACTGCAGGATCTGGAAGAGCTTTCGGGGTAGGTGTCAAGGACTTCAGACTCAAGCTGGAAACATCTTGACCTGGGACTGGGTCCTATCCTAGGGAGCTACCTGGGACTGTGTGCAGCCATGCCTCAAAGCCTTCTTCAGATGCAGAGGCATGATCAACATCAGCACCTGTGCTTGGAAGCTGGAATTCAGCCTGTGGATTGGCCAGGCCTTCTATAAATACCTGATTTTTCTCTCCTTGCCTAGTCAACAAAGCAAGGCTTTCCGCCTGCTGCATTTTGGGCTCTGGCTTCCTCATATTTTGAAATTAAGCTGCAGAATTTTGCATTGGTTATGGTTCTTGGTGCCATCCATGAGGCCTGGGAAAGTGAACTTGACTGGCTTATTTGGCATGTATTTGTGGTTCTGTGTAGAATAGAGCAGGCAGGTGGAGCCTATGTGAGCATATTGGAGGGCAGGCCGCAGCTCCTGCTGTACAATTATTCTTAGATTGCCCACTGTCCTGAATGCACTTAGGAGTTTATGTGCTTCTGAAATGAGCATTGAAGTGAACTGCGCTGTCCTTTAACAAGTGGAAAGCTTTGCTATGGAGGCTCTGTTTCAAAGAGTGCTCTGAGAAAGGGGAAGAGAGGATTCTCCTTTCAGGGAGGAAAGGTTGCTTATTATTCTCTCTACATTGTTAATGTTCGCTCTGATTTCAGAATGTTATTGTGGCTGGATAATGACATTGCCGCTTTGAAAATGCTGATGGTTATGGAAACTGTTGCTATGTAATGCCCTGAATGAATCTAAAACGCTTGGCAAATTCCTTTTCCAGTACGCTTTGTGATTTCCTGGCTCATCTGAAACCTCCTGCTGCTTAATCCACCCAAAGTCCACGATCTTCTTTGATTACTACAAATGTAACCCTCTTATACTTAACATATTTGTCCGTCTTATGGTCAAATACACAAAGTATAACAATTCTGGAAGTTGTACAAAAATAACCACTTCAAATTCATTCAGAAGCAGGTGGTGTGGGTTGTGTGTGTGTGGTTTTTGTTTTGTTTTGTTTTTTTTACAAATCCTGATTGTATTTGACCTTGGAAAAAAGAGACAATAAAATGCTTACAGATACAACTGCAGGAGTCCCTATAAAACTTATCCAACCATCATAGATAAAGGCCTATTTAACAGCAAGGAAAACTACATGTGGTTTATGTGAACCTATATGCGGAAAATGAAATGGGAGCCTAATTTTTATATCTCAGTGATCATTTTGCATATTATGGAGAACACTCAGGGTTACTTTCAGCAGATTAATTACTCTTCAATATGCTTTAACCAACCTTCTCTACATGCACTCAAGGACATTTCCTCCCTTTCACCTGCCTAGTCTTTCAGTGAATGCTACTGGGTCTGCATTGGCATTTCTAACCTGAATTTATTTATTTCTTGACATTTGTTTTAAAATCTCTGGGACAATCTACAAAATAAACACACAAATACACCCCCAAACCCCATCCAAACAAATAAAAACAATAAACAGAATTAATAGAAGCTGCACTCAGTGATCATCAAAAAACAGTCAGACCACCCCACAAGCCCTATGGAAGAGGGCCACCTTGGCCTGACACCTAAAGGTCAGCAAAGAAATAGCAAAAGAAGCTTCCTTAGGGAGGGCCTTCCACAATTTCTGTGCCACTGTAGAGAAGGCCCTGTCCCATGTCCCACCCATTGGATTATTCACATAGTGGGTACACACAGAGCAGGACTTTCAAGGAAGAGCTTAACTAGATATATATTATGTATCATAAACATGCAACTACATGTTTCTCTACATGTTGTCAGGGCAAACAGGAAGAAGATATGCAGGGTTCTTACTTCTGGTGGTAGCCATATGTCCCTTCTATCATCTAGTTCCAACCTACGTAAGTATTTATGCAGAACCAAGAGTGACAGTTATTTTGTATTATGACAAAAAAGGGGGTATTAAAAGGGGGTGATCTTGTATAAGCTCATGTTTCTGGTTCTCAGAATTGGAGCAGTGGGAACTTAAAAACATAAAGGCAAAGTCTAGACATCTTAGTTGGCCTGTGTAGGACTGATGGACCAATCCTATGCATATCTAATTAGAAGTAAGTCTCATTAAGTTCAATGGGACTTAATTCCCAGTTAAGTGTGTACAGGATTGCAGCTAAAATCCCATTCCTATCCCACCACATGAAATCAAACCAAGACCCTACCACATCTGTTTACCTGTGTTCCATTCTCTCCTTTTCCATTACCGGTACTTTGTAGCCTTGACAAAACCTTTGCCCCCCCTCCCCCGGGAGAAATTGCGTAATTGCATAATGTGTTCAAATGGCGAACAATGGCATGATTTTTGTATTTATTTTTTGGGTGCAGTCCGTGCAGATTTATAAATACCAAGCTGTTCAATTTTTGCTACCTGTGATAAATTCATGCCAAGGCACAAATGATCCAGAAATGATTGCTCAGGAATTTGACGCCTTCACTTGGAAATGCAGAGGACTGCTTTGGGTGTTTGTTTGTTTACTTACATGTGTTGAGAAGCATTCGGGAAGAGATGAGAATACTGAGGAGCTGAGTCTTCAGGACCATGAGGAGCTGCATGGCTGAGAACCATCAAAACTGGCCGGTGAGGATACATCTTCTTTGAGATTCGGAAGAAGCTAATACTGTCATTGGTGATTAAGTCAGTCAGATAATCCTGAAAGGAGGAGAGAGAGGAGAAGGAAAATGTTTAGCCAAACAGCAGCAAAAGCCATCCACAAGCCTGGAGGGGACATAGCTATGTAAGGTGTAGTGGTAAATGTTGAAGTGCAGGCACACATCATGATAGTCCCTATAGCCACGCCCTGGAGATTCCAAAAATTCAGGCAGCTGTTTTGATCCATATCAACAAACCAATTTTCATCTCTAACAGAAGCAGGTCTTCTGTAAAGCAAATGGGTCTTAACTGCCATTAAAAGACCAGACCACCCAAAGTACAATGCATTACGACAGGGAACAATATATAATTGCTGAGAAAATTCATTCCCCAAGGCTACTGTGAGGATTGCAGCTAAGCTCGGAGGGACCAGGGAACTCTCAGGGGGGTGGCAGATGACATCAGCATCCCTGCTAATAAAAAGTGCTGATGCTGCATCCCTGTGAGTCCTGCCTCAACTACACTGCTGTAGTTTACTGAATGACTTTAGAATGGGGAGAATTTTTTTTTTTAATGTTTCCAAATGTAAAGGACTGATCTGTTGTACTTTCTTACACTGTCCCATAGGGTTAACAGGTTTCTATCTCGGAATTTGCCGTGTCCCTTGAAAACCATCTATTAAGTTGAAGGTACAGCAACAACAGCAGGTTCTTCCATAGTTCCTCCCCTATTCCTTTCTTCTGTCCCCCATTCCTGCCTGTTATGGGGCAAGCTAGGAATCCTGACTATTAAAGCAGGTGGGAGGATCAGGGGGATGACAAAACTGGGGGGAAACTGGAGGGGAGGGGAGGGGAGAAGCGGTAGCTATAATATCTCCTGCCCAGCTGATGATTTTAAAGTTACAATGCAAGCAACCTGGCAAACATTGTGTTCCATAAAAGGACAAACAGGGGACTATACCCACAGGACTTAGACCAAAGCCCATGTTACTTTAAAGACGTAGCTAGTAGTTATGTCTTTTTTTCTTTTTTCTTCTAGAGTAAGCGCAGGGCCCCCAATCCAGATCAGGACCCTAGCCTGTGGGGATAGGGGGCCTTTAACCCTTTCCCCTGCTGTGGTCCCAATCCATATCAGGTCCCCTGTGCTTGCCATTCATATTGCCAGATAAGGATCTATTAATGCAAATGGTTCACTATTTGGCAATATATATTGCAGGCGTGGAGGCCCCGATCCAGATCAGGACTAAAGCAAAGGGGTTAAAAGCCCCTACTTGCCCCCCCCCATGCTTGGGTCCTAGTCTGAATTGGGACCCCTATATTTACTCTATAGAGTAAAAAAGAAAAGATGCAATGTGTGCTAACAAAGAGCTAATCCCAATTCCAAATTTTGCGCACATTGGACCATGCAGACAACACTTATCACTACCGAAGCATTTTAAGCACTGGCATGACATCATCTTCACCATTGCCACCAGCAGCAAGACAGTTTAATTGTCCATTAGGGCCTTTGATATTCAAAATGGTATACAAAATGTAGATCAGAAGTGGCCCCATCTGTCCTTGTCCTCAGAGAACCGTTAGCCAACACCATGAGAAGATGCTCGGTAGTAATCTACATTGCCTTGTGCAGGTTTGGCTTCACTTTTAAGGGGGCCACAGCAACATCAGTTAGCCTTGGGATGCTTACCTGCTGTCAATGCAGCAGCAGCAGCACTGTGATGAACGCCAGGCAGCTTGGAGCTGCTGTTTAAATTTCCCACAATGCTCCCAACATAGCATCACTCCAGGACATTGTGGGAAATTAAAATGGCGGACAGCTTTCAGCCAGGTTCAGTCACCCAGCATGGGGGGAGGGGGTGGGAATCTAGGCACAGTGCTGGTGCCCCAGCACCAGCCCAAGTGTGTCTTGTGCCGATACCAGGCCTGACTTTATGTCAATGTTTAGACTTCCCACAAGGCACTGGGGGGAACCTTAGGTCTGGGATCCCAACACAGCCCTATGGCATATAATGCAACATGTCAGCTGTTTTAACAGGTCTAGTTTAAGCAGTCTAAGGTTGCTGTTTTTATTGAAATTGTTTCAGTTGATTAAATTGTTTTTAAATTTTGTATATTTAGAGCCAGTGTGGCGTAGTGGTTAGAGTATTGGACCTGGGACCCCGGAGATCCGGGTTCTAGTCCCTGCTTGGCCATGAAACTCACTGGGTGACTTTGGGCCAGTCACTGACTCTCAGCCTAACCAACCTCACAGGGTTGTTGTGAGGTTAAAATGGAGAGGAGGAGGAGGATTATGTAAGCGTCTTGGGTTCCTTGCAGGAAAAAAGGCAGGGTATAAATATAATAAATAAATAAATAAAATATTGAAATTTTATGCTGTATTTTATTGCATCTGTATTTTATGCTGTATTTTTATTATTGTATCTGTATTTTATGAATTGCTGAGAACCTCCCAGAGAGCTTTGGTTATTGAGTGGTATAGAAATGAAAATGAAAATAATAGTAATGGATGATGATGATGATGATGATGATGATACGGCATTCCCCCTTCTTCTGGCTCCACCCACTTTCCCCCAACCCACAAACCCACCCACCCCGATCGTTGGTGGTTTCCTGGCTTTGTGCATTCCCCCCCCCCCACGTTCTTAAAGATTGAAATGCCTCTTCTAAGCCTTAGTTACTGGCAATAAAAGATCTAAACTACAATGTGCTGATATTTTGGCTCCACCCCCTTTGCCTCCCACCATTGGAATGTGGGCCCCAAGAATTTCTCAGAAATTGAATTTGGCCCTCAGGCTGAAAGATGTTCCCTACCCGTCCTATTAGGCCTAGTTCTCACTGAGGTATAAACCTATTTCTGGCCTCTACAAATTCAGATTGTTCACATGACTGAACAGTCCCATATACAAAGATTTTCTTCCACATTGTAAACTAGCATGTCAGTGTTAGGTTTTGCATGGGCAGAACGAGGATTGTCACCTGACATCAGGATTGTCACCTGACCTGGAGGATGTCTCTTGAGGTGAAGTACACAAGGTCTATTGTCACCAGACATAGTCTCAAGGTTTATGAGTCAGCAACCATGGGACAAGAAGTTTGGAGTAAACAGGTTTGAATAACAGGTTATATAATAGGTGAGTAATATCCTATTTATAGATACTATAAATAGGGTCTTCCTATATAAGTTGGGGTAAATCAGACTTCACTTCACTTTACTTGACTCTCTCTCTTGTTCTGGACTTCTACTTCAAGTCAGTCACTTCACTTCATCTCAGCCTTGCCACTGGGGTCTTGGACTTGTACCTGCAATGATGTAGCGAGATGGAATCATCTCTTCTGCGTAAGAGAAGCCAGCATTGCTTGCCTTAATCCCATGTAATTGGGTTTTACAAATAAACTCTTTAATCTTTATTAACTGCTGTTATCTCCTCCTTCCATCTGCGTGACTAGGACTGAGGGTCACTGGCTAGGTGAGCTTTTGAACCTGGGTCAGTCCAGCTCTCACGTCTGGTTAAGGGCCCAGATCACCCAGAGATAACCCAGATGGCGCTGATAACAGGCGTAGATGGCATCAAGATTATTGGTTCAGATAATCCAGGGATCCAGGAGAATTTCAGCAGTTAAAAGGTTAAGAGAATTGTTTACTTTTGTAAGAACGGTTTGGAATGTAAACAACCGGGAAGGCAATGTTGCTAGAGCTGGATGCTGATAACAGCGGCTTGGAATGCAGCACAACTGAAGAATGCAGAAGAAGAGAGATGAAGGATTTTTCGTTTTGGAAGAAGCTGGAACGGAGGTGCCAGGCTTGGCAGATCCGAGGCTACTGAAAAGTGAACAACACTGGACACAAGGATTTCGTTTTCCGCAGCTTGCTGGAGTGACTGTCAAGGAGCTGTATCGGGCAAGGAAATTTCTCCAGGAGGCTCTGTGTCTACTCTTTTGAGACAAGACTACAGCAAGGAGGATTATATTTCTTTTACAGTTTGCTTCTTTGCTCAGCTATCTCTTGCATTGTGTCAACAAGTGGCTTGGATTACAAATGACGTGGATTACGTCTGACATGGGCAAAGTGTCTGGAGCGTGTGTCGCAGCAAAGTCACGTGTGACTGGAACGTATCTTGGGAAACTTGATACTACATGGAAGGCTGTATCAAACCAGCGGAGGCATGGTTTTAAAACAGCAGGGAAGTAACAGCACGGCAGTTTTTAAACAGAGAAAGCTGTGCTTCAAATGGGAAGCTGTTCTTCATTTTCTTCATGTGGGATCACAGAAGAAGGGGCAGGAAATCAGCAGGGGTGCTGCTGATGGGAAAACATTGTGTTTTAACCCAGGACATAACAAAATAGACATTATTTTGTTTGGACAGAAAACAGTGGCTTGTTTAAACCAAACTTTCTGTGTTGGACATGAATAAGCAGAAAGAGGACTATGCAAATGGTCAGGTGTTTAAAAGTCATTTTTTTTGGAACTGTATTTCTTGAAAGTTTGAGAACTTGGATTCAAGAAAGTGTAATATGCTCTGGAAATGTCAGGAAGTGTACTGAATGTATATATTACTTGAGTATATTGTGGATTTCTCTGTAGCAAGATGTAAAATACTGAATAATTAGAAGGTATGTTTATATGGCAAAGCTAAGAGATGGATTATTTCTTTTATCATACTGTAATGATGTAATAAAGAAATGGAAAGTTGTATTGTTGCAACTATAAAAAGGTTAAATGCTTATATGTATGACATATGTACATGCATGCATATCACAAAACATGTTTGGTCATTTAGATTCACAGCCAGTGAAAGAAAATGCAAGGTGTATGTTCGGGAAAGCATTTGGAAAATTGTAATTTTCACATGAAAGGTAATTTTGTGCACTAAACAAGGGATGCTAGCTTCAACAGGTAAACTGGAAGGCAAGCTGAAAAACCAGTTCATTTCATTTCAATTTGTTCTTGGTGATCTTGTGGGAACTCTGATGGTTTTTAGAGGAGAGGCACGTTATTTCATGTTGTTAATTGATCAATACACGAGGTACAGGTTGTGTACATGTTAGATAGAAAGCTGGAGTATTGAACAAAGTCAAGGTGTTTTGTGCTTGGGTGAGAAACAAGCATATTACCCATGTTACCTATTTCTTTTGAGATATGGGGGGGGAGTTCAATTCAGTGCATATTTAGATGCATTTCTAACAGGATGTGATATTGAACACATAGATTGTGTGGAAGAGTAAACAAACACTCAGAAGAGGTGATGCTAATTTGGCTAATGAGGTTTGGGTAGGAGCTCTTAAATGTTTTTGATTATGTACATGATAGAAGTTTTAGTTCTGTGTTGAACTGTACACCTTATGGAAAAGTTGTGTATAGAAGGAGAATCTTCTGGAGAAACATTTCAGGATCTTGGATCTGATATGTAGGTACATACACCTCAAAGTTAGAAGAAATCTGTAAGAGAGGCTTACATGAGATTTTTCTTGGATATGAGAATATTGTGTTTTTCATGAATAACACTTGGATAGTGAGATTATCTAGAAGTGTTGAGTATAATGCTGAATGAAAAGGTAAGATATTTTCAAAATTAATTCTGTTAATGCAGGGGATGCATCAAGGTCAGAGTCAGAATAGAAAAGCATTTGCTGAAGGACAGTCAGGTAAATTTGACAAACTCTGATACACATTTGGTTCAGATGGAGGCTTAAAGAAAATGATTGTTCATCATGGTGCAAGTTCATTGGAACAGGAACCTGATGACTGATGAGGTAAGATACAGGTGAATCAAACAACCTGTGAGATATCAGGATGAATTTGCAGGAAAAGCCATTTGAAACTCAAAATTTTAAAGAGGTGAAAAATTGTCTGTTAAGGAAGCTGAACCATAGCTTCAGGCTATGCAAGCTGAGTTGAATTCTTTGGATAAAGAACAAAACATGGACGCTGGTGAAAGAAACAGCAGTCCATGGAACTCATTGTTACCAGATAGATTTTTTTAGGTGAAACTAACCAGATTGCAAGGTTATGTGTGTTAAAATAGCAAGATTGGTTGCTTGTGGTTTTGCTCAGGTTAAAAGGGGCTGGATAATCATGAGATGAGTGCAACAACAATATGCTTTGGAAACAATTAGACTGATGTTTAAGAATGTGGAGAAATCAAATGTATGAATATTTCACAGTTGGAAATATTGGAACATAAACATTTTAAAAAACGGAAAACTGTCTGAAACATTTCTGTAGGAAAAGCTAGAAATCAGCTGGAGGCTGGAATTCTGTTTTGAACTCAAACATTGCTGGATTTGAGATTTGTATAGAGTGGCAGATCAATGTTTGTTTGTTAAACAGGAGGAACAGGGACATAGACTGTATGTACTTTGTTAGATGGATGATCTATTGTTTTTTTCTGGACAGATATAAGCAATATGATATAATTGATCCAGGGTTTGGAATTTCATTTTTTAAATTGAAACTGCTTGGTGGTCATCAACTGTCTATCTGTAAATAGAGGTTGAGGGAGAACCAAGAGGGCAGTATCTTACTGCAACAAACCAGAGAAAATCATGGATGTGATTGAGAATTTGGAGATAGTTAACTCAGTGAGAGACTCCAAATAATTGAGGATTTTCAAGCACATGCTGATGGAAAAGCAGTTTGAATGCTACACAGAAGCATTGGGCTGTTGAGCTTCATTATGCAAGCAACAGGGCCAGATATTGCTGTTGGTGTAATAGGCAGATGGTTAGACCAACAGGACATGCTTGGAGAGCTCTGAAAAAGGAGTTGAGTGTTATCTGGAGGGAACATCACACTTCAGACCATGTTACAAGTCAGAGCACAGGTGGCTTACAGATTCACAGAAAATGCCAGTTGTGGTTGTGATAGTAAGAACAACAAAATACACATGAAGTTTGTTATTTTATAACCATATTTTGTTTGATTGATTTTGCAAGAAACAATCATTTAAAAGTTAGAGTTCAACTGAAGCTGAACTGAATGCATTGTATTATGTATTGTGCTATTATGCTATTGTAAAGCTTGAATAGTTATTGCATTTATTTAAATAGTTTAAATTGTAAAAAAAATGTTTAAATGATGCTGGGATTGATGTGAAAAACCAATTACAGTTTTTTCAGGACACCAAGGCAGGATTGCTATGCTGCAGGCAGATAGCGATACACGAAGTTTTAGGTTTGCAAATAAAACTGTGTCATGAAGAGGGATACATCAGAAGTGATTTGATGGTGGTTCAAATTTCTGGCAGGTAAAGTTATCCCTGCAAAGTTTTTTTTATCAAAGTCCATAGATGAAGGAACAGCATCAGTGTCAACAAAACTGTTGCTGTTGTATTAGGTAAATACCACGTTCTGCAACATATGCAAAGAGCAGGGGGATGTTAGGTTTTGCATGGGCAGAACGAGGATTGTCACCTGACATCAGGATTGTCACCTGACCTGGAGGATGTCTCTTGAGGTGAAGTACACAAGGTCTATTGTCACCAGACATAGTCTCAAGGTTTATGAGTCAGCAACCATGGGACAAGAAGTTTGGAGTAAACAGGTTTGAATAACAGGTTATATAATAGGTGAGTAATATCCTATTTATAGATACTATAAATAGGGTCTTCCTATATAAGTTGGGGTAAATCAGACTTCACTTCACTTTACTTGACTCTCTCTCTTGTTCTGGACTTCTACTTCAAGTCAGTTACTTCACTTCATCTCAGCCTTGCCACTGGGGTCTTGGACTTGTATCTGCAATGATGTAGCGAGATGGAATCATCTCTTCTGCGTAAGAGAAGCCAGCATTGCTTGCCTTAATCCCATGTAATTGGGTCTTACAAATAAACTCTTTAATCTTTATTAACTGCTGTTATCTCCTCCTTCCGTCTGCGTGACTAGGACTGAGGGTCACTGGCTAGGTGAGCTTTTGAACCTGGGTCAGTCCAGCTCTCACAGTCAGAACTCTAGAAGTGGGTTCTTGTCTAGTTATGTATGTAGGAATCTTTTTTGTTCTTATTTACTAGACAATTCAGTTGTGATACCCCTCACCTCTCTGTACACACCTCTTTCTGTGTGCAGAGAGAGAGAGCACACAGACAGGCTTACCTCCTCAGTGACAACTAGGCCATTGTTTCATACCCAAGAAGACCCAATGTACAATAAATATTAAGTGTTTATGTGTGCCTGTGAAAGAAATGTGTTTTTCTAAATTTATTTTTAGACTTGGCACTAAAAACTATCCATCAAAACAAGAACAAACAGAAATAATCAGAGGAAAATGAAAAATGAAATCCCACCAACCCCAGAAATATTTTGTTTTATTGTTGAAAACACAATAAAAAGGCTTTTAGTCATTTTTTGAATGCAATATTGTCAAATGAAAAACAAAACATTAAGACTCATGGTAAGGTCACTCAATATTAAACCAATGTGTGGAAAACATACTTTGGGAAACAAGCAGCATATGCTAATGACATTTGATTTTGTTGATGGTTGGTCCTGCCATGCAGCAGAATGAAACCATCTGTATCAGGCAGCACCATAAGAGTGGGATAGATGAAGGCAGGACTTGGTGTCTGAATGGGGCAGCAAGACCTTTACAGGGTCAGACCCAGGGCTGGCACCAAGGGGAGGCATGGTTGGGCACCTGCCAACGGCCCACACCCCAGGAGGGGTCCCACTGACAAGAGCCCCCTGGAGTTGCTCCTCCTCTTCACCATTGCAACCTGCTTGTTCAGATGCCTCTCACTCTGGCCCAGACAATGGTGGTGGTCAGAAGGAGGAACAATAGATGCCACTGCTGACTTGCTCACTGGCTCTCTGCCCGTCAAGCAAGCAAGTGGTAGCGAGGATGAGGAACAATAGCAGCTGGCGACAATGTTTGTGAGAAGACAGACTCACTGAGGTAGGGGGCCCATTGAAGGTGCCTTGCCCAAGGGTCCTCAAAAACCTACAGCCAGCACTGGTTGGACCTGTGTGGGGGAGATTTGGGTTCTGCTTCAGGCAGCAAAGTATCTTGGCTGGCACTGATTTTGTTAATCTACCTTTATAGACACAATGGCTGACTTTGGGTACTTTTAGCAGTCTAGAGGGGATACTAAAAACTGCAATCTTACAGCTGCCATCCTACATCTTAGAGGTTCCCACCCTAGTGGATAAAAGCATTAACCCAGAATTCTGTCTCCAGTGGTGACTAGCCTGCAGAAACCTACAAGCAGGCCATGATGGAAATCATCTTCCTCTTTTTGTGTACCTTTAGCATCTGGGAATCAGAGGCATATTACTCTAAATATGAAGGTTTCAGGCTTAACTACCAGACCTAATATAGCCATCCCCCTTCATCCATCTACCCAGGTCTATTACTTATTGAAGTCTGACTTACATCAAGCTGATGCAAGGCAGAAATCACTTCCATCTGTGCTATAGCAGCAGTGCTGCCTTCTACCCCACTGAATGGTTCTGGGATCCCCAAATGGCAAGATTAATGAGGCTAGACACTCAGTAGCACCTTTGAAAATGCTACCTTCATTGCCTAGATGTTGAAGAAATCTGCAACGGATTCAAATGAGCTTGGCTTTCTATGAATCTGACCTGCGGATTCTGCCGCAGACCAGCCTTTTCCTAGTCACATGGATTTGGACTTGCAGACCGGTTTTTCACTTTTGGGGGGATCTGCGGTAATTCCCATTAGTGCTAATGTGCACTTGCACAAATGTGCTCATGAACACATTAGTGCTAATGTGGATTAGCACAACTAGAATGAAATTCTGGATTAAAAAAATAATAAATCTGATTGTGTCAATGAGTAGACAGTGGAAGGAAAGATGCCTGTCCATCTGTGAAACACAGATGGAATGGATTTAACAAAATCCATACATCCAAAGTATTTTTAAACTTAATAGTAACAATTCTCGCTTGACAGAGATGGTCAGTGAGTCTGAACATGAACGTTGTATTGCATTTCGATTACCCATCATTTGGCACTCAGACATCTGAGATTACACAAAAGGGGTCAATCATTCAAAATAGCGTCAACGGGTTGCTAATTCATGTGCCAGTGGGAAAGATATTTTTGGAAACAGAAAATACAAGTCATGTTACTGTCATTGGTCATGGAAATTATAGTTAATGATACTATTTAGTGATAGTACTCAAGGACAATGCGAATACTGATACTTCTTGTTATTTAATGAGATGGAAAGGTAATAACTGGGAAGGGCCATAGCTCACTGAAGATGCCGATTCTTTGCATGCAAAAGGTCCCAGGTTCTATCCAAGTGGGTCTGGGAAAAGCTCTTGTCTGAAAACTCGGAGAGCTGCTCCCAGTCAGGCTAGACGATTCCGAGCCATCCAGCTTTGGCTCAACTTATCTTGCCATCTAAAGCAAGACCATGCACCTCCTTGCACCCTTTCCCAGTTGTGGGGCTCTCACGAGAGCTTGGCACACCCCGAGATAGGTCACTCAAACTCTCATGCTCTCGCAGTAGTTTGGGTTTGTCTTGCAAGAGTTCTGGCATGCTCTTGCAAGAGTTCAGCCAATTTCTTGCAGGGCCCAGCTGTGGCTGCAGTAAGGGGAAGCAAGGAGGCACAATGGGAGGGCATGTGGCTGCTTCAGAGAGCCCTGTGACCCACTTTCTCACTGTTGTTTTTTTTAACAAAACGTTGCTGTAAGACAGGCAATTTTTTGAAACTTGAGGTAGTATTCAAATCAGTTCGTGATGCACTAGAGAGAGCTGCTGAAATATCAATAGTCCCATTAGCTACATGCAACATCTGGGCCATATTGTTTAACCTGCTATTAACTAAATTTCCCAAATATTTCCATTTTACAGATGGAGAACAGAGGCTGACATGCCCAAGGTCATTCAATGATCTTATGCAAAACAATAATTTGAAACTGGATCTCCCAATGCTCTTTATCGTCTGTAGCTCAGGTCCACCACCACCCTCAGACTGCTTGAATCCGCCCCTGCGTGACAGCCGTTCCATGTGACAAGCTATTTCATGGGTACCTTCCACTGTGCAATTTCTCCCCATACCACCCCAAGCAATGCCACAAAATCTGGTAGCAGCACTGAGGCAAATTACACACCAGAGAGGCAATCTGCACAATGAACATATGAGACAGCTTTCCATGCAGAACAGCTATCACATGGAGGCAGCTTCAAGTGACCTTTTCATTCATTGGGAGAAGCAATCTCACAGCGGTTCTAAAATAAGAGCAAAATGGCCACCATGATGCGCTGGAGGGCATGACAATGGAAGAGGAAGAGGATCTGTATATAACATGTATACAGGGTGAGTGTGTAGGGAGGGGAGGTACACAATGTGTCACTGTGTGTTCTGTCCACAGAAACACATTGCACTCTTTATGGGGTTATTCCTGTCCTAACCAATTTCAGGGGCACAGAGTACTTTCTACGATATAACTTTATGAGAACCATCGACATACAAGCCATGCCTTTTATGGGAGCATGAATCTTTGACAGCTGTCAAAGCTGAGGCGTCCTTTTAAAATGTTTTTTTTTGACAGGGCTAAGCAGGGTTTTTTATGCATATGTCCCTGTCAAACAACTCTGGTTAGAGCTGTCAAAACTCGGTGCTCCTGTAAAAGGGGTGGCTCACACTTTCCCACTTTCCTTAGCTAGAGTCTCGGGAAAGGGTTGAAAGGATGCAGGGCACTGAGAAGAGTCAAGTCCAGCCAAAAAGAGTAGAGGATCTCACAGCGAAGGGTGTGATCTACTGGTCACCCTATTGTGAGCAAAGATCACTGGCAGCTTTGCTTTCCCTTGACAGCTCACCTTTTGACAGCTGTCAGGGAAAAGCAAAGTAAAAAAAATAAACCTCTTTGCAGCCACTCTGGGTCAATGTCCATGGAGGGTGCCTGCTGCACTTTGACAGCAGACACCTCCCAGAACATTACCCAGGCGAGGCTGCCCATTTCAGACCCACGAAAGTGCACATGTGCACACTTGCACAAGTCCGACTACAAAATATTAAAAAAATAATTACAAGAATAATTGTGCACATTTGGGGCACAAAAAGAATATTTAAAAAATAGGTGGCGAACCAGTGATGGCCTCTCCAATGTGCCACTGGGGCACTTCAGAGGGGCTGTCACTGGCTATCAACTTGGAGATTGCAAAAAGTGATCTCTGAAAAAAAGGGGAAAAGGGGAAAAAAGCCACAGCAATCCAAAAAGGGCTCTCAATTGTGGCAGGGGACACAGAGCCAGTGATGGTCGCTCCACTGTGCTGTTTGGGCATCGGTGGAGTGGCTGGTACTGCCAGTGGCCCGGGAGAGCTCAGCAAGAGTGGCAAGGTTTTTTTTGCTGCTCTTGCCAAGCGGCTCACTAGCTGCTTCCCTGGACCCACGACGGGTTGGTCGCCTGGGTTTGGACGACACCGCAGCCCACCATGGCTTGTCTATGTATGAGATCTATTCAAGCCTAGGCAGCTATTTGATTTTTCTTTCCTAACCACATCCCTTCTCACACTAACAAGAGCACTTCATATATCTTAAAAAACACACATTTATCCTGTCCTTTATCGGAGATTTTAGATTCAGAGGGACACATCTGAACACCCCTTCTTTAAATTCAGGTTTATATAACCACTATATCTTTGGATATATGGAAAAAGTGGGTATCCAATTTCTCTTGCTACATTCTGTGATAGTGGAAAGTAACACTACAGGATCATTACACATCAAGTAATTAAAAAAAAAGCCAACATGGATCAGGAAACACTGTAATTAGGTGAAAAGCACAACATGAGCGCATGAGTTCCCTTTCATAACATTGCAAGTTAACACTGACCAAATTCGTGGATTACAGATTGATTTAGGAGTCCCCCTAAATCAGCATACCACAACCACGGAAATGGTGACTTTGCAATAAAGGGAATTAATTACATGCGTGCAGCAGATCAGAGTATGTTTCTCTGTGTTAATTAAAGTAGAGAACACCAGTCAATAGAATATGAGTCGCTACAATCAAATCTATTTCCCAGCTGGTAGGACAAACTGGGGTGTTTACTGTCTCAAGAACTGCCGGCTGTCATTAAATAAATTTTAAATTATATATCCCTCCAGAAGTAGAACGATAATGTACAGTCTAAAAGAGCAGGTTTATGGATTGCAGTTTATATTACCAGCAGTGGCTTTCAAATATGAAACAAATACTTTAATTAGACCAAAGCAATAAAGCATCTGCATTGTTCTCACAGTTGTGGCCAAGGGGAGGGGGGATTAAAATAAATCCATAGGACCTACCCTAGAGTAGTCAAATCCATGCTTTTCCTTCACTCCATTTCTACAGAGCGTGTAGTTGTAAAAACGAGAGTTCTTAAGTAATCCAACCCATTCTTTCCAGCCAGGAGGCACATAGGAACCATTATATTCGTTTAGGTACTTCCCAAAGAAAGCTGGAAGCAGAGGGGGAAAAAGATATTGTGAGGAGACTGCAGTATATAAATGTCTCAGAGATAATCGTTATGAAGCTCTTCAATTTTCACCTCTTATGCAATGTGCTCATATTTCCCCTGTCCCAAGAATCTTTCATACAATCCACAAAAAGAAAAAGCTGATTTAATGTTTACTTGATGTTTGCAAGGCTTGCAAATAGCCACTAGCCTGGGCACCAATGATGACTAAGAATCACCTCCAAGCAACCAGGAAGGTAAGCTCTACAAAATTAAGGGTGCAATGGCTGGCTGGGGTATGCTGGGAGTTGTAGTATTTTTTTTCTGTCTAAACATGCATAGGATTGCACCTTAAGTTATTTTTTTTTCTTTTTCAGGATGAACATTGCATTTGTTTTGTTTAATCCTATCTGCCAAACAGCAAATGTCTAGCAATGCAATTCCCCTGACCAGGCCATCTTAAGTTATATATTCTGTCTAGTCTTGGCAGCGGTGTGTTTAATCATCTGTTCATGATGTAATTCAAGACTTGCCCAAGTTGCCCAGTTCTAACTGGCCCAGGGCACTCAAGCCATGCAGATCTGATCTGGTTACTAAAGTGAGGCATTTATGTTTAAAAAGAGGTGGGACTTGAAAACAGCTGGCCCTCTTTGGGATGGATTCTATCTGATAGCTGCTTAGGAGAAATAGATTGCTCCACAAACTGAAGAGCTCTTGATACCATGCATTCAATACCATTTTCGACTTGAGAAAGGGCATTTTGAAACATATTTTAGAGCCCCACTTGATAACACCATCTTAGCCAAGCAGTGAAGATATGAATCAGCCTAAGCATTCCTTTGTTCCAATATGTTGTATGCTACTTTTTTCTTGCCATCTTCTTTATAAAAGTGCATACAGATATGCATAAAAAGAGGAGCCAGAAAGTATTTTGCCTCTGAGGAGTGAGCCCAGCTTCCTGACTCCTCCGTTCTTCAAACACCAATGTACCTCCCTGCTCCACAGCAAACACGGATTTCTTCCAGGAAGAGGGTGCTTTGTGATGTAACTGGTGCCTAGCCAATCAGTGCTCTGCACAACTTCTTGTGCTTCAAACAGAAAGAACGTATTCCTCTTAAGCTCAATTGTCAAGAGATTGTATCTGCAACATGTTGAGTATGTATTCCAGAGTGGAGTGGCTCCACTCTGTAATGTACAGCATCTAGACTCTTCCCTAATTTCAATTTTCCATGAGTTTGCATGTGTTCGCAAGCCTGAGGGTGACTGCAGCAGCTATTGGTTCTGACAGCTGCTACAGCAACCCACAGAGTGCTCCCTCAATGCTCTTGCAGCTGTTCATGCTCACTCCCTGGCAGTGCTCAACTTCTTCTTCCAACAGCAAAGAGGCACAAGAAAATTCAGAGAAGGAATTTTCAAGGAAGCAGAGCTAATAAACATGTATACACTGAAATATCATGCACAAATTTGAGTCACTTTGCAAAGGTGGGCATACAGATTTTGCACAGCTGCATAATAGCTAACTGACTTTCAAGTTCATGCAGAGTCAGAGGTGTGCGAACAAATCCCAGTTCCATCACTCTGACCATTAAAGTCACACTGCCTTTGCCTTTAATTAGGTCATCTGCCCCAGTCAGACTAAAATAGCAGCAATGAAAAAAATATATCAAGCTGTTGTGAAGGGATTAAAGCAGTGTGTGTGTGTGCATATATTTTATTCATACTCTTTCAAGAAAGGACTCTGGAATCAAAACACTTTCTCATATTTCTTTGCTTTCTGAGTCACTTGCAATATTTAGTAAGATAAATACAATCCACAATCATGTGTGGGTAATTGAACAGTGGAGTAGATTTCTTCCCCTGGCCTTGGGAGTCTAGGGATAATGGACTGAGTTATTGATTTTTGTCCACAGCGGCAGATACACACACAGTCATGTGAAGGTTTTTGTGCCTCCATCATTATATTACATCCAAACAGAGTTGAGTTTGACACTCTTCCTACACCTTCTCCATGGAAAGCCAGTTCTCAGTTTACCAGTCAGCACTTCAAACCCTATATCTGGAGTAGCTTTTGAACACATGAGAGCATGACTTTGCCAAATGGCAAAACAAAGAGATGATTTTCAGAAGCATTTTAGCCGAAGTTGGCATAAAACTGCTTGTTAGGGTGCCTTTTTGTTCTTCTTGAACATCAAAACACTCTTAAGAATCCCATCAACAGCCAGTGCCATCATTCCATTCAACACCCCCTTACATCTTTAGTCTCTTGAAAGGCTAACCATATGAAATAAGATCAGCATTGCACAGAGGTCTACTAAGGACTGTACTTGCCAGCTCATCACTGGCAGGTGGCTGTTTTAAACTGAAAGGGCTCTGCCCATCTCTAAAGCCTGGAGAAGTGTCATTGCTTCCTAAGTGTCTCCAAAGCTCAGCATAATGGAGCAACCTCCCTCCCATCACTTGACACTAGGATAGGAGGGTAGGGGCTTGCACTGCAGTTGCACTGGGTGTCAGAAGTGCTCAGAGGTGTACAAAAGGGAGAGGAAAAAGGATGTTGGTGAGCACAAATTTTGGTTGGGTACCGAGGGCAGTAAAAAATGTGTGGATCCCTGGTGATAATTTTGTGGAGATTGCATTTGCTGACACCATTTTCGATGTTTCCTTCCTTTTTTTAATGCTTCACCTATTGGTGCTACCATCCTAGTCCCTAGTTTAGCGGTTCCATCCAATGTAACAGCAGGAGAAAATAATAAGTTGGTATTTATTTCTGAAATGGAAACGTAATCCAGTCTATATAGTATTATAAAAATGGAGAATGTCACCTACAGTCAGCAAATCTTTACATTACGTTTTGTGTGTGTTTATAGATTTTTTCAGAATATTACAGTGCCCTCCTCAGATAGTAGCATTATTATTTTTTTATCACTTTGCCCACAAAAATATGTGACAAGACTGCTTAACTCTGGAAAGGCATCAGCTTATGTTATGTAAAAAGTACCTTTAGAAACAGAATCTTTTTTGTTCCATTTAGCAATAAACTTGGAAGAAGCACTAGGAAAAACAGGGGCTTATAAATAAACAGACAAAGGAATCAGTATAATCTTAATGAACCTAATTAAGAGAAACCTCCCGCCTATTAAGAGTCTGACTGGTTCTAACCACAAACATTCCACTCTCCCAAAAGTAGATTTCAGACACAAGGAACTGTAAGATACTGCAGTGACATTTTAAAGTAGCTTCTTTCTGGAGAGACTTTGGCAAGGAAAACAAAAATCCATGCTTTTATAAATTTTGCTTGACATCTCTCTCTGAGGAATGGTATGAGTAAGTTTTGAAAGCCCAATGCTGCTTCCAGTTTTCTCCAGTTTGATCTTCATTTGCGTAAATATATGCTAAAGATATTTACTTGATTTCAGGAATCAGAGAGCTTCGGCAATTGGGCGGTATAGAAATGTAATAAATGAAATTAAATGAATGATTCAGTAGACATTTTGTTCCAGTTTCAGTCCACAGAGGTCAGAGTGAAGTTTGAAGCAAGGACAACCGGGTAGAATCAAGAAGGACGAACCAAGGCAGAGCAAAATGCAACCAGGAAGTGTCTGGGATGTATTAATCAAGCAAAGTAGTTCCTGCTGAGAAATTAAGAGGTCTGAAGCAGCCAATAGCCAAACAGGATATGTAGAGCCAACTAAATAGTTTAAATTGCTTGGGCTAGTTCCCAGAACCCTCTGTCTCCAGTCTGGAGACAATAGTAGGGGACATTAATTGAGATGGGTTAGTGTGCTTAACCAGGGCCTTGTCCTTCGAGTCCTTACATTTTAATAACCAGCTATTTGGATGCATTTCTCCGTAAAGGGTCCTTACAAGCTTCTCAGCTTTGCCTCTAAGCCTGACAACAACCAAGGGAGAGCCTTCATGTGAACTAGCTTCCATTTAGCATCACAGAAATGGGACAACACCTGTGCTCTTACAATGCAATCCTGTGCTTCTTTACTCAGAATTCCCATTGTGTTAAGTATGCGTATAGGACTGTAGCCTTGACTGGCTTTTTAGAGTACCGTAATTAAAATGGGCATGCTTTAGAAAAGCTCCATTCAAGATTAGGGATGGATGGATCAGTCTAACTTCAGTCCTTGAATATAGTCTGGGGGCTGCAACTAGTGCAGAATGCTGCAGCCCATTTACTGAGATCAAGGTCAGGTCACAGGTTCAAATTAAACCTGCGATGGCCCACCAGTACTGGCTGCCTGTCTGCTACAGGGCCCAGTTCAAGGCCTGTGTTATGAGCCTTAGGGCTCAGTCGGGATGATCCCCACTAGATAGAAGCCCCCAAGTATCCAATGCCCCACTTGGCTCTTGCCAGCAGAGCGGGAGGAGTGATGAGCTTTTGAGTCTCTCCATCCTCTTCTCCTGTATTTTCTGCTAGATAGGCCTCTGAGCCTGTCGAGCTGACGCACACAAGTGGGTGGGAACAGGAGCTGAGAGGCTTGTGCATCCATGGCCTCTCCCCCCTTTGTCTACTTTCCCACCCCCAACATGCCCTTCAGAACTCTTCCATCAGGCTAGGTGGTACAAAAAGAAGGGGACAGGGAGAGAAACAGAACAGTCCAAAAATCTAGCCAGTCCAAAAGTCATGGCCAGAATACCTGTCCACATTTTTGGACTTTTCTGTTTCTTCCCGCCATCCCCTGCCTTGTGTAGCCTCTAGCCTGATGGAAGAGTTCCGAAGAACTTGAAAGCTTGCACATTTTTTGTGGAAGTTTGGGTGCTCCTAATAAAGGTATTGCCCAACTGTGGATAATAGGAATGGGACTTTGTTCATCTGATAGCTGGGCTCCACAGGCCTCACAGAAATATGGGTTGCAGCAGGGAAATAGCAGTCTGGCCTGCGGGGATTGCTGGGAAGATGCTTTTGACCTCATCTCCAGGCAATCCCTGCAGGCAAGGGTGTTTGTGTGAATGGGTATGTGTCTGTGCGTGAGTGAATGGGTCTCTGGGTGTCCTGTCCTGTCCCTGTCTACCACCATCCCACCCACTTCCGGCCAGGCCACCCATGTGGCCCCTGAAAGGGTTCCACAGCCACCAATACAGCCCTCTGCTGCAAAAAGACTGACTGCCCCTGCTTTTGAGGGTCTCTCCCTAATAACTCTTGAGCAAGTGGAGGTGATTTAAACCTATTGTTGCTACTCTTCAGTGTGAGGATATAGGTTATTAAGTGGGAATTTCCAATCTGATCAGATTTTCTCTGTAAAAGGTCAAATAATTTGTCTTAACACATTGGATGAAGCTCGGTCCTTTATGAAGCAATTTACTGCTGTTGATAAGGCATGATGCTATATTATGTCTTTTCTCCCTTTTCTTGCTGGGGGCTTCCCATTTTAGGGATGTGCGCAGAGCTCAACTAGGGGGTGGAAGTCCGGTGAACTCTCCGGCCTTGATCCCCCGAGCTCCGCTTGCCCTACCTTTTCCCTGGTTCAATTCGCGTTCTCGCAAGCCAAGCCGGGGAAGCAACTTCTGGGTTCCCAGCACTACGTTGATTACATAGAAAACGGCCTAATTTGCGCAAAATAGGCCGTAATTTGTGCAAATTAGGCCTTTTTCTACGTAAACAATGTAGCGCCAGGGACCTGGAAGTCCAGTGAGCACCTCAGCTGGCGCTCACACTCGGCTTGCACACCACGAGTCGAGTGCCAGGCAGGTTGCCCATCCCTACGTAGATTTCTTTTTCTATGGATTTTTGGAGACTTGCTTTAGGAGCAATTCACTTCATGGGGTTCCCCCCCCCCCCAATGTATTCCTAGCATTTTCATTAGTTATTGCAAAATAGTGGTGGGAAATTAAATTATATATTAAAATTAAATGAAAAGAAAAGAAATAGAATGAAAGCCCAGAATTCAGGAAGGGCGAAACATGTGTATGGGAAATATGTAAACACTAGTTCTGCGACAATAAAGGACAAAAGTGAAAAAAGTACAAGAGGAATGCTGGCCTGGGTACACAGGAAGATTAGACTGTACCACGACACTGCAGGTTCCACTTTCACATGGAACGGAGCTATATTAGTTAGACTTCTTCAGCACGTTTTAGCACAGCTCTGATTGTTGTATAACTCCAGGACAACCACTTTCTAAAACCATTTAGGTATCATTCATCGTCATTCAAGGAGTATTTGCTACAGAATAAAACATCCCTTTCTTAATTCAGTGTAGAACTCAGGCCTACTCTTTAACTCTGCTGTAATGCATACAGCATAAACTGAGAAGTCCCAGCGGGAAGTGATCTGGTTTTAGTGGTTAGGAGTCAGCATACAGAACTGTGACTCAGAGACCAGAGTCCCTATTCCTGGATCTCGCTTATTCTACAACCTTGAGTAATACACTTCCATTGTTAGCCCTTTTGTCTGTTTGACTTTGAGCAATTTCCTTCCCTGAACAATCAGCTACTTATTTGCAAAAGGTTACAACACAATTACTATTCTACCTATATTATCTATTCCTCCTAGGCACCGTAACAATTCTTGATGAACTTAAAAGCTGTGGCTCCCTGGAGAGTATTTCATAGGCACAAAAATGTTACAGCAGAGACACTTTGTATACATGATATTGTATTTTATGGTTTGAACTGTTGTAAACCGTCCGGAGAGCTTTGGCTATTGGGCAGTATAAAAATGTATTAAATAAATAAATAAGTAAATAAATAAATAAATAAATTAGTGCTTTTTATTTTTTTTTAATCGTAAACCACCTTGAGCAGTCTTGCATATTAGTGACACATAAATTGTAAAAATAAATATATACACTCACTGTCTACGTAAGTAAGTATTTTGTTGTGAATTATCAACTGTCATCTTCATTACACGGTGGCCATGGAAAATTATTATACTGGCGCTCTCATGAATCAGGCCATGGCAAGCCAATCATGCTCTTCTACCATCACATGCAGCATTTGGTTTTGAACACAGCATTGCAAAAACCCTTTGTTTATTGTTATTGTTCCCCTGATCTACGGCCATGCTTATATCATTTCCCCCTTTTAATTATTGGGTCATCACCTTGGTAAAATAGTCATGTTTGTGATCCGAACCAACTAGGGATCACGTAATAGATGAGATGATATCACAATCCTACGTAGCCACATATCGCTAAGAGATGACATCACTGAGGGCAAATGAATCAAACAGAGTGAAGACAATGCCTCCTGGGTTATGGCATTCCCAGTTATTCAGGGAAAATGACATGAGAATTCCAATCATTCAGGGAATATCCAGAGAATGTAATAATGTCATGCTACTATGTAGTCAGTCCAATTTGGCTGACAAATCTGACACACAAAGGAAATGCAGCATAAGAGTAGTGCTTCCTAAATAGGTGAAAACTTTTGTCTCCTTTCAAAGCAATCACTGGTGAAGCAATCACCTTGTGAAGCTGCTGAAAATCTTACCGAAAAGTGATCCCTTTGACATCAGACGTGCTGCTAATTGTCCTTTCTGTTCAATAGGTAATTATAAGCCCTAGGATACATTAATAACACTCCTACTTCAGCTGAGTGCAATATAAAATACATACAGTCCCTCCTTTGCCAACTATATGCATGGCTGACAAAAACAAACAAACCCTACAACAGGGTTGCCACTAAAATTTCATTTTCCATTTCCCTGACCAACTTTTGTCAATTTCCCTGACCACCATTAAAAAATAACCCCAAGTTAAAAGAATTCATAGTTTACATTACATTAAATAACTGTTTTCTTAAATGGTTAAAACTATACAAGTACTGAAAGGCATTTTTTTTTTACAAGACATGAGCTTGAATATGAGCTTCTTTAAACATTAGGACTAGGTTCGCATGACATGACAACCCACAGTAGCTTATAAGCCACAGTGGATTGTGGTGTCATGTGAACCTGGAATGGATTTGTCAGGGTGGCTTATTTTTGGGTTATAAATCACCCTGAAAAGCCATGTCTTGTAGTAGGATCTGTTTGACCCACGATGGGTTGTTGAGTCATATGAGCCTGGACGACACGACCCATCATGGGTCAACCCTGACTACAAGTGAGCTGCTTGGCAAGAGTGGCAAAAATCCGTTGCTGCTCTTGCCAAGCGGCTAGTGGGCGACCACCATTGCCAGACACTCCAAAAGTGCCCGAGCAGCACTTTGGGGCGGCTGGCAAAGGCTCCCTGCTGCAAGCTGTTTAGGGCTTGACTTCCCCCCCCCCAACCTTTTTTGGGGGAGATCGTGAAAGTCAGCTGTTAAGTTGACTTTTGCGATCCCCATGGGGGCATCCATGAGGTTCCCCTCCAAAGACCCCATGTGGTAACTTGCAGAGGCTGCCCATGGTCGCCTCCCTTTTAAAAAAAATTGTACTGATAATGTGCACAAATAATTGCATTCATTTTTTTTTAACCTGACCTGCCTGATTTGCACAAATCAGGGAGGGCAGGTTACTGTGAGGGGGTCCATAAGGTAGGTACTGGCCAGGGTGGGTGCCTGCTGGCCAAACCCAGCAGGCACCCACGGTGCCTATCCCAGGCTGCAGGTAATTCTGTTTTACTGTTATTCTGTTTTACCATTAACAACCGTCAGCCAATAAACATTTTCAAAATCATATACAGTCATGCCTTGGATTGAGAGCATAATTCGTTCCGGAAACGTGCGTGTAATCCAAAACACTCTTATATCAAAACAAAATCCCCCCAAAAAAATTTGTACAGAGATTTTTAATTTAAGCCATACTACAGTACTTGTATTGCAAGACGTCGCTTGTATATCAAGTTAAAAAATAAATAAATAAATATTTAAAAATGTGCTTGTCTTGCAAAACACTCTCAAACCAAGTTACTTGTAATCCAAGGTATTACTGTAATCATATTATGGAATGTGTGTGCATCATTACATTACACGTATTCTGCTGCTTCTCTACTCCAGCTGCCTCAAGTCCTGTCCTCTTGTAGTGGCATCTCAAAAAATCAATTACATGAATATATCTTAATCACAATTTCCCTGACTTTTGACCAATTTCCCTGATTTCCCGACTTTTCAGAAAGTGGCAACCCTGTACAACCTTATAAAATATTCAGTGTAACAGATCAGCCAAACTTAGACCTGAGTTGAAAGTTCTCAGAATAATTTTTTCAGCTTAAATTTTGGATGTTGGGTGATGGGGTAGCTTAATAAAACTACCCCACCCTACTCAGTGTTTTTACTGCTGCTGCATCACTCTTCTCCCTGCTCCTGGTTCGTCCTCCTCCTCCTCTCTCTCTCTTTTAAAGACTCTTCCCCAACAGACAGGAAGCATGGCTTCTGAAGTTTTGCCCTCACTCTGATTTGACTTGAAGATATATGCCAGAGTGAGGGCAGAATTTCAGAAGCAATGGTTCTTGTCGACAGAGTAAGAGGAATGGAAGGATATTTAAAACACACAGCCAGCAGCAGTGGGGAGAATGAAGCTCTTACTAGTAAGTGGGATGAAGACTTCATTCCTATTTGCAACCCCACCCCAAAATTGCCCCAAATGGGAGAGAGACAAACTTGGGAGCGAATATTTCAGTTCAACCCCAGCCAAAATGAACACACAGTGCAGCTTTTCCTAAAAGGTAAGAGAAACCAGTCACCACTTCCTCACATCTATTTTCCCCTACATACATTCTTCATTTTAAATGCTCTCTCCTAGAAGGAGATGCACCCAGCTATGAAAAACAAAACAAAATCACAGAACATTCTTTTTGTAAATGTTTATACAAGGAACCTTTGGCAGAATCGGCTTTTGACACCAAGAAATCCCCATTTCAAGAGGCCTTTGTTTTCTCCTCCATTCTTTTTGCCACATGCTCTTGATCCAAGAGCATCATTGGCCACTCTTTTATGTAGCGATGATTCAGCGAGCAAGTGTCAGTGCTTCCACGGACAAATCCTTCAACTAACTTGACATGTTTACATACATTGCCTTCCTGCCCAATTTCCCACAGCGCGTAATAAAAGCAAAGACTCCCATTAAGGGAGTCTGGCATACAGGAACAACTACTCACTGTCTGTATGGCGCAGATATGCAACAACACAGCCTTACTGTTTGGTTACCTCTTACAACATCAGCATTTTACAGATAGTAGTCAAATTCATGCAGAAAGAGTGCCGGAGAAACTTTCCATGTACTCCAAGGGTTCAACAACAGAGAAAAGTTCAGACCAAATTCTCCTGTCTTTAAGCAGTTAGCTGATAGCTGGCAACAGACCTCCATTCCAAGATCTGTCTTACCTAATCATGTTCAATACATACCCAGTTGCAAACTTTGTTTTCTATGAATACAACAGTCAGATACATATACAGTCTCTCTCTCTCTCTCTCTCTCACACACACACACACACACACAGGACTAGAAAATGAAATGTTGTTGACAAGACAGGTCAATTACTCCTACATTTTTCCCACTCAGCAAAGTGTGGGAGAATCCCAGTTTATGCACCTGTCCGCATACACACACGGTGACATTTTGCCGATGGTGGAGGTGGTGGCAGCAGCAATATAAAATCTGGCTGGAGCAGCATCTGTCTGGATATTTTGAAACTACTGCTGTCATTATGACCAGGAAAGTGATGCCACAGTGCAAATACAAGAACAGGTTAAGATGATCCTTCAAAGAAGAGAAAATACATCTGCAGGGCTGGGGCTAGGGGAAGTGGATGGAAAGCGGTCGGAAAATATACAAGGTGACATGTGGTAGGAGAGGCACTTTCTTGTTAGTACGATCAGGCCAAAAAAACGACCACAGAAAAATAAAAATAAATAAACTTTTTAAAGCAGTTAGGTGGCTACAAATAATTGTCCATGCAAGAGTTCATTCAAATCTCTTTAGTATTATGAATCCAGGTTGAAGAAGAACCTGTTTTTTGAAAAGTACTCAGCATGGGAAAGAAGGACTATGATACATGGTGAGGCAGGGTGGGATACTTACTTGCTCTGAGGAGACCCGCCTGGGTTCAAGCCATGAAGCTCCTTTTGTGGCCTTTAGCTGGTAGTGACTAAACTACCTAAGACGGTGACTGTGGAGGTAAAATGGGATCACCCTCTTGCCGCTGAACTCTTTGGAGAAAAGAGCATGATATAGATGTGACTAATAAAATAATAATGAATAATGCTGGAGGCAGATGAGGGGGAAAACCTATGCATTTTCAGCTGAACGTACATACACTTCTCCACGTGACTGAGAGCCCTAATCGTGCAGGGCTTTCCGACTGCATAGAGGCACATACATGGGGAACCGCGGAGGCACATCGCTTCCTCTTTCAGAACTTCTGCCCAACGTGCAGAAGTGCAGCTGATGCGACAGGGCCAGCGTAAGCAGCACCCCCTCCCCTCCATACAGTCTCTGAATGTGTGCAGGCTAGTTTCCGAAGGGGGCTACAGCTGAGTGTTGCTCTAAATTAATTAATTATTGGGGGATTTATACTCTACCCTGCAAGCAATTTCCCAGGACAGCTGTTTGGGAGAGTTTTGCTTCCCATGGGGGCACACAAATGTGTCGGGGGGGGGGGTTGTTTCACTTATCGAAATCACTGATTCTGCAAGATTATTTTGTTTCACTGAAACAATAAACCTGCAAAACCTGTTCACTAGAGACCAAAGTGGAATGAGTGTACATACCACTGGCAGCAATCCCTCTTTCAGAACACACAAACAATAGTCTCTCTCCTGTCTTGAACTCAGTAAGGGTTTAGTGCCAGACTGGGCTTCAGTGTATAGAACACAAGAGCAGTAAGGATACCGAACCTGAGAGATCAGTGTTCAGGAGCAGGACACAAGGCCAGATAATGCATGAGTACATTACTTAGGGGGTGGGGGCAGGAGAGAAGTGTAGAGGACAAGTGGCACATTCAGGGCCGGTGCTACCATTAGGCCAACTAGGCAGCTGCCTAGGGCACAGGGCTAAAGGGGGCGCCAGAAATAGGGAGGAAGGGCTCAAGTGGGAAGGGGGGGCGCGCTAAATATCTGATCTTGCCTAGGGCACCAAACTGCACCAAACTGCCTTGCACCGATTGGCCCTGGGCACATTGCTAGGGTCTGACAGAAGGCTTGGGTGTTTACCATAGTTTTCTGCTAAGAAAGAACTCACCCTCCTGGGCAAGATTCTAAGATTAAGCACAGTTCCATGGAGGAAAGAGCAAGTTAACAAAAGGACAGGCCAAGAGAGACAGGCAAAAGAGAAGAGAGCAATTAATTTCCCAATAAACACTTTTAGGTTCTAGACTTCAGGCTTGTGGGATCTACTTTGTGGGGGTTTTTTTAAACCAGAATCCCTAGGTCAGTTCTCCAACCTTGGGTCCCCAGATGTTTTTGGCCTACAACTCCCAGCATGCCCCAGCCAGCTACGCATGCAGGAAGTTGTAGGCCAGAAATATCTGGGGACCCAAGGTTGGAGAACACTGCCCTTGGTCATAGAATTGGAGTTTAGGAAGGGAACCTCAAATGTCATTTTGCCCAACCCCCTACCAATGCAGGAAACCCACTATTACAGCACTCCTCATAGGTGGCTAGCCAGTTTCTGCTTACAGAGTGGTACAGGATTGCCCATCACCTTCTGAGGCAGTCTGTTCTGCTGTTGAACAGCTTGTACTATCAGGAAGTTCTTCCTAATCCTCGGTATTATAATTTGAACCCAATGGTTCAAGTCCTACACTCCGAAGCAATGGAAAACAAGTTTGCTCCATCATCTATGCAACAGCACTTCAAATATTTCAGGATGACCCATAATGGTGGCTATGGGAGGGCAGAACCAGATGCAAAACGGTGGTTCAAAGAGCAGAACCTGCTGGTGAGTCTACAAAGATAAGTAGAAATCTACATCTGAATTACTACAGATCAGGGATTTGAATCCATAGCTCTGAAACAACCTGAAACTGAAAGATCGTGGTCAAAAGGTGATTTATTTTACAGATGATAAACACTGAGGCTGAGAGAGAAGAAACTAACTCAAGGCCAGCCATGGCAGAATTTTTTTTTTAATGTGCAATTTTACATTTTACTTGCTATTGTTAAATTATTTAGAGTAAGGTGCCCACAGATCTATCAATAGATCCTAACCTAACTTTTGCCCACTCCTGTTCTAGAATAACCAATTACGTGATAGTCTGGACCAGCTGAGACAGGGAAGAAAAAAGGTGTAGTTGATGATAAAATTTAGGCCACCAGAACCTTTGAGGCCTTGATTCTGAGGGGTATGAAAGGTGAAAGATAGTTTAAAGAAAACCAGAATAAAAGTGTACAAAAGAAGAAGCACATGAGGAACAGAAAGTGCCCGAACTGAGAACAGATAACAGCAGATAAAATGTTTCATTTCCCCATAAGAATGTGTTCCTCCTGACATCCGCATGCTGAAAATAAGCCTTTATATCCTTGGAGAGAAGGAGTGGCGGGTGAGCCGGCGGCGGGGTGCCCGCCCACCTCCCTGCGTCTCCTGCGGGTTAAGGGGATGCTGGGTGGCGGGGCACCCGCCCGCTGTCTCCTGCAGGGGTAAGGGGAGGAGGGGCGGCTGAACCGGTGGTGGGGTGTGGGCCGCCCGCCCGCCTGCCTGCCTGCGTCTCCTGCGGAGGAAGGGGAGGAGGGGCGGCTGAACCGGCGGGCAGCAGAGGCAGCAGCAATGTGGAAGAGGAAGAAGGGATGGGAGGGAGGAGGAGGAGGAGGGGGACGAGAAGGGGTCGCTGCGAGTGCATCCCTCAGTCAGTTGCTCGCTCTCTCGGTGTCCACAGCTGCGCCTCGAATCCTTCACTGAGGCAGCAGGCAGCGGCAGCTCCTCGCTCCTCCCTCATCCCAGCATCGCGCGGGGCTCCGCACAAGCTGGGAAAGGCGGGTGGGAAAAAGAGGAGCAGTAGCAACAGAACAACAGGCAGCCGGCTCGCTGCCTGGCTTGAGCTCTCGGTTCAGCTAACCAAGCTGCCTCGCGACCTAGAAACAGGCGCGGAAGAGAGCCAAGCTGAATTGCGGGGAGCACACACACAGAAGCTTCCCTGTTGAAATCACTGCAGGTGAAGTACCTCCCTTCTACCGCCGCAATGCAATGTGAGGGAATAAGCCTCCAGCAGTAAGCCTCATTGAAATTAGTGGGACTTACTTCTGAGTAGACTTGACTAAGATTATGCTGTTGAACGCCTTTATTGACTCTCAAATCCCTGTGTGACCTTGGTCAGGTCCCTTGTATACTTTCCTGTTCCTATATCATTATTCAAAGAGAGATAGTTTCCCATTATCTTTTGGTTGTATTATGACCTTTAAATCTCTGTTGTGTCTGGACTGATCAGAAAAGGAGAAGGAAAGTGACAGGGGAACCACACAAGCACATGAGAATCTGAGTATCTAGCAATGACCTGGAATCAAGGGTTGTTTTTTTTATATATTCAGAAGGCAGTGGTTATCATATTAAAACAATAATATATTGGCTTTCTTATTATAAAAAGAGAGAAAAAAAGTACTTGTCAGGATTATTGCCAAAATTTTAAAATAGCACCAAACTTTAAGGGTACGGCTTATAATCAGGAGCGGCCTAGGCTCGGAACAATACGGTACTTCCAAGCAAGCATGTTTAGGATTGCTGGGCCTGGCTGAAACACAAACCACTTACAATAATTCCCATTTAAATCAGTAAGGCTTACTTCTGAGTAAAAATCCTTAGGATCAGGCTACAAAACATCTAGACGACAATCTGGTGCCATTGAGGTGACTGAAATGACAATCATTTGAGTTGTACTCACTATTTATTTATTTGTTTGTTATATTTATATCCTGTCTTTTTTCCTGCAAGGAACCCTAGGTGGCTTACATAAAATTCCTCCTCTCCATTTTATCCTCACAATAACCCTGTGAGGTAGGTTAAACTGAGAGTCTGACTGTCCCAAACTCACCCAGTGAGCTTCATGGCTGAGTAGGGACTAGAACCCGGATCTCCCGAGTCCCAGTCAAACACTCTAACTAACCACTATGCCACACAGGCTCTCACTATGTTCTCTGGGTCTTCCTGACCTACCCCAGGGAATGGGTCTTGTACTTTTAAGGCTGTGATCCTTTGTAAACTTACCTGGGGAGAAAGTCTCCTTGAATTCAGTGAAACTTACTTCCAAGTAGACATGCATAAGATGAGGCTGTAAGGCTGCAATCTTATGCACATTTATTGGAAAGACGCACATTTATTGGAAAGACGCATTCAAGTCAAGCAGCCTTACTAATTTCTATGCATCTCTCCCCTCTGAGACATATCTTAATCTCAGGAACCATGCACTCAAAATGGCAACCATCTTTGGCAGCATCTACCGTATGTCTGTGAACAGACTTTTTCCCGAATGAAACATCTGAAATCTCCAACCAGATCCAGACTAACTGATGCACACTTGCATCACTTGTTACGACTAGCAGTGACAAATATGGAACCGGACATTGGCCATCTCATTAGCCAAAAGCAGGCCCATACTTCCCATTGAAATACTAATAAGCTTATGTTGATTAAAATTGTTCTTCATTTTAAATATTATATTGTTCCTGTTTTTTTGCACTACAAATAAGATATGTGCAGTGTGCAAATCAAGCCTTTCTATACCTTTTTAAAATTTAATGTATTTCAATTTTAGACAGCAAATTAATTTATAATTAATTTATTATTAATTTATAATAACTTTCCATTTAATCAAGTAAAAAAAAAGGACCCGGGTCCTTTTTTTTAACTTGATCCATTCGTTCATATTTTTTTCAAACTATAGTCCGGCCCCCCAACAGTCTGAGGGACAATGAACTGGCCCCCCGTTTAAAAAGTTTGAGGACCCCTGCTTTATATATTAGGACAACAGACTGCTACGGTCTTCGGATTCAATAGGGCTTCAGCTAGGTTTCAAGCTTTTTCCTTATCTAAGGTTTTTGATCAGTTCTAAGTTGACACATTTCATCCCAAAGACTTTTACCCCTTTCTAATGGCTAGTAAAGACATGCTGCAGTGCAAACCTGAGTAAGATGAGTTAAGCGAAAGTGAGAAGTGGTTACGTCCTGTTCTGGAAGTATGCAAAAAATGCATTCAGTGTGTGCTTTCTGGTTAAGAGCAGCCCAGTCGTGCAATGACATGATCCATTGATTTTTGGTGGTTACGCAGATGTTTTTTAAACGGGTGGTGATAGAATGATTGCCCATTGCAGATAATGCTTCTGACTGCACATGAATTCCCAAATGATATCCTAAATGCACTCTGCATTCTACTGGGACCATAGAGAAGAAAACAGAAGTGGTCACAGTAGGCTCTATTTACCTCTCCATGAGCAAGGGAGGAAGTGGAAAGGGGTTGCTTAGTAAAATGTAACATAGACTGTTTATAACCTTTATGTATATTACAGGCTCTAATCTATGTTGGGGCTTTATACATAGTACAAACTAGTTAGTGTTTCAGTTTATCTGGTAAGACAGGAATGTTTTGTCCCTGCATTATGGTGTTAGATGCTGGGTTTGTGTATTGTGTTGTGGATTATGATGAATATTGTACTTTTGTTCAGGTCTTTTATATGGTTCTTGTGTAATACTGTTTCTATATCAGTTTTGAATTAACTTGAGATTTGTAGTTGATTATTTGCATATATTCTAGCAGGCTAAGGGCGCAATCCTACGCACATTTAGACAAAAAAAAAAGTCCTACAACTCCTAGCATCCCCCAGCCAGCCATGCTGGCTGGGGAATGCTGGGAGTTGTAGGACTTATTTTTGTCTAAATGTGCGTAGGATTGCACCCTAAGGGATTCCCCCCCCAAATATCCAAAGTAATAAAAATATTTTTAAAAGTTGCTTATTGAAAGTATGGGAAATCATGAGAACTGTAAGGTTAATGGAATTGTGCAAACTCTTGTGCAACCTCTTGTGCAACCAGTTGTGCAGTCATAATGGGCAACCGCTTGTACAACAGAAAGACTTGGCCGCTAGTGCTATTTGAGTTTGCAGAATGATAGCGTTGGATACTGCCTGGAAAGAAGAAGGAAGAGTGGTGGTGTTTTTAATAATTGGAAGCTTTTTTTTAGAGTTTGAGTCAGAAATGTATGCATTGATAGTAATTAAATGGTATTTATACTATTTTCACATCGTTATGTAGAAGCACTAGTCATATTAGTAATTTTATATTTATTTATTTAAAATTATTTTAATGCATCCTTTAAGGTAAAACCCTCTATACTGTAATATTTACCAATCTTGTAAAATGTTACTGGACTTACAAAATTTACAAAGATGTATTTGTGTTTTTATAATATGTAATAATTTTATTTTTAAAGAAAGAAGATTTTTTAAAAAGTTTTTCAAAGTACCGGTATGTTCACTATGAACAGTTCAGCATCTGGTTTGTTTTCACAGCATATTAAACATTCTGTATTTGATCTTATTCATCTAAATCAATGGTAGTAATTCAGAGCTCCAAGATTTAAGAAAGTAGGTGTTAACAGTTTTTCACAATTCAGTCTTATAATGCTCTGGCAACTGTAATTGGCACATCAAGGAACAGCAATGCCCAAATCCAATATGCACAGAGATGATAAAAACAGGTGTTAATTCCTGTCTCTGGCATATTTTGTAGGCTCAAAGACATTAATGCCCTTAAGCACTAAAACAAAAGGTAACAGCTACAAAATAACTGGGCATCCACACTTCCCTTGATGTATTCCTTTGCCGTCTAATTCAGGTCTTTATCAGAGCAGAACAAAACAAGAAATTACCTAATTTGTTTGAAGGCAGATTCCTAGTCTGGGCAGTGAGTACCAACACGAGAAGTTAAAAAACCCCACTGCTATTATATTTACTAGTCAACATTTAAATTACAGCAATACCTCAAGGCTCCAGTCTAGCAAGACAAATTTATTATTCCATAAAGCATAAAATAATTAATTGTTCTTCACCCTACAAAATAGTATTCAAGCATAACCTTAGTATGAAAACATACCGGCTTGTCGGGCCATAAGATACTGATGATTAAACTTAGGCATTATCTAAACATCTAGTAGGAAAGCTTAATTTCAATGTACTACCTTCAAGACAGATATATGGATCAACACCTTGCTCAGAGGTAGCTGCAGACGTTAACAGTGGGCATAAACTAGAGCTGTGATGAACTAATTAATGCAGTAATTTTCAATGTAAAAAAGCTTTCCTGATTAGCCAGCTGTGAAGTGTGCCTTACTCCCATGTCCCCCTATTCTGCTCTGAAGCCTCATTATCACTGCAACTGCACCTGATATAATTTTTTACTCTTACCTCTAAGTGCCTGGCCAAGCACAAATGCAGAGGTGTGGACATGGCAAGGTAACCTGGAAGCTGATCTTCTTGCCACCGGTTTCAGAGTACGGTTGGCACAAATTACTGGGAGTGATGCCTTTAATAGGGCAAAGTGGATGACCTGCCTACCAAATTGTGGCTGTTTGCATGACATGAAAGCCCACCGTAGGTTAAATAGGTGAGGCTGTGGTGCATGCGGGGTGTGTGCAGCTGCCATTTTGAATATACAACCCCAGCTCGGGGGTGTCGTATTGTGTGAACCCAGGAAGTGTGGGTTATACAAGTGTTAAACATTAGCACAACCCATGGTCTGTTTTAGGGTTATACTAGGGTTGTTTAACCCTCACATAAACCACACCTACCATGTTTGCTCAATGCAACGCCCGAGTGGGGGTTGGATATGCATTTGACACCTGCCAGTGCCATGGCTCGCCATGGGTTAAATAACCCATGGTGAGCTGCGGCATGTCATCTGAACCTGGTCATTGTATGCAACAGAAGCATCAGTGTCTTCATTCTATTAAGCAGTACAGGTGTCAAAGGGCATAGGCAATGCCAAATTTGCAGTTTGCAAAAGTGGAGTAAGTGGAGTGATGACTAGTGAAGAGGGAGACCAGAATGACAAGGATGTTTAGGCTGGCAAGATGGACGTGGGCAGCTATATTGGCACATCAAAATCAAGCCAATTTTGGACAGCAAGCAGTGGCATGTTGGAAAGAGGCTTAGAAGGTACGGAGTCTGGAGTTACAGGCGTGATATTCAGGCCCAGGGGAGGCAAAACTGGTGACTGGAGGCCGGAGTTGTGCTGTTGGAAAGATTTGGGCAGGCAAGATGCAGAAGTATGGAACTGAATGGTGAGTTTTCTCAAAACGAAAAAATAAACTGTAACCAGCGGCCACCTCTATGAGCTAAATGAGTGATTTTACTGAAAAAGGATGGATGAGGATCCTAGATAGCTGCTAGGTGAAACACTTAGATGAGGCCCCCAGGTAGCTTCTAGGTGCACAGTTTGGCCCTCCAACCTATTTGAGTTAGACACCTCTGTTCTACAATATCCAAAGTTGGTGCAAGACATTTTGGTTCCCTAGAGGGAAAATGCAAATGCCAGCCCTCTCAAAACATGTGCGCACGCCCCGTTCAAAGCTCCAAAAGTGAGCGCAAGCATGTGTCCACTGAAAATATTTGCAAACTGTTGAACAAGTGCTCATGTTCGTCTCCCATCCAAGTAATAACCAGACTTGACCCTGCTTAGTTTTTCACACTCAGACAAGCTGAGCCAGCGTAAGCCACGGGCCCCTCCTCTAGTTTCCTGCATTGAGCAGGGGGTTGGACTCGATAGCCTTGTAGGCTCCTTCCAACTCTATAATCTATGAAATCATCTTGTTCCTGATTCCCAGTTCAATTTGTGCAAATTTCTTCAGTAGACTGAATCAGCCCTGCTTTAGTCTATGGAGGAAATTTGTGCAAATTTGGGGAGATTTGCGCGAATCTCCTGTTTGATTGCTGCTCAATTTGCGCAAGTTTCCCATTTGCACAGAGTGAACAGCGATTGCAAACAAGAATCGGGCACAAGATGCGCAGCGAGACTATGTTTACAGACTCCTAGCAATCCTGAATATCATTCGTTCACCCATCCTGCCCTGTCCAAGCGCAGCGCAGGGGTAGAGCACATGCTTTGTATACAGAAGTTCTCCAGCTCAATCCCCAGCATCTCCAGGTATGGCTTGGAAAGATTCCTGCTTGAAACCCTGAAGAGCGGCTTGAGCTAGATTGATCAATGGTCTGACTCAGTGTAAGCCGGTTTCCAATATTCCTATGAAATGAACGAGAGTTGCATAACAATATTACTGTGGTCTTGCACAATTTTCATTCATTTCAAATGGGGCTTGAATAGAAACACTTCCTGGTGGATTGTTTCCATGGCTCAAATCCATCTCCCACTTAATCTGCTGGCAAGCTTAATCATGCCAGACACAAAAGGTATCTTCTGTCATCTTCGCCTATCCCCAAGATCAGGGATATCTGTTGAATTTACTGGAGCCATACCTCTCTGCATGAATGAAATCCAGTTTTGTTTGCCAGACAAGAACAAGCTAGGAGGAGTTGTACATAGTATTCTCAATGTGTCAAAGTTTCCAGCCCCAGGGGTGAGGCACAGGGCTGAATAACCTACCAGAGAAGCAGCCTGTTGTATCAATCTTACCTGTCCTATAACCTGTGTTATTGAGGTACACTGCAAATGTGCGAATTTCATGCTGGGCCTGCCAGGATGGAGAAGAGCAGTTTTCATTGTTGGTGTAGGTGTTGTGATTATGGACGTATTTCCCTGTGAGAATAGAGGAACGGGATGGGCAGCACATAGGTGTTGTCACAAAGGCATTGATGAAATGAGCGCCTCCCTGTTCCATGATCCGCCTTGTCTTATTCATAACTTGCATTGAACCTGAGGAAAGGAAAAAGAGTATCATGTTGAGAGAGAGAGAGAGAGAGAGAGAGAGAGAGAGGGAGAAATTCATTGTTTTCCATTTAAAGGAATTCTCCGTAAGTTTTATCACAGGTATCAGGCAAAAAAACAACAACAACACAACACATCACGGCAAATTGAGCATAGTGATATTGGCAGAGGAAAAAAGAAAGATGATGCTACAGTATTGCAGGCAGTATGCCTATGCACTCCAGTTGCTGGGGAACATGGGCGGGGTGTGTGTGCTGTTGCACTCATATCCCACTTGTGGGATCCTGTGGGCAGCTGGTTGGCCACTGTGAACAGAATGCTGGACTAGATGGACCCTTGGTCTGATCCAGCATGGCTCTTCATCTATTTACACCTTCACAGCTTAGCAAATACTTTTGGGGTTAACAACAACAACTACTACTACAACATCATTATCTTCTAATGCCAGTGCTGGATAGTACTCCAGTCAGGGTAAGGTCCATAACTCAGTGGTAGAGCACATGCTTAGCATGTCAAAGGTCCCAGGTTCAATCAGCCACCTGGGGAAGGATCAGGTAGCAGGAGATGTGGAACGACCTCTGCCTGAGACTGTTGGGGGCCATTGCCAGTCCAAACAGACAATATTGGGTTAGATGGGCAAATAGTCTGACCTTATGTAAGCTAAATTCTTCCACAGATGCAGCAACAAACTGCATAGAACTACACATTTATATTTATTTTATTTATTAAATTTACAAATTGACACCCCCACCTATGAGGCACCTGGGATGATGTACAATAAAAGCATTAAAACTTCACCAAGAAACCCAGGAGCAAAACAACATATAATACAATCTGAGAACAACATTAAAATGAAAAGGCGACAAAACATTATACAACTTTAAAAGCTTGACTGAATAGAACAGTCTTTATTGCTCATCTGAAGCAAAATAAGGAAGGAGCCAATCTCACTTTTCCTCAGGAGGGAATTGCATAATCAGGGTGCTGCTACCAAAAAGGCCCTGCCTCAAGTACCCTCCAAACTAGCCTCTCTATGTGGTGGAACATAGAATAAGGCTTCCGATGATGATAGTAAATTATGGGTAGGTTCATATGGAAGGAGGTGGACCTTCAGATATCCTGGTCCCAAATTGTTTGGGGCTCTGTAGGTAAAAACCAACATTTGACTCTCAGGTCATGTGGAACAGATAAGTGGTGTTGGGGTGGGGCCACAATGAGCGAATTTGTAAGGTGGGCCCCAAAGTTCAGAGTTTGAGAAATGCTGAGCTAGATGGCGATCACAATGAATAGTGAAGACACAGGTCTTGTTTATACATCTGCCTGGTAGGAGGAGAATAAGGCTCTGGCTCATATATTCCCTTACCTATCTCTCATTCACCTCCACCCCACCCTACCTCCAGCTAGGAAGCAATAAGAACCTGTACAGTACTGGGTTTATCCATACCCAGGGTATAAACTTTATATACTACAAAGGGTTCAGTGTTTCCTGGGTACAGATAAACCCACTATATATACTGGTTTCTCTACCTGAAGAAAGGAGAGAGAAGGGCAGGGTGAAGATGGGGGAGGCTAGAGTAAGGGCAGGATGAGCCTGCGGCTCACCTAACCTCATATACCAGGTAGAAAAATGCTTGTCCTGGCAGTGACTAGAGCAGGGCTCTCCAACCTTGGGTCCCCGGATGTTGCTGGCCTACAGCTCCCAGCATACCCAGCCAGCATGGCTAATGGCAAGGGATTCTGGGAGCTGTAGTCCAGCAGCATCCGGGGACCCAAGGTTGGAGAGCCCTGGACTAGTGTGATCCAATATACAAAGAACAGGAATATGCTGGTATAAGTCTGCAAACTCCTTCACCTGTGCTTACATACACCCCAAGGAAAGTTGTTGATCTTGGATAATAAGACCCCTTCTCTTGCCTGAGTTTCAGGAGGACTAAATGAAATGTATCAGCCATATCATTATATGGTTCTCAGAATGGCAGGAACAATGAGAAGCCAGTGTGGCATAGTGGTGAGAGTGTCGGGAGATCCGGGTTCTAGTCCCCCGCTTGGCCATGAAACTCACTGGGTGACTTTGGGCCAGTCACAGACTCTCAGCCTAACCTACCTCACTGGGTTGTTGTGAGGATAAAATAGAGAGGTGGAGGAGGATTATGTAAGCTTGGGTTCCTTGCAGGAAAAAAGGCGGGGTATAAATATAATAAATAAATAAATAAATAAAAATAATAATAAACTCCCCCTCCCTCAACTGGGATAACAATTTAGCCTGTACATTTAAATTAAGTGGCATCAACCCACAAGTATCTCTTCAGATTTACCTAGAAATTAGAAATGATTTTATCCAAGTGGAGACTAGGGATTGAGCAATTTTTTGGGTTAGCTATTCCATTCGTTTTTTGTTATTAAAACCTCATTTGTTTAATTATTAAAACCACAACTACTTTCAATATTATTTCATTTCTTTTTGTTATTCTCATTAGTTGTTTCTTGTTGCTTTCAATGAGGGACCTGGCTTCTCTTCTACTGCCTCTCACATCTGTGTTTTTCATCCAATTGGCATGAAATTGTTAGGCTTTCTACTATCCTTCCAAGGGACTAGACCTTCAAAATTTCAAATGGATAAAGAAAAGGTCCCTATTTTGTTGGCAGTTTTAAAGGCATACAGCCAGATCACACTGAGTCAGCCAAGCACAGCACGGCTCCTGACAGTCACCCCCAAGTGCTGCTTGGACACTTTCGGGACAGCTGTCAGTGGCGCTCACCCAGCAGCCACTTGGCAAGAGTGGCAAGAATTTCTTGAGGCTCTTGCCAAGTGGCTCTGTAGCTATTTGGGTTACCCCTGGGGTTGCCATTGACAACATGGTAACCCCAGGGGTGGCTACCAAACCCTACAACAAGCCATGTGCTGTCAGAGTGGCGTATAAGCCCAGAAGCTGGGCTTATAAACCACCCAAATAACCAGAGGTGGGTTCACACAACACAACCACCCCCTTGGGAGTTGTCGTGTCGTGTGAACCCAGTAACTATTAACTAATCTCTCTCTCTCTCTCTCTCTCCCTCACACACACTGCAATCCTACACGTCTACTCTGAAGTAAGTAAATGCAATAGGGCTTAATCCCAGGTAAGTGGCTATAGCAGTGATGGCGAACCTTTTTGAGCCCGAGTGCCAAACTGCAACATAAAACCAACTTATTTATTTTAAAGTGCCAACACTGCAATTAAACCTGAATACCGAGGTTTTAGTTTTAGAAAAACAACTCATACAGTTGTCCGAACTAATTAACATCTTTCGTCTTAAAAGAAAAACACAATAACAGAGCTTTCAATGATACAAACAGTTTTTTGCTGGAAAAAAAATCAACTCAAAAAATTATTATAGTACTACATTGTACACATAGCCTGAAGGGAATTTATACAAACTTTTTAAATAATTAGGCACATGCATTTTTGGATAAGGGATTCTCAACTTGTAATATGATTATATGCCAGACTGAAATTGTATGGGGCAAGCTTTACCCTGGGTCCTTTCCCTGCTTCTACAGGTGTCGGATTAGTAAAAGTAAAAGTCAACCTGTACTAGGATGAGCAAGATAAACAAGAAAACTAAACGTGCTTAACACATTTTAAACACTTTATGTCTTGGACTGCAAACACTGCATTAGGTAAAAGTCTGCATTGGGCATGCTTTTGCACAATTAATGTGATTTTTGCTATTGCATGCATGCTGATAATTTGTCAAACCTTGGCTTATACTCCATTAGTTTGAGAGCAACACATGCAGCACTCAGGTCAACTGTTAGGGCTTTACATCCAAGCCATGCTCTGTGCATCATTCTTCAAAATCTTTTAAATGTGATAACAATGTAGAAAAGAATTCTGTAACAGGAATTCTAGAATAAAATCATTCTGTTCCACACTGTGAGAAAGAACAAAACCATTAGTGTTTTGCAGAAGTGGACAGTCTTTTCGCAATCTGGTGACCAATGGCTCGAGTGCCCACAGAAAGGTCCCTGCGTGCCAGCTGTGGCACCCGTGCCATAGGTTCACCATCACTGGGCTATAGGATTGCAGCCTAAAACTATAAATGAAAAATAACTAAGCATGAGGGAATGGGAAAGGCAAGAAAACAGTGTAGGATGGACTGAACATGCTTAAAGGAACTGTAAGAGTAACATCAATAGTAACGAAGAAAACAAACAGGGCTCATTTGTTCAAATTTTTCATTCATTATGAAATGCATGCACATACCTAGTAGGGACTAATAAAACATTTACAGGAATACCCTGTAAAAATTTGGTCTCTTTACTGAGGTCACTATTTCCCCTTGGGATGCTCAGCCCCACAGGGGTTTGTTCCAGAGCAGTTGTACTTCAAATTTTAATTTGCCTTTGTAAGGCTTTTCACAGATGTATGTGCTCCATTATGGTTTCTATCTTTAGCAGGCAATACAAATTACATTGAAGAGGAAGGGCTCATTTCCTAACGAACAGATTTGAGGAGGGGACACCATTTCTCAAGCGGTTGCTTTTCAACTTTAAGTTTACAGAAAATGAAAAAGATCTGAAAGGAACTCTTGTGTATGCATTTGAGTCCTGCTCTTCCAAGCACTCGTTTCTACATACTTCACAAGAGACTACAGTGCTTTGTATCATATTTGCAGCAATTATGAGATTTGTTATTCAAGACTGAAGGAGAAGAGATCTCAGTCCAGAGTTCTCTCCCTAGCCACAAGGTCAAGTTGCCTTAAACCTTCTTCTGCCATCAGTCCCACACCTGTGAGCCCTCAAGCCCCTGTACCTGTGCAAAGTAACATGAGTAAAGCCTAGCCTGCGTCAATATCTTTACAAAACAAGACAAGAGGTTCACATTAGAGAAGATTTAGCTGGCTCGGCGCAGCAGCATTTTCTTTGATCTCTCCATCAGCCATTCAGAGTTAACAAAGGTCAAAAGTGCTCAACTACCTATGTGGCTCTAGGCCACGGCAATAAAAGGGCATTCCCATCTTCTTCCTAAGAGAGAGATGACAGACTGAAGATGCATGCGAAGCACTTATTGTACCTCTATGTAGACATGTCAAGTAAGAATAGATGAAATCAAAAGGATCTTACAAAGCAGACGGAGACAAATAGATGTTCCAACGGTGTGGGAATGTTTTGCTGATCACCATATGGTAGGATCCACATGGAAGTCTTGCTTAAATAAGTCTGCTGCATGGTAGACTCTGGGAGTTTTCCCACGTGAAGTTTAAATCAATGTTGGGCCTCTTTCATGCTGTTTGTGCCAACAACTGACTCCTTGTGGAGGAGAAACTTTTTATAATATAATTGTAGGTTTGACTGGTCATGTTATAAACCCAATTGAAGCAAGAAGCCTCAGAGTCTCATATATAAAAACTGCACCCACAAGCGCCCATCTTGTCATCTGGTCTGTCAGTAATACTTTGCAGAGCCCATTGTGCAACAGAACCATTCAGATAGCAGTGAGGCTGGAGAAGTGTGGACTCTTCGAGAATCTGTTTTCAGATGTTGCAAAAATCAACACACATAAGTTAGCTGCCTCCTCACTAAAACTCAGACCTGCTTTGGAGTTATCTTGTGATCTGAAATAACAATGTTAGTATTTGTTTAGTAGCTTAGAATTTTCAAATAATTTCACATACAGTAATCCTTACAACAACTCTTCTTTTGGGGGGGGGGGAGAGGCAATAGCCCAGTGCTGGAGCACCTGCTTTGTATGCAGAACCCAGGTTCAATCCCTGGCACCTCCAGCTAAGAAGAGTCAGATAGCAGGTGATGAAAAACACCTCTGCCTGAGTTCCTGGAGAGCTCCTGCCAGTCAATACTGGGCTAGATGGACAAATAGTCTGACTCCGTCGACTTATGTAATTCTGTTAAGGTAGGTCTATTATCCACAAACTACAATTTGGGAGAGATGGTGGTAGAGCCGAGACTGAGAAAAATTGGCTTGTCCAAGTCCATGTAGAGAGATTGTGGTGGAGGCAAGAGTTGAATCAGGGACTCCCAGCTCACACTCTTAGCTACCACTTCATATACTAGTATTCCTTTAATCATAAACATGGCAATATACTTGATTGCTTTTGGGCATCCACTCTTGAAAAAAACATAGAATGACTAGAAGGAGTCAGTTGCACAGCTGTAAATGCATTCTGATTTTCTGAACTTAGACTATAGTACATGGGTGGAGAACCTTTCTGCCCCTGAAGGCCACATATGGTGGTGGTTCAGGGTCTGCCGCCCAGCAGTGGCTGTGGCCAGAACCAGTGGTGGTGGGGGCACAAGTTCTTCTTTCTTCCTTCCTTCCCTCCCTCCCTCCCTCCCTCCCTCCCTCTCTCTCTCTCTCACACACACACACACACACTCTTTCCCCCTCTCTCTGTCCCTCACATATCAACACATACACACACTCCCACCTTACTGTAATAACTCCCTCCGTTACCTCCGCTCTATGGGAGGGTCTTCATTAAGAGCCGAAGCCTCTCCTCCCTGGGCAGGGAAGGCTTTCCTCTCCTTGCTAGGAGAGGAGAAATCGCTGGCTAGGGCTGATAGGAGTTGTAGGCCAAAACATCTGGAGTGTCACAGGATGCTCAGCCCTGTCTTAGACAATTCTATCTAAGAAATTGTGCTAAGTTAGTGACCTGTTCCACATGACTTTTATGACAATGAAGTAGATAAAGAATGGTAACCACTGTACAGACTAAAAGTGCTTTCAAAAACCAATATGGCCCAGTAATAATTTAGCACTCTAAGTTCTGTTTGTTTCTTCCACTGAAATCAATGAGACATAAATTGCTTAACATTGTTTACAATAGGGCACACTTTTTTTTCATTATAAACTGAATGCATTATATATTGGATTTTCAGATTATAGCTGCACTAAGGATTTTTTTACACTGACTGCTGTGGAGAACACAGTACTTCTAAATACGAAGGACTTCTAAGAAAGTAGTGTTTTTATCTTAATACAGACATGGACAAGAAAACTATTTTTAGTTCATCCATCCTCTCCTGTTATGGACATGGGTATGTGCATGCATACAAACATTTGTAGAAAATATCTTGATGCCTAAGCTTTTACACTGAGTAAATTGTAGCTATCTTTCCAAGGTTATGTTGGATTAATATTTTAGCTTCAATCAATGTCCCCTGGCAATAACTGAATGACAATGTCTGCTTCTATCAATAGTAGATGTGGGATTCTAATAAGCAGTTTTGAGAGGGATTTCATTATGAAATTGCATGAGTCTCCAGTTGATACAGAATAGGTCAAGAAGAAATGTGTCTTTATTATTATTAGTATTAGTATTATTCTGTCAATCTAGATTCAGGATACTTATACCAATATTTTCCTTTTTCATATAATGCAACACCAGGTTTCAAGAGGCTAGTCTGTTTAATGGGGAGAGGAAATATACAGAGGTTACCCACGGACTCCCCCCCCCCATACAATTGATCAAAATGAGAACCAGCGCCAGGCCAGATGAAACCTCCCCTTTTCCCAGTTGAGTACTCCAATACACAAATAGTGTTGCCAGGGAAAGGTGAATACAGTAATACCTTGGATTGCAAGCATAATTCGTTCCGGAACCGTGCTTGTAATCCAAAACACTCTTATATCAAAGCGAGTCTCTGGTGGGCGTGAGCGGGGCCGATTTCGGCCCGCTGGAGGCGAGCGGTTACATCCCTACATTGCAAGACGTCACTTGTTTATCAAGTCAAAATTTATTTAAAAAATTTGCTTGTCTTGCAAAACACTCTCAGACCAAGTTACTTGCAATCCAAGGTATTACTGTACACGTTTCTTTGGGACATCACTGTAGCAGCAAGCCAGATGAAATTGACTTTAATCATTCCTTATCAGCTAGTAGATCAATGGCTGAACCATCCCACAACCAGGGCTGTGGAGTCGGAGTCGAAGGAAATTTTGGGTACCTGAAGTCGGAGTCGGCAAACAATGCACCGACTCTGACTCCTACTAAATTTAGATTGGAATTAAAAAAAAAAAAAGACAGCCTTTTTAGGCCTAAATGGAGAAATGGCAAAAAAAAAACTTGGTGTTTCTCTGGAAAGAGAAAGTATAAGGAAACTTATAATTGAGGAGGCCAAATGTAAAAAGAAAGTTCTGAAAGGACGTTTTGTCTTCCTTAAAATGGATGCATGCACACGTCACAGAGTCAATTATTTCGCCATTAATGTTAGATTTGTGGATGAAAACAAAACAATAACACGGACCCTCGGATTAAAGGACACTCAGGCACATCACACCAGTGATTACCTTCAGAAGTTAGTGGAGGGTGTTCTAGAAGATTTTGAAATTAAAAAGGAACAGATTTTATGTGTTGTGACAGATAATGCTTCTAACATGTTGAGCACAATTGAGAAGATGAACGCAGATGAAGAAGGTAACAAACAGATATTAGAGTTAGAGGAAGACAGCTCTGCAAGTATTGGAGAAAGTTTAGAAACTGAAGAGAATGCTGACATTTTTTTAGACAACTTTGTTGAAGAAGCATTGAAGCTTGCTACTATTCATCATATGCGATGTGCTGTTCATACACTGCAACTTGCCATAAGAGATGGATTAAAAGATCGCCATGCAGCTACACTAATTGGCAAATTACGGCAAGTAACTGTTGCAGCCAGGGCCCCGAAAACAGATGCAATTTTGAAAAGACGTGCAGGAAAAGGAGCCATTTTACAACTCGCTGGGGAAGCACTTATTTAATGGTGAAGCGTTTGCTTGAACTTAAAAGACTTCATAGAAGAAATGGACAATGAAAATCTTGCATTAATTGAAAGCCAGTGGACACAAACAAAAGAGCTGGAGAACCTTCTTTCTCACCCCTTCACTGTCACCAAGAGGTTGCAATGTGACGATCTAACCCCGGGTAAATTCCTCTTGGAATGGAAGAGCTTGTTATATCGCCTGAACAAAAATGGAGGGTTAATAGCTGAGGGCATTGCATCTTCAATGATGAAAAGAGAGAGTCTTTTGCTGGAAAATGAAATCTTGTTAGCGGCTATTTATGTCGACCCAATGAGCCGACTTTTGTTGAACAGTGAACAGACTGCTACTGGGAAAAAGACCCTCTATGATGTAGCAGTTCGCATGAAGGGATTACGACCTGAAATACCTCCACAGGAGGATGAAGTTCTTTTAAGCAATAGTGGTAACTCAGGATCATCTTCTTCAAACGAAGAATTAGACTTTGATTCCTTCTTAGACAAAATGGAAGTTGCTAAACGAAAGCGACGTCGCATAAGCGTTACAGAACCAGTAAATGTCCAAATAAAAAAATTCCAACAGGAGTTTTATAAAGCACTAAAAGAAGTTGAAAAGTATGATCGCTCATCAGAACTTACTGTTGAAGAAGCCATCCTTGTTTATCCAGAGATCGTTAGTGATGTGGCCACAATAGTTACTGCAATGCCACCCACCCAAGTCAGTGTCGAAAGATTATTTTCAGCCCTAAAAATAATAAAGTCTGACTTAAGAGCCTCTATGAAAGAGGATCTGGCAGAGGCAATTCTCTTCCTTAGAACTCTACATTGAATTGATTTGCATTTGCTAAGCCTATAACTACATTTCAAGATTAATATAAACCATTTCTAGGTTTTACAGATTTTGTTTTTGGTTCATATAGATAAGCTTTGTTTTTGTTATAAAACAACCAAATAATGTGGTTTGTATTTTTGAACTGGTAAAGTTCCTGTTCCTGATGTTTATGCCTGCTGCTACTATCCAGCCACTTGATTAATTAAATTAATTTTAAAAAATTACGTAATAAAACTTTGTTGTTTTCATTGTGTTTGTCTTTTGCTTAAACTGTTCAATATAGTAGACTGTTGGCTTCCCAGCCAGTAGTCCTGTGGTAATGACATGTATGTTGCCTTTCTTTCCTTCAAGGAATGTATAAAATACATTCGCATATTAATACAGAGGAGTCGGAGTCGGGGAGTCGGAGTCGGAAGTACAAAAAACTGAGGAGTCGGAACATTTATCTACCGACTCCACAGCCCTGCCCACAACAGAAGAGAAAATGTTCTCAGATGCCTGAAAAAACTTTCATTTTTCCCAATGCATTTCAGAAAGGACGTCCCTTCCTTAGGGGTCATTTGGAGAAAGTGGCTCTTGAGGAAGGAAAGTCCTTTCCAAAATGCATTGGGCATAACAAAGTTTTTTCAGGCACCTGAGAACACTTTCTATTTTGGGACACATAAGTGCCTTTCCCTCTTGCTGTTTCCTTGAACCATCCCACACACATCTGAACTACAGGAATGCTGGAGCAGCTCACCCAACCCCTGGAATCAGAGCTATCTGGGCCCTCTCTAATTGTTTTTTTACAAGAATTAAAACCAACTGCAGCATGAAAGCAAGTGTTTATATCACAAGTAAGTATATAAATGGGAAATCCCAGTTTGCAACTTCAACAGACAACGTGTCTGTTCTGCGGGAACACCCTTGATATGCAGACGTATAACATTTGCATGATGGGAAGGGGGCGGAAGGCACAAGGTTGGTGAAGGCTGCTCTAGGATGCGCGGATGCATGCTGTGAGGTTCAAAAAAGTTCCCACCTGCACTGTTCAGGGATGTTTGAGGGGGAGAGGAAAGGAAAAAGGAGCCAGGACACTTTCCCACTGTCCAGAATAGCATACCCTCCCCTGCAATATATGGCTATAAATGCTCCGTTTGGGGGCTGGCAGTCCTCTAGCACTATACAGCAGAGCAGGGAAAGACCTTTTGGGCAGGGGGTAAAGGTATCTTTTATCCCTTCCCACAGTGCTGGCTGCAGGTTTTTGAGGGGCAAGATACCCTCCATAGGCCCCCTTCCTCAGTGAGCCTTCCTTCTGACGGCCACTGTCACTTTTACCTATTGCTCCTCATCCTCTCTCTCATCATTGCTCCCACTTGCTTGCTTGACAGGCAGAGAGCCAGCGAGCTAGTAGGCAGTGGCATCTGCTGCTCCTCCTTCTCACCGCCATCGGTGTCTGGGCCAGAGCAAGAGGCAGGTGAATAAGCAGGTTGCAATGGTGAAGAGGAGGGGCAACTCCAGGGGCTTTCGTCAGTGGGCCCTTGCTAGGGCTTGGGCGCCTGGCAGGTGCCCAGCCAGGCCTGCCCTTGACAACGACCCTGCCGGAAATTCCCCCACCCCTCTCCTGCAAAATCTAAACAGCACTACAAGTCTCCTTTTCTAGGCTGACTGGAACCCTGAACTGGAGCATTCTTCTTAGGGGTGGGGATACACCGCCAATGTTTTGTTGCAGATCCCACTTGTTTCTTCTTACTTTAACTTCCCCTCTTTTTTTCAAAATGCAGCAACCATTCGTTGACAAAAATATGTTAGCTTTTCCCTCTTTATCTTATGAAATGACCCCTCCCTCTCCCCAAAATAAACCAGGTCAAATCAATGTTTTGTCATTCCACTATTAAAACACAATTTTAACAACTGCTTTAAATGACAGAGGCATCTGTGCAGAAATAACACTACATGTTAAGTCTCCCCTTGGGGACACTAACCTCCTTTAATAAAACTACTGTAATGACAAGACCCTATATATCAACAGTCTTTAATACAGAAACATATGATCCAATCTTCTTCCACAGCTTGAGAGCTAATGCAAAGTGACAGATCAGTGGAAGGTAAAAATCCAGGATACCCTTTCCGTGCAATCTTAAGTAGGCCAGCTTTAAATATTTTAAAACAATGCCAAGACATCCAACAAAAAGTTCCTTCCTTCGTAGTGCCTCCCAACTTGAAGCTGGGGGAATGCAAGAGAAAAAGCTGAAATTTGAATGTTCCCTTTTGTAGAACATTATCACTGCTGTGTTAATCGGTCATACTAATCTAAGCAAAACATCTGCCTGTGGAATAGAAAAAGACTTCCAGTCATCAGTTAGGTTATGATGTTGGTTAGTAATACTGCTGCTGCAAAAATATCAGCATCCTATTCAGAAGGTCCACTCCATTACATTAACTAAGCCATCTTTAAGTTTGCAAATTCATTTTTAAAGGGCATATGTATTTACATGATCCAGAAACAAAGGAATTCTAAGAATTCAGGACTCTTATAATTTTTTTTAATGACATATACAGATTTGCTCAAGGTTTATAATCATGTCTCTCAGCTCATTATCTACACCATATATGGCCTGGTTCACATGACCACAGCAGGGGAACAAGCCATGGTGGCTTATTTCCCCTGCCGCGCATGCCGGTCGCGTGTCCCAAGGGATTTGCATAATTACCTTGCCGGCATGGCTTGCTGGGTCATGTGAACCCAGCAAGGGTAGCCTGCAGTCATGGTTAACAAGCTACACAGAACCCATGGGCTGTTCTAAGGTTCTGGGGTGCCTTGTTAACCATGGCAACAAGCCACCCTCACCCAGTAAGCTGTGCTGGGAAGGGTAAATATGCAAATCCCCCTGGCATGTGATCGGAACGTGCAGCAAGGGAAATAAGCCTCCGTGGGTTATTTTCCCCTGCCATGATCATGTGAACCAGGACACTGTCTTTCTTACAATAATTCTGAAAAGTGGCAGTAGAAGATGTTTTCCATAAAGAGGTTAATGCTGTCATGTGAGGTTTTCTGCACCAACAATGCATCCAGGCCTCTGTGTACTTATTATGTTCAAATAAGTACTAACTCTGCACCACATCTTGCAACCCAAATTTTACATTAAAAAAACATGCAGAACATGGTGCACATGATGCACATTATGCAGATCTGCATAACTGATTCTGCTGTTGCAAGTCCTGGGAAAAGGCATGAGCTATGTATGACTCTGAAACCTCTATCCACTAACCACAGTAAAATCCTACTAAGCCCTACTTTGGCTTCTTGGGATTTTAGCAGACATTTCCCACATATCCTTGCATTCATAATGACAAGAAACATGGTTTGGTTTGGTTGCAAACCATTATCAATTTCTATGCTTGCAGCATGCTGTAGCCACGAAAAACACTCAGGATCTTCAGCTGCTGTTTCCACCTTATGATCACTTTTATTTAACACACAAAGATATGCTTTGCAACAGTACCAATCAATCAGAATAAGAATTCATCACAGAAGCTCTTTATTTCCCTGGACTCACATAGAGGGGAGCTTGTCAAGTTTCTCCAGCATGGTCCAATGGACAGAACAGCCTGGATTTGGGCCTGGGAGACTGAAGTTCAATTTGAATTCAGCAAGAGACTCATAAGATGTCATTTGCCTTGGGCAAATCAAGTTCTCTCAGTCTTTCCTGCTCCCCAAAATGTAACATGAGAACATGAGATTGTACAAGTGTGGAAATGACAGTAAGGCATTTCACACATTACAAGAGATCTATAGAAATGACTGGGAAAATGCATGCAAACACACACTAGCGCTCTCTCTCTCTCTCTCTCTCTCTCTCTCTCACACACACACACACACACAATAGCAAATAAAAGAAGACTGCATTATAGTATTGTAAAACTTTCCCCCATGCTCTGCTTTATATACAATCAACTTCTAAAAGTTTGTTTTAGTATTTGAAAGTAAAGGGGGAAAAGATCACAATGTGAAGTTAAAAATGACAGGAGCAAAAAGGAAAACTTTGTTGTGCACTATAAATCTAACAGAGATGTGCTGCATTACAAAAAGCTACAATACTGATTTATTGACCATTTGTAGAAGCAATATTGAATTTTTCACCAGCTAGTATTTTATTGGCAGAGATCATGCTATTAATACCAGGTCTGGCAGCTCCAATTATTTGATGAGTCTAATGCAGTAAAAATTTGGGAAGGGGATACTATAGGTGAGAAAGTCAGCTCAACCACAGAAATTTTAATTAAAGGTCTTTCATAAATAGTGTCTTTCTATTTAAGCTTTTTCTATGTATATGTTGTCATCTAGGTTTTCCTTTAATTGCTTTTTAAAAAGCTACTACTGCCATTTCTCATTCCACGTGAAGTTCAAACATGAATCTTTAATGACACATACCGTACCTAGCTACTGAATAAGGAGATGTACAACTTGCTCCAATTTCTCTTCTATGCATAAAATATCTACAGTAAGTATCAGCAACTGGTAACACCTAAAAGGAGGCGTGAAGCAAAAGGAGTGTGTGGAGACTATGGTGGCCTTGGAACTCTCCAGCTGTCCACACTGGGTGGTTGTGATGAGAGGTCCGGCCTAGCAGCTTTTATCCCTTCTTCAAAACATCCCACCAGTAGAGCTAAGAGCAGCAGGTGCGCAAGAGGACAGATTAGCCATTTTCCCTTCTTGCCAGGCTGCTCAGAATCCCTCCACCTTCCTATTTTCCCAAGCAGCTTGGGAAAGATGGTTCTGAAAAGACAAATGAAGGTAGTTGTGAGGGAAAAGTTACACAGTCTGGCTAAACTGGCAGCTCCTGTGGTGCCTTTTCATTAAACAAAAAAAATATAAAATCAGATTGTTCATGCCTCTCCTGTGCTTTGACCCACAGGAACTAATAACAGCATGGGGACTGGTTGTAACTGGAGAAACTGGTCCTATTTATTTTAACCGGGATACATTAAATTGGGGGTCAACCAAGCTGTAAAGCATGTAATATGAAGAAAGATTAAAAGGAACTGGATATATTTAGAGAAAGGAATTGGATATCAATCTTCAACTATTTAAAAGGGTTCCACAAAAGGAGACAGGTGCCTTTTGTTCTTTATTGCCACAGACAAGCAGATAAAAAAGGCAGTAGGTTACATTATAGGAAGGCAGACTAAGATTAGATCAAAATTGCATTACTAAGCATACCTATTTTAGCAAATCCTATTTAAGGCAGGATTTCTGAACAAATCGTGCACTTTGGGTTAAAAGCTCCAAACTGGCCATACAGTGATAATGCCTAAATATTTCCTGATATGGATTCACACACACACACACACACACACACACCTCTTCCTGTTTTAAATAAATGAGTTTTTAATGCATATACTTTTCAGTTATAAACAAGTATTCTCTATTTCGAGTGAACTTTCCTATTGGTGACAAGGTGCCAACAGAATTAGATGACAAATTGTAATTGAATGTACAGAAACACACAAAACAGGAGTGTAAATGTTCAGAATGAAATATGAAAACCTGTAACACCTCTTTAAATAAATATACATGCAGGTGTTTCATTTTGTATCCATCACTAACCTAATATTAAAACCAAGCATTATTAACTCAAGAATAAACCTGGAAACTTCTTGGTTATGTGTGGAAAGTGGGACTTATATGGGACATAAATGTGGTCATGGTCATGTACCTATTTTACGGAAAAACTCAACTGGAAAGCTGTTTAGGTCGCAATCCTATTGCCATGCCCATAAGCCCCCAAACTCAGACTTACTCAGTGATCTGCACCTCTTTGTCCTCCCACTCTGCATTTTCACTAGACAGACTTTTTTGCCTGTCTTGCTGGGGTGTTTTGAAGGGGGAGGAAGGGAGGCCAGGGAGGCTTCAGGATAGCTCATACTGTATCCTGGCGTCTCCAGTCTCCTCCACTTCCCACCCACCAAAACACCTGCTTCCCCCCCTCTCCAAGAGACAGTCATCTTTCTGTGTCGGCTGTGAGGGGGAGTGGGGGTCGGCGCTCTGATTCCCAGCTCCGAGGTTGGAGTGCTGCCTCTGACCTTGGATCTGGGACTCCAAAATATCTTATGGCCTCTCAGATGCTCCCTTAATGTTTATGGTGTAATTTTACTCTGTGAAGTATATAATGTCACCACTGCTCTTTAAGTTAAAGTATTCCTGTTTAAATTATTTCTGAAACCAGTTTCCTTCATTGTGGTAAAGAGCAGTGCAATCAAAGGTGCTACCGTCTGTAGCACTTCCTTAGGCCTCTGCATGGCTTCTTAGTTACAGTGTATCAGTTCATAGCACAGTCCCTGAGCTTGGCCACGTAGTCCACTTTGGTTAATGTGAAGATCCACCTTTCATCTCCCATTCCCAGTCTGCAGGGTTTGATAACTTTTGGATCACTTGGAAATACCTTTCCCCAAACTGTGCATTCTTTGTGACTATTCTCCAGCAGCCTTTCAAGCAGCATCCTGATGTTGTCAGGGATGTGTTGGGGCTTCTTCAGAAAGGCAACTGTGGCCTCTGGAAATATGTTCCAAGCTAGCTCTCTGCCATTTCCAGTAAAGAACAAGGTGATAGTACACTCAGTGGGCATTGAACCCCACACTTGACAGTGTCCACAAATTAACACAATGTCACTTGTAGAGAACCCTTCCCTGAAGGTTTGAGGTGTGGGGTGGCCCAAAGCTTACTGTGGGGGGCACACCTCCAGTTCTGCATTCATTTCCACATATACTGGGTATTATTGGCATGGGGTGGATGACTTCCTTGACAATGTCTTGTGCGCCAGTAAAGCACTGGACTGGACTCAATGCTGCGGCATCTAATAGAGACAAACTCTCCTGGAGGTTTAGGTGTATTATTTGGGGTGGCTCAAAGCTTAGTTTGGGGTGTACACATCCCAGTTCCTCATACATTTTTAGTAGATTAAGTCTTAGTTCCATGGGGGTGCCATGCTTGAAAGTGCTTTGTGCCCAAATGAGTTGGGCTGCACATGATGCTGTGAAGTCTTGTAAAGGTCACTCCTCTGGAGGTCTGGATAGACCAGTGCTTTTTGTGGGGGGCATAGCCCCAGCTCCTTATTCGTTGTTGTTTTTTAGCACATTTGGTATGTATGTATTTCTTTCATTTCTATACCACCCAATAGCCGAAGCTCTTGGTGCACAACAGTGCCTAAAACAAGGCTGAGATACAATAAAACAGTCATAAGATTATTCTACAATAAAGATATTAAACAGTTTAAAAGATTTAAAAACAATTTGGCCAGAGATAACAATATTTAATACAGAACAGACCTGTTATGAATACCTGACATGCATGCCCCATCAAGCCATTAAAAACAACCCTAGATGTTCTTAAATACCTCAGCACAGAGGGCTGTCTTAACCTGGCACCAAAAGGATGAGAAAGTTGGTACCAGGCAGGCCTCAGTGGGGAGAGCATTCCACAGTCGGGGGGCCACCTCTGAGAAGGCCCTCCAAGCCTCCCTCAGAGGAGGCACTCGGAGATGTTGAGCATAGTGTCCAGGTAGATTGCGGTTGGGAGAGGCGTTCCATCAAGTATTGTGGTCCCAAGCCAGGCATTATTGGTTGCCATGCTTGACAATGTCTTGCACCCCAACAAAGCATTGGGCTGGGTGCAAAGCTGTGACATCTCATATAAGCCACACTCCCTGAGGTTTGGCCATATGCTTTGGAGAACACCCCCGCCCCAGTTCCTTATTCATTTATACATATTTTGGCTATTACTGACATGGTGGCAGTATGTTTGACAGTATCTGGTGCCCATACAAGGTTTTGGGCCAGAAACGATGCTATGGGAACTCATAGAGGACACTGTCCTGGAGGTGTGGGTGACCACACAAATCACTCTGGGCCTTGCACTCCTCCCACACGCTCTGGTGCTGCCTTGAGCAGGTTGCTTCACCTTGCTGCATGGCAGGGCCGACCCTGGGTAAGATTTATACAAACCACATGATTGCTGCAGGTCAGTCACCTCTTTTCCATCTCTTGGGGGTTTAGACCTTTCTAAGAATCACATTCAGCATTATTAATCAAGTATGGTAAGATTGTTTTGTCCGGGCTCATGGTCTAAAAGCCAGAATAATACATTTGTCTTTCCCTTGCCCCCCAGGGGGCACTGTATAGTGAGATCCATATTTAAAAAATTAAGTAAACAAGTTTGACAAATTTCAGGCTTTTAACCCAAAGTGCACCATTTTCGGCTTAACTGCACCACTATCTGGAAGCAAGTCCCACCGAAATAGTTGGACTTCATTTCAAGTAATCATTGTTGGGACTGGACTGTGATGTCCCAGTCCCCAGAACAAGAGAATGGAACCAATAGTGCGATGTCTAAATTGACAAATTGTGGCTTGTGATCAGATAGTGAACTCGACTCAGAAACCACGGTTTGAGAAAATCAGGGTTCCTAACCACATGGAGAACCTCCATGGATGCAGGAGGCTCTTCTCTTCAGACCATCACCCTCCACGAGTACAGGGCAATGGAAACAAGTGAAGGGATGGCGGTGCTCTTCTCACACATTGACTCTACACTGATTCAGAATGACTGAACAGGGCTAATAGGTCCTGCAAATGTTGGATTCTGCTTTTAAGGCCTCACCATCAATTAAGAGAATTCAATTCCTCAGTATTATCCCAAACCTTGTTAAAGAGCCTTGGGATATCACTAATGAAACATAAGCAACACATATTTATTTTTTAAAAATGTGTGTTCTGCCTTTCCACCAAATGGGCTTCTGACCAATGAGTTTCTGGTAATGCCTGATTATTGCAGCAAGCATGAGCAAACTCTTTCAAAAATGTTAGTTTACTTCTACTTGCCAGAGATTCAATTTGCAATGGGCATCTTGCACCCATCATAATGTTTTAACTCCTTGTGTCCATACTGACAGATAAAATTGGACACTTCAGCCTAAAGCCAATTTAAGGACAATTCTTCTTCCAAACTAGTATGTCATCTTATGGATTTTCTAATAGGGCCTGATGAATGTAGCCTCCTGGCTTCATGAAATGCATTTTCTCTGGCCAGATCTTAATTCATGTGGACACGTGGGCCATTGTGCTTGAAATTGGCAAGAGACAACAGATCATCAGAGAAAGGAAGTACACTGCCCAGAGGACTTTGACAATTGCATCAGAGACAAGCAGGCTGGCATAAAACAGATCTTGATAAATTTTTAAGGACCACCCTCTGGATTTTAGTCACAGGAGACTGAGATAATGTGCACAGCTTTTTAAAATATGCATTATTGAAACGGGTCTGTCTAGCTCTGAAATGCAGAAAATTCTCACCAAAATAACAAAAGAAAAACCTTCCCTACACTTGCTTCATTTAAACTAAGTTTTAATTCCTATTTTTCCACTGCAACAGAGATGGTCTAGTCACTGTACGAATTAAAAAGTAAATCCAAATAATGTGTTATAATTTAAAAATTAGTGATAAAAAGAGAAGCGTAATCAAACACTATATAAGGTGTCCTCCTTGGTTAATAACTTTAGCTGTTAACTTTTTGCAGAAATTGATCACTACTGCTTTAGATTTCTCTTCCACAAAAATATGTTGCCTGATCAAACATGGAAATTTTATTTTAATGCCCCTACAGAAAAACAACAGCACACAATGACCAGCAGTGTATGTGTTTCTTACACATAAGGCCATAATAACATGAAACAAACAACAATACAAATTTCTAAAACATTTAGCTACCAAAGATAGGTCAAGAGCAGCCAATTTTCAAATTATGTGTACCAAAAAAATACTTTTGAGCAAGTGGCAAAGCATACCTTCCAATATTTCACTAGGCTAAAATAGGGACACACATGTAACACACCCATTCTCAGTCTAAGGGTTGCCGCCCATGGCCTCCCCTCACCAATGTTCCTGAAAGCTCTACCCTTTCTGCTGTATCCATTTACCCTGCAATAGCTTGTTCTCCCACCAATTCAAAGGCCAAGGGGGCATTTTTTGGATTGAAAAGATACAATAGCAATCCATGGTTGTTCCATAATACATTGGACAACAGTTCAGAACACAGCTCGGCACGTAAAATGGCGTGCATGGTGCCTTAGCACTTATGTACATTAGGAGCAGCCTTCCCCAACCTGGCGCCCTCCAGATGTTGGACAACAACCCCCATCATCCCCAGCCAGCATGGCCCTGCTGACTGGGGATGGGAGTTGTGGTCCAACACATCTGGAAAGTGCCAGGTTGGGGACGGCTGCACTAGAGACATTTCCGGCCCTCCCTACCTCCCCTATTTAACTGCTAGAGACAGAGGAAGGATGCCGATGAACCCTGAAGAAGAACTCTAGCAAATTATACCTAACACACTCCTAATAAAGCATCCCCCAAAAGACAAAAATAAGGACAATTAGGCCATTGATTTACCAGGGAAAGGGAACAGAATACAGAAGTTGTCCCTGTTAAACAAGAGCAGTTGTTAAACAAGGGCACCATCAGACAACTGCTCCTGATTAAGGGCTCCATGGCTGGATTTCTTCATGTGAAAGTGAGGTACTAACTTCCATTAAACAGGTACTAGCTTTCTCAGTTTCCCATTTCTTAAGCACGGATCAAAAGTTTCACTGTGGCCCTTCATCCAGGTTGTTGCTTCACTTCCTCCTCCTTATCAAAGCCTTCCTCCACCCTCTTTAAAAGAAAAGTCTACTATATAGTTATTATACCATTCATTCACAGTAGCTTTCTTCTTCTTCTTCTTCTTCTTCTTCTTCTTCTTCTTCTTCTTCTTCTTCTTCTTCTTCTTCTTCTTCTTCTTCTCGAATTATATCAAAGTTATTGTCTTGTTTTGGGCTGCAGTGCCCTGTTTACATATGGTGTTATTTTAGACAACAAGGAGGAGGAGTATTTATTTATATTTATACACTACCTTTTTTCGTGCAAGAAACGCAAGGTGGCTTACATAATCCTCCTCCTCCTCCTCCTCTCCATTTTATCCTCACAACAACCCTGTGAGGTAGGTTAGGCTGAGAGTCAGTGACTGGCCGAAAGTCACCCAGTGAGATTCATGGCCGAGCAGGGATTAGAACCCGGATCTCCTGAGTCCCAGTCCAACACTCTCACCACTACGCCACACTGGCTCTCAGTACAGCAATTCTCCCTTACTAATCAGAACTAAAGGAAACATGTTTGCATTCAGCAAATTCAGTGAAGAGGGACTGGGTAGCACCCAACTGTCTCTGATTTCCCTGTGTTCAGTTGAATGTCTGCATAAAGCCTACATATGCAAAGGACTCTCTGATTGTTTGGGAGCCCCCCAAAAGTAGGGTTCTGAAATCATGCTGCAGGTGAAACCTGCATAAACTCCCAAGCCAGGGGTGGGGAACCTTTTCCCCATCAAAGGCCACGTTCCCTCAGGGATAATCTTTTGGGGGCCACATGATGATGGTGGGTGGGGCTGGAGCCAGTGGTGGGCAGAGCCAGAGTCAAAATGAGGCAGGGCTACCTTTTCTCACTCTCTCTTTCCAATGCCTATTTATCTCTCCCGCTTCCTCCCCACCCATCGGCTGCCGGAGGATGGAGATATCACGGTTGTCATGGATACATACTCACAATTCACAGAGGTTTTCTGAAATTAGGCCGAAAGCCACATGCAGTCCTAGGACCACATGTTGCCCACCAGCCCCAGTGCAAACTCTCTCGCTGCCCAAGGCGGATGACAACATCTGCTGCTGCACCATGCCCCTTCCCGCTGCTGCCACATCGTTCCCCCTTCCCATCGCACTCTTCAGACTATGTTGCTCTCCACAGAGCCAACGCAGTAAAGGTGGTGCACAATGAGGGAAACGGAGGGCAGGCGACTGCTCCAGAGAGCCCTGCCAGCCGCTCTCTCGCTGTGGCAAATACTACAGTGGGAAAGCAGCTGGCAGGGCTCTCCAGATCACCCGCTGGGCCGTCCTGGTGGGGTGGGGTGTGGCACAATTTGCTGCTCTTCTCACTCCACTGCCTGATGCGGGCACCTCACCCTCATAGGAGAGCTGGCCCTGTTGCCCACTCCTGCTCTAAGCAGACATTAAACTCCACACATGGAGGTCAGAAACAGGGATGGCTTGCATGTTCCCGCGCACATGTATGCACTTTCTCTATGCAGCCATCATCATGTGTTCAAAGAGCTATAGTGAACTTAACTAGAACAGATTAGCTATAATATGGAATTCCCTGTTGTTACTCATTTGTTACTTACATCATTTTGCAAAGACTAGTTTATGAAAAGAAATCCTGGTCAACTTAATTGCCAATCCAAAGCGTTATTGCATGACCAAATGTCTTTTTAAATCATCATTCCCATCAGTTACATCTTCAACTAGTGAAAGGGAACAGCAGCATCAGAAATGAAGGTGACGCCTTGATATTAATCCTTCTTGAGCAACAATGAATCAGGTACACAAAAGATGACAAGAACAGCTTTTAAAATATATTGTGATAATATTTGAATAACAAAAGAAAAAAAATCACTGAGCCCATCTTCCAACTTTATGATGTTTTCTATATTTTCTTTTCATACTATTATTTCCATTATAACCTTTATTTGTGCATGTGTGTGTATCTGAAAATGAACAGCGCTACAGCAGCAAACATGGCCCTGCCCACTTGTGACACACACAAAGTGAGTATACATGCCAGGTGCAGTGTACACAGAGCTACAGGATAAACCAACCTGGTGTAACACAGCTCTTGGTCCTTGCCCAAAGTCTGTCTCCCATCCTACATGCCTGAGTTTCAGCTTGCAACAGCTCCACAAGACCTTCTTACTCAAGGGCAGCACAGCAAGGGATTAAAAAAGAACACCTGTTGGTATTGGAAGTTTTATTTTTGAAAATATATGGAATTACTTTCCATAAATGGCTTTTTGTATTTGTATTGTATGCAACAATTCATTCATAGCTTGGAAGTTTAGAACATAAGAGCACAAGAAGAGCCATGCTGGATCAGACCAATGGTCCATCTAATCCAGCATGCTGTTCACACAGTGGCCAACCAGCTGCCCACAGGATCCTACAAGCAAGATGAGTGCAACAGCACCCTCCTGCCCATGTTCCCCAGCAAGTGGTGTACATAGGCATAGTGGCTCTGATACTGGAGTTTGATAGTTATAGTTTACATAAGAATCTAGATGAATTCCTACACCAATGCAGGGAAGAGCAAACTCTTGGCCCAGCAAAAAGTATACCACATGTATCAATTACTGTCATGCAAACCTATTTAGAGCTCTTACCAAGTTCTACATCCTGATCATCAGTAAGAACAAGAATGATGTTTGGACGGATATTCCTGCGGTCCCTTTGAAATCTTCCCTTCAGACGCTGATTTAATAGGAAAGCTGAACTGTCATCCAGCAAGGATAAGAAAGTTATTATGAATAATCCCACAGCAATGCTACGCTGTGCCATATTGTGCTGATTCTGCATGCTCTTCAAACAAAGGTGAAGGAATGTCTTCTATTTCTTCTTCAAAGGCAGATCTAAGAGAGGGCAAAAAGAGAAAGCAGGTAAGCGTGTACATATGCAATAAAACCCTCAATACATTATATAAATTTTTAATAAAACAAACCTTAAATACTTTAGGATAAAGTCCACAGTATTTCTGAAAACCAACTTATAAATAACTTCACACTCTCTCACCACACCATTTTTTTTATTTTATTTATTAATATATTTTTTAATTTAATTTTTCTTGTGCATGCTAGAAGTAAAAACTTTAAGGACCAATTATAATTTCCCAGCACACATCCATTGCATGTCTTCTAGTATGAAGGCGTGAATTTCCCCTTCATGCTTCAGAGGCTTATCACAACAACCATGCAGCACACAGTAAACACAAATGCCACAGAGTTCACTAGTTACCATAATAAAACACGTCTTCTCTATGGCATTAAGATCAAAAGCTCAGAAAGAGTGTACATTATTTTGTTGGTGTTTTTTGAAGTGTAATAATAAAATTGCAGACCTCTACATGCAATGATTTCTACCAAACAGAGAAATAATCTGAAGCACCGATAGGGAAGTCAATCCACGACAAGCAGTCTACAAGAATCAAGACCTTCGTGGTTTTCTTAATACCTAAGTCTCTTATTTATTACTTACTCATTGTACCATAAACTGTCTAAAGAAACAACAATTAAGGCAAGAATGTAATATACCCAAGTTAATCCCATAACGTTATAGGAAATATCAGCATCAGGCCAAACTCCACCCTGATAGAATGAGATGCATCTCTCCAAGAATTCAAGAAGAAAGTGTGCCTATTTATACCACAACTGAATTTGTTTCCAAGAATCCTGAAAAATGCAGGATGAATTTAGGGTAGTATTACACATTTAATTCTGAACTTCCTGGCTCTGTGGGTGGATGTTCCGTGTTATGTCAATAAGATTTTGGTCATTTTCATAGGGCTTTGGGTTTGTTTTAAAAGGATACAGACTCAGAGGTCACATCTTAGAAAAATTCCCTAGCTGCCAAACACAGTTTTATTGACTACAACTACTTGCATGCACAATGACGTAAACCAAAAGGCAATAGCTATTATTCCCCAGGAGGAAGTAGGATTATCATCTTTTCATCTAGCAAATTGGGCACATTGTGTTAGTGTAGTAAAAGGAATAGAACTTGCAGTGGTGCATGATTCAAATCATTCAGAGGGCTACTTTTATATTTGACTAATTCAAGAAGGCTGCACAACTAGATTAAGTACATAAAAGCATTTTTGTTACATTATCTTAGTATCTTTATTTTAACCCATCCTGTCATTTTAACCATCTCCATTCCAAAGCGTGCTCTCAGTTCTATCACAACCCACGACGTGAGATCATTCAGTTTCCACCCCCATCTCTCAGTAACTTGTAGGTATCTCTGTAGCCCCATTTCCTAGTTACCCCCTTCTCTCTATGCACCCCATAGCACACTCCCCTCTTTGCAATACTACCGGTCCTTCTGAACTCCCATTTCTGTTACCCTAGAATACACTTCTCTGCACTCCAATCTGTTATTCCCTTTGTTTCTTTCTCTATACCCCTCTTTTCTAAGTATCCTCTCTTTCAAGGAAGGGCTTTGGCTCAGTGGTAGAGCATCTGCTTTGCATGCAGAAGGTCCCATCCCAGGTTCAATCCCCGCATCTCTAGGTCACAGAGCTGGGAAATACCCTGGACAGCTGCTGCCAGTCAGTGTAGACCAGCCTTCTCCAACCAGGTGCCCCTCTGGGTTTTGGACTATAACCCCCACCATCCCTGCTCACTGGCCAAGCTGGCTGGGGCTGATGGGAATTGTAATACAAAACATCAGGAGGGCACCAGGTTGGTGATGGCAATAATGAGCTAGATGACGGAGCAATGGTCTGACTCTGTTTAAGGAACAGACCTCTGTTCCTCACTCTCCCCTCTCTCAGCTACAGTCTCTTTCCTCACTACTGTGTTCAGACAACACAATAACCCATACTCAAGGGTTGAGTATGGGTTGAATGAGGGTTGCCACTGAAACGTGGGTTGTTGTTAAAACGTGGGTTATCGTGGTGTCTGAACCCAGCCGAGATAACAAACCATAGTGAACAACAAACCATGGGTTCTCTGCATGGGTTCTTCATGGTTAACAAGCTGAGTTAGCGCAGCTGGGTTCAGACAACATGATAACCGACAGTGGGTTATTGTCTGAGCCCAGTCCATATGTCTCTCTGCAGCCCATAGTAGCACAATCTAAAAACATATACTTCTCAGTTCTGAGCTGTTGATTTTACTGCAAATTGATGCAATCAAATCAATCGATTCAACTAAAGAAATCATACAATTACCGGTAATCTTCTAAGATTTGTTTAATCAGGTGACAGTTCTAAAAATTATGGATGCAGCTCTTAGGCAGATGCTGGGTGAGGAATCCCCCCCCCCCCCGCTCACTTGGGTTTTACACCTCTGCCCTATACAGTCAGCCAAGGAGAAACTATGGGATTATTATAGTATGGAAATGGCAAATCTTTCAGGATGCAGGGGTAAAAACCACAGCCGCCTTAATGGAACAGGAAATCATCTATTTTACCACTTTCAAATGCATTACAGCAGAAATTGGAAACTTCTCCCCCCCCCCCCGAGCCACAACACTAATTTTAAATGGGCAAGTGGGCTACAATTAAGAACTCTTACACATACTGCTGTATGCACAGTGGTCTGTTTTGCTTTCAGCACCAGTTCAGTTGAAACCTATGTGCAGGAGAAAGCTGTCATAAAGAATGGGAGTGACAGAATTTCAGTTTCTTGTTGACCAATTCTTTCTCATTTCCTTTAGCAGACCCTTTCCTGGCTGTAGTATTACACATTTACATGATACTAGGACAGGATCAGCCCAAATTAATGTGAGGGAACACAGCTGCAAGGATCAAGATGGGAAAACTGTTGTTGATTTGATCCAATCCACGAGCCAACCATTACCCACCCCTGGTTTAAAGAAAATATGTAGTAGTACCTGTGCCCTGTTATTGTATTGACTTGCACCGGGAGAAGTGCAGAATGTTCTCTTTTGGGTGAAACTATATCACAAGTTAGGTTTTCATGGCAATCCAGACCCCACACTAAGTGCATTATAACATGCATGAAATGTGTTTTATTACAAATCTGTTGGCTGCTGAAAATTTTTTTGAGGCTAAATCCTGGAAATGTGCAGTTGTAATTGGGACCCTGGAATGTCTTACAAAATTGTGAGATAGTACCAATGGATGCTGATACATATCAGAAAGAGGGTCTGGGCTAACAAAAGGTTGAGAGAGACATGGGCTGGGTTCAGACAACATGATAAGCCACACTCAAGGGTTGAGTATGGGTTGAATGTGGGTTGTTGCTTATCGTGTTGTCTGAACCCAGCCAAGATAACAAACCATGGTGAACAGCCCACAGTTCACAACCCAAAAACAAACCATGGGTTATCTTCATGGGTTGTTCATGGTTAACAAACCATGGTTTGTTATCTCAGCTGGGTTCAAACAACACGATAATCTATGGTTCAACAACAAGCCACACTCAACCCTTGAGTGTGGCTTATCGTATTGGGCGAACCCAGCCAGTATGGCATAGTGGACCGAGGTTGCTTCCAGACAAGACTTTTATTGTGCAATTGCCCTGCCCCATTCACGGAATGTTATTGAGGGTCCAGATGCAGTTATCTTCCATGATATGTTTCCCATCTTTCTTCCTTCCGCAACCCACCCACCCCCAATGTACTAGAAAGGAAAAGACAGGATAGTTGCACAGTGTCTTTTGATTGGTAGCACTCCGTCCATCTGGAAGCATCCAGGGTGTCAGACTTGGACCAAATCAAATCCCTGTCTCACCGTGTAACCTTGGGTCAGTCTCATCATCTGTCACCTAACCTAATTCACAAGTTTGTTGTGATAAAACGAGGGGAAGAGGAACCACATATAGAACTTTGGAAGCTGCCTTATAAAAGGTCAGACTAGTTATCCATCTGGCCCAGTATTGGAGCCTCTGACTGGCAATGGCTCTACAGGGTCTCAGGCAGAGGTCTCTCTCATTACTGGCCGCTTGATCCTTTCACTTAGATTTGCTGAGGACTGAACCTGGGACCTTCTGCATGCAAAGCAGATGGTATACCACTGAGCTATGGTCCCATCTCAAAGGGAGCTTATGCTGTCCTAAACACATTGGAGGAAGGGTGCAAGAATAGTAATAGTAACAATAGATTATGAGAAAAATAGTTCTCATTTGTTCCATATTGGACTAACAATTGTGTGGTATAGTACAGGAATTGCACTACATTTTACCTTGTAACTTATTCTGCAGTATGTCATTTTTCTTAATATTAATAATAGAATATGATTAAAGCTTAATGGATCTCAAATGAGGTCCATGATCATATATAGGTAAGAATACTGTGATTCTAAGACGTAAGCTAATTGTCAATAGAAAATCCAACCTATTCATAATACATAAATTTATTTATTTATTTATATTTATATCCCACCTTTTTTCCTGCAAGGAACCCAAGGTGGCTTACGTAATCCTCCTCCTCCTCTCCATTTTATCCTCACAACAACCCTGTGAGGTAGATTAGGCTGAGAGTCAGTGACTGGCCCAAAGTCACCCAGTGAGTTTCATGGCCGAACGGGGACTAGAACTCAGATCTCTCGAGTCCCAGTCTAACACTCTCACCACTATGCCACACTGGCTCTTAAGCATGTCATTTGAAATACTGCAATAGACATCATATCGCTATAAGAGGACAAGGAATGATTTAACCCTCTAGTGCAATCAGTCAATACTGACAGCACTGGAGGGGGAAAACATTTGTGTCCGTCTTCCACAACTCGTGTTCCATGACGAGGTATGAGTTGCCACGTGGCATTTCAGCACTGCCACCCATCCTTAATTTAATGAAAAATGGATCCCCCCCCCCTATTGGGATCAATTTTACGCATACTGGAATGACTCATCATCATCAGGCGATCACTCGTGACCGAGTAAGATTGTCTTCCAGGATAAAAGGAGGAAAATTCTAAAGAAGATTGTGTAGACTCTAGCGATGGGTCCGTAAGTGACTGTGGAGGCCAATTCTAGATCCACACAGCTTCCTACAGTGAGGACACAGGTTACCAGATGAAAGATGGTCCTGTAAAGGAAGGCCAACCTCCAGTTAGATCGTTCATGGGCCAGAGCTTCCCAGTTTTCGATGTTTACATTGCATTTTTTTAGATTAGCCTTATGAACATCTTTAAACCGTTTATATTGACCACTGATATTCCGCTTTCCATCCTTGAGTCGGGAGTAAAGTAACTGCTTTGGGAGACGGCAGTCAGGCATTCGAACAACATGACCGGTCCACTGAAGTTGGCGTTGAAGGATCATTTTTTCAACGCTAGTAGTCTTTGCTTCTTCCAGTACACTGACATTTGTTCGTCTATCTTCCCAAGTAATTCGCAGGATTTTCCGGATGCACCGTTGATGAAATCTTTCAAGGAGGTGGAAATGACGTTTATAGATAGTCCATGTTTCGCAGGCATGCAATGGTTTCATAAACCAGCGTTTTGGTCTCCTTACAGATATCCCGATCCTCGAACACTCTATATTTCATTCGAGAAAATGCGGCACTTGTGGAGCTCAAACGATGGTGGATTTCAGTGTCAATGTTAGCTGTAACAGAAAGATAGCTGCCAAGATAGAGAAAATGATCGACATTTTCCAGTATTGCCCCGCCAAGCTGGATAGATGGCATCACCAAAGGGTTAGCTTGCACTTGCTGATGAAGCACTTTGGTTTTTTTGATGTTAAGTGAGAGACCAAGTTTTTCGTATGCTTCTGCAAAAGCATTTAGGATAGTTTGGAGATCATCCTCTGAATGTGCGGAGACCACATTATCATCAGCATACTGAAGTTCCACAACGGAGGTTGTAATTACCTTAGTTTTTGCTTTCAGCCTGCTGAGATTAAAAAGCTTTCCATCTGTTCGATATATAATTCCCACACCAGTGGGAAGTTTCCCCTCAACAAGATGTAAAATCATGGCGATGAAAATAGCAAATAATGTTGGGGCAATAACACATCCCTGTTTAACACCTGATCCCACTTTAAATGGAGCACCATGAGATTAAAAAGCTTTCCATCTGTTCGATATATAATTCCCACACCAGTGGAACTGTAAAACCATACACATACGGCGCTAGGGGTCCAAGTGACTCTGCCAAGTTATTAGTTATTGGTTATGTCTACAAGCATTAAATGCAGAACCGGTTCTATCCACTTTGTGAGAGAAAGGAGCATATAGCGTGAAAACAATATTTTATCTATTTTCATAATTGTATCTATGTTCATGGCACAATAGATTGTATGTTTAAAAACTGTGGGGCTAGACCCCTTCAAGTACTATTTGTGTAGGTTTTTGTACCTACACAAATAGGTACAATATCCATTGCTGGATATCATTTACCCCAATGGCTTATATGCAACTATACTGTTTCATTGGGAAAGGAAGGTCTCAATATAGGCATGATTTTTTAAACTTGTAAATGGTGTGATTCTTAATAACCTCCACCAGGTTTGCATGGCTTTCTTGGAGTACATTTGACCCCAACAACAGATTAGTACACTCAACTGTTCTATTGACAGAGGGTTAAATACATATTTTAAGAAAACAGAAATGTCTTAGAACTGCTGCACGGTGTAACTACTTTTGTTTTTCAAACAGGTTTGAGTGTTCTGCAGATTCAAGGAATGAAGCCATGACTAGGGAAGTTACAAGTAATCTAATGGGAGCACTCATAAACATGAGCACTCCTGTTTGATTACTTATAAGTAGGTGTGGGCTGATCAGGGCCCTGCTCATAGCCTGGCACGAGCAGGGGCCACTCAACTAACACCTTAAGTGCCTGCGCTGCCTCGGTTGCCTTCTCCTGCCTCAGCTATCTTCTCCCGCTCCAACGATTCACCAAACTTACCTGGGACAGAAGGGGGGCAGAAGTGGGTGCTCCAATTCCTTGGCAGAGCATTCTTTCCTGCCAAGAAAGGAGGGAAGGAACGTGGCACTATTCATGTCACTTCCTTCTGAGTGCCCATGAGTGTTTTACACACATGTGCTTGGAGCAGAGCATGTGCAGAATTATCAATCCTTTGTGCCAACTTGTTTGGAATGTAGCAAAAAGGATAAAAACCCCTTTGGGGTGAGCACAGGATGGCCCTAGATTCCTAGCCATGTTGCTTAAAAACTAATGGGGCTTATTCGCACGACACGGGAACCGCAAGTCCCCCGCGGTTCCCGTGTCGTGTGCACGCCGACCGGGGGTGCCCCCGCGCGTGGGACGCTCACAAAGTGACCATGGTCGGTAGAGGGGTAAGCCCCTACCGCGCGTGGTCACCGTGCCGTCGGAACAGCGGGCGGCCGTCCCGCGGGGTCCCCACAGAGACGGCAGCCCAGAGCGGCCGGAGCCGCTGCCGCTCCAGCCTGTAGGGGCAAACGGACCCTCTGGGCATCTCGGGCCTCACCCCCTACCGCCGGCAGGCCCGCACTGCGGTGCGGTGCGGTGCGGGGACTACGGGGTCTGCCCACGCGCGCGGGGCACCAGTCGTGTGCGGTGCCCCGCCGGACCCCGTGGACGTCCCCGTGGTTCCTCCCCCACCGGCAGCCTGGGTCGTGTGAACCGGCCCACGGAGTCCTCTCGGTGACTTTCTGAGCCACTAACTTAGCTGGCTTTTAAAAATGGTCACACAAATTAATGGAAGAGAAGTGTATGAATAGCTAAATGGAACCTCTATATTCACAGAAAGTATACCTCTCCAACTTTATTGTATGCCTGTGAAACATGGACTATCTATAAACGTCATTTTCACCTCCTTGAAAGATTTCATCAACGTTGCCTCTGGAAAATCCTGCGAATTACTTGGGAAGATAGGTGAACAAATATCAGTGTACTGGAAGAAGCAAAGACTACTAGCGTTGAAAAAATGATCCTTCAACACCAACTTCAATGGACCGGTCATGTTGTTCGAATGTCTGACTACCGTCTCCCAAAGCAGTTACTTTATTCCCAACTCAAGGATGGAAAGCGGAATATCGGTGGTCAGCATAAGAGGTTTAAAGATGTTCTTAAGGCTAATCTAAAAAAAATGCAATGTAAACATCGAAAACTGGGAAGCTCTGACCCATGAACGATCTAACTGGAGGTTGGCCTTTCACAAAAGTTCCATGGACTTTGAAGAAGCCCGAGTGCAAGGTGAAAGGGAGAAATGTGCTAAGCGAAAATCACATCAAAGGAATCCTTTACAGGACCATCTTCCATCTGGTAACCTGTGTCCTCACTGTAGAAAGCTGTGTGGATCTAGAATTGGCCTCCACAGTCACTTACGGACCCATTGCTAGAGTCTACACAATTTTTTTAGCATGTCCTCCTTTTTAAATTTTCTTTCTGTAATTTTTATTCTGGAAGACAATCTTACTCGGTCACTAGTGATTGCCTACTACCTCTGATACTAGGGAAAAACAAAAGTGGATGGCAGTCATCTTCCTGCCCTGCCTATAAGCTTTGGGAGGGATTGTGGCTCGGTGGTAGAGCACCTACTTTGCATGGTGAAGGTCCCAGGTTCAATTCCCAGCATCTCCAATTAAAAAGATTAGTAAGTGAAGTGAAAGACCACTGCCCAAGACCCTGGAGAGTTGCTGCTAAACAGAGTAAAGCAGGCAACGACTGGGTTCAGACAACACGATAACCTATACTCAAGGACTGAGCATGGGTTGAGTGTGGGCTGTTGTGGAACTGTGGGTTGCTGCTGAAATGTGGGTTATTGTGTTGTCTGAACCCAGATGCGCTAACAAGTCATGGCTTGTTAGCCACTAACAACCTATGAAGAGAACCCATGGTTTGTTTTTGGGTTATGAACTGTGGGTTGTTCACCATGGTTTGTTATCTCAGCTGGGGCCGGACAACATGATAACCCATGCTTCAACAACCTAGACTCAACCCATACTCAACCCTTGAGTGTGGGTTATCGTGTTGTCTGAACCCAGTCAATGTTGGGCTAGTTGGCCAAATAGTCTGAGTTGGTAAGAGGCAGCTTCCCAATTTTCTAGATACATCAGCCTGGCTGTGGCTGAAAACAGAAAGCTGAACTAGATGGCTCTGAGTCTGATCCACTAAGGCAATTCTTATGCAAGCTGGCTTATTATTTTTAGCAGTGCTCATGCTTTAATACTTAGACGAATGTATGATTTCTACAGTATCATAATTATGCTTTGCAGTCTTCTGACCTAAAGGGTTTTTCTTTATTGTAATAGAAGATAACGCTCTTTGAAGAAGCTGCATGGGGTATATCAAGTTCCAATTGTTTCATCAGTTCTAGGAATCAATGAGTCAATTTTTGATAAAATCCCAACGTACTGCCTTTGTCTAGGCTGACAAGCTCTACTAATGTGAAGGAAATCAATTAAAAGCGGCACAAGGGGAAATGGCTTTTTCTAAAGGCCAGAAGTGGCTGAGTAGAAGAAAAAATCCTAGCACAGCAAGCTTTGCTTGGTAAAATGAAGTTGGCATTCTGTTTCTAAAGCAACTGCAGAAAGTTCTCACCTTTTCCTGGTAGATTACTTCAGAATAAATATATCTGTACATCTCTGCTACAGACTCCTTTTTGCTCAGTTAAGCCTTGCTTGATTTAAAAAGTTCTCAAGCTGTGACAAAACTATTGGCCTGAGAAATTATGATCAAGCTTTGATATACCTGCAGAGGGGAAAGCATTAGTGAACTGGCAGATGCATAGCTGCAGACTACTACAAGACACAGCCTGCAATCCCAAATATTCTTACTAGGGATTAAGCCCCATTGACCACACTGGGACTTGCTTCCAAGTGAACATACATAGGATTGCACTGAGCAGGTTACTTTTCCGGCATGAGCACTTAAGAAGAGCTTGGTGTAGGTATATAAGATCAGTTTGATCACCTACCTCTAGATGGTCCCTTTGGGGACTGCATAACTCAATGACACCAGTTTGTACATAGCCTAAATTTTCATTTAAGGAATAGTGTGCTGGAACTGTAGTTCTTGACACTTAGAGAAAGAAAACTTCAGATTCGGGGGGGGGGGGGGAGTGTCTGGTTGTATCATGTCTGCATCAGGGGTTTCCCCAAGAACACTACAGGGACAGCTGGTACAATCTGCATCTTGTCCCAGGTGTTATGCTTGACTGGACTCAGCTTCTGGGCCTTGCAATGTGAAAGTCAGTACTAGCTTTCCTGCAATTCAAAGACAACACAAGTTATGTTGCTTCTCTTGGAGCCAAACTACATGCTACTTTAAAGTTGTAGCTAGCAGCTACATCTTTTTTTTTCTTTTCCCCTCTAGTACAGAGGACTCAGTTCAGATCAAGGGCCTAGTGTGGGATGGGGTGGGGGGAGGGTTGGGAGACTTTAACCCAGGGGTGGGCAACTTTGGGGGTCCATTGAACACTTTAGACCCCCTGGAGTCCTGTGGGCTGCACCCCCATAGTGGTTTTGGCAGCAAACCACTATGGAGCAGTAAAAAGGGCAAGTTTCACTTCTTCTCAAGCTAAATATTATCTTTTTACTGCTCCACAGTGGTTTGCTGCTAAAATTCAGTGGCAAACTGCCAATTTGCTGCTTTAACCCTTTGCTCTCCACTGTGGTCCCAATCCAGATTTGGGGGCCCACACCTGCAATTTATTTTGCCAAAAAGTGATCCATTGAAACATACTTCTGTGTTACCAGGCAAGGTTAAAATATAAGTCTGCTTGACAGAACAGCATTCCAGCCTGCTGTTTAAAGCAGGACACCTGTCCTTTGTTGTGTGGCTTTCTTCCCCATTATTTCTGAATGGATCTCTGTGCATGCACACCCCTGGGAATGCATGCACAGAGTGCAGCTGAAGAATTAAAATGAAAACAGATAAATAAAGTGCAGCACAGCTACACTGGTACAGAATACTTTTTACAGCTTTCACTCACTACATTTGGTGAAGCATTTGCAGTGAAGATAGCACATCAAAGACAGACAGACTTGTTCAAAGGACAAAATCAGCCCATCAAAGCAAAGCAATGTACCCTTCAGCCCCAATTTACCAAAAAAAGATAGCCCAAGTATGGGTAGTTCTCGCTAGCAGCATCCCCAGTCCTCAGGGCAGGGTAGTCTGCAGACAAGCCCAGCCTCCAAAAGAATCCAGCAGCAGCCAGAACAACCTAAACTACTAATATTAAGAGCACATGGGTAAAGAAGAGGGTTGAACCAATAACCACAAGCCTTCTGAACTGACGTAGCCCAGAGGAACAGGGTCAACAGTCTGGTAAGTCCAGTTCTCTGCATAGTTCAGGAGGAGAGGGCTGACAGCAGGAACAGATGAAGCTTGGCACAAGCTTACTCTCCCCGGCCTTCACAGTGACATGATTAGTTAAGAGCCAGTTGATTTGCACTCAAATACCCACAGCACACTGGGCCATGAGCCAAAGCTACCAACTCAGCAACCCACCAGATAAGGGCTCTGGGGAAAGTGTGTGGGTGGTTGCTCCTCTCCCTCACATTCCTCAAAGGCCAGAAGAAGGGCTTGGTGCACTCTTCTGTGTTACAGTAATACCTTGGATTACAAGTAACTTGGTTTGAGAGCGTTTTGCAAGACAAGCAATTTTTTAAATATTTATTTAATATTTTTTTTACTTGATATACAAGCGTCGTCTTGCAATACAAGTACTGTAGTACAGCTTAAATTAAAAATCTCTGTACAAATTTTTTTGGGGGTATTTCGTTTTGATATAAGAGTGTTTTGGATTACAAGCAAGTTTCCGGAACGAATTATGCTCTCAATCCAAGGTATGACTGTATATGGGTATGGCCTTATTTATTCTGTTCATATCCCACCTTTCTCCCAATAACTAAAGATTTTACAGCCATTTTCCTAAGGCCTCATCATGTACATGACTGTGGCCGTCTTTAAGTGCAACTCTAGTTCTCCAAGCTCCATTTGGCACTGTGGCATGCAATTTGGAATGTGAGCAACGCATTGGCCTTCAAATGTTTTATCTGCCTGCCGTCAAGGATTGTGGGAAGCACAATAGGGTGAGGCCATTTATCTCAAAACCTATCAGCAGTTTCCTCTTTTTGTTCAAACCAGAGATCGACTGACCTGCAAGGTTTTATAGGTGCCAGGAAGTATCATACAACCAACTTTGTCCTACTGCTTTTAGAAACTCTTACTGCTGTGTTGGTTCTCCTTCTCCTCATAGTTCCTACCTTTGGCCAGAGCTGAGTAGAACCCATGCTAACTCCTTATCTTAAATCCCTCAGGTCCCATGTTCAGGACCCACTTCAGGCTTGAGTCTTATGACATATGACCCAGTGGGGGGTGGAAACATTCCAAAATGTACTGTGAAGATTGCACTGCAACAGTGGAGAATTCCTCTTTGAACATTCTTGTTAGACTTTCCCCATGACTCAGGGTAGCTGCAGATAAATTTCTTGCATTTATATCACTTCTATGGAGAAATTGGATTCTACACTATAACATGTGACCTGATAGCGGGGGGGGGGGGGGGCTGGTGGTAACTCCTGTGTCAGTGGGGCCCCTTATCCATTGCATCTTTTTGTTTGGGCATAAGAGCTATCCATGGTGCTGAACCCCACCCCCAAAATAGGTTCCGCAGCATGGATAGCTCCTATAAAGCTCAAACAAAAAGATGCAATGGATAAGGAGTCCCACCGACACAGGAGTCACCACCAGCCTCCACTGCCTGATAGACATCGTACATCTACAGTCATGCCTTGGATTGAGAGCATAATTCGTTCCGGAAACGTGCTTGTAATCCAAAACACTCTTATATCAAAACAAAATTCCCCCCAAAAAAATTGTACAGAGATTTTTAATTTAAGCCGTACTACAGTACTTGTATTGCAAGACGTCGCTTGTATATCAAATAAATAAATAAATAAATATTTAAAAATTTGCTTGTCTTGCAAAACGCTCTCAAACCAAGTTACTTGCAATCCAAGGTATTACTGTATATGCCATGGGGAGCCAGTGGTTCCTCTATCATGTCCACACTGTGAAAAAGGTATATGTTTTCTTTCTTCTTATTCAGAAAGGAAATCCATGCAGGAAATTTAACATATTAGCCAACGCTTTTCTTTACAGTTTTTACAACTGTGTGATTCTACATGATGAATACATCCTTAATGAGTACACAAAGGGATTACTTTTTGCCCTGGCTGACAATTAGCTACCTGTTTTCCTGAATGACAGATCTTACTAGCTACTGAGTTAAGGTTTCAACCCCTTAATCTTTGTTGTTTCTGAGCACGTTTCCTTTTCCTCTTGTAGATTTTATAGGCAGCAGGTTTGTCCTGATTATCGTGTTCTTCAAAACAAAAAATTTAGTCCCATTATGTTATGCGACTTCAGTTGCGGGATCATTTTTCTTCTTTCAACCCATCATCACTATTGTACTTTGCCTTGCATCTCTGTTGCATTTAAAATAAATTGTCAGCTTGTTCAGACAGATATGTTTTTGATAAAATGCCTGTCTGTGGACTTTCTTGTTCGAGACCCAGAGAAGCAAACACACGTATTACCCAAATGGTTTTACTTACAGTTTCTAGGCCTATTTACAGCTGTAAAATTACAGTTATTTGCGAGAGCATAAAGCAGCATGTTTGCTTTCAAACATCTTTTACCAAAATAATTACTTTACAGCTTACCTTCCCTACACAGATGTTTAAACTATTTTCACACATTACATCTCTGTCATTATCAAAATAAGTACACTTCATAAGTACTCTTTAAAACCAACTGAAAGCCTGCAATCAGAACGTGTTTTGCACATAATAACTAGGTAAGGAAACTTTAAAAGAATATTTTTGTAAAATAACCTATTTGCTCCTGAAATGTGTACTCAACTATCATGGAGACAGGCTTTCAGCAGGCCTCCAAATAAATTGCGAAACCTAATTAACAGCTTCAAATCATTCATAAAAAATGTGTCAAGGATGACATCAAAGTGGTCAAGATGTTAAGGATTGCATTCAAAGTGGTCAAGATATCATCCTAGAGCTGTGACAATATTCAGAAGAGGATCACAGTCAAATTCTTTCCAATTATTATTGAAGTTGGGAAAAGCAGCAGCATGTCAAGCCAGAAGACAAAGGGCTAATTCACACAACTAAACTGGAATACTGAGAACATGAATAGAGGAGATCTGTACTGAACTTGGTTGGACAATTGCTTCGTGTTGTGTCCAACTTACTGCCCAACCCACATTTATTGTACCACTGCCCAGCCCACTTTTAGTCCACCAGTTTTCATGACCATCACTGGTATGGTAGTTATTACCTGTTCCAATGTCAAGCTGCATATGGTGTGCACAGAGATGGCAGTGTACAAAGATGAACCAAAAGCCATTAAAAGCACTTGAAAAACCTACCGTATTTTTCTGTGTATACGACACCCCCATGTATAAGACGACCCCCACTGGGCAGTTTTGCAACTGCACGGTTCTCTCCTCGGCTTACTTCCGTGTATAAGACGACCTCAATTTTTAGTCTAATAATTTTAGGAAAAAGTATAGTCTTATACATGGAAAAATACTGCAATTCACAGCAGCATAGGGCTACCATAAAGGCTAGACTCAGTACAAACAGCAGCATCAGCACACATGCATGGTAAGTGTCAGTTAGGTTGCAAACTAGACATACTACAAAGCGCTGGCTCAGCTTGTCTGAGCGTGGAAAGCTAAGCAGGTTCAGGCCTGGTTATTACTTGGATGGGAGACCCCTCCTCTAGTTTCCTGCATTGAGCAGGGGGTTGGACTCGATGGCCTTGCAGGCTCCTTCCAACTCTATATATGAAATCTATCATGCAACACCATGCCAAGTTTAGCATTTTCCCACTTGAGCCACATTCTCAATTTGATTGTGTAAACTGTTCGTGGGAAGTTTCATTTTGAACTTATGGTTATATTTCTCCACTGACCATTACCTAGAAAGCACTAAAGGAAGTACCACAACAAACTGCACAACACCCTCTCTTCACATTTTAATATGGTGTAATAATGACCCAGATGCCCTGCATTATGGAGCCTGTAGCTTTCCACAGACCACGCTATTTCCAAGGGAAAATAGAATTCCGCTCCATTTTATGGGAATGAAGCAAGACCTATGGGCTCTTGCAAATTACTGATGCAAACTCGGCAAAGCTTGGTTATCCCCTGCTTAATATGCAGGGATTCCCATCAGGATACTAGGAGTTTGCTTTTAAAGGCAAACTTGTTGGAGCCAAGCTAACTTCACAGGTGGCTCCAATGAAGCAAAGACAGGTGGTATGGGAGCCTGACTTCTTTCTAAAAAGAGTTTGCTGAAGAGTGAAACAGTCCTTTAACATCAGAGGCTAGAGAAAGTGCTAGTTAGTTCCCCAGCTCCAGAAGGAAAAGGCTAAAGAAGGCAGCTACAAATATAAGTCTCTAGATCAGCCTTAGGTCCCCAGATGCTGCTGGACTATAACTCCCATCACCCCCACCCATCATGGCCAATGGTCAGAGGTGCTGGGAGTTGTAGTCTAAACATCTGGGGAGATAAGGTTGGCAAACACTGGTCTAGATTATAAATCCTATGAGAAAAGGCTCAAGAAGCTAGGTAGGCTGAAGGGGTGTGTATGTGGGGGCAGAGGTGAGGAAAGAGTATTTATTTATTTATTATATTTATGCCCCGGCTTTTTTCCTGCAAGGAACCCAAGGCGGCTTACATAATCCTCCTCCTCCTCCTCTCCATTTTATCCTCACAACAACCGTGTGAGGTAGGTTAGGCTAAGAGTCAGTGACTGGCCGAACGTGTTGGACTGGGACTCAGGAGATCCGGGTTCTAGTCCCCGCTCGGCCATGAAACTCACTGGGTGACTTTGGGCCAGTCACTGACTCTCAGCCTAACCTACCTCACAGGGTTGTTGTGAGGATAAAACAGAGAGGAAGAGGAGGATTATGTAAGCCGCCTTGGGTTCCTTGCAGGAAAAAAGGTGGGGTATAAATATAATAAATAAATAAATAGAGGTTGCACTGAGATTACTCACTGTTTTTGTGGGGAACATTTTTTACCATGTCAAAGTGCCCTATCTTTAGGTGATCTTTGACAATGCCCGCAAAACACATTTGCCTATTCGTATAGATTCCTCTCTCTTGTGCCCTCTCTCTCAATTGACTTCATTTGCCCAGTGACATTATCAGATAAGGGAATCCAACTGGTTATGTAATGTCATCATGTCATCTCATTTACTACATGATCCCTGATTGGCCAGGTTGCCCATGTAAGGAATTCAGGAAGCAAAAAGAAACAGCGAGGAGGGGTGGGAGGGAAGTAGAAGCTGAAGTAGAAACTCAAACAGGGAAGAATGGCACCCAAAAACAAGGAGGAAAACATGAATAGTCTTACTATCAAAGCAATACTTGAAATTCTTCCTACCCCAACCTTCAAATAGCTAATTATGACCCAAAAAACCAAGATGGGAGAATATTCAGTGCAACCATAATTCTGTCTTGTTCAAACCTATTTGTAATGGAAATAGTTTGCAAAATTGCATTCCAGGATGTCTCCCTCTCCCTGCCCAAAACCAGTATCACCATCTCATCCATCAATTTAGCTGTACAACTTATAGATTTCATAGATCATAGAGTTGGAAGGAGACTACAAGGCTATCGAGTCCAACCCCCTGCTCAATGCAGGAAACTAGAGGAGGGGTCTCCCATCCAAGTAATAACCAGGCTTGACCCTGCTTAGCTTTCCACGCTCAGACAACCTGAGCCAGCATAAGTCACAGGCCTGTATTAATGTAATAATGATAGCTGGAAGTTCTCAGGCTCTGTTTCCACGTTGACCAAGGATAATAAACAACTGAGTTCACTGGAGTCTGAGAGATTTGTTATATGAGGTTTGTGGTGCCTACTGGAAGGCTAGAAGAAGTAATGTAGATTTGCCATTTATTTATTAACTATATTTATACCCTGCCTTTTTTCCTGCAAGGAACCCAAGGCGGCTTACATAATCCTCCTCCTCTCCATTTTATCCTCACAACAACCCTGTGAGGTAGGTTAGGCTGAGAGTCAGTGACTGGCCCAAAATCACCCAGTGAACTTCCTGGCCGAGTGGGGACTAGAACCTGGATCTCCCGAGTCCCAGTCCAACACTCTCACCACTATGCCACACTGGCTCTCTAGGAGTTACTGGGTTTTCAGGCTTGAGACTGATAGATAAGCAAATTGAACTGGATAGTGGGATTAAAACCTAGGCAGAAGGGTAAGAAAGCCATGCTGGATCACACCAAAGTCCTATCTAGTCCAGCACTTCATTCCCACGGCGGCCAGCCAGATGTCCCAAGGGGAAACCCAGAAGCAGGGCATGAATATAATAGCATCTTCCTGCTCATGTTACCCAGCAATTGGTATGGAGAGGCATACTGCTTCTGATACTAGAGGTAATATACAGCCATGATGACTAGTAACCAGTGATAGCCTTATCCTCCATGAATTTGCCTAATCCCCTTTTAAAGCTGTCCAAACCTGTAAAATGTGTGAATGGATGGAATAGAAATCAGAGCAAATGGAAAGTACAGTATCTTGGTGGGATGGTTCAGAGCAGCCTTCCCCAACCTGGTACCTTCCAGATGGTACCCTCCCATCTGCCCAAGCCAGTATGACCAATGGTCAGGAATGCTGGGAGTTACAGTTCAAAACATCTGGAGGGCACCAGGTTAGGGAAAGCTGGTTCAGACCCATGGAGGAACAGGAGGTTGTGAACAGAACACAACGGAGCATCCATCACTGAATCTTAGTGATTTAGGAAGCGTATAAAACCAGAAATCTATCTTGAATTCCTTTTTATTTTAAGAACCGTTTACGTACATTAAATTAACATGCATACAGTAAAATAATCATAATCTGTGTGTAAACATTAGAGGCAGCAATTCTATGCATCCTTATTTGGAAGAAAGTCTCATTTAAATCTATGGTACTTAGGTACTTCCAAGTAAATGTGTTTAGGATTGGGATGCAAGGGAAATCTGATTAAGCTAAAACACAGAAATAAAATATACAAGGCCTAAAGGATGGCAGTACATTTGGAAATATAGGCTAGTAGACAGCAGTTCACACTTGTCAAGGGTTCAGAATAACTTGCAGACTATGCCAGATGTGCTATTTAAGTGGAAGAGCGAGCACGATTCATCCTGATATTTTGCACAGACTTCATTCCTTAGCAACCATGCCAATAAAACAGGCATGCTGATTATTGTATCACCAGTCTGTGCTTTCTATTTGAGCTGTATGTTTGTGCATGTGCCTCCCTCCTTACCTCCCTTCACTTTGGTTGCTTTCCTCTAATAAAGAAGTTCTCAGTCTCTTACAGTGAGATCCTATGCATGTTTACTGAGAAGTCAGTGCTCAGTGGGGCTTACTCCCTTGTAAATGTGTTTAAGGTTGCAGCCTCGGGGTACACTCAAGCTCCCATAAAAAACAAGAGTGGTTTCAGCAAATATTGGATTTACCACCTTGGTCCAACACTTCCCTCCAGTATTGCATGATATCTCCATCTATTTAATGTAACATTTCATTTCACCGTTTCATATAATGGTTTCTTGCCAGCCTACAAATAGGCATTAAGAATAATATTTCTAAGTCACTTAGGATGCAATCCTATCCATGTTTAGACAGAAAAAAGTCCTACAACTCCCAGCAGGCCGGCTGGGGCATGCTGGGAGTTGTAGGCCTTTTTTCTGTCTAAACAAGCATAGAATTGTGCCTTTAGGCTACCATCCTATGTATGTTTAGACAGAAAAAAGACCTACAAACAAGGACTGTCTAAACATGCATAGGATTGCACCCTTATTTATGTTGTAATCTCACTATAAAGGTGTCCACAACCTCAGTTGGCTGTCTAATTCTAAAGTATGACAAAATAGATCCAAACCTCAAAATAAATAAATAAATAAGTCGTTGCTAACCATGACAGCTGAAGGTTCCTCCAATAGAACAGATTTACATAGCTGAGCTATTTAGAAAAATTATACCTTCTGTGCAAATGTCTAACTTTTCATCAGAAGAGAAGGAACTGTTCCAGGTACTTTTTTGAACAATAAATTACACATCTAGTCAGCAGGTAGTTTTGAATTATTTCTCCCACTTACGATCGCAAGCGATAACTGTAACTAGCATTCATATACTATTAACCTTTATAGAGTGGAATAGACATCTCCCTTCCAAATATTCTCCCTACAATACGTTAAATTTAATTTCAAAAATACATATTTTAATTATGTCTCGGGTAAGGAAAACTGAAATCCCAAGTATCCTTATCTGGAAGAAACTTTTATTAAAAAATGGGACTTATTTCCAAGTAAACAATGGCTACCATCAGGTTGGATGACTTTTTATTACACACCAAATGCTGTATTTCAGCACAGCGGGAAAAGCTAGTCCTTTTCATAATACACTTCACCACTGTTCCAATTCCTAGTCCAAAGACCTCAGGACTAACACATAAGAACTTCCTCCAACCGAGCCCTAAATTCTACAATAAGGGGGGGGGGGGAATCCATAAAAACTAGCTTTGCTGCTAAGAATAGTCACCTGAACAAGTGTATATACTATAGGCATTAATAAGGAACATTAGGGGTCTGAAGATTCCATCGCACCAATAACGAATACTGGGGACCTGGTCTATGGTGCCGTAGAACTGTGAATACAAGGCCATGCTCCTTATGAGGCTGTAATGTCCTGTACTGACAGTCCCTTAGAATAAGGACGGCCTATAAAACAAAACAAAAAAGCCCCTTTTTAATTTAGTGTGTGTACATGTGTGTTTAAAAATGGTCTCGGGATGATCCCCACCACATTTTAAACATCTGTACGTGGCAAAGGGTTCTGTTCAATGCACAATCTGATACTCTCTCGTGTGTACAAGCTAGCCCAACAAAAAAGTTATTTTTCCAAAGACCTTACTGCTGCCTATTCAGTCTGCTTCAGGCTTCTAATGAAGGTGGCCGTTGCCTATGAAAGCTGAAGTTATAAGCTAACAAAACTAGCTGATTTCTAAGATGCCACAGCTGTTGCTGTGCTACACCAACACCTTACTGCTACAGGGCAAATTTCAATTGAATTGTGTACTTTTCTAGGTCCACCACATAACAATGCATCCCTGTCAGACAAATAATGCACTTGTAAAAACAAATAACAGAAACCATTTTCCTTCGGTGTGGCATCCTTTATATCTCAAGGAATACGGCTTACTTACTGCCTTTTAAATCACGGTCCTCCAGCGCGGGGCTAAGAGCATGCATCGGCTTTTATCACTGGCTGACCAGCGACTTGCATGTGACTTGCAAGGGAGGGCTTGCACGTGTGAATGAGCCATCCGAACTCTTCGTATCAACCGATGCTAACTCAGGCACATTTACATTTCAGTGGGAAAAGTTCACACATTCGGTAAGGCGTCATCAAGCGACAATTCATCAAATGATAAGCATGCACGTGTCAATCAGCAGCAAGGCGCTGCCTTAAGCAGGCAAATCAGAAAGGCAAACCAACAGCCCCCTACTAACTCCCCCCCCCGCCAGCAGATCATCCCCCCCCCCGTCCTCACCCCGAGGCTACCGCACACGGCGACTAGCAACCGCTGAGCGAAGCGCTGAGACATCAGCAGCTGTTGTTTTGCAAGCGGCTCCCATCCGTCTGCATCCAGCCCAGCCTCAGCCCCCCAAAGACCGGCAAAGTTGGAGACAGCCATTCCCTGGTGAGACTCCGAAACAGATGGGAGACCCAGTCGCCCGCCCCCAACCGCCCCGGTCGCCCAGCTCTGCTGTGTCTGGGACACAGGCCCGCAATGCCGGGGAGGGCGGGGTGGTGGTGGTGGATTCCCCGCTTGCGTCCCTTTGCTCCGATGGGTGGGTTGCAACTTGCACCGCCTCAGCGGGGAAGGAGGCAGCCGCTGCTCACACCAGAGTCCTGGGCAAGGGCGCGCGCCTGCCCGGAATCCGCCGCGGGGGGTCTCTGGGACTCTCCTGGGCGGCGCCTCCTCGTGCTCCTGCAGCCTCTTCTGCACGAGCGCCTGCTCGGCTCTCCCGTTAGGTGGCTCCGTCGGCTCGCCCCCAGCCCGCCTGCCGGTCGTCCGCTCTGCTTTCCTCCCACACTTGGCCGGCCAGCCAAACAGCCAGCCGAACAGCCGAACTCACCTGGCCGTTGCCAAAGGCGCAGCAGCAGCAGCAGCAGCAGCATGTCCCTTTGCCCCTCCGCCTCAGGAGCAGCTCGCCTTCTCGGCCGCCGCCGAGCTCGGCCGGACGCCCCGGCATCGCATCCTCTCCCGCCCAGCCGCAGGCCACTGGTGCGCCGCGTCCCCGCCGGGGAGGAGAGTGGGCGCGCTCACTCGCTCTTCGCCCTTCTTGCCTGGCTCGCTCGGGTCTTCCGCCTTCCACGCCCCGCGGCGGCCGGTCCGTTCTTCCCTGCTCTGCTGGAGCCGAGAAGGTTTCTCTTTCCCCACGACTATTCTGCCGGCTGCACCACGAAGCGGGTTTTAAATATCACACGCGGAGCCAAGACCATCCTTGCACCGGCAAGGAGCAAGGCGCTCTTCTTCCTCTTCCTCCTCCTCCTCCTGCTGCTGCTGCCGGTGTGGATCAGAGCTGGGCAGAAGGCGATTAAGCCCCGGCAAAAGGCAGCGGCTGGATCCCATTTCAAAACAGAGCGGGGAGGGAGGAGCGAGGAGGGGAGAGAGAGACGTGTGTGGGGCGGCTATTTGGGGGGGGGGTTGTTGTTGTTGTTGTTGCTTCTTTAAGTAAGTTAATTTATTTCCAGGAGGATCCTCCTCCCCATCCTTGACGCAATCCCCAAGAGGCTCAGAGGGGGTGGAAACCTGTTCCACCGCCCCCCTCCGGCACTTGTTCAAAGTCCAAGTATAGCAGCAGAAGCAGCGGCGGGAAGTCCTTTGCCATCCAGCGCTTCACCTTATCCAAAAGCCATGGGTGGTAGTGTAAACCAAATATCGCACGCCACTCAGAAACACACCGACACATTGCCCTGTGTAAACTTCTTTCTAAAGAGGAATCTCTCTCTCTCTCTCTCTCTCTCTCTCACTCACTCACTCACACACAGGAATCCCTCCCCCATTGCAAACAAAGTCTTTTCTCTCCCCCCCCCCCCCAGCTAATGGACAAGACCAAACCCCTCCCCCGCACATCTCTATGTGAAGGACAAAATAAAGGGTTGCTGCAAGAGAAAGTGCCCTGAGTATCACCAGTATTTCCTTGAGGATAAGAAGAGGGGGCATTCCCTCCTTTTGTTGAAAGATCTCTACAAGATATAAAAAACAGCAACACATGTGCAACTTGATTCTTGCTAGTACTTTTTTAATGCACCCTAATAACTCAATAGGCAAGCTGCAAATGATTGTATTGTCAATCATCTGGTTTCTGTATTGTTGTAAGGCTAGACTGGTGATGGTAGTTTGTTAAGGAAGAGACACTTTGGAAGAGAAAAAACAGGCTCCCTTTATGGTGCTGCCAGATGTGGTACCTAATTATAAGGCTTGAGCATTAGCGCCTCCCGGTAGAGATATGCAAAAATACAAGACTGGGCCTGATCCTGAATGGAGCCTCTGGGCCTTAGCAACATAAATATATAACAGTAGAGCAGGTTTGGGGCATGGTGCTGGAAGATCTATTGACAACATTTCCCAGGTTCTGTTCTCTATCAGGAAATATATTTAAACAGGTCTTGGTCCAGCCAAAGTTGACTATGTTTAAGTCTCATTGATTTCAAGGAGCGTTGAGCATATACCCATGTATCTCCCATTGCAAACAGATTGTAAAATGGTTATGTTTGGCTGGATTACACCCAAGAAGAAGAATGACCTACTTACTGTGCAAGGGTGTTGCAGGTTTTTGTTTAAATAGGGAATGGATGGAAAGGAAATTTAAAAAAGACTGGTCTAATTTGCATAGGATATGCATGTTCAGGTGATAGATGGTGCTTCTAAAGGTTAATAAAATCATATAGGCAATACTAATGAGGTTGATAGGATTATCCTTTGTTTAAAGTATTTAAAAATAAAATATAATTTTTGGAAAAAGACTAACATATATACAGACTTTTAACTGCATAATTTGTGGGTTAGTTCCTCTCACCATCTCCTTACCACCTAACTCATAACTTGCCTGATAAACTCTTTGGACTCAAGAAAACGTCTTAATCTCCACTCACCCCTGGGGTTTATGATGGTATTTTGCACACAGTAGTTCGCAGCCTTTCTCAACCTAGAATGTTGGACTACAGCTCCCATCATTCCCAGCCAGCATGGCCATTGGTTGGGATGATGGGAGTTGTAGTTCAACACATTTGGAGGGTGCCAGGTGGGGGAAGACTGGTTTATGGACAAACTAAACAGTTTATAAAACCTCATAATACACAAAGGGATTTCCACTTATGAGTTACTGCAATAGTGGAAATGCAGAAGGAGGAATTGATGCGTGTGCACAATAACTATGTTGTTGAAGTAGGACAAAATGGAAGAGAGAAGTTTTAAGATGGTACATTCTAGCCAATATAGGGCTTTACAACCAAATTACAGACATGAGAAAAGCAAAAACCAAGTAAATGCCATGTGAAAATGGCCCACAAGGGGATAGTGAAATATTATTTTTCAGTTTTTAGAATCAAACATTGCTGCAACAAATTTGCCTAAAAACACATGAAAATGGTAACAGCAAAAAACAATATGTATGCCTTCATAACTATGTTTTAACCACTGCATGTACTTCTCACAAAATATATTTACTACTGATATTTGAGAGTGGGAAAGGATAGGGGTCGTTCTGCCTTTGGGCAAAGGATTGCACTACCCTATTATTTGTCTCTTCCAATCATACTATGAAAAGTGAGCTTCTCATAACATAGGAAAGTCCTTTTAAATGCTGGATTTCTGTTTAATTAAAAAATAAAATGAAGCAACCAGCAGTAAGCAAAAGAGGTTAAAAACAGAATACAGTAATGACATAATCGCTAATGTCATCAGAAAATCAGTCACAATGGAACTTCCATTTTAACAAAAGGCACAGATTTTCTCAGCCAGTACATGCAATTCCAATCAATGTTAATGGAAGTTATACAAGTGCATTAAAGGGATAATGTACCCACTGCTTGGTAACAAGCATGCAAAGTAAATAGGGCTTCCCACTGAAGTCAGAAGGCCTAGCTGGCACTGTTGCAAAGAGCCATGGAAAGTGTGTTTGATGGGTTTTCAAAATTAGTTCACTCTGGTATCATTTTGTCAGAACTCAGTGACACTACATGAGTAGTTTGTGTGTGTGCGTGCGCTGGCTCAGCTTGTCCCCCCAAAATGCATATTTTCACGCTTTAGCTTATGGGGGAAATGCCTATTTTTGGTCAGTGTTATTTATTTATTTGACATATACTTCTATGACTGAATTTGTGTAAAATTTCATAAAATAAAGAAACGGTCCACAAGTCCACGGAATCTGCACAACTCAGGAAAAGCTGATCCACTGCGGAATCCACAGGTCGGATTCTTAGAAATCCGAACTCATTTGAGTCTGTTGCAGATTTCTCTGACATCTCTAACTTCAACCTGTGGCTTAACTTCAGCCTGTGGCTTACGCTGGCTCAGCTTGTCTGAGTGTGGAAAGCTAAGCAGGGTCAGGCCTGGTTATTACTTGGATGGGAGACCCCTCCTCTAGTTTCTTGCATTGAGCAGGGGGTTGGACTCGATAGCCTTGTAGGCTCCTTCCAACTCTATGTTCTATGAAATCTATGAAACAAAGTTATGAAATTTATAGGAAGGCACAAGCACTCTATATTGGCATGTTGCTTCACACAAATTCAAATGCAAACTGTGTAATCCTACAGTTCTCGAAATATGATACTCTACTGAGAGAAAAGCATACAGGCTACACATACTGAGCTTTGTTCACAGTCGAGTGGTGCAATTGCTTTGTCACTGGCAGCTCTTGCAACAACACATCTTTGCTCAGTCTGGCAGATGTGTGGTTTCATAGATTTCATAGATCATAGAGTTGGAAGGGGCCTACAAAGCTATCGAGTCCAACCCGCTAGAGGAGGGGTCTCCCATCCAAGTAATAACCAGGCTTGACCCTGCTTAGGCTTTCCACGCTCAGACAAGCTGAGCCAGCGTAAGTAGTGTGGACATGGTGGTATATGCAGACCGAGTTGTGCATTGTGGTACAGCAAATACAAGTACAGGGTGTGATGCGTAAACACAAATAAGTTAGGATAGGGCAACACGTGGGAAAGAAGATAGCACAGTGTGAAAATACTTATTTTTCCCCTAAAGGTTTTTCCTTTCAAAACCTTCATTAGCTGCACAAGAGAGTCAAATTAGAGTGTTTCTTCATATTCAAACTCCCTGTATATAATATATATTTTAAAAAATATCCGTGCATGTTTGCAAGGATTAGTTGAAGAGCAGCCAAATTGTTTGTTTGTGCACCACACACAAAAGAGAGAATAACAGAAAGAAAATAAGTAAATTTTAAGTTGTAGAATCAAATGAGAATTGGAAGTGTGAGCATGTGTAATAAATCAAAGTGTTGGCAATCAGGAATGGAGAAAATAAGTATAAACCCATCATGCAGCTGCCTTATACTGTGTAAGACCATCTAGCCCAGTCCTCCTACTCTAAGGGCACAATCCTATTCAAGTTTAGACAGAAAAAAGGCCTACAACTCCCAGCATGCTCCAGGCCTTTTTTCTGTCTAAACTTGTATAGGATTGCACTCTAACGGTGGTTAAGAACATAAGAAGAGCCATACTGGATCAGACGAAGGATCCATCTCGTTCCACATACTTTCCACACAATAGCCAAGCAACTACTTGTGGGAAACCCACAAGTAGCACATGAAATGCAATAGCACCTTCCCAGTCTGTTCCCCAGCAACTGCCTCTGATACTGGAGGTAGCATATAGCCATCAGGACTATTTGCCATTGATAGCCTTATCTTCCATGAATTTGTTTTAAGCTGTCCAAGTTAGTGGCCATCACTACATTTTGTGGTAGTTAAATTCCATAGCTTAACTATGTGCTGTGTAAATGAGTACTTCCTTTTATCTGTCCTGATAATAAGTTTCATGGGATGACCCCAGATTCCAGTATTATGAGAGAGGAAGAAAAATGTCTTCCTATCCATTTTCTCCACACCTATCTCCTAAGTAAGGAGAGGCATAATCTATCATGCCTCTCCTTACTTACCTCTTTCTAAGCAGGGGTGGTGCTAGGTTAGCAGAAAAAATCTGGGGCTCAGGCCCACAAGACAAAAAAATTGCACAAATTTGCATAAGCTAATTTACATATGTCCTAAAGTGTGTGTGTGTGTGTGTGTGTGTGTGTGTGTTTAAAGGACCCTGTCTCCTAAGGACACCCTTATTTGTAAAAAGGGATGTATGGACAGGGAGGGCATCCAATTTCGGGGGAAAACCTCAGGCAGAAAGATCCAGGGGGGGGCAGCAGGAGGTGAAGCACATGTGGGCAAAGAGCCAGCTCATCCAGGGGGATCAGATGCAACAAAGATCATCAGGGCCCCTGTCCCTTTATTTCAGCAAGTGCCCCTGGACAGCGGGGTGGTGGGGCAGATAGACTCCCAGAGGTCCTGGGCTCCAAAATGAACGATTTGGGGCTCCAGCCCCAGTGGGCTGTCTCCTAACACTGCCTCTGCTTCTAAGCTGAACAGTCCCGGACACTGTACATTTTCCTCATAGAGGGGGTTGCCCCATCCTCTTGCTGATTTTAGTTTTCCAAGCAAAGGTCTTATCCAGCACTGCTCTTGTCATCCTTTTCATTGGAGACGCTACAGACAGAACCTGGGCCCTTCTGCAAGTCCTCTACCACGGAACTATGGCCCATACAAGTTTGTTGTGCCTTGATCCTACATTGTGCTTTAGACTGACTATAGGCTCATCCTGGCAAAGTGAATCTTGTGGCTAGCATTGTCAGTGTACAGTGTTTGTTTATTATTGTTTCTTAAGAATATTTTCAAACCACCCTTCATCTTTGCAGACCCCACAGCAGTATACAAGAGTATGATCAAAATCACCATAGAAAATATACAATAAAAGACGATCAAACAACTACATCACAATAAAACCAAAACTCAGCCACCAAATACAACAGACAGATCCTATCATATTTAGAATGAGGCTGAACTGTCTGAAGAAATGTTAATTATGTTTCTCATGAGGTATTATGAAAATGTATCACACAATCTCAGCCAATAGTAAAGAGAAAAATAAAACAGAAAAAAACTTCCCTACCATTTCAACAATGCATCTTAACAGGAATGTTTTAGCTATTCTACTCCATACATCTGCCTTCTCCAATCTGGCGCCCTCCAGATGTGTTGGACTATAACTCCCATCATCCCCAACAAGCATGGAGGTTGTGCTGGCTAGATATGATGGGCATTGTAATCCAACACATCTGGAGAGTGCCAGTTTGGGGAAAGCTGCCATAGATGAAGATATGAGGTGATACAGTAAAATATTTACACAATTGCAAATAAATTACAGGATAGAATTTAAATATCTGCTGATACTATGTCTGCAATCCTTGGCACACTTATATGGCTATAGAACCCATGGAATTCAGTACTTCTGAGTTTACTCGTATAGGATCATGCTGTAAATATCACAGTAACAGGAGTCTGAATTTGAAAGTTAAAATGTCTCAATAGAAATGTTAGGGATAACTCACAGTGATGCATATATGTTGCTTAGCAGCACGTTATTGGCTGGTAATAATTAGATAGTGAAGATGCGGAGGAAATCTGGAATCACAGCGAAAGTGGTATTAAATTACTTAGATAATATTGATTAATATGAGAACTCATCTAGCTGCTTAACAAAATAGTAATCTATCTTTCTGTGATGTCCGGTCACACACACCCCTGAAATGATTAACATACAAAATGTTATTACTGCAATGAAATGGAAGCACGCAGGCTAGATTAATAAATGTATAATTGGGCATTAAAATGATTAATATAGCTGAACAAGTGCAAATGCAAATCTATACAGAAGATGCAGATGAAATGACCATTTGAATGAATAAAGGAGGATTTATACAACAAAGAAGTAATCTCTGAGGCATTTCACACACACACACACACACACACACACACACTTTTTTTTTTTTAATGGCGAGGAGCCTCTTTAAAATCGTACAGCTTAGGAGGTGAAATTGTAAAGACTCAAGAAAGAATAGGAAACAGTAACAACCTGATCCTATGCATTTTTACTAAGATGTCCCATGGAATTCAATGGGACTTATTCCCAAGTAATGTGCAAAGGACTGAAGCCTTAGAAACTCTTCTAACTCTGCAAGCACAATTTAAACCTGTGGTGAGAGGACAGGTTTGACATGAGTGGGTTTCAGGATATGATAGTTCTTTGTGTCTTGTATAATTGTCTTAATGGTTGTTGTGCCTAGGGTTTTTTTCCTGCTGGTTTCAGGGGGGATGTATCTCTTTTAATGGCACATCCAAACAGTTTACTATCCTGGCTGCTGGAGTAGGGTATAAGTGTGTATTTTTGGTTAAAATATGGGTTGAATTTTATTATCCTCTTGTTTAATATATTTATGAATTTTGTATTTATTAACTGACTTGACATTTACATTCTGAACTGAAAGTTTGTTTATAGGTTTACAGTGCAATCCTATGGCTGCTAGACAGAGTCTAGATGGCCATAGGATTTTTTGGAATACCAGCTCCAACCGTGGAAACTTGCTCCGAGGTCAGAGCTGGGACTCCAAACTCGGAGCGCCCTCCCGCCGCCCTTGCAGCTGGTGCGGAAAGAACTGCACTGGCTGTGGCTCCAAGGCCGCAACAGAGACCTCGGAGATGGACTTTTTGGGGGGGGGCAGGGGGGCAGGGGCGGGAGAAGACAGGCTCCACCAGCATATGAAGTATCCTGGCAGTGCCTTGCACTCCTTCCCGAAATCTGCTGTCTAAGTGTTTGGCATGGCAGGAAGAACACGGAGGTGACCTTGGCCTCAGCAATCCTCTCACCATGCAGAGGATGCCCATAATCCTCCGAGTTCGGACGGTTATGTGCAGCCTCATTGGATTGCGCGTAGTATTTTTAAATATTAGATATTTTTTCATATTGTTGACTTTTGATATTTTATTTGATACTAGTGTATTCTGTATGATGATCTTAGCCACATCGGGCTTTCTTTTGGAGGGAAAAGCAGGATATAAATAAACCATGATGATGAAGATGATGATGAGGAGGAGGAGGAGGAGAAAATTTCACAAGAACACTTCTCTGTCAGTCATATCTAAGGGTGTGCATTTGTTTTGAAAATGGATGGAGAAATGAAAGAATGAGCTCATTTGTTCATTTGTTGTTACAAACATCAACAAATGGGAATTTAAACAAATGACAATGAAGCCAATGAAAATGTGTCAATTTGTTCTTAGGTGCTTTTGCAGGGCAGGCATTGCTTTACACTGGTTCAGCCTTCAGATTTCATAGATTTCATAGATCATAGAGTTGGAAGGAGCCTACAAGGCTATCGAGTCCAACCCCCTGCTTAATGCAGGAAACTAGAGGAGGGGTCTCCCATCCAAGTAATAACCAGGCTTGACCCTGCTTAGCTTTCCACGTTCAGACAAGCTGAGCCAGCATAATTGTTGCACTACAACTCCCAGCATCTCCAGCCAGCATGGCCAATAGTCATGCTGGCTGGGGGATGCTGGGAGTTTCAGTCAACTAGAGGGTGCCAGGTTGGTGAAGGCTGCATCACCAAAATTCTCTGTATACTCCACAGAAAGGTCACAGAGAGGGGTGGAAGAGAAAGCAGTGACATTGACAAATTGGGAAGCTCTTTAGTTTAGATAGCAATTTTGCTTACCTTTTAATTTAAACTGCCTGTAAAATGGGACCCTTTTGATGGCGCGTGAGTGACAGCAGAGCCCCGTATGTGCGAGATGGGAGATTAAAAATCCTGTTCGTGTGTAGAGGCCCATTTATCCACACACAGAAATCCAGATCTTTCTCCCCCTCTCTCTGTGCAGCGTGCAGCGTTTCAGTTGCAATCAGCCAGCCAGCTTTCCAGCCTGTAATCCGACTCCAGCAGCCAGCTCTCCCATTTGCAGATAGCAAGGAAAAAACTCTGTAACTCCACAGGTCTATTCTACCTGTTTATTTACTTAGCAAAGTAATATTCTACAGAGTATACATTTCCTAGTTACAGTCCATGTGCAGAGTACAATGCATAGCAAGCATTTATTCCAGTGGAGCAAGTTGAGCTTTACCCCACCTCAGCAAAGACGTTACAGTGTTGCATAAGTCCAGCAAGCAATAGTCAGAAGAAAAGAGTGAAGAGAGAGAACAGTTCTGCTCCTCTCTAAAATGGCTCCAGACAGACAACAAGTTAATACGTCACCAGAACATACAAACCATGTGACCAGCTCATATTGTTCTCACACTTTAGTAACCCCTGCGAAAACACGAGATTCTAGAGAGACATAATAAACCTGTTTACCTGCCATTCTGTCCCTTCCATGTGTAAACAATGTGCTCCAGCTTGTGAATGTGATACATATCACAACACCTTTGTCTCAGATTCGGTAGGTCTGATGCCTTGGGGGGATAGTAGAATCCATGCAAATGTCATGCCATTTGGATGGATGACAGAAGTTACAGTCAGAAGAAGACTGGTTGGGTCTCCCATTGCGATCGGTGGAAAAATAACGAACTCATGAATGAATGCAATTCCAACAAATGGAAAATGAAACAAATAAAATAAAAAATGAATGGAAAAACAGAAGATTTCCCCCCTTGCACACCCTCAGTCATGTCCTTTATTTATCAGGTACTCAGAAAAAACATGACTCCACAGCAGAAGGGTGTGCCTGCACGGACATGTCTTAGAAATAGCAGGTGAAATCTCCATCTCATCCAAGTAGCATCCATCAACAGTAGGTTTGCCAGCTTCAGAATCAGCACCTGTAGTTTAGAGTAACCTGCTCACTGTAGGCAGCAGGGTCTGCCATTTCAAGCATCCAGAGGAGCAACTGTAGTCTAGTCAATTTCACTCATAAGCAAAAACATTTGGCACCACCTGAGGTGGTGGTGAGGTGTGTGTGTTCAAAATTGGCTGGACCATTTGTTAGGAAGGATTCAAACAGCACCTGAGACTTTCTAACCAGTTAATCCAGTGAGTAAGAAATTTAGCTTGCTGTCTGAGTTGGAAGTTTGGGACCCTTACAATTAATTTTCTATGTTACCTTTTGTGGTGTGGACTGCAAACCTGCAAACAACAGCATAGGACAACTCTCAGGACAAAGAGAGGCTAGAAAAGAATAAGAAAAGAGGAATGCTGCTGCAGCCACAGTTTAAGAGCTTAAGGCTGCAATCATATGCACAGCTACTTGGGAGTAAGTCTCACTGGAACTCAGTGGGACTTCTGAGTAAACATGAATGGGATTGTGCTGTAAATGGGTAACAGCAGCAGAATAACAATTTTCAATTCTTTGCTTTGGCACTAGATGGCACACAACAGCATTTTGTATAGTGATTAAGCACTGGGTGAGTGGTGGTGGTTAGTGTGATTTTGGTAGAGAAATCCTTGAATATTTTTATACATGTATATTTGGTAAAAGCAAAAACAAAAAAAATCAAGTTATGAATGGCTTGGTGTACAATGCACTGATTCCAAAAACCAGTTAGGTATACTGCTGAATATAATATTTCAGTTCTATTATGTTTTCCACAGGAAAAAAAAGTCAGATTTTTAACAACCAATTAGGATGTCATGTTTATATGCCTTGGCAGGAATCAGGCCAGTTTCCCATGCAACATGACATGTGGGGCTGTGCATGCACAAGGACTTCTCAAAGATCCAAGGTGTGGAAATTCACTCTTTTAATTCTCATTTCCACTCCTAGGATTCCTTAGTCAGTAGTTGCAGTGCCAGCACCATTTCCACACCTTAGTTGGTCCTTCATTTCTAAAAGGAAAGATGCTGGCAGATTCAAGCCTGCTTGGAATCCACATCCCATGCCCCAGAAACCCTCTCCAGCAGCTATATCTGGTGCTGTGGGGCAGCGCACTTCCTTGGAAGGGTGCTATTTCCCCTGGACTTGACATAGGCCCCGAAAGCCAGCAGCGGGGTGGGTGGCAGTAGCACCAGTGTGCTGGGTGGGGAGAAGCATTTTCACCATCATTTCCCCCCAGCATTTCCCTTAACTGTTCCCAAACCATGGCTTTATATTGAACTGTAAATTGCCTTGGGGATCTTTAGGTGGAAAGGCAGGGTATAAATCTTTAAAATAGACAACAAAATAAATAAATAATATGATTTCTGGGGCCTGGTTGTGGGTACTCAGGGCTGAGGAAAAGGCATTTCCCAAAGGTTCATACCCAAAGACATATTCTTTATTACTGCATATCTTACAGGGTGGAGCTCCGATGTTAAAATTGAGTTCCAGGGTAAAGGCCTGGTGAGCCTCAAATTAAACTTGTCATTTGTTTGCCACAGTTCTTGTGAGGAAACAAAAGCATGTCAAGGACATGGCATGTAAGAAGCAGTTATTCCTTTTTGACAACCTGTGATCACCAGCACAAATTGTCAAAAATATTCTCGCGTGCCCTTTTCACAACATGCATTTTCTGAGGTGTACTACTTCAATCACCAAATTAAACATCCTTTTAAGATTTCCTATATATAAATGCTTATAGCACATTAACTCTGTTAGTCTTCAAGATTCCACAAAATTCTCTGTTGTTTTTGTTGCAACTGAAGAATATGGCTACCCCTCTGGAACCTAGATTTTGTAAAGAGCAAGTAAGCAAATGTGTGGCTTGGTACTTACTCAATTCTGTTACTCCAGATTCATAATCCTCATATTCTTTCCCTGTGCAGTTCCTCCTACCCACACAAAGGAAAAGAATTTCAAGAAAAGAACTGCATGTATATTTGTGAGCATGTATAGACAAATGCAAATTAAAATAATCTTTTGCATGTATCATTACCCGAAGTCTACACACAATCATGATAATTACACAATTAATTTCAGCATGATTGCTTGCCTCAGCAGTTTTGTCAATCCGTCCCACACGATGTATTTTGCATACTTGTTCATAGCAACCAGCAGCCCTTCCCAGACTTTTGGTGGCGAATGTGTAGATAATTAAGGACAGCTTTATTCTTCATTCGCTTATCCTGTCATTAGCTAAGTAGGGTCATACCACAATTCATGATTCTGCTGCACAAAGCAGTGCCCTCTCTCATATTTTATGCGTTCACTATTCAATTCTTGTGTGAGTGTGTGTGTGTGCGCACACACAGCACACACACACGAGCAAGTACACACACAATGGCAGACTGCAGTGCGTGCCCATTAGCACTTCCAGGAGGAAACAGATGTAGAAACCTAGGTATGATTAACATTAATCATTACTGTATCCTGACTGTTGCTGTTTAGAAGTCCTATGCAGGGCTAAAACCGGGGAGGTGATGTGGGCACTCACTCAAGCAAGCCCCACTGCCCAAATCCCTGCTGCCTCAGTTTCCTGACCTTCCTATGTTGAGGGGGAATGTCTGGAGGGGGCTTTTACTTGTGTAAAGACAGGACCCCTATGTGTAAAGTACCCTGCCTAGTTAATTATGTATTATTGTTAATAAATGTTATTTATTTATTATTAACCACCTTTGTACCTCATCTTTCCTCCAATAAGCTCAGAGTGACATACATAGATGTGGGTTTCTCCCCCTTTATCCTCACAACCCTACGAGGTTGGTTTGGAAGCCATGGGTTGTGGGGTGGTTTGGAAGCCACCCCCACCGCCCACCTCACTGGGTTTGGGCAACTGGTGCATGGCACGGGTAAGTATGGAAATGGGGTGGCATGATGCAACTGGCACCTGTGGGACAGGGAAAGAAGCCACCGTGGCTTCTTTTCCTTCCGTGATCGTGTGAACCTGGCCAGTGTGTGACTGGCTCAAGGTTCATGCTGAGTGCGTATTTGAACTCTGCTCTCCCCCGGCAATAGTGCAATGCTTTAAATTGCCACATCACACAGACTCTGAATTCAGACAACCACTTAACCAAGTGGCAGCTTACCATGATGTGCATGCAAACCAGTTTATAAGCCAGTCAGTACTCTTCTGATAAGTGATGACGAGACTGCTACCACCCCCTTGTTTCCCAAAATTGTTGAGTATGAATATATAGGAAAATTCTCCTCACTATGTAGCAGGTTGTAGCAGATGACGAGTTTACCTAGTGGTTCCGTTTCCACACTGCGGTAAATTACCACTTGGTCAATGATTTCTATCCCTCTGAAGACTGTGACTCAGTTATCGAGATCACAGTTAAAGTAGAGTGATGAAAGCGTACTGTAAGGCGTTAAACACAATCTGGATTTGTTCCTTTGATTGGGAAGAAGTGAACTTCTTTATTCATGGTCAAACCACCCAAGGCTCAACTTTTATCTCCTTGATGAGTGATCATCAGCTGGAATAGAAGTGGTGGAATGTTGAATGGGTTTCCCCATAATAGAATAATGTAAATTCATCTTAGAATCATAGAATTATAGAAAAGTAGAGTTGGAAGGGGCCTACAGGGCCATTGAGTCCAACCCCTTGATCAATGCAGGAATCCAGGTCAAAGCATCCCTGACAGATGGCTGTCCAGCTGCACCTTGAATGCCTCCAGATTGGGAGAGCCCACCACCTCCCTAGGTAGTTGGTTCCATTGTCTTATTGCTAGGTGGAATCTAGGTTCCTGTAACTTGAGCCCATTATTCCATGTCCTGCAAACTGGGATGATCGAGAAGAGATCCTGGCCCTCCTCTGTGTGACAACCCTTCAAGTACTGGAAGAGTGCTATCCTATCTCCCCTCAGTCTCCTCTTCTGAAGGCTAAACATGCCCAGTCTCTCCTCATAGGGCCTTGTTTCCAGTCCCTTTATCATCCTTGTTGCCTGCCTCTGAACCCTCTCCAGTTTGTCTACGTCCTTCTTAAAGTTGCCCAGAACTGGACGCAGTACTCAAGATGAGGCCTAACCAGTGCCAAGTAAAGGGGAATTATCACTTCCCGCGATTTGGAAGTTATACTTCTATTAATGCAGCCCAAAATAACATTTGCCTTCTTTGCAGCCACATCGCATTGCTGGCTCATATTCAGTTTGTGATCTACCACAATTCAAAGATACTTCTCACTTGTAGTATTGTTGAGCCAAGTGTCCCCCATTCTGTAACTGTGCATTTGGTTTCCTTTCCCTAGGTGCAGCACTTGGCATTTATCCCTATTAAATTTCATTCTGTTGTTTTCGGCCCAGTGCTCCAGCCTATCGAGATCGCTTTGAATTTTGTTTCTGTCTTCCAGAGTATTAGCTATTCCACCCAACTTTGTGTCATCTGCAAATTTGATAAGCATTCCCTGCACCTCCTCATCTAAGTCATTAATAAAAATGTTGAAGAGCACTGGGCCCAGGACTGAGCCCTGTGGTACCCCGTTCTTTACCTCTCCCCAGTTTGAGAAGGAACCATTGATAAGCACTCTTTGAGTCCGATTCTGTAGCCAATTGTGGATCCACCTGATTTAACCTCATCTTCTAAAATTTATTCTGCTTTGGGAGGAATGTTCCGCTTTGAGAGGAAACCACTTTCCAGTATCAGAAGCAGTATGACTATGTACTCCATTTGCTGGGGAACGTGGGCGGGAGGGTGCTGTTGTACTCATGTCCTTCTTCTGGGATTTTATTTATTTATTTATATTTATACCCCGGCCTTTTTTCCTGCAAGAACCCAAGGCGGATTACATAATCATCCTCCTCCTCTCCATTTTATCCTCACAACAACCCTGTGAGGTAGGTTAGGCTGAGAGTCAGTGACTGGCCCCAAATCACCCAGTGAATTTCATGGCCGAGTGGGAACTAGAACCCAGATCTCCTGAGTCCCAGTCCAACACTCTCACCACTACGCCACATTGGCTCCCGTGGGCAGCTGGTTGGCCACTGTATGAACAGAATGCTGGACTAGATGGACCCTTGGTCTGATCCAGCTTGACTCTTCTTATGTTCTTACATTCCACCACTTTTATTGCAATTGATGATTACATTTTGAATCTAAATAATAATAAGAAATGTATATAGCACCATCAGTGTGAATGGTTCTTTATAAGAAGAGGACAGATCCCTGCCTCAAGGGTTTACAATCTAAAATTTGTTTGGCACAAGGGAGACAACAGAGGAAAGGGAGGTAAGTGAATGCAGGGATAAATGGGAAGAGTAAGCATTTATTTCAGATACACATACTTAGGATTGAGATTTGTTCAATGTATTTATACAGCCAATCCCAAGCTTGCATGTGACGAAATGGGCCCTGGCCCATGAAAATTTACTCTGCAATAAATTTGTTAGTCTTTAAGTCGCCACAGGACCCTTTGTTGTTTTAAATCCCAAATATAGGATTTGGGATTACCATTTTGAATACTTAGGAACGTAAAGAAACTACCTTATACTGAGTCAGACTATTGGTCCATCTAGCCTAGTATTGTCGACACTGACTGGCAGCAGCTCTCCAAGGTTTTAGGCAGGATGCCTTCCTAGCCCTACCTGGAGATGCCGGGGATCCAACCTGGGACCTTCTGCATGCCAAGCAAGTGCTCTACTACTGAGCCATGGCCCTTTGCTAGTGACCTATACTTGGTCTACCACTCACTTGGAAATTCTGCACTCAGTAGCTGCTTTAAATCAGACTATTTCCCATCATTTCACAGTCAACTCTCTTACTTCTGATTGCTTCTTCTGAATCAGATGAGCATCTGTATGGCATCTACACCACTACTACAACCATTCTACACCAGATTTCTTCCAGCAGATACTAGTTTTATCATCATTCTCCTTGAGATTCTCATCTACTCAGTCAGGGACAGACACAAAATGACCCAGTTTTATAGGTCACCATATTCTAGAAGGAATTCATTCTGCTTTTGATGGCTTTGCATTATTACATGGGTTTACCTTTGCAACTGTTTTGGAAGAGAGCAGTGTACATAATTCTTAGGACTGCGACAGCCACAGTGTTTAAATTTACTGTGACTGAAATTGATGAAATTACTATGTGCTTACATTAGTACTGAAATATATTTCTACATTAGTAGTATTAAGGGACTGTCCCTTTAATAGCCTGTGACTACGCTATTAGGGATACTTCTAGATTTCCAAACAGCTGACCAGGAGATTAGAGGGATCAGCTTCAGAACATGTGCTGCAGTCCATAGCCTGCCCAGGCATCACAGTATAAAAATTAACACAACCTGTGCCTCCCTTTTTATTTTTTATTTTCAGATTGCTTTTTTATATACTTCTAGCTGTAAAACAGCAGTGCAGTAAACTATCATCTGGGTCTGGACACGAAACTTGGACTTCCTTCCTTTCTTTCTTTTTAATTTGCTACAGGAAGAGAAGCACATATTTTGAAAATCCTACAAATACGTTTTTAAACCACTCTTCCACTAATAAATCTATAAGCAACAAACAACAATATAAAAAGATAAACATCAGCCAAATTTTTTTTAAAACAAACTACAAATATAGCAGCAATGAATCTATACTACTGACACCCCGAAGAAGCCATAAAAAAATATATCCACCAAACAGCAGTTAAGAGCCTCCCAAAACAATAACTCATCCTGATCCCCAAATACCTATAAAAATAATAATGGATTGTATCCTGTGCTAGCCTAACTTAAGTCCCACTCATTTTAATAGGTCTACTCTAAGTAGGACTAACATTGCATACAATCCAATACTTTATAGTATGTGAAAGTACCATGCATAGGTTATATTAAGCCCTACTCAGGCCTTCACAGAGCACGCCTGGACATGGCTGTGGAGCTCTGCAGGCAAGCCTTGCACCCAATATCCCTGTCCCAGACAGTGACCTGGAGCAAGATTCTAAATATGCTTAGGTGACTGCACTTAGATCCCTCCTTGCAATTGGGAACCCTACACTATCAAGGTGCCCACTTGCAGGGAGGAACCTGAGTGAACTCCCGTGAACGCATTTGCTAGACCCTCACAATGAACACACAAAGGTCTCTATCCGAGATGGAGATGTTGGGGGCAGCAGGGCTTACAGTAACCCCTCTTCTATTAGGTAGGTTGATATTATTGTCACTATTATTGATTGTCTCTCCCCTGTTATTGATAACAGGGGAGTAACCACTATGAACAGGGGAATAATCCCTCCCCTGTTAGATAGGTTGATATTATTGTCCTCATGCTGCAAAATGGGGCCCCCTGCAATATGAGATAAAGGATAGCTTTCCTACAGCCACCTACTGAGGGGGGCATAGTTCAGTGGTAGAGGACATGCTTTGCATGCAGAAAGTCCCAAATTCAATCCCTGGCCTCTCCAGGCAGGGCTAGGAAAGACTCCTGCCTGAAATCCTGGAGAGTCACTGACAGTCAGTGTCGATAATACTGGGCTACATGGACCAAAGGTCTGATTCCATATAAGGCCGCTTCCTATGTTCCTATGAGTTCATCAGGGTTTTCTAGCTCACATTCTTAGATAATATGTTACACTAGCCTTCAAATTAGAGTTGAGACAAACTAGGAGTTTCATGAATATGTTTGCATCCCTCAAAAAGGACCCTTAAAATACTGCCATTCTTTGCTTTTCCACACTGCACTGTGGCAACCAAGCCCTACACTGTGCAGGGAGCATCAGCCAGGATGCACATTTGCATGCACATCGAAATATGGATGATATCTACCTACACTAGAATTATAGAATCATATAGTTGGAAGGGGCCATTTAGGCCATTGAGTCCAACCCTCTGTTCAGTGCAGGAATCCAGTTTAAAGCATCCCTGACAGATGGCTGTCCAGTCTTTTCTTGAATACCTCTAGTGATGGAGAGCCCACCACCTCCCTAGGCAGTTGGTTCCATTATCTGATTGCTCTGACCGTCAGGAAGTTTTTCCAGATGTTCAATGAAAATCTGCCTTCATGTAACTTAAGCCTGTTATTTCGTGTCCTACAGTCTTGGATGACAGAACAGGTTGCAGCTTATTCTGTGTGATAAGCATGTACGTACTTGAAAATAGCTATCACATCCCCTCTCAGTCTTCTCCTCTTAAGGCTAAACATACCCGGTTCCTTCAATCTTTCCTCATAGGACTTTAATTTCTAGTCCCCTGATAATCTCTGTTGCCCTTCTCTGAACTCGTTCCAGTTTATCTGAATCCTTCTTGAAGTGAGGTGTTCAGAACTTCAATTCTATTCAATGTGAGGTCTGATCAGCATAGAGTAGAGTGATGCTGTGATTTTGAAACTATACTTCTATTCATGCAAGCTAAAATTGCATTTGCCTTTTTTGCAGCCATATCACACTGCTGACTCATATTCAGCTTGTGATTGACTACAGCTTCAAGATACTTTTCACATGTACTATTGCCAAGCCTGGTATCCCTCACCATAGATCTGTGCTTTTGGAAATGGGACTTGTCTGAGACTTGCACTTGTCTCTGTTAAATTGTATTCCATTATTTTCTGCCTAGTCTTCTAGCCTAGTCTTCTAAGAGCCAGCATGGCGTAGTGGTGAGAATGTTGGACTGGGACTCGGGAGATCCAGGTTCTAGTCCCCGCTTGGCCATGAAACTCACTGGGTGACTTTGGGCCAGTCACTGACTCTCAGCCTAACCTACCTCACAGGGTTGTTGTGAGGATAAAATGGAGAGGAGAAGGAGGAGGATTATGTAAGCTGCCTTGGGTTCCTTGCAGGAAAAAAGGCCGTGTATAAATATAATAAATAAATAAATAACCTATCAAGATCATTTTGAATATTGTTTCTGTTTTCTAAGGTATTAGCTATTCCACACAATTCTGTGCCATCTGCAAATGTGATAAGCTCCCCCCCCACCTCTTTCTCCAAGTCATTAATAATTTTTTGGATGAGTACAGGGCCCAGGACCGAGACTTGCGGCACTCCACTCAATACGTCCCTCTAGTTTGATGAAGAACCATTGACGAGCACTCTGAGTACGGTCCTCCAGACAGCTGTGCATCCACCTAGTACTAGTAGTAATGCCATCCAATCCACTCATAACTAGCTTCTAATCAGGATATCATGGGGTACTTTGTCAAATGCCTTGCTGACGTCAAGATATATTATGTCCACAGCATTTCCACGATCTACTAAAGAAGTTACCCGATTGAAAAATGAAATAAGATTAGTCTGGCAGATCTTGTTCTTGACAAATCTATGCTGGTTTCTAGTGATCACTGCATTCGTGCCAAGGTGCCTACAGAGCGAGTGTTCTGAGTAGGGATGGGCAGATCTGCCAGATCCATTTCCACAGATTTCCTCCATTTCCCACCTCCAAATCTATTCTGTGCCAGTTCTATGCAGATCTTTAAAAAACAAAAACAGGTTTTTAGCATATTTTCAAGAATGGTGTATCTCTGTGCACAAATTATACCCATTTTTGGTATGCATCCACCCATTGACTAAAGCATGTTCATAGCTAAGCCAGCGTGAGCCACAGGCGTCTCTAAACATATGCCCCCGGAAACCCAAAAGTCCCTTTGGAGGGACTTAGTCTATTGACTTTATTGGTCCTATAGATAATTTATTATGCTGTATTTATTGTGTTATTGAATTTAAAAAATACATGCCATTAAGTTCAATAGGGCTTACGCCCAGGTAAGCAAGTATGTACACTTATCTGGGATTAAGACCCATTGAACACAGAGGTGGTTTTTTTTAGATTCATAGATAGAAGGGCCTAGAGTTAGAGTTGTAGATTTAGAAGGGCCTACAAGGCCATCGAGTCCAACCCCCTCCTCAGTGCAGGAAACTAGAGGAGGGGTCTCCCATCCAAGTAATAACCAGGCCTGACCTTGCTACTTCTGTGTAAAAATGCGAAGGATTTTGTTGCATATGCCTCAAGCTGTAACATAAAGTAATGTAACAAGTGAATTGTGGCACCACCACAGAGAAAGTGCTGTTCTGCATATTTATAGATCTAATGTCACATGGGTGCAAACCTCAGACCAGCCCCCCCCCCCAACCCAAATAGATTGGTAATCAGGGAAGCTTTTTGTCCCTAATGTTTCACAGAATAAAAATTACAATTTAAATGTTCCCAAAGCATGAAACTAGTTTCCAATCATCTGCTTTGCTCTCTAAAACCTGCAATTTTACATGCGTTGCATGTTTGATAGAAGTTAGAGGTAATTATGTTGCTTCAGTATCCTGACTTAACTGGCATTTGAGGCCTTTGAAATAATTAATTATCTTAGTTTCAACCCGTTACAAACATCACATAATTATCTGTTTGGGTGATTTTATTAATGTGAACTGCGCTGCAGACTCCCAACTGGTCCTTCGTAGTTATTCAACATTGTCACAGAGTTATTAGATGCCTTAATTTCTCTACTCATTTGAAGAGGTGGCAGATGCACATCATTTTCTTTACACTCACAATGTCCTCTACTTTATTTGTCGTTTTAGAAAGAAGTAATCATCATTAGAGGCAGTGACTATATTAGGCAAAAACAGATTGAGACTGATTGGGCCTTTTAAAAACATAATTCTGCACATTTCTAGGTTGTATTGCACAGCCATGCTGTCCTTTCTGTTTTAAAACAGCTTGAGCCTCACAGAATGGATGATATCTTATCAAAATCAATGCCAATTTTACCAGTGAGTTCAATGATAGCAGGGTCAGAGGATGTAACACAGAAAATAAACACAGAAAAATAATGAAAAGTGGGTCGTAGTAGATAGCTCAATGAAAATGTAGGTGCATTGTGTGGTGACTGTGAAAAAGGCAAATATTATGTTAGGGATCATGAGGAAAGGGATCAAAAACATAACGCCCAATATCATAATTCCTTTATACAAGACTATAGTGTGACAATACCAGAGGTCCCCAAACATTCTAGGTCAGTGGGTATATTTGGAATTTTGAGAGTGTCATAGGCACTCTCAGAAAATGGCTGCCATGTGGGAGACTTGGCCATTAACAAATGACTGCCATGGTGGGCATGGCCAGTCACAAAACACCCATGGCCCAGAAGGCAAAATGGTGAGATTAAAAGAAAAGTAAAGGTCAAGTAGTTAAGAACAAGACAGAAGTGAGGCCTCAGTTCCAAAACACAAAACCACTCATTTGAACCCACAGTTCTCTGCTCCAACAACCGTTTCACAGAAGGCAAACTGATGAGGTTGAGAGACAAGTAACTTAGCCAGGAAACAGCATACAATGCAGAAGTGGGGTCTGATCCCCAAATGCCAAATCACATACTTGCCTTCACAAAGCATGACAAAATACCCATTTCACAGAAGGCAAACTGGTGATGCTCAGAGAATCACAGATGCACACATACACATACACACACAAGAAAAACACCCCCTCACCACCAACAAAAACAAAACCCAGGCAAAATGCATGAAATGGGCACACACAAAGCCCAAGCAAGACACACACTATGCCAAAACAAAACCTTCAGAATGCTTGGAGGTTACTCAAAACCACAATATTAGAAGCTCTGCTATTTTATTTTATTTATTTATTTATTATATTTATACCCCGCCTTTTTTCCTGCAAGGAATCCAAGGTGGCTTACATAATCCTCCTCCTCCTCTCCATTTTATCCTCACAACAACCCTGTGAGGTAGGTTAGGCTGAGAGTCAGTGACTGGCCCAAAGTCACCCAGTGAGTTTCATGGCCAAGCGGGGACTAGAACCTGCATCTCCTGAGTCCCAGTCCAATACTAACCACTACGCCACACTGGTTAGGGTTAGGGAAGATAGCACCAAGTCCAAAAGGTCAGCAGCATGGTTAACGAGCAGTGTCAAGGAAGCTATTATAGAAACGAAGCCTTCCTTTGAAAAATGGAAGTCATGCCCAAATGAGGAGAACAAAAGGGAGCACAAGCTTGCACAAAGGAGATGCAAGCAGACAATAAGAGATGCAAAAAAGCATTTTGAAGAGCATACTGCTAACAACATCAAGGCCAACAAAAAATAATTCTTTAAATATATCAGAAGCAGGAAACCAGCTAGAGAGGCAGTTGGACCATTGGATGACAATGGAGTTAAAAGAATACTAAAGGAGGAGAAGGAGATTGCAGAGAGGCTGAAGGAATTCTTTTCATCTGTCTTCACTGCAGAAGATATAAGGCAGATACCTGTGCCTGAACTGATGTTTTCAGGAAGGGAATCTGAGGAACTGAGACAAATACTGGTGACAAAAGATTAAGTTCTCAACCTTACTGACAAACTGAAAGTTAATAAATCACCAGACCCAGATGCTATCCATCCTAGAGTTCTTAAAGAACTCAAATATGAAATTGCTAATCTTCTAACAAAATTATGTAACATGACCCTAAGATCAGCCTCTGTACCAGAGAATGGAGAATAGCTAAAGTAACACCAATATTTAAAAGGGAACCAGGGGGGATCCAGGAAATTACAGGCTGGTTAGCTTAATATCTGTTCCAGGTAAATTGCCTGAAAGCATTATTACAGATAAAATTAGTGAACATATAGAAGGACAAGCCCTGCTGAAAAGGAATAAACATGGCTTCCGCAAAGGTAACTTGTGTCTCACTAACTTTTAGAATTCTTTGAGAGTGTCAGTAAACTTGTGTACAGAGGTGACCTAGTAGACATTGTTTACTTATGATTTAAGGCTTTTGACAAAGTCCTTCACCAAAGACTCCTGAGTAAACTTAGCAGTCATAGAATAAGAGCCGATGTCCTCTTATGGATCAGAAAATGGTTAGAGAACAGAAAGCAGAGAGTAGGAATAAATGGTAAATTCTCCCAACGGAGGGGTGCCACAGGGATTTGTATCGGGACCAATGCTTTTCAACTTGTTAATAAATGATCTGGAATTAAGAGTGAGCAGTGAATTGCCCAAGTTTGCTGATGACACCAAATTATTTAGGGTGGTTAAAACAAAAAGGCATTGTGAAGAGCTCTGAGAGGATCTCTTCAAACTGGGAGAATGGACATCAAAATGGTAAATGTGATTCAATGTAAGCAAGTGTAAAGTAATGCACATTGGGGCAAAAATATCAAAATTCACGTATAAGCTGATGGGGTCTGAGCTAGTGAGGACTGACCAAGAAAGAGATCTTGGGGTTGTGGTGGACCCACTGTACAGCTGCTGTGACAAAGGCAAATTCTATGGTAGATATAATTAGGAAAAGAATCGAAAATAAAACTGCCAGGATCATACTTCCCTTATACAAATCTATGGTGCAACCACATTTGGAATACTGTGTACAATTCTGGTCACCACACCTAAAATAGGATATTGTACAGTGGGGAAAAGGGCAGGAAAGGGCAACTACAATGGTCAAAGGACTGGAGCAACTCCCCTATGAGCAACTGTTCTGGGACTGTTTAGCTTAGAAAAAAAAGGCAAGGGGACACATGTCATAGAGGTGTACAAAATTATGCATGGTGTGGAGCTAGTGTTTAGAGAGACATTTTTCCTCCCTCTCTCATAATACTATAACCTGGGCTCATCCCATGAAGCTGATTGGTGGGAGGATTCAGGACAGATAAAAGAAAGTACTTCTTCACACAGCACATAGTTAAACTATGAATTCACATCCACAAGATGTAGTGATGGCCACCAGTTTGGAAGACTTTAAAAGGGGATTGGACACATTCATGGAAGATAAGGCTATCAATGGCTACTAGTCCTGATGGCTATATGCTACCTCCTGTATGCCTATGTACACCAGTTGCTGGGGAACATGGGTGGGAGGGTGCTACTGCACTCATGTCCTGCTTGTGGGTTTCCTGTGGGCAGCTGTGTGAACAGAATGCTGGACTAGAGGGACCTTGGTCTGATGATCCAGCATGGCTCTTCTTATGGTGTGTGTGTGTGTGTGTGTGTTGGTGGCACTGAGCTAGTCAGTGTAATCCTGCAATCTCCTCATTCACTGAAGGAAAGTTTGAGGGGGGTTAAAATAAACCTCCCTATGAGGAAACTTCAAATGTCAACCTCAGTTCCCCTTCCAGTGAAAATGAAAACAATTACATTCTGATAGTTCAAATCCCTTCTCAAAATCCATCTTTTCCATGAAGCCTTTAGTACAACAACTAAGTCTAAATATCCTACCATAACTAAGTCTTAATTATAAATGATTGTAATAAACGTACATTCTTTTCTTGTCTAAGCCTCCTTCCATCTTCTTCCTTTTCCTTTATGGTCTCTCCTGTAGCAAACATTAGACTGTAAAGTCCTTGGTGCAGGGACTTATCCTCTTATACAGTAATACCTTGGATTGCAAGTAACTTGGTATGAGAGCATTTTGCAAGACAAGCAAATTTTTAAATATTTATTTAATTTTTTTTTACTTGATATACAAGCGACGTCTTGCAATACAAGTACTGTAGTATGGCTTAAATTAAAAATCTCTGTACACATTTTTTTGGGGGGGATTTCGTTTTGATATAAGAGTGTTTTGGATTACAAGCATGTTTCCGGAACGAATTATGCTCTCAATCCAAGGCATGACTGTACTTTGCATATTGATGGCACTATATAAATAATAAACAACATTTCACTTTACCGCATTGATGGGAAAATTAATGACGTGTAGATTGTTAACACTTGTACCTTAGGAGTTCATTATTGCTTTTATTAATACCAGCAGCTTCATGTGAAACCAAATTCTTCTAAATTAAGGGGCCATGTATTCCAGACACGTTAGGGAGGCAGCAGCCTACGCATTGTGCCAGGATATATTGGGAGTCTCTTTCTTGTTGCTGAGATGCCTTGATAATTTAGTAATCATGGCTGGAGGAGCAAGTCATCTCCAGACCTGACTTAATCTTTCATCCTGATCTGTAGACCCAGATAATGGTAGGTACAATCACAGATGCATGTTTAGAATGCGTAGCTGGAGCTCCTGCCCATTTGGTTTCCAGAGGAAACGACAAAGCTTGAGTGTGAAAACTTCAGTCACTGTGTAATTTATCATTTCAGAAAGCTGCATAGACTGAAATGATGGATTATTATATCATTATATGTATGCTGATGAAATATTGTTTCATGGTGTATTGTATTTATGTTTAATAAGACACTGCCAAGGTGTTGCTGAACAAATAATGGCTTGGATTTGTGGTAAAAGAACACAATGGGAAATGAGAAAATATTGGAAAATATTTATCAGCGTTTCCTGAGTTGTGCAGATTCCGTGGACTTGTGGACCGTTTCTTTATTTTATGAAATTTTACACAAATTCAGTCATAGAAGTATATGTCAAATAAATAAATAAATAAATAAATAACACTGACCAAAAATAGGCATTTCCCCCATAGGCTAAAGCGTGAAAATATGCATTTTGGGGGGATTTGCATATTTTGGGGGAATTTGCACATTTTCAGGAGTGCGTATTTACGCAACTCCAAATTGGTGCAAACGCGTATGAATGCATTTTTGCAAAATCTGATTCTGTCAATGAGTGGTCAGAGTGAACAAAGGAACAAAAAGCACCTGACAATCCACAAAACATTGACAGCACAGTTTTTCCAGCGTCCATACATCCCTTGCAGTCTAACACATCTAGAGGGCACCAAGTTGGGGAAGACTGTATTAGAGTCTTCTCTTACCTGCACCATCTCACCTGTACACACATATGTATATATACAACACAGCATGGTATCTTTTTTGAACCTCATCTAAAAGGGGTACAAACTAGAACTAATACAAAAGATCTTCCTTTGCCTTTCCCAATAGTCTGTGGCTTGAACTATACAGGGGTCTATGCTCTTAAGGTATTTCACTATAGTAGACTGCTCATGTCCTCTGCAGTTTGCAGCATATATCACCTGGGTTAATCTGTGGCAGTCTATGATTCATGGACAACCCTAAAGCAGGGGTAACTGGAACATCCTGATTCCTTCCAGATCTATAATCTAAGTGTTTCTAGTTTAGAGTGTGTTGTGTTTGCATGGCAGCTGTATCATGTGATTACATAATAAAGCAATACTGAGGGTGTCCAATATGCAACACCGAATTATACAATATTGCTCCTGTATGTGTATTGCTAAACATGCAGGTTAGGCCAAGTTAGAATCTTTCTAAGAGCTGACACAACTGTTACGTGTACTTACTTGCCTGCTATCATGGCTAGTGCAATATACACTATCTGCATAAAGCCTTTAAGAGCAATTTAATATAGCACATTTACAGTAGTGCTGTCAACCACAGGATCACCAAGATGATGTTAGTATGGCATTACCACTGTTTGCATCAAACCATCAGAATAAAGTGATGTAATGGGGAGACTTTGAAATTGCAACTCATTTTCTAACAATTTGTGGAACATCTGTATGCACATTTCCTATAGCTACTTCTCCAAGTGGATAATTTTACCATTTCCTCCAAATTGTGTAGCAATTTCTGGTCTCCTCAATTTGGAACCAGTGATCTCCCTACGGATTCTGGGATTCATGGGTAGGCAGAACCATCTCTAGTGGGCATAAAAAGACCAAATTAACATTATGTCAGAGCAGCTTCTGCATTTAAATGATTGAAGTAACAAGACTAGCACTGAGTGCTGTGCCATCCATTAGCCAGTTTAAAGGCAATGTCCATATGAAGAAAAAAGAAAGAAAAACCAATTTGCAAGCTTGAGATGCTATCAAGAGTAACACTCCCTATCTCATAATTTGTAACAGATACCTGTGTTCAGAATTCTCTCATCATCCCCACCCCCATAGTTTTTAATATTCCCTTCTGCCAGATGCACAAAGAAAAATGAACAACAAAATAAACATTTCCCTGCTAATACTATGCGCACAAACTCAAAGTAATGGCATTAAAACTCAGAACACTTTGCTATGTAGTTGGAAATGTGCTAAATTGAAAAGTAAAAATATGCACTTCACTAAATTACCATGACTCCTGAGCTCTTTCTAAATGGCAATGCAATCAAGAATGGATTCTACTTTTATGATTAAACTACCCCCGTTGCAGAAAATGCTTAGAGCAATTTCAATTTACTGCCTCCCACTCATTCCCCAATACACACCTTTAAGAAAGTTCTCTCATGCCTAACGTTGTGGGCCTTGTTTTCACGAAGTGTCTAATACAGCCCATATAAAGAGAGGACGCTTGCAAATTTTATCCCAGTTAGGGCACAATCCAATCTAATTCGGAGGATTATGGGCATCCTATGCAGAGCGCAAGGAGCAGCAGAGGCTTCCCCAGCCTCCCTGCTCCTTCCGCTCTGCACTTTTGCTAGACAGCCAAAAATGGCTGTCTAGCTGGAGAGCTTTGGAGGGGCAGGGAGGGAGGCTGGAGCAGCCTCAGGATACCTTGTATCCTGGCTGCTGCAGTCTCCTCCTCTCCCCACCCCTTTTAACCCCTCTCCAAGGTCACTTTTCCTACCTTGGAGAGCAGCTGGTGCAGTTCTTTCTGCACCGGCTACAAAGGAGCAGGGGATGGGGATCGGAGCTCTGATTCTGAGGTTGGAGTGCTGTCTCTAACCTCGGAGCTGGGAATCCGAGCGATCCTATGCCCCCCCCCCCAGACAATGTCTAGGGGCCATGGGATCACTCCCTGACTAAGTGCACTTTTTGCATTTCCTGCAACTATGGCTTAACTAGCTTTGTGGAAGAACCTGCATGCTTGTGGGCATTTTCCATTCAGAAACATTAAACGCATCTTTGCACTTCTAACAAATTGTGAATGTTGTTAATCCAGGATGAAAAGGGGAAGAGAACCATTTCTAAAGTGGATTTCCAGTCTTCCATTTTCATAAGAGACACACAGAGATGCAGACCCTATATCTGAAGTCCACACTAGTAAAAAGATAATGTCCATTCTGTTTACTATGGACACTTGATTCTTCTGGAAGATCATAAAGCGGAAAAGGGGAGAAGCAAGTGACTTAAATGGAACTTTCTTCAACTGGCAACCATCACATCTACAATCTATGCAGACATGACTGGATTATTCAGGTTTCGCAAGTGTAAGGGCCCCATAAGGGAGAAATAGTCAGCATCTTTCTTATTTTGGAATAACTACACAAACAATTTAGCAGGCCCAAGTTCAATATTGTCAGTGCTGTGATTTGTACTCTTTATATACTCCTTCAGTCAGACCTGCGCACATCTTTGATTGTGCACAGCCTTCCCCAACCTGGTGTCATCTGGATGATTCGGACTATAACAACCCCCATCAGCCCCACCCAGCATGTCCAATCACCAGGCATGATGGGAGTTGTAATACAACAACATTGTTTCCTGTTAAGTGCATATATATGGAATTAACACAGGTCAAAACCAATCATTGTATAACTTATAGGGATCAGATAAGCTGAGTGAGAACCCTATTAATCCCCTTTTTATGCATCTTTGTATTTATTTGCAGGGTTGTACTCTAAAGGGTAAGGTTCTCAAGTCCTTCTCTGCTCTAATTCCATTTTAAACACTTGGATTTGTTAGTATAGTTATCTAATAATCCAAGATTTAGATATTAATGTAACAATTATGGTATCTATTTATGTGAGATGTTGCAGATATTTACAGGAATACATGCTTTCTTATTATGGCTTTCAATGGTGAGGTTCAAAAGCTCAACAAAGCCTTTATTTATTTGCAGCATTTATATACCGCTGCACATCTGAACAGATTCTGGAGTGGTGAACAATAAAAGATAAAAATAAAACAACCATATTTTTTTAAAAAATGTTTTTTTAAAACAGTACCAATAAAAACCATGGCTGGTCAATCAAGGATCTTAAAATAAAGATGCTTTCAGGAGGCACTGAGAACAACAGTATGTTGGTGCCTGCCTGACCTCCAGGGGCAGTGAGTTCCATAAAAAGGGGGCCATCACACGGACGGCTCTTCTCCAGGTGGATTCCAATCGGGCCACAGATCCATGTGGAATCACCAGTGAATTATCAGTGAATCAATCAATCAATCAATCAATCAATCAATATCCCACCTTTCTTTTTCATTTGGAAACTCAAGAGCAACTAGCGCACAAATTACAAAATAAAAATGGTCAAAGCAGACCAGTGGAAAGAGCCACTTTCCCACCCTCTCCTGAAGAGAGCTGGCTGTGTTACTGATGGAGAATCTGTGAGGGGAAGGGCTGTGTGACAGTCAGTCCAAGCTGGCCAGTGGAAAGACCCTTGTTCTCTCCCCCATCTCTCCTTCTGCTAAGATTAGATTCAAAACAAGGAGCAACTCATTCTTCTGGGGAGGGTCATACGCTTTGAATTAATTCAGCAAGTTCATTTTAAAATCCTGTGGTTATGGACTGGCTAATTAATCCCCGCCGTGGCTCCCAGTATGAGTTTATGATCTACAAAAGTCCCAAGAGGGGATTCATTAGAATTGCTCCAAGGGTTCCAACTGAGTTGAATGATGGTGTATTAAGAGCCTGAACTTCCTGGGATGGCACAGGCTATTAAAGTTGGGGTGGGGTGGGGCACTTAAAATGTTTTGACAAAGCTGTTATGGCACAGAGCTAGCCGTGCTAAATCACATCTGCATTTTGACCACAAATGTTGTATATTTGTACATATGAGTGTTTATGTGTTGGACATCTATCCAGATTTTCCATTCCAGAGTCTCATAAATGTCTACGTCACTCGAGAAGTTAATTTATCTCTAGTTTTACAACCCCCCCCCACACGTACACAGTCCTTTCCCCCCCACACACCCCCGCAATCTGTGAAATCATACAGAAAGCCGTATAAATTCCATTTACATTGGTCTGGGTTACTACTCATGAAATGCTGGGTTATGTTTAGTGGTGCAATAAAAGTTAAGATAAGAATAACCAGGCTCAGTGGCGTTTACAACTTGAAATGTATTGCTTTTTAAAAATGGTCTCATGGGTCACTCTGCTACATCTGTGTTTGTAAGAAGGTGGCTACTTCTGTAATTTAATCTTTGAAGTATTTGGCACTCACCCTCACACATTATCATAAAGCCTAAGGATTATGGCTTGGATGGCTATTCCTAGGGGCATAATATTGGCTACATAGGAGATTGATGGTGGGTAGCTACAATGAAGTATAATGACTCTTTCTCTGTGATAGCAGGGATATTAGCAATCCTCTTGCTGGGCCTCTGCTTTAAAAATAAATAATAGATGACATAAATAGCTGTATAAAAGTTTGGAGATGGAGATATGGTTCACAAGTGAAAAGTCACAGCATTGGGCACAATCCATGGGAATGTACTCCTGTGCAAACCAAATAGAAAATGAAGTGGAGCAGTTCAAGAGCACCTCCCATCAATTTTAATCAGATTTATGCAGTAGAACTTCATGGTGGATCGTGACCACTGTGAATCCTTCAAACACAATTACATTTCATATTCCACTACAAACTTTGTAGAAATTCATATTGTTATTTTTAACAAGCACTTTTTAACTTACAAGTGCAGGGGAATACCACATTGCTAGAAAGCAGGGCTGGGGAACCTTTTCCCTATGCAGGGCCGTTGACCCACAGGAAAAGTCAACTGGGAGCTGCAGCAGATGGTGGGCAGGGCCAGAGTTGACTGTGGACAGAGTTTAAAGCATTGCAGGATTTATTATTGATTTTATTTATTTACAGGATTTATATACTGCTCTCTATCCAATAAAATATCTGAGCAGTGAACAATAAAAAGGGGATGATGATGATGATGATGATGATGATGATGATGATGATGATGATGATGATGATGATGATATTTAAAATCAGATTGTACCAATAAAACTGTGGCTGGTTAGTAAGGGAAGGCTTGTTTAAATAAAAATGTCTTCAGCAGGCGCTGGAAATGAAACAATGTTGGTGCCTGCCTGCTATCAACAGGCAGGGAGTTCTACAGAGCAGGACCGGTGCAAGGCAGTTTGGTGCCCTAGGCAAGATCAGATACTTAGCGCCCCCCCTTCCCACTTGAGAGCGCTGTGTTTTTTTTTCAAGGCATTTCTGGCGCCCCCTTTAGCCTTGCGCCCTAGGCAGCTGCCTAGTTGGCCTAATGGTAGCACTGGCCCTGCTACAGAGATGGAGCCAATACACTGAAGGCTCTTCTCCAAGTGGACTTTAAAGAGACTGCAGGTCCATGTGGAACCACCAGGAGCACCTCACCTGATGACCTCAGTGACAGGGCAAGCTGGTAACGGAGAAGGCACTCTCTCAAATATCCTGGTCCCAAGTTGTTTAGGGCTTCATACACCAATAACAAAACCTTAAACCTCTTCTGGTAGTAAATATTCAGCCAGTGAAGTACCCTCAGCAAAGGTGTTACATGCTGAGAAGGGGCAGCTCCTGACAACAGTCGAGCTGCTGCATTCTGCACTAGCTGCAGCTTCCTGACCAACCTTAAGGGAAGCCCACAGGACTGTATAGCGCTCTCTCTCTGTGTGCTTACGAATCATGCACATGTACACACACACACACACGAAGAGGAAGCGATTCCCAGAGGGGCGGACCACAAGAGAGGACTGCACCATACTGAGAGCCAGATGACACTGATGACATGACATTACATATAACGTATGTTAAATTGATATATAACACATGTAAAGAAAGTACATGCCAACATATGCACGAATGACCATTATTACTTTTGCTCCCCTCACATATACAAGGCCAAGATTTTCACAGACTGACAACACTGCTGTGTGTATACATCATGAAGTGTTGACTTTTTAACAACTTAATAAATCTGTTGCGATGCATCATCAAAAGCCTGCCCAATACCTTTGATATCTGCAGCTTTATTAATATTTCTCTTTATCTCCTTCAGCTTAATTGTACACATGGGAATGTTCTTACCAGGAGATTAAAGGTCAAGTGTGTTATTAAGTTAACTTCTGTTCAGGGAAAGCTGGATGAAGCAAGAGCGGTATGGCTTGTTCCAAGACCTTATTCAGGCTGAAACGTTTCCAAGCATTTGTTTATCAATGAATTTAAATCAATTTTCTTAAATTTTATAGAGTCACAAGCAGCACCTGAGTCTCACATGATGATGGTTTCTGATAATGAGTTAAAAGTATGCTCACTATAAATGGGAAAGAGTGTTGAAATAAATGGGGAAAGTGAGTTTCTGAGGTCGGAGTTGGGACTCCGAAATATCCTATGGCTGTCTAGATGCTATCTAGCGGTCATAGGATTGCGCTGCTCATCATGCGGTTTCCACTGAAATCAATAGGAAAAGTGACTCATGATTAACTTAGGCCCCATTAATTTCAATAGGACTGAAACATGACCTAGTGTTGATCCAACCCCTGACCATAACCAATGTTCTTGTTATCAGCTAAAACATTCTGTTCCTTGCATTCAGAACCCAGGGACTTACATTCTCTGTGAATACTTCTACTAGATAACAATGTTTCCTCCTTAAAAAAACAAAAACAAAAAACAAAGCAAAATACCTCAAGCCTTGCAGCATGCCTGGAAGATTAACAAATGCAGGCTATTTCAGATTAATGTCAGTATCATTTGGGATTAAACTGGGAGCCCATTTTGCTTCTTTTAAAGCAAAGGTCTGAATGCATTCATCATTTTTGAATTGCACAAAAGGTCACTGAAGATACTAAATTAACCCCAGTTATGGTTCAAAAAGCAAAATCTAGTTGTTTCTATCATCATCATCATCATCATCATCATCATCATCATCATCATCATCATCATCTCTGTCTCCTCCTCTTTGAAAAGTGCAAATTACTGGAAACAAGAAAATGTTGTTTTCTACCAAAAAGGAAAACCACAATTCCTAATATGCTGAAAAACAGCACATATCTTATTATACCACATCTAGCCTCTAGAGACCACTTACTTTATACAGTAACACCTTGGATTGCAAGTAACTTGGTCTGAGAGCGTTTTGCAAGACAAGCAAATTTTTTAAAATTTTTTGACTTGATAAATGAGCAAGGTCTTGCAAGACAAGCGTAGGGATGTAACCGCTCACCTCGAGCGGGCGTAGCGGGCCAAAATCGGCCCCGCTCACGCCTGCCAGAGACTCGCTTTGATATAAGAGTGTTTCGGATTACAAGCACGGTTCCAGAACAAATTATGCTTGCAATCCAAGGTATTACTGTATTTAAGGTTGCTTCACATTTTCTTAGTTAACTCTGTTCTTGTAACTGTTGTTGCTAGCTCGGCTGTTTGTTTTTAATCTGTGGTTTTAAATTTTATATTTATATTATATTGTATTTTATGGTTTTAACTGTTGTAAACCGCCCAGAGAGCTTCGGCTATTGGGCGGTAGAAAAATGTATTAAATAAATAAATATTAAATAAATAAATAAAACAAGTTTTTTCCTCCTGCTTCTCAGACTTTTTCAGCATCACTATAACTTGTTCCTGAGAACGCAGTTGCTTGTTCTTCACCTTAAGTTCAGAATCTTGGGGTTCTGGATCCTTCTCTTTCTTTGTTTATGTCCAGGCTCTTGCGGTCTTGCCAACTTCTTGTTGTTTTCAACTGACACCTAGAATTCACTCTTTCCTTTCTACGGTCACTACCAAAATATTAGTCCATTCTCTTAGTATTTCCAGCAGTGATCATTGTAACATTCTTCTTGTTGGTTTTCCTGCGTGTACACTTAAGCCTCTTCAACATTTTCTAAATGCTGATCTCACCTAATATTTTCTGCTTGTTATTTTGATCATATTACTCCTTTGTACTTTGCCTCCATTTCTTGTCTTTACTGTAAGCTTCTTGTACTTACTCCTTGGACCCTTCACTCTACAGGTACTAATCTCCTTGTTTAGTCTAAGATTACCATTTCTATCGCTCCCCTCCACTCTCATTGGAATATCTGTATTTATTTATTTAGTAAAATTTATAACCTGCCCTTCATCGGAAAACAACCCCAAGGTGGTTAACAATACACAATGTCATTATAAAATCTATAAAAACAATATTAATGCACAGCAAATGCATGAGCTCTATATGCGTGAGTGCACAACCTCTTTGCTCCCATGGGCAATCTACACACCTAATGCTTATTGCAGTACTGGATCACTTCTGTGACTTGCGGGGCACATGATGCTGCACTCACTTTTCAGTTCTGGTTGTGTTTGTCTTGCGTTCTTATTCTTCTTTTCTTCTGTAATTTCCTGGACTACCTTTATTACGATTTTTCCTGTTATTGCGATTCACTATCGCAGTATGTGGCTATGTGTGTTCTCACCGGGCGCTGTCATTGCCTGTCTCGGTGTATCTACGAGATTGTCCTAAGCAGTGTTAGCCAATTGTTTTCAAGGGGCGGGGACATTCGGCTTCTGTTTCCCAAAGCTGTATCGGGGCTTCAGCAAAACAGATATTGCTTTTCCGCCTCTCTCCCTCTCCCCCCATGGCTTCTCTCTCTTGAAAAGTGAACTGAAAAGTAAGTGTCTCCCCCCTCCCCTCCTTTTTGAAAAAAAAATAGAGTTTTGAATGCCCCTTTCAACCCCCTGCCCCAAAGTACAACTAGCTGTAAATGAGCCAACATGCATGTCTACTCAGAAGTAAATCATATATTATTTTCAATTGCCTTACTTAGAAGTAAATCACATTGATTTCAATTGAGCTTATGCTTGGGAAACTTAGCACGGGGGGAAGACTGCATTGGGAAATTGGTTTTGGGTGGAGGGGAATGGGCGTGCTGATCCTACTGGCTTCACCCCGTGGGAGGACGGCGGTAGCAGCAGAGCCTCCCACTCTCTTCCCTTCTCATTCTCCATGATTTTTTTGTGAGGGGGCAGGGGCAGGAGGAACTTTTCTTTTCTTAAAAACAATATCATTTGTGCGCTCCTTTGCTCCTTTGCATAGATGATGAACCAAAAGAAAATAAACAAAGCCCTTTCTCTTAAAGAGCCATCCTCCCCTGCAGTATTACTGCTATGGAATTTAGGTGTAGGGCGGCAAAATGGAATGACTACAATACATTTAACGAAAGTGTGCGCTGTGAGTAGTGACTGCGGAATGTGAATATAGCAGTACTCTAATGCTAACTTGACGATATGCCATGTAGTGTAGATCTGGCCTCACTTCTCCCTTCGCATGAGCCAGTGAACGAGCCGGGAAGCTGCAGTTAACCATAGCTTCCCATTATGTCCTACCATGAACTATGATTAATGGGTCCTCCTCCTTAAAAATCTATCTATTCATCCTGTCTACAATTTCCATGTCAGAGCACATGGTCTGCAGCCAAAGATCCCAGGTTCAACCCCTGGCTTCTCCAGTTAAGATATTGTCAGGTAGCAGAGCGGAAGACCTTTGCCTGAGACTTCAAAGAACCATTGCCACTAAGATTAATAGTACTAGGCTTGATGGACTAATGATCTATAAGTTGTAAAATCTAATCTCAAGCAATTTAGAGAATATGACATCTGGCAAAAAGACTCTGGCGCATTCTTGGAAGTTGCGTTGAGTGTTAACGGTAGTGTAAGTGGGGGGGGATTTGTGGCATGTACTGCTGGTCTCCCTTTCCCTTTCTCCTTTAACTGTGCTCATTGACTGTAGGGATGTGTGAAGAATACGATAGGGTTTTTTTTTTACAGATTTTCAAGATTCCCCCCCCCCCCCGGATTCTGGTTCATCAGCCTTGTGCTTCTGTCAACTCACTGTGGTGCAAGTTGAGCCAGCTCACATACGTCTGTCTCTAAGACAGGCCGTGATTTGCGCATTAAAAAAAAAAAAGCTGCTAAGGAAATTTGCGCAAATTGGCCGATTTTGCACAAACTGCGTTAGATCCACATGGTTTTTCAGCTTTTGATTTGTGCAAATCGGCCACTTTTACACAAATTTCCTTAGCGGTTTTTTTTAAAGCTGTGCAAATCGCAGCCCGTCTTAGAGACAGAAGTCCACAAACCCACCCACCCCAACTTGTCTGGCTTCCAATCATCAGATCAGAAGCAGGCAGGAAATCCGTCAGGAATGGGGCAGGTTTACAGGGAACTTGGATTCTCAGTCCACAGAAGGCGGCTTACAGTGCAATTCTACACATGTCTACTCAGAACTGAGTCGCACTGAATTCAATGGGGCTTACTCCAGGTAAATGTATACAGTAATACCTTGGATTGCAAGTAACTTGGTTTGAGAGCGTTTTGCAAGACAAGCAAATTTTTAAATATTTATTTATTTATTTTTTACTTGATATACAAGCGACGTCTTGCAATACAAGTACTGTAGTACAGCTTAAATTAAAAATCTCTGTACAAATTTTTTTGGGGGGATTTCGTTTTGATATAAGAGTGTTTTGGATTACAAGCACGTTTCCGGAACGAATTATGCTCTCAATCCAAGGCATGACTGTATAACATATCAGCCTTACAGAGCAATCACATTGCATTTGTGTGTAAGAATCTCCGGAAGAGCAACCTACACATCCAACTCCAGCTGGCATGCTGCGACCAGGGCAGGGTGGGATACTAGGGCTGGTGTAGTTTTGGGTCCTTTTCAGAGATATGTTGAGGAATGAGGGGATTTAGGATCCTGCTGATCTTTCATCTTTGGCTGTCCTGACACGCCCCAGAACAACCTGTTTGGCCCCCACTGCTGGCAGGACACCTAAGCTCTTGGAGCCTTCTGCAGGTGTACAGGGAGGCCTCAGGTGGTATAAGTCCCATCCTGCCAGCAGCCCCCCCCCCTCTCTGCCAGCTGAGTGGGACTTACACCACCTCTTATGGCCCCCAGCCAGTCAAATGCCTGCTGTAGGATTGCACCCTAAGAGAACTGGCACTCTTTAATAGAATAGGTGCCACTGTTTTTGAGACCTGTGTATTGCACCTAAGAGAACGGTGGGGAGTGTGCTAAAATATTACATACTGGTTTATAGTCATCCTTACAACTCTGCTTTCCTACACCACCAGAATAATTGCTGTAAGACATTTTGTACATAGCATAAGGCACATCTCCAGTGATGCTCTACTTACCTGGAATGAACCTGCTGCCAGGCTGCCAGAATTGCATGCTGCCATCTACAAGGCCGCTACCGAGATCTGCTGACTGTAGCAGCCGAGGAGGACAAAGATACAGTCAGCAGATTCAGTTCTTGTTAACAATTAAAGGGTCCTGCACTGAAGCTTCTTCTTAATACTGATGTTCAAGGATCAAAATATAATTGAAGGACCTTAAGCCGTGTCTGCATGAGCACAAATTAGTTGTACACTGTATTTTGTTTTTATTTAATGTATTTTCATAGTTTTAAGCATTAAATTATAACAGACACAGATAGTACAGAACAGAATTACAATTAATAATAGACTTTATGTGAGTATTATGTTCTTTTTATGTTTTAAACACTGAAATAACCATTTTTAATTTAAATAAAGCATAATCCACACACACACACACACACACACAATCTCTGCTTAAATCTGAACATTAAAAAAGTCCTAAATCCAGCTTAAATTTAGCATGAAAGACCATCTCCTCAATTTCCAGTATTAAATCAATATTTTTCAAATCCTTCATTGAAATAACAAAAAACAAAACTGACTCACTTAAATTACATTAATGGGCAGTATCCTATTTAGCACTAGCACCAGTGTAAATTGCATTGTGCAAGTGTAAGCTACCTCTAGTGCAACTCCAATAGTATGTGTTTGCTGCCTGGTGCAACGTTTTCCCCCAGAAAACCCATTGCACCAGCAAATGCTACCAGTGTCGTGCTAGAGGTATCTTATGCTAGTGCAACATAATTCAGGTTAATGATAGTGGTGAATAGGATACTGCCCAATACATCTGTTTTAGCATTTTCATAATTAATTTTCATATTCTAGTACTGTATAAAACTTTGCCACCATTCCAAAGAATCCGTTTTTGTTTGACTTTTAATTGTAGTCACACTATCAAGCTACCTAAGAGCAAAACAATAGATTCTCTACAATTTATTTTCATGTTGATGATTTACATGTTTGAAAAACAAAAACAACTACTTCATGGGCCGGGAACATCTGGGGACCCAACGTTGGAGAACACTGCACTAGATATTAGTGTCTGAGCCAGCCTTCCCCAAACTGGTGCCCTCTGGACATGTTGGACTACAACTCCCATTATGTAGAGAGCCAGTGTGGTGTAGTGGTGAGAGTGTTGGACTGGGACTCGGGAGATCCGGGTTCTAGTCCCCGCTCAGCCATGAAACTCACTGGTTGACTTTGGGCCAGTCACTGACTCTCAGCCTAACCTACCTCGCAGAGTTGTTGTGAGGATAAAATGGAGAGGAGGAGGAGGAGGAGGATTATGTAAGCCGCCTTGGGTTCCTTGCAGGAAAAAAGGTGGGGTATAAATATAATAAATAAATAAATAAATAAAATAAAATAGTAGTTATATATTTGGGGGAATCCATAAAAATTATTGATTAAAAAACCTCATCCTATGTGAGCTCTGCTAGAACTGGTTTGCATATCATGACAAGCCAGGGTTCCTGGTGGACGCTGCCCAGTCACTCCGTGCCCATGCAGCAGCTCAGCTGTTGTTAGGGGTTGCCCCTTTTCAGCATGCAACTCCTTTGCTGAGGGAACATGCACCAATGAAACAGGCTGGATGTTGGCTACAGCGCAAATGGCATAAGACTCAAAATGAAGATGACAGAGCACACTCTAGAGCGCATAATTGTGCCTATTGCGCAGCAGCGCGGGCAGCTTTACTTTGCCGCCTCCATTGCATCCTTGAGCAGCCATCTAGCAGAGCTCTTCTGGGTGGTCTTGGGGCTGTTAACACTCTCCCCAGGAAACAGAGTCCTGATCCCCTCTAGAACCCACTGTGACCTTTTCGCATCACACACTTTGAGGACAAAATCGCTTGTGTCTGCAGAAAGGTTCATGGGTACAACAAAATGGCTGCCATGGAGGGGTGCACTCATTCACAAAATGGCTGCCATGGTGGGTGTGGCCAGTCAGAAAATACCCATTTCACATAAGGCAAACTGGTGAGGCTGAAAGACAAGTAATTTGCTCAACTTGTTCCCTATAGCTCTATTTGGACTATTTCCTACCCACTATCTTTCCTTCTTCTCTCTACTGACATGTGTGGCTCATCTCAGCCACCATAGCTTGCGTCTCCTACTCTTCCCTTCAAACCTGTTGCCAATCAATCCAAAGGCCTGCAACCATCTAATCCGGGGATGGGCAATTTGTGGCCCTCCAGTTGTTGTTGGACTGCAAATCCCATCAGCCGTAGTGAGCATAGCCAGTGTGAGGTATATGGGAATTGCAGTCCAACAACATCTGGAGGGCCTCAAGTTGCCCACTTCCTTAATCAGAATAGAATGTGGCACCTGCAAAAAATGCCCAGTGAGGAACCCTGACTTTGTGCAGCTTCATGATTATTAACTTTTAAAAATTTCAATCTGCATTTTATTAATTTTATTAATTGCTGTCCATTAGATATTTTAGTGCTGTTCATTTTAGAAGTGCTTGTGTATATATTTCAAGAATTATGATTTTATAGTTGTATTGTTGTATTATTAAGCTCTATTTATTGTTTGTACACTGTCCTGTGAGGGCTTTAAGTCCTGAAAGGTGGTTTAGAAATCTGTAAGTAAATAAATAAATAAAACAGCAAACAGGCAGATGCTGCTGGAAGAGCAGCACAGGGAGACATTCAGTAGGCAGAGAAACTGATAGCCTGGAAGGTGCTATGGTATTGGGGGCACCATGGCACCATGTTGGAGACCCCAAAACTTTTATAATATAATACCCATACAAACAAAATGTTTTTAAAAGTTAGCTTCTCTAAACGTAAACTTCTATTTTGCATCCTATTTTGTTTCCCTTTATAGTCAAACACATTGCATTCGGAAAGTGAAGTCTTGGGGATTTTAAATGAACGGATGCCAATGATGTAAGGCTCAAGTCTACATGAGAACATAAGATGAGCCATGCTGGATCAGACCAAGGGTCCATCTAGTCCAGCATTCTGTTCACGCAGTGGCTAACCAGCTGCCCAAAGGAAACCCACAAGCAGGACATGAGTGCAATAGCACCCTCCCATCCATGTTCCCCAGCACCTGGTGTACATAGGCATACTGCCTCTGATACTGGAGGTAGCATATAGCCATCAGGACTAGTAGCCATTGATAGCCTTCTCCTCCACGAATTTGTCCAATCCCCTTTTAAAGAAATCCAAATTGGTGGCCATCACTACACCTTGTGGAAGTGAATTCCATAGTTCAACTATGCACTGTGTCAAGAAGTACTTCCTTTTATCTGTCCTGAATCTCCCACCAATCAGCTTCATGGGATGACCCCACTGAGTTCTAGAATTATGGGAAAGGGAGAAAAATGTATCTCTATCCACTTTCTCCACACCATGCATAATTTTGTACACCTCCATCATGTGTCCCTTTACTGGCCTTTTTTCTAAGCTAAACAGTCCCAACTGTTGTAACCTTTCATCATAGAGGAGTTGCTCCAGCCCCTTTATTATTTTAGTTGCCCTTTTCTTCACTTTTTCCAACTGTACAATATCCTTTTTTAGGTGCAGTGACCAGAACTGTACACAGTATTCTAAGTGCGGTCACACCATAAATTTGTATAAGGGGAGGATGATCTTGGCTGTTTTATTTGCAATAAATACTCTTGCAACCATCCTTTCCCTTTATAAAAACCCTTCTTTATGAATACAAAAGTCCAATACACTTATTTGTCAATTAATTGCATTAGCAATAACTCAAATGCCAATCACTTTTGTTATTTAATATTCTCAAATCTTTCCCTACTATTCCCACAAGGGGGCAAATAATAATAATAATAATAATACAGATATATTAAAACGCAACACCATTTATTTTCAAGCTAAGTAGCACCTGTGGAGGAAAGAATGGAGACAGAACATTTTAGCACATAACAGATTGCACGCACTAAGGCTATAATTAGTATTTTATTCTAAGCACTGTAGGACAAAATAAAAAATAAAGAGTGACTACAGCCAGAAATGTGCTCATCTAAACATCTGTTTCAAGGATACTTCATACCACCACCAGACAGATATAAAGGGGGTTGGGGAGGCCATGCTATCATCAGTATTATTGTTGCTATTATTCATACTTTCTGTAGTTCCTCTACACGTACACAGCACTTTGCAACTCTTATTTAATCAAATCTCAAAATAACAGACTGTGTGGTAGGCAGACCGGGAACTAAGGCTGTCATCCCAAGTTTTACAAAATGGCAGCTGTTTTAAGCTGGGTTGCCCTGGCTTTTACGCTAAAAATGCAGCACCAGGGAACCAGAAGTGACGTGACGGGGAACCCGTCGCGTCACTTCCGGTTCCCTGGTGCTGCGAGCGGTGCAAGCACAGCGAGAGTGGGCGGGGGGTGCTCCAGAGCATCCCCCCAAGCAGGTAAGCTCCCCGCTCGGATTACATGCCTAGCTCCTAAAACAAGCCATGGGTTCTCAAAGTAAGCCACCCTGCAGAAACCACACTGAGTTCACACGACACAACAAGCCACCATGGCTGATCATCCATGGTGGGTTGTTGTGTCATGCAAACCAGGTCATTGCATGTGTAAGGCAGCCGGATGCCCTTCAGATGTTTTGGATGACAACTCCCATCAGCCCCAGCCAGCATGGTCAATGGAGGATACCAGGTTAGAGAAGGCTGGTGTAAGGCATCAGGGATCTCACCAGGTTTCCAGAGGCCATATTTTTTTATATTACTGTGCTAGTTTTCCAGAAGGGGAAATTGCTTGCCTGCTCTCTGAGCCAAACTACACGTTACGTTAATTGCATAGTGTGTAGCTGAGGCTTGTCTTTTTATTTACTCTAGTATAAACATGAGCAGCCTCTATTTGGATTGGGACCACTGTGCTCCAGGAGAGGAGCATTAAACTCCGTCCCCCAACCATTTCCTTCATGAAATTAGCAAAAGAAAAAAACCTTCCATTGACACCAATGGGTATTTTCACTAAGCAAACATCAGTGATGGTGGAAAAGTTTAATGCTCCTCTTCTGGAGCATGGTGGTTCCAATCTAAAATGGGGCCATGCATGCTTACACTAGAGTAAATAAGATAACCCAGAGCTACACGCCATATGTTTAGCATAATGTGTAGTTTGACACTCAGCTGTATACAGTAAAAATGCTAGAAATTATTGCTACTATCTCAGCAGGGGTCAGGTGACATGGCAGGAATCAATAGGGTTCAACCTGGTCCTATAAATACCAGCAGTACAGTATCCTCCTCCTGCTGGAGTCTCAGTCCAGTTCATCTCTTCTGGTTTCAAAGGAATAGTCAACTATTTCATAAGTATTTCAACCAAATTTTCAACCAAATTTCAACTATTTCAACCAAATTAAAAGCATCAGATGATCATCTAGCTCATGAAAGCTTATGCCATAATCAGATTTTTAACTTGCTATAAGATTCTTCGGTGTTTTTGCCAGGGATGTTGAAGAGTCCTTGGTCTCGAGTCACGAGTCGAGTCACGAGTCTTTGAACCCGAGTCTCGAGTCCAAGTCCTTGGTCCAAAATGGTGACTCACGAGTCACGAGTCACTCCCAAAGCGGACTCCACGAGTCCCTATTAAAATCAATGGGGTTTTTTCCCAACAAAATAAGGCTACTTCAGATTTGTGGTTTAAATAAATTCTAGGCACAAGTGTGCCTTTTTATTTCAAAACTCTGCAACTGATTTTGGCAAGAACAGACCAGGCCGAAAAACCCAAAATAACCAGGCAGGCAGAGGAGGCAGGGAACCCCAAAGCAGGCAGGCAGGGGCCTTTGTCTTGGACAATTCAACTGTTGAACTGGTCAAGAAGAGACCAGGTAGGCAGAGGAGGCTGGGAACCCCAGACAGGCAGGCAGAGGCAGCCAAACCCAAAATGTCTGAAAGATTGCATTTTAGAAAAATGAGTTTAAAAAATAAACTTGCTGTACTTCCTAAAACTTATCCCATGTTGCATTTGAGGAACATGATTTTTTAAAAATTTGTTTATTTGAATTTTAACATATACAAAACAACCGAACAACCAACAAAACATCTAATCTATTACAGAAATTGTATTAGATCAGAACAAAGTAAATCCCGCCCCCCGAACCAAAATTCAAAGATACAAATCTGGCTGGGCGCCTTTTCCGGAGTCTTTTTCGTCCATAAAGTAGTCAGTTTTGTGATAGGTGGATATTTGTAAGTTTATTGCATCCAAATGTGCTGGAAGGCTTGAGGTATTTTTGTTGTAGATGTTCTGTATGAAAATTGGATAAAAGGCCACCATTCTGCTTCAAAAGAGTTTGTTTTCTTTCCCCCCCCCTGCAATTCTCAATTTTTGAGTTAGTTTTTCAATTAATGCAATTTCCCATACCACATTATACCAGTGATTGATGGTTAGCCCTTTGGCATCTTTCCATCCTCTTGCTATTAATAATTTAGCAACTTGTAATAGAAATCTTATTAGATTCTTGTATAATAAATTTTTATTATCTCTTTGAAAGATGTTTAATATTGCTAATTCTGGAGTTTTATTTATCTATGTCCCTACAATTTTAGATATTTCTTTGAAAACTATTGTCCAGAAGCGGGATACTTGCTTGCAGGACCACCACATATGTTTGTGTGATCCGATTTCTCCACAGGCTCTCCAACATAGGGGAAAGTAGTTTTTATTAATATGAGAGATTTTGTGAGTCCAGTGCCATTTTTGTATTATTTACAGTGAGAGTTCTTTGAATTTTGTTGAAATCGCTTTAAATGGGAATTCATCCCATATATTTTCCCATTCTTCATCTTCTATTTGCATTCCCCATTCTCTTTCCCATTTTCTTTTAAGAGGAAGGCTATATTTCCCATGTCTGTTTTTATCAGAAGTGCATATAAGTCTGACATTAATCCTTTTTTTTGATCTGTAAAAGTTAATAAAATCTTTTCAAATTGTGTCAGATCTCTGGTGCCTTGTTTTTTCACATTCTCTAGTCTAATGAATGAGCTTATTTGGTACCATTGTAACCAAGTAATTGCCGTATTTCATAATGTGTTTCTCCATGTGTCTCTTGGTAGTGGTTGTGAGTTATTATATAAGTCTCGTAATATCAATAGGTTATTATTTTTCAGTGATTCTCTAGATATCTGTATGTCTTTAATGGGAAAATTTGGGTGTGCATAGAGTGGTATTAATGGTGAAATTCCTGGCATCAGTGTCTCCTTTCTTCGTTTCCATATCTTTAATATTATTTCCATGTTGGACTGTTGATTTTGTATGCCTTGTGTTATTCGTTTTTTGACAAAGGGTATTGTGTGTGGATTATCTTGTTCTAACAAAAAAATTTCTATTTTGACCCAATGTTTATTTTTATTATCTGCCATGAATGATAATAGATGTCTCAGTTGGTAAGCTTCATAGTATAATTTTAGTGATGGAATTCCCCACCCTCCATCAATGGTGGGTCTGTATCTGAGATTTCTTGCCATACGTCGTTTTTTACCATTAAATATAATTTTTTCTAGGGTGTCTTGCCATGATTTAAGCCATCTCATAGGTACTTCTATGGACAGAACATAAAATAAGTATGTGAATTTAGGTATGACTATCATTTTGATGGTGGCTAATTTGTTCATTGTGGTTAAGTTCAATCTTTTCCATCTTTTGTGGTCTTTCTTGATATTTTCCCATAATTTGGAATAGTTTAGTGTGAAGGTTTTGTTTGGGCTTTTTGCGACTTGAACTCCTAGGTATCTAAAGGCTTTGTGAACTATAGGAATTTGTAGATTTTTAGAAATGTCAAGTTGATTGTTTGCCCCTATATTATAACTCATGAAGTCAGATTTGTCGTAATTTACTTTTAAGCTAGACGCTGCTTGGAAATCTTGCAGTTCTTGGCGTAATGGTTGCAATGCCTTTATTGGGTTTTGTATTGTTAATATCAAATCATCAGCATACATGCTGAGTAAATATGGTTGATCTTGAATTTGTATACCTTGTATAGCGTCATTATGTCTGAGTCTGTCTGCTAGAAATTCTATAACTAAACTGAATAACAGAGGGGATAGGGGGCAGCCCTGTTTGGTTCCTGCATTTAGTTGAAAAGGGCGTGAATCATAAGAATTGAATCGTATATTTGCTGTTGTTTTGTTATATATGGCATTGAGAATGTGAGAGAAATTTGGGCCAAAGTTGTACACAGATGTGCTCTCCAGTAAGAACTGTAAATTAACACTGTCAAATGCTTTGAACAAGTCTAGAGCAATTATGGCTAACGGGGTGTTTGTTTTTTTACTGTATTTTATTATGCTATATAGCCTGCGTATAGGATCTGCTATATATCTTTTTGGAATAAAACCATGTTGATCTTCATGTATTATTTCTCCTACCACAAAGTTTAATCTATTAGCCCATATGGTGGTAAATATTTTATAATCTATATTTAATAAAGAGATGGGTCTGTATGATTCTGGGAACTCCGGATTTTTCCCTGGTTTTAATATCAAGATGATTCTGGATTGTGTCCATGTGTTGGGAAGTGAGGCTCCATCTAGAATTTCATTTCTAATAATGAAATAATAATTCTGTATATGCTTTATAAAATTCACTTGTAAAACCGTCGGGTCCCGGTGACTTGTTGGGTTTTTGTGTTTTAATGGCTTCTGTTATTTCTTCTATCGTAATCCTTTGTTCTAGGATTTGTTTACTTGCTTCAGTTAGTCCTGGGATGTTTGTTTTGCTCTGATACTTTCTAATTGTGTTCCTGTCTTTTTCTTCCCCTTTGTATAGTTTTTCAAAATAATCTACAAAAATGTCACCCATCTCTTCTATGTCATATGTTTTATTCCCCTGTTTGTTTTTAAGAGCGTTTATTTTGTTTTTGTCCCTCCTTTTTTTTTTACTCTGTTTGCCAAGAGTTTGGATCCCTTTCCATCAAATTCGTAATGTTTTTGTTTAATATATAGTAAATTTATCATGGTTTGATCTAATTCCAATAAATTTAATTCTGTCCTTTTCTTCTCCATTTGTTGTCTGATTTTTTGTTCCCCTGTTCGTTTATATTGTACAGTAAGTCTTTCTAGTTCTAATTCTGTTTCTGATTTTCGCGTCCGTCTCTTTTTATTCATGTGGCTCATCTCTTTGATACTCAGTCCTCTAAGAACCGCTTTCATTGCTTCCTATCTGGTCCTTTCTGTTGTGTCCCCTGCTTTATTTTCTGTGAAGTAGTTGTCTATTCCCTTTTGTAAATTTTCTCTGCTTTCTTTGTTTGATAAAAGGATGGGATTGAATCGCCATATATAATTGCTCTTGGTATAGTTGTTTGCTATGAGTTGGACAGATACCGGTGCATGGTCTGTCACTTTTATGGGTCCTATATCTGCCACTGTGACGTTTTGCATCAGTGTACTAGTTAGCATAATTGTGTCTAGCCTTGAGAAAGTTTGTACCCTGGAACAAAATGTGTGTGTGTAGTCTTTGTTGTTAAGTTCTGCCCATACCTCCCTTAAATTAAATTTGTGAATTATGTTTAAAAGTTTTCCTGCCTGTGTGTTATGTGAGTCTGTTTTATTATATATAATCTTATATCTTTTTGTACTTTTCTAGGTTCAGCTCCTTGCATGTTCCAATTACTGTCTGCTCCAATTATTGCCTCTGCTTTTGAAAAGGTTCTCAACTTTTTCAAAACTTTATATAGGAAGTCTAGCTGTCTTTCGTTTGGACTGTATAATGAGGCTAATACTATTTGTTTATTTTGATTTAGTGTTTCCTCTACAAATACGTATCTGCCATTGGGGTCTTTCTGTACTTGCCGTATTGCAAAGTCCACTGTGTTATGTATTAATATTGCTACTCCCCTTGATTTGTTTGTTCCTTTTGCTATATGTACAGTTTTCCATTGACTACTGTTAAAAATTTCTTCCCTTTTTTGGGCTTTATGTGTCTCTTGTAGAAATAGTATTTTTGGTTTTAGATCTCTTATTAGTTTATGTAGCCTCGCCCTTTTTAACTGATTCCCCATGCCTTTAATGTTTAGAGTTAGCACCTTAAGGTCTCCCATGGTATATGCCAGTTTCTGTCTGCCTTGCCCATTATTGCACCCAGCTCAGTCGTGTCCTCCCTCCCTCCCCTGTCAGCCCCCAACCTTCTCATTTTCCGCAACTTTAAAACTTGTTTGCAGCTCTCTCTTAGCATAACTAAAGCTGCGAATGCAGGTGAGATCCTCCCCTCCCCTTACAGAGAGAGTGATTCACGTGTTCTTCACCCTGCCTTGAGGCTATGGTTTGTTCTTTTCAGATTCCTTTAAAACTATAACTGAGCAGGTCAATCTATTCCTTCATAGATTGACTACATAGAGGCAAGAGTTTCTCCCTCGCCCCATATTTTATCAATGGTTTAAAACAGCGTGACTCTACAAACAAAGAATATTTCCCCTCCCCTTTGGGGCTAGTCTCCCTCCTCCCTTTTCCTCCCCCTTCCCTTTGCTATGCATTTAAATATTTACACTTCAATTGTCTTTCACTTTGCTTTTTGTCCCCTCCTGTTGCTCACTGTTACTCAGTTTCTCTCATCTCTTCCTTTGTGGCAGAGCTCTCAGGATTCTTGGGGTCTGTGGATTTTCATAGTCATTTCTTTCCCGCCTGTTTTTTTGGTGTCTGTTTACAGTGTTCCAGCCGTCTCCTCCTTGTGGCTCTTGGCCTGCTGCATCTTCTCCATTATCTGTTTCTTCCCGAATAGCCTATGCCGGGAGTTCGATGCCTAGCGTTCTGAATAGCTCCGTCATTTCCCATGGGGAGGCTGCAATCAGCGTGTGTCCCTTGTTGGAGATTATTATCTTGAAGGGGAATCCCCAGTGATATTTAAGCCCCAGTTCTCGTAGTTTCAATGTGTAGGGTTTGAGGAGTCTTCTTTTCTGCAGCGTCTCTGGTGCCAGGTCTTGCATAATCATTACAGGTTTGTCATTATATTTTATTTCTTTTAAAAGTCTTAGCTTTTTAAAGAATTCGTCTTTCTTGTTGTATCTGCTGAAACATATTACCAAGTCTCTTGGAAAGCTGGAGTTTTTTCTTCTGGGTCCTAGTGCCCTGTGAGCTCTTTCTAAGTCATCAGCTTCTATCGGGCAGTCTGGGATTAATGAGGTCAGCCATTTTGCTATAAAAACCTTAATGTTTTCACCTTCTGCTTCTTCTTCCAAGTTTTTTATTCTCAGATTACACCTTCGGTTGCGATTTTCTTGGTCTTCAATCTTTGATTTATTTTCCGCTATCGCTCTTTGTAAGGTTTTTATCTTTTCCTCCTGTTGCTGAGCTTTTTCTGCAGCTTTATTTGCTGTTGTTTTTACTGCCTCCACCGTTTCTGTTATTTCCTTCAGTTTGGTGTCCAGCAGTTCTGCCCAGTGGTTCATCAGTTCTTGTTTTAATATTTTTAATTGTTGTAATATTGCCTCCTTCATTTCGTTATTCGATATCTGTGCACTTGATCCTGGCTCTTCTGTGTGTTCTCCTCTGTCTTCTCCGGTAGCCATTTTTTCTCTCTGAGTATACTGTACTGCCTTGTGCAGTGTTTTTCTTTCTTTGTAGGGAAAGTAGTGTGTAATCTCGCTGTTTTTCATTTTGCTAGATTCCTCTGTCATTCCCCATCAGAACTTTAAGTTTTTGTTGCTTGTTGGGCTTTTTTAAGTGTTGTAGAGTCTTCCTTTTTAGTTTTAGGGTGAGGAGCTCCCCCTCTACACCGCCATTTCTTAGGCGTGCTAGCTCCGCCTCCTCGGAACATGATTTTTTCTAAATGTTTGGCCCCCATTCTGGAACGGTGAGATCTCATCAAAATTCCACCCTCACTGAACACCCGCTCCACTGGTGATGAACTTGCTGGAACCAGAAACACACTCAGAGCAGCCACACAGAGTAATCTCAGGTCCTTCTTCTGCCTCTCCCAAGTTAATGATGTTTTTAATGATGTTTTAATGATGTTGTTTATGATGTTTTTAATATGTTTTAAGATGTTTTAATAGTATGTATTGTGTATTTTATATTTTTGTTGTTCCCCGCCTCGATCTAGACGGAGAGGCGGGTAAGAAATAAAATTTATTATTATTTATTATTATTATTATTACGCAACACATCAATCAAAATAAATCTTGACACACTGTTGGGGCTGCACTCCTGGTAGCCGTCCATAGTGGCCGAGCAGCAGCACACCTTGCTTCCATGCACTCTTCGCCAGCAATCACGCTCCTCTCCACTCCTTCTGGCACAGCCCAGGGATGTTGAAGAGTCCTTGGTCTCGAGTCCCGAGTCGAGTCTCGAGTCCCATTAAAAATATTGGGACTCGAGTCCGAGTCGAGTCAGAGGGGGGACTCAGTCCGACTCACGAGTCGAGTCCTCGAGTCCGAGTCCCCAAACCTGGTTTTTGCTGCAATGGACTAACACAGCTACCCACCTGGAATACTGAATAACTAATTTATTTTTGAAGCAACTTTGAATTATAGCATATATGGCCCATATCTGGGACTGAACTAAAAGAAAAGCTTAGAAGAAACAAACAAAGAAAGAAAAGAACAGCTCTAGAAACGTATCTGCCATTTGCAAGCAGGAGAAAATCTCAGATATTATAAAAAGTGAGGCATAGCTTGCCCTGTGAACCTCTACATAAACAAATGTCACCCTACCCTGCAGTGTCAGAGAGAAATATAGCATCTGCAAGCCCATTTTGAGTTTTCCAAAGAAATATACTGTGGCAAGCTGAATAAATGAGCTTGTGTGTGTGTGTGTGTGCGTGTGTAATGTTCTATGAAACTCTACCCTCCCCAACAAACAAAAAAAGCTAAAAGGGAAAAGAAAAAGTCAGCCACAGAAGACTCAAAGCCATTAAGCAAGATTGCTGATTCCTAAAACAAACAGCAGAGACAAGCATAAAAGGCAAGGATCATAGAGGGTGTGGGAGAACTGGTTTAGCAAACAGCTACTAAAAAAACCCTATTCCTTTATTCATAAAGCCAACTTAAGGAAAAGAAGACTTGAATTGTGAACAGCACCAAATGAGTTCCAGCATTTTCATTAAGAACTTGCCTGATGCTGCATATTTATCTGGTATTCTGGGGATTTGTACAGCAAGTACCTGCCAGTCATTTTACAGAGACCATAATCATCTGTTTATATTCATGTCAGTGCTAGAAATCAGGCAGAGTATCATGTCTGTACTGGATTTTTTTTTTAAAGCAACATTTGAGAAACCTGATATGGTGATCAATTCTCCACATACAGATAAAACAAGAAGTGTGTCTTGTACCCTACACATCCGATATTTTCCCCATTGGTATGTGTGAAAAGTTAAATCTCTCCTAAAATTGGTGAGCTACTTCAATAAATTAAGGGTTGTGGGAGTTGTGTATGATGCAGTGTGCATTTTTAACTATCCTGATCCTTAGCTGGAGTCTTATTCTTATTCAGACATTATTCAGCCAGTGTGGCGTAGTGGTGAGAGTGTTGGACTGGGACTTGGGAGATCTGGGTTCTAGTCCTCGCTCAGCCATGAAACTCACTGGGTGACTTTGGGCCAGTCACTGACTCTCAGCCTAACCTACCTCACAGGGTTGTTGCGAGGATAAAATGGAGAGGAGGATGAGGATTATGTAAGCCGCCTTGGGTCCCTTGCAGGAAAAAAGGCGGGGTATAAATATAATAAATAAATAAAAATAAAAATTGGGTTCCCACACTCTCAGTTTCACACTGAATAATAATAATAATAATAATATTATTATTATTTTATTTATTTAATATGTTTATTCACCGCCCATCAACCAAAAGGCTCCCTGGGAGGTTTACAAAACAAAGCAACACAAAAATATCAACAAAAATAATATAAAAACACAAACATATAAAATATAATATGATAAAAACAAGAAGCCAAAATAAATTTAATCCAGAGGTACAGTGGCAATAATAAAAGGAATAAAATATTGGGCAAATAAAAAGGTCTTCACCTGGCACCTGAAAGAACAGCCAGTAGGCGCCAGGTGCACCTCCTTGGGGAGCTGATTCCATAGATGGGGTGCCACAACTGAGAAGGCCCTTCTCAGATGTAGCTAATAATAGCTACATAGATGTAGCTATACAGCACTTTTTCCTAAGTGCTAAGTGCTTTTTCCTAAGCACTTCACACATATTGACTCAGTTATCCTTACAACAAGCCTAAAAGATAGGTTAATATTACTTTCCCCATATTAAAGATGGAGAGAAGTTCTTTGCTTTGGCTTGTCTAAGGCCATCCACTGAGTTCATACCTGGCCTGTCAGGCCTCAAGCCCGCAGCAGGTCCTTAAAGTGGAACCCAAGGCAGGCGAGGGATGAGCACTATTCTTGGTGGAAAGGCACAATTTAAATTTGATCAATCAATAAAACAAATAAGGATTTGGGATATGTGCCACTAACAAGCTCTAGCTAAAGTAGGGTATTACAGGGCAACCAGGCAGAACAGCTTTCAGATAGCAATAGGCAAGAACAGGTCACATGGTAAGGCCAGATTTCTGAAAAGGTTGCAGGTCAGCTTGCTTTCTAGTTTGAGCAACAAGGTGCTGCTGCATTCCACCCACCTGCCACAAACCTATCTCTGCCAACCCACATCCAACTTTGCTTCACTCCCAAGAACTGTTGCATCCTGAACTGGCAGGAGCCAGGCTTAACAAAGGATTGCGCTCAATGAATGAGCCGAGATTTTATCTGGGGGAAGCTTGCACAGCCCGTAGTGTCCTGTATCAATGCTTGCCAGCATGTAGACAAGTTAGAATTAGCATGCGGTGAAACAACTGCAAATCTGCAATTCAGTGGTTTAAGGATGAAAATTCAGGTGCAACTGGGAGAGAGACTATAAAGAAGAGCTGATAGGAGTACTTTCTGTGACAGCATGTAGCATTGATGCTCCTTCTCAAGTTGGACTGAAGCCGAACAGGGGCAGCAGCTTCAGTGTTCATTAATTCATTTTACAATGTATTCCAGATATTGAAAGTAGTGTTCTTCCAGCTACATTTCTGTTACAGAAATAATCTCTATTTGGAGAATGGGATGTAAAAAACAACAACACACACCTCACTCTTAACAACCCCTCAGCATGATGTACCTGTCTTGTGAACAGGGGGCAACACCATATCAAATCGCCTTTGAAATAAACGGATAGTTCATTTCTGTAAATTCCACAACATGCCAAGGCTGCATTTTTACACAAAGCTGTCAAGCCTAACACGGCTTGCTGCTACCCTAATTGAACTGACTCATGGCCTGTCCATCATATCATGTGCTTTGCTGTGAAGAATCAGGCCGCTTTAATGATTTATTTATTTCAAGTCATCTGGTAGTATAGAAGGACAGTCAATTGTCATGCATTTAAAAATGATTTTTCTTTAATTATTTAAGCCCTCAGAAGCATTAAAAAAAACTTGAATTAAAGGATGAAACACACTCAATGGATCAGAACTCAAACAAAATAATGACGATGATGAGGATGATGTGCTCTTCCAAGAGGAAATAAAGAACCTGCCAAGCTAACATTGCAACTACTCACCACTTACAAATAAACTGGCTGTGCAGGAGCCAAGCTTTGCTTTGTATGTGAAGGAACACATCAATAAATACATCTGTATTTCAAAGGAAGTTTCATATGGCCTCCTCCTGCTCACTGGGCAAGTACATCAGGCTGAGGGGTTGTTGAGAAAATTTCTTTTCTTTTCTTTAAACACCCTGTTTCCCACTGTGTGATGTTTAATTTTATGGTATCAGATTCGTTTTGTATAGACAAGAAAGAGTGCTTTCAGCTTCAGGGATTAGTTTCCTGGGTGACCCCACAGCACCAAGGAGTGTGTGTGATACTTTCTCATTTGGCAGTGCTTTTGGATTACATAGGAATTATTTTGCTGGATTAGACGAAGGTCTGTATCCTAACCTGCTGCCCCTGTTTGGCTTCAGTACAACTTGAGAAGGAGCATCAATGCTACATGCTGTCACAGAAAGTACTCCTATCAGCTCTTCTTTATGTCCATAGTCTCTCTCCCAGTTGCACCTGAATTTTCATCCTTAAACCACTGAATTGCAGATTTGCAGTTGTTTCACCGCATGCTAGTTCTAACTTGTCTACATGCTGGCAAGCATTGATACAGGACATTCTGCTTCCATCAGGGATGAGCCGGGCTTGTGCATGCAAAGGCATGAAGTTGAGCGCCACCCACACATTTGTCCTCAGCATCAGGGGCGGAGCAATCCAATGCCCTCTGCCCTCGATGCACATAAACCTCCAAACATGGAGGCTTGCATGCATCCAATGTTGGGTGTGAGGTGCGGCGGCGGTCTCCGCTGCCCTACGCCCTGCATTTCATCTAGACAGCCATTTTCAGCCATCTAGATGAAGCACTGTGGAGGGGGAGGGAAGGAGGCTGGGGCACTGTTTGGATATGGCGTAAACCGTCAGTAGCAGCCTCCTCACCTCCCCACCCCTCCAGCATGCCCCATTTCCTCAGAGGCGGGCAACAAGGATGATAAAGGGACTGGAAACAAGGCCCCATGAGGAGAGACTGAAAGAACTGGGCATGTTTAGCCTTCAGAAGAGGAGACTGAGGGGAGATATGATCGCACTCTTCCAGTACTTGAAGGGATGTCACACAGAGGAGGGCCAGGATCTTTTCTCGATCATCCCAGTTTGCAGGAGACGGAATAATGGGCTCAAGTTATGGGTACCTAGATTCCACCTAAACAGGAAAAATTTCCTGACTGTCAGAGCAATAAGACAATGGAATCAACTACCTAGGGAGGTGGTGGGCTCTCCCACTCTGGAGGCATTCAAGGTGCAGCTGGACGGCCATCTGTCAGGGATGCTTTGACCTGGATTCCTGCATTCAGCAGGGGGTTGGACTCGATGGCCTTGTAGGCCCCTTCCAACTCTACTTTTCTAGGATTCTATGATTCTATTATTCCTCCTCGCCGAGGCCAATCTGTGACCTCAGAGAGGCAGCCAGCACTGTTCTTTCTGTACTGGCTGTGAAGAGGGCAGGGGCTTGGCGTTTGGAGTCCCAGCTCTATGGTTGCAGGATCTCGGAGCTAGGGCTCCAAATAATCCTACCGTTTCCCAATGTCAGGAGGCCATAGGATTGTACCCTTAGATATATAAGGCCCCTGTGGATCCACACATCGCTATTATAGATAGCAGCCATTGATAGACCTATCCTCCATGAATTTGTCTAATCTTTTAAGATGATGGAGGAGAATTTCGTTCAGTTCACATTTTGATAAGAACTTACTCATTTTGCACTTTCCATATATATATATATATATATATATATGAACTAGAAATATCTTTTGGTATTTTAACTTCTCTGAATTTTGCAATGCAGTTCTCTGAACAAAAGGTTGCATACAAAAATGTGGACAGTATGGGAAATTGCACACAAAAATATGTATATTACTGAAAAAAACATGGCATCGTATTAAGGAAAACTGCTTGAAAATAAATGTGTATATTAGGCAAATGCATGTACAAAAATGCATACATTAGGAAAAATGTGCACAAAAATGCTTACAAATGTTCATGCTGACTTTTTTTTAAAGTTGGAAATTGATGATGCAGCAAGGAGACAGAACAAAGGTAAGATGGGAGAAAAGAAAATCTGAAACTGACAAATTCATCCATACCCAGATTTATTTATTTATTTATTTATTATATTTATGAATCGCCCATCTGGCCAGACATCCGGCCACTCTGAGCGATGTACAATGCAATAAAATACAGATGATACCTAATAGCCATTATAACATCTGGTGATAGGTATTTATTATGCATTACATTTATATCCTGCCTTATTTCTGAGAAGTTCAGGGTAGTGTACATGGTGTTTCTGTAGGATTGCCCTTCTAGACAATGACCAGACTCAGGACTGCTTAGCTTCAGCAAGTTTGCTGCATCATGTGCCTTCAAACCCATGTTCCTGCACCCCAGGTGGAGATTTCTGTCTCCTGCCTGGGAAGATCCCCTATCTCCCCTGCCCGTTGAGTGGTGCCTCCAAAATATCACAGGGCTAGAAGAGATGCTTTCATTTCACAGTGCACCCTTAGAGGGGAGGCAGTTCCCCATATGCTTGTGTAGACTGCTGGTCCTCTGCCCATCAGTAAGCGTGCTCACTGCTTCTCCAATAACAGAATGGTAATGTAGCTTCCACAGTATGCCACCCCAGAATGCCAGTGTTAAATGAGGGCCAATGCACAAATAAGCTTTTTAGTAAGGTTACATGTGTCCATAAGTCCTTCTACAGCTGCACAGGCATTAAGAAAAGAGGAGGTGGCTCTTTTCTCCTAGAAGCTAAATTAGGCAGTTCCTTCCTTCCACCTTTCTTCTTTCATAAGTTGCTTGCTCTGGCAGCATCTGCTTTCCCCAAGACCTCTTAGGGGAAATAAGGTATTTTAAAAGAGGAAAGAAAGAAAGAAAGAAAGAAAGAAAGAGGACTATAAGCTATAGCTGAAGACTCTTATAAACTAAGATTGTGTGTAGTAGCAGCAATGTAAGTAAGTGCAGCATGACAAGAAGGCAAGAGAGTGTGAAGTGCCCCTAAGATGGTTGTATGTTCTGGCTTCCAGGAGAAGGGAAGAAGAAACATGTTACAAAATAAGGGGAACTTCTGAAGCTTTAAAAAATACATGCCGTGGTTATGCAATAGTACTGTTAGCTTAATGCTTCTCAGTGGGCAATTTCAAATGTGCATAATTTAAGTAAACATATGCAAATGAATAATGGACTTTTCTTAGCCCCTGGAAGAAGCAACCACTCTTACATTCTTAGCTTGAATTCATGAAATGAACAAGGGAGTTTTGGATAGTTTCAGTTGTTACTAATTTACAAGAAGTGTTTTGAAGTTGTGGCTTTTTAAAAAAAGAATAAAGGAAAATGTTTTTTGACCGCAGCATTTAGTCATGAAATATGCATGTGAAATTCTCCATTTTTAGCTCTGAGGAAGGGGGAAAGAACCATTAAATATACATTGTCCAAAAAAAGAAAAAAGAAAAGACCGAATTTAAAACCAGAAGGAAGCGTCAGGAACTGAATGAAAGCCAGCAAGTAACAACAGATGGTGTGTAGTCTAAATCAAGCCAGGAGAATTCAACTCTAGAGGCCCAAACTTCACATAGCACTGTCTGTCTGATAGCATCAATATTTCTCTTTAGTCCAGGGTCACAGTACACTCACAAGAGCATTAACAGGGAAACTAATTCATTCACACTCTTTGCAGGACCATCACCCATCAATGAAGCATTCTAACCCTGGCCTGACTGTAAAACAGACCCCGATCCAGAACATGATGAGACTCTGATATGGCTATAGCCTTTCTGAGAGCATTAGAATGCTTGGATTAGCCAGTACTTATTAAGGGAAAGGGCATCATTTTAGGATCCACCAACAGGAATGAACCTATTACTGACTATAATTGGAATGGAAGATCAATAGCACCATCCCAAGGCAAATTAATTGTTTGTACAATAAATAGCTGGCTGGCCAGGAAGGAACAGACCTTAGGGCACTGATGTACCAGCTCTTTGACCCCAAAGTACAATACAATTAAAGTCAGAAAGGCATAGTGAATGGACTAGCATAGAAGAACCACAAAAATCAGTTTGCCACGTTTTCTAGAGAAAGGAAACAGCAGCTGCTCCATCAAACCTACTCCATGGTATCCTCCCATCTCCTGTTTTCTGCCTTTCCACTCACACTGCCTTTCCTGGAAATTCACCTTACAAATGCCCCTTATAGATACCTCCATACTACCTGTATCCATTCTTAGCATCAGTACTCATACCCCTATCCCTGAATCCTTTTGCCTATCTACATAGATAGAATGCTGACTCTTTGGAAAAACAAGTTAGCAAGTATGTGTTCTGGGCTTAGACCAGGAAAACTCAGTCCTTCTTCCTGTAAAAAAAATAGTGTGCAAATTGGGAGTCAGACTCAGAAATGTATGTTCTCTGCCATTCCTCTTCTTCACAAATGGCCCCTCCATTCTTTTATCAGTTTTAATTGTGGTTTGGCATTATGTCTGCTGATAATGCAAAGTTGATAGATTCACGTCCCACAATGGCCAATATGGTGCTTCACATTTTGGGGAAGGGGTTAAGGTCCCAATTTCAATCTTTGGCATCTCCCAATAAAAGAATCACAGGCAGCAGGACTGGGAAAGACCCTTATCTTGGATAGTCACTGCCTGTCACAGTAAACTAGACTGGGCTAAATGGATCAGTGGTTTGAAGCTGCATATACAATAGCTTCAAATGTTCATCACCAAATGCTCACTGTGGTTAATACTAACTAGAGTTCCTACCTTAGGGCCAAATTAATTGTGACACAGGAGAGCCATAATTAGGATCTCCTGATCCTCCTCCTCCCTCCCTCCCTCCCTCCCTCCCATTCATCACCATGGAGCTGCTATTTGTCCTACAGGCAGGGCCAGGCCTACCATTAAACTAAGTGAGACAGTTGCCTCAGGAAGCAGATGCTGAAAGACGAGAAGCATGGGCAAGGTGTTTGAGGGGAAAAAACCTATGAGTGCCATGCAGTCATCCCTTTGCCCCCAAAACTAGTCTGCTGCCCTCAGGTGTGGTGGAGGATGCTGTGCCATCACCTGTGTTGGAGTAAGATTCAACTATTTGTCCATTTGGCTTCTGTATGTGATGGGGGTGGGCTGCCATTATGTCCTTTGCTTCAAGCAGCAAAATGCCTTGGGCTGGCCCTGCCTGCATGAGAACATTTAAACATATAACATTCATAGATGTACCTTTAAGTTGCACTCCTCCACCCCATGGGGCAAATAATTCAATTCAAAGTGCTGGTTATGACCTATAAAACCCTATACGACTCAGGTCCAGGTTATCTGAAAGACCGTATTCTCCCTTATGAGCCTGCCCATACCCTGAGATCTTCAGGGGAGGCCCTTCTGAGATCTTCTATTGGTTCTGCCACCATCTCAGGCACGCCTGGCAGGAACTTGGCAGAGGGCCTTCTCGGTGGCTGCCCCGACACTCTGGAATTCCCTTCCCAGGGAGGCGAGAATGGCGCCCTCCTTGGTATGCTTTGGGAGGCAGGCAAAAGCTTTTTTGTTCCGGCAGGCCTTTGGAAATAGCCTGGACCTATTAGAATGCGATGGCTTGCACTGTTTATATTGCTATTGTTGTTTTAACTTTGATATTTTATATAATTTTAATATTATAGCTAACTTAATTATATTTTTAACTTTTGTATATTTCTATTTATATGTTTTAATTGTACAAGTTTTAATGTTGTAATACCACCTTGAATCCCAGTATTGGAGAAAAGGCGGGATATAAATAAATATTATAATAAATAATAATAATAATAATAATAATAATAATAATAATAATAGCAGCTGAGGGGTACTTAATTGGAGAAATGTCACTAGGGACAGGTTAACCGCTTCCTCCAATGCTGCAGCCCTGATCTGATACCTTCTGCAGAGGCCACCAATTGTTATTTACTGTAGAAGACCCCAAATCAAAGATTTCACATGTCACATCGAAAGTGCCCACTTAATCAGGATATTTTGTGGGTTTCTAAAGGGAATCTGGTTAGGAGAGAGCCTCATTTTCATTAACCATGGTTAGCGTTACTGGAGATATATTGCTAAACCATGGTTAAGGCTGACAACCCTTCTATTTCTCTCCAAAGAAAAGCTTACACAGGCTCACAGACAGGAACAAGATCTAATAATAATATATATATATATATTAAAAAACATCACTTTTTAAAGCTCCCCCCCTTTTGGGGGGGAATTGTGGGAAAACCTCTGCCTGTCACAAAGTACCGGGCAACCTTGCCTAGTAACAGAACCGTTCCAGTTCCTTATTGTTAGAGGGAAGACATTAAACCCTAAATTATTCAGACCAAGGTTTTTTTGTTGGAGGATTCCCATCACTGTACAGACATTTCTTATTACTTAAGGTCAGAAGAGACACAGACGGCCTGGACTGCTGTTGATGTTGTTTTACTATGTCTTATCAGAGTTTCCTGTCTCATTTACTTCTGCACATTGTCCTCTTTAAGGCAAAGAATTAACTTACTGGTCTCAGCCTTTTATCCTCCCTCCTGAACAGTCAGCCAAAGAATTAAGTGTGCCTCAGCAGTGTCCAGCACTTGTATCATTAAATTGTTCCTTCTGTCTCCCAGACATTACACTAGCTGTTAATGATCATTTTTGCTTTACATATCCTTGGAGGAACACACACACACACACACACACACACACACACAAGAGCCAGTGTGGCGTAGTGGTTAGAGTGTTGGAGTGGGACTCGGGAGATCCGGGTTCAAATCCCTGCTCGGCCATGAAACTCACTGGGTGACTTTGGGCCAGTCACTGACTCTCAGCCTAACCTACCTCATAGGGTTGTTGTGAGGGTAAAATGGAGGATGATGATTTTGTAAGCCGCCTTGGGTTCCTTTCAGGAAAAAAGGCGGGGTATAAATGTAATAAAAATAAATAAATAAATAAACACACACACACACACACACACACAAATTGGCTTGGCCTTTCCTTTCTACTAGAATATTCTGTGTATTCCCTGCATTAGTCATCTGCCTACACACCTTCACTACAGGTTGCATTTCTGTTGTCCAAAAATCATGTTTTTATTTTAGCATTGGATGCATTTTATTTTATACCTAGAAAAATGCAACCCATACCAGATATACCAAAAAACTAACTTCCCACTACCCAAAGTCCATGCCATTTTGTGAATGCCTATTTTTATTTTTAAATTCTTACATGGCTGGCTGCTCCCTTATTTGCAGCTACATTTCAGGAACACTCTCTCTGTTGTTGTTTTTTAAGCAGAAAGGCTACATTGCCATCATTTTTGTAAATGGATTCTTTTTAGTCAGTGGAGGTTGTGAACTTCCCCCCTACTTGTCCCGACGCATTCACTCCTTCTAACAGGTAACTCAGCGAGTGAGTGCCACCAGGATTGTAGCCAGAATGGGGCTACTGAGAAACAAGAGGTCAAGTACCTTTGTTATTTTTTTCCCCATTAGACTTTTAATTTTAATTGAACTATTTGCTTTCATGAAGAAATACTGGAGAATTATTCTAGACTCCCAGCTGTCCATGGAGGCTCAGTTGTCAGCTGTGAGCCGGACGGCGCTGTATCAACTCCATCTGATACGGCAGCTGCGCCCCTACCTTCCTAATCACCTGCTCCCATCAGTGGTTCATGCCTTGGTCTCCTCTCGCCTAGACTACTGTAATGCACTCTACGTGGGGTTACCCTGGAAGACGGTTCGGAAGCTACAGCTGGTACAGAATGCGGCAGCTCGCCTGGTTAAAGGCAGCTGCCGGCGGGATCACATCACTCCAGTGCTCAAGGAGCTGCACTAGCTACCAGTTGCTTGCCGAGCCGAATTCAAGGTGTTGGTTTTGACCTTTAAAACCCTATACGGTTCTGGTCCAGTTTATCTCAAGGAGCGTCTCCAGCAACACCAAGTAGGCCGCTCAACAAGATCTGCCACAGACGGCCTTCTCCTTGTCCCTTCAGCCAGAGCAGCTAGAATGGTGGGGACTAGGAAGAGGGCCTTTTCTGTGGCGGCCCCCATACTGTGGAACTCTCTCCCTAGTGACCTCCGCCATGCCCCCTCTCTGCTGAGCTTCCACCGCTCACTAAAAACACGGCTATTCAGGTGGGAATATGGGGTGGGTTAAGATTTTAAAATTTTATACTGTTTTAACTGTATTTTATATTTTATCATGTTGTACATCGCCCAGAGTGGCTGGTTTGCTGGCCAGATGGGCGATTCATAAATACAATAAATAAATAAATGAATAAATAAATAAACTGTTACTGAATTTTTTTGGATTTTTTTTGTTTTGTTTTACAGTAAAATACTTTTACTGACATGCTGAGGAATCTGCTGCATGAAGACATACTGAAGAACTTTTATGAAGGCATACTGTGGCTGAGACCTGTAAAGCATTGCACTGGTTACTTATTTGCATATTAATGTATCAGTTATCATTTATTTATTTATTTATTTATTTATTATATTTATATCCCACCATTTTTCCTGCAAGAAACCCAAGGCAGTTTACAGAATCCTCCTCATCCTCTCCATTTAATCTTCACAACAACCCTGTGATGTAGTTTAGGCTGCGAGTCAGTGACTCTCACCCAAGTCACCCAGTGAGCTTCATGGACAAGTGGGGACTAGAACCCCAATCTCCCGAGTCCCAGTCCAGCACTCTAACCACTACACTACACTAGCTCTTTTATTAAGCTTTGTTTTATGGACATTTATGAATAGGGTAAATTACACATAATGAGTGGGTCATCATCATCATTCCCAACACCATTTCACTTAGGAGTGAGCTTGTCTAACCAAATTATTTTCCAAAGAAAGTGGAAGGTAACTTACATGATTTTAGAGGCCACCCTGATGTTTGGGCTCCAATATGCTCCCAATGACATCATTGGGACTGTGGGAGGAACCAAATGCCTGCTCTACTAGCGTCCCTAACCCTCCTGAGCCCCCTTGCCCTGAAGCCTACCTGGGAGTAGATGGAACAAGTACATAACTTTCAAAAAGGAGGGCTCTATTGTTCCCAAAACTATTACTGCAGTAGCATCCTGGGCACTACTACCCATGGCAAACTATTTGTCATGCCTGATCCTGACATAGGCTAGGATGACTCTTCAGATGAATAGCCTGACCAGGTAGTGCGTATGGACCCTGTGGGCCCCCCTGACTTTAGCGAGACCTCGGGCACCTTTGGCATCACTGGAGAAGGTACACCAGGCCCATCAACAGCAGTGAACTCTGAGAAGCTCCCAGACAGGACCCATCAGAATTGTTGCAGTCTATGTCCCTGCCAAAAAGAAACTTTGTAGCCCCCTCCAAACCCACTGCAGAGAGTGGGGTGTAAAATAGAGGGGGCTCAAAAACACCCTTAGCAGCAGGAACCTCAGGATTTTTTGTGGGAGCCAAGGTCTTCTAAGTGTCCCCTCCATTTTGCCACTGTTCCCAAGGTGTTGCCACCTCAGGAACATGCAAAATAAGTTGGGATTCCCCAAGGTGAGAGCGGTAATTGTTCGCTCCCAATGAAAGTACAGCTGCCATTGGAAACAATTTCCCCTCCCGGATTCCCCCCTAATTTTGCATGTTTCGAGGTGGCAGCACCTTGGGAACAGTGGTAAAAGGGGACACTTGGGAGACATGGGGTCCTCCCCAAATCCCGGGGATCTTGCTGCAAAAAGGGGGATTGACTCCCCCTTTTTGCAAGCACTGATCTCCCTGGGCTTTTGAAGCATCTGACAGTTCTTTTTGACAGGTGTCAAATGCTTCAAAGAGATAGGGGTGGAGCTCTACTTACTTGCACACTTAGGGGGGCAGTGGACAGGGTGGGTGCCTGCTAGACTTTGCCAGCAGGCACCCCCCTGCCCATTAGCCACCCCAGGGTCTCCATCACTACTCGCGTGTAACTACAATCGCCCGCAGTTGTGCATGGGCGACAAGAAAAATAATTTTATAAATTCACATATATTTGCAAAAATTAATTTATGGATATATATATATATATATATATATATATATATACAGTACAATTTTTTGGGGGGGAATTCGTTTTGATATAAGAGTTTTTTGGATTACAAGCACATTTCCGGAACAAATTATGCTCTCAATCCAAGGCATGACTGTATATATATATGCACCCAAGGAAGCCCCTCCAAGGTACCGCTGGAGCGGCTTGAGAAGCGGCTTTCATGATCTCTCTCTCTCTCTCTCTCTCTCTCTCTCTCTCTCTCTCTCAATGTGTGTGTGTGTGTGTGTGTGTGTGTGTGAAAATCAAGGCACAGCAAGCCAAAAATGGCTCACGGTGACTGTGGGGAGGGAGGGAAACCTCAGTGGTCCCACGGGGTTCCCTGGGATACCTGCGGGAAGACAGAGGGGGGAGGAGGGGGTCACCAGGAATCCATGATGAGTTCAGTTGTCTGTCTGGTACACAGTGGGCCCTGGGGCAAACAGCCCACACCGTGTGACTTGTGCTGCAGTGTGGGTTGTCATGGCGTACGAATCCATCCAATGACTGGGTACAGACAACATGATAACCCACACTCAGTGGCTGAGTGTGGGCTGTTGTTGAAACGCAGGTGGTTGTTGAAATGCGGTTTATCGTGTTGTCTGAACACAGCCACGCTAACAAAGCATGGTTTGTTAACCATGAACAACCCATGAAGAGATTTTTTTTGGGTTGTGAACTGTGGGTTTTTCATGTTTAATAAACCATGGTTTGTTAGCGCAGCTGGGTTCAGACAGCATGATAACTCATGTTTCAACAACAACCCATGGTTCAACGACAACCCACACTCAACCCTTGAGTGTGGGTTATCTTGTTGTTGTCTGAACCCAGCTCATGTATACTGCTTTGAGTTCTATCATGGAAGAAAGGTGGGGCACAAATGTAATAAAATAAACAAACAATCCCTAAATGTATAATTTACAAAATAAGGGCATAAACAACACTCTTCCCACTCTCTCAAGGGAGCCCTTTTTCCTTGTAACCCCTTCCCTGACTGCAGGAGCACCAGAGCACACCAGCCATTAGTTCCTTCAGGAGGATGGGGCATGCCTCCCATATATTTATCCACCTGCCCTTCTCCTTCCCAGGGACTTGGACCATAAGTTACTTCTGCTCCGAGCATCTCTATGGAGGCATGGGTTGTTCCCTACAACGAACAATGCACATTCATAAATCCACATTTTCATTTATTGCAATGGTGAAAATTTCTGGTAGGTAATCGGTCTTCTACCTATACAATTTTTAACTAATAAAAACCTATAAGGCTGTGTCCTAAGTGTGCATACTTGGAAACATGCTTCAACTGAAATGCAACATGCTAACAGTAAATATGAAGTTGCAGTGTGAGACTATCAGTGCAATCCTAAACATGTTTGCCCCATTGAGCTCAATGGAGCATACGCCCTAGTAAATGTGCATTTAGAATTGCAGTGTAAGTTTAAGTACACAAGTTTCCCAGTCAAGGTCATGAGATGGCTTTGTATGCTGTAAATTAAGTCCTTTTTTTTGGCATCAGGCTAAAGGTCTCACATCTTCAAAAGCTAGTGCATTTGAAGCAGAAGTTCTCAAATATTTGTTGCAGCCAGTGATCCTCCTTAAGCCAAGAGAACAAATGCTCAAGCCGTTCCCAGTGCAACACGAGATTTTAAAAATGCACACCCCAATCTATGATTATTCCTTTCCTCCTCCCCCCCCCCACCAAAAGGCTAATTTTGCACATTACCAGTTAGCTATACCCCATTTCCCCCTCCTGATTAAAGTAATTGTAGGCTGATTTTGAGATGTTTCAATGCACAGATATTATATCTCTCTATATATCAGCTAATTTGATTAGCCCTTGGCATTTTTTCCATCACATTTTTCAGAAGTCAAACTTTTGTTCTGTATTAATTAAGCAGCAAGCACATTCAGAACAGCTTTTAATTTAGCCAGGGAACTGCTAATGCAGGCTGTTATTGTGATGTGTGAAAGGGCCTTCATTCATCTACCTCATCAACACCCTCTTTCCAGGGCAAAATTAGCACTCTTCCTATTTACATATTAATTTGATACTGTGGCAATGCTAAATGGGCAATGACAACTATCAAGGAAGAGGTGGTAGGATTTCTTTCAATGCTTTTTAAAGTTACTGCAGTGGATGCCTTTTTTAGTCCTTGGAAGATTGATGATTCCATTATTTGTAGTACTCAGCAATAAATCTCAGAGTTTAGGCTAAAGTGAGCACTTTCCCCTACTTTGCGTCTTCCATTACACCGTTATTCATCATGTTTAATCATTCATTTACCTCTGACTGCTACTGCACTCAGGGAGGACCGGCACATTATTGATTTTTGACTTTTACCCTTTAGAAGCTGGGGAAAGGGCTTTATGAATGCTTAATCAAAAGTGACATGCCATGGGTGAAATGAGGGGAGGGGAAAGGGGTGTTGTAAACCTTGGAAAAATAGCAGCCTGATGATGCACTAAGTTATGACGGAATGGAATTAAGAGTCTACAAAGAATGCAAATTATAATAAACTGGAAATTAGAGTGAATACCATCCATGAGACTAGGAAAAATGAAGCAGGAAGTTTGCCTTGTTGAAAAACATTTCTGGGAAAGAGGTGGCTGATGCTGTAAGTTCAAAACTTCAGCTAAAAGAAAAATGCCCAACATACCAGACTTCGGAGTATCTGAATATTCAGCTCGAGCTGAATTGAATGCACCTTGCATATTCTCCCCCAAAGATTAGAGAGCAAAAAACATACCCGAAAACCTGGCAGCTACCAAGCCACTAAGTTAGAGTTGTGAGATACAGTACTCCAAGTATAATAATAATAATAATAATAATAATAATAATAATGTTTATTTACGGTCTACTGACCACACCAATATATATATACAATACAAACAAGTTATACCAGCTGTCAGTTGTACACTCAGAATAAAAACATACAATAAAACCGAATCAGGCAAGCATGGAAGGCCTAGTCAGAATAGCAACATTCAAGAATTTTGCAACTTCCTTAGTGATTAAATTATTTGAGCCATCAAGCAAAATGGTCAAAAGAGACTCTAAAGATCATCCAGGGAAAGATTGTGTGATTGGATTATTAGAGTCTCTCTAGCCCCTCGATAGAAACTGCAATTAAATAGAACATGCACAACAGATTCCACCTCCTCGTTGTTGCAGGGGCAGCATCTATTTTTCACTGGGATTTTACTGTATCTGCCATCCAAAAGTTTGGAGGGTAGAACATTAAATCGGGCTAAGGAGAATGCTCTCCTGTATTTAGGGATAGATAACCACTCTAAATAGAGCATCCCATTTTTAGGATAAAGGCCCGACAAACCCAGTGACAGAGGGGAACATGGGCCCTGGGCCGCTGCATGGAGCTCTTGAAAATTGATGTCAGTCAGTGGGTGTGTTCGCACGACACGGGAACCGCGGGGGAGCAGAAGTCCCCTGCGGTTCCAGTGTTGTGCGAATGCCGACCGGGGGTGCTCCCATGGGACGGCCGCGTGCGGGACGCACGCAAAGTGACCATGGTCGGTAGAGAGGTAAGCCCCTACCGTGTGTGGCCACCCTGCCGTGCGAACAGTGGGCGGCCATCCCGTGGGGGCCGCACAGAGGCAGCAGCCCAGAGTGGCCGGAGCTGCGGCCGCTCCAGCCTGTAGGGGCAAACGGCCACTCTGGGCATCTCGAGCCCCCGGCCCCTAGCGCCGGGAAGCCCGCACTGTGGTGCCGGCTCCACTGGGGTCCGCCCACGCGTGCAGGGCACAGGTCGTCTGCGGCGCCCCGCCGGACCCCACAGACGGCCCCGTGGTGCCTCCCCCGCTTGCAGCCTGGGTCGTGCAAGCCAGCCCAGTCTCTGCTTGACTAGAAATTTAGCTTTCTCCCAGGACAAGGATAGCAAATAGGAAGGAGACAGCCCAATTGAGGCAACTCCAAGTGGTTACATAGATAACTGCTCACATCAGCAGTGTAAAGGTCAGAATGAAAAACTCACATGAAACTTCCCCTTTCATAAACAGGAAATAAAATAACTGCACACATGAGGTTTACTCACATGAGAAGTGTAGTGACAGAGGGGCAAACTCATGCAAGATTGCCCCTTTCTGTTATCAGGGGAAATTGCAATTATATTTTTATTCCTGGAAGGATAAAGTAATGTTGTATGTGGGTGCTGCTCTGACATTAATTGCTCCTGCGAGTATACCGCACACATAAGCAGTTACTTGCATAAATCAGGCACCTGAAATATTGTTTGAAATAACTCAAAGTTTGCTTAATAATTCTGCACTCTTCACGTTCAACAGCTGGAGGAGAGATGTTGTGGAAGCCTATTTTGCTTATGGATGTCACTGTTGGCTGTGATTTTTTTCTGGAAATCTAGGAATGCGGAGTATGAATCCAAATTTTCAGGAAGGGGAAAAGGACATACCATTCAGGCCCAACTTTAAAACAAACAAAAAGGCAGGTTATGGATACACATACATAATGGATGGGAAAGTGGAAATATAGATTCATAGAATAGAATCATAGAATAGTAGAGTTGGAAGGAGCCTATTAGGCCATTGAGTCCAACCCCCTGCTCAATGCAGGAATCCAAGTTAAAACATCCCTGACAGATGGCTGTCCAGCTGCATCTTGAATGCCTCCAGTGTGGGAGAGCCCACAACCTCCCTAGGTAATTGGTTCCATTGTTGAATTGCTCTAACAGTCAGGAGGTTTTTCCTGATGTTCAGCTGGAATCTGGCTTCCTGTAACTTGAGCCCATTATTCCATGTCCTACACTCTGGAATGGTCGAGAAGAGATCCTGGCCCTCCTCTTTGTGACAACCTTTCAAGTATAGGGAATGATTAAAATATAGAGCAAAGCATACACTAGCTATTAGTGACTTTTTCACTAAATAGCTTTTTTTCAGGGAAAGCAAGCAAAAAGAGAGGTGTACAAAGGGAGACACATTTATTTTTATTTAGCCTTACCTCTAAGGAGCTCAGGGTGGCCTATGTGCTTCTTCCCCTAGCTATCGTATTCTCACAACAACCCTGTGAGGTAGGTTAGGCTGTCATGATTAGCCAAAGGTCATTCTGCAAGCCTCATGACTGAGCAAGAATTTGAACCCAGATCTCCGTGGTCCTAGTCCAGCACTCTAATCACTAGGGATAGATGAATCTGTAAATTTTGGTTTTGTTCATGGCCTCATTTTTCCAACTTTCAAGTTAATTTTGTCCCATTTCTGCATCAATTTGTGAATTTTAAAAAAATGTCTGCATGAACATTCGTATCTATTTTTGTGTGCATTTCTCCTGGTTTGTATGTAATTTTGCCTTATATATTGTAATTTGGCAAGCAATTTCCACTAATTAATGCATTTTGGTATTATTTTCACTAATATACTGTATACATTTTTGTGTGCACTTCCCCTTGATATACACAATTTTGTTCACACATTTTTCTGATTGGAAAACTGTATAGCAAAATTCAGAAAAAAGTGTGAATATCAAAGTATAACTGTGTTTTGGTTCAGGAAATGTGAATTAGGTAAATTTAGATTAAAATGCAAACCAAACAAATTTCTCCCCCATCCCCGCTAATCACTACTCCACACTGGCTTTTTCTCACCACTTGGCAAAGGAGCTTCAGGACAGATAAAAGGAAGCACTTCTTCACACAGCACATAAGGAATTCATTTCCACAAGATGTAGTGATGTCCACCAATTTGGATGTCTTTAAAAGGGGATTGGACAAATTAATGGAGGAGAAGGCTACCAACAGCTACTAGTCCTGATGGCTATATGCTACCTCCAGTATCAGAGGCAGTATGCCTACGTACAGCAGTTGCTGGGGAACATGGGTGTGAGGGTGCTGTTGCATTCATGTCCTGTTTGTAGGATCCCGTGGGCAGCTGGTTGGCCACTGTGTGAACAGAATGCTGGACTAGATGGACTCTTGGTCTGATCCAGCATGGCTCTTCTCATGTTCTTATGAGAAAGTCCAGGGTGTTCAACTGCTATGTTTATGGTAGCTAGAACTAGTCCATCTGGCCCTATGTGTTCTACTCTGGCTGGAGCAGCTCTCCAAGATATGGGGGAAGCTTTCCACGTCTATCCCAGTCCTGCTACTTGAGGGCAAAACTAGGTGTGACAGCAGCATGCCCATTTATTTAAACCCAGGGGTTGGTTAATGGGTCTGCCTTTAAAAAAATAAAATAAAAATGAATACCTGAGGGTGCATGGTAAAACTTCCTCTAACCGTGGTTCAACTCCCCAGTCTATCCTAATTTACAGCTATACATACAACTTAGAATATGCAAATATGTATCACTTTTTGTCTTCTTTTTTGGGGGGTGATATATTTCCTCTTTTTCGTTGCTGCATAAGCAGCCACCCTAGACCCTTTCCTAACAGAAGGTCCAGGGGTATGAGCAACTCAAATATCACCCAGCTCCGGGCATGCTACTTTCTATATTAAATCACCGTTATTTCACTAGCAGGATACAGTGCTACTCTTAATTTTAAATACACATTAATGGGAGAAATAAGAAGCTGTTTCTCTTGACTTCAGGTGATTTGGATCCTGTTCCTAACAGAAGTACCAGAGCAGCACTAGTAACAGAGGAATGAAGTGACTTACAGAGAAGCTGGCAAGGACAGTTTCCATTGGCTTGGTTAACTTTGCTCATCAGATTGTCATAAGAGCTTTCAGGTGACCAATTCAAATCCAAGTCTATTAAAACACAAATCTGTTGTGTCTGTCTTGCACAATGCAGCAACGTAAGCACTGAATTAAGAGCCAGTCTCAAAGGTATCTGCAGACACACGGTCCAAACATGTTTGCTGAAATAATGGGGAATGTTGCGATGGAGGCACTTACAAGAGAGGGGTGCTATTCCATCCTGCATATGCCAATTCTCCCCTGCAATTTCCCCCCAATTGAGTTTATTTCTGCTTCAAAGCCAGGGGCGGCGGCGGCGTGCTAAAATCAATAGCAGGAGGCATTTGCAAGGGGAAAGGGTTAAACATCCAGGAGTGAGTGAGTCACCATAATTTCCATTTCTGCATGTGCACATGTAACCCCTATGAACTGGATGGCTTTAGTCCCTTATGTTGGAAATCTTAGCCGCTGGGGGAAAAACAAAGTTAAACAACTTTGACCCAGCAGCTGCAGAAGTTGCAGCTGAGAGAGTTTGTGGCGTGAGAAGCGAGTGCTAGGCCAGTAGGTAAAAAAGCAAAACACAAGTCTGTTTCTTTAAACACAAAGGTTTACTAAACTAAGACTTGCAAAAATAGGAACAGAACATACACAGAGTGCTATTGTACAAAAGTGAAAGAGAACAGTATCTCAGACAAAAACAGATACAGTCTAGACATACATAAACTATCTCTTTACTTACAGCAGTGCTTCTCAAATAGTGGGGCGGGCCCCCCTGGGGGGGCGCGAGGCTCCGTAAAGGGGGGCTCGCCTGATTGGCCAAACCCGCCCGTGTGACTTTTAGACCCTTTAAATCTTTTCTGCTACAGTTAATAAAGCTCTTATAACAATTTTATAGACAAATGATACTATTTACAGTCGCGCGGGGCGCGCGAAATGTTTTCTTCTTCCTAGGGGGGGCATGACAGAAAATAATTGAGAAGCACTGACTTACAGAATGCTTTTAATCAATAACTCTTAATCCAATTAACTCCTTATTCCCCCAACAAGAACACAGAGACTTTGCACACCTTATATACAATTCTATACAGTCACACCCATAGATGATGCAATGCCAGCTGCACCCATAGCATGATGTAAACCCAGCTGAAAGCAATCTATCATGACTCCTGCTCCAGATTCCCTGAAGACAGAAAAAACTGTACACCCACTACACTGGGCCAAAGGTGACGATTAGCTCAGGCATGACCTTGATCATGTCTGCCGGTTCTTTGGTTCTGTTGCTTCATTGCCCGAAGGCAAACCTGAATATGAGAATCCATATTCCAACACCCCTCCTTGCCTGAGTGGCTAGAAGCTTTATTAACATTTACTAAACATTTATTTCACATTAGGACACCATACCAAACTTTGTAATCATTTCCTGGAATTTTGGCCTGGGCAGAGCCTTTGTCATCACATCCGCCAAATGCCCCTCTGATGGACAGTACACCAGCTTTATTACACCTGTTTGTATGTGTTCTCTAACACTGCAAAATTTCACTGCTACATGTTTAGCTTGAGCTTTTAGATTTTCTGAATTTGCCAAAGATATGCACGAAGTGCTATCACAAAAGACCTCAACCGGTAACTTTTGATTAATCCCCATATCTTTGAGTAATTGTATGAACCATGTTGTCTCTCCACATGCCAAAGAATTGACTTTGAACTTCTGTCCCGGTTGCTGTGCAAATTGTGATATCTGACTGCTGTTTGACCCAGCACACAAAATATCGTCCACAAACGTGATCAGCACCATGAAATCATTCCCTGAACCCTTTGTATACACACATGGGTCAGCTATACCACGTTTGAACCCATTTTGCACCAGTGTTTCATTCAGACACATGTTCCATGCTCTGGCAGACTGCTTTAAACCATAAACTGCTTTCTTTAGAAACCAGACCTTTCCCTGCTCACACTCAAAACCTGGAGCTGGCTCCATGTATATTTCCTCCTCCAGAGGAGCATTTAGATACGCCGTGGTGAAATCTAAATGGTGCACCAATAAATTTCTTTTTGAAGCTGAAGACAGTAGCAGTCTCACTGTTTCAGCCTTTGCAGTTGGAGAGAAAGTTTCATCATAGCTCTCCCCCTTCCTTTGTGAAAAACCCCTGGCCACAAGTCTTGATTTAAAAATAGATTCACCCGAAATTGACACCTTTCGTTTGAATATCCATCTACTGCCAGTTACTTTCACCCCTGCTGGTGCAACAACCTCTGAATATACATCATTTTGTTTGAAAGAATCCATTGCATTTTTCACTGCCTCAAGCCACCTTTGTTTCTCTACGTTTGGCAAATTGTTAACTTGTTCCGAGTTTTCTGGCTCAACATAATTCACATTGCAGACTCTGATACCGCCTACAACAAATCTCTGGGGTGGAACACCTTTAGTACTTCTTTGAGACCTGCGTATCTCCAGCTCAGTACTTTCCTCGGCTTGCCCTGGCTTTTTCCCTTCCCCAATTGTGTCGGCCTCTTCCAAAGAAGATTGTTTTGAATTCCCTGGGCTTCTCTCACCCCCCTCTCTCGCCAGCTGCTCTGACTGAACTGGCTGAGAGGCATCTAGTGGAATTAACACCTCAGGGTTTGCATGAATTTGTTGCCAGCCTTCCTCAACAAAAACAGCGTTCTGGGAAATTACCACCTTGGCATTACCACATGAAAACCGCCAGGATTTCCCAGTTCCTGCGTACCCAACAAAATGCAACTTTTGTGATTTTGGGTCTCCCTTCCTCCTCAGTGATTTCGGAATATGCACGTATGCAAAACTGCCCCAGACTCAGAGGTGGCCAAGATCAGGCGTCCTCCCAAACAGTTTTGTATACGGTATATCGTCAATCACTGCAGACCAGGTCCTGTTGCACAAATCATTGGCTGCCAGGATTGCCTCACCCCAAAAATGTGAGTTTGTACCCAGACCAGCATCAGTCAACAAACACCTCATTATCTGTAGCGAGTTGTAGCGAGCGCAATTTTCGTTCAGCCGTTCCATTTTCCCATGGGGAATATGGGTTCGTGACCTTGTGCACAATACCATTTTTTCCCATAAACCTTTGGAACTCCCAGCTCAAGTACTCTCCACCCTGGTCTGTTTGTAGAGTTTGTACCTTTTGGTTAAATTGTCTCTCTGCATAAGCAACCCAATCTCGAAAGACAGAAAAACATTGAGCTTTGTTCTTCAAAAGATATACCCAAGTAAATTTTGAATATTCATCCATAACCAGCAAAACATATTTTGCACCACCTTCACTGGGCTTGAAGGGACCACACACATCAGAATGCACCAGCTCAAACAGTTCACTCGCTTGTCTGTTTGATTTCCTGCTTATTGGCTGCACCTGAGACTTTGCTTGTTTGCACACAGCACAGTTGAGAAATTTTCTGCACCCTTTCAATGTTACACCAGTGCAAGACTCAGCAGTCTTCTGTATTACACTGAACCCAGAATGCCCCAACCTCCTGTGAAATTTGTGTAAGCAATTATCGTGTAATGGTGTATTTTTAACCATGGCAATGCTTGGAGACAACACGTATAGCCCATTAACCAGGGAGGCTTTTGCTGCAAGCTTCCCACCTTTCTGGATTTCACAGCCAGATTTTGTGAACAACACTTCATACCCTTCACCGGTAAGACACGACACAGACAACAGGCTATAATCCAAATTGGGGACACACAGAACATTCTCAAATTCTGTATCTAGACAGGGTACTCTACATTTCCCCTCACCCACAATAGGACACGTGCTCCCATCTGCCAATGTAACAGTGTGACTACTTTTTTCCTTTGACACTTGACTAAAAAACACAAATGGTAAAGACGAATTGGATATGGTCTTAGAACTCCCACTGTCAAGAATCCACCTTGACGTTGGCTGACTCACATTCACCCTTACAGTAGCTGACACAGAATTATTACATTGTCCATCTTCCTGATGCTTCTTCTTCTGTTGAAAGCCTTTCTGTAAGTTCTCTTTACAGTGTCTCTTAATGTGACCCGGTTTTCCGCATTTGTAGCATTTCTTCACGTACAAAGCTCGCTCCGTTTCTTCTCCGGCAAACCTCGGCTTTTCTGCTGCTCCGTAACTCGACACTCCGGCCCCTCCTCGGCTCGAATTCCTTCAGTTGGAGGGAGCTGTCGTCTGTTTCTCCTGTTGCTTTGCTTTTCTCCGCTCTTCCTCTTCGAGAAGCCGGCCAGCCAGATAATCCATCGTTAAATCATCTTCTGGTAGCGAAGCAACACTGTTCACCAGCAAGTCCCAGCTTTCATCCAGAGATGACAAGACAATCTGGACTTGGTGAATTTGTTGGTATTTCTGACCCCGCTCTGCAAGTTTTAACAGCAAATCTTGGATTACTTGCAAGTGGTCAGACACCTTCTCACCGGGCAGCAGCTGTTTCTTGTACAGTTGCTGCGCCAACAATATCTTCGAGCTAGCAGAGTCCCGAACATGTATTCTCCTGAGAGTTTGCCAGCATTCAACGGCATTCTCCAGAGACCGCACATGCATAAGCTGTGAGTCTGACAAAGACAACACAATCATAGCATGAGCTCTCTGCAGCCGCCGGCTCTCCTCAGGGGTTGGGCCGTCCGGGGGATTGACAATAGCAATGTCCCACAAATCCTCCCGCATCAGTAGCATTCTTGTCTTGAATTCCCAAGCTAGGTAATTCTCTCCCGTAAGCTTGTCCATCACCACTCCCGGATACTGCTGCATCACCGCCATCGGAACTCTGTCCACAGGCCGCACAGTGGGAGTTGGCACAGGAATTCTTCCTTCCTCTTCCTCCAGAGGATCACTCTGTAGCTCCGGCTCGGACTTCACCTCCTCAGCTAGCTGTTCCTCCAGTTTTTCAGGGTATTCTGCTAGAGAAGGACCAGCGATACAAAGCCCTATCCAGGAACTTTGCAGCGATCAAAACTTCTCTGCACCCAAAAAATAAACCTTACTGGACCTTAGCCAAAAACAAAATACTACTCAACAACCACGTTCTCAAGCAGAACAACGTTCCTCTGGGCCCATACCTGTTGGAAATTTTAGCCGCCGGGGGAAAAACAAAGTTAAACAACTTTGACCCAGCAGCTGCAGAAGTTGCAGCGGAGAGAGTTTGTGGCGTGAGAAGCGAGTGCTAGGCCAGTAGGTAAAAAAGCAAAACACAAGTCTGTTTCTTTAAACACAAAGGTTTACTAAACTAAGACTTGCAAAAATAGGAACAGAACATACACAGAGTGCTATTGTACAAAAGTGAAAGAGAACAGTATGTCAGACAAAAACAGATACAGTCTAGACATACATAAACTATCTCTTTACTTACAGAATGCTTTTAATCAATAACTCTTAATCCAATTAACTCCTTATTCCCCCAACAAGAACACAGAGACTTTGCACACCTTATATACAATTCTATACAGTCACACCCATAGATGATGCAATGCCAGCTGCACCCATAGCATGATGTAAACCCAGCTGAAAGCAATCTATCATGACCCCTGCTCCAGATTCCCTGAAGACAGAAAAAACTGTACACCCACTACACTGGGCCAAAGGTGACGATTAGCTCAGGCATGACCTTGATCATGTCTGCCGGTTCTTTGGTTCTGTTGCTTCATTGCCCGAAGGCAAACCTGAATATGAGAATCCATATTCCAACACCTTAAGGGTGGAATCCTGACTCAAGGGGAGAGCTAGGAGAAAAAAGAGTCAGCTTGTTCTGCTTGGAAGCTGAATAGTGGAGAACTGATTAATAAGTAAGGACTCTTTATCACCTTGTATAAGGTAAGCTGAACTGATATTTCTGTATAGCTGAATTGCAAGGGGGGAAGTTTTGTATCTCTGGTATTTGTTATGTTTGTATTGTTGTTGTCTTGAAACTACAATTTATAAGCCGCCATTTATGGCTGTCCTGCAGATTAGATAACTCTGGTCTTCACTACTCTCTCCCTCCTTCCCAATAATATGGGCGTAACAACAATGGACTACTTTGCAAAGTTGACATAACCCATGCTCAGCCACGGTGCCACCCCCCCCACCCGCCGCTGGACAAAATATGGGTATAATAGTGGTGCATTGGCTGGGGGATTTTAAATGTTTACAAACAGAGTTAAAACAAATTCTGAAGGTCTCAATTGTTTTCTATGGCCGTTATCACTGCTCCACAAGGGTTTTGAACCAGGAAGTCACTCTATATGTATCTCTATGGCTAGCACTCCTCCCGAAATATGAGGTACAGCTGTGACTACTTCATTAATTGCCTAAACACACTGAAAGACAGCAGGCTGGTTTCTCACAAAGTGACTGTACAGAATAGTGCCTGAATGTTTTGTATCTCGGGCTAGAGACTTGCCTTTTTTATTATTGAAAGCTGGGAATCTGGGCTAGCTAGTGACCTTCTGAGATGGTGGGCTGGAGGCTGAAGCTCCTTTAACCTATGGGTTAATCTGACAATACTTTATTCCCAACTCAAGGATGGAAAGTGGAATATCGGTGGTCAGTATAAGAGGTTTAAAGATGTTCTTAAGGCTAATCTAAAAAAATGCAATATAAACATCGAAAACTGGGAAGCTTTGGCCCATGAACGATCTAAATGGAGGTCGGCCTTTCGCAAAGGTTCAATGGACTTTGAAGAAGCCCGAGTGCAAGGTGAAAGGGAGAAACGTGCTAAGCGAAAAGCACATCAAACGGATCCTTTACAGGACCATCTTCCATATGGTAACCTGTGTCCTCACTGTGGGAAGCTGTGTGGATCTAGAATTGGCCTTCACAGTCACTTACGGACCCATCGCTAGAATCTACACAATTTTTTAGAATTTCCTCCTTTTAAAAATTTTCTTTTTGTAATTTTTATCCTGGAAGACAATCTTACTCGGTCACGAGTGATGGCCTACTACTACTACACAAGAGTGACATTAACTAGAAAGCACATTTGTGGCATGGAAGTGCAACAAGCTGCTTCTTCCAAACACTGACCAGGAGTTGCTGTATTGCGTACTTTAAATATTCAAAATATGGGAGCCTAAAATCATAATGGCAAATAATGAAATCTAAAATCATTTTGTATGTTGGGAGTATTCTGACATATACTTTGTACGTTGGGAGTATTCTGACATATTGCAGTTCCATGCCTCAAGGTAATTACTGCAATCTAGATAAATTCAGGATACCCACTGAATAGGATTTACCCATGACTGATTTTCTCTGCATTGTCTCTGAGATCATGAGGGCTAGGAACTTTAAATAAAGCTAGCTGAACAAGAGTGCTTTATGGACAAGGTGTGCTTGCAGTGTTCTTTTGTGCTTGCAATGCTCTTTTGACCTACAACTTGCTTATTTCATCTCTACGACTATATAAAACTTCCATCCTTCAAATTATCTGTCAAAAAACAATCTCTTCTATGAAGCCTTTGGCTCAATCACTTAGCCCTCATCCCCTATTGAAACTAAACCTAACTATGTGTAGTGGCATCTCCAAAAATTGTTCCTACTATCCTTGCCTCTGTAGTTCTCTCCTTCCCATTGTCTCCTCCTCTGGTAAATTTTAGTTTGTAAGCTCATTCAGGCAGAGATCAATGGGTTTTTGTTTTATGCCACTTTGAAAAGTGCTGTGTAAATTGATGGCACTATATAAATAATAGTAAGAATAATAAAACTGTGCTTCACTTATCCTATCTGCAACACCACAGTTCATACTGTATTGCACAGTCTCCTGAAGAGCTATTAGGTTAAAAATTCACAAAATCTCCTGAGAATCTTTCAATTCTAGACTGCCAAACAAAAAGGCCACAAGAGAGAAATTCCACTGGATATTGTAAAGTGAAGCAGGACTAGTTGGCGTAACCAGCCTTCACTGATGATGTTAACAATCAGGTGCTCACAGCCCAAAGTAATCACCTGTCAAATGGCTGTTTATGCCAGAAGAAGTCTGCAAGAAGAAATTCATGTCATTTGCCCTGGCTTACCCTGATGTCTCCATCTGGAGATTAAAGCTAGACGTTTTGGCAGAGTCCAACTGCAAATTATTTAGCATGACAAAATATTTTTTGACACAGTTCCCACATTCAAGATTGAAGCAAGTAACTGGAGGTGGGTTGGCCACTGTGAGAGTGAAAATCTGGCTCTATAATGAAAAGAAGATAAAAGAACACATGAAATAGTTCCAGTCGGAAGGTTTTTGATGTTACTGAGCAATAAGATAGTAACTACACAACATGTCCATTCATGCTAATACTGTATCACTGAAAGTAACACCGTAAGCACTCCTTTTAATGCAGGACAAATCCCCAGTGATAATTTGGTGTTAGATGTGATATAAGCCAGGTCTGCACATATGGCAGAGTCCTGAGGTGTTAGAGTTGGGCTATGCCACTTCAGGGTAAAGGAGATGTCATTTTTAAACCCCTATGTAAAAAAACACACACACAGCCCAAAAAACCTTCCTGCAAATAAAAGTTATTTTAATTAATGTAGAGCGCAATCCTATCGCCCCAGCCCTCCATGCACTTAAGCCTCCAAACTCGGGAGGGCTTACATGCATTCCATGCACGGTGTGAGGTGCGGCAACCTTCACCGCCGCCATGTCTTGTGCCTGCATTTCATCTAGGCAGCCATTTTTGGTCGTGTAGTTGAAGCACCACAGAAGGGAAGGGAAGAGGCTGGGGTGGATACGGCATAAGCTGTCAGCCCGAATAATCCTATAGCCTCCCAGGCAAGGTCGAAGGGCCATAGGGTTGCACCCTTATTTGTGGAATTTATATGCCGCCTTTCAATATGAAGTACTCTTAAGGTGGATTTAAAAAACTCTTTAACACATACAAATATAAAAATGACACATATAACCATGAAACTCCAAATTAAAAAAAGCAGCAGTTTAAAACCCAGCATGCAACACTTCAATAAAAAATATACTGAAACATAAAACGTTTTTACAGTTCCATTCAAAAACTGGCATAGATGGGGCCATGCATACCTCTTTCAGGAGAGAACTCTAAAGATATGGGGCTACCAACGAAAAGCTCCTGTCTAGAGTACCCACCAGTCTGATGGACCTTGATGGTAGGACAGTGAAGAGAGCCTCTGATACAGATGTTAAGGGCTGGGCAGGTTTGGATGGGTGCAGGTGGTCCTTTAAATAACCTGGTCCCAAACAGGTGAGAAAACTGTTCAGTATCAGAACTGGCCACCTGATCTAGCTTGTTCTGAATAAATTTTTATCCTATTCTTTAAAGCTGTGATTGTAAACCCAATTACACATGCATGATGTCAATGGATATTACATATGTTGGGTTGGATCCAGACTTAGTCATGACATGTCTAAGTCCTATTGATTTCAATAGGTCTACTCTAAATATGACTGTCTGGATCCAACCCATTGTTCATGAGATATGGCCTATGTAAAAGATTTCCCTTTACAGACCCAAGAGTGAGCTAAAGTACTATGAGCATGCAGGTCTGAACCTACAAAAGGACAATCAGACCAACTTTGTCTTTTTAAAGATGCTGTTAGTTTTACATGTTTTCATTACAACCTCTCACTTACAAAAATATTTGAGAAGCTGTTTCTGAGTTGTTGATTTGCCCATTAATATTTCAAATGTCTTTCACAGCATGTCACCAGTCTCCAAAGAAGCAGGTGAAACATTTTGCATACTTCCATTGTATCTATAAATCCCTGTTCACTTACCATAAAACAAGTACACCATTTTCTTTCAGATGCTGGAAGAAATTACAAGAGGCTTCCAATCCAACTCAGAGATCCCTGAAATGCTTAGTAACATCCATGAGAAGCGAGTAGTTTACTTTGTGGGATCATGGTCATTGGTGGGATGCAGCCAATGAAATTGGGAGCCTTCATTTACTCCAACACAGGTAACTGAACTCTCTAATTCCAAGGGAAACCAAGGCAAATATTGGTTTGAATCAAAACAGACACATCCTTGAATGTGGGAATGTCGTTAGTAAATGTAATAGCAACAACTATCAGTGTATAGATGTTTAGATGCATTCATAAGGCTAAAATATTTGCATAGTAGTGGGACTTAAACTTGTCATGACTAGGTCTATATCCAACCCAACATATGTAACATTCATAGTAGCTCTGGCTTGTCTAGAGCTATTTATTTATTTAAATTATTTATAGACCACCTTTCATCATAAAAGAGAACAAGGCAGTTTAAAAAAATAGGGGCAGTACAATAAAACCACAGTAAAAAAAACATAGCAGATATCCAAAATTCTGGTACTAAAAATTAGTGTCCGGGAATGCCTACAAAAATATATTTTTATTAACTGTCAGAACACCTGCACTGTAGGTGCCTGTCAGATTCTAAGGGGAGGTCATTTCACAATATGGGGGCCATCAGGTAGAAGGATCTCCTTCAAGTCACCATAAGATGCACCTCCGCTAAACGCGGCACGCCCAGGAGGGTCTCCGACAACCACAGTGAATGGGCTGCTCTGTATGGAGGCACTCTCTCAGAGAGACTAGTCCTGAAATGTTCAAGGCTTTATATGTCAGCAACTGAAAACCAGTTGCTGAAAATCAAACCAGTGGTTTTCAACCTTTCTACCTTCAGGGGAATCCTTTCCACATAGGGCTGGTTCAGTCATAATACTAAACCATAGTTTAGTATTACGAACCTGGCCTTCCCTGGGCTTGCATGCTCCCCCAAATGCCTCTGGCATTGCCACAAGGGATAGTTTGGAATCTTCTGCTTCCATTTTAGATTAACCACACCACAGCCAGCTGTGCCGTTCAAGTCTGGACGAACTATGGTTAATCTTGGCTATGGTTAATGGAAACAAGCCAACTCCAGACCACCATTTATAGAGTTGGCCTGTTTTCACTAACCATAGTTAAGGAAGATTAACCACAGCTTAGGGTTCAAACAACATGCTAAATGGTGGTGAATATGAAGCAAAAGCTTCCAATCTCACAGCTGCACTGGGAGAAGAGTGCAAACACCAACACAACTATTGGGTTGTCTACTGTGGAACCTGTGAGTGCATTGGAGAAGATTCTGTTCTAGGGCACATGGTCAGTTCACAGGGATTGCTGGTCAGTCCATGGGCCTCATTGTAACCCCAGCAACCCTCTGTAAACCCTTCAGCAATCCAACACTCTTCTGTGGCTGTTCCTGTAGAAGAAACTTGTCTTTCAGGGAAGCTTGTCCACAATTACAGACCTTCTCACTGAGAAATCTCTAATAAGCTTCCAAGGAACCCTCAGGGTTCTCTGGATCACATATTGAAAAAGAATGCATTAAGCAAACACTAATCAGCAAACACTAATCAGCAAACACTAATCAGCAAATCACAAATCAATATATCATACAAACCCGCGCACCTCTATTTGACTCTTGGTGGAAGGGAGTGGTTTTAGTAGTACATCTTATCAGGGATGGGGACTCGGACTCGAGGACTCGACTCGTGAGTCGGACTGAGTCCCCCCCTCTGACTTGACTCGGACTCGAGTCCCAATATTTTTAGTGGGACTCGAGACTCGACTCGGGACTTGAGACCAAGGACTCTTCAACATCCCTGGGCTGTGCCAGAAGGAGTGGAGAGGAGCGTGATTGCCGGCGAAGAGCGCATGGAAGCGAGATGTGCCGCTGCTCAGCCACTATGGACGGCTACCAGGAGTGCAGCCCCAACAGTGCGTCAAGATTTATTTTGATTGATGTGTTGCGTACTTGGGAGAGGCAGAAGAAGGACCTGAGATTACTCTGTGTGGCTGCTCTGAGTGTGTTTCTGGTTCCAGCAAGTTCATCACCAGTGGAGCGGGTGTTCAGTGAGGGTGGAATTGTGATGAGATCTCACCGTTCCAGAATGGGGGCCAAACATTTAGAAAAAATCATGTTCCTCAAATGCGACATGGATAAGTTTTAGGAAGTATGGCAAGTTTATTTTTTAAACTCATTTTTCTAAAATGCAACCTTTCAGACATTTTGGGTTTGGCTGCCTCTGCCTGCCTGCCTGGGGATCCCAGCCTCCTCTGTCTGCCTGGTCTCTTCTTGATCAGTTCAACAGTTGAATTGTCCAAGACAAAGGCCTCTGCCTGCCTGTTTTGGGGTTCCCTGCCTCCTCTGCCTGCCTGCTTATTTTGGGTTTGTCTGCTTGGTCTGTTCTTGCCAAAATCAGTTGCAGAGTTTTGAAATAAAAAGGCACACTTGTGCCTAGAATTTATTTAAACCACACATCTGAAGTAGCCTTATTTTGTTGGGGAAAACCCCCATTGATTTTAATAGGGACTCGTGAAGTCAGCTTTGGGAGTGACTCGTGACTCGTGAGTCACCATTTTGGACCAAGGACTCGGACTCGAGTCCAAAGACTCGTGACTCGACTCGTGACTCGAGACCAAGGACTCTTCAACATCCCTGCATCTTATATGTATGCTGCTTTCACAGCTTCTGTGTACAACTGCCCAATCCAAGGGCAACTACATGCAGATTCAGAAACCGGCCTGTAATTTATTTTTTAAAAAGATGGGGGACTCAGAGGAATCCTATTTGGCAGGAAGAGGCCTTTGTAGAACAGCAGCTGAACTCTGACACCACTCAGCTTCTCTAAAGCAACAGAGAATATTAATTTTGGCAAATGTACAGCAAAGCTAATCACAGGGAATGCTGAAAAATCTGGAGAGGGAGGAAGAGGTACTGGAAAGCTGAGTTCTTGGAAACAGCAATAGACAAGTGTTTTGTGAGCACTGGGAGGCAACAACTGGCTAGGAATTCTAATTCTTTGTCTTAAAGCTACACCTGTGCATTCTGTGTCAAGATTTACATGTCACCTGATATCTATATCTATGTCTGCCTCTGGTAACTGGTTGTGTTCTTAGATTTTGTTAATTAAAGGGGGAATCTTGTTGATACTTTACAGTATATATTCATGCATGGCTCCACTGCAGATTAGATGGAAATTGAAGTACTCCTTGAACTGTGCAGGCAATCACTGGCATTGGACACCTTCTTTGCTTCTTGCTTTCTGCTTGTGATGCATATCTGAAGGGGGATTAATGTGTGGGCTGAGTAGAAGAACATGATGATATGTAGAAGATTCTGCTGTAGGGATCTTGCATGCAACACACACTACTCAGACGGCTTCCAGTCCCCTGCCATTTTACCTTTATGTCACTGCCTACCACTATCTTGGACTCGAAGGCCCTTGATTGCTATAGGAAATCTAGATCACTGTCATTTCTTATACTCATGATTTCTCCAGCAAGATGAGGTGCACCACCCTGATAAATCTTAAGACTGGAGACAGACAATATTTCTTGAGAGAACTGAAAGTCACTGACTGAGAGAGGCTTTGCTTTCTATGATACAGTGCATGTACACACATACCTCCTTTTTCTTGCTGGACCAGTTCAGACATAACCATCTGGGCCACATGCTCCTTCTTCTCCTTCCCTCAGTGTGCTCAGTAATTCTGGGGTTTGTCAAACCACAATTTCTTATTGCATCTGAACTGGGAAACTGTGCTTCGAGCTCTGACTACAAAACAGGATTGCAATTGTTTGTAGTCAGAGCTCGAAGCACAATTCCCAGAAGTCTTACATTAAGGAGAAATGTAAGACTGGTTTGCACAGGAGAAAAGGGAAGAGGAAGCATGTGGCCATAATGCTTATTCTCTAACCTATACAAACCATGGTTTATTGGACTGAGATCATTACATCTTATTCAGGACAGTCAAACAAGTTTGGCAGGTTTTAAAAACACAAAACTCTGCAGTATCTGTTTATCAGAACCAAAAGCGGATGAGTACAGTGGATAAACAGTGACTCCTCTTTCAAGCTGCCTTTAACTCTGGGGGTGGGGGAGGGACTGTTGTTATGGCCTTGGGCTGCATAACATCATGGGGACCCTTCCAATTGTATGATTCTGTGATTATAAAGAAGGACTGCTAACTGGGTCAAACCAGTTGGACAAGTCTAGCTTGGCAGATCCCCTTTATTCGGGAGATTAGACTGAAGGCTATCAATAGTTAATGAAATTCCTTAACAATGGCTAATGAGATATCTGAAAAGTATCTTAGAGCGAAGAAAGTATAGTATTATCTGAAAATGGCGGAATGAACCGGAATGAAAGGCTCACGTATTTTCGTAATTCCACTATACTGCAGCACGACCTTGTGGTTGTGCAATGGAACATATAGAAAGACAGAGAAAGAAAAGACCCCCCCCCCAAAAAAAAACGTATGTAAAGGAGCCGATCTTAATCCCACAAAAAATCCGGAAGCAGAAGCCTCAGGAAAGTGCAGGTTAAAAGCTTCATGTAGAGAAGCCCCTATGCAAGAGTAGCGGCTGAGTAGTTAAATGTTAGGTAGATAGTTCCTTTTGTCTTATTTTATAGCATTATACTGGCAATCATTTGCTTGCCCAGAATAAAGACTTTCTGAAGTCCTCAATCTTCAACTCTGCAAAGATTTTCTTTTATTTTATTATAAGGTCAAGAGTGGGAAACTGCACTATAGGCAATACTAGCAATATATCACAAGCTGGAAGACTGCAACAATCCTTCATATAGCCCCTCCAGTTCTGACTCCCTAAATCCAACACAGCACTGGTCAGATCCCGTGGGAATGGACTCTGAAATGGAAGGGGAGGGGGAGGGGGAAGAGGAGGCAGGAGCGGTGCCACTCTCTGAAGATAACCAGGACCCAGCTGCGCCATCAAGGTTGCAGTTAAAGGCAGGGGGGAGTGGGGGAAGAATCTCTGGGAGCAGGGGAGGCAGAGCCGGGGGGAGGGGAGGAAGAGCTCCTGAGGGAAGGGGGTGGAAAGCCAGCCTCTGTAACAGATCCTCTAGAGCGGCGTAGAGTACGTAGGCAAGAACAGCTGACATCTCTTCGTCGCTCAGCTTGGTTGGCTAACAAAACTTTTGATCCGCCTTAGGGGCGGAGTGGGTTCTCTAGTTTGAGGGTGAGAACGCACGGAACACCTCAGTGCAGAATCAACTGTTTAACATTCCTGACCTCCCATTGACAGGATAAAGGGTCTTGAATTACTTTCTTTACTTCCATGTAACACTTTTCTGCAACCACCTGAGTTCCCTGCTTTTGCTTAATAAAGCTTTACAAAGAAACCCGTGAGCTGTGCTTGATGTTCCGGCTGGAGAGAGGGGAGTAAGAGCGTGGGGGAGAGACACACGACAATATTTCTGAGTTATATAATTCACAGTTTGTATATCATTTTCACCAGTCCGACTCATGTCAAGCTATTGCAGACAGATATATTCCACTACTTTGCGTTATTCTAAAATGGCTACCCCGAAGTATGAGGAAACTTGAGCCCCTCCCTAAAAATATCCTGATACTAGTATGGAAATCATGAAAGGTGTTGAGGCAGGAAGACAAAGAATGAAGGCATTTCATCTCTTTGTTTCCAATTATTGTTTCTTTTGCTATTATCATTTCAAGCATGTTTTTGCTATCAAGGGGGGTAGTAACTTCAAAGAGAGATAGATAGATTATGGATTCCAACCAGCTTCTGTAAGTGTGCAACAGCTGTGGAAACTTCTTGGGACTTTGATTCAAGCTGGGATTTTGAACTTTGGTTAGGAAGTCAGCCTGAAAAGGTAACTGCCAACATAAAAATACAGACACAGCCTATTACAGAAAGCATAATTCCAGCCTGAAACAATTTATTTCACTCTGCAAAATTAAAGTAAAAACAGCTCATAGGATACTTTGGGAAATAGTGATTAGCTGTTCCTGCATCACAGTTGGGGAATGGATTATCATTAAGTATTTATGGATTGGAAAACTTCTGGGGTATGCAATGGTGGTAGGATTACTAGATAATTTTCTATGTAAAATGAATTTGACTTTAAAAGAGAAGAAAAAGAACACTGAATACAGGATAGCTCAGGGGTAGGCAACATGGTGCCCGCAGGCACAATAGCGCTCCTGGACACTTTTCTTGGCGCTTTCCTAAGTGTCCTACCCATCCCACTATTTTTAATTAACACATTTTCTTACCGGTAGCTGTGATTGCTGTGAAATAGGTTTCTGTTGGTGTTGAAAACTGTGGGTTAAAAGGAATTGTTTAATGTGTTGGGGCTCAGACCCCACCTCAGTCTTTTGGGCAGGTTACTTGTCCTTTGTCATGCCTCCCATGGCAGCCATTTTGTGGTGGTACCCGGGACAGTTTCATAAATTGCCAGATGTGCCCACAGCCCAAAATGTTTGCCTACCCCTGGGATAGACGTTGAGAGTGAGAGACTCCTGAGTGAATGGGCGGGCACAGCAACAGCCCAATGACAGGATGATAAGGAATGGGGAGAGGGTGTGCCTGATTCCAGCCAGGGAACAGGTAGCTGGAAATATTGCTGGATTTATGGGTAATAGGGCCGATCTACATTCTGGAGATCGCTGATCTCCAGAATGTAGAGCAGGATTACTGAGGTTGTACAGCCCTATTTAGGGAACTAGAAGGGGGGGGGAGAAGAATGCATTGGGAAATACCAGATTTCAGGAACAGGAAAGAGTAAGGGAAGCCAAGGAAGAACCTTGAAATTCCTGGATGTCCAGGTGAGGGACTGGAAAGGGCAGAGAGAAAAAGACTCCTCAAAAGGCTGGGGTGCAGGACTAGGAATCTGGAAAAGGATTGGAGAGTCAGTTGAGTAATAATCCCATCTCCCTTACAGTTTTGAATTGGGATAAGTTCTCTGCCCATTTTTCCATGTGAAAGATAGATTCCTGTGAAAACAACCTATTGATACTTCATGTCTCATGGATTTTCAAAAGTGATATAAAAGTTCTGTGGTTAGAGCATTTGGAACTCAGGAACAAGATCCAAAGGAATATTCTCCTGGCAACTTTGCTGTCTCCCTAGCTCCACAACAACATTAGTAAAGCTGCACATAGGTGTTTCAGACCCCATAGGTCCCCCTATCCCTATGTCTGAAGGATACTTCATATATTCCATTTTCTCCCACACTGAGATAATATTCATGCAGGGAAAAGTGTGTGCACCATCACTTACAAATTGCAGCATGAGAGTTTATTTTGGCACAAGCAGACAGACTGGGCAGTTGGTGCACTGAGATTATCTCCATGTAGGAAAGACTGCATAGATGTATCAGCCTGTAGCAGGTGATCATAAGGTTCTGCAGTGTTTTGCCCTCTGTGGGAATGGTTGAGACATACACTCGTTTGCAGAGCGGGTTATTTTAGATCTATTCTTCTCTAGAATGAACACTAACATTCTAAAGTGGACATAAATTATGCTATTCCTGTCCCTGGAAGTGATCATTTGAAAATTATTGTTCCTTTAAAATAATGAAAAATTCAAATTTAACACATTGTTACTATGTTGGAACAAGTTTAACTCCAGCCGCAGAGTCATAAAGTTTGGTATAATTACCCATGTCTTTACCAGCTCGAGGCTCTGCCTGCCTACACTGGTCGCTGCACACACTCCGTCACGTCTGGTGCTTAAGTATTGACATTGTATCTCTTTTAGGCTCTTTGCAGCTGTGTAATGACTATACCAATTAATAATGCATCTCTCTCTCTCCCCCCCCCCCAGCTCATTCTAATTGCTGTAATTTATGTCCCTTGAAAATACTCAGACTACACATGTAATCTATACCACTGTGACAGAGCTAGAAGATCACACACTCAAGGTCCCTAGCAAGTAAACAAACCAATCCTAAGTTCACGGACCGCCATCAGTAATTGACATCAATTACTGCTATATGCAAACAAGTCATGGCATTATAGGTAACACATAGCAACACCCTGGAAACAGAGCAAGCACCATTCATTAGGGCATTGGCAGTTAATTGCAAGACTGTCAGAGCTACAGATACATCACTTCCCGGATAAAACGTATACAACTAATAATCCAATAACTTGACAGGGGAAAGGATGGCTACGTGAATAAGCAAGTGGATAAGGTAATCATAAGGTCCATGATTACCTACAGAAATTGATTCCTATATTAGATGTTCTTGAAAGTATTAAAAAAATTAGACAGGCAGCAGACCCCAAAATTCAATGTGATGTATGTAGAGGTTCCCTCCATTAACCTTGCATCACCCTTCCAGTATCAGAGGCAGTATGTTGGGGAACATGGGTGGAAGGGTGTCCTGCTTGTGGGGCTCCCATGGGCAGCTGGTTGGCCACTGTGTGAACAGAATGCTGGACTAGTTGGACTCTTGCTCTGATCCAGCATGGCTCTTCTTATGTTCTTAAGCTTTTCTTTCCTTGACCAACCCACCTCCAAGCATTTTTTGTCATCCTCTTCCATGAAGCCCCCCACCCCAATTACAATATCCCTTGTAGGTCTCCTGTCTTAGCTTCATCTCCTCCTGCATTCACTAGGAGAGGAGGAAGAAGAGTACAAGCAAGACCTGTACTGAGTCACAGGAAGGCAAGCAGTCTCAGTCACCACAACCTGAGTCAATGTCCCTCAGCACTTTCTTGCTAGCTACTTAGAGGACAGGGCACTCCTTCCTGCTAAGCAACTTATAAGAGGGGCCATGAACTCCAGAGAAGCAGACAAGGAGCAAAGCTAAGGAGAACTAGTCTTGCCGCTTCTGCTAACTCCTCTCCCACCTCTTAATGAAAAGTCCAGCACTAAGCTGGACTTCTCATTCTGAAACACAGAGGGAGAAGGACACCCCCTCCTTCTGTGCCTGAAATAATATGGGGGAGGGGGTGCTGTTGGGTTTTATGGTTGCACCAAGCACTAATCTAACACGGTGTGTATGTGCAACACACAGAACAAAGAGCACAGCAAATTGCACACAAAAGGAATCCCTTAAAAAAAACAAAAACCCCACCGCAAACATTAAAATCATATATTGCACTATAGCCTTTCTTTTCTGGCTGAAGAGCGGGGTATAAATACAATCAATCAATCAATCAATATACCAGAGGTGGGGAACCTCCAGCCTGCAAGCCTGATAAGACCCATGGGAGTTCCCCATCCAGCCCAGCAGCTTCCTCCCCTGGCCCCACCCTCCTGTTAGGTTTTGCATGGTGGGCAGAACGAGATTGTCACCTGACATCAGGATTGTCACCTGACATGGAGGATATCTCTTGAGGTGAAGTACACAAGGTCTCCTGTCACCAGACATCATCATCATCAGGCGATCACTCGTGACCGAGTAAGATTGTCTTCCGGGATAAAAGGAGGAAATTCTAAAGAAGATTGTGTAGACTCTAGCGATGGGTCTGTAAGTGACTGTGGAGGCCAATTCTAGATCCACACAGCTTCCCACAGTGAGGACACAGGTTATCAGATAGAAGATGGTCCTGTAAAGGATTCATTTGACGCGCTTTTCGCTTAGCACGTTTCTCCCTTTCACCTTGCACTCGGGCTTCTTCAAAGTCCATGGAACCTTTGTGAAAGGCCAACCTCCATTTAGATCGTTCATGGGCCAGAGCTTCCCAGTTTTCGATGTTTATATTGCATTTTTTTAGATTAGCCTTATGAACATCTTTAAACCTCTTATATTGACCACCGATATTCCGCTTTCCATCCTTGAGTTGGGAGTAAAGTAACTGCTTTGGGAGACGGCAGTCAGGCATTCGAACAACATGACCGGTCCACTGAAGTTGGCGTTGAAGGATCATTTTTTCAATGCTAGTAGTCTTTGCTTCTTCCAGTACACTGACATTTGTTCGCCTATCTTCCCAAGTAATTTGCAGGATTTTCCGGAGGCAACGTTGATGAAACCTTTCAAGGAGGTGGAAGTGACGTTTATAGATAGTCCATGTTTCGCAGGCATACAATAAAGTTGGTAATACAATGGCTTCATAAACCAGTGTTTTGGTCTTCTTACAAATATCCCGATCCTCGAACACTCTATGTTTCATTCGAGAAAATGCGGCACTTGCGGAGCTCAGACGATGCTGGATTTCACTGTCGATGTTAGCTGTAACAGAAAGATAGCTGCCAAGATAGAGAAAATGATCGACATTTTCCAGTATTGTCCCGCCAAGCTGGATAGATGGCATCACCAAAGGATTGGCTTGCACTTGCTGATGAAGCACTTTGGTTTTTTTGATGTTAAGTGAGAGACCAAGTTTTTCGTATGCTTCTGCAAAAGCATTTAGGATAGTTTGGAGATCATCCTCTGAATGTGCGGAGACCACATTATCATCAGCATACTGAAGTTCCACAACGGAGGTTGTAATTACCTTACTTTTTGCTTTCAGCCTGCTGAGATTAAAAAGCTTTCCATCTGTTCGATATATAATTCCCACACCGGTGGGAAGTTTCCCCTTGACAAGATGTAAAACCATGGCGATGAAAATGGCAAATAATGTTGGGGCGATAACACATCCCTGTTTAACACCTGATCCCACTTTAAATGGAGCACCATGAGAGCCGTTGTTGTCCAAAACCGTTGCCGTCATGTTGTCATGGAGAAGTCGCAAGATATTCACAAATTTATTGGGGCATCCAATTTTCATAAGGATAGTCCAGAGAGCTGTACGGTCTACAGTATCAAAGGCCTTAGCCAAATCGATAAATGCCATATAAAGGGGTTGATTTTGCTCCCGGCATTTTTCTTGGAGCTGACGTGCAGTAAAAATCATGTCTACTGTCCCTCTAGAGGGGCGGAAACCATATTGAGTTTCAGGGAGGATCTCTTCTGAAATAGATAGAAGACGGTTTGCGAGAATCCTAGCAAATATTTTACCTGCGGTTGCTAAGAGAGAAATGCCCCGATAGTTTCCACAGTCTGTTCTATCACCCTTCTTAAAGAGGGTGATAATTATGGCATCCCTGAAGTCTTCTGGGATCTCTTCTCTTATCCAGATTTTTTCGATGAGTTTATGAAGATGTTGTACAAGTTCGGGGCCCCCTTCTTTAAAGATTTCAGCAGGAATCCCATCTGGTCCACTAGCTTTGTTGTTCTTCATTTGATTAATGGCTTTTTTTACTTCATCCAAAGTGGGGAGTATTGCAAGTTCCTCTTTAATTTGTTTTTGCGGGATTTGCAAAAACACCAGACATAATGTCAAGGTCTATGACTCAGACTCATGGGACAATTGTAGTAAACATGTTGTGAAGAATAGGTTATATAACTGGGTGAGTAATATCCTATTTATAGATACTATAAATAGGGTCTTACTATATAAGTTGGGGGTAAGACACACATCCCCACACTTCTGTTCAGACCTACTCAGACTTCTGGACTTCAGACTTCTATTTGAAATCAGTCACTTCACTTCATCTCAGCCTTGCCACTGGGGCCTTGGATTTGAATCTGCAATCATGTAGTGAGGACATCTCTTCTGCGTAAGAGATGCATTGCTTGCCTTAATCCCATGTAATTGGGTCTTACAAATAAACACTTTGATCTTTATTAACTGCTGTTATCTCCTCCTTCCATCTGCGTGACTGGGACCGAGGGTCACTAGCTAGGTAAGCTTTGAACTCGGGTCAGTCCAGCTCTTACACCTCCCTGCCATGGAGGGTAAAGCTGTCATCTCTGATCAGTAGCTGATCAGAGAAAATAGCTTTTCCCTCCAGGGCAGAGGGGTAGGGGCCAGGGAGGAAGCTGCTGAGTGATTGAGTCCTGTAGAGGTTTCTCCTACTAACTTCTGAGTAATGCTGAGGCTTCCCTGACACTCAAGCTTACTTCTGTGTAAAAAAGTTATTTGATTCAGTCTTGCTTCCTTCTGAGCCTTGCCCTGCTTACGTCTGAGTAAACATGATCCTTATGCTTACATTTGAGTAGGCATGCAGCAGCTTGATATCTGGGATGTCAGTTATCTGAATGCTGCTGAGTGATTCATTCATGCTTACTTCAGAATATACATGCAGAGGCTTGCTCTGCTTATTTGTGAGTAGACATGCTACTCATGCTTACTTTTCAGTAGACACGCTTCCTACTATAAATTGATAATAATGGAATAGGGGGGATTTTCCAGTCTCAAACACTTTTGCCTTTGGCCCCAACTACCACTGGAATGTGGCCCCTGAGAGCTTCTCCAAAATGGAATTGGGCCCTTGAGCTCTTCTTATGTTCTTAGGGGCATCTCTTTCATGTATTCACACAAATAGCCTACAAAACCACAGTGGGGAAGGGGAAATAAATCCCCATTTAGACCCCCCACAAATCAACTTTAAAGGAGCCTAGCACACAGTACCCCCTGAATATATTATTCTGAATTTCTCAGGTTTCTTTCCTAGGGACACCACTATGATTTATGTCATTTTCATACAATCTGCCTCCCAAAAACAAAGGGGGGGGGGATAAGTGAATCACATTTTCAATACCTCCAATTTGAAAAGGCTGTTCTTCTACATAAAATCCTGCACAATTAATATGAAATTTTGTATGCTCAGAAGGGGCAACTATGCCTGCAAATTTCTGCCAAGAAATTTGGAAGTTACCAGTTGCCCTTTTAAACAAATAGAAATTTAAAGTCTACTTTCCCAGCCCTCCCTGCACCAAAGTCTCTGAAATGTGGCAAGATTGATAGCAGTCTGTTGATTTCCCCATTCACACCTTTCCCTCCCTCCAACCTGACCTTTCATTTTACCCACCCACCTAGCGAGCTTCATTAGCTCAGTTGTGTCTTCTCTCTGAAGGCAGGCTGCTCTTAGCTCCATCCCTCTCAAAGTCAAAGTATGCAAATAGAGCAACTGGCTGGATTGGCTGGGGGCATAGTTCAGCAAAGCCCCAGGAAGAAACAAAAGTTGTATCTTGATTGGCTTACAGCAAAACTAGGGAATAAAAGCAGAACACTCCTGTTTGACATCTTTCTTGAAGGCAATTTTTGCATTGGAGCAGGAGAAGTAATTACTTGTACAGGGTGGGGGGAGGGAGACACATAGTGCCCCCCCCCCCCACAAGGTGACATGCACATGGGAAGCCACAGGAATGCCAGAACGGACTTTGAAGGCAAGACAAGCTAGTGAACGAGGAGCAACTGCCTGTATAAGATGGGAGAGAGAGAGATAATTGGGAGTCCTTGGGAGGCTCTGGCTGGCTGGAGTGAGGGCACCCCCCTGCCCTTAACAAGGAACCTATACTGCACTTAATAGAAACTGGGAGAAAGGGAAATTGCCCAGAATAAAAGGCAGAATAACAATCCCTTCACCATCGCTTCTTCCCTCACTATGGCCTATTAGAATGCTCTATTTATCTTCTTATCTATCAGGAGGGAACTTAGAGCTGATTAGACAGCTGTACTGTTTGGCTTGGCTGTGTTTTATTCATTTTTATTGGCATTATGGAAATATGAACATGCCTGAAATATATATTAAATTTTAGCTATCTTTACTGTAAAACCTGTTGAGGCTAAAATCAAGCCTTAGTGAATCTGCTCTAGGTTTGTTTTTGGTTTTTTGTTAACTGAAATCTGTTTGCTTTTTCTTAAAAACAGAATCTAAGTTCAACCTTATCAACTCATAGCCTTGGCAAAATTGACTACTTTTGATAGCAACATTCGCAAACCATCCACTTACTGTTCTGGTTACTCCACCATGTTTAAGGCTGCAATCCTAAATACACTTACTAGGGAGGAAGCCCCACTGAACACAGTGGTACTTACTTCTGAGTAAACATGGATAGGATTTTGCTCCATATCATACATTAATGAGATTGGGTTTTCAAAATATTTATTTTGAATGTATGGAATTGTAATGCCATCTACTTTTTTGTTCTAAACTGGACTCATCATCTTCCTATGGACCAGTTTCAGAAATGTTTTGCAGACAGCCTCTACCAGCTTTGGCATGGACTGAATGTAGCTCTTTAAGAGCCATCTAGATAATCGGATCCCTTGTAACTCAGCATGGCATTCTGATATATTGGGTTATATCCAATATCATGCAAGCAGACTTCCACTTGTGCAATGGGACTTCCCCTGCAACCCTCTGCTCTGGAGGGTGCCCCAACACTTTGGAACAGATTTGGGAGGTGGGCAGATGGGGTTGGGGAATCCGTTCTGCCATTGGAGTCCAATCCTCTGGTGGATGGACAGCACTGGATACATCCAATGTTTAATAGCTATACTGTGGAGGAAGAGGGGGCTGGCTGACCCGCCACACCCCCACCCTTTCCTACCCTAAAGGACCCAAGACCCCCAGAGATCTCAAGGTACCAGATTGCCAGCCTCAGCTGTCTGCAATCCTACTTGAATCTCTGTTCAGGGACTTGCCTTTGTCTATAACCTGGATTTAGTTACTGAACCAAGCAGAGCAATCTACAAACACCATGTGGGGTAAAACCAAGAAAGGTTTATTCTGGTAGCATTTTACAATAAAAGGTGGGAAATGAGAGAAGCACAAAATAGAGAGACACCTTGGTACAAAGTAAAGCTGCAAAATAACAAAACCTGATTCCTTAATATCTCCCAGGCACACAACTCTGTTACCTGGGGGTCAGTTCTCTTCCAGGGTTAGATCCAGCACAGCCTTGCTGCCAGGGAGGACTACTTCACCTACCCGAAGGTCTGAGATGGGTAGCCCTCCACAGGGCCTGTCTTTACCAGAGCCCTCATTCAGCTAATTTCACCAGGAGCTACGTGGGGTCGTATCCTGAGGCCACCCAAAGGCTTGGGCCTCTCCTTGGCTTACCGCCATTGCTCCAACAGCCGGCAGCCACGCGATGACCAAAGACAAAGACACAAAAACCCACACGTTGGGAAATAGCTCTTTCCCCCTCCCCTCCTCCTTCCTGTAGCTTTGCTGCTTCTTAGCCAATCAGGATGAACTTCACCTGGCCAGGCAGGGAGGGGAACTCATGACTTACTGGGCCTGAACTACATTTGCATGTGAAAGCCGGGTCACTGTAGACTTTGGGACGCCGGCATACACACTCCGCCCCCCCCAGCCTTTAGCCGGTTCACACATGAGGGAGGGTGTGTGTGCGTGTGCGTGTGCGTGTGCGTGTGCGTGTGCATGTAGGAACCCCCAAAAGCTCCTTCCTTCACATATACCAAATCAAAGTATTAGAATGCTATTTAATGCCTCTTTTAATATACCCGAAACATTTCTGCTTTCCTGAATGTTACTTTCGTTTAACAGTTCTTCCTAGTGTAGACTACTCTAGCCAAACTAGTATAATACACTAGTATAATATACAAGTATACTAGTATAATATTGCAGTACATTGAGTAAATATGCACAAACGTATTAGAAGTAGCTCCTGATACTGTGTAGGCCACCATGAACCCTATCATCTGGGTGTAAAGACAGAAGTGGGATGGTGACAGCTGGTTAGTCTAGTGGTAATCATGAGTGGTAAAAAGTCATACCAGTACAATTCTGAAGACAAACGTGAGAATGTCATGTAAAATCATATACATAATGGCCTCTTTGAATGAATGGGTTCTTGGGGTTCGAATGGAGGAAAGCTACCCAAAGAAACATGCAAAGTTACCAGAAGGAAAAGACCGAGGAATTGGAAAAACAGGTACAATTACACCAAAAGCTGAATGTAGAGTTGCACAGCTGACTGTGGAACATGAACAACAGCATGCAGTTAATTAGTTGAGTTTGGGAAAAACACTGGACAAAAAAACTTCCAAGCCCCAAAGCTGAAGCAATGGATGTATACCGTATATACTCAAGTATAAGTCGAGTTTTTCAGCACATTTTTTGTGCTGAAAAATGCCCCCTCGACTTATACTTGGGTCAGCGCACTTATACTGGAGGCAATAAGTTTTCCCAGTTTTTTGGGGTGAAATTAGGGGCCTCGACTTATATTAGGGTCCACTTATACTTGAGTATATACGGTAATTCAGGAATGTTGCCAACAGGTGAAGAGAACGGTCTAGGCTTCTGAGGGAAAGGTGATGTCCTTTAATATTGGAAAGAGGAATATTAAAAGATATAGGACACATAGTCAAAGGACATGTTTTTCCACATCGTGCAAAGACTTGGGGAAAAGAGTATTTACGATACACTGGAGTCAGCAAAACTCTGAGGAAGACATGAACTCCCAGCATTGGAATCATGGGAGTTGTAAGACTTTTTTCTGTCTAAACATGCATAGGATGGCGCCTTAAGGGCACCAAACTACATGTTATATAGAAAAGCATGAAATGGTAGCTTGATGCCCCTTTGTTAATGAGAAGCCCTGCTGTGATGGCTTTTACACATGCATTTTGTTGCCATAACCCTAGCACCTTGTCTAACATGGCTTTGTTCTGGGAAAGGCTGCATGGGTATGAGACTTATAGGAGCTAGGAGCAAAAGGATCTTGATGGGTGGATGTTTGCTACCTGCCTTTATTGCAATTGAAGTTCATGGCATATGTGCCTCTACTGAAACTCAAACACTATAAGTTGCCCTCATTTGAGTAGGAAAACAATGGGAACTCTGGATAAATGAAAATGCCTTCTTGATATCTAAGTCACCACCCTAGTGAAGCACCCCAGAAAGTTGGCTTAAGCTCAGTGGTTTACCCTCCTGGTGGCCAAGCAAAGATCCCACAGTGTCGTGCTAGGTTTTGTGGGATCTTGAGCCAGGTGCATCCAATACTTAGCTAGCTTCCCTCCTTTCCTCCAGTTCCCTTGCCGCTACCCAGTTTCTTTGGAATAGTCAGGGATCCAAGAGAGGCATTGCTTCACTGCCCCCCATTCCCTATCCTATTTTTGAACTACATTCCACATTGCGTGGGGCCCAGGGGTTCCTAATCACAGCTCAGGATGCCAACATCACCACCCCCATCATTGCCTAAAGCAGGAATAGACAACTCCTCCAGATGTTTTGGATGACAATTCCCACAATCCCTAACCATTGACCATGGTGGCTGGAGCTTATGGGAGTTGTAGTCCAAAATATCTGGAGGGCGGCAGTTGCCCTGGCCTAAAGCCTTTCTTTTGTATATTTGTTGATAGCTTGGTGAGTTCCATTATCAACAATACTTTAAAATTCATGACCAGATGCTCTGAGAGCCAGGGTAGCCATTCTCACTGTGGTTTCCAAGTGACTATGATCAACCAGGAAGTGAAGCCCTTCCTCTGAACAGGTAAATATACACATTCTAACTGTATTTTTCTTTATTTCTCCTATAATCATTCTAAATCTGTCCGTTCTGCCCCTCACATAGCTCACCCTGTGCCATTGACCTTTGAGGGACCCTGTTGTGCTTAGGCCTCAAAGTACCACTTTGCCATTTCCCCAGCATCCTCCACACTCCTCCTCTGGTAAGCAATAATTCTCTCTCTCTCTCTCTCTCTCTCTCCCCTCTTGCTCTATCACTATTATTAGTAGTAGTCTGCTGACCCAGAGCTAGGGCATGGCATACTAAGCGATACTTTTCTTTCTTTCTTTCTTTCTTTCTTTCTTTCTTTAATACATTTTTATACTGCCCAATAGCCAAATTTGTAGTACAATAAAATGTATGTGCTTTAATCTGAATCTTTCTTAGTGAGCTAATTTCCCCACTTTGCCTAAGTACCATGCACAATCTGCCATGCACACGCACCACACCTCTGCAGAAGGTCCCAGTATTTCCATGTCGGTCAAGTGTATACACGCAAGTTTGCATGCATGTGTGAACAAGGACATATGGTAACACCTTTTTATTGCTTGAGGCAATGGATGTAGAGGATATTTAACTCTTGACATATTTGCATGTATTTTGGCCAAGAATATCCAGGTCAGCTGTTTGGGGTAGGTTGGCAATGCCTATATAGGGTATGGAGACAAGGTGCTCCAAGTAAAGACATGCTTAGAAATGCTTGCCTTTGGGGCATGCAGAATAATATTTTTTGAAGATGGTGCATATTAGACAACATAGCAAAAATCCTGAATCACATTAGTAACTCCTGAAACAAAGGATATTTAAATTAGTTTGAATGCAAAATGTCTCACAATCCTTAGTATAGTCCCAAGGATATAACAGTTTGAGAAGTGTTTATTATAATGCATGCATACATGCATGAAATTCTTAGGGTTGATTAAGAACTTAAGAAAGCAATGCTTCACTCCTTCTGAAAGAGATCAAACAGTTTAAAGAAATGTGGTGTTTTAGCTCTGCACCACTTTATGTAAGGAACATTGTAGATTAATTCTTAGGGTAGCATATAAAATAAAGGCCAAGTGAGATGTGGCATGCAACCTCATGCATCTTTCTTCTGATTTGTTGTTTAAACCAAACACAGCCTTGAAAGGCTGCAATTTTGAGCATAGGAGTGGTAGGGAAAGGGGATGCTTAACCTGGAATTAAATTTTAGGTTTGAGAAAATATGATAAAAGGGAAACTCACATTAAAACTCTAGGCATTTTGGACTGTGGCTAGCTGTTGGGGGCATGTATTGTTGTGAACCGCCCAGAGAGCTTTGGCAGTTAGGCGGTATATAAATAAAATTAATAATAATAATATGCCAGTGTGGCGTAGTGGTGAGAGTGTTGGACTGGGACTCGGGAGATCCGGGTTCTAGTCCCTGCTTGGCCATGAAACTCACTGGGCGACTTTAGGCCAGTCACTGACTCTCAGCCTAACCTACATCACAGGGTTGTTGTGAGGATAAAATGGAGGAGGAGGAGGATTATGTAAGCCGCCTTGGGTTCCTTGAAGGAAAAAAGGCAGGGTTATAAATATAATAACAATTCCAAATATGGCAAAGATAAGAAAAAATAAGGGGAACACTGCTCTCTTTTTTAAAGATTAAAAATATGATGTAGTGTGGCTAAAAGTGTGAGCTGCAATATTCTTAGTTCAAATCTTATGGGAATAATTGACTGATGGGAATAATTGACTGATGTAGTTCATGTAATGCTAACCATTAGTGGTATTCTCCATAGCTGCACTCATCTTAAGCACTAGGATTAATCAAGATAAAAGTTCCTTTAAGCCTTCCATGCTCTACACCAGGGGTGGGCAACTTGTGGCCATCCAGATGCTGTGATCATCCTGCTCTACACACACTGTCTGAGAAACCATACCTATAATTTTTTTAAAAAGGCATCAGCAATGCACCCTCACTCCCTGAGGTAAATAATGGTGACACAAGATGATGTTCAAGAGATAAAAGGACAAATCACCAGGTCCAGATGGTATCCACCTGAGAGCACTTAAAAATTCAAATGTTAAAATGTGGTTGTCCACATGGGTGGGTGGGGGGGCAAACCCACCTGCCTCCATGGGTTCCATAAACAAAACTGGTTGACTCCACATGTGAAAATGGGCTTTACTTCAGCAGTTTAATACACAAAAATAGTCTATGACTTACAGCACCAACAAGTAAAAGATATTTAAGATAAAGGAGGTCCTGGCTGTGAGAGCAATCTTTGTAACCACTTGTGATCAGGCAAGTAGAATCAGGTATGTTGGTTCCCTTTATTTCCTGCTCTCTCTGTAGGATCAGGACTGCTGCTGGCTGCCCTGGAGTTAAGCTAGAGAAGAGCCCTTCTGGCCCTTGAGGTCTGTCCCAAAACTGAGAAGGAGCTGATATCTCTAGATGCCTTGGGTCAGCCCTCTCAATCTTCCAAGCCTTCTAAGAACTTCCTCCTCCTCCCAAGGCAAGTGCCTTTTAGGGCTCCCTTCCACATTCCAACCCAAGGATGGTGCTTCTTTTGCCATCTAGGCAGTTTGAACTTTCCCTTTGTGTTCTCTTTCTCTTTTTGGAATGGCTACATCCTTTTCTTCTTTAGCTTGCTCTCCACACTCTCACCAATGTTCCTAACTGGCATGCCTCCTTTTAATCTCTCTGTGCTACCTTGTTTCTTTCCCTGGCTTCCCTAAATGGTCTCCCTAAATGGCATCAGCTGTTCCTGAAGCTGGCTCCTTGCCAGTTAACCCTTCCCTCTCCTCCTGGTCTCTGCTCTATGGCTTGTTTAGCTGGCTCCTGTATCAGTGGGTGACTTCCTGAGCAGCATCGGGTGACTCTGGAGGAGGCCTCAGGGGGCTGCTGCAAGACCATGAAAGGCTCCTTGTCCCACACACTGAAGGAGGCAGTACAGGGGAAGTCCTGGTGGTGGTTACACTGATCTTCTAACAAAACTAAGCCTTGCTGAAGAAGAGTCAATAAGGCTTTTGAAAAGGCAAGTCCTGTCTCACTAATATGGGTGAGCCAATAGACGTTTTGTACTTGGAGTTTTAAAGAGCTTTTGACATAGGATAAGAAGTCATGTAATAGGATAAGAAGGCATAGTAGTCATAGGATAAGAAGGCATGTCATCTTATGGATCAATAACTGGACAAAAAACACAAAACAGAGAATAGGAATAAATGGACAATTACATTACAATGGATGGATGTCAGAAGCGGGATCCACAGGATCTTTATTTAGACTGGCACTATTCAACTTCTTCATAAATGATCTGTAGTTAGGGATGAGCTGAGCTGATGAGGACTGGTCAGGAAAGGGATCTTGTGGCGGATACCTCAATGAAACCATTTATCTAGCGTGCAGCAGCTGTGAAAAAGGTGGATTCCATGTTAGGGATCATTGGGAAAGGGATCAAAAATAAAACTGCCGATATTGTAATGCCTTTATACAAATTTATGGTGTGGCCACACTTGGAATACTGTGTACAGTTCTGGTCACCACACCTCAAACAGGATACTATAGAGCTGGAAAAGGTACAGAAAAGGGCAACCAAATTTATCAGGGGACTAGAGCTAAGGATGTATGAGAATTTAATTTTTGCTTGTGGAATATGTAAGCATGCCCTGTTTGCAACCCCGAAGGTAGGGATTTATAAAATTATGCATGGGGTGGAGAAAGTACATAAAGATAACTTTTGCTTCCTTCTCTCATAGTACTAGAATCTGGGGTTCTCCAGTGAATCTGAATGGTGGGAGATTCGAGACAGTCAAAAGGAAATACTTCTTCACATCACACATCACATAGTTGAATTATGGAATTTGCTACCAGAAGATGTAGCAATGGCCACTAATGTAAATGGGCATTTTTTAAAAGGGCATTAGATCAATTCATAGAAGATAAGGCTATCAATGGCTGACTGCTGGACCAGGCACCTGACCAGGGAGATGGATTCTCTATAAACCAATGCTACCTTTCCTCTCCGCCCCTTGAGTTGAACTCAGTACTGTGCAAGAACCCCGGTGGACACATCTGGGAAAGGCTGACGCTTTCATCCAACCAGGTTTTATATAGGGCTACCTTTGTACCTAGTTCGGAAACTTCAATTGGTGCAAAATATGGCAGCCAGATTGGTCACTGGTACATCTAGAGGTGCCCATATTACACCAGCTTTCAAAGCATTACACTGGCTGCCAATCAGTTTCTGGGCGAAGTATAAAGTGTTGGTTATCACTTTTAAAGCCCTACGTGGTTTGGGTCCGGGTTACCTGCAGGATCGCCTTCTCCCGTACAATCTGCCCCACACACTTAGGTCCTCTGGGAGGAATTTACTCCAGTCGGCCAAGACTAGGCTGGTGAGTACTATTTATTTATTTATTATTTATTTATTATATTTATACCCCACCTTTTTTCCTGCAAGGAACCCAAGGCGGCTTACATAATCCCCCTCCTCTCCATTTTTATTTTATCCTCACAACAACCCTGTGAGGTAGGTTAGGCTGAGAGGCAGTGACTGGCCCAAAGTCACCCAGTGAGTTTCATGGCCGAGCGGGGAATAGAACCCGGATCTCCCGAGTCCCAGTCCAACACTCTCACCACTGCGCCACACTGGCTACCCAGAGGACCTTCTCTTCTGCTGCTCCCAGACTGTGGAATGGCCTGTCGGAGGAGACTCGTCAACTAGATAGTCTTTTGGCCATTAAAAAGGCCATAAAGACTGACCTCTTCCGACAGGCCTACCCAGTGGAATTTTAAGAGTTTTTAGGGTACTTTTAAAGGTTTTTAAGAATATTTTAATAATATTTGCTGTATTTTTAACTACTTATGTATTTTATATTATGGTTGTTCCCTGCCTCGATCTGAGTGGAGAGGCGGGTAAGAAATAATAATAATAATAATAATAATAATAATAATAATAATAATACAGAGTGGTACTCATTAATGGGATAACCTGTCATGTAACTTGACCCCAACCCTGATTTTCTTCTAGAATACCTATTATATAGTCCAGCCTTCCCCAACCTGGTGCCCTCCAGATGTTTTGGACTTCATCTCCCATCAGCTCCAGCCAGCATGGTCAATGGTCAGCAATGCTAGGAGTTGTAGTCTCAAACATCTGGAGGGACCAGACTGGGAAAGGGTGATGTAGTCCTGTATAGAATTCCTACTTATATATTTTTTTATTAGCCTAGTGTATGTTAATCTGTTGTTGCTGTTGTTAAAGAAAACAAATGCATTTCAAGAAAATGTTTAGACAATTTGTTCACACCTGGGGATGTTTTCAAAGGAGTGGAATTGAAATGGGACTGGGTAGGTTCTGAACAACAAAGCACTCAAGAAAAATTACACAACCTTAACTGTTAGAGGACTTCATGCTGCTTTGCACATCGCTTTGAGTTGTTCAGTAAATAGAAAATCATCTAATTCACAAATAGATTGATTCAAAACATACTCCAAATGTTCTTCTAACCAACATTATGAGCTGAAGAAAAAATTTCAAATGTACCACTGAATTCTACCAGAATCCCAGAAACATGATTGTGGCACTTTATTTACGCTATTTTGTTATATATGCTGACTTTAAGAGTAAAAACCCGCTCAAGGCAGGTTCTAAAGGAAAATACAAATAACAAGAAACCTCAACACATTAAAATATTAATAACAGCCAGTGCTAAAACTAACAAATTAAAAATGTTCCAGCCCAGAGAGATACTAAAACCAATGAATAAATACAGCTAAAACCAACCAACAGCTGTCCAATAAAACCTCTATATATTTCTATTATATTATATATAATATAATATAATAATATAACAGCCAGGAGGCTGTTCCAAGTGGTCCGGAGTCTGGTCGGTCCAGTCGCTCTGGACCCACTGGAACAGTCTAAAGCCTCCTGTGAGGCTTTAGCGAAGCACTTCGCAGATAAAATCGATCGGATTAGGAGTGGGATATCGTGCGTCGTGGACACAGGGAGTGAGCGGAAGGAGGACAATGGCAGACCGGTTTTGTGGGATCGGTTTCGGCTTCTTCCTTCTGATGAAGTGGACAAGGTGCTTTCATCTGTGAGGCTGACCACCTGCTTGCTTGATCCTTGCCCGTCCTGGCTCATAATGAGCTGCAGGGAGAGACTGGGTGAGGGGATCAAGGCGGTGGTAAATGCCTCCCTCGAGGAGGCAGTGATGCCATCAGCCCTCAAGGAGGCAGTAATAAGACCGCTTCTAAAGAAGCCCTCCTTGGATCCCCAGGATTTAAACAACTTTCGCCCAGTCTCCAATTTACCATTTCTGGGCAAGGTGATCGAGCGGGTGGTGGGTGCTCAGTTGAAGGCACACTTGGATGAAGCCGATTATTTAGATCCGTGCCAGTCGGGCTTCAGGTCTGGACATGGGACGGAGACGGCCTTGGTGGATGATATGAGGAGGGCCTTGGATAGGGGCGAATGCTCCTTTCTAGTCCTCCTCGATCTCTCGGCGGCTTTTGATACCGTTGACCACGGTATCCTCCTGGACCGTCTGGAGGGGTTGGGCTTAGGAGGCACTGTATTGCAGTGGTTCCGGTCCTTCCTCTCTGGAAGGTATCGGAGGGTAGTTCTCGGGGAGGAGGCTTCGGACCCTCGGCTGCTCACTTGTGGAGTGCCGCAGGGTTCCATCCTCTCCCCGATGTTATTCAACATCTACCTCAAGCCGCTGGGAGCTATCATCAGGAGGTTTGGGGTGCAGTGTCATAGAATCATAGAATCATAGAAAAGTAGAGTTGGAAGGGGCCCACAAGGCCATCGAGTCCAACCCCCTGCTCAATGCAGGAATCTAGGTCAAAGCATCTCTGACAGATGTCTGTCCAGCTGCACCTTGAATGCCTCCAGAGTGGGAGAGCCCACCACCTCCCTAGGTAGTTGATTCCATTGTCTTATTGCTCTGACAGTCAGGAAATTTTTCCTGATGTTTAGGTGGAATCTAGGTTCCTGTAACTTGAGCCCATTATTCCGTGTCCTGCAAACTGGGATGACCGAGAAGAGATCTTTGCCCTCCTCTGTGTGACATCCCTTCAAATACTGGAAGAGTGCGATCATATCTCCCCTCAGTCTCCTCTTCTGAAGGCTAAACATGCCCAGTTCTTTCAGTCTCTCCTCATAGGGCCTTGTTTCCAGTCCCTTTATCATCCTTGTTGCCCTCCTCTGAACCCTCTCCAGTTTGTCTATGTCCTTCTTAAAGTGAGGTGCCCAGAACTGGATGCAGTACTCAAGATGAGGCCTAACCAGTGCCGAGTAAAGGGGAATTATCACTTCCCGCGATTTGGAAGCTATACTTCTATTAATACAGCCCAAAATTGCATTTGCCTTCTTTGCAGCCACGTCGCATTGCTGGCTCATATTCAGTTTGTGATCTACCACAATTCCAAGATCCTTCTCACTTGTAGTATTGTTGAGCCAAGTGTCCCCCATTCTGTAACTCTGCATTTGGTTTCCTCTCCCTAGGTGCAGCACTTGGCATTTATCCCTATTAAATTTCATTCTGTTGTTTTCGGCCCAGCGCTCCAGCCTATCGAGGTCACTTTGAATTTTGTTTCTGTCTTCCAGAGTATTAGCTGTTCCACCCAACTTTGTGTCATCTGCAAATTTGATAAGCATTCCCTGTACCTCCTCATCCAAGTCATTAATAAAAATGTTGAAGAGCACCGGGCCCAGGACCGAGCCCTGTGGTACCCCGCTCGTTACCTCTCCCCAGTTTGAGAAGGAACCATTGATAAGCACTCTTTGAGTCCGATTCTTTAGCCAATTGTGGATCCACCTGATAGTTGTTCCATCTAGCCCACTCTTAGCTAGCTTACTAATCAGGATATCATGAGGCACTTTGTCGAAAGCTTTGCTGAAGTCCAGGTATATAATGTCCACAGCATTCCCACAGTCCACAAGGGAGGTTACCCGATCAAAAAATGAGATCAGATTAGTCTGACAGGATTTGTTCTTGACAAATCCATGCTGGCTTCTAGTAATCACTGCATTGTTTTCAAGGTGCTTGCAGACTGACTTCTTTATAATCTGCTCAAAAATCTTCCCGGGGATTGATGTCAGACTGACTGGCCTATAGTTCCCAGGTTCCTCCTTCTTGCCCTTTTTGAAGATGGGAACAACATTTGCCCTCCTCCAGTCGTCTGGCACTTCACCTGTCCTCCATGATTTCTCAAAGATAATAGACAGTGGTTCTGAGAGTTCTTCTGCCAGTTCCTTTATTACTCTAGGATGCAGCTCATCAGGCCCTGGAGATTTAAACTCGTTCAGAGTAATCAGGTGCTCCTTGACCATTTGCCTATCAATCTCAAGCTGCAATTCTGCCCCTTCAGTCTGCACTTCAGGTTTGCCAGGGGGGTCATAGACCCTCTTTTGGGAGAAGACCGAGCCGAAGTAGGAATTGAACACTTCTGCCTTTTCTTTGTCTTCTGTTATCAATTTGCCATCCTCATTGCGTAGTTGAACCACCAGTTCTTTCTTCTGTCTTTTACTGTGCATGTATCTGAAGAAAGCTTTTTTGTTGCTTTTAGCATTCCTCGCTAACCTTAGCTCATTCTCAGCTTTAGCCTTCCTGACACTATTCCTGCAGTTCTGTGCTACCTGCCTGTACTCTTCCCCTGTAGCCTGTCCTTCCTTCCACTTCCTATACGTGTCCTTTTTTGTTTTCAGGTCATCTTTGAGTTTATTGTGAAGCCACATTGGCTTCTTCTGTTGCCCTCTGCCTTTTCTCCTTGTGGGAATTGTTTGCAATTGTGCCTTTAAAATTTCCTTTTTTAAAAACTCCCACCCCTCCTGGGCTCCCTTTCTCGTGAGAGTCACTTGCCATGGGATCTTACTAATCATTGTTCTGAGTTTGTTAAAATTGGCTTTCCTAAAATCCAGGGTACGTGTTTGGCTACACTCAGCTTTTGCTTCTGTTAGAATCAAGAACTCAAGTATAACATGGTCACTTTCCCCCAGAGTTCCCGAAACTGCCACTTTATCCACTAACTCGTCTCTGTTGGTTAGAATCAGGTCAAGGATAGCCGATCCTCTAGTTCCTTCCTCCACTTTCTGTAGGAGGAAGTTATCAGCAGCACAGCTCAGGAATTTCTTGGAGGGGCCATGTTTGGCTGAATAAGTCTCCCAACAGATATCAGGGAAATTGAAGTCCCCCATTACTACCACATCGTGCCTCCTTGAAACAATGGCAATTTGCTTTTCAAAAGTTCCATCCTCGTCTTCTCCTTGATTGGGTGGTCGGTAGTAGACTCCAACCGCCATGTTCGCTTTATTCTTTGCCCCCTTTATTTTAACCCAGATGCTCTCAATGGGGCTGCCAAGCTCCTCTTCCTGTATCTCTGTGCAGAGATACGTATTTTTAACATACAGTGCAACTCCACCTCCCTTTCTGTTGCTTCTGTTCCTTTGAACAAGTTATACCCTCAATTGCTGTATTCCAGTCATGGGAGTCATCCACCAGGTTTCAGTTATCCCTATCAGTCGTACTTGCCCTCATGTATCAAAGTTCAAGTTCGTCTTGTTTATTGCCCATACTCTGGCATTAGTATAGAGACATTGAAGATTATGTGCTTTATAGTCGACTTTCCCCCTACATTTTGTGGTAGACTATCAATGGGCCCGCTGGAGCTGTCTCCTCCATTGTGGCATAGAGGCCTTCTCCATTGGTACCCCGAGGTTTATGTCTCCCTCCCCTGTGGATTCAGTTTAAAGCCCTCCTGATTAGGTTCCTCATGCTGTGGCCAAACACATTATCATCAGTATGCGGATGACACGCAGCTCTACCTCTCTTTCCAGTCCTCACTGAGGTTGGCCGTTGAGACCCTGTCTAAGTGCCTGGAGTCAGTGGCTGGCTGGATGGGAAGGAACATGCTGAAACTGAACCCCGACAAGACCGAGGTACTTCTGGTGGGGGACAAGGGGGGGTTAGGGGATGTTGACCTGGTGCTGAATGGGGTACATCTACCCCTGAAGGACCAGGTCCACAGCTTGGGGGTCATTCTAGACTCCCAGCTGTCCATGGAGGCTCAGGTGTCAGCTGTGAGCTGGGCGGCGCTGTATCAACTCCATCTGATACGGCAGCTGCGCCCCTACCTTCCTAATCACCTGCTCCCATCAGTGGTTCATGCCTTGGTCTCCTCTTGCCTAGACTACTGTAATGCGCTCTACGTGGGGTTACCCTTGAAGACGGTTCGGAAGCTTCAGCTGGTACAGAACGTGGCGGCTCGCCTGATTAAGGGCGGCCGCCGGCGTGATCATATCACGCCAGTGCTTAATGAGTTGCACTGGCTACCAGTTGCTTGCCGAGCCGAATTCAAGGTGTTGGTTTTGACCTTTAAAACCCTACACGGCTCCGGCCCAGTTTATCTTAAGGAGCGCCTCCAGCAACATCAAGTAGGCCGCTCAACAAGGTCTGCCACGGACGGCCTTCTCCTTATCCCATCAGCCAGAGCAGCCAGGCTGGTGGGGACTAGGAAGAGGGCCTTCTCTGTGGCGGCCCCCACATTATGGAACTCCCTCCCTAGTGACCTTCGCCATGCCCCCTCCGTGATGAGCTTCCGCCGTGCATTAAAAACATGGCTGTTCAGGTGGGAATATGGGGTGGGTCAGGTTTTTAAAAGAACTTTTTATATTGTTTTAATTATTATTATATTTTATTGTATTGTTTTATTGTATTTTAATTGTACATCGCCCAGGGTGGCCGGGTGACCGGCCAGATGGGCGATTAATAAATATAATAAATAAATAAATAAATAAATAAATATATGTCTATTATATGAAAGCCATGGAAAACAAATGAGTCTTTAAGGCCTTTCTACAAGCCTACAATGATGGGCCCTGGTGGACCCCCAGTTGGAAGTGCATTCCATAGAGGAGGGGCCACTGCTAAAAAGGCATTGGAGAAAACTAGGGAGGAGAGAGGATATCTCACCTCTCGCTGGGAAGGAGAGAGATTCTGACCTCCCTCAAGTCAGCTGGCAACTGGCATAGAGAAGGGGCATTTTGTGTTGGATATAGTATAACTCCACATGCGAACTTCCAGGGAGGGAAGGGTTAAAACCACATAGCTGAAAAAGGGGAACTCTATGGTATCCGATGTTTCTTCCTGCCTTTTGTCCCTCCCACTTCTGGCCATGTACTCCCTCTCTCTCTCTCCTCCTGCCTTTGATGCCGCATGATCTCCATGAGGCAACTCCAGAGCCTTTTGCAGCAAACTAAGATGTATGTACATCTTTCTAAGAAATGTATGTACATTTCTACATTTGTATGCTGCAATTTGTGAGTCAAGACAGGGTAAGGCTGTTTATTGCCTGTTGGGGTTTTAACCAGCCCAGCACGAGGATAGCAGCTGTATATGTGCTTCCAGTTAAATATACCAGTATTTACCCAACATTTTGCACCAGGCTCATCAGCAGTGAGAATCCTTCTTGCTGCTTCCAACTGTCTTCAAAGCATGGTACAAAGTGAGTGAATGATGCCATTCCCCCATGCTCCAGAACACTTGGGAGAATGACAGGGTCATTTGGTCACTTTGCCCTGGACTCTGAAGGCCACCAGGAACAGGCGCTTCTCTAACTGCCCCCAAAGCCCAGAACAAAGTGAGATAATGAACCTGCCCTGTGCGGAAAGGAGAAGATCTTGACTCACCTTGCATTGTGCTTTAGAAGCTAAGTGGCAAGAGACAGTTCTCACTGCTGTTGAATGTCTCCCCCACCCCAGTGCAAAGGGAGAACCTTTCTCCTTCCTTCAGTCCTCTGAGTGTGCCAGAGGATTCAGAGGGGAGTAGAAGAGGGAAGGGGAATTAGGGTTGGGGCAACCACAAATAATGACTGGCTACAAAGTCCTGGAAAAATTTGTGGACCCCTGAATTCCTTTGTCATACACTGCAATTTGTCACACATTGCAATTCCTTTGTCACACATTGCAACAAACTTCCATTTGATCCACATTTTAAAGTAAATTGACCTAATTCGTACTTCCTGGACTAATTTGCTGATCAGAACCCAGTTATTCTTCAGAGTGGTGTGTGCAATCTGATTTTTGTGATGCAGTTCTTGGCTCAAAAATCGCATAGAAAAAATTTGTATATTAGGTAAAGTTGGGTACAAAATTGCGTATATTAGGGAGAGCTGTGCACAAAAATGCATATGTCATTTCTGACATGTATATGTCAAGGAAAATTGCATATAAAAATAACTGCCAATTTTCATGCATTTCTGGTTTTTGTTTTAAGCTGCGCACTGATGCAGAAATTGGGCGGAATGGACTTATGATTGAATACATGCAAAACTGACATGGACTGGAAACAATGTTCATCCCTACCTGCAATGAGACTTACAGAATCAGACCTCTGAAACAAATACAGAATCTAATTCCATTTTCAACTGCCTGCAACACATAGCAAGGTCAGCAGAATCATGCCTCTGCATAGATATAAAATAAACCCCACGTTATCTTGCTGTCTAAGGAGCTTGAGAACAATGGCTTTGCTTTTAACAAATATTTTTTTAAACCCAGAATACAGTGTAAGGGCTCTGCATTACTGCCAACGGCTTGTAGCAGTAGAAGATCTAAATCCTACCTGCCCCACATTCCTGTCACTAAACTATAAAGGAATCCACAGGGTCTCAGACAAGCAGCAGCTGGCATTGTAAATAATTTCATTTTAATCACCAAGCTTTGTGGTGCTTTGCAATTTGCCAAGTGATTGATTATGAATGAGCTCAGCTGATCTTCTTGACCTGCTTCTGTGGCAACTTGTGGGGGTGAAAATAAGTTTGCAAAAGAAGAAGAAGATGGTTTCACCTTGCCTTGCTTCTATTCAAAGTATTGCATCAGAACATCTATTTATGGAGAAAATTTCCAGAGCTAAATACCTTGAGAGCATATCTGTTTTGGGGATCATCCAGAATTAGCAGGTATTTAAGAAAAAAAAAACAGATGCAAGATTCATATATTTGAAAATAAGAATATATAATCTTCAACATTTCTCACTAAACATTTTCAAACTCTTGTAGAAATCCCATAAAGCTCAACTAAAAACAGTTTTAACAAATACATCGCCTTTACCACTGAACAAATGCAAGCAGATCATTAATATGTGACTGGTCTGCCAAGTATTCTTGATATGCTGTTAAACACCTGGAACTTTTAATTCTGCTTCAAATTATAGTTCACACATTCATTTTAAAAGAAGAAGAACAGTTATAATGGTCCTTTCTGGATTTGGGTGCTTGCAATTTTTTCTGTCTCATGTCATGAGCAAGCTGCTATACTACCATTCAGTTCAGAGCTAGCAACCACCATCCAGACCTCTGTAACTGTAAGGCTTGACTACTCAAATGTACTCTAAATGGGAAAGCTCTTGGTGACAAAGTTCAGCAGGCAACAGCACACAACAATTAGCATGCTGGTGGGATGGGCTGTTGCTGCATATTTATTTCTTTACTTCATTAATACATTTACAGTATATCCCACACCTTCAGCTACTGAAGTGTCCAGGGCAGTAAACAATACCAAATAGAGTATAACATATAACAATAAGATCTAAAAACAAAACAAATTAAAAAAAACACAATGACTGGGTTCGCACAAGACAACTCATCGATGGTTTGTCATGTTCTGTGAATCCAGACCGATTCCCACCAGGTGGCTAGTTTGAGGGCAACAAGCCACCCTAGCGACCCATAGCTTGTTCTGGGCATTGTTATACCCACGATGGGTTGTCACATCATCTGAACCCAAGCAACTGACCCCATTGGGGGTACTGGGAATCGGCTAGCGGCTCACTTGGCAAGAGTGGCAAAAACCCATTGTCGCTCTTGCCAAGCTTGCCTGGGCACCCATCCGTGCAGGCTGCCCCACAAGTGCCCAAGCGGCACGTGGGAGTGGCTGGTACTGTCTTGCTGTCCTCCCCACCACGGCTTTTTTGCACTTTACCCCCTTTTTTTCTCTGAGATTGTGAAAGCCGGCTTGACAGCCAGTGTTCACAATCTCCATTTTGACAGCCCCTTCAAAGTGCCTGAGTGGCGGCACCTTGGACGGGCTGTCAGATAACTTTTTTTTAAAAAAAATTGTGCACACATCTTTTTTTAAAAAATTTTTTTTTAGCTGCAGCTGTGCAACTGTGGAGGTTCACAGTTTGAAGCCTCAGCTGGGGCAATGTCCTTGGCGGGGAGGGAGCCTGCTACCAAGGTGCAGCAGATACCAACCCTGGAAATTGCCCCAAAGAGGCTCCAAATAGTTCCCCCCCCTTTGGTTTTTCCTGACAGCTGTTAAAAGGTGAGCTGTCAGGAGAAACCAAAGGCGTGAGTGAACTTTGCTCACGAAAAGGGAGTGGTGTTATTTACGCCCCCTTTGCGGCAAGATCTTCTTTTTCACAATCCTGTTCACACTAACTTGGGCGTAAACTCCATTGACCTCAATGAGACTTACTTCTGAGTAAACATGCATAGGTTTGTGCAGTAACAAGAGTAAATATGATCTGGGACACACCACCACTAACACTGCTCCTGTCATAAGAAAGGCCTTCATCAACAAAATGAAGCTGTTCCGAATCTCTATTTAGAAGCTCCAAAGCTAGTGTCTAGGAATGTTTGGGCCACCTGATGTGCTGGGGTACTTCTGTGCTTTGTACTTGAAAGTTGAGCTAATGCACGCTGTTGAGTCAGGCATCTGACTCTTTTTTGCTGTCTGAACTATGCTGCGGAGTGAACACTTTCCCTACTATATAACAGTGTTTGCTAGGATGTGAATTATCCCTGTCTCTGCTCACAAGTTAACTGATGAACAAAACCTGTGTACTGGAAAAACAGGATGGGAGTCTGGGGAACAGCTAATTACAGAAATAGGGATGGAGTTGTGGATTAAAGGGCACTATATTTAGGTTCATACTGACCATGGCAAAAGGGACAGGAGAAAAGCAGGAAAGCTAATAGAAACGCGCTGAGGACAATAGGTTTCAGAGATACTTGTAATGCAATATGAAGCTTACTTAGTTGATCTTGTAGAAGGAAATATTTTTAGTTAACTCTTACATTAGGTAGGAGGCTTAACAGATGTTTTAACAGCTGTTTACAACTCCCTACAGGCCTATCAAATCAGGAAAGCTATGGTGACATTCCTCCTCCACTTATTTAAAAATATATAAGAACAACACTAGGCAGCTACACAGCTTTTCCTGGGTAAATTGTTACAATTAGGCTCTTAGCTTTAATTCATTGCTGATAGTTTTTTAATGGAGGACATCGATTTTATGGAATTTGCTTTTCCTTTTTATTGTGTTGAAAGCCACTTGGGACCTAACGAAAGGGAGGGGAAAGCAGCGTATAAGTTGAATAAATACATAGTACCAACACAGATATTGTGACTGCACTTGCACAGAATGTAGACTGCATATTAGGTATGCAAGTAATTCAAGGATGGCGTAGCGGTTAGAGTGTTGGACTGGGACTCGGGAGATCTGGGTTCTAGTCCCCGCTCAGCCATGAAACTCACTGGGTGTCTTTGGGCTAGTCACTGACTCTCAGCCTAACCTACCTTACAGGGTTGTTGTGAGGATAAAATGGAGAGGAGGATTATGTAAGCCACCTTGGGTTCCTTGCAGGAAAAAAGGGGGATATAAATATAATAAATAAATACATAAAGGATGTGAGCTTGTGCAGATGCAGCCTAATACACAGATTACATGTGGTAATACTAATGTACTTTAGCGCTAATTTAAAATTATTTAACTATGCCTTATTGTTATGTTTTGTAATAATAATGCTGGATTTTTAACAATTGTTGCTATTTGGAAAATAGGAAGTTGCCCTATATGGAGTCAGACCATTGGTTCATCTTGCTCAGTACTGTATACACAGTGGGTACGTTCACACGTCACAACAACCCACCATGGCAATAAGCCACGGTGGGTTGGTTGTTCCCCGAACAACCCATGGTGAGCCCGACAGATGATCATAGATGGATAAGTAGATGCATTTCATTATTATGTTTTGCTGTCCTACCTGTGACACTCTCTTCTTCTGAAGATTTTCCAAAGTCTAGACTCTATTTTTAAGTGTTGCTAGAACTTTTTATTCAGTCCATCCTTCTGTGGGCAATACTATCGTAGATGATATTTACATTTTTAGTATAGTATAGTCAGATTTAAACAATTGTTTTAAATGTGTTTATAAATCTTACTAGCTAGCCCTCAGAATGGGGTGAACTAAAGATTCCAATGCATGCAAGCATACATAGGGCAGGATCGAAATAACCACCATGCAACTAATTCTGTGCTAGGCAGCTTTGAAATTGAGTTTCTTGAAGAGGAGTTGCTTGTGCTACATGACAAATCACTTTTAAAATGGAGAAGGATTTCATAAAGAAAAAAGAAAGGAAAAAGTAAGCCAAAAATCCCACTAGTGTCCGCATAAGCCCTTTGTCATATCAAAAGTCAGTCTCTGGATACTCACCATGGAAATACATAGGTACGGCGCTCAATAAAAAGATGTATAATACGTGGAGACTTACTGTTTTGTCTAGATTTTATGCAATATTTTCAGACTTTGGGAGAGATACAGAAAAATGGGGAAACAACTAGAAAAATAATCTTATATCACTTAAGCTTCTGCAGGGAATAAGCAAAGGTCTACACTTGGATTCCTGAACATGGATCTAGTAAGATGGAAATGAAGAAAGACTTGTTTTTTGCATGCAGGATTCATTTGTGCTCTTAGGGCGCAATCCTATTGATTGCCCTCGAACCTGAAGGCTTCCAATCATCCAATGGATGGCGGGAGGAGAGGCAGAGGTGATCTTCACCTCCCCATCTTTCCGCCTTGCATTTTTCTCCAGATGGGCGTTTTTGCCCATCTAGCAATGGTGCTTCAGAGGGAGAGGGAAATTTGTTGGAGAGGCTGCAGGACAGCTTGTATCCTGGCCTTTCCGGTCTCCTCCCCTTCCCACCCACCAAAACACTCCCTTTTCCCCCTCTCTGAGGTTGATTTTCCAGCCTTGGAGGCCAGCCGGCACACTGCAAGGGAGCAGGGATGGGGGGGGGTTGAATCTCCGACTCCCCCTTCTGAGGTCAGAGTGCTATCTTTGACCTCGGGGGGGGGGGATCCTCAGTATCCTATGGCCCCTCAGACAATGTCTAGAGGCCATATGATTGCTCCTCCGTAACTCTAGTGTAAACATCTAGGATTGCAAAAGAATAAAAACAGCAATTTCAAATACTAACACACCAGAATCTAGGCCATATAGCTAAACTTACAATTCTTAAAGGGATTAGCAATTTCTAAAACAACCAACAACTAGTAGTCCGAAGTGTTAAAATATCATTTGTAAACTAAAGTTTGAATTGGCTTTCCTAGATCAGTAGCCATTGAACAATCACGGTGCAGGAAGATATTTTGAAATATGCCATCAGTAATTTTTATGTTTATTTATTTATTATATTTATACCCCACCTTTTTTCCTGTAAGGAACCCAAGGCGGCTTACATAATCCTCCTCCTCCTCTCCATTTTATCCTCACAACAACCCTTGGTAAAACATTTACCTATGATTTATTTCACGTTAATTTGTCAATAAAAATGCACATGAAGTAATGAAGAATTAGCAATCCATCTTAAAACATTTAAAATCCATTAGGACAGCATTAAGAAGTGCTATAAATCAAAATCCCATCTATATCTCCTTTTCTCCCACAGATGTGTGGCCTAGTTGTAGCCACTCCAGCTAATTGCTGTTGGCACATTATGAAAGGATATTATATTAGAATAGAATAACATTCTGTTTTTTGTTTTGTTTTTTAAACCCGCCATAAGTACAAAGGGAGGAAAAGAGGAGAGCATTAAGATGAAGCCACCATGTCAGTAACTGTCCTTGATACGAGGATTAAGATTTCAAGCAAGTTACCAGATCTAATTTATAAATATTTTCCATTTTAGCCCCGCTTTCAGTCATGTACCAAGCTGCAGTGTAACCAGAAATTTAATTCTGTCCTGACAGCTACCATAGCGCACAAAATGCAGTAAAAGTGATAGGTTACAGCTTGTCTTATGCCTCTAGAATCAGGGCTTTACTCAGAAAAAGGTCCTTATTTATTTATTTATTTATTACATTTATACCCCGCCTTTTTTCCTGCAAGGAACCCAAGGCGGCTTACATAATCCTCCTCCTCCTCTCCATTTTATCCTCACAACAACCCTGTGAGGTAGGTTAGGCTGAGAGTCAGTGACTGGCCCAAAGTCACCCAGTGAGTTTCATGGCTGAGCGGGGACTAGAACCCGGATCTCCTGAGTCCCAGTCCAACACTCTAACCACTACGCCACACTAGCTCTCTGTGTTTAGTGAGGCTTACTCCCAAGTAAATGTACGCAGGACTGAAGTTTGACAGACTGAAACTAAAGCCTCTGCTTACATTAAAATGAAAGGGTTTTCAATTAGTTGGGCTGACTGGACTAATGCAGATTAAATGCCCTTTACTGGCATAAATCCAAGTTGTGACAGCATAGTGAAATTACTATGCTGTCATAACCTTATGTCAATGTAAGTGCTATGCTGCTATAACTATTATGGTGTAAGAGGGGGGAGGAAGTGATGAAACAGGGTTGTGGTGATGGGAGGACCAAGCACCCTCCACCATAAAACTCAAGACACCTGACCCAGCTAGGGGAGAAATGTACACCTAAAGGGCTGCAGTCAGAAGCTCTTGAACATATGCCACTTGATTTAAACAAGAAAGTGAATTGAAGACTAAGACAAGAACGAATGGGATCTGCAACAAATTGTTACACTCAGCCAGCCTTGCCCTCCTCCACAATAATACATTCCATTCTCATAATACCCAGTTTTTTGTTTGTTTCTTTCAACAGTCAGTCAGCATTCCTTGGCCACCGAGTATGCTCAGTCCTCATTGGGCTGTTTTTTTAGGTTTTCCTCCCTTATATTCCCCCCCCCCCAAAGATTGTTTTGTACTTCTGCAAACCTTGTCTTTCTCCAAAGCCTGCTGATACCTCTGGCCTTGAGAGTGCACTCTGCCGCTTTGACTGTATAAGAATGGGCACTGACCTCTGAACTTTGGAAACAAAAAGAATTATAAATAGATATTGCTATTTTGTGGAACTAAATGTTATGGCAGACACACCCAAGATTTTCATAGATCATAGAGTTGGAAGGAGCCTACAAGGCCATCGAGTCCAACCCCCTGCTCAATGCAGGAAACTAGAGGAGGGGTCTCCCATCCAAGTAATAACCAGGCCTGACCCTGCTTAGCTTTCCACGCTTAGACAAGCTGAGCCAGCAAAGATCAGCATCACCTTGGCTAGTTCTGTACACCCAAAGAAAAATAGTATTTGTATTTATTTATTTTTAAAATCTCATACTGAATTGTGTAATCTTCAAGCAAATCTGCTCACTGGTATATAATATCTGGATATCTTCAGATCCTATTTCAGCTATAGGACATTTAAGTGCTTTTGGATACTACCAAACATTGTAGAATGCTGACAAGATCAATGGCTGGCCATTTATATAGTAAACTAATGCCAAGAAACAAAGCATATGATATAAAGGTGCACAAAATGTCCAGTGAATATAAAGAATGTCTGTACACACATTATGCAAGTGCTGCTGACATACGGAAATTTTATTTTGCAGGATCTCAAGGTACTTTGCATAGGTATATACCCCTACACAGAAGCAGTTATGCTTAGCACAAAGTAGTTGTGGGAGTCAACTTTTGGCTGCTTTACAGAGTAAAGTATTCAGAGTTTAATCTAGGCTTTAGTGTCCATGTTGTTATCCTTCCATGTAAAAAAAGTGTAGTGTGTGATGTGCCACCCAAATCATCATGTTTGCCTTTATTGCATCCACCTCTGCATGCAAGGCAGTAACAATCCTAATATTTTTTCCATCTGTAGACTTGACAGAGAGGTGAATCAAGACTGGCTCTCTGATTTCTCAAGGTTTTAAAAACTCTCCTTGAAACCACTTCGATTTCCCCTCTTGAACAGAAACAAATCAGTGGTTGAAATGAGTAATGGGTTGCTATCCCAGGATCACTGGAAACTCTCAATGCCTCTCATCCTTTTAGAAGCATACAAACTTTTGTAGTTGTCTAGATGCAAATTGAGGTACATAACTGCTGCCAGTCTCTAGAGTGGGGGGTGGGCACTACCCCTTAGTGCCCCCTGCACCCCCAAAAAAGTTTTCAAAAATTAAAATTAATATAAACAAGCTTTTGGGCACTCCATAGTGAAGTGGGAAAAAGATGGAAAGAAAACTGAGGCAGAAAAAGATTCCCCCCCCTCCTGGGAACAGACCAACCCCCCTTCCTTAACAGACTGCTTACATGGCAATAAATTATAGTCCCGCTGTATTTAGGGAAGTCAGTTAAGACAGCCCGCGCAGCAGAATGTAAAAATAACCAAGGTACAGGAAACAGACAGCGAATATGCTAAAGAGTAAGTGACAAGTAATTGATGACGTATACTTTGATATAAGACTCTGATTCCTTCTGTAAAAATCGTTCAGTTTGGCGATTGTAAATCCCCTGAACCTATTGCTAGCAATAATAAACTGTTTTCCAGACCTGAAGTGGTACAAGTTCCTTTGTTCCTTGGAGAAGGGTGATTTTTCTGCAACATTTCTGGCGACCACGAAGGGACTTGGAAGCCTTGGGGCTTTCTTGGCCGTTCTCCGTACCCAGCCCCGTGGGTGAGGCCTCGCGGACGTCCCAGCGCGCACAAAGGACTGTTCCCTTTGGGGATCTCCGAACGAGGGGCCCAGCGGAGCGGGTGACCGGACAGCGAGCCTAAGAACCACAAGACTCAGGCTGGAACTCAACCACAAAGTATATCCGGAACTGCAGGAAAAGGCAAGTATGAAATAGCACCCGGGTGACAGGAAAGGAGCCCAGTCAGTAGACTGGAAGAGGAGGCTTGATCACCCTCCTGACAGGAAATCTCTCTACGAGGCGGAACGTGAGTCCGAACTGAGAGGTATCCTTAAGTGTAGGAAGTGTCTCTACGAGGCGGAACGTGAGTCCGAACTGAGACCCTCCACAGGAGGTGTCTCTACGAGGCGGAACGTGAGTCCGAACTGAGAGCTTCCACAGGAGATCTCTCTACGAGGCGGAACGTGAGTCCGAACTGAGAGATATCCTTAAGTAAAGTAAGAGAAAAGGGTTGGGAGTTTGTGGAGTGAGTGTGGTGTGTGTGTGTGCACGTGCTAGCCTGCTGCAGTTCCTACAGGAGACCGTTGGAACGTCCGGCTCCTTAGGTCAGTAGGGCGTGAGTGCTGTGATTCCCTTTTGTCTGAACAAGGAGACCCCTTACTCCTTGTCCGTTCCCCACCCTAATTGTCTGTGTCCAAGGGAAGAAAATGGGAGGTGGCAGCAGCGTCCCTCAGACGCCCCTGCAATGTATGTTAAGTAATTTTAAAAGAGGATTCAATAGGGACTTTAGAGAAAAGCTCACCAGACAGAAACTCCGAGTCCTGTGTGAAGTAGAATGGCCCTCTATGCAGGTAGGGTGGCCAGCTCAGGGAACCTTTGACCCTCAAGTCATCTCAAAGGTCCATCAGAAAGTGACCCAGGCGTCTGGTGGCCACTGATACATAGATCAGTAGCAGCAGAATGTTAGAAAAAAATCCGCCCTGGCTCAAAGAATGTAAAGCAAAAGCAGAAGTGGCACATCTAATGCTTCTACGCCGACCCCCCCCGCCCGAAGCCCACAGAAAAGGAGGGAGAGATTTTCAGTGAAACGGAGGAAGGAACTCCTGCACCATACGTCCCGCTGTATCCAGCACTGCCAAACCCACCCGAAGGGAGGCAACCACAGGAAGAAAGGCAACAAGAGATAGCTGATCAGAGCCACCAGAGTACCTGGAGTCCCTCCCCAGGAGACACACACCCCGGCAGACAGAGAGTGGATGAGCTCTCCCCTCGGGCACCTCCCCCCCACAGCCGAAATCTAAGCAAGCCTGCATGTTTGTAGACAGGCACAAGCCCAGTGGCCAGCCATACCTGACAACAGGGACCCAGCCCTGATTGTGGGCCCCCACGAGCCCATGGTGCCCTTAAAAGGAGGGGGCCATAAAGTCAAGTTTTTAGTAGACACAGGAGCTACTAGATCTGTTCTTACACAACCATTGGCGTCTTGCTCCGGCGAGACTATTAAAATACAGGGAGCTACCGGAACCCCAAGTAACAGGCCATTGCTCAAGCCCCTGGAATGTGATTTGGCCCACAAAACTGTGACCCATCAGTTTGTGCACATACCAGAATGCCCTATTCCACTGCTAGGAAGAGATCTCCTGTGCAAAATGCAAGCCCACATCTACTTTGACCAGAACCAAAACATGAAGCTGCATGTGCCCCAAGCAACAGCAGTAAACGTTACAGCTTCAATGAATGAAATGTGGAGGATAATGTTGGCATCTATTCCACTCGAAGCAGACTCACAGGCTACAGCCAAGTGGAAAGAGTTTGATGTCCCCGGCATCTGGGCAGAAGACAACCCACCAGGTTATGTCAAACACCTGCCACCTTTAATAATTGAAGTAAAGCCCCAGGCACGGCCCAGAAGAATAAGGCAAAGGCCTTACCCACGCCCCATCATGCAAGCCATCCAATCATACATCGATTCCTACTTAGAACATGGCATTATAAAACCCATTGTGTCATTCTGGAACACCCCGATCCTACCAATTCCCAAGCCAAACGGAAAGTACAGACCAGTTCAAGATTTAAGAATTGTAAATGAAGCTGTAGTGACTATTCACCCAGTAGTCCCAAACCCATATGTTCTTTTAGGTCTGTTGCCGGCCAGCGCCAAATGGTTCACGGTAATAGACTTAAAAGATGCATTTTTCTGCATACCCATCCACAGGCAGAGTCAAGGACTGTTTGCCTTTGAGTGGGAAAACCCCAAAACCGGAAGAAAAACTCAGTACACGTGGACACGGCTCCCACAAGGGTTCAAGAACTCACCGACCCTCTTTGGGACCGCTCTAGGAGGAGACCTAGAAGAATATAAACCATGCCACAAAAATGAAGTCTTGTTGCAGTATGTTGACGACCTCCTAGTGACAAGAAACACGCAAGATACCTGTTGGAAAAACACCAAGCAACTCCTTGAACTGTTAGATGAAAAAGGATACCGCGCCTCGCGAGAAAAGGCCCAACTAGTGCAGCTGCAAGTGAGATATCTGGGATACAACATCGAACAAGGGCAGAGGATTTTGGGATCTGAACGGAAGCAAGCGGTTTGCCAGCTGCCAACGCCCGTCTCGCGTCGAGACTTAAGAGGCTTTCTAGGAGCGGCAGGGTTTTGCCGAATATGGATACCAAACTTCAGTCTAATCGCCAAGCCCCTGTATGAAGCTACCAGGGGGCAAGAGACTGAGGAATTTCAATGGACCAAAGTTCAGAGCCAAGCCTTTAACCAGCTGAAAGAGGCTTTGCTAAAGGCCCCGAGTTTAGGCCTTCCAGATCTGGACAAACCTTTCAACTTATACGTGGACACCAAGAAAAATGTGGCAGTCGGAGTTCTTACCCAGCAGCTAAGATCTTGGCAAAGACCAGTGGCCTACCTATCAAAGCAATTAGACTCAGTGGCCCAGGGATGGCCAAATTGTCTGAAAGCGCTAGCAGGGACAGCTCTGTTAGTCCAAGAGTCCAGCAAACTGACTTTTGGACAGCCACTAACTGTACTAACTTCACATGCATTAAAGGCCGTTCTAGAAGCCAAAGGACACCTGTGGCTAACAAACCCGCGTATGTTAAAATACCAGAGCATGATTACGCACAATCCATTAGTAGAACTCCAACAGTCTACAGCCCTCAACCCCGCCACTTTGTTGCCAGAGCCACAAGCAGAAGAGATGAATCATGACTGCGTAGAAGTCATTGACCAGACTCATGCGTCGCGCCCGGATCTCAAAGACACTCCCCTGCCAAATGCTGATTTAGAAGTCTTCACAGATGGCTCAAGTTTCGTAGAAAATGGACTCAGAAAAGCAGGCTATGCAGTAGTGTCTTGTGACCAGGTGCTAGAAAGTGGACCCTTAGCCCCAAGTACAAGTGCACAGTTGGCCGAATTGTATGCAGTGATAAGAGCTCTACACCTGGGAGCAGGCAGACGCATGACCATTTGGACAGATTCCAAATACGCATTTCTTACAGCTCATGCACATAGAGCCTTGTATAAAGAGGACTGATAAACTCAGTAGAAAAAGCTATACAACACGGAAAACAAATCCAAGCTCTCCTAAATGGAGTGTGGAAGCCAACCAAACTGGCCATTGTCCACTGCCGAGGGCATCAGCGAGGAAATGACAAAGTAGCAAGAGGAAATCGAAAAGCAGACCAAGAAGCAAAAAGGGCAGCTCACGAGCCCTGGAGAGAATTTGAAACCAACGGAAGACAGCATGACACGCAAGCCCGATGCCTACTTCTGTAGAACCCAGAATCTCAGATACAACCAGTGTATACCCAGAAAGAAGTGGCTAAAGCCGAAGGAGAATTACAAGCCACCCTGAAGAATGGATGGTACGTACTGCCTGACAAACGAGTGTAGATTCCTGAGGCCCTTGGGTGAGAAGTAGTCAAGACTGCTCACCAACAAACACACATGGGAAAAACCGCACTCGCTCAGGCCCTGAACAGAGAAGTACTCATAGACAAAATCCACATGTTAACCAATTACGCTACACAGAAATGCCTAACATGTGCCCGCAACAATCCTCGCCAAGGGCCCCTGCTTCCGCCAGGCAGGCAACCAGAGGGAGACTTGCCATTTGACTCAGTCACCATCGATTTCACCGACATGCCACAGGGCAGAGGACTGAATGCACTCCTAGTGGTTGTTTGTAATTATACAGGATGGCCTGAATGTTTCCCTACCAGGACAAAGAAAGCCAGAGAAGTGTCACGGGCCCTATTGAGAGACATTATCCCGAGATACAGAATTCCCTCGAGATTGTCGTCTGACAATGGACCAGAATTCACCCAAAAAGTAGTGCAAGATGTGGCAAAAACTTTGAAAATTGAGTGGAAATTACACTGCAGCTACCACCCTCAGTCAAGCGGACGCGTAAAACGCATGAACCAGACTTTAAAAACAAAACTGTCAAAGATATGTCAAGAAACGCACCTAAAATGGCCAGACGCTTTGCCCCTGGCTCTGTTGGCGGTCAGGTGCACTCCTCGGAAAAAACTCAATTTGTCTCCTTTTGAGCTTATGTACCAGAAGGCCTCCACAATTAGTCAGGCCCCAGTGGGTAGATGAAAGGGAGTTAGGAGTCACGCAAACTCTGCAAACCATACAGGGCCTAAGCCAAGTTGTGGAGGACATACAAGAGTATGTAATAAGCCAAAGAAAACCCCTGCTCACTATAAAAGTGCACAGATTCCACCCAGGAGATTCAGTGTGGGTGAAAGACTGGAAAATTGAGCCTTTAAAAGCCCGCTGGAAAGGACCGTATACTGTTGTCATGTGTTCTCCCCTTGCTGTTAAGGTAGCAGAAATCAAACCCTGGCTCCACTGGACGCGTGTGAAACCCGCTTCTCAATCAAAACCAGTGTAGAAAGTCCAGCCAGTCCCAGAAGGTGAAATAGCCTTAAAGCTGAAACTCCGACGAAGGCCTGAACCTGAAGCCCCAGCCAGAGTCGGCCTGTACATAGACAAAGAATTGTACGGTTAACGAACCGCGAGGCCATAATAACGCCTCCAGCAATTCAGGGTGCAAGTGCTAGTAACCTCTCCCCGGAAAACAAAAAGTCGCGTACCAGTCAACTAGCCCTAGCAGGCGTCACACCCGGAAGCTGACGTCCATCGCTCGGGAGAAGCCTGAGGATGTCGGCGCCAAATGCTTTAAAATGGGTTGCTTTATATAGTATAGTAGCAATAAGATGAGCATGTACCAATGACTGTACCAGTTGTCAAAAGCAAGTGCTAGAAGGACAGACCCTAACTACCACCTTAGTGTACCACACCCATTACAGGTGCAAAACAGGGCCAGTGAAAAAGTGTTGTTACAAAGATGTATAGTACACGGTGTGTGTTCAAACTGGACACTGCTTTGACCCCAAAGGTAGATCCGGCCCAAACATGGTTAATAGCACAGGCACGAGGTTCCGCCCAAGGTCACATAGTAGCTGAAACACAAATAAAGTCGGCTACAAGCTCAGGGTCTTTAATATTTGACCTGTGCAAAATGGCCCATTGGCCAACCACATGTGGTGCAGAGCTCGGTTGGCACAAGATGGAACTTATGGGTATCGCACCCCCATTTATATGCTGAATCGCTTAATCAGGTTACAGGCTGTAGTAGAACTAATATCTAATGAAACTTCGCAAGCGCTTAAAATATTAGCAAAGCAGCAGACAAAGTTTCGAGATGCAATTTATCAAAACCGCTTAGCTTTAGATTACTTGTTAGCAGCTGAAGGAGGTGTCTGTGGAAAGTTCAATTTAAGTAATTGTTGTTTGCAAATTGATGACCGAAGAGAAATAATCGAAAGCATCACAAAACGCATTGAAACAGTTGGCCCATGTTCCAGTGCAGACCTGGGATGGGTTCAACTTCGGAGAAGCTTTCGCTGGGTGGTTTCCCAAGCTGCCAGGCTTACAGGCCATAGTCGCCCTGATTGGCCTAGTGGCCGCAGGATGCATAATCCTGCCATGCATCCTTCCAATGCTCATGCGCTCCCTCCAAAACAGCTTCAGCTTAATAGCCGAAAGAAAAGCTGCTGCGCAAGTCCTGGCAATGTGGGAATACCGTCCCATCCCGATGATTGAAACTCAATGTGAAGAGTAAAATAGAGTTTCAAAAGGAGGGAATGAAGTGGGAAAAAGATGGAAAGAAAACTGAGGCAGAAAAAGATCCCCCCCCCTCCTGGGAACAGACCGACCCCCCTTCCTTAACAGACTGCTTACATGGCAATAAATTATAGTCCCGCTGTATTTAGGGAAGTCAGTTAAGACAGCCCGCGCAGCAGAATGTAAAAATAACCAAGGTACAGGAAACAGACAGCGAATATGCTAAAGAGTAAGTGACAAGTAATTGATGACGTATACTTTGATATAAGACTCTGATTACTTCTGTAAAAATCGTTCAGTTTGGCGATTGTAAATCTCCTGAACCTATTGCTAGCAATAATAAACTGTTTTCCAGACCTGAAGTGGTACAAGTTCCTTTGTTCCCTGGAGAAGGGTGATTTTTCTGCAACAATAGTACTCCAGACACCATTTTTTTCATTAAAAATACTGTGGTTTTTTTGCCTTGCAGACTGTGGCTCATTTAGCGAGGGGGTGAAAATGGCCCCCAGACCTTCTGATGTTGCCCACCCCTGCTCCAACGCTTTAAAACATTTGTACAAGGCACACACACACAGGAAATAATTGCCTGGACATTGGCTTTGCACAATTATTCAAGAGCGAAATGCAAAAGAAGATTTGATAGATTTTTTCCAATTTGATAATTTTTACAGTAGTGGCACCCCGACTGCGGAATGCCCTCTACAGAGAGGCTTTCCTGGCGCCTACATTGTGGTCTTTTCAGTGCCAGGTGAAGTCCTTTTTATTTTTCCAGACTTTTTAGTCCTTCAGTTTTGTTTCTAAATGTGTTATTGCATTTTTAGATCTTTACCCTGCTGCTGGTTTTTACTCTGGTTTTATTGTGTTTTAAAATTTGAAAGGTTTTCTATTAAGTTTTATAATATTGTTATTTTAGGGTTGTAATTTTTGTGAACTGCCTAGAGAGATCTGGCTATTGGGTGATATGCAAATATAAATAATACTAATACTAATAATACTAATAATACTAATAGAGGCTTTTGTCCTCCCTGAAGTGTACAATGTGCAGATGTGTTCTGCCCCAATGGGGCATTATGTTATTTTGTTATGTTGCCCCCTAGGTCTTCCATTTATAATTGCTCTAGATCAGTGTTCTCCAACCTTGGGTCCCCAGATGTTTTTGGCCTACAACTCCCAGCATGCCCCAGCCTGCTACGCTGGCTGGGGCATGCTGGGAGTTGTAGGCCAAAAACATCTGGGGACCCAGAACACTGCTCTGGATTATTCTTTATGTATCTGTTAGCAACCGATCAGGCCTTGATGCCATGCATTTATTAGTTGTCCTAGGAAGATTTCTTATCCAGTTTGTACCAGCTCTTCCTCAGTTTGGAAGAAACCTCCCTCAGGCTTGGTTCTCTGCTACTGCTCTGGGTTGCAGCTTGAAGGCCTGGCCTTGTATTATTTTTTCACCTCATCAATCCATTTCATCTCATCTCATCCAGCTCATCTATTCCTCAACTTTCTAACATTAAGTATTGATCCTGTATTTATTCATTGTTTATGTTGGGTTTCAATAAAGTTGTTGTTTTGAGTTATACAGAAGTGGATTGCATGTGAGTTTAACTGCCTGGATATACACACAGCCCCACGTGTGTTGAGGCCAGAAGAGCCACTGCTGTGTTTGAAGGGCCCCTGGGAAAGTTGCGGGGGGGGGGGCTATCAGCCCAGCCCTCCTACTTTTTTTACTGGGGCCGGGTGCAGCAGCTCCTCCTCCTCCTGAGTTGTCCTCCTTTAGCAGTGCAGAGTCATTGGTCAAAGGAGGCGTGGCGGCAGCTAGCTGACCAAGGCTAAATCCCTGGGCTTGCTAATGGAATGACAGTTCTCATGGTGGTACATGCAATGATTGTTAAATCAGTTTATACTATACTTGCATGCCTGTACAACTTGGGACCCACCAAGCCAAACTCAACTCACCAGAAAAGTACTGTAATTTGCCGCTTGAGATGCCCCCTATTTGCCAAGATAATAACTAATGGTGTATTTACAATATTAATCTTATGTCCAATATAATAAATTTTATTTTAATTAGGTGGTTGATGTTTGGTGCTTGAAAAGCTAGTTGCTTGTAAAAGTATATATATAGAGGATAGTGCTATTTGTGTCCAAGACCTCAAAAACAGTCAAACTACCTCTGAGCCAGTTCAAGCTGGTCATTATAAGAACTTTGTAACTTTAAGAACTAGTGCCTGAATTTGCTTGTTTTCCTTTTCCCTCCTCACCCATTTTTTCTTTTGTGTTGTGTCTTTTAGACTGTAAACATGCAGTCAGGGACTGCCTTCCAGTTTGTTTCAGAGCACAATTCAAGGTTCTGGTTCTTACCTATAAAGCCCTAAACAGTTTAGAGTCAGGATATCTCCCATAGGAACCTGCCCATAATTTGCAATTATCACAGGCCTTGAATCCAACTTTCACCCATGAAAACACAGACACAGCTCCCTTTTGTATGTATATTTCCTCCTACTAGATCAGCTGAAACGTGTAATGTATGTTCTGCAGATCAGCTGAGTCATAAAGCAATAACAAAGGTTTTCCATTCAGTGAATAAAGAATGGAATATAATCTGCTGTAGGTACTAGTTCAAAAAGTCTAACACGAGCCTTCCTTAATTTTAGATGTGAAAGAAAAAACAGTAGCAACACAATTTGCACAACTAAACCCAGTGAATTAAACTACCATTTGTGTCTACACTGATGGGATGTAATTTATAACCAAGTATATAATACATCAGCAAACTTGCAATATTTGACACACATTTCCAAGAAGGATTTAAGTGTCTAAAACTTTCCACAATGAACATATGCAGGTATTTTTAGATATATGTTATGGTTTTATCAAAAATTATGACGATTTCCCCCATAGCTTTTCAGCTGAAAATAAATCTCCTAATATCTCATAGAAAGATCTTGGAACCCAGTCATGCTAACCTCTTCACACTTCAGGCACTTCATGGATCCTATTTCACGGCTCATTCAAAAGGAAGATTAGGAGGACTTTTTCAATTTCGAGTTTTAAATGGTTTAATTCACAAGGGACTAAAGTCAACATAAGTATCCCAAAAAATAGCATGCTTCCTCTGTAAGTTGCATTTTGTCATTCTGATTAAATCATGATGTTTCTGTATAGAGCCATAAATTTATGTTGCCTCTTAAAACGTTTCAGCAAGAATTCCATAAATAGATACCTACTCAATTTTAATGCTGGAAGGAAAATCAATTTTTTAACTTAAAAAAGATTCACATTTGACATAAAAAGTAACTAGGTATATTTCACCACAATAGTGTTAAAACTATGCATTTATTTTGGAGCCATCAAGCACAGCCATTGCTATAGCAAGGATAATATAAAGTAACAGAGCAATCTTATGGTAGTACTGATGGGGAGGAAATTCAGAGACAGAGGTACTATCACTTCCTAAGTCCTGCTGGCTCACTGCGGCCAGAGCAGGCAGCGGAGGGCTCCTCCTTCCTGCCTTTTTTGGTTGCTGTTCTATTTTTTCTTTCCCCCCTCTCATTGTGCCAGCTCCAGGGCACTTAATGCCACATCTAATGGCCCCTCAGCTGGTCTTTCACAGCTTTAGGATTACACCCTAAATTAATCCTAGAAGAATCTGCAAACGTCATTTTTAAAAGAAGGATTGCGTGAGTAGCAGTCAGTTTTGCAGAGACAAAGGTAGAACACAGAGGGCTGTATCCAACTGCGACATTCCGCAAGTGCGAATTATGTTGTGCCGGTGGAAACTAGGTTCCAAACTATGCGCAAGGGGAGACTCCAACTAAAGTTACATTTGTGCAAGTGGTTGCACATCATGCTTGTGCAAGCGTAATGTGCAACCGCTTATGCAACAGAAAGATTCAGCGGAGTTCCGCTAGTATTAAATAAGTTTGTGAAATGACACCATTGGATACTGCTCAGAATTCAGCTGACACAAAAGAGTAAAAAACAAAACCGTTACCCTGGTTGAAATGTGGCCACAGAGGTTTGATTTACTACCTTTATACATTGACCCTAAATGACACTGCATACGAATTAAACCGAACTAATATGAATGGAATTAAGAACATAAGAGTCATGCTGGATCAGACCAAAGGCCTGATTCACACGGTGGCCAACCAGATGCCCATACAAGCCCACAAGTAACAGAGGAGTGCAATTTCACCCTCTTGCTCCAGTTTCCCAGCACCTGCTGTTGAGAGGCACACTGCCTACTGGAGGTAATAGACACCTATCATGTCTATAGCCTCATCCTCCATGAATTTGTCTAATCCCTTTTAAAGCCATCAAATTGGTGGCCATCACTACGACTGGGTTCAGACAACATGATAACCCACACTCAAGGGTTGAGTATGGGTTGAGTGTGGGTTGTCGTTGGAACTGTGGGTTGTTGTTGAAACATGGGTTATTGTGTTATCTGAACCCAGCTGTGCTAATAAGCCATGGCTTGTTAACCACGAACAACCCATGAAGAGAACCCATGCTTGGTTGTTGGGTTATGAACTTTGGGTTGTTCACCATGGTTTGTTATCTTGGCTGTGTTCAGACAACACAGTAACTCATGGTTCAACAACAACCCATGGTTCAACGACAACTCACAGATTCAACCCATACTCAACCCTTGAGTGTGGGTTATAGTGTTGTCTGAACCCAATCTACATCTTGTGGTAGCAAATTCCACAGTTTAACTATGCGCTGCGTGAAGAAGCACTTCCTTTTATCTGTCCTGAATCTCCCGCCAATCAGCTTCATAGCATGACTCTAGTACTACGAGGAAGTGAGAAAAACCTCTCCCTATCTTTCTTCACACCATGCATAATTTTGTACACCTTTATCATGTCTCTACTTACTCATCTTTTCTCTAGGCTAAAGAGCAGCAAACATTGTGACCTTTCCTCAGTGCAGTTACTCAAGACCCTTGATTATTTTGGTTGCTCTTTTATGCACCTTCCAGCTCTGCAATATACTTTTTGAGGTTTCATTCAAATAGCTAGCCCTTGTGGCGTAGTGGTAAGAGTGTTGGACCGGGACTAAGGAGATCTGAGTTCTAGTCCCCACTCGGCCATGAAACTCACTGGGTGACTTTGGGCCAGTCACTGACTCTCAGCCTAACCTACCTCACAGGGTTGTTGTGAGGATAAAATGGAGAGGAGGAGGAGGATTATGTAAGCCGCCTTGGGTTCCTTGCAGGAAAAAAGGCAGGGTGTAAATATAATAAATAAATAAATTTCACAGGCAATCGTTTCCTACACAAATATAATTTTAATGTATTAAATCCTCATGTAGACTGGCTCCATTTGCCACACATTCATCATATTACAGAGCTATGTTAACATCAGAAGGGCAATAAACATGTCAATTTTAAAAGACCTACAAGACAAGCATCCAACAGTTACATGCAACCCATGCTATTTAACAAGGTGAATATTTTATTTGTCACTTCAGATTACTAAAAAATGATCAGACCTGGCCACATCAAGCAGCTGATGACAACAGCTTCATTAAGAGTTAAGAGCAGAGTATCTCACTCATAATGACTCCAGGAGATGAGTTATCTATTTAATCTACTTTTTAACAATCTAGCTCCTTTGGGCTCTCTCTTGGGCACAGTAAGAGAAGTACAGCTAGGCAGCCTGAGGCTCAAACTAGACGTGACATACAGTCATGTGTATCTTGCTCCCAATTTTGTTTGTTTTTAAACCAAAAGCAGCCTGTGGTGGTTGAGGATTTGATAGAGGAAAGTGGCCACTGCCTAGGTTGGGAGAAAGTACTTAACATTTCCCACCCATCTGTACTTTTTGCTTAAAATTTCCCTCACCCCACCCCACCTGTTGCTTTAGTTTTTTTCCCAGTGGGGAAAAAATATACAAGAATTCATATTTTTCCCCACGAAGGAAAAAGCAACTGAGGTGCTTAACCCTTTCCAGATAACATGGAAAGGTTTAAGCAACGCTTGTTGTTCTTCTGCTTAAATTTTCAGCCTCCTGAGGCTTCCCCCCCACCTTTTCTTTTTTAAGTGCCTTGACATCCTGTCCTGGCCATGAGCAGAGTCCACCACACGGACATCTGAGGGCAGCTTAGTCAGGCAGGGTCAGGCTGGAGTTGAAGAACCTTGGATAGCTCCAAGCATACAACTTGCTCCAATGAAGTCTGGAGCCCAACTTAGTCCCTTTATTGTTATTGGGCCAGATGAACCTTCCTGAAGAGTTGAGATCCTTAAAGGGTAAGTCTGTTGGCCTAGAGCAGGGCTCTCCAACCTTGGGTCCCCAGATGTTGCTGGCCTACAGCTCCCAGCATACCCAGCCAGCATGGCTAATGGCAAGGGATTCTGGGAGCTGTAGTCCAGCAACATCTGGGGACCCAAGGTTGGAGAGCCCTGGCCTAGAGCCTAGTAGCACCTTATTCTCAGTTAGCTCCTGCCTTGTGCCTGCCTGCTGGCGAGCAGACACTGGGGAACATGAGAACCTTGATGTAAAGGGGATCAGTTTCTCGGAGGAATCTGGCTTATGGGGTGTTGTCTCTGGGGATCCCAGTTCAGGGATCTTTGGCTGAAGGGGATCCTGGCTGACAGGGTCCAGCTCAGGCTTGGTGTGGTGGCCTGGATCTGGGTTGATCACATCAGGGGCTTGTGTTCAGTATTCAGCTAGTTCCTCTGTGTCAGGGTCCTGGCTGCTGCTCAAGGTTGGGGTCATAACGCAAGAGAAAGACAAGATGCGACTGCATGTCACATTTTTAAAGGTCTGTATTCTCATATCTTCTTTCAAAAACAGATGTTCACATTGCCTTTCCAACATTACTTTTTTATGCACCTTAAGGTATGACTGTGCACCTGTGTTTGTTAAAAGTATCTTGGGAAGAGGCTCTGAGACAGCACATTATGGCTGCATATCATAAAAAGTTAAAACTGCTCTAGAGAGGGTATGTCTTCAGCAAACCATTTAAAATACAAACTGTTTATGACTTTCATCAGCTTGTGCTTCCCTCCGTTCCTACCCCATCTTTACACATATAATTCTGGCTTGTTTTTGTTTTTGGAACTTATGTTAAATAGCACTAAACAATAATCTTACAATAAGATACTCAATCTTTTATAAATTAATTAGCCAATACATATATTAGTTATTACTTTCCTAGGTGCATTATGTTAACAGCAGCTGATGCTAAGCTTGTACAGTTAAAACAACATTCTCAAAATAATTAATTCACCGTGCAATCCAATCAGGCTGACCATAACCCTCTGAACTTGGAGGATTATGGGCATCCTATGGAGGGCGGGAGGAGTGTGGTGGATAGGATTGCCACTGAGCGATAGGATTTGCCCTCAAAAACACTTAGCTGATTTCGGTCATCTAAATGTTTTACACCTCCTCCAGATGAGCTGAGGCTAAGGTGTAGCTGGCAGAGCCTCGCTCCTCCCCTCCCTGCCCCCAGGAATGCCCACCCTGCATGCTGGAACCGAAGATGCACCCAGCTGTCTTTGGCACCCAGCTGGCATGGAAAGAACTGTGCCGGCTGCGAGGTGCGGGCGCTCTGTGCCTGGACTCCCCACTGCAACCTCAGAAGGGATTTCTGAGGACACTGGCGGGACTCCGGATTATCCTATGGCCCCCCCGGCAAGGTCAGAGGGCCACAGGATTGCACCCTCAGTAACATTATATAGACAGAAATATACTGCAATTTGCAGTCTGGTTCATCAAAGTAGTGTTTGTTAACTGAGTTATACTTCCACCATAGCATACCAGGAACTGAACTGGGATCAGATTAGATCTTCCTATGTTCTCCTTTCTTTCTGTTTAAGACCAAGGTAGGGTAGATGGTTAATTGATGCATCAGTTTCCTCATTGCTTTTTCATCACTTTGCCTCTCATGTAAATAAGCAGTTAACTCTGAACGTTTAAGCAAAGTTTGTTTTCTACATACCCATCTGCAAACAAGGGGAAATATATTTTTTGTTTTTCACTTGCAGCCCAAACAAAAGAAACCTACAACAAAATGCATTGCATGCAAGGCCAAGGAAATACCGGAAGAGGCAGCATTAAAGATATACTTTTCCTTCCTTTAATATTTTTCAGTACCTAAGGAAAGATACGATTAAAAAAAAAAACAGGGTTGTAAAAGAATCAGACTGGCAACTCTGTCTTGTTCCTGATGGAGATGATTAAAAGCACCTTGAACATACTGTGGCAAGTAATAGCAGCATCAGATGAAGCAGCACCAGGATGTGACCTGAATAAATTACAAGCCTGCAGACTAGGGTGGAGATTTAGTTGACTTTGTGCCAGCAATTCATAACTACTGGAGCCACCCCATCTGAGAGTTTGTTTAGCCCTAGGTGAGGCCTGCACATCTTGTAGCCCAAAAACAGCCCACCTGCAACATATTCTACAAGATGCTTGACAACCCCATTCTCCCCCTTTTCTGGCAGACTGAGGCACAGGCAGCAAAACTGGAGGTTTATTGAGCCCTGGTGGGCCAAGCATACATTGCTGGTGGGTTGCACTTGGCTTGATGGATCACAGGTTGTGCAGGCATGCACAATTTTAAGCTAAATCAAAATGGTGTAAAATCAAAATGGTGTAAATTTTGTGTCAAGAAGCTCTAAAAATGACAAGAAAAGCCACTTCATACTCTGGTTTTAGACTGTGAGTTTACAGAAGAGGGACTAATAAGCATTTTCCAAAACTTTCTGTAATACAAACAACATTGTGCATGTGTGAAATAGCACAGTGCACACAGTATGTCAAGAACCCCAGTTTCTTTTTGTGCTGACTGTCAAGACTCCATTTGGCCAGGCTGACTTTGTACGTAACGACACACACACATAGTGTGTGTGTTATCTCGAGATGTCTCTAGCTTCAAGGTCACAGTAGGGCTCAGTTAATTGGACTGAATGATCTCAGCAGTGTTCCTGTGGGAACTCCCCGCCCCCTTAGGGATTTGGGAATGATGGTCTAGCCAGGCTGTGACTGGCTAACAGGGACCTCCTTGAAGTTGTTAGGAGCTTGAACATAAAAAGAGGGGGCGGTAACTGCCCATTGTCTTAATCTTCATGCTTCAAGTTGCCTTCAGGCTTGTGACTCTCCAGATCATGGACTGGGCCCTGTCCTGTTGGAAGTCCCATGCTTAGGTAACATAAAGGGCAGGATTAGGCAACTGTTATTTTTTGCCTGAAGTGTTGTTTCCAAAGGTTATGCTGGTCCTTGTATGCCTTTTTATTCCTTTCCCCTTGTAAATAAATGTAACACCTACCTCGAGAGTTGTGTGTGCTTCCTTCCAAGTAAGCCTTGGTACGAAATCCAGAGCTTTCCGCTGGGTTATCGCTACTGTTTAAAGTTTCAGACTTAGGGCTTGAAATAGAGGGAGCCAGCTTGGGCCCTTATTTCTAAGCCCCAGGGGTGTCCTATAAGGTCTGAGAGTCCCCTGGCTCACGCTGATGTGGACATAAGAGATGATGGCAACCTACCCTGGTAATTGTCTGTCCCTGCCTACACTGCCGGGACCTAGGGAAACCCCCTTCCTCCCTTCACACAGTATAACAATTCTCTTTCATTATCTATCTCTTTTTATTTGTTTATTTATATAATGCATATAGATCCCTGCCCCAAGAGATTACCATCAAAAATACTATCTAAAATCTAACTGGCCAGATGGGCGATTAACAAATGTAATAATAAATAAATAAACCTTCTATATCAAGAACATTTTCAACAAACAATTACTGGGACTCCATGGGGTACTGGTGAGACTTGGCATGAGGGATGGACACTTGCTGGAGAGCAGAAGCGCAGACACCTTCCTGTGGAGCAAGGGTAGATGCAAGGCAACTCGAAGTAGAAAGCTGGGATGTTGTTCCTGAAATTGTCTGGAGACTGCTGTGAGTTTTCACTGGCCCACATCCAGGGTGTTATCTCTAGCTCCACTCACTTTTAAGGAAAGCTGTTGGGAAGGAGCAAGACTACCTCCTTGGGTGAAACAGTTGTGAGCAATACTGGCTCCTGCTGTAGGAATTTTGGTCAAGGTAGGTATTTCTGCAGCTATTTTCAGGCATGATTCCTGCCCTATGTCTTCTCGGTCCTGCCCCATCAGGGTCCAAGTGTAGGAGTATAACCATTTCCAACATTCTATAACACTCTAGCGCAACCTAAAAACAGAATACAGGAAAGGGCTATACAAATCCATTATATAATGGATCTATATGCATTATATAAATAAACAAATAAAAAGAGATAGATAATGAAAGAGAATTGTTATACTGTGTGAAGGGAGGAAGGGGGTTTCCCTAGCTCCTGGCAGTGTAGGCAGGGACAGACAATTACCAGGGTAGGCTGCCATCATCTCTTATGTCCACATCAGCGGGCTTGGTTTGGATGGCCACCAGCAGGGAAAAGGTTTAGCCCCCACTCAATAGTGTACTTGCACAATCCTTTCATTTCCCACATATAACTGAACGACTATCCTACAGTTCCATTCAATCCTATGAGGGAAAGTAAAACCATTCACTTGGGACATTATTATGGGTGCAAAACCTGCTCACCACTCTGGGCAGTGTAGGGCCGCCTAGCCACAACCAACAGACTCTATGGAGGAGAGCAGTGTGTTTCTGTACGCAGGGTGAACAGAGATGCACTATACCCACAAGGGTCCTTGAAATCCACAAGCTCTGCCACCACACATGGACTTTATTCATCATATCAATGGCCATTTGCTTATGGAATCTGAAAGACAAACCGTATGCCAATGCTCATCTCAGTTTAATTCCTAACCTGATGCAGGATGCCTACTCCAAAGCACCCTGCTTTCCAGTCAATTAATTCTTCAATATTTAGTTTTGAGATTTTTGGTCAAGAAGACATACTGTCAATTTTATTGTCTTTTAGGCCCCAGGCCAAAATAGCTTTAAAAAAAAATCAGCGAAGCACTTAAAATATCTTGATTATTTTAAACCTTTAAGGGCGCAATCCTATGCATGTTTAGAAAGAAAAAAGTCCTACAACTCCCAGCATTCCCCAGCCAGCCATGCTGGGAGTTGTTGGACCTTTTTCTGTCTGAACATGCATAGGATTGTGCCTTAATTGTGTTTTTATCTGCAGCATTTATACTTTGTGTTGTTCAGGTTTTGCTTTTGTTTTTTAAAATGTTTTTAACTTTTGTAAACTACTGTGAAATCATTCCATATACGGCAATATAAAAATATTTTTAAAAGACACACAAATGAATATTTCCCATTCTTTTGAATTCTTCACATTCTCCAAATTTGGATCAAGGAAAAAACAACTACTGCCTTTGAAAAAAATCTGATTACAGGCATTAGTGAACAACTAGCAGGCTCTATACTCCTTTCTTGCATAATTTTGATTATACTGTATTAAAGCAGATGGTATTATCAGTTTCAAGAACTGCTTGTCTACTATTCTGGGATAAGACAGGGTCCAGAGCTCTGTGACAATGTAGATGTTTGCATGTTTAAAGTTCCAAGTTAAATCTCTAGCATTTATATTGGACGATCCTTTATCGCAAGGACTTGTTTGAAGAGGCTTGAGAATAAAAGCACCTTTTTCTTTAAGAATCTTCTAAGCCTGTCAGATTGGCATAACCTTGATGAGCCGACAAACCCGAGAGGGCACCTTTGAACTGGCTAATTAAAAGCCAGCATGGAGAAAATGGTTCAGTCCTGTCAGGTCAAGCACTACCTGAGCATCCATGATGGTTTGAAGATTGGACTGAGACTCTGTATAGCAAGGGTGGGTAACTTCGGGGCCACTTCCCCCACTTGAACCCTCACAGGCCACAATCCTGCCACCACCACCTTGCCACTGAAATTTGGCGGTGCAGTGATGGTGGTAAAAAAAACATCAGTAGTTTGCAGCCAAATTTCAAGCTAAATTTGTCCCTTTTAAGCCTCCGTAGCAGTTTTCCATGGAAATGCAACAGCAAACCACTGATTTTTATTTATTTTTATTTTTTTGCTGGTGGTACAGTGGCAGAGCAGCCACACCAGAGCAGCCGGCATGCAGCCCACAGCCACGTGTTGCCTACTCCTGCTGTATAACTGGCAAGATGAAAAATTTATCAAAAGGCAAGTAACCTCCCTGTGACTTCTGTTTGGTAACCAGTGTCAAACTATTGTTCCTTTTGCTTTAACTCATCCCGGGTCCAACCTGTGAGCCACCAAGCTCTTCATTTCCCTTTGCTGCAATCCGTATAATGGCCTTGGGCAATTGATTTCATTCTTTCTGATTGGGAGTCTCTCATGTTCTCTCAGCTCTGAGAATAAAGCTGGAGTCAGACTGATTTTTAATATAGTTTCTCATGGCTTTCCTAGTCTCCTGCTCCATTTGCCCCTGGCAAAGCACCCAATTGAGTCTAGGGACGGGCTCCACACAGTACGAAGCACAACCTGCCAGCTTACTGGTGACCGCAAAGGGGACAGCCACCTATGCATGAGTTGTCAGTTCTGAGTCCAAAAGGTGGAATTGGTCTCACAGGAAGCCTAGAGTACTGGGAAGGGGCTAATTAAAAGGTTTGAACTGAACACTAAATTCCTGAATTTAATTGGAAACTCAGAGGAGAAGTCCCATTGGCAAAGGTCTCCATCTAAATTTGTTTTTAACCAGTATCGTGTTGGATCCAGGTTTTCTAATAATGGCTTAGTCTTCGAGAGTCTCCCCATCCTCGCTCTCCAGATGCCTTTAATTTGATGCCTGTGGACAATATGATGCATCCTGTTGTTAACAAGCCCAAAGCAACATGAGGCTATTGCCCCATTTTTGAAATTTGGAATTAAGCTGAGAACCCAGAGGGTAGTCTGTACCACAGCTTTTTCAATTTTTGGCAACCAACCAGGAAGTGAAGTCCTTTGGGTTTCCCTTCCTTTGACGTTAGGTAATTATGGCCATTCCTGCTATATTTCCTTTCCTTTTCTCCTAAATCTATCTATTTTTCCACCATGACACACCATTGTCACTAACACCTGAGCTTCTGGGTCACATATCCTTCCAGTCCCCTGTTCTGCCAGTTCCATAGCACCACCTTCCCTTCCTTATTTGGTAAATTCTAATTTCCCCATCTTCATCTTTACCATCTCCTTTCTAATTAGGCCCATGAGAACAGGTATACTGACCCATGTCCTAGGGAACGAGCATATTAAACAAGCCATTTTTCTTTTTTGTGATGAATGTGCATGCACACATTTTGAGAACAAAGATCTGTACAAATAAAGTTAATGCTTTTAGACTTTGAATGAGTGCTTGAGCTAATTTCCCTATTTGAGTAGTAGTTATTCCCCATTAGTAAGAGCATAATGCATAAGTCTACTGTGTGCACACCACATCTCAGATTAAAGGCCCTCTTAAGGGCTGCTTCACCATTACATATGCACACATGCAAGTTCGTGTAAACATGTGAACAAGGAGACACGGCAACACTCTCTCCCAGTTAATTAATTCATAGGGCTCAGGATTCCCAAGAAAAATAGAGGGCGGTGGAGCATTACCGGTAAGTCAAAAGAAAAGGGGAAACGTGTTGCAGCCTGGTTGCATTTTCTTCACAACTTGTCTTTTTGCTTGTGAAACTCTGTAAAGCCCCATGCACATTGATAAGACTTACAAACAATAAATAATCTCCAGTTAAAGGACCTTAGGTAGGAGGACTAGGATAAAACTTTAACCCTGGAGTAATAGTGCTAGTCAGAACAGACTACACTGTGCCAGAGGAACAGTTGGCCTGACTTGAATTGACTGACGTTGGCTAATTCCTTCTTGCCTAGATTTGAGAGGCATCATTTCTATCACTCTCAGTACATATATAACATTCAAATTGATTTCTCAGTTCATAAGCCCATTAAGAGCTCTTGAAAGTTGCAAAATGAACGTTTTTAAAAGGAAATAATTATGTGCTTTATCACATAATGTGATAATGGTCCTTTACTAGTGTGTTATGACTGGATTTTTAATATTCACAGATTCTCCAGTTCGCAGATCAAGCCAGTTTATTGCCTCCATTACACTTTTCTTGTGCAGAAGAATTAGCGTGGGATCACAAAGTAACCTTTGAAAGGTTAATAGTCCCCAGAAATAAATGGTAAGTGTATTTTCTCCTTTCCTGATAGGTGTTATTTAACTAATCTAAAACAAAACAAAAGAAGTCATGTTTCAGTTCAGGATCATGCTTAGAGCACCGAACAGCTTCTCTTAGTTGGATTACAATATTTTCTGGAACACAGAGGCCCTGGGGTTTTCAGTACTGCAGTTTATGCCTGGAGGATATTTGGCAGGAAAACTGAAAAGACTGGAGGGACATCAAAATGTGATTCCTTATTATTCTATTCTGCATTGAAGCCTGACTTCACATTAGAGCCTAAATCCACTGTCCTGACTCTAAGCCACCTTGAATTATTTTCTTTTTTTTAAAGACAGGATATAATGTTTGAAAATAAAAATAAAATAAACATCAATTATGGAATAGGGAGTAGAAACTAATCTGTGGGCAAGTCACTAACATATTAGCTAGTGCTGGAGGACAGACTATATTAGCCTAAGATTGTGTCTCTTCAAGGTTATCGCTGAGCCTTGAACGATAAATCTCTATTCTTGTCACTACCGATTTGCTAAAAGAACTACAGTGTTATATGGACTGACCAATAAGAAATTATGGTGGGATCTGAAGACCTATGAAGTCTTAACTTCCTCAACTCAAGTAATGCAACACCCCTTTAGTTTACAAACACAAAATATTGGACAATAATGGATTCTCACTCTCCGCTCATACAGACATAAGAATATCTCTGCTGGATCAGGCTAAGAGCCATCTAGTTCAGCACCGTGTTCTCCACAGTGGCCAACTAGATGCCTCTTAGGAAACCCACAAGCAGGACATGAAGACAAGAGTCCTCCAACTGCCATTGCTCCTCAGCTACTAGTATTTAGAGGAATACTGTCTCTGTACATGGAAGCGGCATATAGCCATTATGACTAATAGTTATTAACAGACTAATCCTCCATGAATTTGTCTAATTCCCCTTTTAATGTGCCATCACCACATCTAGTGGCGGTGAATTCTATAAATTAATTACAGAACTAGCCCTGGGTAGGCATTCTCAACCAAGTTAGATCAAACAAGCACAGAGAGAGAGCACAGTAACCCCACCCCTCTCCGTCATTGTGTTGTTCAGCCTGTACTCATGGAGAGTGACTGTCTGAAGAAGAGAGCCTCTGGTATCTGCAAAGGCTTTTCCTGTGACCAAGAACACTGATTTTCCAGTGTTCTTGTTTGTGTGGAGAGCACAGGTACGTGATACAGGAGGTTCTCCTCTTCAGACAGTTGCCCTCCACAAGTAAAGGGCGACAAATGTGATGATGGAGGGGAACGGGGCTACCGTGTCCTCCCTCTTCGCGTGCTTGATCTAACCGGGTTGAGAACACCTGAACAGGGCTACTGTGCAAAGAAGTACTTGAATCTCCGGCCACTTGGGTTTCACTGGATGAATCCTAGGGTGGATCTACATTACACTGTATATCGTCAAATTAGCAGAACAGTACTGCTATATTGACATTCTGCAGTCACTCCTCACAGGGCACACTCTCGTTAAATGTACTGCAGTCATCCCTGTTTGCCACCCCACACCTAACTCCATAGTGGTAGAACTGGGCATTCCCTTGAAAAGGACTTTAATTTTTTTTTATGCTTTGTTCTCTCTGTGCAGGTGCGAACGAGTGCAGGCACGATCTTTAAAGAAAGAAAGGAAAAAGCTCTTCCGGCCCCTCACTTTTGGCAAGGGGGTGAACGTGGCTGTTAAAACAAGGGGGGAAAGCCTCCCACTCCTGTCCCCTCTCAAACTCCATGGCAGTTATACTAGGGGTACTGCCTTTCAGGGATGTTGAAGAGTCCTTGATCTTGAGTCATGAGTCAAGTCTCGAGTCTTTGGACCCGAGTCTCGAGTCCGAGTCCAAGTCCTTGGTCCAAAATGGTGACTCATGCGTCACGAGTCCTGAGTCACTCCCAAAGCTGACTCCATGAGTCCATATTAAAATCAATGGGGTTTTCCCCCAACAAAATAAGGCTACTTCAGATGTGTGGCTTAAATAAATCTCGACACCGTTGGGGCTGCGCTCCTGGTAGTTGTCCATAGTGGCCGAGCAGTGGCGCGCCTCGCTTCCATGCGCTCTTCGCCGGCGATCGTGCTCCTCTCTACTCCTTCTGGCACAGTCCAGGGATGTTGACGAGTCCTTGGTCTCGAGTCCCGAGTCGAGTCTCGAGTCCCATTAAAAATATTGGGACTTGAGTCTGACTCAAGTCAGAGGGAGGACTCAGTCCAACTCACGAGTTGAGTCCTGGAGTCCGAGTCCCCATCCCTGCTGCCTTTCATATGCAGGGGAAATGGCCATTTTAAAAGAGGGTCCCCCCACTCCCGTCTGCTGTCTATGCGGAGGTGTGCATGTGCGCAGGAGCAAGTTTGTTTGTTTGTTTGTTTGTTTGTAAAGCACCCAAATGCAATTTCCCGAAGCAGCTTGCTCAGAAGTGCAGAGGTTCGCAGGAACGGTTACAAAAAAGAAAAAGAAAAGAAAGAAAATTAAGACGCTTCTGGGGAAAAACTCTAACTGCCGCACAACAACAAATGGCAGACACCGAGACACACGTCACGCCGTATTTCCCCTGCCCCTCGAAAACTACTGGCTAACTCCAGTGATGACACATCGGGCGGCCAACAACAGTGCAACTTTAGCACACATTAGCTGCGTACTGTGGTAGCGAACCGCAATGACTGAAAAAGCCGTGATAAACCTAGTCCGGGAAATGCCGGAAGAAACAAGGAACAATTATGCAGGTCTAGCGCGACCAGTACTGAAAGTTGCATGCGTTGTATGCCCCACAAGTCACGGCAGCGATACAGTACTGCAATAAACCTTAGGTGTGGATCCGGCCCTTGTGTGCTAGGATCAGGGCTTTTTTTCTGGTGGAACTCACCGGAACTGAGTTCCAGCACCTTTTCTTCTATTAATTGCATTACAATTTAATCGTCATCTACTCCCGAGGAAATGTAATCCAAGAGTTCCGGTACCCTTTTCTCCAGAAAAAAAGCACTGGCTAGGATTATCAGAAATTGAGAAAGGCTTCTCTCTATCCACTTTCTACACCTCATGTACAATTTTAGAAACCTCTATTATGTCCCTCCTTAATGGCCTTGTTTTTTCTAAAATGTAAACACCCCAAATGTTGTGGCATTTCTTCACGCGAAAGGTTGCTACAGTCTCCTGATCATTTTGGTTATCCTTTTCTGCACCTTTTCCAGATACCCTTTTTGAGATGGGGTGACCATAATTGTATATATTATATACGAACAAAGAACAAACCACAGAACACAAACACACAGGTATTATCTCCTTCCCCGCAATTCTTTCTCTTTGTCTTTCCCTCCACACAGATACAAACAAACAAACACAAAAACCAATTTCTTGTTATAAACATATGTAGGATTATGCTCTGCAGTTTAAGATAAGCTATGCAAGAGCTTGATTTTCAGAAGCGAATTTAAACTACATGTCATACTAAAAATTCAATGTGTTTACTGCTTACATGGTGTGGAAGTTAACGTGGGCACCATAACAGAGTGCCTGTGTGATGAAGTTGTTAGAGTGTTGGATCTGGGTTCTAGTCTTCACTGTGCTATGAAGCTCACTGGGTGACTTTGGGCTAGTCACTGACTCTTAGCCTAATCTACCTCACACACAGGGTTGTTTTAAGTATAAATTGGAGAGGAGGAGGATCATTTAAGCTGCCCTGAGTTCATTGCAGGAAAGAAGGCAGGATATAAGTGTAATAATAATTTTTAAAAAAATACAATTTCCATGTACTTTAGTGGATGGGTGAATTTGTAAGCACCTTAACTCTTCTCTTAAAGTGAAGGTTTTTCTAACCTAGAATGTTACTGTTTTTTGAAAAAGAAACTTCAGGAGGGATGGAGGCAAAAATTTAACTTAACCACAGCTCTATAATAGTCAGTAGATCTAATAATGCACTGAAAGGAGAGTAGATTGGAACAAGATAGATACAAGTTCAGGTCTGTGGTTTTAGCCACAAAGCTCTCTAGCTGGCTTTGGACAAAAAATCATCTACAAATCTAATTTATGACACAAAATATTCTGGAAAAAACATTTTTAAAAATCATAATACAATCATTAAAACATGTCTACATGGTACATAACTAAATAATACTGAATATAGTACAGTAGATTTTAGCATAGCAACAGGCAGTACATAATGTTGTAAGAGGCAGGACCTAAGTAAGTAACCATGTCCAGACCATTCAATGGCTAAGAACTTAACCTGGCCTACATCCAGAATCTTACAGATGATTAACAGCACAATCCTGTACATGTCCACGTGATGTATACATTTAGTTCAATGGTGATTACTCCAAAGTAAGTATAGAGTTGCAGCTTCAAGGAAAGTTCAACAAGATCCACCACGGATGGCCTTCTCCCTGTCCCATCAGCCAGAGAAACCAGGCTGGTGGGGACTAGGAGGAGGGCCTTTTCTGTGGCAGCCCCCAATTTATGGAACTCTCTCCCCAGTGACCTCCGCCATGCCCCTTCCTTGTTAGCTTCCGCCGGACATTAAAAACGTGGCTTTTCAGGCAGGAATATGGGGTGGGTTAGGATTTTTAATTGTGTTTTATACTGTGTGTGTGTGTGTGTGTCCCTGTATTTCGCTGGCTCAGCTTGTCTGAGTGTGGAAAGCTAAGCAGGGTCAAGCCTGGTTATTACTTGGATGGGAGACCCCTCCTCTAGTTTCCTGCATTGAGCAGGGGGTTGGACTCGATAGCCTTGCAGGCTCCTTCCAACTCTATGATCTATGAAATCTATGAAATCGCTCAGAGTGGCCAGTTGTCTGGCCAGATGGGCGATTCATAAATATAATAAATAAATAAATAAATGTAGGAAATGATCAAGTTAAGAAGAATTTCTCTCTCTCTCTGGGCTGGTTCATACAACCCAGGTGGCGAGCGGGGGAGGCACCATGGGGCCGTCCACGGGGTCCGGCGGGGCGCCGCAGACAACCTGTGCCCCGCGTGCATGGGCGGACCCCAGTGTAGCCAGCAGTCACTGCACCACAGTGCGGGCCTCCCGGCGCTAGGGGGCAGCGGCTCGGAATGCCCAGAGGGCCGTTTGGCTCTACAGGCCAGAGCGGCCGCAGCTCCGGCCACTCTGGGCTGCTGCCCCTGTGTGGCCACGGGAGGCCCCTGTGGGACAGCTGTCCGCTGTTCGCATGGCAGGGTGGACACGCGCGGTAAGGGCTTACCCCTCTACCTCCCATGGTCACTTTGTGTGCTTCACGTGTGCCGCCATCCCGCGGGGGCACCCCCGGCCAGTGTTCTCATGACACGGGAACTGCAGGGGACCTCTGCTCCCCTGCGGTTCCCATGTTGTGCGAATCGGCCCTCTGTCTCAGACACACATCTGGTTAGCATACAACAACCTAGGGGTTGTTTTTTAAACCCTGGTTTGTCGTGAACGAGCCAACATGCCAATCTCCTTGGCTTGATTGCTCCTGCTTGACTCCTCCTGCCAGCAGGAGTGGCTAAACAACCCAGGGACACTCCATCCCTGGCTTGTTTATCGTGACACCCAATCTGGGAACCCTGGCCAACCGAGACTTCCAAGTTCGGACATCACAATAAACAACCCAGGGGTGGGGAGATAGGAAGAGCCAAAAGGGAGCAATCGAGCAGCAGTGACTATCATGAACTGGGCCGCATAAATGCACACAAACACACACCAGCCTACTGGCTCAGAAGTCCCCCCCCCCTCTTTTGGAAGATGTTCCACCCAGGAAGAGTCAAGCTGAAACTGAGCATGTGTTGCAAGATGGCTTGCCATTACTTAAAATACTGAGTTAATAAATAAATGCTTATAACAATCAAGAAGGATAAGACTATTAATGACTATATATTACTGCCAATATTGGAAGCTGTATGCTTTTGAATATCAGTTTCTGGGTAACACAAGAGGGGTGGGGTGCTATTGCACTCATGTCCTGCTTGGTTGGCTACTGTGGGAACAGAATGGCTGAGTAGACAGGCCTTCTGCTGTTCTTTTAAAAAAGCCATATTTTATGAATACAATGGATTTTCCTCAAGTCAGGTAGAGCCAGATCCCTGGGACTTCCTTGAATTTTTGAGAGAATCTAAATCAGCAAAAGAAAAAATGGAAGTATGTTATTGGTGCACAAAATGGTTGCAAACAGGAGGAATTTGCAGTTCAAGGCAAAATTTCTGAACTGCTGTAGCTCAGCCATTTCTTAATTGTTTTCCCCCCTAAGATGTGGACTGCTTATCTTACTCATGTGGTAGATATGGTACACCAAATTTCAGAGAGTTGGGATAAATTATCTAGATTTTACAATGCATAGAATTCTAGGCATTGCACCTGCTTTAATATATAGGTGCTCCCACACCTGTATAATCAGAGCTATACCAAAGAAAGACACACCTGCATGTGCCACATACTCTTAGTCCTGATTTGGACATTGCTGAAGAAGTACCCCCATCCAAAAGCAGAAGCAGCTGCTACAGGTATAAGAAATAGCAACATCGAAAACCTAGAAGGGGAAGGTAGTAGTTTCCAACTTACGGCTTCTGCAATGATTTCAATGGAGCACCTCTAGAAAAACAACTGAAAGACTGGTGGTAACACCTTTTAAAAAGAAATAAGTCATGGCCTTAAAAAATGTTTTCAGGGAGTAGTGTACATTCTTATATCTATGGAGGTAGAACCATAGACAAGCAAGAATGTGGAGATGATGCATGAGGTTTACAATTTTTTGTACACTGCCAGCTTATCTACAAGAACTGCAGCCGGTGTAGGACAAGAAAAAAGGACCATCTCCTTAGAAGATTAATAGTTTGCTGCATGGAAGAACAAAATGTAGATAAATATAGATAAACATGCATTGAACACCGTCTGCTGCATATGAGCTAAATCATTCTGCCAAAGGGAAATAAAGAAAAGCTACTTTAACATTTAAAGAACTACAAAACAGCATGGATTAGCTCAGGTAAGCAGAGTTTACATGCAAAAAGCAGCATAACACCCAAGCACATTTCCTGATTTAGTATAACTTATTAAAGATGCTTTTCAGCCACTAAAATACGGTAGTTTGATTGCACTAGGAAGCTTAGGAAGATAAAAATGTTAATTCTTCAGAGCATGCTTTATCAAAGGATATAAAGTGCGATCTGAAAGACACTGAAGTATTAACATTCAAACAGCATCATTAATGTAATTAATTCTCGTTCTAAATCTCCTCTTTTGTTACAAAAGTCCTGTGAGATAAGCAGGGTTTATTTAATCGTGCGCGCGCGCACACACACTTCTAAAGATAACAGAAAGGAAATTTTATACAGAAGGGAAACCTTCAATTTTGATTCACTGTGCTCTTTTGTTAACATTGTTAATAAGTATGGCAATGAATACTGATTAGGCCAGAGTTTCTCCGAACAAGTTGACTTCAGGAACGGGGTAAGGTTAGTGGAGGCAGACCAGAGAAAACTAGCTAACTGAAGTTCCAATCCTATACACACTACCTGGGGAAATGTCCACACTCAACCCATACTCAACCATGAGTATGGTTTGCTGTGTTGTGTGAACTGTCAACCTGTTGAACTGTGGGTTGTTGTTGAAACATGGGTTATTGTGAAACAGATACGCTAACAAGCCATGGCTTGTTAACCATGAACAACTCACAAAGAGAACCCATGGTTTGTTGTTGGGTTGTGAACTGTGGGTTGCTCATGGTTTTTAGGTTATCCTTGAGTGTGGGTTATCGTATTGTCTGAACCCAGCCATTATGTTTAGGAGAACAGAAGGAGATATGTAAGTCCTCTATGAGCCATTGGTCTGTGCTGAGTCATTCACATGTACAAATTTATTACACATTTATTATACATCTTGATGTTGCAACCATCAAGTGATGACAATCTGTGTGTGAACAAGTTTGAAAAGTATCCTTTCAAATGAAACACATTTCAATAAAGTGCCACAAATAAAGAACCAAACAGAACAGAGTAGGATTACAAAAAATATAGTAATAATAGTAAGACAGGAAGACATTGGTTTCTATTTGCTTAGCTTGCAGTGGATGGCTGATAGATGCAGTTACAATTTACTGAACAGTTCCCAGACTTTATAATTCTCTTGTGGGGGAAATGCCTTTTAATCAGTCTGTAGTTAATTGGTTTTCATTGACTTATTTTACCCATGTTGCCTGGAATGATGTATGCATACAAAACTTCTTATTTTCCTTCTGCTCTGCTTTCCTGATACTTTCAAGAAAGCTACAGTGAGTCCTGTTGAAATATGTGGCCATTTTTCTGCAGAACACAACATGAAAGTTGCTAATTTAGTTAGCTTATATAGTTATTCTACTGTTGATTTCTATGCCCTACTATTGCAATAACTTCTAAGAGATGACTCAGGAAAATACATGTTAATAAAATACTTCCTAAAAATCTATATTAAATCCTTTTTGTGGGCATTCCTTCCTGCAATATTCTACAATGTTCAAGTGGAACACTGTTGCCCATGTAAATATCTCCTGTATCCTCAGACAGCCTCTCTCTGTTCTCAGTATCTGTGTCCTCATATAATGGTGTTTGAAATCTCTAATTTCTTAGGTCGGACTCATCTGCTCTTGTGTGTAGATTAGATATTGCTCTTCCTAGATGCTGGTGTGCAAAAAGCTTTATTTGATTTGACATTCCTCCCAAGTGCTCTTGCTTTGCAAGACACTCATTCATTATTAACCCACTGCAGTACTGTTTCAAGATTTTCAGTCTTCTTTTATCATCTCAGGTGAAGATTATCTGTAAAGTTCTATTAATAAACCTTCACAGCCAGCACCGATTCAATCCTTTATTGCTTTTTACTCACCTCTTGCCAAAGGGGGTAAGAAATTCCAGGGGGCAGCCTTTCACAGGGTCAGTCTCCTTGTGATGAAAAAGTACTGAAGACTTATGGTGCCTCTGGTAATTAAATGGTTAAGCACATCTGGAGGGACCCACATTGAGGAAGGCTGGCATAGTAGTAGTAGGTGATCACTCGTGACCGAGTAAGATTGTCTTCCAGGATAAAATTACAAAAAGAAAATTATAAAAGGAGGAAATTCTAAAAAAATTCTGTAGACTCTAGCGATGGGTCTGTAAGTGACTGTGGAGGCCAATTCTAGATCCACACAGCTTCCCACAGTGAGGACACAGATTACCAGATGGAAGATGGTCCTGTAAAGGATTCATTTGACGTGCTTTTCGCTTAGCACGTTTCTCCCTTTCACCTTGCACTTGGGCTTCTTCAAAGTCCATGGAACCTTTGTGAAAGGCCAACCTCCATTTAGATCGTTCATGGGCCAGAGCTTCCCAGGGATGTTGAAGAGTCCTTGGTCTCGAGTCACGAGTCGAGTCACGAGTCTTTGGACCCGAGTCTCGAGTCCGAGTCTGAGTCCTTGGTCCAAAATGGTGACTCCCGAGTCCCGAGTCCCAAGTCACTCCCAAAGCTGACTCCACGAGTCCCTATTAAAATCAATGGGGTTTTTTCCCAACAAAATAATCATAGAATCATAGAATCATAGAAAAGTAGAGTTGGAAGGGGAAGGGGCCTACAAGGCCATCGAGTCCAACCCCCTGCTCAATGCAGGAATCTAGGTCAAAGCATCTCTGACAGATGTCTGTCCAGCTGCACCTTGAATGCCTCCAGAGTGGGAGAGCCCACAACCTCCCTAGGTAGTTGATTCCATTGTCTTATTGCTCTGACAGTCAGGAAATTTTTCCTGATGTTTAGGTGGAATCTAGGTTCCTGTAACTTGAGCCCATTATTCCGTGTCCTGCAAACTGGGGTGAAGGAGAAGAGATCTTTGCCCTCCTCTGTGTGACATCCCTTCAAGTACTGGAAGAGTGCGATCATATCTCCCCTCAGTCTCCTCTTCTGAAGGCTAAACATGCCCAGTTCTTTCAGTCTCTCCTCATAGGGCCTTGTTTCCAGTCCCTTTATCATCCTTGTTGCCCTCCTCTGAACCCTCTCCAGTTTGTCTATGTCCTTCTTAAAGTGAGGTGCCCAGAACTGGACGCAGTACTCAAGATGAGGCCTAACCAGTGCCGAGTAAAGGGGAATTATCACTTCCCGCGATTTGGAAGCTATACTTCTATTAATACAGCCCACAAGTGTGCCTTTTTATTTCAAAACTCTGCAACTGATTTTGACAAGAACAGACCAGGCAGACAAACCCAAAATAACCAGGCAGGCAGAGGAGGCAGGGAACCCCAAAGCAGGCAGGCAGAGGCCTTTGTCTTGGACAATTTAACTGTTGAACTGGTCAAGAAGAGACCAGGCAGGCAGAGGAGGCTGGGAACCCCAGACAGGCAGGCAGAGGCAGCCAAACTCAAAATGTCTGAAAGGTTGCATTTTAGAAAAATGATTTTAAAAAATAAACTTGCTGTACTTCCTAAAACTTATCCATGTTGCATTTGAGGAACATGATTTTTTCTAAATGTTTGACCCCCATTCTGGAACGGTGAGATCTCATCACAATTCCACCCTCACTGAACACCCGCTCCACTGGTGATGAACTTGCTGGAACCAGAAACACACTCAGAGCAGCCACACAGAGTAATCTCAGGTCCTTCTTCTGCCTCTCCCAAGTACGCAACACATCAATCAAAATAAATCTTGACACACTGTTGGGGCTGCATTCCTGGTAGCCGTCCATAGTGGCCGAGCAGCGGCACACCTCGCTTCCATGCGCTCTTCGCCGGCAATCACGCTCCTCTCCACTCCTTCTGGCACAGCCCAGGGATGTTGAAGAGTCCTTGGTCTCGAGTCCCGAGTCGAGTCTCGAGTCCCATTAAAAATATTGGGACTCGAGTCCGAGGGGGGACTCAGTCCGACTCACGAGTCGAGTCCTCGAGTCCGAGTCCCCATCCCTGGAGCTTCCCAGCTTTTGATGTTTATATTGCATTTTTTTAGATTAGTCTTAAGAACATCTTTAAACCTCTTTTACTGACCACCGATATTCCGCTTTCCATCCTTGAGTTGGGAATAAAGTAACTCCTTTGGGAGATGGCAGTCAGACATTCGAACAACATGATCGGTCCATTGAAGTTGGTGTTGAAGGATCATTTTTTCAACGCTAGTAGTCTTTGCTTCTTCCAGTACACTGACATTTGTTCGCCTATCTACTCCTGCCTGCCTCTTTCATTATGTGCTGCTGCCTGCTCTCTGCCTGAGCAGACAAGAGAGGCAAAACCATCCCCATAATACTTGAGGCACCATAATACACATTAACAGGATTGGCATCATCTCATATTTAAGGCCTGACTTGTGGCACACTGGAAAAAAACAATTGGCCTACAATGGTTTTATAGGTCAGAGACATATGGAGCACCAAAATTGGGTTCAGCACAGGGCCTCTATGTCCTTTAATCTAGCTTTCTTTAATCATAGGTTTAAGTGCGCAAGGAGGTCTAATTTTAATAGATTTTCAGGCACAGAATTTTCAAGCACACTCTATTCCTTTTTGTCAGAGAATTTAGAGAAGCACAAATGATGCAAGTAGATCTAGGATCACAACTGACATAGCAACCCGAAAGCAAAATATCTGTGGTTATAAAAATAAAAACCTGTGTTAAAAATAAAAAAAGAAAAGAAAAACACTTTGATTTCCCCTACAATGATTTATTTTACTAAAGTTGACCTCTGTGCAATAAATAAAATATATATATATTTTTTAAAAATTGCACATCTTGTACAAAACTGAAAGAAGATCTGGCAGGCCTTTTCACTTATTTATGCATGTGGCATTTTGAGAGCATCTTTTTTTAAAAGTAGTAACTCAAACACATGAAAGGAAGCAGATGTCTGGCTGTCCAGATCAGACTTCCCCTGGCCCTGCACTTTGGGGCTGGGGAGAAGATTTGCACGTGGGGAAAGAGTGGGGAGTAAGGTAGCAGGACAGGTCACTGCCAGCTGAGCCAATGGGCTTGGCTGGGGAGGGGATACGGGGGGCTCATTTAAGCACCTGTATCCCTGCCCTCGGTCTCTTTCCAGTGGCACCTTGCAAGGTGACTGACATTTACCCAAGGCTTCCCTCGCTAATGTCTTGCGGCTTGGCAGGAGGGAGATTGGGACATCTTTGGGGTGTTACCTTTCTCACCTACATTGGCTGCCTTGAGGCACCAATGGGAGGCGACGATGGTAAGGCCCTCCAGCTCCACATGGAGTGCAACTAGACGGTGGCGGGCCATTCAGCCTCCGGTCCGGTTAGGATGCATTCGCCAATTATTGGTTTTTCCCCGGCCAATGGCCGGGCTAGGTTAGTACTGCCCTTCGCCCTTCGCAGATCTTCAATTCAATAAATGTGGTCCTGATTTGAAACCATTTATACCTGTGTCTCACCTATACACGCGCAAACAATACTCCTTAGGCATAGGAAGCTGCCTTATACCAAGGCAAACTATTTGTCCATCAAGCTCAGTATAGGCTGCATGGACTAGCAGTCTACTCCTGACATTCCAGGGTCTCAGGCTGATAGTCTTTCACACTGCTTGCTATTCATTCATTCATTCATTCATTCTGTGGGTCATCCTATAGCTGAGGTTCACAGGGTGACATACATAAATAGAACTGAACCTGGGAAATTAATACATGCAAAACATGTATAAACTATGGTCCCTTCTTAATCTGTGTTTGTCCAGCAGACACTACATGGGGCTGCCTTTGAAGACTTTTTAGATCCCGCAAGAGGTACAGAATGTGGCCAGCAGAATGCTAGCTGGTGCTTGACAATTCAAGAACATCACACAAACGTTGAACATTGGCACAGGTTGCCAATTCATTTCCAGTCTCAATTCAAAGTGTTGGTATTGACTTTTAGAGCCCTTAATGGCTGCCCTGGGATCAGGTTACCACAAGGACTGCTTTAGGCCATATGAATTTGCCCAGGCCTTAGGATCAGCTTCAGAAGCTCTGCTCTCTGGTCCATCAGTATTGGAATCATGATTGGCAGGTACCAGAGACATGGCCCTTTCTTAGTGGTGATGTCATAGTTAGGAAACACCTACCCAGTGAGATCCAACAAGCTTCCTCTCTTCCCACTTTGATGGATGCTTAAGACTTATATTTACACAGGCTTTTAGCTTTACTGCTGTTTTGTGCTGTCTCTGCTGATGCTGGGTTGTTGTTTTTTTAGTTTTTTTTAAAAGCAATTTCTCTTATAGATTGCCATTTAAAATATTTTGTTTTCTGTGTTTTTATAAATTGTTTTGTTTGCTGTTTTGAATGTATTCTTTTAATGTAGGAAAGGAGTTTATAAATACAAAAATAAAACTTATGCAATAATAAGTTTAGTTAGGATTTAAGCCAGGGGTGGAGAGGCTAGTGCCCTCAAGATCTTGCTGGACTACAACTCCCAGCATCTTTGATCATTGGCCATGCTGGCTGGTTGGGGCTGGTGAGAGATGTAGTCCAACAACATCTGGGGGCCACAGTCTCTCCACCCCTGTTTTAAGAGGCATTATTTGTTGCACAGGATGCCATGTCAGCAGTCTCTATATACCAGCCTTTCCCAACTGGTTGCCCTCCAGATGTGTTGGACTACAACTCCCATTTGACATGGTGGCTGGCGATGATGGGAGTTGAAGTCCAACACAGCTGGAGTGCAACAGCTTGGAGAAGACTGGTATATAGAGACCACTGATATACCTGTACAAACACCATTCTAAAAGTGTGCCAGGAAGGCAGCAGGTGAAGAGAAAATTGGTTTCTTTAAGGTCCCTAGAAGCCCTCCAACATAAACCCCAAATACAAGTACTAGCCCTTACACATAGCCCTAAAATATGAAATATGCTAAAATACTACCAACACTAGGCATCAATCTCCATCCTATAAAAGCATCTGACATTCCTGAAATATGCCCTGCATTTGATAATCAAGCCTTAGACATCAAAACCAGCATCATGAATGATGCCAAGAAGGCAATATGGGGAAGGACAAATGCCAGAACACTGATGCAAGCTCTCCCAGGAACCTACCCTTGTCAGAGGACAGATTGCTATGTGCCGAATCAGCTAAAAGCCCTGATCAGCAGTACTTGGTTTTGTTAGAGGACCAGTTTGAGAAGGGAATGTGTAGAAGGGTTTGTTTGTTTTTTCTTGCTCTGGATTGACCTTCAGTTACTGATCCCCAGACGAAAGCTTCTGAAGAGCAAGAGCAACTTTACGTATCCTGCATTACCACAATCTAGCCTCAGGGTTGTTGTGAATCATGGTTGCAGTTTGGTAAAAATCTGGCAAGCAAATGCCATCAGATCAGATGGAGCCTGTGAAAAGTCCTGATTACCACTGCAACTAAAGACTTTGGGAGCAGTTACTGATCCAGGAGCACCCAGATTCTGCTAGCAGGGGAATGTGAGCCCTGTCAAGTGTAGACCTTCTCCCCTCCACTCCCAGATGACAAGGCCCCCACACTATCATTATTAGGCAAGTATGAAGCCTCTATGCCTGTCGTAACATGTTGGATTCCAAGTTTCTCAAGAGTCTCTGAAATATTAGATTCAGCCAAGGAACCGTGATCATTTTGGTGTGTAACTCTGCTCTTGTTACTGATACAAAAGTAAATTCTAGGATAAATCTTACTTAAGGGAGGACAAGAATTTGGGGTTGAGACAACCATGAGTGATGTCAACTTAGTTTAGTGTCCCATAAACTGTCTAATCTTTCATGTAATAAAGTTTTTTTAAAATAGCCCAGCACTCTGAAGAGAAGTTCCAAGTAGGTACCGGCAGGCTGCAGCCACCATGCTAAAGGTAGGGTCCAGGAGCATTCTGGGAAAATTAAGATGGAGACCTCACTTGGCACTTCAGAGTGCTAGTCTGTACATGACTTCCTGTCCCTGCTGCTGCTTGCTGTGGCACTGCCGCCCTCCCAGCCACCCACAGTAAGCTTGTGGGGGGCAGGGCAGCATGGAGGGGGGCACCTTCCCTAGGTCCCCCTCAAACCTGATGCCAGCCCTTATGTGAAGACTCCATAACAGGCTGGAAGCAGAAACTTCCTAAAAGTGGTATTGGATAATATTGGCACCATCACACAACCCATTCACTGAAAACCAGGCTAGAAAAAAACAAGGAGGGTGATGGTCATCTCAGCTGGCCCACAAAGTGGATCAATAGAGTACCATATTGGTTTAGACTCTCATCTATAAGCTCTAAATGTAATTGCTTGTTTCTGAAGGCTGCTTCACAGATAACATAATTCTTACATGGAGATTTCTCCATGTAGAAAAAAATGTTATGTGTGAAATGGCCTTAAGGATCCTCACATATTATATATTTGGGAAGCAGCAGGAATCTGTGTTTTGCAGATACTTCTTTTTGACAGCTTACTCAATTCTCAGGAGTAAGGTTTAATTATAGTTTTCTCTCACTAACAGATTTATTAGCAGTCAGGAGAAACAATTTTAGCAGCCTTCTAATTTTCATACGTATCATGCAGTTCCTTAGAGCTGGTTGGTTTGGACATGCATGTACCTGACTTGATTACTTAACGCAGGGAGAGTGTGGGGATTTGGACCCTTTAACCACAGATGAAGCTGCCTTACTGAATCAAACCACTGGTCCAACAAGCCCAGTGTTGTCTACTGTGACTAGCAGCAATTCTTCAAACTCTGAGGCAAGGGGTCTTTTCCAGTCCTGTTACCTGCAATCCTTTGGAGAAACCATGGGTTGAAATGGCATCTTCAGTTAACCTTTCCTGCCTTTCCTTATTGTCTTCACTTCCTTCTACAACATTCTCCAGTGGAGAGAAGCTACATCAGTGGAAAATCACAAATATGTATAGCACTAAGGGCTAGTTCAGAAAGCTGGGTCCAAAAGTACCCCCAAACTGTAAAACTGGTTCTTTAAAGGGCTGCCTCCAGTATCAGAGGCACTATGCCTATGTATGCCAGTTGCTGGGAACACAAGCCGGAGGGTGCTGTTGCATACATGTCCTGCTTATGGGTTCCCCACGAACAGGCAGCTGGTTGGCCACCGTGTGAACAGAACACTAGACTAGATGGATCCTTGGTTTGGCCCAGCATTGCTGTTCTTATGTTTATAAGACACAGCATGTAGAGATTGAGCCCACTGTTCCTACAGAGCAGGATCTGGGAACAGATTCTGAGTCTGAGGAAGAGGAGATGGAGGGGAGGGAAACTGCAGCTGGTTTGCCAAGGTCAGTGGACTTAGAGATAAGCCAAACAGCCAGTGAGGATCAGTCAGTGTCAAATTCCGTGGGAAAGCAATCTGAACTCTCTGATTGGGAGGAGGGCGAATCAAGCATCACTAACCCCAGTGTCAGACATCAGCCAGGAGGACAGATGGGCTGAGAAGTGTCAGGCGCTCCAAGAGATTGGCCCTTAAGCATAAGGATACACCTTAGGGGTGTGGGTGTGTGCAGTATTTTGAGTCTGGAAGGGGGGGGAGATATATCTAGTTTGGAATTAACTTCTCATCAACAGGTCATTCTTCTTTAATGGCTAGTATTCTAGCTAAGCTTATTTCTTTTGTGATTGTTTTCTGCAATCCACTTCATTTGTACTTTTAAGCCATTTGCTAGGCTTGCATTTTCTAATAAAGTTTTTTAGGTTAGAAGCCATTGTTTGGATCTTTTTGGAAGGAGGAGGGGAAGCATGGCCTCAACAGAGCAACCCTGCCATCACCTCCATGGAAATAGGTCTTAAAATGGCTTTAAGTTCCATTAGTTTTGTCATGTGTTTTCCTCTGTCATCACTCTAGCTGTCTGCCCAAAGGCTTAATCACCCTAGTTCCTCAGAAAATCAAGAAGCCCAGATACTAGCCAGCTGGAGATGGTATTTTTTATCATGTCAAGCACCCAGGTCATTTTCTAAATCCAGAGGTCTGCCAGAGCTTTGACCAGATCACCTGTCCTAGCAGCAAGAAAATCCCTCAGAGCATTCAGGAATCCATATGGATCCATCCATCTCCAAGGGCAGACCATCCTGACAGGTCCACCACAACTGCAGAGGTTAAGAGGCTCAGTAGGAGTAAACACTATCAGGTAGTGACTTGCCCATGACAAGGGAGTTATCTTAAACTTCCCCACCCATAGATTGTCCTCAGCTTGCCCAGCAAACCCCAAGTCAAGAGTGTACCCAGCAGAATGGGTGGGAGCAGATATTAATTGAGACAGGACCATTGTTGTCATGAAATACTAAAGACCTTGGCATGGATGTTGAAATCCCCCAGAAAAACAATCTGACAGGGGACAATGACACACCTGGGACCACCTCCATCAGAGTTGGGGAAATGCTAGGGCAGCAGGGTGGATGATACACCAACAGAATCCATCTATGAAATCAGTCGCAAATGCTCAAAATTAGAAGAATGCTGGATAGGTCACCTTGACAGAGGGAAGGAATGATTATATAACACCGCAACTCTGCTTTCCCACCCACCAGATCTTTTGTCTGCTGTACCTGGAAACCTGGTGTGCACAGTTGGGACGGATTAACTCCATCCTCCTCTTCCAACCAAGTTTCCATGCCAGGTCAGCATGCTCATCCAGCATCAAATCCTGGATTAAAGAGGTTTTAACATTCACTGATGTGGCACTTAACAACAGCATTTTAAAACTAGGTGGTTTAAGATCATGAAAACCAGAAAACCTGTTGGCTGGAGACAGAACTAGAAGATGGAACAGCATATGCTGGCTCAGCTTGTCTGAGCGTGGAAAGCTAAGCAGGGTCAAGCCTGGTTATTACTTGGATGGGAGACCCCTCTAGTTTCCTGCATTGAGCAGGGGGTTGGACTCGATAGCCTTGTAGGCTCCTTCCAACTCTATGATCTATGAAAAGACACTCAAAATGAGTTATAATAGAGGATACTTCATTCAGCATGGAATATTGTTTATTCAGTGCATCTGTTAAGATTCTGATGACCTATGGGTCTAAGCAAATAAATAATTCAATTCTGTATCTGTGAGGACTTTACTCATTATGTCCCCCTCAGAACCCCCCTCCATTTCTTCCAGCCCACAATGTAGATTTGCAGGGCTAGCCCTACCATTAGGCAGAATGAGGCAGCAGCCTCAGGCAGTAAATATTGAGGAGCAGATAGAAGTAGAGAGGTACTGGAGGACAGAGCTGTATGTGCCACATGTCCTACATCCCTTAAATTAGCCTGCTGCCCTTAGGTGCTCTGGAGAACACTGTCTTGTCCCCAGTGCTGAGGAAAGATTCAACTGTCAGTCTGGTGACTGGTCAGCTTTTGTATAAGGAAAAGCAGGAGGCACCATCTTGTCCTTCTCCTCAGGCAGCAGAATGTCTTGGGCTGGCTGTAGGTGGGTGAGGATAGGGATGTGCAAGGAATCTGCTTGGGGGGGTCAACATCTGGCAGATTGGGCTGGCTTGACCCCCCTGGATTCTGGCCCGTCTACCCAGTGCTGGTACTGACTCACTCCGATGTGAGTTGAGCCAGCATGTGATCTTCCGCTTTTAAAGCAGGCCGTGATTTGTGGGTTTTTTTAAAGGCAGAGCAATTTGCGCAAAATATAGCCATAGTCTATGCAAAATATGGCTGCAATTTGCATAAGTAGGGCTGTAATTTGCACAAATTGTGCAAATTGCGGCTGTATTTTACACAAATTGCAGCCATATTTTGCACAAATTTCCCTTCCTTTAAAAAAACCAACCAACCACAAACCAAGGCCTGCTTTAAAAGCAGAATCCTTAAAAAAAACAAAAACCCAACAACCCTGACTTGGCCCACTTTTGGCTCTCGAGTTGGCAAGGTGCGCTGAACTCTGCCGGGCGCAAGTGGCTCGAGTTCTTCAGTATCACCCAGCCTTAGGTGAGGCATTAAGCTGAACTGGAAATAAGCGTGTATATCTGCTAACCCCATCCACCTAAAACTACAGCCAATGCAAATGCACCCAAAGTGGCATTAAAATAAATCAGCGGACGCTCCTACACAGATCTCAGAATGTGGAGACTGTTCTATGCTTTACATGCAGAAAACAGACTTAACCTGATTTCTGGTTGTTAGTCTTTTGGGCTATTTACTAGCACCAACTGAAATAACGTTAACTGGAAGTTCCTCAATTGCTTTCACTAAGGACAAAGGGTCAGCTCCGGCACTGGAGATACATTAAAGCTCGTGGTCAGAGAGAAAATCCATGAAAGGAGACTACCAAAGCCAGGGGGGTTGGGGTGGATGCTTAGCAAGGAAGCAAACTAGGTCATTTAACTCATGCATTTGGACTCCAAATGCTCTTGTTTAACAGCTCATTTCTTCATGGATGGTTAAGGCTAGAATTTTAGGCCCTATAAAACATGCTAGCATTACTTGAATGGGTGACGGATTTAAAAAAAAGAAATGCTGGAGATTCAGTATTAAGCATCAGCGTACACATTTAACAAGCACGATTAAACAGAAGTCAGAATCTTTTGCATAAACAAAATCTCTGCTTCTAAAGGCAAGATTAGATCAGTTCTCTAGTTTTTATTTTGTTGGCATCCTACATCATTCTCAATTTTGTTTTTGTTTTTTTTCATTTTTGCAAATGACATGATGTACAGCTGGCAAAAAGCAATGTAAAAAGCTTTTTCATACAGATTTTTCCTTTTTTAAAAAAACACACACAACCATCCACAGTTCTTGTCATCCTGCATTAAACATGAGTAACTCATTTAAAGACCTACCTTCAATTCATTCCTTGGGAAGAGATTAGTTTCGTACTGGATATAGGCAAGTGTGCAAGCAAGGAAAAGCAACAATTCCCCTGCTCCCCCAGACTGAATGGGGATGGAAGCTGGATGGAAAGTGCAGAATCTGAAAAAGCCAAAGAAGAGAGACTACATTTACATTTGCCTGAAAAGTAGAGAGATGATATCGCTGCCATTTCCCCTATGCTTTTTTCAAGGTGCAAATTCACATCACTTCTCAGTACATTGAGAACTGTACTTAGGGGTGTAGGGTTGAGTATGAGTGTTAGAAAAATAATAGAGCTTGGGTTTTTTAATGATTAGGAACATTCATATTGCTGTGCTGGAAGAACAAGCAAAAGCCCATCTGGTCTCACACCCTTTCTTTAAAGTGGCCAGCGAGATGCCTCTGGAATATCTCAAGAAACAGCCTTCTAGCTAAATTTGATCCTTCAACTCAAGAGTCATAATCACTTTGCTCAGGAGCAATATACCTCTGATTAAAACTTGCAGCAAAAGGATGCCTAATAGCTGTTGATTAATCTGTATTCTATTTTTTTAAAACTGTGGGTTGGATCCAGGCTAAGGCTGCAGTTAGGGAGGCCACTTATACAGGGATGGGTGAGAATTTTGTTTGGTTTGTTTTTTTAGTAAGAGTTTCCCCAAGTTGCAAATTTCTTCATAAATGGGACTGAAAGAACCTGATATGTTTTTTAAATCAAATGAGGGAGAAAACAAAACAGACAGATTTGTCTGCTCCTACTTAAGAATCTCTAAAAAGGGAAATGCATCACCAAAACAAAGGAGGGTCAGATTTGCATAAAATAAATGCAGAAATAATTACCATAATTCAAGCAATACCTCTCATCGTAGTGGGAAAGGCAGTGACCATGTGACCTGTGTGCCTATTCAGTCAGCTGTCCAGATGCTAAGTGTTGATGGGCAACTTCAAGGCTTCTGGGCTCTCCCTTCTTATGGTTCTTTACTTTTATCAGACTTGGACTGGACAGTACTTCAAATAGAGACACCTTCAAATAGAAGACTGTGTTGTGATATGTATCACATTACCAGCTGTGGCACACTGTTTACACATGGAAGGAACAGAATGGCGGGTAAACAGGTTTATTACAGTATGTCTTACTAGAATCTCATGTTTTCGCAGGAGTTACTAAAGTGTGAGAACTGTATGAGCTAGTCACATGGTTTGTATGTTCTGATGACGTGTTAACTTGCTTTCTGTCTGAAGCCATTTTAGAGAGAAGCTGAACTGTTTCCTTCTTCTTCTTCTTCTTCTTCTTCTTCTTCTTCTTCTTCTTCTTCTTCTTCTTCACTTTCTTGGTGATGCATGCTGGACTTGTTACTGCTACAATGTAACGTCTTTGCTGCAGTGGAGTGAGCTCAACAACTCCACTGAATGTAATGCTTGCTATGCATTTATACTCTGCACATGGACTGTAACTAGGAAATGTATACTCTGTAGAACTTTACTTGCTAAGTGAATAAACAGGTAGAAATAGACCTGTGGCGTTTACAGAGTGTTTCCTGATTCCATGGATTAATCTGCAACGGAGCAGCCAGGCTGGTTCACTGGCATACACGCTGCACGCTGCTGCGGGAGGAGGGAGTCAGATATCTGGAAGCTCTGTGTGTGGATTGTACAGGCGAGTGCAGGCACACAGACAAGGATTATAAATCTCCTAACCCGCACACACACACTCTGCTAAAGACAAGTTCCATCAGACTGCTCTCTTATAGCCCTTCAAAATAGAGGATTGTTCTCTAAAGTAGGACTCATGGCCACCTAGCTGCAATCCTATACCCATGTACCTAGAAGTAAGTCCCATTGAAGTCAATAGGAGTTATGTTAGTCATGAATAACTTGTCCCACTGACTTTAATGGGGCTAAAGCACGACTAACTTAATCTGGATCCAACCCTGTTTACTGAAGGCATCTATGATATAAGATGCTTCCACAAAGAGGGCTCCTAGTGTTGCCAATCAGAAGATATTGTGCAGCTATTCCTCCTTAACAGATGTTTGGCTGGAAAGCATAAGGCTAGAAGCAGTGGGAAAACACAGGAGGGTTACAAGTGGAAGACAACATCTGGTCCCCCCATAAAATTCTGTGAACAATTGTACAATAAAAGCCTCGTCTGGAAGCACCCATAGAATTGTGCAATTAATTCTATATGCTAATTATGTGTTTATTAAGTAGTAGTTCATTTTGTTTGTCCTTGTTTGTCTATTTACTCTCTCCTAAGCTTTTACAAACCTGTTACGATGTTCCCCTTAAGTTTTTATTTTTTCTAAATGAAAAAGAGAAAGATAAACCATGTGGAAGATGTTCCAGCTTGCTAGCCAATGTGGGTCATTCATTTGAGTTGCAGAAGTGGAAAATAAGCTGCCTATATTTTAGTCAGCTGCACAAGCTTCCTGATTGTTTATCACCCCCACATTAGTCTCCTTGTCTCTCTCCCCCACACCCCAAAACAAGTACAGATTATGACAAAAGATTCCTCATATTTAGGATATTTTAATATTTCTGCTGACACATGTAATTGCCAGAATAGAATTTAGAGGCAGTTTGTGTTGTTTTTTTCAAACGAAAATGCAAGCATCATTAAAATGTCAAACTTGACAGCAGGAAGGTCAGCACTTCTGTTTTGCAGCTGAGACCTATATAATCCAGATAATCAGAGCTATGCTACAAGTCCTTAGGGTAAAAACTGGCACTTGTCCCCCTTCTCTCCATGGAAACCTGGACTTGTTTAATATTTATCTCTAGAAAATCTAAAAAGCTCTGTAATTTACAAAGGTAATCTTGCTTTATTTCATGCATATCACTGAGTATACCTAGAGCCATGCTAATTATCAGCTAAGGCAACTCAGAAATCTTAAATATATTGCCGAGATTGGGGAAATGCTGCAAAGAAGAATACAACAAAGAGCAACACAAGTATAGTAGCCCATTCCTGTAGAACCGTTCATCTCTGTATATAAATCTCAAAGATTTATTATAGAAAGACTCGTTGCAAATTACCTATGCAGATTGCATTTGTGATGAACAAGATGACACTATTCTAAATTTTGCAGCTTGATTAAATCTTCCAGAAAACATAGTAATGAATGCAAAACTCTGAAACGAAAATAGATGTGGGCTTTTCTCCACTGGAATAACTATTTATTTTATTTGTCTGTTTCAAAGAGCAGGGGGTGAAATCACCAATGATGTGACTTATGCTTTTTTAGCATCCCATTTGGTATTGGCCAAGTTTGCACTGACTCAAACCAGCCATCTTATGATGGAGATGCATCACAATGTCCAATGTTTTACAGATGAGGATAGTAGTTACACTTGCTTATTTTGAGTGGTAAGCAAGCAAACCAGTTCCTGGGATGGTGCTTCATGTCATGCCAAAGACATTTTATAATATTAATATTAGAACATATATTTCCCTGCATACTAAAAGCACTCTCTTTTTAGCACCATAAATTGATAGATAGACAGACAGACAGACAGATGATAGATAGAGTCCAAATCTGTGTTCTGCCACTGAGCTACGGCTCCTCCCATGAGCTCAAGATTCAATTTATCTTTGCAAAAGGGTACTGTATCTATTGTCAGCTACACATCGAATTCATAGATGCAGTCTGGGCTGAAGTGAAAGGTAACTGGCTGCACATCAAGGGTCCTCTGAAAAGGGCCTGAATCTTCTGGTGCATCTATGAATTCCATGTGTAGCTGATACCTTCCAAAGATGGGATGGTTAATGCAGACCCATCATCAGCACCCATGGGCAGCTGTTGGGGCACCTTGGCACCTCCTACATCAGTGTCCCCTACTGTGAGTCCTGGGCCCCTGTGGTGGGTGGATACAGGTCAGCAGTCTAATTTCCCCATAATGTCTCAGAACAATGCTACCTTGTGCATATTAGTCGTCATCATCATCATCATCATCATCATCATCATCATCATCAGGCGATCACTCGTGACCGAGTAAGATTGTCTTCCAGGATTTTTTAAAAAAAAATTTACAAAAAGAAAAATTTTAAAAGGAGGAAATTCTAAATAAAATTGTGTAGACTCTAGCGATGGGTCCGTAAGTGACTGTGGAGGCCAATTCTAGATCCACACAGCTTCCCACAGTGAGGACACAAGTTACCAGATGGAAGATGGTCCTGTAAAGGATTCGTTTGACGCGCTTTTCGCTTAGCACGTTTCTCCCTTTCGCCTTGCACTCGGGCTTCTTCAAAGTCCATGGAACCTTTGTGAAAGGCCAACCTCCATTTAGATTGTTCATGGGCCAGAGCTTCCCAGTTTTCGATGTTTATATTGCGTTTTTTTAGATTAGCCTTATGAACATCTTTAAACCTCTTATACTGACAATAACAATACTGACGATATTCCGCTTTCCATCCTTGAGTTGGGAGTAAAGTAACTGCTTTGGGAGACGGCAGTCAGGCATTCGAACAACATGACCGCCGGTCCACTGAAGTTTGCATTGAAGGATCATTTTTTCAACGCTAGTAGTCTTTGCTTCTTCCAGTACACTGACATTTGTTCGCCTATCTTCCCAAGTAATTCGCAGGATTTTCCGGAGGCAACGTTGATGAAATCTTTCAAGGAGGTGGAAGTGACGTTTATAGATAGTCCATGTTTCGCAGGCATACAATAAAGTTGGTAATACAATGGTTTCATAAACTAGTGTTTTGGTCTTCTTACAAATATCCCGATCTTCGAACACTCTATGTTTCATTCGAGAAAACGCGGCACTTGCGGAGCTCAAACGATGCTGGATTTCAATGTCGATGTTAGCTGTAACAGAAAGATAGCTGCCAAGATAGAGAAAATGATCGACATTTTCCAGTATTGTCCCACCAAGCTGGATAGATGGCATCACCAAAGGGTTAGCTTGCACTTGCTGATGAAGCACTTTGGTTTTTTTTATGTTAAGTGAGAGACCAAGTTTTCCGTATGCTTCTGCAAAAGCATTTAGGATAGTTTGGAGATCATCCTCTGAATGTGCGGAGACCACATTATCATCAGCATACTGAAGTTCCACAACGGAGGTTGTAATTACCTTACTTTTTGCTTTCAGCCTGCTGAGATTAAAAAGCTTTCCATCTGTTCTATATATAATTCCCACACCAGTGGGAAGTTTCCCCTCGACAAGATGTAAAACCATGGCGATGAAAATAGCAAATAATGTTGGGGCGATAACACATCCCTGTTTAACACCTGATCCCACTTTAAATGGAGCACCATGAGAGCCGTTGTTGTCCAAAATCGTTGCCGTCATGTTGTCATGGAGAAGTCGCAAGATATTCACAAATTTATTGGGGCATCCAATTTTCATAAGGATAGTCCAGAGAGCAGTTCGGTCTACAGTATCAAAGGCCTTAGCCAGATCAATAAATGCCATATAAAGGGGTTGATTTTGCTCCCGGCATTTTTCTTGGAGCTGATGTGCAGTAAAAATCATGTCTACTGTCCCTCTAGAGGGGCGGAAACCATATTGAGTTTCAGGGAGGATCTCTTCTGAGATAGATAGAAGATGGTTTGCAAGAATCCTAGCAAATATTTTACCTGCGGTAGCTAAGAGGGAAATGCCCCGATAGTTTCCACAGTCTGTTCTATCACCCTTCTTAAAGAGGATGATAATTATGGCATCCCTGAAATCTTCTGGGATCTCTTCAGATTTTTTCGATGAGTTTATATGAAGATGTTGTACAAGTTCGAGCCCCCCTTCTTTAAAGATTTCAGCAGGAATCCCATCTGGTCCACTAGCTTTGTTATTCTTCATTTGATTAATGGCTTTTATAACTTCATCCAAAGTGGGGAGTATTGCAAGTTCCTCTCTAATTTGTTTTTGCGGGATTTGCGAAAAAATCTCATTATCCACCTTAGATTTACGATTTAAAAGATCATAATAATGCTCTTTCCAACGCAGTGCAATAGACTCTTTGTCTTTTAAGAGTTTGGTGCCATCTTTTGATTGTAAAGGGTTTGTACCATAGGTTTTTGGTCCATAAATGGCCCTTGTGGCCTTAAAAAAGCCCCGTGCATCATGAGATTCTGCAAGTTGTTGAATTTCTTCAGCTTTCTTTTTCCACCAAGCGTTCTTAAGTTCTCTTGTTCTCCTCTGGACCTCAGCCTTTGCACTGGCGTAGATTTTTTTCTTGGCAGCGCAGTTAATATCATTTTGCCATATTTGGAAGGCTTTCCTTTTTTGGTCAATTATATATTTAATCTCATTATCATTTTCATCAAACCAATCCTGATGTTTCTTAGTTTCATATCCAATAGTTTGTTCACAGGCTGCAGTAATGGAGGTTTTCAGCTTAGACCAATGGTCCTCAATGTTATCAGGAGGTTCCGTAGTAGATGTTCCTTAAGAAATTATTGAAGATGAGTTTGCTTAATAGGATCTTGAAGGGTGTGGATGTTCATTTTACGCCTTGGTTTCCTTCCTTGAAGCCTACGTTGGGGAGCAATGTTGATAACCATAGTGGACCGGATTAGTCGGTGGTCTGTCCAGCAGTCGTCGGCACTCACCATGGCGCTAGTAAGAAGTACATCGCGGCGATCTCTAACACGGACAATTACATAATCCAGAAGATGCCAGTGTTTTGACCGTGGGTGCTGCCATGATGTTTTAAACTTATTCTTTTGTCGAAAGAGCGTGTTTGTAATAGTGAGATTATGCTCTGCACATATAGACAAAAGTAAGATTCCATTCGGGTTGCTATTACCAACTCCATCTTTTCCAATAGTTTCTGGTCATAAATCAAAGTCACGCCCAACTCTTGTGTTAAAATCGCCCAGGAGGATAATTTTATCCTCCTTAGGTATCTCTGACAGGAGAGTGTCCAACTGGGTATAAAAACTTTCCTTGATGTCTTAATCAGCATCTAATGTTGGCGCATAAGCGCTCAAAATAGTTACCTGCTGGTTATTGGCGAGCTTTAATCGAAGAGTTATCAGGCGTTCGTTAATGCCAGTAGGAACTTCTGACAAAGAGTTCACTAGCTCATTTTTGATGGCAAAGCCTACTCCATGTATTCGTCGGTCCTGCTCAGGTAGTCCTTTCCAGAAGAAAGTATAACCTCCTTTTTCTTCCTTCAACTGTCTCTCTCCTGCCCTTCGAGTTTCTTGAAGTGCTGCTATGTCAATTTTAAACCGTCTCAACTCCCTTGCAATAATAGCAGTCCTACGCTCAGGGCATTCACTATCTTTGTTATCCAGCAATGTCCGTATATTCCATGTTCCAAAATTCAAACGTCTTTTTCGACCGCTAAAATGGTGACCCCACTGGACGTGGTAATCCAGTCAGGGGAGAAGAGGTAGACTATGTTTAGGGCACCTTTTCTAGCCCCCTCCCCATACGGGGTGAGCAGAGTGGATCCTAAATAGGGCTGCTCAGTCATGGATACAGCTGCCGAGCTGCTCTACTACCTCATTCCTTGAACAGAGCGACTGAATCTGCATCCACCGCCCATGTGCTGGACCATGACTAGGGGCTTCCGGATTCACAGTCCTGCCCCCGTCGCCATTCACCAGTCGCCATGGGACTTGTTTGTTTGTTTGTTTGTGTTGGGTTGGGTTGGAAGACGCCTGTGCGTGAAACTGTTTTATGTGGGGCGATTGGTGCACAACGAATCACCACACAAACTTGACAGAGTACGGTAATGATCCAATGGCACAGTTACCATGACAATTGGAAAACCATTCTCTGCTGCAGCCTTCATCCGCCTTCACAGCCGTTGTAATTTAGGTTTAATTATCTTCCGCATGTTCTGCTGTTGAGGACTTTATGTATTAGTAGAAGTGGCTTGGAGCCCCTGCCAAAGGAAGTGAGGTGGGTGGCTACTAAGAAGAGGGCCTTTTCTGTTGTGGCACCCTGGTTGAGGAATGAGCTTCCCAGAGTGGCTCACCTAGTGTCAGGATCTGCTCAGCTGGAGTCCTGCAGCTCCATCTGGTGGCAGCCTTGGGAACAAAAGGCCAGTCTGCAGTACTTCCTCGCAGGGTTCAATCCTAGATTGATAGGCATTCCCAGGTGCATTAATACACAACAGCTGGGAGCGGTGGGAAGCCCTATATAATGGCTTCCTCTTCTCTCAAGCCTTGGCCACAGCAACATGAGCTTATGTGTTGTCTGGAGCCAGTTCCTGTCTCCAGCAACCAATCCCAATCCTCACCTTGCCTGGTGTTTGACCTGGTCTGCTCTTGACCAATGCTTCTAGCCTCTGGCCCTTCCCTGCCTGGTACATGCCTGGCTTTGGACTTTGCCTCCTTCCTCTGGCCCTTGCCTGAAATTATTTGCTTCTTGGATTTAACTCCTGCCTCTAGCCCTTGCCTGAACCCTGTTTGCTTACTAGATTTGCTTCCTGCCTCTGGCCCCCACCTCGCTTGATACATGCTTCAACCTCTGCCTGTCTTCTGGACTCTGCTCACCTGATTGTGCTGCACTGTGTGTGTGTGTGTGTGTGTGTGTGTGTGTGTGTGCGCATGCTACTTTCCCCCACAGTCTCCTCCCAGGGAGACCTTGGGGGAAAGCTGCTACTTTCCCCTCTGCTGGGTGGGATGGACCCACTGTGCTCGCCTTCCTTGAGAGGAAGGCAAGCACAGTGGGCCCTTCAGCAGGTGGGGAAGCCAGCCAGAAGCCCGCTCCTCTCTCCCATCGCAGCATTCCCACCTGCCGTTTTGGAGGGAATGGACTGTGGTGGTGGCAGTGAGCCAGGCTCCCGGCTGTGCTTGCTCGAGAGCAAGCAAAGCCGGGCGCCTGGATCCCCTGCCACCGGCACAGTCTTTTGGGGCTTCCCTGGCGCTTGAGCTCTTAGCTGGCTGTCGTCAGGAAGAGCCCTTTGGCCAGAGTAGCAGCCCTTGTTTGCCCTTTTGGGTTGTGATAGGGTTAGTGTGTCATCCGGGTTCAGATGACATGCTAAACCTACTAGGGTTACCGTAACCCTATCACAAGCCAAAAAGAGGCTCTCCTTAACCACACTAACTAACCCTTCCTGGGTTCGCATGACACTTTAAACCTCAGTAGGTTTACTTGGACGGTAAACCTACTGACATTTAAGGTGTCGTGTGAACCCAGTCATTGCAAAAATCCAGACAGGATGTTACCAGACCGTTAATAACTTTTGCAAGGCTATCTCTGTCCAGGTAGAGTCATAGTTGGTATTGCAGGCTGAGCTGATTAAAGGCACTCGGAGCCATCAGGATGACTGTGCCTGTAGTGATAATTATGGATCCAAAAGAACCCCCAATCTACACACCTGATCCTTTAGGGGGAGAACAAACTCTCTCCCCACCACCCTGAATAAGGTAAACACCACTTAACTGGACTGATGAACCACCCACCATGAGTATCTCTCTGTCTTATCTTGATTGAGCTTCATAAAAATGAAATGCATTTTTCACATGAACTGTGGGCAAATGTGTCTGATTAAAATTTGGTAGGGCCACCAGGGGCAGATAAAATTGCTCTAGAGGCTAGATTTGGCCCTGCCAGTTGGCTATTCCTGATGTAGCTGATTTCCTACTGCAAGTATTGGTAATTAATTGCCAGATGCTTACATAGTGCACTGTTCCATTTCATAAAGTCTGACAGTATTTCTGCTACTGTGATTACCAAACAATTTTTTTTTTTTGGTAAAGAAAGCAAACTTGAAACATTAGGTGGTATTTCTCTGCATTGTTAGATTATTTTGGGCACAAGACAGTAACTTATACCATTGACGGGAAAGCCAAACACAATATAGTAAGTAAATAAACAGTTTTAAAAGATAGCAAAACCATTTTTCTCATAGAATTTCTTGTGTTGAAGAACAGCTGTTTTGTTTCAATTATTTATGATCACAACTCAGCATGTAGTACAGCACTAAAAATGTTATTGTTTGGTTTTGTAAAAGCAACCATGCCCTAGAGACAAGACATCTCTCTGACCCATTTGCTGTTAAATTTTGATGAAAATGAGATGCAAACTTTTAAAATAAGTACCGTACTACAGGGTATTTGTCTACTTGAGTGAGAATTAGTTTTCAGAGATAAAAAAAAGGGACACACACACAGAAAAACAGAAAACTGAGTGAAGCATTGCATCACATTCGATTTTTAAAAGTTTCCACTTGCATGTAAGACTTACTCTCTATGTAACATCAAAGTATATACACATAAGTACAAAAGTAAACATGCTACAGTTATTCTAGGGCAAGAATTAAGCTACAAAGAATTCAACCTGAATGAAAAAGGATGCAGACAAAGGTTCCATCCTGTCCCTTTAATTCAGTTACATGATTTCTTCAGGTACGTGTGTGCACTGAGAATACTGTGATTCTCTGGACTGAAGAAATAGTCGATGTGTACCTTCTCTCTCTTGCATTATTGTGTGAGGCCTATTGGATTCAATGACACTGGAATAAGTATTCTGTAGGATACAAGCTTTAACAGATTAATTGGTATGATTAAAATTGACTAAAGCTTTAATTGCTAATTTAAAACACATACCAGTTATTCAGGAAGTAGCTTTGTGGAATGGCCTCTTTTTGTGCTCCTAAAAGCATCTTTGCTTAGGAACATGAAGCCCAGATAAAGTAAATGGGGCAGGTTCGCACGACACTTTAAGCCCAGGATGAATATGTAGCTACCCTGAGCTTAAAGTTAGTTTGGGGCCTGCGCTGTGCCCGTCTAATGATTGGGCACAGTGGGGGTCCTGAGGCACCTCCTCGCTCATCTTCCCCCCTCAGTCCTCCCACTGGTATCTGTGGGAGGACACAATTCAGTTCCCTTGGGTATGTCTGCTTTAGTATGTTTAGTGTGTCTAGAATGTTGAACTGAGTGGGTGTGGTTTGTGATGTCTTGGAAAGGGTGGGGGGAGGAGTATATAAGGAGTGTTTGAGGGATGTCAGGGTTAGTTGAGTTAGTGTGTGTATTGGGAGTAGTGGAGTTGAGTGTGTGGAGTTGAGTTAGTGTGTTATGGGAGAGTGCTGGGAGTTGGGGAGTTAGGTTAGTTAGGTTATGCACATCTTGTCAGGAGTTCTGAGAGAAGTGCTTGTCTGAGGAGTGAAAGTATTTAGAATTATAGGGACTTAGGTTAATTACAAAGTGTTTGGTGTAGGCAGGCTTAAAGTTATGTTCTGGAACTAAGATTTTGAGAATTAAAATAAACTTATTTTTATTTTGTTTGCTACCCAAATCCTACGTGTCAGCTTGGTGTTATTAACCTGCATTACTTTTAAATCTACACACACACCTTTGTACCCACAGCATCATAGATTTAAGCTAGATCCTTAATAACCAGTATTAATCTTTTCCCTCATTAGTAGGGGAAAGGTTTCATTTGACCCTCCCCTCAGGTTTTTAAGTGTCGATGCTTAGCCTGAGAAGGGTTTATGCACCTGGTCCTAAAGTGTAAAGGGCCGTGTCATCGCAGTATCCCAGGGGACACTGAAAGAGCACTGTGGGGAGTGGAGCGGGGGTGACAGCTGCCCAAAGTACTCAAGCGGCACGTTGGGGCAGCCTCCTTGAGAGGCAGCCCAGCACAAGGCGGCTTGTCCCCTCCCATTGCTCGGTGTTGAACAAGGGGAGGGGGGCTGCTCAGTGGCCGGCATACTGAGCAAAGAGGGTGAGTTTTCCTGGGACTCCCCCGGAGGCGGCCCAGGAGAGCATGCCCCCTCCTCTCTGCCGCCGCGATCGCACCAGCAGGCGGGGGCGTGCATGGCGGACACTGGCGGCAGGCAGGGACAGCAGGGAAGAGGACATCGGTCCAGCAAGCTGGCTGAAGTGATCTCCTCTTCCCCACTGGCCTGCTGTGATCGGGTTTCCTCCCAGGAGCCTGATGGCAGTGTGCCCCCTCACAGCCCAGAGCCTTTTGACCAGAGTGACAAGATTTTCTGCCGCTCTGGCGAAGTGGCTCTGTTGCCAAAATGGCTTGACTGTGGCTTAGCATGTTGTCTGGGTTTGGACGACAAACTAAGCCATGGAGGGTTAAGCAAACCCTGGAACAAGCCATGGCTTCATGGGGTGGCTCCATAGCCACCCTGCTATGGAAGTGCCAGGTTCGAACAACACACTAAGCCACCATGGCTTCAAAGCCATGGTGGATTAGCGTGTTGTGCAAACCCAGTCTCTGTGTCATCCAGCCACATCAGTGGTCATTGAAAGGATGTTCAGCACAGCTTATATCATGAACAAGGTGCAAACATCATTTAACTTTACTGTATATATATCCATGGTGTCAAGCACTCTGCACTGCTCTGAGCGGTGAGAAGTCCAGGGATAGCTCTACAGAGCTTAGTTAATTTAGTTTTCTATTGATAAGAAAGCACTGGAGAGTTATGGTTGTGTCTGTGTGTATGGCTGCTTTTGTTTGCTCTTGAACCATGGGAGTGACCATCTTTTTTTGAAGAATGTTCCCAAGAATTATGTAACATTGTCCCCATAGGGCATTTGGCCCACATTTTCAAAGAGAATAGCAGCAGCTTAGTTTTTTCTAAAGTGAAAGAAAGAAAGAAAATACCCAGTCACCTCATTAAAATGTAAGTCTATGCCTCACCCCAAAATTTATTTATTTATTTATTATATTTATCAATCGCCCATCTGGCCGGTCACCCGGCCACCCTGGGCGATGTACAATTAAAATACAATAAAACACAATAAAATATAATAATTAAAACAATATAAAAAAAATTCTCATTAAAAACCTAACCCACCCCATATTCCCGCCTGAACAGCCATGTTTTTAATGCACGGCGGAAGCTCATCACGGAGGGGGCATGGCGAAGGTCACTAGGGAGGGAGTTCCATAATGTGGGGGCCGCCACAGAGAAGGCCCTCTTCCTAGTCCCCACCAGCCTGGCTGCTCTGGCTGATGGGATAAGGAGAAGGCCGTCCGTGGCAGACCTTGTTGAGCGGCCTACTTGATGTTGCTGGAGGCGCTCCTTGAGATAAACTGGGCCGGAGCCGTGTAGGGTTTTAAAGGTCAAAACCAACACCTTGAATTCGGCTCGGCAAGCAACTGGTAGCCAGTGCAACTCATTAAGCACTGGCGTGATGTGATCACGCCGGCGGCTGCCCTTAATCAGGCGAGCCGCCGCGTTCTGTACCAGCTGCAATTTCTCTCTCTCCGAAGATTCATACCATCTTCAGAGATGGTTCCCCACTCCAAATTGCTGAAAAAACTTACGTAAGCTGAATACTTCTGCCCAGCATGCTTTCCAGTTATTTGCTCCTATTTAAGGTATATCAAATGATCATCTGCAAGCAATCAGCTCAACAAAGGATGGACACAAGCAGCTTAAACAATGTATTGGCTGGTCCCCAACATTTTCTCTTGTGATACACACACTGTCATACTCTTATGTTTTGGACTACGATTCCCATAAGATCCATGCAGCATGGCCAATGGTTTTATCGGGGTTGTAGTCCAAAATTATCTGGAGGGCACCAGGTTGCTTACTCCTGCTCTGCATGGACACAGGGCAGGGATCGTAACTCCTTACAAAATATACAAGGGGGGAATTTACAGCAGCAAAATACATTAGCCCAGTGTTTACAGCCCAGTGTTGGACTGGGACCCAGGAGATCCAGGTTCTAGTCCCCGCTCGGCCATGAAACTCACTGGGTGACTTTGGGCCAGTCACTGACTCTCAGCCTAACCTACCTCACAGGGTTGTTGTGAGGATAACATGGAGAGGAGGAGGACTATGTAAGCCGCCTTGGGTTCCTTGCAGGAAAAAAGGTGGGGTATAAATGTAATAAATAAAAATTAGAAAATAATACAATGAAAGTATACAAAAAACATTTTTCCCCCTGTAATAAAATATTAAGGCAAAATATATAAGACGGAGATATTACAACTCCTATCAGGCCCAGCCAGCATGGCCAGTGGTAAAGAATTATGAGAATTGTAGTTCAAACATCTGGAGGGCACTGGGTTACCTACCCTTGTATTACAGGGTACAACCTGGTATCCACAGTATATCTGCCACTCAGTAATATGTGAAGCAGCCCTCATGCAGAAGGAAAGCTGACTTGTGAAATGGCCATACTGTTTGCAAAATTTTAGCCATTTTAGGCCAACTACTGAATTTTAGCAAGAGATGAAAATAATGCATTACCATTAGTAATAATATCCTGTGAGCAACTTTTACCATCTATAAAATGGAAACCAAAATACAGCTGAAGACTATTGAACAACTGGAGATTATTTATCTTTCCTTTGTTCTACAATAAAAGGTAGAGTAACCCTTTCAAGTAAACCTGCAAATTCATGCACAGTTGTTTTCTAGGTTAGTAGGTCTGGAGTTCATCATTCTACATTTCTGTCATCTTCTGGGAAGCAAACAGTTGTTGGATATGTAATTGATCCCTCTATGGTTAGGAGGCATAAACCTCTTAGGGAGCATTTAAGACCTGGAAGTCTCAGAAACAGTGACACTGCTTAAAATAGAATTGTCACCTCTATCCAGCCAGTGCAACTCTTTAAGGATTATTTTTCTCTAAGTGTGAGATGTTTTTCTTGGAAGAGACACTACACTCACTGATGAGAAAGTTGTTTAAAAAAAACCAATTAAGGATCTCTCTCTCTCTCTCTCTCTCTCTCTCTCTCAGAAATGTCTGTTTCAGGTAGGGTTGTTGCCAAATTCCAGGAGGGAGAAAAAGGAATACTTGAACAGATTTGGGAATCCAGCCAGCCAGAATTCAGTATGGAACTTGAAGGGGAGGGCACATTCATCAGATACCACAGAAGGTTCCATATGGATCCAAAGTGGATTTACAATAATGCTAGACTGAACTAGGCCTGCCCAGAGGTCTCTAGGTCCTATGGGTCCTAATGTGTGTTGATATCATCCACATACAAAGGGCCTTGAGGCCTACATAGCATGGTCTGGGCTCCCCATTCACTGTGATGTCTGCAGTCTACACGAGGAACAGAGGTCTGACATCACTGATGCACACTGCACCGGTGGGCAACTTGTGGCCCTCCAGAAGTTTCGGCCTACAGCTCCTATGAGCCCTAGTCAGCATAGCCTATGGTGGGAGATCATGGGAGTTGTAGGCTTAAACATCTGGAGGTTGACAAGTTACCCAGCCCTGGGAAAGGAGTTTTCCTGTTTCTCTGGTAGAGTTCATAAGATATGTGTAAAAAGGGGGGGGGGTTATATAACTGTTGGGTATGCATAGCTGTTACCCAACTGTAATACGACTTCAAACTGCAACTATAATTGTAGCAACACAGTTAAAATATTTATTTTCATTATTACAAAAAAATTAAATAAAGATAATAATAGCCTACCAAAGATTAAGGGATGCACACATCCTTTTCAAAGCCAAGTATAATGCCACTGGGTACAATTTTCAAAGAAAGTAATAGGTTGTCATAATCTCTACCACTTTGGAACAATATTAGCAATTTAGTAAATCCAGGCAACGGAAGCTAGGGGCAATGATGGCTCCACGCATCCCTCAACACTGTAGAAACCTGTCAGAGGAATTATTCAGAAGGAACCTCTAGCTTCCGACGCCACCTATTTAATAGGTATAGTAACCATTTTCTCACTTTGTATATAACTTCTGTAGTTGTGCCTAACAACTGAGCAGTAGCTGGCAGCTAGGTAATCAGGTAATACAATTAACCCATACCCTCACATGCTGTAGCTTGACTTATTTGCATTGCAAACCAAAATGATGGCAAGAGTCTTCATTTTTAAAAGAAGCTTGCATAGGTGCAGTTATTCTTGGGTCCCCTCAAATCCTGGGGAAGCTTCTGAAATTTCACACTAACAGATGATTGGAGGTAGTAAAATGTAACCTTAGATTCTTTGGTTGCTTGGTTTCTATGCTATTCTTATGGGAAAAGCACATCCCAGTATTTGCTAGTGTATAGTCTCCACCCATATCACTGAAGAATAATTTATATATAATTAAATGTAAATTAATTATATATACTAATTAAATGTAAAGCTAAAAGAAAAAGAAAAAAGAATGGGGAAATTGAGGCAGTCATCCATAAAAAAAAATATCAGTAGAAGAATCAGTGAAAGCATTAGAATGCTAGGAGAGCCCAGTAGGGTTGAATACAGACGTAGGGAGCAATCCTATACATGTTTAGACAGAAAAAGTCCTACCATGCTGGTTTGGAAATGTTGGGAGTTATCGAAGTTTTTTCTGTCTAAACATGCATAGGATTGTGCCCTTAGTTATACTCAGAGTAGACCCCCTGAAGATAATAGGTCTTAAGTTAGTCATGACTAAGTCTGGATCCAGCCCTATATTGTTACATCTTTTTGAAAATCCTTTGACAGCAACTCTGCCCAGTTCAGCAAAGCTGTGCTGTTGTTCTTCTGGAAGGAATAGGTGCAGTTCTGTTCTTTGGTGCTGGACTTGCATGGAAAAGGTCAGGATATGGATTCCATCTTTTCCTTATGCAGACAAAATGTGAAGCTGCATACACTGAATTGTATTCTTAAGTACCTAAGGCAGTAACTTTGTGAAACCAATAGTTAACAGCTCCAATGAATTTTGTAAACAATATTAAAGGTGTTGTTGCCATGCTCCAAAGCTGGTCACCTTTACAGCAGTTGAAAAGGAAACTGACTTAAGCTGGATCCAGACAATAGTAAATGAAGGACAGTGAGCAGGCCCTGTGACATGGATGTAGGATGGGTTGGAACATGCATCACTTTCAATGTTTGGAGCCCCAGGTTGCAGCAGTACCGTAGGAGCCACCTTTTAGTAACTTTATCTACCAGGGCAGCCCTACCATTAGGCAGAGTGAAGCAACCATTTCAGGTGGCAGATGCTGAGGGGCGGTGAAGTGTTGGAGGACAGAGCTGTGCGTGCCCCTTTGCCTGCCCGGCTACTCCTACGCTAGCCTGCTTCCATCCAGTGTAGTGAGGAGGGCACTCTCCCATCGTCTGTGGCTCAGCTCTCAATCTGGTTGGCTTCTGTATGTGGAATTTGGGTGAGAGGGCATCTTGCCTTTGCCTAAGGAAGCAAAATGACTTGGGCTGCTCCTGCTGTCTACTGATATGCTGCAATACTTTTAGCAAAAACACATTTATTTATTTATTTATTTATTTGAAAAATTAGCCCGCCATTCCTAAAAATCGTTCATGGTGGCCAACAAAATAGAATTTAAAAATCCAAGAAAATTCTGTTACGATTTTTAAATTATTTTTTTTTAATGAAGACAGCAATAAAAAAGGCAAGATTTTCAAAAATCCATAAAAAGAATGGGAAAAATAACACCAGCAGCATAATTAACAACAGTTTAAAACAGGCCTGAGAAATGACTTTTAAAAAGAAAGGTCTTCAACTATATGGTGGAAACCTATTATAGAAGGCGCAAGATGAGCTTCCTGCAGTAGGGAATTCCAAAGCCTAGGTGCAAGTAGTGAGAAGGCCCTCCCCCTGGTCCTGACAAAATGAATAGTTGGTTCTGTTAGAAAAAACCAACCAGGAGGGCCTCTGCTGTATAATAATCTTCAGTATTCCATTGTGTAGTGCAGAGCAGGGCAGGGCATAATATAGATCTGGATCTACTGGTAGATCTTGGGGATTTGCAGTAGATCAGTAAGCATTTCTGACACCTAATTGTTTCACAATAGCAGCAACAAAAGGGAGCAGTTTGCAGCCCATTAAAAACCATTTAAAACAATGGGCTGCTGGGGATGCATGGTCATGCTGCCTACAGCACGCCCGCCTCTTCCGCTTTAGCACACAACCCATGATCGCCTCCTTTGTAGGTTGTGCAGCGCTGTCACACTGCACAATCTGCAAAGGGGCCAACTGTGGGTTATGTGGTAAAGTGGAAGAGGTGGGTGCACTGTGCATCCCCAACAACACATTGACTGGGTTCATACAACACAATAAGTCATGGTGGCTTATAAGCCATGTTTGTTTCAGAGTGGCTTGTCGTGTTGCCTGAAACCAGCAGCATGGATTGTTAACCACGCATATGGATCTCCTGCCTCTTACCCTTCTTAGAACCTTGCAGGTTCATATAGCATTCATGTTAGCCAGATTCAACATCTTACCTTTAGCAATACTCCAGGAAAGGTTCTTGGGTATCCCTTACCAGCAGAGACATTGTCCGTTGGGGCCCCTGAATCTTCGACCCACATCTTTACTGCAAATTTTATGTAGAGCCGAGGGATGAGATAATTCTTCCCCTTTTGAGGAAGTATCAAGGCTTTCCTGACATGTGGCTGGTTATTTACTGTTTATGTGACCAGAATCCAACTGTTACCACCCAAGTTGCTAAATTCCTTTTAGCTGTAATGCAAAGGAGGGTCCTTTTACTGGGAAATTATTGAGAGCTGTCCTATCTCTATTGTTATGTATACTCTGTGAGTTTGTGTAAATGTTGTGGCTGATTTGTATTATTTGGGTCATAAGGCCACAATAAATCTATTGATTGATTGAACCACGCACAAGCCACTCTGGCAGGGTTCAGAAAACACGACAAGCCACTCTGAAACAAACATGGCTTATTGTGTTGTGTGAACCCAATCATTGTTATTTAAACTGATGGGCTGTCATTACGTGTGAACCAGGTCCATGAGTCCCTGCCCACCATGCCCTGAATTATACTGCTGAAATTAAGAAAGCTTAGGCAACTAGGAATTTATTTTTGTGTGTAAGAAGGACTATGAGCTCCATTCAGTTGTGGGCTCAGAATTCTGTAATTCAAATTGTATGTCGTTTGTAGCAAGTGCCGGTTGGTGGATCTCTGGAAAAGTCTGCCCACCTGTGGTATAGAGATTAGGGCTGGATCAGGAGGGAAAGTATTACTCATGTGTTGCTTTTTTGGTATTTAAAATTTTCTACCCATATGCCTTAAATCTGAACTTAACACAGGTGTTTGCTATTTAGATAATTAGTGAAAGACTTGTTAAGTCAGGAACAAAATCTGTAAACCAAAGCACCATCATTTATATAGTATAAACACCTGGGTTATTTTAAACTACAAGAAGGCCAGCAGGACACATGGACAAATTCCATACAAGTATTCTATGAAAAGCATGCATGGGCTTTACAAACTATGTCAATGCCATCCTGCTATACTGTATTGATATAACCATTTATATACACTTCTCTATGATTTTCCAATGGCACACAAAAAAAGTTAAGGCATTTTCTATTCATCATGCCTGAGCTGGTATACATTAAAAGCAGTGGCAAATAAAACGAACCCATAATTTGACAAGATGTTTTTCTATCTTTAAAATTAGTACAGAAGCTAAGACATTATATATAGCAATTAGCTGACAAAGTATGTCTGCAGCATTTAAATACCAGGTGTGTTAAATTTAATGGCCTTGAGGCCAAACTTCACATTTTAAAATACTGTTTTTAACAAAGATAATGCTTAAAGGAATTGAACTACCATTATTTCATTATGTGACAAAGCCATTAATTAGCCCATCCATTAAACCCTCAATTTAGCTTATGAAAGATTGATAAAGGAACCAGAGTTTTCAGTGTTTAATTCACAATAGATGGATTTATTTAGTCAATCTCTTGGGAGGTCCATCATTGGACATTCATACTGTATTTGGTTTTGTGTACCTGTACTGTATGCCTGCGAAACATGGACTAACTATAAACGTCACCTCCAACTCGTTGAAAGATTTCATCAACGTTGCCTCCGAAAAATCCTGCAAATTACTTGGGAAGATAGGCGAACAAATGTCAGTGTACTGGAAAGCAAAGACTATTAAAGATAAATAAATATTAATAATAATAATAATAATAATAATAATAATAATAAGCATTGAAAAAATGATCCTTCAACGCCAACTTCAGTGGACCGGTCATGTTGTTCGAATGCCTGACTACCGTCTCCCAAAGCAGTTACTTTATTCCCAACTCAAGGATGGAAAGCGGAATATCGGTGGTCAATATAAGAGGTTTAAAGATGTTCTTAAGGCTAATCTAAAAAAATGCAATATAAACATCAAAAACTGGGAAGCTCTGGCCCATGAACGATCTAACTGGAGGTTGGCCTTTCACAAAGGTTCCATGGACTTTGAAGAAGCTGGAGTGCAAGGTGAAAGGGAGAAACGTGCTAAGTGAAAAGCACGTCAAATGAATCCTTTACAAGACCATCTTCCATCTGGTAACCTGTGTCCTCACTGGCGGAAGCTGTGTGGATCTAGAAGTGGCCTCCACAGTCACTTATGGACCCATCGCTAGAGTCTACACAATTTTCTTTAGAATTCTCCTCCTTTTAAAATCTCCTTTTTGTAAATTTTCTTTTTTATCCTGGAAGACAATCTTACTCGGTCACGAGTGATCGCCTGACTGACTGACTTAAAGGACCATCTCATCCCATATGAACCTGACCCATTTATTAAACTCTACTGCGGAGGGTCTTTTCAGGTGGTGTCATTAGAAAGAGCCATTTCTGCAGTTCTGCCTAGACTGTAGAACTCCTTTCCTACAGAAGAGATTTGTTTTGGCAAGCTTTTGGTCTGCCAAGCTGAATTTATTCAAGCTGAATTCATTGGATCTGCTTTTGTGTTGTTGATCTACTTTCCTCCTATGTTTTAAGTTCTTATTTCACTCTTATTGTAGACATTGGATGTTGCCTTGGGCATTTGAAAAAATGCAAAAGCAGGACAAAATATTAAAAATAATAATAAATAAATAAATAAATAAATAACCAAAGTAATTTAAATTACTCTCCTGCTGTCTCACTCTCAAATCTGCTGGCAAGTCTGGCAAGATATGAGCAAAGTCTCAAAGATCTCTAACCTAATGAGCTTGACGAGTTAAGGTGAGAATCTCCAAGGTATTTTCTTTGGGAATGGATGTGGTCAAGGAGAATGTCATGCGCCCCCCCCCCCCGCCTGAAGAATCCTCTTCAGAGCACTATCTGGAGCCTCCTGAGCAGGATATCCATGGGAAACATGCTCCTTTAGGGGACCCATGGGAGAGAAGGCTCCAGATCTTCCCCTCAAAAGGTGGAAAGTTCTGCTTCTGAGTCTGAGGGCAATGCTGTGGCCAAATGAAGGAGTGCCCGCTTGCAGAAAATGACTCTTCAAGAGTAAAGGTCTCCTTGAGCAAGGCCCTCCTCATGACTAGAACTTTTGCCAGAGGGCCTTTAGTGAACTGCAGCAGAGCCCTGTTTAGGGCTCTGGGAGCATGGGCTACATAAGCCTTCAGTTCCAGTCTAACCACGATTGGAACAATGTCTTGAGTATCAGCTCTGAGTACCTAGCTTTCCTGACCTTGCTTCTTGTTTGGACTGATCTCCCATGCTGCTGATCCCTGGACTCCTGGAAAGATGCTTCTCCTTGAACTATGCTTGTTTTGGACTGCTCAGCTGTGCTTGACCTTGACTTCACCTCAGACCCTGCTCCTGGATCACTCTCTGCTTGACCGGTAACCCTGCATTTCTGACCTCTGCCTGCCTTTGACTTGGCTCAATGGATTTGCCCCTAGTTTGCCCCAGGCCTGAGCCTGACCCAGCCATAGCAGGACAAAGAACCTGATCCCTGCAGTCCATAAGCCAATGGATATTCAGTCCATACTGTTCTGGTGTCTGTCTCTATATCAGCTTTCCCCAACCTGGTGCCCTCTGGGTGTTTTTGAATATAACACCCAGGATTCCTGACTATTAGGCCATGATGGTCGAGGCTGATGGGAACTGAAGCCCAAAACTTCTGGAAGGTGGCTCTACATCATATTCACTATGTCTGCACATTCCAAAGTATGATGCTGGTGTGTGTTTCTTCAGTACTCCATCACTGTACTTTTTTTCAGGAGACTTCTCCCGAAATTCTAATCCTATAGATCAGTGGTGGGCAACCTGCAGTCCTCCAGATGTTTTGGCCTATAATTCCTATCAGCCCTACCCAGCATAGCCAATGGTGAAGGATGATGGGAGTTGTAGGCCAAAACATCAGGAGGGCCATAAGTTGCCCACCCTTGCTATAGTTCAACTATATGTATTTGCATCATGGAACATTCCGTCATAGCAGTTAACAATCTGACGACACATTAGGTAAATTAATTAAAGCCAGTTGAGTATACCCACTGTCTATACCTATCAAAATTAAAATTTAATACTTAAAACATTTTATTGATGGGTACCATTTTTATTGTTAATATATTTTATTCCAAAATAAACCACTCCCACAGGAATCATATAATGCATTGTGGACACATATGACTATAAATGTTCTTTATAATGAATCATACAGGCCTGTGGCTCACGCTGGCTCAGCTTGTCTGTGTAAAGCTTAGCAGGGTCAGGCCTGGTTATTACTTGGATGGGAGACCAACACAAATGGGAGCTCCCCCCCCCATGCATATTGCAGGCAGGGGGGAGGCAATCCAGATTGGGACTACCAGGGAGCGAAGGGCTAAAGCCCCCCTAACCCCCACACCAGAATACCAATCCAGACCGGGGTCCACACTCTGGCTATGTCTAAAAAAAAAATCATGCACCCAAGGTCAAACCACATGATTAACGTCACATGTGGTTTGGCCCTAAACTAAGGTGGAGGGATGTAATAACAGGCCTGTGGCTCATGCTGGCTCAGCTTGTCTGAGCGTGGAAAGCTAAGCAGTCAGGCCTGGTTATTACTTGGATGGGAGACCCCTCCTCTAGTTTCCTGCACTGAGCAGGGGGTTGGACTCCATGGCCTTGTAGGCCCCTTCCAACTCTATGATCCTATGACTTCTTCAGCCATTTCCTCTGGAGTGCTCACAGCAGAGCATCCTGCATCACAAATAAAGGTACCCCTCACTAAAGTGCCAGTTATCCAGTTACAAGTGTACTAAGTTATTACAAGCCTGCAATATATGAGCTGCAAAATTTCATCAGATTTCTGACAGTGCTAACATTATTATTGTGAATGGATATTTCTAACCACAGCCATTTTGTTTTTGAAAGTAGATTGACTAAGGGCTGCATCAGCATACCTTGAAAGAGAACAGCAGAAAAGCAGACCACAGAAGTCAAAGCCAGTGTACATAGACTCTTAGCAGCAGTGTTGGCAATGCAGTCATCAAAACAGTTTCATTAGAGTAAGGTGTGCATTTGTGCATTCATTTAAACAATGCAGATATCTGTCTATTGAGACCTGCCTTGTCACTGTAATAGGTTATTATATGAAGATACACTGTCTGATGACTGCATATAGATTTAGGAAATGAAACAAATTCCAGTTTTTTCAATGCTTAAAAAGGTTTGCATCCAATCAGAAGCATGTATTCCTAAGGCATGTCATGGTGACTGATGGTGTCTTATATATGCTCCCCACAGGCAAAAGAAAGCATCTTTGTAAGCTTTCAATCACTTTGATGGAGAGCAATTGTATATACTGTGCCTTTTAATTAGCATATGACTGCAAGGAGTGTAATATTAGGCAATATATCTTTCTGCTACAAGCCAAAAATACCCATTAATTAGGGCCTACAGGGCTTCTTTGTTTGTGGAACTCTTATGTTTCTTTCTTCTTCTTTTAAACAGACAGAACTTGATCTACCATGTGTAGATAATTAATGAAACAGATCATACAGCATAAAAGCTAAATACTAGAAGGAAAATATCAAATGTGGAATAAAAAAAGAAACCAAACAATCAGAGTGCATAAGAGTAAGTAATGAGGTTGATATGTAAAGTATGATGCATTAATATGTTTGACCTGGAAAAGGTTTTACTTTAGTCTTCACTCTGATCTATGTGCGTAAGTAGTAGTGTTGTTGTTTTCTGTTCGTTTGAGGGGGGCAATATCTGATCCCCACCTACAATCTGAAATAGCAAGAGATTCTGTAATGAACCAGGGCTCCAAACCCTGGCCCTCAGAGGATCTTGACCCCTTGTGCTCAGAGAAGTCTCCAGAGTTAACAGTTCAGGAAGATGATTCAGTCATGGAAAGGCATCACAAGGCTTCCACCTCCCCAGTACCTAGCTCCCCAGAAAGATCCTGGGGGTCAGCTCTGCTGAGTCCAGAGGACTCTGGCCAGGAGCACACTTGCATGCCACAGCCACATCACTGCAGCCTGAGGCTGCTAAAACAAGCCAGGGCCTTTACGAGACAAAGCCTTAGTCAGAGTACAAATGGAGCCAACCAGCCCAAATGCTGCCAAATTGCTACTTAAGGCTCAGTCTTGATCTGCTTCTTATTGGAGCAACATACAGACAACCCTGTCTGACTTCGAGCCCCGGTCCCACTAGGAGCTTTCTGTCTTGCTGATCTCTTCCTAACTTGCTTGCCTAAGAAATCTGACCTAACCTGACCACTACTAAAGATCTGACACATAGCAGAACTCTACAACCCACACTACAGTGCAGAACACTGACAGAACTGATGGCCTGCAATGGTATAAATACATCACCTGGGGCTTCTGCTCACTTGTTTCAGCTCTAAGAAGCAGCTACTTATATATGGACACCAATGCTTTCCGATGATTCAGCATTCCACATCATGCACTAAAATATGTACTAAAATTTTATTCTTAAAACAAGTTCAGTTTTATTATCCTCAGGGTGCTATTGATGGTGGCTTCTTATTGATAGTAAGAACACAGTCAAAGATTATGACAGATTTCTCCCCTGCGGTGTGGAAATATTGCTTAATAACTTTTGAACTATACATGAACATTAAAAAAAAAGTTCTTTCTTGACAGCTACCCTACTGCTCTTTCAATTAATATGTATATCTATTTGATCCTTCTTTTTCTAAAAGGTTCTGTTTTTAAGTCTGGGCTTCTCATAATTAATTTTTGACAATAGCTCTGGTTAAAAACTAACAAATGTTTATACAAGGAGCTTGCAGACTATACCCCAAGGGGGAAACACATGTAACCATAGCTTCTGACATGCAAGCCACTTTTGAAGGGCTGTGCCACAGGGCACTGATATTGGAATTCTTTTTGGAGGAAGAAATACCCCTTTTTATCTTCTTTGGGGTGACTGCCACATGAATAGGAAGACCATTCAGATAGGCTTGGGCATGGCTGGCATCATGGGTGGGCATCACTGGGCTCCTGTTCCTTGCTTCTACTGCTGCTTGCATCATTGCCTGTTCACCTGTCCTGAGAGAGCAAGCAGCAACAGGAACAAGAAAAAGGAGCAGCAGCTTCCATGTGTCTCCCTCTTTCCCTCTGTGTGGTGATGTGGATTGGGCCCAGAGTAAGAGGGCTAGAAGAAAGAAGAGGGCTAGAAGAAGGGGGGCATTGAAGGCATCTTCCCCAAGGGCCCGCCAAAACCCAGAGCCTCCGCTAGGCTTGGGAGAAAAGAGCTTGTAGGCCATATTTTGGGCAAGAATTTTCAATCTAGAATTTTGGCTATGCCAGCCTTCCCCAATGTGGTGCCCTCCAGATGTTTTGGACTACAATTTCCAGCATTCATGACCACTGGCCATGCTGGCTAGGGGTGTTGTAGGCCAAAACATATGGAAAGCACCAGGTTGGGGAAGGCTGTGCTCATATAGCTCCTCACTGCCTCTGTGTGGCAGAACAGCCACACAGTAGTAATTCTGGGAGTGGGGGGAGTCATGACACATGAGTCCTTACCCTTTGACACCACTACAGCCAATTCTGATGTAAAGCATTTTTGTAATGCTTTAAAGCTGGACAACCAGGTGGAAAGAGAGAGTGAGAAATCTAATTTTAAAAATGACAATTAAAAAAAAATATCTATGTGGACTTTGCAGGAAAGCTCTGCAAGCAGGAACTCTTTCATGTGTACGAAGACAATATGTTTAGGAATATTAGAAGTCTAGAGGTATTTTCCATCACTTAATTATGTTAATTGTTAATTATATACACACTCAGGCAACATACTCAACACAAAATGGCTATAGTGGAAATATCAGCCAGAAGGCACATTTCAGTCAACTGTAATTAACAATCTGCACCTGAGCCTAGTAAGTGCCGGCTAAAAGCCTTGTGTGCAACATGCAGGGTGAGATGGTGCTGAAACATGGAATTTGGGGTCATCCAATATCAGCATATGACTCATCATTTCTCTTTCAGCTGAACCAGGATTTAGAACCCTGATATTCACTTAGTACCTGCACCTAGAAAGGACCTGGATGTAAGCAAGGTAATTTGAAATTCAAGTCAGACAAGACTTTAGGAATTATTATTGGCCTTGTGACCAAAAGAAAATATTGATGGCTACACTGTGAAAGTTTAGCTTTCAATAATCATCAAGGTTCACAGGCTTATGAGGGGAGATATGATAGCACTCTTCCGGTACTTGAAGGGTTGCCTCAAAGGGGAGGGCCAGGATCTCTTCTCTATCATCCCAGTTTGCAGGACATGGAATAATGGGCTCAAGTTATAGGAACCCAGATTCTGCATAAACATCAGAAAAAAATTCCTGACTGTTAGAGCAATAAGACAATGGAACCAACTACCTAGGGAGGTGGTGAGCTCTCCCACTCTGGAGGCATTCAAGGTGCAGCTGGACAGCCATCTGTCAGGGATGCTTTGACTTGGATTCCTGCATTGCGCAGGGGGTTGGACTCGATGGCCTTATAGGCCCCTTCCAACTCTACTTTTCTATGATTCTATGGGTCTCCTGGATATTGTGAACATAGAAATCATCCATGTTTTTGAAAAGCTCTATGCTATGCTTCTGTAATCTGCGGCATTCAAGTCAGCACTTTAAGACTGGACACTGCCACTTGGTACACAACTGGGTAACCTACTACCACTTGAATTGAGTGTACCATTCACCAATTCTCCAGCACCTGCACCAGCTTCCGGGCACAATTCTGGATCTGATCTATACAATCCCTTAATAAATTGGAACAACTTACCAAAAAGACTTTGCTGAAAACAGACTACCGGTACCAATTCACCAAATATTCCAGCACAACTATGCTCAGAACAAAAGTGTGGTGAGATGTGTGCTGAAGGTGGAGGGGCTCTTATCCAGTGGTAAGGTTTCCCCCATTCGCCACTTGATTGTCTGCACTCTCCCTTCATCCTCCCTCTATACGTATATCATGATCTTTCAGATTAATCAAAGTACCCCTTCTTGATTTTATTCTCTGTACACAAAGCCAAGGCAACTATTTTTATTTTCTTCTATTTTTATCGTGCTTTTCTGTCATGCAAAGCTCTCAAAGTCTTAAATACAATAAAACCCAAATACAAACGACTAACCAGAGAGCAAAACAATAACAGAACAATATACATAAGCATAAAAACTAGCAAGGGGTACAGCAGACGTGGATGCCTCTAGGTCAGCCTTCCCCAACCTGGTGCCCTCCATATGTTTTAGACTACAATTCCTAGCATTTCGGACCATTGGCCATGCTGTATGGGGCTGATGGGAGTTGGAAGTCCAAAACAGCTGGAGGGCACCAGGTTAGAGAAAGCAGTTCTAGGCCCTTTCTTGAACCTACTGACATAAGCAAAAGCAACAGAGTCTGCAAAGAGCCCTAGAGAACACATGAATTCAAAGCTGGTTTGAAAAAAGGGCAGATCATTTTTTCAGATGTCTAGCAGGCATCCTCTTAATTAATCAGTTCTCTGCCCCTATCACTTATGAACTGGACAAAGGGGAGGGTTGCACATTTCTAATTATTACTATAAAGGACCACAGTAAAGCCAACGAATCTGATAGGATTGCCATCAATAAAACTACTCCAGATTTACAGTGTTACAAGACACAGCTGAATGCCTCCTTATAATCTAATTTTGCAAACTCCAAGTGCTGTCAGACTCTCAAAACTTACTTTCCTGAAGGTGAAAAATAAGAACATTCATTTTATAGCAATTCGTTTTTAACCAGATGACACAGCATTAGTGTTCCTGATCATTTCTCTATCTTGCTTCTCCCAGAGGCCAAGTTACCCCTGCCCTGACAATGAATTTAGTCAACTGAAAAAGTAATTATATCAGGAGGCTCCCTTTCTTTTCTCATCTCTTGCAATCCCTGCAAATGAACATCTTATGCTGTGAAGCATGAGATTTCCCATAAATTAGGTACAATGTTATCAATGGTCATTAAATGACCTAATTTTTAAAAAGTCAGGTGCATTGTGTGCCTTGCTAACTTCTCCTACAATCATGAATTCCTAGACAATGGATAGTCTACAATAAATGTAGAGAGGTATTTGCATTCCTTATTCTACTGGTATTAATCTTAATTGCCTTCATGCATTTTCTTGGATACTAGATAAACTCAAAAAAATTAATTTTATGCATACACTCAATTTTGGATGACTTCCCCACCAGAGTATGGGTTGGTTCAGATGATCCTCTAATCCACACTGGAAACAAGCCTTGGGTTTGTGTGCTCCCTCCTGCCTCTTCCCTTCATGTATACTCCAATTATCTTCCTCACTAACTTGTCTGCACAAACATAGATTGCCTTCAAACCAGAACTGAATACCCATTTCAAACTGTGGGGAGTGGGTGGCAGGGAGTGTGCAAGCCCAAGACTCACGTCTAAACTTCAAACTATGCTTTGGAGGGTTGTCTGAATTGATCCAGTGTTTTAGATGCTGTATTAACTTTGTAGCCAGAGCACCTATGAAAAATCTCAGAGGAGAAATTCAAATACATTTTCTATGTGGAAGCTGACATCAACTGGGTTCAGACAACATGATAACCCACACTCCTTGGGTTGAATATAGGTTGAGTGCAAGTTGTTGCTGAAACATGGGTTATCGTGTTGTCTGAAGCCAGCTGAGTTAATAGACCATGGTGAACAACCCACAGTTCACAACCCAACAACAAACCATGGGTTTTCTTCATGGGTTGTTCGTGGTTAACAAGCCATGGCTTGTTAACGCAGCTGGCCTCAGACAACACAATGACCCATGGTTCAACAACAACCCACACTCAACCCTTGAGTGTGGGTTATCGTGTTGTCTGAACCCAATCATCAAGACTGGAGCTCCCATGAATGATGCTGATGTGGTATAAGCATGTATGCATGCACGGGAAGTGAAATATCTGTATTAGTGATAAAGAGACTATGTATATTTATTTATTTGATTTATGCCCCAAACAATAATAAAAACAAATAGATTTAAAAAACACAATTAAAAACATAACAATAAAGGAAATAAAAACAGAACCCAGTCCAATAGAACCCGTTTCAGCAACAGAGTAGTTTATACTCATGCTAACCTGATATACCTATATGCAGGTATAGCCATGCTAATATTTAGTAAATATTGTACTAAATCTACATAATGTCTGACAAGAACACCTTATCTCATGGAGAGATACACAGCCATATAATGCATCATGGCTTCCTGATATACATGAACCAACATTATATATCCATCTGTGGTGTACTCTCTGTAGCAGGGGTGGGCAACCCATGGCCCTCCAGATGTTATTGAACTACAACCCCCATCATTCCTAACTATTGGTTATGCTGGCTGGGGCTGATGGGAGCTGTAGTCTAACAATATCTGGAGGACCACCGGTTGCCCACCCCTGCTCTAGAGACTCATTTGACAGCCCTTCCATTGTCTCATCTCAAAATGGGAATATATGTGGCTGAGCACTATCCTTCTTTCACTGATGTTGGAAACACAATATGTCAAGCCCTGCAAATGAACTAATTACCCTTTCCTGTGACTAACAAATGGCTCCCTTTGCCTCAAGCTGATAAATCTTTGCTTCACATGGTTAGTGTCTGTTAAACTTTGGCAACTCAATGAGCCACCAGCTGAATAAATCATTCAGAAGGAACCAGGTGCTTAAGCCATAAGTGACCTGAAACAGCTGGTATATTTTCAAAATGCCCCCACCCTGCTCTAAGCAGGGAAACATTCTGCTTGTGGAACTACTGGCAATCCATCCATGGCAGGACATAAGAGGGAATGGCTATGAAGGGGACACTAGGATAGGAATCAGCAGAGGTCATTAATTTCCTCAAAGGGCTCCAGTACTGCTATTAATTTTCTTGCAGCATACATGAACCCAGGAACAGGCTTAATTAAAACTGATATGCTAAGCCCACATCTGCTTACCTTATTAGGGCATTTTTAAATGTTCATTTGGACATCAATGTATAATATGCGTGTGGAAACCCAAACACAAATCTGCTTCTTTTACAAACATACTTTTGAACAGTTAAAAAAAAAAAAAGGTTGCCAACACTTGCTTATTGTCTCTAGCCAATCCGTTCGCCAGTGGAACAGAAACCAATGGTGGAATCCACTGCAGCCCCCCGCTCCACCCCCCCAAATCTACTCTGGAGGGTTGGAGGACCCTCCAGAACAGATTTGGAAGGTGTGGGGAGGGCTCCAGGGGAAGAGAAGAGCAAGGGGAAGTCCACTCATGTGGTGTTGGATTTAAGCCAATATGTTCTCTTTGTACAATAAGTTCAAATTAAGTAAAAGTGTGTTATCTGAAATAGAAATACAGGTACATTAGGGCTGAGCTGAAGGTTCTCCCATTTTGTATCTGAACATTCTTCAGTTACAAAAGAACAATACATTAACCACCATTACATTAAGTACTCATTTTAACATAACCAGGTGAATGGTTTTCACTGAATTACAGACCTAGCTTTAAATCAGGCTTGTAAATACAATTACTTACCTGTAAGTAAGAAATGCCTCCAGGAGAGCAGATAGGAAAGCTTTTATAAACTAGGTAAGAATGGGATATATATTTTTCAGATTGTTGCTTTGATACTAAAGTCTTACCCTTGCATACTAGGGCAGGCAAGCTAGTAAAAGGTTTTGTGAGAAAATAACTGTTGTGGACTAATTTATAAAGCTGATATAAAGGATAAACTGTTTCCACAGATCAATTCAATTCTGAGTTATTTACAGTATATATGCATTACCACTCAACTGATATCCTACAATTGAAATAATAAGGGCAATTAAACATACCCCTCGCTTGAGATGCATTTTTTATTCTGAGCCTGCTGACAGGGACCCCCCCCCCTTTGTTTAGTTTGTATAGCACTAAGGACATAACAGGTGATTTTATTGATAATAGATTATGATGATGAGTTCCTTACTAGCAGGTGAGTCCTATATATGTCCATTTAGAAGTAAACCCCCAAAGCCCAAATGATGGAAGGACAGATATTTGCACAATTTCACCATTGCAGAATTGATTTTAGCTAAATGGCACATGGGCAGAATTGTGCCAGCTACATTCTGAAATTGGAGTTTCTGATTGGAATTAAACCACAGTGGAACTAATTGGGTGTCAGAATCCCAGCTCTATTTAGAACCATCAGCCTAGGAAGAATATCAAGAAAATAAGAGGTTGGTTCACAAGTTTTATCTTTGAAGCAAATATTTTTATCTACAGTTGTAAAGTAGGATAAAAATTATTATGGAAGTCCTATTCCACCCACATACACTCAAGTAGCTTTCAACAGAATTTTCATGATCATTTGAGTACTGAAGACTACCGCAGCTGTTGCTAACAGGTGGCCAGTTAGATATGATGTTGCCTGTGTACACATTTCCTGCTCTATGTGGATGCTCTGCCGAAACAGAAGTAGCACACACAGTTTATTTAAAAATCTGGGCATTTTCAGACATAAATATGATTTTAAGTGGGCCTAACTAGTGTTTGCTTTAAAGATCATTCAAACACTATTCTAATAATGCCTTTTATTAATTTATTTAAAATGCTATATAGGGTATTCCCCCCCATAAAATCCAACGAAGTAATGTACAAAGATAAAACATCTAAAATACATGAGACTAATCAGAACCTGTACAAAAAACAAACAAAAGAAAATCAGTAAAAGTAATCAATTTCAAATGCTCCTTAGAAAAGAAAGACATTGAAGTGTCCTTGAAAACACAGTGGGGATGGAGCCATATGGCTTGGTAGAGGGCATTCGAAAGCACTTGGGCTGCAACAGAAGATGCCCCTTGCTTTTTGTGGAGGCCAGCCTGCCTTCTATGTGAGGTAGAATTCAAATATTAGGCTGCAATGCTATACACACTTACCTGGGATAAGTCTCATTGGACTCAATAGGACTTACTTCTGTATATGCATGCCTAGGATTGCACTGTTAAATCTCCAACTTCTGAATGTTAACAGCACAATTCTATGTATATCTACTCAGAACAGGTAAGTGGATATGGTTGCAGCCTCAGTGCTTACAAAAAGCAGAATTTTAAAAATCAAAATGTATGTTCTGATCTATGTGGCTCTTCATTCAATTCACAAATGTGGAAAACTGAAATACAGTCATGCCTTGGATTGAGAGCATAATTCGTTTCGGAAATGTGCTTATAATCCAAAACACTCTTATATTAAAACGAAATCCCTCCAAAAAAATTTGTACAGAGATTTTTAATTTAAGCCGTATTACAGTACTTGTATTGCAAGACGTCGCTTGTATATCAAGTAAAAAAATATTAAATAAATATTTAAAAAATTGCTTGTCTTGCAAAACGCTCTCAAACCAAGTTACTTGCAATCCAAGGTATTACTGTACTGTTCTAAGTAATACTAGTGCAAATGCTCAAAGAACTACTCAAAACAAAAATTATTAATGGAAAGCGGATTATTAACAAAGGGGATGGGATGGACTGTTTGTTAACATATTTATCACATATAGTTTCTTCTTACTTATGGAGGTGATAGAAAATTATAACCATATTATTAGACAAGCAAGTACAACAAAATATAGCACAGGCTTACAGTTAATAACATAATACTGTCCCTATAGTAGGACTTCATAGGAAATCTCTGCCTGACAGCAATTTTCACATGTATGCAGTAGAAAACATAGGCTGGAATGAGAAAAACCTGGGTGGACATAATGAGCAGGATGGCTTAAGTCTATGGAGACCATTTCCCATTATTTATCACATAATTTCATATCTGACTGTGTTTTAGCAGTACATATTTGTCACGGTATACACAGTGTGGCAAAACTAACTCCCACTTTTGAAGATGCTATGTTTTCAACTTGAAATACCTTTGTTTCACATTTATTTCAGTACTTTGCTCTGTAATATTAAAAGGTTCACTGATACAAGCCACAATTCTATTGGCTTTGTTATACTGCAAACCTATCATCTGACATACATTTTATGTTTGTAGATATCATGGTTCATAAGATAGTTGCTGAGGGAGGATAACTGGTAGCCATTTTGGAAAATGGCATTGGTAGACTTAAAACTAACCTGCTTATGAAGTCTATTTAAGTTTCTCTCATTCCAAAGCATGTCTTTTATCCCATACAGTGGATATCGCTGTCATGCATGAAGTTCCTCCAAAGGTCTATTTTAGAGAAAGAAATAAGAGGAAAATCTGAAACCTCAGAATTTTGAATAGGCAAGTATGCCTTCTTTTGAATAAAAATGTATTTGATTATCAAGTATGTTTTCAACTTAACCTATCCTAGATTGGCCATTCTACACAAATATATTATAGGCTACTCAGTTGAAGGCTCCATGCAGATTCCACCAGATATATTGTTTTTTTCGTTTTGTATTTCTTGCACTCCTGCTTCTAGTATTGCTCCTATTGCCTCCCTGTTTTCATATTCCAGAGTGCCTAACTAACTTCTCAGGGTTACAGTTCACATTTGTTTTCAACAACCTAAAGAAAACCTACCTTTAAAAAGCAAACAAACAAGCCATCTTTATTAACCTCAGAGAAAACTTGAAAGGTAAAACTGTTTGCCAGCGTTTGCATATGTATATGGAAGCAACATGAAGTTCTCTGCAGGTAGGCTCATAAAGAAATCATGGGACCTGCATAACACATTTTTTAAATTATCACCTTAAATGCATGGTGCCTCTTTGATATCAACTGAATATGGTTTGATTATCTTTTATTGATTTTTTCATTCCATAAAGTGCTCTGCCCAGCAGTAAACATTGCAATTAATGCCACACATCTGTTACATGATACAGGGAAAGCAGCTGTCAAAGGATAGCGTTGCTATCAAAGTTCCCAGCACAGTGAGCATTTTAACATCACAACCGCAAATCACTACTTTATAAGCAAATAAACACAATATGACCAAGCACATTGCCATCAATTGCAAAAAGACATGTTGCATACAGCTATTTTAAAAGACTACTAATTAAAAATACTCATTTAAAAAATTGCTTTGTGGTCTCCTCGCTCTAAAACTACACGAATAGAAAATATAAATCTGATCTTGGGGAACTTATTGTACAGATGGTGCCTTATATAAAGTCAGACTGATGGCTCATATAACTAGAAATCTTGCTACTCTTATCAGGTAACACTTTTGACTTTCTTTGAGCTTCCTCAGATATTTTGCCTGTGTAGGAACTTCCTCAGATATTTTGCTCTGTTCTAGGTGCCTTCTATTTGACATTCAAGATATCCTGGGTGCTCAGGGGAGGTCATTCTTGGTGGCAGCACCAGTTATGGAACAACTTCCCCAAGGAGGTTCAGTCAGAGCATCTTTACACAGCTTCTGGTGTCAGGTAAATACCATCTTTATTTCTTAGATTTTTCAGATATTGCACTTCTGGCTTGTGCATAGCGATTGTTTTATTTGTATTTTATTTAGCTGTGTTTGTAAGAGCTGTTTGGTTTTCTACTTCCTTTGGGGCATTTTAATGGGAGTGGGGGGAAATAGCCAACATGTTTTATAAACAAATATCCTTGTTAGGTATCTACTTATTCAGTAAGAGCACACCAGGTTGGGCATCCAACAAGTCAGGGCCAGTGTCAAGGGTAGGCATGGTTGGGCACCTGCTAAGGACCCACACCCCAGCAAGGGCCCACTGACAGGAACCCCCTGGAGCTGCTCTTCTTCACCATTGCAACCTGCTTGTTCACCTGCCTCTCGCTCTGCCCCAGTCAACGGTGGTGGTGAGAGGGAAGGAGGAGCCGTAGATGCCACTGCTAGTTGTTCACTGGTTCTCTGCCTGTCAAGCAGGCAAGCAAGTGGTAGTAATGATGAGAAAGAGGATGAGGAGAAATAGCAGCTGGTGACAATGGTGGCGAGAAGGTAGACCCACTAAAGGAAGGGGCCCATTGAAGGTGTCTGTCTTGCCCAAGGGCGCTCAAAAACCTGGAGCCAGCAATGCAACAAGTGATGAAGAAGGGATCAAAGAATAAAAGTTTAAAGGAGGAAAAAGGTACTGCCTTAGATCCTGAAAACTGCAAGCAGGAGGAAAGCTCATGGAACAGGACTTTCCTTTCCTTTCCTCCCACCTGCACCCCTCTCTCTAGTGGGCCAGGGTATTCACCTGAATGGCATGGGATGGAGTACAGGGGGATGCAGGAATACAGAAGGGAAAGTTCCCTTCTGCAAGCATTGTCTGCTTATGGTTCTCAGGATCCAAGCCAGTATGTCTTTTATAAGTAGTTGCACCTCTTCATTTGTATGATTTTATTTATTTATTTATTTATTTAATACATTTTTATACCGCCCAATAGCTGAAGCTCTCTGGGCGGTTTACGACAGTTAAAATAATAAAATACAATATAAAATATAAAATTTAAAACCACAGATTAAAAACAAACAGCAGAGCTAGCAGCAGCAGTTACAATAACGGAATTAAAAACAATTGCAAGATTAAAATGATTAAAATGCCTGGGAGAACAGAAAGGTCTTCACCTGGCGCCGGAAAGAATACAAAGTAGGGGCCAGGTGAACCTCTTTGGGGAGCTCATTCCATAACTGGGGTGCCACAGCAGAAAAGGCCCTCCTCCTAGTAGCCACCTGCCTCACTTCCTTTGGCAGGGGCTCTCGGAGAAGGACCGCTGAGGAAGATCTTAGTGTCCGGGCAGGTACATATGGGAGGAGACGATCCTTCAGATACCCTGGCCCCAAGCCGTTTAGGGCTTTAAATGTTAGCACCAGCACTTTGAATCGGGCCCGGAAACAGACTGGCAGCCAGTGCAGATGAGAAAGCACTGGCATAATATGTTCTCGTCAGCCAATCCCGGTTAATAATGTCGCTGCCCTATTTTGGATCAGCTGAAGTTTCCGGACCGTTTTCAAAGGCAGCCCCACGTATAACGCATTGCAGTAATCCAAACGAGAGGTTACCAGAGCATGGATAACTGTAGCTAGGCTATCTCAACTGTAGCTAGGCTATCACAACCATTTTGTTGTGGTTTCTAAATTCTCCAACTGCCCTAATCTTGGAAGAAACAGCACAAGACTTTAAGTTCAGGGCTAATTTCCATGATAGTATTACTTTTTTTTTTTTAAGATTGTGACCTTGCAAGTGGGATCTATTGATTGTAATTCTGCTTTGTATATTCATTATCAGCATCATCATAATTGTCATTATTAGGTTTATTCATAGGAACATTTCCATGAGTGAAAAATCCATAGAGAAAGCACATTATTCCCCTGCTTAGAGGCAGAGCAACCCACACTAAAATGTGCCATTTTCCATGACACCTTTCCCTGTTTAACATCTGCTAATGGGGCCTATCATCAAAGTTTATCAGCTGTACATCACACCAGAGTGAAGATTTTACAACTGCATCCAATAAACATGCTAAGCATTAGCAAAGCAAGTTTCTCCTCCAGCTATAGTTCTCTGTAGTAAGCCCTAAAGCCCAAACTCAGACTCAAATCGTATCTGCTTGATAAACAAGTGTCTCACAAATGGATGTGCTGGGCACGAAAAGAGGCGAAGGGACAGGGCTGGAGGTGGGTTCTTACCAAGAAGAAGGATGACTCATGTATTTAGAAAAACTTTTTTAAATTAAAAAATGCACGCCTGAAAGTCCACCAAAAGTGGGAGGAAGCAAGGGCTACACATAGAATCATAGATTTAGAAGGGACCTCAGAGTTCATCTAATCCAACCCCTGCTCTATACAGGCTCTGTACTGTAAGGTGCAGCTACAGCATCCATGACAGATGGCCATCCAGCCTCTGCTGAGATACCTCCTGTGAAGGAGAACCCACCATCTCCTGAGGCAATCTGTTCCACTGCTGAATAACTCTCACTGTTAGGAAATTTCTCCTAATGTTAAGCCGAAATCTGCCTCCCTGCAATTTCCACCCATTGATTCTAGTCCTGCCCTTGGGAGCAACAGCTAACAAGTCTGCTCCATCTTCTGCACGACAGACTTTCATATATTTCAAGACCACTATCATGTCTCCCTTTAATCTTCTCTTCTTCAGGCTAAACATATCCAGTTCTTTCAACCGTTCCTGATAGAACTTGGTTTTCAGACCCTTCGCTATCCTGGTTGCTGTTCTCTGAAGGTGCTCCAATTTGTCAATGTCCTTCATAAAATGGGGTGCCCAGAACTGGACATAATACTCCAAATGCAGCCTGACTAATGCAGAATAGAGCGGAACTATTACTATGCATGATCTGGACTCTATACTGTAGCTAATGCAGTCCAAGATTGCATTAGCTTTCTTAGCTGCCACATTACACTGCTGGCTCATATTCAGCTTGTGATAAACTAAGACACCTAGGTTCTTTTCACATGTACTGCTGCTGAGCATGGGTTTCTCCCATACTATATTTGTGTCTTTGAATTTTTTGTATCTAAATGCAAGACTTCACATTTATCTTTGTTGAATCTCATCTTGTTAGATTCAGCCTAGTGTGCCAGCCTGTCTAGATCAGTTTGAATCTTGGTCCTGTCTTCTATGGTGTTGGCTATCCTTCCTAGCTTTGCACCATCTGCAAATTTGATAAGCGACCCCGTTACACCCTAATCCAAGTCATTGTTATAAATGTTAAACAGCAAAGGGCCTACAACAGAGCCCTGTGCCACTCCACTCAAGACCTCCCTCCAGGAGGATGCCAAGTCATTAATTAGCACTTGCTGAGTACAGTTGCTCAACCAGTTGTGGATCCACCTAATTGTAATATTGTGCAACCCACATTTTACCATCTTGTCAACAAGGATATCATGGGAAACCTTGTAAAATATAATAAATATAATAAATATATTTTATTATTTATTAATAAATAATATTAATATATTATTTATATATAAATATAATAAATGCTTTGCTTAAATCAAGGTATATTATGTCCACAGCATTCCCATGATCTACCAAACTAATAACTCAAAAAAGAGTTACCTCCCATACTCCACACACACACCACTACCTTGGTTCTTGATCACTTGGTTCTTGATCACCCCCCAACTCAGTTGTAAGCTTTATGAAACCTCTGAAAGGCACCAGATAATCAAAAGTGACTAAGGGAGCAAGCCCCTAGACAGCATCTGAGGATTTTTCAGATTCCCAGATCTGAGGTTGGAGACAGCACTCCAACCTTGGAGCTGGGAGTCAGAGCTCCGTCCCCCACCCCTGCTCCTTCGCAGCCAGCGTGGAAAGAAGCATGCTGGCTGCTCTCTGAGGTTGGGAAAGCAACCTCGGAGAGGGGTAAAAGGGGGCATTTCAGGGGGAGGGAGGGGAGGAGTCTGGAGAGGCCAGGATATAAGCTATCCTCTGGCTGCTTCAGCCTCCTTTGCTTTCCCTCCAACTAGATGGGCAAAAAAGCCCATCTAGCAAAAATGCAGGGCAGGAAGATGGGAAGCGCCCACTAAGATCGCCTCTGCCACTCCTCCTGCTCTGCACTGGATGCCTGAAAGCCTCCAAGTTTGGGGGCTTACGGGCATCAGGATAGGATTGCACTGTAACAGCGCAATTCTGTGCATGCCTACTCAGAAGTAAGTCCCATTGTGTTCAATGGGGCTTACTCCCAGGTAAGTGGATATAGGATTGCAGCCTAAAGGAGCTCCACAGATGGGAAGCGCCCACTAAGAATGCCTATCTTTGTGTCTTTGCCATTGTATCTGCTGTATTAAGAGCACAAGCAAGAGGCTGCTTTTAGCAGAACACAGATATCATAATGCGACAGACGCAAGGAAGGAGGCAATCTCAAGCGCAGCCAGAAGAGAAGCCACTCAGGTTATTATATATTACGCCCATCAATATCAAGAGAAATGTCTTTATTCTAAGAGCAGCTGGACAATGGAACCGACTCATTACCTAGTGGGGTGGGTGAGTGGGGTCTCCCTCGCTGGAGGTCTTCAAGCAGAGATTGGACAGCTATTTATGAGACACGCTCCAGCTCTGGATTTTCTGCATCTAGCAAGGCTGGACCAGGAGGCCTAGACAGCCCTCTCCAGCAGTATGATTCTATCACTTAAACTGAGTTCGAAATTCAAAGAAGACAATATAGACACTAAAGCACTGATATCACGCATTCTATACCAGCTGCAGAGTCTGAATAGTCTTCAAGGAGGTCAAAGAATTCTGAGGAAAATTAACTGCAGCCCACCCACCCTACCCCAATCATAATATGTAATCCAAATAGATGTCTGCACTAAACACTGACATACAATTATGAAATAAAAAGATTAGATCCAGAACACTTAACCACTAAAGTATTAAAAGCATTTTCTTACTTTGAAAAAGGCAACAAGGGCAGCTAATACCAAAAGCTGTTTAGGGCTCAAGGAGGCAGTTATTAAAATGAGATTTATGTGCTGTAAACTGCTCACAGTTCCATCCCTCGAGTGTGAAATTAGCAACTGAGAAAAGATTTCACAGGAACTTAATCTGAGTGTCGTCCAGTTGCAAAAGGATTTGCAGTTTTTCGTCCCTGTGCCAAATGTTTCCTATCTTCGAGCTGCTGGAGTTATTCATGCAAGGCAATAGATAATCAGAACTGTCTAAAGGTTGGGTTGTTTTTTTAAACATTTATACTGAGCATGGAGCCTTTTTCTGTTCAGCAGTCTATTTCTACTACCTTGGCTAGTGCCAGATCATATCTGAAATACACTCTTGTGTCATATACTTGCAATTTAGTAAAATCTTTAGGTTTCATTGAAATTTTGAAAAGGAAAACCCTTGCTTCAAGGGTAGCAAAATACTTGCTGCTTTGTACAAAAATATTTGGCAGGTGCACTTCCTGGAACAGAGAACTGTGCTGTAGTTGGAAACGGTTTATACTCTTTTTATTTTATTTATTTATTTGTAAGGCACAAGGTTGTTTTTTTTTAATGTCAACACTGGCATCAGCATGTAAGAAAAATATTTGGGCATCACTCAGTAATGTCTTCAAGGAGGTATCAAGTTTGTTAAGCTGCTGCTAGTTCAGACAGAAAGAGGAAATTTTGTTCAAATATAGTAGCATAAAATCTGTAATGATTAAAACGTCTAGCACAGAATGTTGTTATGTTGTTTATTCAGAACTTGAAGTCTACCTCATAACAGGACCAACAGACAACAAGGCAAGTCACAAATGCAGTAGAATGGAGGGATATGGGTTCCACCTTCATATGCCTGAACCAGCCTTGTATTAAAAGGAGGGGGTATTTCTCTTGGCAGCCAGGTACATATTTGTACTTGAAGAATGCAATTACATTTACTGGAATAAGAGGAAACAAGCAAGTTGATTTAGTAATTCGTTTCCTTTAAGTTTTCACCACTCCTGGATAACAACATTGGCAAAATAATTGTTCTGCTAACATACCAATTCTAACTTCCTCGGAGGACCATCCAGAAGGGGCAGTGCCAGCTCCAGGTTTTTGAGGGGACTCGGGCAAGGCAGCCTCCATTAGGCCCCTCCCTCACTGAGTCTCCCTCCCTTCACATAACCATTGTCACCAGCTGCTATTGCTCCTCACCCTCTTTCTCATCATTGCTATCACTTGCTTGACAGGCAGAGAGCCAGTGAGCAAGTAAGCGGTGGCATCTACCGCTCCTCCTTCTCACCACCACTATTGCAGGCGAAGTTGCAATGGTGAAGAGGAAGAGGAAGTCTAGAGGGCTCTTGTCAATGCCCCCCTTTTGGGGTGTGGGCCATCGGCAGGTGCCTGACCTGCCTACCCTTGACGCTGGCCCTGAGAAGGGTTAGGTATGAGGCGCAGATCCTCCTCCGCCAGTAGAAAGCTCTGTGGGTGTAAATCTACCACTGGTGGTGTTCTAACTAGAGGTAGGCCCCAAACCAGGGCATTCTTGAGGTGGGTCAGAGCCATCTTTGGATCTGCTGGATTGGGCCCTACAGTTATGCCAGCCTTGAGCTAACATAGCTAGTTCCCCATAGCCTTGGATGGTGGTGGGGGTTAAAAACAAAAATCTGCCAGACTGAAAACCCAGCAAAGCCCCACCTCAACTGCAGGGCTTTGGAAGAGGCAGTGGATCCTCCATTTCACTCCCCCCCCCAACCTACTTAGGACTGCACTGTGAATTACTGTACATGTATTTTCAGTTCAGTAAAGCAAGGTCTTTGCTCCTTTTTTTAAAAGCAAAATATATTTTTAGCAAAAGTGTACATAGATTTCTTTCAAAGGCCACACACTCAAAATCGTTTAGCAATTATTCATTACCCTTTAATTTCAACCAATCCAGTTGTAATATTGACCAAATGGTTCCAGTGTGTATTTTTATCCCATGCTTGCAGTTCATGCTTAGGACTCAGCGGGTGGATTTAATCCGCTTTAATGATTACGAATATGGAAACAGGAGGTGGTAATTGTTCCGGGTAATTAATCCAGAGCTAAAGGATTGGATATTTTGTATGCAGTGTAAAGACGAGACCGAAAGTTGGCAACTTTTCCATCGCTGCAAAGACCAGCACCAAAGCAAGCACCATAAACATGTACAAAGGAATTACACTCTAATTGCAATCTTCTCAGTCACAGTCCCCCACCCCAGCACAAGGAACATTCTGAGGTGAAAAGAGGGAAGGAGACCTAGGAGGACCACCACCAAGTATGAAATCCTGTTAAACCTCTAACAATACCAAAACTAACAGACCCTGACAGAATAAGCTCATAAACTGGAAGGGGGTAAAAAAAAAAAAAAAAAGGCTGAGGAATTAGTACTGGAGCTCTTTCTGTATCTAGGATTCCTTGTTTTCTGATGGAAGGTTGACAAAAGAAGTTCCCTTTTTAAAATCTGCTCCAGTTGATAAAGGAGAAATCATTTGGATGGGGAATTTAAAATTCCTTCTGGACTCAAAGGGTATTATTTAGTCTTTTTTCATGCAGATATTTAGGTAAATAGAAAGAAAATTTGAAACACACCAAATTCAAGCTCATGAAGAGTTTTATCTCTCAAATTAAGAAACATGCGATTAAAGGCTGCAATTAAGGCCACATTGAACACAGTGGGTCTTACTTCTGAGCAAACATGAGCAGTTAGGTGGGCAACCAGATGAAAGAGGGCCCTTTTCTGTAGTGGGCCCACACCACTGGAATAAGTTGCCAATGGGGGTCCGCCAGGCCCCATCATTGGAGGGTTTTAAGAAGGCCCTGAAAACATACCATTTTACTCTAGCCTTCCCCTGATATGTTTGCTGCTGTTGCTGTTTTTATTTCTGTTTGTATTGACTGGGTTCGCACGACACAACAACCCATTATGGGGGACAAGCCATGGTGGGTTGTTGCGTCATGTGAACCTGGACCATTTCCTGCAGGATGATTTGTTTGAGGGCAACAAGCCACTCTGACAACCCATAGCTTGTTGTTGGACTTGTATCCATGACAGGTTGTCATGTCATCTGAAGTGGTGAGCAAGCTGCTCGGAAAGAGCAGCAGAAAACTCTTGCTGCTCTTGTCAAGCTCACCCAGGCCACTGCCAATGAAAGCTGCCCCACCGATGCCCAGGCAGCATGGTGGAGAGACCGTCACTGGCTTGGTGTCCCCCTTGCTGACCACAAGCTCTTTTCCACTTCCGCCCGCATTTTCCCTGGAGATAGCTTTTTGCGATCTCTGAGTTGCCAGCCGGTGACAGCCCCTCCAAAGTGCCCAAGCAGCACATTGCAGGGGCTCTCACTGGCTCAACACCATTAAAAAAATAAATAATAAAATTGCACCCCAAATAAGTGCAAACGTTTTGTTTTTCGTTGTTTTTAAAATTTAGTCGGACTTGCACAAGTGTGGAGGTGCGCACTCGCGTGGGTCTGAAATGGGAGGCCTCGCCTGGGCAATGGTCCTGGGAGGTGTTTGCTGTCAAAGTACAGCAGGCACCAACCATGGACATTGACCCAGAGAGGCTGCAAACAGGCTTATTTTTTTACTTTGTTTTCCCCTGATAGCTGTCAAAAGGCAAGCTGTCAAGGGAAAGCAAAACTGCGAGTGTTCTTTGCACGCAAAAGGGGGTGGTCAGTAGATAATCCCCTTTGTGGCAAGATCCTCTAATTTTGGGGGTGGGCCTGACTCTTCTCCGTACTAGAGAAGGTGGACTCTAGGTGCTAGGGAAGGTGGAAAAGTGCGAGCTGTCCCTTTTATGGGAGCATGAGCTTTTTCTTCCTTTTAAAACAGTGTTTTCGACAGGGCTAATCAGGTTTTTTTTTGACAGGGAAATATGCATATTGTGCGCCCCCAATCAAGTACCATTTATCTACCCCCCATCAAAATCTCTAAAACTGCTCAAACTGATTTGGACAGAACATTCTCCAAGTAAATGGTTTCAGTTTGTTAATAAATCAAGTTTCTTAAAATTTAAATTTTACGTTGCCCTGAAACCCGAATAAGGTGAAGGGCAGTATATAAATCTTTTTTTAAAAAAAGAAATAAGATTGTTTTGCTGTTGAATATCATTTTAAAGGATACATTGGGCATACTATGGGTTAGCTATAGTCTGACATTTTGGCTTTCCTTTTAGCATTGTGGCTTTTTGGCGCTGCCCATCTTTTTCTTCTGCATTTTGCACCCACAAGGTCCCACTCAAAAGATCATGGCATACAGTAAAACCTTGGATTGCAAGTAACTTGGTCTGCAAGTGTTTTGCAAGACAAGCAAATTTTTAAAATAATTTTTAACTTGATAAACAAGCAACGTCTTGCAATACAAGTACTGTAGTACGGTCAAGAAAAATGAAGACTTTACACTATCATTCTTTATTGCAGCTTAAATTAAAAATATGTATACAAATTTCTTATGGGGAATTTCACTTTGATACACAAGTGCTTTGGATTACAAGCATGTTTCCGGAACGAGTTATGCTTGCAATCCAAGGTATTACTGTATATGCAGTATTTATTAATTGACCTATCCAATCTTTCTGGTGCCAAAGCACCACTCTGGGCAGCTTAATACATTTAAAAGTTACAATTTCATAAAATGACAATATGAAACAAATTGCTCATTTCAGAGGTCTCACAAGTCCCCTCAGCACATGGCACAATGTTGCCCTGTATGACACCAAAGCTAAGCTAAAGGCAGCCAGAAGCACCACAACACATCTTGACTGCAAGGCTCCTTTGGGAGGTCAAAGCAGACCAGCTAATAGCAATGAGACAGGGTAGACAGACTAGGAACTATATCACAGAGTAGGAACTATAATGTGCAGGGGCCATAGCTCAGTGGTAGAGCACATGCTTTGCATGCAGAAGGTCCCAGGTTGAATCCCTGAGGAAAGAGAGTGAGGAAAGAATCCTGCCTGAAACCGAGGGCTGCTGCCAGTCAGTGTCGTCAATACTGGACAAATGGTCTGACTCAGTATAAGGCCACTTCCTATATTCCTATGCACAGGGTGGCTCTGGAGGTGCTCACATATGAGTTATTTCTCCCTGTGAAATATTATCCACATGGTCACAATCAACGTAATTGTATAAAATGACTAGGACAACACTTATTTTACTTGTTTGTTTACTTCATTTCTATATCGTGCAATAGCCGAAGCTCACAACATGTGTAGCAAACCCAACATTTGTGTTCACCAGAACCCTGCCCTGGTCTTGTCCTCAATCTCATTGCAACTCCTGGGACAATCCCCTGCTTGGAGCTGGAGAGGGGGCCCGGGCTCATCCTGTGGTTATATTAAGCTGTGAATTAGTTGTTTGTCCATGCATGTAAACACTTTGCTCTTCCCTTTGTGACACAAGCAATCAAATCAGGAAGTGTCTAAGTTTAATCCAAACAGGACAACTATGGTTACCAGCTTCAGAATCCTAAACCAGCTTCAAACCATGGCTTGTTCTGAAGCTGGCAACCATGAAATGGGAAACTATAGTTAATTAGAGACTTCCTGGTTTAATCATGGTTCACACAAGCAAAAGACTCTTGCATATCTTAGCTAAATAAGCTAAGATGTGATCTTCTGAACCCGGTCTATGTGTTAATATTTCTGTAAGAAGCTTAACTTATATTCCCTGCATTTAGGGAAAGGGACAAAAGAGCATTTGCTTAAATTCACTAATGAGGAATACTGTTTGCAAAACACACAGAACATGAACAGGCTAGTGAATACTGTATAATATATTACATGTTGGCATGTACCAAACCTTTACTGTGTGCACACCAGACAACGTGGCATCAAAACAACGTAAAACAGGGAGGTATGTATCTTCATGACAGACTTGATGCCTGGTATCCAAGATACGTTAACATGCTGATAAGTTACTTTTTCCTGCTGTGAGAACTGGTTGCTGCATTTGATTCTTTGGTTGAAGGCAAGCTAAATTAAAACTGCAGTGACCTATATTGTGCTTCAGCTAATGACCCAGTTAACCTCTGGTTAATTTTTTGTCTCCTGGTGTCCTGGGAACAGGGAGATGTTTACTTCAGTTGTGACAAACCTTTAGAAACAAGCCACTGGCATTTCTTATTCTGAAGCTGTGTGTTTTAATAGAAATTAGCTAATGAACCATGGGGGTCTGAAGAAGTTGCTGAATGCCAATGAGGGGCTTTCTCTCTGTTCTCCTCCACCCTAATTTACATGACTTAAGCTTTTTCCTTTTAATTTTTTTTCTTTTCCGTTTTGTTTCTTGATTATTGATCTGTCTCCTGGGAGGAAACAAACCATTTGCTTAGTGGGTAGGGCATTACTGTTGGCAGCCTTCCAACTCCTTCACAAGTTTTGTAATACAAATTATACCAAAAAGACACACAGATGTTGGCAGGGAAGGCTGCTGCTCTAATGCACTTTTTATCCCTGACATAGCTGGTATGAAAACAAACGGGAATATAATGGTAAAATAATAATGTTGCCCTTGGTAGAGAGAAGGTCTGGCTAACCAGAAGTAATGTAAGTCTCCAGCGGGAATAGGAGATTGCTCCAAGTGAGGTGACACATGTAGCTTGACTCTCCTTCAGGAAATGACAGTGCATCTGATAATGGGCACAGTGGATGGAATGAGGGAGGTGGCTGTGCAGTTTGAATATGCATTTGCTCTTTCTAGTCCTGTCAGTGGCACTGCCAGGGCTGACGGGGCCCTGGGCAAGATGCCCTCCAGGAGGTCCTGGGCCTTCCATCTTCCCAGTTGCTCTCCCTTCCCCCCTCCAGCACTCTGCCTCTCCCTCCCCCCTCGCTCTCTCACTTTGCCCTCCGCACCCCCAGCATATGCTCTTTCTCCTCTCTCTCTTCACTTTTCCCCCCCAGTGCTCTCTGTTTGCTCTTCCAGACCCACACATAGAGCACTCTTTCTCTTTTCACTATTCCTCCCTGCTCTCTCCCCCTCTCCACAACTTCCCTTCCCAATACACTCTTCACTCCCCCCCAGCATACTATCTCTCTCTTCTCTCACCCTGTGCACTCTTTCTTCACTCCTCACCCCAGCACTATCTCTCTTTCTCTTTCACTCCTCACCCCAGCACTTTCTCTCTTTCTCTTCACTCCTCACCCCAGCACTTTCTCTTTCTCTCCACTCCTCACCCCAGCACTTTCTCTCTTTCTCTTTCACTCCTCACCCCAGCGCTTTCTCTTTCTCTCCACTCCTCACCCCAGCACTTTCTCTCTTTCTCTTCACTCCTCACCCCAGCACTTTCTCTCTCTCTTCACTCCACCACCACCACCCGGTGCTTCTTCTTCCTCCACTCACTCCTCCCCAACTTACCAGGCAACAGCAGAGCTGGCAGCACATTATTTCTTTCCAAACTTACAGAAAAGTTTGAGCATGCTGCAAGGTGAAGCTGCAGTCGCACCCAGCATCGTAATTCCCCCAGTATGCCTCCGGGCACATGTGGGGCCTAGAGGCCCTCTAGAGAAAGAAAGATGCTGAGTGCAGTGCAGCTTCACTCCACAGCATGCCCAAACTCTTCTGTAATTTTTTTTAAAAATAAAAAAGACCTGGCGACTGCATTTGGGGACCCTCCAGGTTGTGGGCCCCCGGACCTGCCTCTGGTGGTCTTGCCCTAGCAGCACCACTGAATCTAGTCTGAATAGTAAGAATTAGGGCTCTCACCTGATCATAAAAATCACAGTTCAAATAATCAAATGACATAACTGATTATATGTCTACATATGATTAAAAACAATAGTTCTGTAGAAAAAGCATATTGGATTGGATCCAGAGAAAAGCATGGGGCTGGCAAAAGCTGACTTCCCCACCCTCTCCTTCCCCTGGCAGCCCACCAGGCTTTCCTGAGGGCAGTGGAGGTTGGTGGCTCCAATGTCAGTGTGGCGGTGTATCCGCTCCGGGTTTCAGTCCGAACTTTTAAGGAGCTATCCACGGTGCTGATCGATAGGGCAAAAATAGGTTCAGCACTGAACTTTAAAGTTCAGACTGAAACTCAACCACCCCACTGACATTGGAGCCACCAGCAACTTCTAACTGAGGGTTAGGGGTCCCTGCTGAACAGTGTGGGATGTGGCACAGGGGGCTGAGGGGGAGTGGGAGGATCCCTGAAAATCAGGTGGAAGCCAGAATGAATGCAGTCCATTAGAACATTCTAATTATGTAGGTCAGTATGTACCCGTAGTATTTAGGAGTAGGGGCTATTTTCTTTAATATCAAAGAAAAGGAACTGATTAAGTTGGAGTTTTGTCCATGAACGCCATCAATGGGTCCTAGTATATACCAACTGCAAACTTCAACTGAACAATCATCATCATCCATATAATCACGTATAAAGCTGCTTCACATGGGACTGTCGGTGGTCTTCCATCTAATCCCATCCAAGGGACTGACTAGGTCCAAACATAGTCCTGGTAAAGTATCAGATGGTTCCTGATAATTCACTGGGTTCCTACTCAACATTTTCAAGGACAGAGATACTTTTGAAAACCCAGTAGGAAAACCAGTTAGTATGCAGGGGGAAAGCGTTATATTGGGAAAGGGATAATATCACAGTTGAACAGCATGTATACAGTGTTCGTATGAAGACTAGTATTTTGCCGATAAAAATGCCAGCCTATATTACAAGGATAGGAGGAATGTCTTTTCACCAACAAATGATTAAACATTCTTGGTGCAACTCTAGTTCTGTTTTATTGCCACTAATTATACTTTCATAGACACACAGTTTAATCAGGGGGCCCAGTGAAAAATGCTACTTGGGGAACATTGTTTTATTTGTAACAATAAATAATGCATTTGCTAAATATAACAATGAGTCCAATGGAAAGGGGCTAACACAGTAAAATCTGTCCCAGAATAAGATTGCTCATTTAGAGGCTATTCCCTAAAATACACTAACCCTTTTAAGATTAATTGTTTCAGCCTGCATATACTAGCTGTTAAAGCATTGTATAAAAACATGTTATTTGGCATCCCCCTTCCTTTAACAGTAATAATTTGGTTCTTTATAGAGAAAAGGAATAGGTGCAGAAATGGACAAACAAAAAGATCAAGGGGCTGGAGCAGCTCCTCAATGAGGAGAGGTTTTAACATCTGGGACTGTTTAGCTTACAAAAAAGGCAAGTAAGGGGAGACATGATAGAGGTGTACGGGGGGGGAGGGTGGCAGCGGAGCGAAGAAAAGAGGGCGAAGGGTGGAAACTGCCACTTAGAACACCAAAACACCTGGAAATGGTCCTGTGCAAGGCCAGGCCTTCCAGAGTACAACTCAGAAAAGCAGCACAGAACCAGGCCAGAGGGAGGCTTATTCCTACTGAAAAATAAACTGGTTTGAACTGGACTAAAAGTTCTCTCTAGTAACAACCAACCAACACATGATAGTAGTTAATAAGGCCTGATTAGCTGCTGACAGATCCATACAGGGAAAATCAAAGCAATTTTAAATTCAAAGGGTCTAGGGGGGCAATATCAGAAATAACATAGTGCTCAGTTGGGGCAGAACACCCCTAGCTACAGCAAAGTTTTCGGTGGCCAGTACCACCACCACCACCCTTTCCTCAAGGATTTTTTTTTTTTGGTCATGTGAAACAGGGATGCATAATAGGGAAAAGGGAGTGGTGGCTAAATTGGGCTTTTTTGGTTAACCAGGAAAACCATGAAAAAAACTCCATGGAGGTTTTTCACTTGGAAAATGAACAACCACATTTATTTGCAGGAGGGGGTTGACAGGAGGGTACTACTCAGACTACTACTAGCTAGTTCTCTACTACTCAGACTATGCTTGCAGCGTTGATGTTATGTTATATTCATGTGTTTATTTTTTTATTTGATTTGTATCCCACCTTTCCACAAAAAAATGGCACTCATTTTTCCTATGATTCCAGTGCTATATCTGATGCTCCTGCTTATCAACATTGCCTCTTTCTTTCTGTTTCTATTACTAAGAAACATATTCCACTCTAAGGATCTTATCTAGATCAGGGGTGGGCAGACTTCTGACTTGCAGGATGTATTTTGGCTGTTGTTTTTTAGTAAAACCCCAAGATCAACCAACCAGAGCCTGGTGCATTCTCAGAACAGGAATTTGTTTTGAGTGCCAAGTCTGAATGGAGCTCACAGTCCTTCCAAATAAAAATCTACTCCTCATTACCCAAGCTTTCTTCATTTCAGCAGTCTAATTTAGGGCACGGGGAAGCCATTTTGGTGCCGCTCTTGTTAAACAATTTGGGAGTTGAAAATCCTTGCCAATCTACTGCAAATCATCCAGGGATCTATCAGTAGATCCAGATTTAACTTCTTGCCCACTCTTGATCTAGATTACTGCTTTGTTTTCTAGTCTTCCCCCCTATTTGCCATATTTTATTTCTTCTTCTATTTCACTTGGTTTCTTCACTCCTTTCTTATTAGGCATTAGATTCCTTGTTCTATTTCCCATCTTCATCCATTTACTTTAGTCTTTCCATATGCCTAGATACTCTCCCTCACCAACTTGCTCCTTAAAATAAAATCCACAAAAGTGGGGCCAGAGACGATCCACCATGGCATCCTAAGCCCTGCTGGCTCATGCCCATCCCAGGGGAAGAGAGTGGCTTTGGATCCAGCAGATCTAAAGTTGGCTCCTCTCTGCCCCTGGAACATCTCATTTCAGGGCCTTTCATCAGCGGGAAAAGAGCTGGCAATAGTTTACCAACCACCAGGTGCAGCGGGGGCCTCTGATCTGGTGGAGCCCCCAGCACATTCCTCTTCGCTGGCAAAGCCCCAACATGCCACCCTAACCACCTCCAGCAACAAACATCACTCTTAGTTATTTATATATATATATTATTTATTTACACACTGGGACGAAAAGAAGCTGCCACCTTTCTGTAACATAATTTATGGTTTTCTACACTATTTAAAGTATGTATACAATTCATGTGTTTGTCTATTTTTTCGTTTTGTTCCCCGTCTTACAACTGTAAACCACTAAACAGGGCAATAGTTGTACGTAGATTGTTTTCTTATCTGAAACTGAAGACTTAAGGCAAACTGCATGTGCTTAAACATTGTATGCTGTATTGTTTGGTTAATCTACTGGATAACTACTCTTTAAGTTTACGATTCAGATATTTCTGTACTTGCATAAGTTGTTGAAAAATAAATCATATTTCAAATTATTCTGGCAATCCCAGGATAATAGAAAGCTGCCTTATACAGAGTCAGACCATTGGTCCATCTGCTTAGTATTGCCTACTGACTGGCAGCAGCTCTCCAGAGTTTCAGAAGGGGGGTCTTTTCTGAGCTTTACTTGGAGATGCCAGTGATTGAAACTGGGATCATTTGCATGCAAAGCACATGCTCTCTCACTGAGCTATACATCCACATCAGATTATTTGCACTGTGCTCAGTTTTAGGTACTATATAAATAATAATTATTTTTATGTAAATCATTTACTACTACAATTATGATTTTCACATTCCAGCACTTCAGTCTGTTTTGCTTTACCTGTCAGTGTAATAAATGGGGCTATTTAGGCACAGCTCAGGTTCTGGCCTTAAATCAAAGCAGCCAGACTAATGTATACCAAGAGTCAATATCACGCCACCATCATGAACCTGATTTTATGCAGTTCAACACTACAGATTTTTAGCAATGACAAAACATTCAATTTTATTGTAGCTTAAGGTTAAATCTTCACAGTACACATCCAGCCATGCATTATAAGAGGGTGGCTGAACAGCAGTTTGCCTATTCCTGCCCCCTGTTCCTTCTCCTTCAGACAATCTTCACATAGCCAAACTGTCTTCTTGCATTTATCCATTATGCAAGAGTCAGAAAATTGTCCTGTTATTATTCTATTTATATCCTTTCCTTTTTCCATAGAGCTTAGGGTGGCGTACATAGGTCTACCGCCCCTATCCTCAAAACAACCCTGTGAGCTGAGAGATACTTACTGCCTGGTCCAAACTCACTCAATGAGTTTCATGGCTGAGTGGGCTTTTGAACCTGGGGTCTTGCCATCCTAGCTCAACACTAGCCCAACATCCTAGTCTAACCCAAGAATGGGGGAACCTATAGCCCGCCAGCTGGATCTGGCTCATGGGGATTCCACATCTGGCCTACCATCTTATTTCCCAGGCCTCGCCCAATGCTCAGCACTAGAGAAAGGCAGCCTTTCTTTAGTGCTGAGCAGGAAAAACCTGTCTTATCTCTAGTCAGTGATCAGAGAGAAAAGCAATGTTCCTCTGCTCATTCCCTTTCTCTGTGCAAACAGGGGCATGGTGTGATTGTTCCATGCCTCTCTGGCGGAGAAAGGAGTCTGATGACATTAGTGGGCCTTTGGGAAGGAGAATCCCACCCTCTGAAATCATCTGCCCTCCAGGGTGGTATTCAGGGAGTCAATCTGGCCCCTAGAGCTGAAACATTTCCCCAACCCTGCTCTAACCAACATACCACACTGAGTATCATAACTGGATCTGGCTTGAAGATATATTTAATTTAATTATGTCTACCCTGCCTTTCATCAAATTATCCCCAAGGCAGTTTACTATACATTAAAGCAACACTAAGAACTACCCATTGACTCTTGTTTGTCTGGCTCTTGGCAGAGGGTAGAGTGTCCACCCCTTCTGCACTCTCAGGGCAACTGGCAGTTGGAGTGGTTCCTTCTCTAGCAGTTGGATGGGGCCAGGCTGGTCTTCCTTTGCTGAAAGTCCCAGTAAACAATGTATTCACCCCTACCCAAATACTTGCTATATGGGCACCAATTCTAGTAAACGTTACTTGCAGAATAGCTGTGAAGTCATGCTGTTAGTTCTGTATCCTCCTCCTCAATATTACGATTATTAATAGTTTAGTTTATATGGATCATAGGAAATAATTCTTTATATCTATGTACATAATAGTTGTATTTCTGCCTATGCTGGTGGAAAATAAGTGTACCGATTTTTAAAGATATTTTTCCTACAACAGTATTTTAAAAGCGGGCTTTAGAATTACTGAGAAAAGATATTAATAATGCATTTATCTCAGTCTCTTTCACATACACACACACACACACACACACGGATGCATGATTCATGAAGGATACAAATGGCAGGTTCTATTTAAAGCTTTCCTGCCGTCATGAAGAGAACACTAAGGCAGTGTCTGCACCCATGGTATTCTAAGGGCTGGTTGAATAATGGTTGGTCTGTCCGTCCGTCCGTCATTATTTCTAGGCTGCCTTTAAGGGTGGAACTGGTTGCTTGCTGATACTAACATGGCCCATGTGATCTGCACTACACTTCCAGTGCAATCGTATACATGTCTACTCAGAAGTAAGCTCCACTGAGTTCAATGGGATATATTCCCAAGTAAATGCCTAAAGGGCGGCAGCCTTCATCAGCCATCCAACCAGCACATAACTGAGCAAATTGACAAATACAATATCACAGCTGTAGTCTGCATCCAGCTTCCTGCTTCCAGTTCCTCTAGAGCGCTAGCTGAAGTTGAAGAAATTGACTAAGACATACAGCAACGGAAGGCAAAAGACTCAGAGGTCTTCCCCCCCCCCCCTATCGTCCACACCGCCACTTAAGGTCTTAGGAGGGCCATCTGCTGCAGCTGCCTAATGTGAGACTGGCAGCTACTCGTCGGAGGTCCTTCTCTTTTGCTGCCCCTCAATTGTGGAATGGCCTGCAGGTTGAAATACGCCTGCTGACTTCTTTGAATGTCTTTAAGCAGGCACTGAAGACTTTGTTATTTCAACAGGCCTTCCTTTTATAACATTCTGTCATATTACTATGGAATTTTATTGTTTTTATGGAATTTTTATACTGTTTTTATGAAATTTTAGTGGAATTTTAATGCTGTTTTTGTGTTTGACAGATGTTTTTGTTGTATACTTGTCTGTTTGGTTGATTGCTATTTTGTACGCCGCCTAGAGTAGTGGTATATAGGTGGGAGATAAATTGAATAAATAATAATAATATTAATAATTTTTAAAAAATAAAAATGTGTGTACATAAGTACTACAAATGTTAAGGCATCCAGCTCTTCTCTGAATGTCCTAAAGTTGTGCAGGTGGTTGCCAGGGATAGGTCTTTTCTGTGGCACCATTCCAATTACAGAATAATCTTCATCAAACGGTCCTGCCTGGCATCAACTCTACTACATTCAGGCAGCAGGTCAAAACTATTTATTTCCCCATGCTTTCCACGCACAATGGTTTTTATGTTACTGCTTCTATCTTTTTAGGTGGTGTTTTTATTTGCTGTATTCTGGTTATTTTTATTGTGATCTTATTATTTTTATCTTATGATTGGAGCCAAAAATATATATTAACATATACAGCTGCCTTGCAAACGGATGGCCTACTAGATATCCTAGGGGGATATCCTGGATCTCTCTCCTTAGAAAGATTGGCAGCTAGACACAGCAGTGGTGCTGCCCAGTAAGTAGGGCAAGAAGAAACTACATCTCTGCAGAACCTTTTCCTATGAATCACACTCCTAAAGAAAAGTGAGTTTACAGGAAAAACTAACGTAGAGTAATATCATGAAACTGTTAATATAAGCAGTTTTCCATGCACCAACCATTTGAAGTTTATGATCTCATATACACCATATAATATATAACTTACAAGATCAATACAGCAATTTTATTATGCTAGAGAAACTTTTTTAAAAGTTCAGGGACTAGATTTTATTTTTTCAGGGTGAAAAATATCTAACCCAATTTCAGAGCTGTATATTTTCCTGGAGATGCAACAGATGCCCCAATTAATAACTATATAATAGAAGTTCCAATTGCCCAGAATTCCCAAGGCACTTAAAAAAAAAACCTCATCTAGTTTTTTTTAATTTGGTCTCTTGTCAGATAAATCTCTAAAGCAGAATTACAACTTTTAATGCCAGTGAAATTCCATGCCAGCCTTTGTAGAGGCTCAAATTAAAATTCTGCTTGCTCATAATGTGAAGATCCAATCTTTTGGGACATGCAGTGGCGCCAAGAGTACAAGATGTAAATTCAGCAGCCCACAAAGAGAGTACCCAAAGCATGTTTTGATCATCTCCATGTGGGCTGGCTGCAATACTTGCATGCATGTACTACATCAGTTTCTTGGTTTACAGCACCAAGTTCATCATGTAGATTTTAGCTCATTTCATTTTCAGCTGCTAAAAAATGGTTTGGGATTTGTTTTTGCCATTCATCACTTTCTGTCACATTTTCACCCTCTCAAGAAAAAAAAAATCATCAATGTTCAATGCTTTAAAGCTGTCATTGATCATACTTAAAACTCTTGAGCTGAAAAAGGAGTTAACACATCATAAGAACATAAGCAGAGCTGTGCTGGATCAGACCAAGGGCCTACCTAGTCCTTGGTCCAGCATTCTGTTCCCACAGTGACCAACCAGAAGCCTATGGGAAGCCGCACAAGCAGGACACGGACACAACAGTACCAGTCTGCTTGTGTTCCCCAGCAACTAGTATTCAGAGGCATATTGCCCTGGATATTGGAGGTAGACCTCCCCAGATTAGGCCCAAACATAAGCTGCATTTACTTTGAGTGCAATGATTTGAATCTAGACTAAGTCATACATTAATCTCAGTGAAATCAATAGGTCTTAAGTTAGTCATGACTAATTTGTCTCACTGGATTTCAATGGGACTAAAGTGTGACTAACTTAGTCTGGATCCAACCCAATTTATTTCTGGATAGGATTCTTTCTTTAGCAGAATTATAGTGAATGATTCCTTTGTTTTAGGGTCAATACAGTATAACCTCTAGCAGTTTCCTTTCATCCTCTGTGGTGTCATTTGATTCATTTCAGCTTTACAGCCATCTAAACAAGAATCCCTCCCATAATTTCTTCTACATTGTCAGACCTAAGCCAGGGCGGTGGGTGGCCATATCTGGATCTAGATCCAGAGGATTCCAAAGGGGTGGTTGGAGAGCCCACTTCATCAGCTATATGAAGTGCTATCTTCAGTCGGCAGATTTTATATATAACACATGGTACAGAGATAATATTTTTATAAATGATGAAGGCAGAAAGTCATGAAATGCAAGGAGTGTTAAATTGACACCTTGTAGTGGGAAGAAACCCAGAGTCTTGATTAAGTCCATTTCTTTCCAACTACAGGTGTTAAATTAGCATAGCACAGAGAGGAAGACAGCATTGCTTTGAGTGACTGAACAGAAGACTCCTGTTCTTATATTGTCCAAGGACATGTTCTGAGGGCATGTAACACAGCTACCTTGCTAAAGCTCAGCAGGTCTGAGTCTAAGCCAGTGTCTGGATGGGAGGCCACCTGGGAACCCCATGTATGCCTCCTTGAATTCCATGTTGAAAGAAAGGTGGATTATACCTGCACTAAAATATACATATACATCTGCATAGATATGTCAGAAACTAACTAGGGTACTACCCCAAGCAGGTTCATGGCCCTTCAGACCCACAAATTTATACAACTTTTTTTTGTCTGTACCTGTGTGTATGGGTGTGTATCCATCAACTGATAACACTGAGTTCTAGTTCACAAAAGCTTATACCACAATAAATCTGTTACTCTTTAAGGTTCCACAAGAGCTTTGTGGATCAGAAGGGCCTGTTCTCCAGCTCAGGATTCTTGAGATAATTAGCTGGAGCTGAGAGATTGAATTGGAGCCAGGAGTACAACAAGCAAGCCCTACTGACCATGAAAGGGGAAAATGCCAGGCTCTCAGGAGTCACAGAAGGTTCAGCCAATCCAGCCACATGAAACAATGTTATTCTAAGCACAAGTAAAGAAATCGGTTTAAGCAGCCCTAGAGAAAACCAGGACTGCTACAACTCGTAATATGTGTATGGCATCACTGTGTGTTTGGACTATTCCAAGGGCCACTGAGCCCTATGTGGATCCCCAAAACTATATTTGCTACAGGTTGGGAAAAGGCTCAGATAGAAGCCCTCTTCAGTTGTTAATTGCTTTTAGCCCTGCTCCCATCGTCATGGTCCTTTTGCTGGCTGCTCATGAGTCCAGCTGCAACATCTGCAACATCTGCAGCATGAAGACTTCCCCACTTGTGGAGGCTCCCTGCAGCAGACGTTAGAGCTGAACACAGGGCTAAGCTAAACATTAGTTGGAACACACACAGTGGGGCTTGTGTAAGGATGTAAAAGTTTTCTTAAATCCGTTCCATCTGTGTTTTGCGGATTGTCAAGTGTCTTTCATTCCATCATCTACTCACTGACAGAATCAATCAGATGTAATTTTACCAGAGTTTCATTGTACTTGCACTAATTTGCATGAGTGCTAATTCACATCAACTAATGTGCATTAGCGCTAATGCAAATTAGTGCAAACCCCCCCCCCCTCAAAGTGAAAAACTGGTTTGCAGGTTCACGGAATCTGTGTGACTCAGGAAAAGCTGGTCTGAGCAGAATCCGCAGGTCAGAGTCACAGAAATCCGAACTCATTTGAATCTGTTGTGGATTTCTCCAACATCCCTAGATGCATGCTTGCTTTCTCTACTCTCCTGTAAGTGCACATGGCTCTGATTCAGACTGGATCCATGGTGCTCCAGGAGTGGAGGATTTAAGTTTCTCTGGTTTTTTAATGAACTTCAACCCCTCCCTGCTCAGGAGGGGGGGTTGAAAAAAAATGTCCATTGGAATCAATACAGATATTTCTTCTTGTTTTAACCCCTTCTGGAGGGGTTGGGGGTGGAATTTCACAGAAAAAATAGGAGGGGGGAATCTTATCTCCCCCTCTCCTGGAGCACTATGGTCCTGATCTGAATTGGGGCGGTGAGCACTTACAGAAGAGTAAAGAAATCTAGCACACATAGTCCCACTATGCATGCTTTAATGAACGTTTGGGTTTGGCTCTCATGAACAGCCAGCATGAGCAGTCCATCATGATGAGCATGATGACCATCATGAGCATGATGTAGGCAGGGATAAAGTGCAGTGCCTTTGGATTCTCTTTTGTTCTTCACATCAGCAATGACTAAACAGAGTTAGAGTCAGCTCAGAGTCATCATTAATGCTTTTGTAAGAAAAACAAAAAAGTTTTCCACTGAAGAAACAAAACCATCAGAAGGCGTGGCACATTTCAAGTGTTTATAAAGATTTCCTAGTGGTGTTCCCAAAAGCAATCAAAAGCATAAATTAGCCTATGTAGTTATTGTCACGCTGTGTATGTGAAACACCATCTGCATTTTCACATACTGCAAATGTACAATGCTGCTGTATGTCTGATGCCAATTAAGTCAATGTATGCAACATTAATTATGTTCACGATATGCCCCAAATATACAAATTCCTGAAATAGATAAGTAATGCAAGCTCTTTTCTTACTAATTTATTTATGCAGTGGTACAGAAAATGCTGATTGAAGACTTGAGCACTACCAATCTTCTCTGAAGTCCACACACCTGTGCAAGTACCTGTGTGTTACAAAGGTTATTGACCATGGAATCTCATAAGCTATTTACCCAGAAGGAATTTTTACCTGCCCAGTTACTGTGAGTGACTTTTAAAATATATATATATATATTTTTAAAGAAAGAGAACTATTTGCCCATGTCTCAGCTGTTGGTGCCTGCAGTATCTGTTCTGCAGGGTCTACTTTCTGGCTACTGTTCTTTTCCCTTGCTCTTCCATTTTGTGGCAGAGCTGAAAAGATAATCAGCTACAATCAGACAAAAAACATTACAAAGGATCAAAGCAGAGCGAAGTGGTTTAGACACAAGTCAAAGCCCAAATGCTAATGTTACAGATGAACTTGCAGTGAACCATATTGTGCATGAAATCACTTTGATTCAGCCCTAACACTGCATCATCTGTGCGTCTGTATTAATGATATCATCCCTTACAAAGATTGTATTTAAAGATCTTAGTTACCAAAAATATCTAATGACAGCATTTTGACATAATAAGAGATAATGGAACGTCTAAGTCAGTACAATTTGGAGGAGATGCAAATACCAGAACACATCTGAAGTAAGCATTGTTTTCCCAAGGAGAGCAGAATCTGATGGATCAGCCTGTATTCTTGCAACCTTCCTAATTACTGAACAAGATTCAATGGCAACCAGGCCCCATAGCCCGAGCTTTCTTTCCCAATTTCACTGAAGCAATTTGCACCGCCACTGGACAAGTTGCTGTACAGTTAAAAAAGCTGCATACCTCTTCAACAGTCGGATTTGCTACTGCAAAATCAAGTAGCAGTGATCCAGTTGTGTGCAAAGTTTTCTGCTGTACGCTCATATCCCTTCCTTGGATACCAGTCCAAAGAGCATATGAAAAGTCTGGATGATCTAACTCATACGGGTTCAGACAACACGATAACCCACACTCAGGGGTTGAAATGTGGGTTGTTGTTGAAACATGGGTTATCGTATTGTCTGAACCCATCTGCGATAACAAGCCATGGCTTGTTAACCATGAACAACCCATGAAGAGAACCCACGCTTGGTTGTTGGGTTATAAACTTTGGGTTGTTCACTATGGTTTGTTATCTCAGCTAGGTTCAGACAACATGATAACCCATGTTTCAACAGCAACCCACAATTCAACAACAACCCATACTCAACCCAAGGAGTGTGGGTTATCATGTTGTCTAAACCCAGTCAGTCAACTATGATTGGCAGTGGCTCTCCGAGGTCTCTCAGTCAAAGTTTTTTCTCATCCCTTGCTACCTGGTGCTTTAAGCTGGAGATGCCAAGGACTTGGTTATGTGCTCTACCACTGAGTTGTGGACCCTCCCCATCTGGTTTTAAAATGACTACTTTGGGACAGCATTTTAGGTTCTTAGAATTTTGGAGGCAATAGAGATATAAGATGCAACAAAAATGGAGTATATATTGCAACAGTTCCAAGTTTTCTTCAGTTCTCCATTGTGGAAAGAAAAACTCAGTACTGATCAAGGCCATATTATCCAGAACTGGAACACATAAAATTCTAATTCATCAATTAGAACTGGATCCATTTACTGAAGTGCTACAATTTAAACTGGAATTCTCACACTTGTTTCTAAGTTTTCCCAGATTGTGGATCACAGTCAAACAATATAAGTAATAAAAATATTTTTTTACAATTCTCATTAGTTCTCACTTTAAGGGTCAAGTCACACAGCATTTCATTTTTAGGGAGCAATCCTATGCATGTTTAGACAGAAAAAATTCCTACAACTCCCAGCATGCTACCTGGTGCCACCATAGCTATCCCCAGGTAGATGATCACATGGAGAAATAACATATGAAGCTGCCTTATACTTGGTCAGACTGCCCATCTAACTCATTATCTACTGTGATAGGCGGCAGCTCTGCAAGTAACTTGGTTTGAGAGCGTTTTGCAAGACAAGCAAATTTTTAAATATTTATTTAATTTTTTTTTACTTGATATACAAGCGACGTCTTGTAATACAAGTACTGTAGTACAGCTTAAATTAAAAATCTCAGTACGAATTTTTTTTGGGGGGGATTTCGTTTTGATATAAGTGCTTTGGATTACAAGCACGTTTCCGGAACGAATTATGCTCTCAATCCAAGGCATGACTGTATTTCTCCTTTCAACTGGAGATGCCAGAAAATGAAATAGGGACCTTCTGCGTAGAAAGAAGCTCTCAGCTCTCAGCTGAGCTTCCGCCGCTCACTAAAAACTTGGTTGTTCAGGTGGGAATATGGGGTGGGCTAAGATTTTAAAATTTTATACTGTTTGAAATGTATTTTATCCTGTTTTTATCTTGTGTACATCGCCCAGGGTGGCCGGTTTGCCGGCCAGATGGGCGATAAATAAATGTAAATAATAAATAAATAAATAAATGCTCTATGACTGCATATGAAGCTGTGGCACAGCTGTACAGTTTACAACAACTGAAGCTTGAGCTGCATCTCCAAAAGATACTTCTGGGATTGTGAAAATTACAGCGTGACCGTGTGTGACACTGCTTCACATAGTACTTCACTCAATAGCAGACACATGCATGCACAAATATTGTGTGTGTGCGAGAGAGAGAGAGAGAGACAGACAGACAGACAGACAGAGGCTAGACATGGCCATGCCAACCAGGCCCAAGATCAAAGTTCTCCACAGGAGGGTTCATCTACCATTTTGAGATGTGAGCAGTTGTTGGGAAAGAGGCACAAGCTTACTACCTTTCCCAGTGCACATTGATTAGATCAGGACACACAAATATAGACAAAGATCATTTGTTTTGGGGGAGACTTACTGTGAAAAACATTTGAGAACACCTATGCTGGAGCAGCAACAACATTATCTGTGACAGCTGCAGGAATGTTTAAGAATATTACCTTTTACTAAATGCAAACACACACACACACACACACACACGTAAATGAGCTCAGTCAGGACCTTTCTTCCTCCTGCTGCCAAAGGATGCAAGCAAATCTACTTACAGTTTAATGCAACCAGGGAGTAGAAGGGGGAGTATTGAATTGTTTCCAAAGTATTTTTGGTGCCAATACCGATGAAAATACTCACAAACAATTGCTTTCAAAAAAACATTGCAGAAATCCATGTTGACAATACTTTCTTTAGCATGGAACAAGGGCTTTGAATTGATCACTGTTTTCATTCCAATGGAATAGGAGGAAAAAGCAAAACAATGCACCCTCATTATGCAAGTTGCTTAATATATTATATGCAACACTCCAGGAAAATAATTCCAGGAATACACATCAGGACATTTCATACATCTGGATGTTTTAATCCAGATATATGAAAGAGATATAAATAAATATCATGCTTAGATGAGAACTCTGGCATTTCAAGCAAAGCCATCTTACCACAAAAAGAAGAAATTAAAGATAGAGCATATTTAAGATTGTGAAATAGTGGGACTGTTACTGAGTGGGACCATTTGTCAATGGAAAGGGATCATCTAAAAGAGAAGTCATGAATCGGAGACAAACTCATTTAAGGCAATAGACTCTGGATTAAAACTTGACAGAACCAAAATAGCTCTGAACGTCTCTATATAGAACAGAGGACTAACTTTCAAAGACTCCACCCACCAAGAGAATACTTGACCTTTAAAACCCTTAGATGTTATTAGCATCCATCTAACAGAACAATTCTCTGGAAACAGATGAATGACATCTACACAGAGCTAGACTTCATCCACTCTTTAGGTTAGAATGAAATACAGAGCCAGATATCCATACATACTGTAATGGGTTTTCCTATCAGATTTCTGAGAATAGGACTATCACCATGGGTTGCCTTAAACCTGGCCAGAGTCTTGGACTTGACAAAGGAGTGTTAGCTGCTCAAGCTATTAATGTGATGTCTCCATGGGAGCTAATTGTTAAATGATAGTTCTTGATAGCAGGACATTCCTTAAATCTTCTGAATGGGGCAAAAGCAGACATTCCCCTATCCACTAGGTAAGGATGATGTAATCTAGGTGTCGGGGCAAAGGACAAGACTATGATTTTTTTAAAAAATTGTGAGTGTGATGTGGAAGGGGAGGATTCAAGCTACCTCCCTGGAGATCTGATGTGGGGCAGTGGATTTGACTGTGTGAGTGTTTAAGTGGTATCTCCACCTATCCTCAACCTGTATATTAGTAAATAAACTCAAATATTACAAAACATCATAAGCTTCCCGTGACCTCCTTTCAAAGGAAACCAGACCCAGTTAAGTGCTGTGCTCTTAGAACTTTCCCCTGTAACAGTACTCTATCAAAACTATTCTTTAAAACCATCCCATAGAACTCTCAGAGAGAATGCACATCCCATCTCCCATGTGCTTTAGTAACAGCACAAACCGTAAGGGAGAATAAAACTGTTGTTGATTATCTCACTAAGCACATCCCTCATGAAACCGTTCTGTCTGCTTCCTTTTACTGTGTACACACTGAATTTGGACTGATAAAATTAGCACAGATTAAACACAATCCCTGAAAAGACCATATGCAGAGGCCCTTACTGGATGACAGCAGAAAATCAGCAGAATACAAGTTTTCTGTACAATGTGTCAATGTGTCAAAGAAACAAAAGGCATTCTTGGGTGAGTTGATAGCGAATGATAAAGCAGAGAGCTGTTATGTCTCCTCAAGCCCAGATTCCACCTAAACATCAGGAAAAATTTCCTGACTGTTAGAGCAATAAGACAATGGAACCAATTACCTAGGGAGGTGGTGAGCTCTCCCACTCTGGAGGCATTCAAGGTGAAGCTGGACAGCCATCTGTCAGGGATGCTGGACTCGATGGCCTTGTAGGCCCCTTCCAACTCTACTTTTTTATGATTCTATGACTCTACTGTGAGAGGGCAAGCAGCTGTCCATAGCTAGATTAAAACCCTGGATCAGAAGGGTTCTCAGCCTTCCCCAATCTAGCATCCTCCAGATGTGTTGCACTACAACTCTTATCACCAGTAGCTCAGTGTCTTTGGCTGTGAGGGCTGGGGATTATAGGAGTTGTAGCCCAAAACATCTGGAGGGTGCCAGGTTGTGGATGGCTGGGTTATCAGGTAAATGCCCTTCATTACTGAATCACTTGGTTTGACGGCTACGGTCAAAGACTGAATCCTGAAGGTTCTCATCTGATATTTATTCTCATGGCAGAAAGTGCCAAATGGGGGTGGGAGGGAATCACCTGATTTAAGAAAGTACTAACTGTCCCTAAGCACCTTACACACAAGGGAGTTGTGCAAGCATGTCTTTACACAATTTCTTGTCTAAGCAGCAGATCTCAAGGCTGATTGCTGTTCAGACTCCATGACTCCCATGTTAATCTCCCTGCAATGCTATGAGGTAAAATACCATGCCTCTCTCCGCCAAAACAGCTCCCTGCCCTATTACCTGCATTCTAAAATCACGAATGCCCAAAGGTGCAATCTTATGCATGTTTACACAGAAAAAGTCCTACAACTCCCAGCATTCCCCAGCCAGTATGGTTGCCTGGGGAATGCTGGCAGTTGTAGGACTTTTTTTTCTGTCTGAACATGTGAAGGATTGCACCCCAAACCTCCTTTCCTGTGATTTCTACTGATTCTCAATCAAGCCCAGTTCTTGATCTTACCTGTTCTGCTTTGCCTGTCTCCTGTTCTTGTTCTCTGCAAACCAACCTTATTGATTCAAAAAGTTCACCTGTCATTGATAATGCCTTGATTTCCCTACAGGCTCAAGTACTGCTTTCTTGACTTGAAAGACAGTGTGGTGTCCTGGTTAGCATACCAGACTAGAACTGTAGAGATCTAGGTTCAAATTTCCACTTAGCCATGTAGCTCACCAGATGATCCTTGGCCAGTCACACCATCCCAGCCTAACAGACTTCACAGGGTTGTTGCTGCGTGCGGGGAGGGGGAAAGAAGGGACAAACAAGGTATACTGCCCTGAGCTCCTTGGAGAAAGGGTGATTACATTGTAAATAATACAAAAGGACTATTTACCAACATGTTGAAACTGAACCTCGACAAGACCGAGGTACTTCTGGTGGGAGACAAGGGAAGGTTAGGGGATGTTGACCTGGTGCTGAATGGGGTACATCTCCCCCTGAAAGACCAGGTCCGCAGCTTGGGGGTCATTCTAGACTCCCAGCTGTCCATGGAGGCTCAGGTGGCAGCTGTGAGCCGGGCAGCACTGTATCAACTCCATCTGATACGGCAGCTGCGCCCCTACCTTCCTAATCATCTGCTCCCATCAGTGGTTCATGCCTTGGTCTCCTCTCGCCTAGACTACTGTAATGCTCTCTACGTGGGGTTACCCTGGAAGACGGTTCGGAAGGTTCAGCTGGTACAGAACGCGGCGGCTCGCCTGATTAAGGGACATCCGCCGGTGTGATCACATCACGCCAATGCTTAATGAGTTGCACTGGCTACCAGTTGCTTGCCGAGCTGAATTCAAGGTGTTGGCGTTGACCTTTAAAACCCTACACGGCTCCGGTCCAGCTTATCTCAAGGAGCGCCTCCAGCAACATCAAGTAGGCCGCTCAACAAGATCTGCCACGGACGGCCTTCTCCTTATCCCATCAGCCAGAGCAGCCAGGGACTAGGAAGAGGGCCTTCTCTGTGGCGGCCCCCACATTATGGAACTCCCTCCCTAGTGACCTTCGCCATGCCCCCTCCGTGATGAGCTTCCGCCATGCATTAAAAACATGGCTGATTCAGGCGGGAATATGGGGTGGGTTAGGATTTTAAAAGAATTTTTTAATACTGTTTTAATTATCATATTTTATTGTATTGTTTTACTGTATCATTTTAATTGTACATCGCTCAGGGTGGCCGGATGACCGGCCAGATGGGCGATTAATAAATATAAGAAATACAGTCATGCCTTGGATTGAGAGCATAATTCGTTCCGGAAACGTGCTTGTAATCCAAAACACTCTTATATCAAAACGAAATCCCCCCAAAAAAAATTTGTACAGGGATTTTTAATTTAAACCGTACTACAGTACTTGTATTGCAAGACGTCGCTTGTATATCAAGTAAAAAAAAATTAAATAAATATTTAAAATTTTGCTTGTCTTGCAAAATGCTCTCAAACCAAGTTACTTGTAATCCAAGGTATTACTGTAAATAAATAAATAAATTACCAAGTGCTAAAAATCTTACCATGGTGTGTATCTAGACACAGTAAAATAGATTACTGTTTTAGCCCACATAAAATGACCAAATTATCCCTGAGTTCAGCTCTCCAATACTATGGTACTTTGGTCATTTATATCATCCTAAGAAAATTAAGCTGTTTCCCAAGATTTCTGATTAGGTGTAGAAGTGTGGCAAAATTCTCCTGAATTTTTGGCAGAATTATGCATTGGATGGATACAGAGCACCATGTACTTATTTATGACATCTCTATTAACTGCCCAATAGCTGAAGGTCTCTGGGTGGTTCACAATTAAAACCATAACATATCATGGCTTGGTTCAAACAACACGATAACCCATGTTTCAACAACAACCCATGGTTCAATGACAACCCACACTCAACCACTGAATGTGGGTTATTGTGTTGTCTAAACCCAGCCAGTACCTCCAACTCCCAACCCAGACAGTATATCCAGAAGGATACCATGATAAATGGTATCAAAAGCTGCTGAAAGATCCAAGAGAATCAACAGGGTTGAACTCCCCTTGTCCCTTTCTCAGTAAAGGTCATCCCACAGAGCGAGCAAGGCAGTTTCCATTCCAAAACCAGGCCTGAAGTGATTGAAATGGATCCAGATAGTTGGATTCAAGACTGTAGTTTACTGGCAACCACCAACTCTAGATCTTGTTATAAAGATCTTCTGGGTCCAGATTAGGCTTTTTCAGTAGTAGCCTAATTACCACCACCTTTAAAGAGGCCGGCACCACCCCCTTCCTCAAGGAGAAATTTGCAACCTCCTGGATCCAGCCAGACATCCCCTCCCTATTAGATGTTATACATCTCCATCTGGCAAGATGAAGCAGGTGATCAAGGGAGTAGTCTGGTCACCTGTGTACACTCAAAGAACACACTCACCAATTAGCTAGCCGTGGTAAATTACCACTTAGTAAAACAGTCACCTATATTCATCCAAGAGAGCAGTCTTATCCTTTGTATTTTGCTGTACATCATCACTCCCTTCCGCTAGCAGATTATTGTTGTGATTACAAACAATCTGACTGGAACTGTGCCTCTGCAGCCTTGGCTTCTGAATCACAGTCCATAAAAACACCCATTTCACATGCACGTCTTCTCCTGTTGGACTGGGGTGATGATTTGTTTGTGCAAAGTCTCTACTAAACATCTGCTTTGCTAGCTGTCTTGGTACATTCATCTGAATTCTAACAGGAACTAGGTATGTGCACTAAATGTCTTTGTTCATTAGTAAGCATTAGCTACTTCCTACTTATTTCTGTTCCATTTATTATATGCTAAGTGGAACAAGGCTTTCATTTTTCTGTTTTTTGTTTTTTTTAAACTGGATGATAAAAGGAGAGGAATAAATGCTTTATTTTATTAGTTGAATATCCAAATATTATTATCAGGCATTCTGTCATTATACAAACTGATGGGAAGTCTCTTTAGGACAAGAACTTTTCAACAGAAATAGAACATAAAACATCATAATCTTGAATTTGCTCTCAACCTGATTTCAAAGATCAAGCACGAAACAGCACCTGTAAAAATAAATCTCAGAAGATAAACCAACACAGACTCTTATGAACCAGCAAAATATAGAGAATGCTTAACTGTGTACAAACATTAATTTTGTTATAATTAATTATAACAATTAATTATAATTGTTATTAACCCCCAGCACAGCTGGCATGCTGAGAGTTGTAGGCCCTTTTTTCTGTCTAAACATGCATAGGATTGTACCCTAAGGCTACACCCTCACACACTTAACTGGGAGTAAGTCCCATTGAAATCAATGGGGCTTGCTTCTGAGTAGAGATGTATACTAATGCATTGTAAATATCTCCCTCCTCAACATAAAAAAAAGATGGTGAAGAATACTTGGCTCAGACTAGAAGAATATATTGATAAATTAACAGTCTTATACCCAGAAGCCTCTGTCATAATGGCAGGAGATCTAAATGCCAGAACAGGGCAAAACGAGGAAAATCTTTATTCATACTTTCATGTACCTCAACCTACAACAGATGAGGCCGTGAAACTACCAGTGAGGCAATCTAAAGATAAGGGCTGTAATTATGCCAGACTTTGTCTTATCCAAATGTTAAACAGGTTTAATCTAGAAATTGTAAATGGGAGTGTGGAAGGTGATCGAGATGGGGAATTCACCTTCCTGTCTAATATGGGGGCATCTACAATTGATTATATTATAGTATCCTATGAATTCTTAAAGATGGTGTCTATGTGTACTGTAGAAAAACGTATTGAGAGTGACCATTTACCTTTAGTTTTATCTCTAAACTGTGGTATCCAAACGATTCATGCAAAGCAAAAGACAATGATAAATGGAGAGTTTGAAATAAGATTAGACCATATTAGATGGTCATCAAAGTTGGAAAATAATGTAAAAGATCTATTATACTCAGAAAAATGTCTCCATCAACAGAATCTGCTAATGTCAGCAAATTCCGCAGAAGCTGCGCTTGTAACGTTTCAGGAATTGTATTTGGCTATACAAAATTGCTTGAAACAAAAGAACTTGACTAGGAAAGGCACTCCCCTCAGTAAATTCAAATACTGGTTTGACAAAGAATGCATTTCCATGAAACAAGCTTTGGTGGAAAAATATAGAACATATAGGGAGGAAAATTTACCAACAATACCTCCTGAATGGTATGAGCTGAAGAGGAGATATAAAAAATTAATTAAGGGAAAGAAGAGCCAAGCTCAGAAAGAGTCCTGAGAAAATTTAATAAAGGCATCCAGGGAAAAGGATGCTATTACTTTTTGGAGGTTGGTTATTAGAGGTTGGCCTAGCCCTTCTCGTAACATGGAATATCATATTCCTGTGAATTCCTGGGAATCCCATTTCAGCAATATATATAAATCAGGGCAAAATCCCTACCAGACTAAATGGGTAAATACATGTACCCTCCCTGAATGGCCTCCTGTAACTGCTGTGGAAATTAAGATCCTTATATCCAAACTTAAGGCTAGCAAGGCACCAGGGAATGATATTATCTCCCCGGAAGTATTTAAAACCAATATAGAGTGGTGGGCCCCTGTACTGGCGGCATTATTTACAACCATTGATCAGACAACATATATCCCAGAAGATTGGGGCCTTGCTATCATCATTCCAATCTATAAAAAGGGGGATAGATCAGACCCTGCTAACTATAGACCTATCAGCCTGCTAAATATTGTTAGTAAACTGTACGCTAGCCACTTATTGGAAAAATTGCAAAGATGGTTGGAACAGGAAAATATTATCAATGATGAGCAGGCTGGATTTAGGGGTGGGCGTTCTACTATAGATCATGGATTAGTTTTACAACACCTGGTTGAAAAGTACTTAGCTAAACCTGGGGGAGCTCTTTATGCTGCCTTCATCGATCTTAAATCGGCCTTTGATCTCATATCAAGGGATAGATTATGGAACAAATTTGAAGCCACTAACATTGATCGGCGTTTACTGACTCTTATCCGCAAATTATATGACAACACTCGATTGCGGGTGAGATTTAATAGCACGGGACATCTGACTGGGCCTGTCCCCACTTTCAATGGAGTGAAACAAGGTTGCGTTTTAGCCCCTACCCTGTTTAATTTCTACATTAACTCTTTGGTTAAAAATTTAGAGGGGGTATGTTCTCATCACCCCAGTTTGTCAAATAGACCTTTGTCAATTCTGCTTTATGCAGATGATGCAGTACTCTTATCGTTAACAAGTATTGGATTGAAACGTCTGTTGAAGGCCCTGGACAGTTACTGCAAAATAGAATTACTGCAAATTAATTATGATAAAACCAAGGTTGTTGTCTTTTCTAGGAAGAGGCCTAAACATAAATGGCAAATAAATGGTCATAAAATTGAACAGGTGACCACCTATAGATACCTAGGAATAATATTCCACTCACTAGGAACATGGAGGGCCCAACTAAAAAATGCCATTGCAAATGTACAGAAATGACTCTTTCTTTTATAACAAGGGTGGGCAGCATATCCCCTCTGCCATCCAGGTATTTGTTGCAAAGGTTCTTGCCCAGCTGTTGTATGGCTTAGAAGTATGCCTGATTGAAAAAACTGCTCCTTTGGAGGCTGTACAAACTAAATTCTTGAGAGCAATACTTGGTATCCCTAGTTGTGTTCCAAATGTAATTACACGCTTAGAGGCAGGTTTAATACCAATTGAGGCCCGTGTATGGCAACGTAAATTTTTTTTCTGGTTAAAAATGATGTTTGTACCGGTAGGATTGGCGCCACTTACTTTAACCGACTCCTTCCAATCAAAATGGAAAAAACAACTAAACATGAAACTATTAACTTTTGGTTTTTCTACAACTGCCATCTTAACCCTAGGGTATACCAAAGCAAAAATAGCCATTGCCCAGCGAATTTGAGACATCGAATCCCAAAACTATCTAAGTCAAGCAGCTTTATATTCTGTTTTTATAGAAAATAGAGGCCCATTTGCACCTGCTAACTATCTGATCAATTTGACCATCCCTAAACTTAGAAAGGCATTCACATTAGCCAAATTAAATGTTCTACCATCTGCGCTGCTGGAAGGAAGATTCAAAAAGATCCCCTATAGCAAGCGGACCTGCCCATGTGGGATGGGGGAGGTAGAAACAGCAGGTCACGTACTTCTTTATTGTAACTTTTATCAAGGCCTTAGAGATACCTTCATAAAACCGCTTTTACAAAAAAATCCTGGTAGGTCAAACAAATTTTATTTAGAGTATCTGCTGTCCGACCAGAATTCAAGTATCACAGCCAAAGTGGCTAGTTTTTGTGCAGCAGCCATAAATTGCCGAAAGGGGATGATGGAGTAAAATCGCTAAATAATGAAGCCACTAAATACTGTGTATTTTTGACTGTATGTTGATTCTTGAATTCTCAATTTTAAACTCTATTTTTAAATTTTAAATTCTAATAACGTTTTCTGTGCTGTATTGTATTGTTTATTTGTTTATCTGTTCTTATAGCTGGCTGTTTGCCGCAATAAATTATATTATTATTATTATTATAAAGGAGGGAAAGTTTTTACCTGATAACCAAGCCACTAACATTTAAATGCAAACTACCCCAATGCTAACAGAAAGAGACGAGTTCAAAGATAATTGATTTATTTAGAATTTTTTGTAATGGTTTTTATAGTATAATAAAATTTAAAATAATGTTTAGTATATGATTTAGCCTTACCTCGGTTTGGCATTTTCATAAGAGACTGTACTCAAACTAAAGTGTCATGTTTATTATTTACTTTTCAAAGCCACCTTGTAGTGATACTTACCATTTTACTTCCACTGGGACACATAGAAGTGGTGTGTAACATTTATTTTATTTTATTTATCATATTTTTGAATCGCCCATCTGGCCGGTGACCCAGCCACTCTGGGCAATGTACAATATATAAAAAATACAATAAAACAAAATATAAAATACCATTAAAACTTTAAAATCCTAGCCCAGCCCAGCCCATATTCCCGCCTGAAAAACCATGTACTACATGTCATAAACTACATGTCATTGGGTCTTTAGACATACCCTTCAAGTAAAGAAATGTCTTACTTGGAGTGGTTAACTATCCCCAAATATAGGAGGGCCTTTTCGTTAGCAAGGTTCAATGGAGGGTAGATATGGCAAAACTCCTAGGAACACCAGTTGTTGCCCGTGCAACAACATGAAGATAGAGTCCATTTTACATGTATTATTTCATTGCTGCTTCTACCAAGGAGCGAGGAAAGATTTGATACCTCCCATAACGCAAAAGTTTCCTGGTCACTCAACAGAGTCTCTTATGACTATATTACTTCTTGGCACAAACCAACAAATTACGAAGCAAGAAGCGAAATATCTGAACCTGGCCATCGCTGCTAGACCCCGTATGTTGGTGTGCTAGGCTATTGATTTGTCAATTTCATTACTAATGGGTGCTATTTGTTTATGTATATATATTGGTCTTTTGTCCTTTTATTTTATTACACAGCTGTTGATCAGCTGGGTTTTTAATTGTTGTTATAAATGGTCTGTTGACTGTTAATAAAAAGATTGAATACAGTTGCTAAAAGATAATCTAAATAGGATCCTAATGCTGAAATCCTATACATACTTACATGCGAGTAAGCTCCATGATAAAGCTACAATAAATACTCCCCCATTTCTTCAAATTATATATTTTAATAGCTAACTCATTCTCAGAGTGCTAGTCTTTATGTAGCCAAAATAGCACCATCCACAAACAAGATGGAGGTATCAGCAGGGATGGACAAACCCGAAGGTTTGTAGAAGTACACAAAATGATAGGGGGAATATGTAAGGGGACGACAACGACCCAAAAATAGCCCAATGAAAATTGAGCATGCTCAGTGATCACAGAACACTGAGTGTCTGTCTGTTGGAAGTAGCGGGGAGAATTGTGGGGGAAGGAATGGAATGGAGTCTCATGGCTGGCTGGCTGGCTAGCCCCCTGAACACATTCCACACTGCAGCATTTTGTTGCAGGTTCCACTTGTATCTCTAAATGTAGAATAATGAAACAGTGAGGCTGAAACAGTGTTAAAGAAGGTCAGCACCCTTAATAGATCAAAACAGATCTTAATAGATCAAAACATCAAAACAGATCAAAATATCACAAGCAAAATGCGGGCCGGGAACAACCAAAATATGCTCTGCTAAAGTTGCCTGAAATACAAGTAATTTGCTCGGTAAAACACATCCATATATAAACAAGTAGCATTCTAATTTCTATAATACTTTAGAAACAAACTCAGTTTTGTACAAATAAATTTGTGATGGAGTTGAGCCAATGTAAACATTTTTCTTAATATAAATGTACTCAAAATGATGCCTCATTTTATTGCAAAACTAATACCCTTCAAAATCTGTTTTTAAAAAGATCACGTAGGAGACATTGATGTTTTGCTCAGGCTACAAAATTCTGGCAGCAAATATCTAGCAAGTTTGGAAGGCAAAACTGAGTGTTTCATTATCTCCTTAATCATGCCATAAAAACATAGCCTATTTCCAACATTTCAAATATATAGATAGTTAAGAGAGAGAGGGAGGGAGAAAAAATCACTTACTTGGGGGGAAAAACACCCTTAACATCCACCTTATCATGCTGTTGCTATTCTCAGAGCAGCAACCTGGTAGATATTGACCTTAAAGTAAAAAGAGAAAAAGTTGTCTGAGTACAGCATGTGTCATGGGTTCCTTCTTAAGATATCGATACACTGCATTTCACTATTGCATCTTCAGCATTACTGTTAACTTTCTACAATTTGGGACTGGTTTCTCCAGTTTTGCTGGAATGTATTTAGGAGATGTCTTTGCAAGTTAAATACTCAGATATATTCTAAAACAATAATTCCTAAGCTTCAGCCCAATTCTAAGAGTGCTTAGTCTGCAGAAAGCCTCACTTCTTGCATAGCACGCTTTGGATGTACAGCCTTTTCACATATGAAACAGATGCCATCAAGTGTACAGTCAGAAGACGTCACAGCCAATTCCAGCACACTCAGTGGTGCGGCTAAGGCTCGACCTCAGGGCCAAAGTCCAGGGCCATTCAGCCCTGGGGGGGGGGGCTCCAAATGACCACCAGAGAACAGCAGATGATGGGGGCAGTGGCAAACAGGCCCAGTGTCAACATGTTGGGGCCCACCCAGGCTGATGCTGCTTGCAACAGCATGCTTTCTTTTTTATTTTTTTAAAAATATTTTATAGTCAGGAGCTGAGTGCCTCCATTTTATTCTCGTAGTCATGATAGGACTATGAATTAAGTCTAAGATGCAAAACTGCACATGCTCAGAGTATTCCTTTCGTAATCAGGATTGGTAAACTTTGTTTGTTTGTTTGTTGCTCTAACATATCAGGAATGTAGAAGCAGTTGTAAAGCATAGAATGGTGGTTGGGGAGAGAAATGTTAGTTGTGTGCTCCACAACTGAAGTAATACACAGGGCCATCTAAGTCTCCCTCTGTCTACCCCCACCCCCAAGATCATTATATCTGCATCACTGAGCATACTAGCTAGCACACCTGCAGATTACACTTTGCATAGGTTTATCCTCACACTTTACATATTTAGGCATAAATGTAAAACCTTAAGTAGCCAGTGGACTGCAAAACTGTATCAAATGCACAGGGTTCTGAATTCTGTAGAAGCCTACACGTGTACAGCTGTACACACCGAAGGCCTCTGTAATGTTGTTAGTATTCTGTTAAACTTGAGAGAGAACACTCCAACATTCAGGATTCCAAAAGCTCTTTTTACTGCATGAGTCTCAATACCAGCAAACCAACAGGCCTGCTACAAAGTACAGTGAGTCATCAAAACTGCCTGTGTTACATCCAAATGAGTCCCCTCATACAACACAAACCACATATCATTACAGCCTCCTCATTGCAGGCATTCACAATGTACACTGTGTGACACCTATGGGAGGAGCTCCATTATGATGTGACGTCAGGGGTGAGTCTACTTGGCGCGTCCCCGTTCCTGTTTGTGTGGTGAGTCTACTTGCTTTTTATAATGACTGAATAGGGCTATAGGTGAAGCTACGAGAGGGGAAGGCACTTATGTATGACAGAATCAACAGGAGAGAGAAAAGAGACGCTTATTAGGCCCAATGCATTTCGGAAAATCTATGTTCCTTTGTCAGCAGCAGCTTATAATCTTTGAGACATATTGAGAAGGAAGTCTTTCAAGTGTCTCTTCTACATGGAAATGTTCACCATGTAGAAAAGACACCCAAAGGACTTTCTTTTAGGGGTGTCCACGTACCTGGGGGGGGGGGCTCGCCTCACCTCTCCGCAGCAGGGGCCTCCCCAACGCTCGATTCTCCACGGTGCGGAGCAATTCTCCGTGCTGCTCAAGCTGCCTGCGCCAGGATCCCGCGCTGCGTATTTTCCATAGAAACCAGGGCAACAGGGCTGTTAAGCCCTGTTGCCCTGGTTTCCACGGAAAATACGCAGTGTGGGGTCCTGGTACGCCAGCACAGGGTCCCGGCACGTCACTTCTGGCCAGCCGGAAGTGACGCAATGGGACCATCGTGGCCGGCACGGGTGGCTCGCCGCGGAGAGGCGAGCAGGGACTGGGACCCGGTAAGGCCCACTCGTCTCGGGCGGGCATGAACGGGGCCAATTTCGGCCCGCTACACCCTGCTCGAGGCGAGCGGTTACATCCCTAGGAATAGGGCTATAGTAATTGTATGAACTGGCCCTTAGTGGCCAACTTTGACCATCCATGGCTATTATTTCCCTGAAGCAGGAGGAGAGATAGTTTCATTGGCGAGCAGCTGGGGAAAAAAACCACAGGTCAACTCTTAGGACCATTTTCTGAATGGAGAAGAGAAGAAAAAACAATGCTGAGACGAGCAACTGTGTAGGAGTGGGAGTGAATGAGCTGAGCTCCTGAGCAAACTGAGGAATTCATTCAAATGTGGGAGGGGGTATTGCAAGAATTGCTTTTCTAAAAAATAAAATAAAATTTTAATCCCACCTCCACTTTTAACACATAAGCAATTGCCCCTGACCTGCCATTTTCTCAGCTGCCCCAAGAAATTGTAACACTGGCACACTGTCTTATAAACTCATGGTTTAAAAAGATGTTGGTTATCTTTTGGATCTTGATGGAGTTCCCACAAACCCACGTATGTTTAGGGCAGTGCTTCTCAAATAGTGGGGCGCGCCCCCCAGGGGGGGCGCGAGGCTCCGTAAAGGGGGGCTCGAGAGAGGGAGCAGCGCGGCGCGATCACTGGAGATTGTCCCAGCGCAGCCCCAGTAGCAGCCCGACGCGGAGGACCACGTGACCGCCAACGCACGTGACACATGCAGAGGACCCGTGGAGAATCAATACGCCGGTTCCTAGTGCCACTCACAGAGGAGAAAGAGCAGGACGCCGGCATGTCATCAAGGCAGAGTCGCAAAGATACAAGAGCTGAAGCACAGAAAGAACATAAAGAGCAGGGGTCAAGGAGAGGAGGTAGGACAAACACAAAATCTGATAATAAAACTGAAAAGGGGAAAAGAAATAGTAACCAGGGGATGGAGGAGGAAAAAGTATACGAACTAGAAGACAGTACCCTGGATCAAAAGGAGGGGGGAGGGGGAAGGTGCAAAAAGACCGCTCTGCAGGTAAACTAAGCCCTGAAGGTAACCTAGATAAAAAAGGGCATAATAGCAGGAATGCAGGAATGCAGGAGTGGAAGGGGTACAAAGCACACCGCAGGAGGATACCAATAATAAGGGTCAATATCCATTACAAGAGCCGCAAGTAGATACGACCCCCCCCCATACAATAGACCACCCCCAGGTTAAGGAGCATCAAGACCTCCCTACAGGGAAGACTTAAAATTATGGACACAAGATATAAAAAGCGAAATAAAAAATTTATTTACCCAGGAATTGGATAACAAGCTGATCTTTTCTGCTACAGTTAATAAAGCTATTCTTTGTTGTAAATTGATCCACATTTCTTTCTTTTTTTATTCTCTTATACGTTAATAAGGATACAGTGTTATGCAGAGGTGTACTTATAACAATTTTATAGACAAATGATACTATTTAAAGTCGCGCGGGGGGCGCGAAATGTTTTCTTCTTCCTAGGGGGGGGCATGACAGAAAATAATTGAGAAGCACTGGTTTAGGGAAAGAGTGGGGAGTGAGTTTCCCTGAATCAAAGTGGTTTTGAGAGAAGAGCTGCAAAAAACAAAAATTACCATAAATACTTTAAAAAAAATGTTCTCAGCAGCATTAAGTTATGAGCAGTGTCACGCTAACTCAAAATCACTGCAACAGTTCATTAATTCCAACAGATTTGAGCTAACATAATAAGAACTGTTTTGCTGGAACAGACCAAAAGGTCCATCTAGCCCAGATTCTCTTTCCAGTAGTGGCATTTATGATATTTGCACCCCACCCTTCCCCTAAGATGCTCAGAGCTTGACAAGGAGGAGGGTGGGGGGAAAGAAGAAGAAAAAACATTTTCTTGACATGAGCCCAATGTATTTTGGGTATAAAAACTCATCCAGAGCAGTTTTTCTTGTATAATTCTTTTATAGAGCGGTACCTTTGCTGATCTGACAGCATATAACATACAACTCTGTGGAATGAGGATAGCACTAGCATACCTTGCAGAACTTTAGAAGGATATCAGAGAAATGCATGTGGAATGAGTGGGACACTTCTGCCATATAAAAGTCTTCAAGTATTAACACAAAAAGAAAAAAACAAATTGCTTGTATGGAGTTGATTTTGCATCAATAATTTTCCTGGGCTTTATTTTTTGGGAGGCGGGACAATAATGTAATAAAAACCAAGGAAGTAGTGAGCCATAAATTGCTAAGGCACACAATAGTTGCACAGTTGAAATACATTAATTTCATTAAGCTATTAGTGTTTAAAATTTGGAAAGCACCCTGTGTTACAACTTTGCTTAGACAGAAATGAGATTTTCATTTATGTTACTGACTGAATCATTGCAATTCAGCTTAAAACCTCACAGAGTCTTATCTGAAAATGCTCTTAAAAGGAAACAGTGGGACCAAAAGATGCATGTCCTGTAAAAAATTGCATGTGCTGTCTTGATAGAGAATGTTGCCCAGAAGCAAAGTCTAGGCAGGTAGAAACTGAAGCAACAGAAGATCTGTAGCTCACAGCAGCTTTCTTGTAGGAGCTTGGAGAGAAAAAGGAAGGGAAACCAAAGAAACAATACAGAGAACTAGCTCAACATGATGCTTAATTATCAGACTGTTGAATCTCATTAGGAAACACAATAAATCAATTAGTTTATTTTTGCATGCTGAAACATTAATGGGCAGATAGTAAAGCACATGCTTGCATGCCAAAGGTCCCAAGTTCAGTCTCTAGCATCTCCAGGTAGGGGTAGAAAAGATGCATGTCTGAAACACTGGAGAGCTGTTGTCAATCAGTGTCAACAATACTGAGCTAGATAGACCAATGGACTGACTCCATATAAAGCAGCTTCTTAGGTTTCTATGCTTATACTTCAAAAGACTCTCACATGGAATCCACAGTGCCACAGCTAGTCATTTTTGTGCCCAGGGCAAGGTCATATGCATTTTAGGTCCCAGCATTACACTTAAAAAAATAAATAAATCACTCAATATTTATCGAACAGATCCAGAAGTATAAACAAAAATTACCCCTGGAATGGCCCCTGTGCAGAGCAACTGCTAAGATCTAGGGTGATCTGAGGAGCAATTGCTAAAATCTGGGGTGATTGAAGCATAGGAAGAGGGAGCACATTCATGTAGTACCAAACTATAATTTGGTGCTATGTGCAGAACCACCCATTGACAAAATAAAGTAGCTTTTGGGAGACTTGTAGGGAAAGAATTGAGGTCAACATTATTTGTACAGCCCAAGAAGTGTAATAAGAAATCCAGATCAGATATTTGCAATAAAGTACATATTTCTAAGTTAGTCAAAATCCTGTCCAAATTTCCCCCAATTTTTCAGTCCGTAATTAGCTATTTGCCAAATGAAATGTCCAAACAAAGGGGGATGAAACAGAATGAGTGTCAAAATGATTGAATGAGGCAATGGAATATAGAATTTTTTATTGAAGAGTGCATGGGGTATTCTGGCTTACTGGAAACAAATACCAATGAGAAAGTTGGCTCCAGCGGTAGGAATAAAAGCACTTGGAAAGCACTATAAGAAAAGCCTTACCAGTGATTAGTGTCAGGTGGAAGATGCACAGAAATGAAGCCAAGGATGGGAGAATATTGGAGGCGGGGTAAGGTGTGCACAATATGGACAGCTGACACAATTTCAAAATAATCAAGCAGTCATGGTGGCACTCATTACGAGAAGTATTTTTATAAGGCCGAAGTCTGCCTAGATCAAGCTGGGCTGATTTGGGGATGTGCAATTCTACTAGCCACATGCAATAACGAGGTGCCAAAGCATTGCACACATGCATCCATCACCCATCCAAACACTCCAGACTAGTAATGAGCATACACATCCGAGTTCAATTCTGTATTGGGTTAACACTTGCCAGCATCTTTGGAAAACATTGGGTGGGGGCGGGAGAATAATGTCCCTCCACCCAAGTGTTCTAAATTGCTTCATAATTCTTTTGCATAGTCTACAGCAGTCTTCCCCAAACTGGTGCCCACCAGATGTGTTGGACTGCAACTCCCATCATTCCCAGCCAGCATAGCCACTGGGTCATGCTGGTTGGGAATGATGTGAGTTGCAGTCCAACTCATCTGGAGAGCCCCAGGTTGGGGAAGGCTAGTTTACAGTATGGCCATGTTAAATGCATCTTTAGGACAGATACTGATTACTATTTACTACATGTTGGTAAATGAAGTTTTTGAAGACAAATTAATTAATAAATATACCGTACTTATATTCAGTCTTCCTTCCATAATGGAACTAAAGGCAACATACATGGGTTCCCAGGAAGTCTGCCACACAGGCACTGACCAGACCCAAACCTACTTAGCTTCACAAACTGGCTACATCATGTACTCTCAGATCATGTTTGTACAGCAATGAAGTTTTGCTCACATTCAGGACAAACCACATATTATACATTTGCATATGCATTGTCTTTGCACGCACACACACACATTTTAAAGCATCTGTGCCCCAACCAAATAAAGATTTGGACTGCAGCATGGGTGGAGGGGGATTAACTGCAGCATGGGTAGAGGAGACTATCAATGGCTACTAGTCCTGATGGCTATATGCTGCCTCCAGCATCAGAGGCAGCATGCCTATGTACACCAGTGCTGGGGAACATGGGCGGGAGGGTGCTATTGCACTCATGTCCTGCTTGTGGGATCCCATGGGTGACGATGACATATTTAATTTGTCCAAGATCCATCCCCAACTTCTCTGGTTCTGAGCTCTCAGGCAGCAGAACTAGGAAGGACCTAGGCCTACGAGTGTCAGGTTTCAGAACTGTCACTGGCCAGGTTAAACAGCACCTGTGGCTGCAGATAAGATTAAATCAGCTCTTGAGTCACAATCCCTAATTAGCTCACTTCTTCTATGCAAGTCGTTCCTGGCTGACTCCCAGTTGCATAATAGGACTTCCCCTTCCTCTCCTCCTGCACTCCTCAGACCTGCTCCAAAGGGTTCCCCAGGGTCTTTGGGCTGGGGGGAGGAGGAATCTATTCCACCAGTGGTGTCTGTTCCGCAGGTGGACAGGCATCAATGGATACACCCTTGGATCCCCTGAATGACACAAGCTCTGATGCAAGACCAGAGTTTGCTTACCTGCTAACCACCCATGGAGTTGTTCTGGGCTGTTCTCACAACGCATGGACAAGTTTGGTCCTTGATGAAACACAGCAATTATTTGATTAGCCTTGAGCCATTACAGGAGAAAGTAGCCTTGCCAAATGTTGTGATCTACTGAAGATTCCTTTTATCTGCAGCAAGAACTGTAGGAAAGTACAGCTTTTCCCCATGGGAGCTACATTTTAATTGGATTGCCCAATGACCCTAGTATTCCTCAGGTAGGTTTGGTTTGCACAATTATACACAGATTATTTAATAGTAACCAAGATGTGAGCTCACAGTTTAATCCACTGTGCAATTATTTAACCAAACATTTGGCAAATGACCCTTGGCTGTTAATACAAAAAACATGAGGAGACGGATCCAAAATTGTTCAAGAGATTATAGTATAGAAGTTAATTGGAGTTATGGCACATCTTTCTGCATTGTACTGCCGGAGCACTTGTTAAACAAAACCAAGACAAATCCCAATTCAACAGGAGTGCTCAGGAAAAAAAAGTAAAAGGGACAAATCAAGTATGTAAAACAGTCTCAGGCATTCTTTACTGATGTGAAAAGAATATAATGAATGCTTCATTGGTTAAAGGGGGAATATTTCATTCTTGCCAGGGGACAGGTTTACAAAAGATGATATTTACATTTTCCTGCAACCTCTAATTTTCCCATTCATCATTTGCCAGAGTCTCAAGAACATATGCAGTGCATAGAATGTTTGCATATACTTAATGATTCTTTTACCAAACAAAATGCCTCAGATGCAAATGAGGAAATTAGTTAATATTGCTGATGCTGCTACATTAGATCCATTAACATCACACTGTGTCTCTGATTTACACAAGCCTATTTTATACATGGCTTTGATCAGGGGAGCAAAAGCTTTTTGGTCCCAAGGGCTGCATCTGGCGTCAGGTGTGGGTGGAGAACGCACATGTGCATGCATGCATACACACACACACACACACACACACACACACACACACACACACAATAGGCTGCTTCAGGGTCTCCTTCCTAGTGCAGCAACCTGTTCGGGCTTGCTATTTTCCCGCCACCATTTGCACTGGGAAAGCAGCAATCCAGGTAGGTAGCTTTGGGGTCACTGGGGGGAGTAGGGAGGTTTAAATGTCCTTCTTACCCCAGCAACCCCAACTGGGATCACTGCTTTCCTACCACCATTAGTGGCAGTAAAGCAGTAACCCTAGCTGCTTCAGGGTTGCTGGGAGAAGGCTAAAGCCTACCCACCCATGACCACAATTGGGATGGCTGTTCTGGCATTGCTGTCAGCAGTGTCAGAAGAGGGGTCTTTTCCCTACAGTCCGGTTGCTGTGAGGAAAACTGAGTGACCTGCAGGCTCAATGAGCCACACATAGACTGGTCAAGGGCTGCACGAGCTCAGGTTGTGTACACCTGGCTTAGATACTTCGAGCTCAATTCAAGGTGCTGGTTTTAACCTATGAAGCCTTATACAGCTTAGTGCTGCAATACCTGTTGGAGTGAGTCTCCCAACCTAAATCTACCCAGACACTATGCTCAACACCTGAGGCCTTCCTCTGAGTGCCACCTCCAAGGGAGGCTTGGATGGGGGCAACAAAGGAGAGGGCCTTCTCCGTGGCGGCCCCCACAATTATTGGAATGATCTCCCCATGAAGGACTGCCTGGCACCAACTTTGCTATCCTTTCAGCACCAGGTTAAGACTGCCCTCTATGCCTCCTGGGATTCTACATGTATAATGTTCTGAGAAATTTGGAGGAAGAGCAGTGTATAAGAGAAGTAAACAAACGCTATCATACATTATTCAAAGGAGCCCTTCCAGTTGTGAATTTAGCTCCCAGTAGAGGTTTGTAACCTGAAGAAATATGGTATAAAAGCTGATTTAATAAGGACTACATTTTTAAAAGAATGGTTTGATCAAATATCTAGACTACTGGACTTGTCTGCATAATTAACAATGGTTTGCTAGCAATTTATAACCACTAATGGAAAAACAATATGGAAGACCTATGCTCTCAAAGCAAAGCCAATTGAAATTTCCTTTGTCTTTTTCAAAAGTGCCAATATTTGAAACAATATCTACCAAACTGGTTATGGTCATTCATACTTTAGTAACCTCCAAGCTGGACTATTTAGAAGTGCTCCAAATGGTGATGTCCTTGAAAAAGGTGTCCAGAAACTTAAATTTGTCCTTAATGACACTTCTAGACAGGGCTGGCCAGATGGACTCTCAATTTTTAAAAATCTATATAGGTTACTGTATGTTTCCAAGCTCAATTTAAGGGATCTGCTCTGTTCTTTTAACAGGTACAGCAGGTGGGTACAAGGAACGGAGCCTTCTCAGACTTGGTGCCAGTGCTCTGGGATGACTTTCTAGGGAAGCCTGCCTGGGCCCATCACTAGAAGTGAGAGAGCCTCTGTGAATCTCTGCGTCATACTGCTGAATGAAATAAAAGAGGGGGAAAGGTTGAGTGCATGTCCCCACCTGTCCTAGCCCCGCCCACCAACGTAGGCCCCAAAGGATTCCCCCGCCAGCAATGCAGCCCTCTACTCAAAAAAGTTTGCTAAAGGTCTCCCTCATGGATATGAAAGTGAATTGGGGCTCCAATGGTCTTTGCTTCTTTTCTTTTTGAAATTAAATTTTGAAAGTAACAATGAACAGTAACAAATTTAAGTACACCACATGTGAGTCAATTTCTTTACAGTATTTCTGATCACTCTGGATCTCCATTTGGTAGGAGCAAGATTATCTGATAAAGTTATCACTCATTGTCCTAATAGTTCCTAGAGAGTTCCATGTGTCTTAGGAGGTTGTTGTGTATTCTTCTCAGTATTAGCAAATTCAATAGATGGATACCATATTTCATAAAAAGAGTCAATTTCTACTTGGAAATCGAGTGCATTCCTCTGGACGAGGCAGATGACCCTAATTTTGAAACTACTGTACGTATATATCTTTTTGAAAATGACTATACATGCTTTAAAAATAATCAGACTTCTGGTCTCGTAAACCAGCTTAGGTGGGGGTACACACATAAATGGAGTCAAGATAAAAGTAGTGGAGAAACAGAAAAAGGAGAATCTTTCTCCCTGTATGCCAAGCCAATCTGTTAAGATGAGATATAGTTCTGATCATTTGGTTATGGCTACACTTCCAAAAGGAAGTCCACAGCCCTCATAAGAAGCGTTGGGTAAGCAAGGGTTCAAGAGAAAAGAAGCAGCCGGCCCACCTCCCCAGCAGGGCAGAAGGCAAAAGGTCATGACTGAAGGCTTGAATGGAAGAGTGAGTGAAGCCTAGAGGCATGCATAGGCAAATGAGTGGCAGGCTTGCATTGATTAAGACCTGAATATTGCATATCGCCTAAAACACAGGAAGATTTCTCCTGAAAAGATATGGCTCGCCCCCCCCATTGGGCGAATACCACCAGAAGCTTACTCCAAAAACAGTCCCATCAGCAGGAAGACCCAAACCTTTGTACACCCATCAAGAGCTATCAAAATACAAAGAGTAAGGTCCTTAGCAGGGTTGGAAGACATCTGTGGGGCAAAGACCACCCACACTGCTCTCATTCCCTCCCAAAAGGTGGGAAAGAGACTATAAGAACCAAGAGGTTTTAGCAAGGTGGGTCGGGAGAAAGAGCTGAGGGGGTCACCTTGGAACACGGACTGCAGGGCTACAGCTGGAACCTCATCACAGCAGACAGGTAGTAGCTGGGACTTTGCTTTTCTATCCTTCTAGGCGGGAATCTCTCTTCCCCCCCCCCCTTTTCCTATTCAGGCTTGTCAGGGCAAAAGGGACTCTTTCTCCTCTCCAGAATACAGGGTGTGTTTGAACCATAGCGTAAGGATATTTTGCTGCCTGACATCACTAGGTTTGCTTTACCAACAAGTAAGACGCTGTACCTACTCTGTATTCTTCTTCAATAAAACCACCCTTTTGTTTCTAGAGTCTATGTGTGTGTGTGTGTGTGGGTTTAAGTAAAAAGGAGCAAAGCGCACACTTTCCACCCCAGCAGCGCAGGTTTTACCCCAGCCAAAGATCCTAAACCTTTCGTAAGAGTGTGGGGTTAGAGGGAATCTAGCGCCCAGAATTATCTGTTGTAACAGATTGGTGGAGAAAGCGGGGCAGCAAGGTGGTAGATTTTTAAGATCAGGCAGCAAAGTGCGGGTCCTTAAGATCTTCACTGGGGAGCGTGTAGCAGTTGTGGCGGGGAGTGTGTCAGGAGCTTTCCCTTTCTATTTCTAAGCACGGGAGGCAACTTTGGGTTGAGGGCGAGGAGCCAAAACATCCAAAAGTTGGGATTCTGTTCTGGGGTACGAGCGTGGGCTGACCCAGAGCGCAGGGCTTAGCTTGTGTTTGTTCTGGGGTACGAGCGTGGGCTGACCCAGGGATTGTGTCTGTTCTAGGTGGAGGGCGAGGGCCAAAACCTGGGCAGGGATTTGTGATTGTATTGTGTGTTTTGGGTGGAGGGCGCGTAGTCAAAACCCAGGCACTTGTTCTTGGTTGCTGGAAAAGGAACCAGCAATTGGGAGCGTGTCTCTTGATCACTGGAAGAACAGTGAGTTGAGGGAAATCCAAGTGTGCACAGGAGAGAAAAGGAGTAGTGGGAAACAGCACTCACAAGTGGCAGCAGGGTCTTCTGCGAAACGGGAAGCGGCCAACCCGTGATCCCAGGAAACCAGCAGCCAGTTCATAGAGCTAAGAAACGTAGGAGGTGTTTGAAAGAATTAGGAACATCACATTGTGGAACTTGTAAGTCGCAGCAACACACGCAGAGTTCCTGACCATAAGCAAAGTGCAAGTGCCTTTTGGAAGGTGATTTGGAGCAGCTGTGGGTTGCAGGGCAAGGGATCGCCCCTGATCAAGGCGTATCCACTCCTGAGACCTGGGCAGGACCAAAGCACCCCCCAAAAAGAGTTCTTCCCTAGGGGTAACCACAAAGGGAAAAGTAATGGCAGCTACTTCAATAGCCTCCCCCATGAGTGGAGCCAGGAGATTTCTCAAGAAGGGAGGAGAATTGACAGAATTAGAGGCATACATTGCCAAAAGAGGAACATGTGTATGGGGAGATGATTGTTTTAAAACAAGCAATCCTTTTAAAACACTCAATGAAGCTTTGGAAGAGTATTTTAAAGAAAGCAAGCCTTCCAAATCACAGAGAAAGGCAGCCATTCTATGGAGAATGCATAATGTGTGTGGCAGCTACCAAAAAATGGTAGAGGCAATGCAGGAGGAGTTAGACCAGCAAAAACAGTTTGTAGAAGGGTGGAAGTTGGAATGCCAACAGTTAATCAGAGAGAAGGAAGAGATACAAGCAGACAAGGTGCGTTGGGCTTCAGCTCTCAGGCAGATGGAGCGGGAAAGAGACCAGGCTGTGCACCAGGCACAAAGGGCAAGTGGTGAAGTAGAAGAAGCCACGAAAAATCTAAACCAGGCTAGGGCAGCCACTGAGGTGTTAATAGGGAAGTTGCAAAGACAAAGGCATGTGGTCACACATGACCACTGCAAGAAGCAAATCCAGGAACTTCAAAGGCAGCTAGAAGCTCAGCTAGGGCTCAATGTTGCCATCCAAAGCATCTTGCCAGATGCAGAGGGTAGTGAGTTGAGGGCATTTATCCACCACACGCCAAGCCCAGAGCCAGATCCTCTGGCTCAGCGCCTGGGGAGCCCCAAAGGAAGAGAGCTAGAGGCTAAGGGAGAAATGCCAGTAGCTCCAATAATAAGCAAGACAGTGACTACAATTGGCTCTGGGAATAATAGAACTAGAGTAGAAGAAGTACAGGACACAGTGAGGTCATCCCCATCTCAGGCAAAAGCTTTGGCTGAGGTTTTGGGTCCACTCAATAAAGCAACGGTACTGGCATGGCTTGCTCGAATCAGTACTATGCACCCCACTGCTGACATCTTTGATGTAGGCCAAGTGGCACGGTACTGCGCCTCTGAGAATGACATCACGTGTATCGAGGCAGGAGTAGGATTGATCACTGGTCCCAATCTCAGTGATTGGATGAAGGTGGCCAAAAATGAAAGAAGAGTTAGATCAATGGTGTGACAATTGCCTCGCGCGTGCCATGACAAACGCAGACAATTCGGGTGCCAAGGCTCCTCTTCAACACCAGAGGATCTCGGGTTCTTGGGAAAGGCTCCAGTGTGATTTCATAGGGCCTTTACCAAGGACAGTGAGAGGGAACAAGTACTGTTTGGTAGTGGTTGATGCCTTTAGCAAATACGTGGAAGCAATCCCATGCAGAGATGCTACAGCAGCCACCACTGCAAAGGTACTGTTTAACAACATCCTGACTAGGTGGGGCGTGCCTAGAGTATTAGATTGTGACAGAGGCAGCCACTTCATAGGAGAAGTTATGCAGGAGCTGTGTAAGGCTCTGGGGATCAAGCAACGATTCCACATTGCCCACCACCCAGAATCCTCAGGACTAGTAGAACGGACAAACAGGGAAATCAAAAAGGCATTGCGTAAACAGATTGGGCCAACAGGGAGGAATTGGGATGAGAAGTTGCCTCTCATTCTAATGGTCCTGAGGAGCTCCAGGGCAGCACATGGGTACTCGCCCTTCCAAGTCATGACAGGGAGACAAATGCGAATGCCAGAGTCATGGTGGCTGGGAGTGGAACTGCCTAGTGAATGGGACGCAAAGGTAGTCTCAGATGCTTGGGTGCAGTCACTGATGGAAGAAATAGCCAAGATCCACAAGAATGCAGCCATTAATCTTGGGCGGGCACAGCAAGCTATGGACAGGAGACTGGGCTGGGTACGCAACCCACGCCAATGGGAAGTGGGACAGGCAGTCATGTATAGGAAGTTTTCGGTAAAAGAGCATGCCCTGGCGCACAAGTGGGAAGGGCCAGCCTTAATTGTAGACAGAGCCAGTCCGGCAGTCTACCAGGTTGAGATCCCAGCAGGTAAGAAGGGCAAGGCATGGAAGAAATACTTTCACTGCTCCCAGTTAAAAGAATGGAAAGGAAAGCCTCCAGATGCAGGTGCAGTGGATCTGAGCACAGCAACTGAGCAGTAAATGGGCATTCTCTCTCCTGGTGTTCACAGAATGACCCAAGCCTCAGATTGCAAGTGCACAGAGAAGAAAACCACAAAAAGATCTGGGCAGGAAGTCTTTGTGTGTCTGTCTTGTATGTTGTGTGTGATTAGAAATAATTGGGCATCTCCAAACTAGGCGGGTGGGGGAGGGTTAGGACTTCACAGTTTCTCTCTCTTTACCCTATCCAGCCAACATGTGGAAGACCCTAGTTCTGTGGGGAATCGTGCGAGGAGTCATGGGCGATTGGGAAGTCACCAACAGGTGGAGGTGCCATGAAGTGGCGCGGCCAGAAATCGATATGGCGTGCACTCTGACTGACCTGATCCAGGAACAAGTCCCAAGAAAGGCATTAAAATCCTCCTTCCGGGTGAATGTGCAGCATGATGCAGCTTGTGAGGCAGAACAAGGGATTCCTTGCACACGCAGTGGGACGGAGATCCAAACCAGCTTCTGCTTTACTGGCAACCACAAGAGCTCCAGGGCACAGTTGCAATGTGCACCCCTTTTCAACGCCAGCCAAGGAGTGGATGTTTCCAGAGAGCCCGTCTGTCACATCATCTTAGTCACTGCGGTCACTTGGGCAGTAGGCTCACCAGTCCACTTCCAAATCATGGTGGTCAGCGAAAAGGAGAGGCGGAAAGGCGAAGAAATCCTGCTCACTCTAACGGCCTCCACTGGGCAAGTTTACCGGAGATCTTTCCAGAACTGGAAGCATTTTAAAGGCCACGTGTCTGTGGAGAAGCTGAAAAGCCAAGGCATTTTGGACTGGGGTTTGATGTTAGATGAGAGGCATTGTGGAACTAACAGGGAACATATTCCATTTAGCTCGGTGAGTTATGACGCTGTTATTGACTTCCAAAGTGCCCCGGGCCCTTACACCCTCAGGGTTGGGCAGAAGGTTCTAGCAATAGATCCCCTAGTCAAAAATGTGACAATGTTGTCCAAGTTAGAATACCCTATAATCGGGTCACACGTGCTAAAAATGAATCAATTCCAAGAAGTGATTTGGCAACCAAAAAGATCCTTGAAACAGGTCATTATACCACTCCATAAATTTAATATCTCCCAGGAGTTTCCACAATGCGCACCATACCTGACCACGAGTCAGCAGGGATGGGGAAAATGGGAAGACTTATGGCAAGGGAGGTTTGGGAAAACTAGGAACACCAGGAGTGTCGGAGAAGCTTTAAGCTTAGGCGTAGGCTTCTTAGATGCAGGAGACATTGAGATTGTGGACAATAAACTGATGTATGCCACCGAGCGAATTGAAGAACTGGCAGAGCCCATCACCAGGGCACTGGCACACACTGTAGAAGTGCCTCAGGTCATTTCTGCAATCCTCCCATTGTGGGAAAGGGTGACAGAAAAGGACAATTTTAAGATTGTAAATACTGTCATGTCTTTGCAACAAAATGTCTCTTTAGCAATGTCGTGCATGCAGGCAAAGGGACTAGCCCATCAGCTATATGTAAATAGGTGTTTTTGTAGCATAAGTACAATAGTAAGTTGTGATTCTGAATTTAGTGTGCAAGTATAGACAGTGCAAATGATTAAGGAACAGGTAGGGCTTTACCCTACCCTCACATCCATTTCCTTAAGTTATGGCTTGCAAGACCTACAGGGATTGCTAGCCCACCCAACACTGCAAAAAGAACTAGACATGGTTAAGGAACTAGGAGAGCAAGCAGTTCTAGAAGTTCACCATGACAATCAGGAAATCAAGAAAATTGCAGCCTCAGTGAGGCAAGCAGGAGCAAAGAGCTGGTGGAGTTCCCGGCACCATTTGCACTGGGAAAGCAGCAATCCAGGTAGGTAGCTTTGGGGTCACTGGGGGGAGTAGGGAGGTTTAAATGTCCTTCTTACCCCAGCAACCCCAACTGGGATCACTGCTTTCCTACCACCATTAGTGGCAGTAAAGCAGTAACCCTAGCTGCTTCAGGGTTGCTGGGAGAAGGCTAAAGCCTACCCACCCATGACCACAATTGGGATGGCTGTTCTGGCATTGCTGTCAGCAGTGTCAGAAGAGGGGTCTTTTCCCTACAGTCCGGTTGCTGTGAGGAAAACTGAGTGACCTGCAGGCTCAATGAGCCACACATAGACTGGTCAAGGGCTGCACGAGCTCAGGTTGTGTACACCTGGCTTAGATACTTCGAGCTCAATTCAAGGTGCTGGCTTTTAACCTATGAAGCCTTATACAGCTTAGTGCTGCACTAGGTTTGCTTTACCAACAAGTAAGACGCTGTACCTACTCTGTATTCTTCTTCAATAAAACCACCCTTTTGTTTCTAGAGTCTATGTGTGTGTGTGTGTGTGGGTTTAAGTAAAAAGGAGCAAAGCGCACACTTTCCACCCCAGCAGCGCAGGTTTTACCCCAGCCAAAGATCCTAAACCTTTCGTAAGAGTGTGGGGTTAGAGGGAATCTAGCGCCCAGAATTATCTGTCGTAACAAATCTACATAAACAACCATACAACTTGTCCTGGCTCTGTTGCAAATCAGACGCAAAGGCAAAAGCAATTACAAGTTGTACAGTGCAGGCCACATCGATCCCTTATCTCATCCCACCAACTATGGGGAACATGGTACTATAAAGGCATGCACCCCTTCCATGGAAACGGTACTCACATAAGAGATGACCCAACAACCTGAAGATGTTTAGTGAGTTTCTCCATTAATGCAAGGTCCCAACTTTTCTGTTTCCATATGTTAAGAGAAAGTTCATTTGCTTATTTCCAGCTAGCAACTATGGCCAACCTGGATGCTGTCCAGAAAAAAGTCAGGACCTCTTTATGTCTTGTTTGTGTATTATAGTCCATATAAAGAGATAGTAGTCCCAGTTTTGCAGTTAGTCTTGTTGTGTGACCTCACTGGCGAAGCAAAGGAGCGCCTCCAGCAACATCAAGTAGGCAGGGCCGGCGCTACCGCTAGGCGAACTAGGCGGCTGCCTAGGGCGCGTGGCTGGAGGGAGCGCAGAAACGCTCCACTCCTGCCAGCCGACTCTTCCTCGCCGCCGCCAGGACTGCTGGGCGACACGCTGCCCGCCTGCCGCTCGCGGAGCCCGGATCTGTCGGTGAGGCGGCTGGGTGGGGCAGCCGCGGAGACGCCACCGGACATGGGTGACAAAAGCATCACCAGGTCAGTGCGGGGGGATTGCGGGCGCCGGGCGAGGCTCGGGGTCGTGCTCGGCTTTCCTCGGCGGGGGGCGCCTCTTCCCGAGCTAGGCCGGGTCAGGAGCGTGCGTGGCGGCGGCGACAGGAGATGCTGTGTGGAGCCTCCGTGCGGTGGGTACAGCGAGGCCGGCTTGGCAGCGGGTAAAGCGGCTGCCTGGAAACGGGTCCCGGAGGCGCCGCCGCCTCCAGGCCCATGGAAGGCTGCTGGCCCCGGTGGCGGGGCCAGGGGGGCGGGCGCTGGGCGAGCAGGCGTTTCCTGGTTGCTTTGCTCCGGAGCCCCCCCGGCACGAGAGGGGGGTGCTAAATATAATTTTACCTAGGGTGCCAAACTGCCTTGCACCGCTCCTGCAAGTAGGCCACTCAAGAATATCTGCCACGGATGGCCTCTCCCTGTCCCATCAGCCAGAGAAACCAGGCTGGTGGGGTCTAGGAATAGGGGGCCTTTTCTGTGGCAGCCCCCAATTTATGGAACTCTCTCCCCAATGACCTCCGCAATGCCCCTTCCTTGATTAGCTTCCACCAGGCATTAAAAACATGGCTTTCAGGCGGGAATATGGAGTGGGTTAGGATTTTTAAGTTTTGTACTGTTTTTAATTGTGTTTTATACTGTGTGTGTGTGTTCCCTCCCTTGTGTTTTATTGGGCTGTACATCGCTCAGAGTGGCCGGATGTCTGGCCAGATGGGCGATTCATAAATATAATAATAATAAATAAAAGACCTGGACCCAAAACTGCTTCTTCAGTTTTATTTTAGCCTGTTTGTCTCCAGATCAGGACTTTGCCCTCTTTCAGACTATCACATAAACCATGGTTTATGAATGAGGCTTGGCGAGCATGTCCCTTCCCACCTTATTATTTATTTATTTATTTATTTATTTTTATTACTTACATTTCTATATTGCCGAAAAGTCAAACCTCTCTGGGTGGTTCACAAAAAATGAAGGTGGAGGAAAACAAACTGCAGTTCTGCCTTGTGTCTGATCTTGGGGAACTGGGGTTTTTTCTAATCAAAAAACAATTAACAAATCAAGGTATCAAACCATAGTTTGACAACTTGGTTTATTAACTAACTTTGGTTAGACAAAGTTGAAAATATGTGCTTTGTACTGGTGGCATCAGGCCACAACTGTAGCCAATTGTCATAAGTACTGCTGCCATTTAGGTTTACCTGAGACTCAGATGTCCATATACGGTATATGAGGCAGGTGGTATTTCCGTGTAAGAAGGGAGGACGGGGCAGTCATGCCAGTCACTATAACACAGGCAGGCAACTGGGTGCCATCCAGATGCTTTAGACTCCAACTCTCTTTTCCTTTTTCTTTTTTAATTTTTTTTTTAATTTAAATTTTTTAAAACAATACAAAGAAAATAACACACACATATAACTAATATAGTGCTCTCATCACCATGGGACCAAATAATACAATGACTCTATAATTGTTCATTATTCCAAAAATACAACATATCTTGACAGGGTAAACTCCCTTTCCCCTTTTTTAACACATATTCCAGAAATAAACCCCAAATATCCTTGAAAATATTTTTCTTTAATTGACCCCTTTTGCATTTGATATTAGAAGTCAACATATCATTCAATGCCATATCCCATACTTCTTTATACCAATCAGTAATAGTGAAAACTTGCTGAATTTTCCATTTCCTTGCTATCATTAGTCTACCAGACTCCAACTCTCATTAGCCCCAGACAGCATGGCCAGAGGTCATGGATTATGGGAGTTGGAGTCCAAAACATCTGAAAACCACTGGGTTGCCTACCCCTGAGCTGTAAGTACAACATGGCCCTACCATCTTTTCAGTGGTGCAGCCAGCGCTGGACCTTCGGAAGCAGGTCTGGGGTCCCAGGGTTCTGAGGGCCATCAAATGACTCCCTGAACTTGAAGTGGTGTCTCCTCCCCCATCTCCTTGCTCCAGGAGCAAGGAGATGGGGCTCATCCAGCAGCAGCTCCAGCAGCAGGCTCATCCAGCAGCAGCAAAAGGAACTGCCATGGCAGCCAGTCGGGCAAGCCTGCACTGTGGCCACCATTTTAAAATAACTCTTTTTTTCCCCCACTTAAGTTTTGAGTAGCAGCAGGGGTCACAGCAAATGAGGGCACAAGTGCAATGTAAATACTGCCCTTCGCTGCTCCTGTTCCCTCATTGGCCAAGTCCCCGTAAAGGCAGCATCTGATTGGTTCAGATTGCTGCTACACAAAAAATAAGTTTTAAAAAACCAAGTTATTTCAAAATAGCACACCATGGGGCCTGCCCAGGCACTTTCTTTTGCAAGTGCAGGTTTGACCAGGCTAAGAGAAGGAGGAGGAGCAGTGAGATTATTGTATGCACAAAAGTGGAAATGCTCAACATTGCCTACAATAGAAGAATGGTTGGTGAAGATGTTGGAGCTGGCAGAGATGGCTAAATTCACCTCACTAATTAGAGAAAAGAGAACATCTACATTTATTGCTGAGTGGAAACCTCTAATAGACTTTTTGCAGGGATTAGAAAATAATGATTTGTTTATCTGTGGGTTTGGTGAAGAAGAAGAAAAATCCAAGACACTAGAAAAAAGAGAATTTTCTTTGTAATTATAGAGTAAGAGAAATTATTGTTACTTATATTTGCTGTAGAGAAAATCGTAAGTCCATTTTAGTGTTGTTAATTGTTATATGTTTTGTAGTGTCTGTTTGTGTTTTTAATATAAATAATAAAAAGGACCACATATTTTTGAAAGTCTTTTCTAAAAATAAGGTTGCTGTATCTGTGTCAGTGAAAAGCTTTGGTAAATACTAACAGTGCAATCTTATACATGTCTACTCATAAGCTCCATTGAGTTCAAAGAGGCTGAATCTACGTAAGTGAATATAAGATTGCAGCCCAAAACACATCCAGCTGAGGGAGGAATAAATAGAAGTTATTGTGGCAGAATTAAAAGCCAGCTGTTAGATGTCTGCCCACAAAAGTCTGCAGCCAGATTTTCTATGAAGCTAAATGGGAAACATATATACTTTGGGTGAAGCAAAGGCAGCTTATAACTTATTACATGGGATTCTAAACCACGATGAACAGAATTTGTTCTATACAAAATAAAGACAATTGGTGTTGTAAAAATTACGAGTAGGGTAAAAGGGAACAGAAATTATCTCTGCAGCCCAATTCATATTACCTATCCCCATATAAATGGGCAACACCACAAATAATTCCTCTGTAGGAAACACACAAGGAGCAATGACACATAATGATAAGCCAGAAGCAGGTAAAACAAGCAGGTAAACCAGGAACAGAAAGCTTCATGTGACATCTAAACTCAGGCTCTTGGATTGTCACTCTCAAAAAAGCTAGGCTTGTAAGTCAGGAATAAATCTGGGTTTGTGGTTGGCATATGAATCCTGGCTTGTTTGGGAGCAACAAACCAGGAGTCCAGGAGTAAATGGAGTCAGTATTTTAGGCACTTAGGTTGCACTTTGCCATCTTCAAACAGGCCCAGAGTGAAGTTTTCCAGTAAAGATTTACAGGGAAATTATTAAGAAAAATGCAGTTAGAAAAGCAACTTGAACAGGGTTTTTTTAATGTGCTTTTTTTGTGAACAACCAACAACCAAGTTCTAGCCAAAACAACTCAGTGGGGTAACCATTCATTTTATAGAAGTTTCTTCTTACTCTGTTCCCTCATTTAGCCTGTTTGCAAAATAGTAGCTCACTTTTCTTCACATTAACAAGCCTCTTGAAACAAAAAGCATCTTCTGAACAACTGAAACTCAAGGTACGCATACCGCACACCTAGCACAGTGAGATATGGAGATCTGCAAGCAATAAGAGGATTCCAAGTCACAGTCTACAAAAGAGCAACAATCTGCTTATTACATAGTGCAATGCAAAAGCCATCTGCATTTTGAGAGGCCTCTTAATGTTCCACAAAGGACTGTTCTCTCCCTGAATTTAACAGAGGCAGGAGGAGGCATGGCAAGAATTAAAAGTAAAGTACTCCAAGAGTTCACTCCAATGTGCCATATTAAATTATTCCATTTTGCACAAAAATATACCATAGTTTTAGAGTGATTAAAACAAAGCTATTCTCTCACATCTCTATGTAGAGCAGTGTTCTGCAACCTTAGGTCCCCAGATGTTTTTGGCCTACAACTCCCAGCATGCCCCAACCAGCATAGCTGGCTGGGGCATGCTGGGAGTTGTAGGCCAAAAACATCTGGGGACCCAAGGTTTCAGAACACTGCTGTAGAGGATTAAAAGCCTGCCTACCATTGACAGATCTGACCCATAGTAAGAAACAGAGGGGCTACATTATGTCCAAGCATATCATGCCATAAAACAATAAAATATAGGAACCAAGCATGTTAGATTTTATGGTTTTAACTCTATCTTGTGAACCGCAAAGAAAGGTTTGGCTATTGGGCGGTATAGAAATAAATGAATTGTGGAACTTGCACATCTCTTATGCGCAAGCCATATTCTGTCTCTAATATGGACATTTTAATGACATTTTGCACTACATTGTTCCTCTTTTGATAATTTCTATGTTGTCGATTACTTTCTGCAATATCCCCTGAAGAAGAGCCAAGTGTAGCTCACATCTTTCAGAATGCTCTCTCTCTCTCTCTCTCTCTCTATCCATGAATGAACATGGCATCTTACAGGGTAATAAGACTCTGCGCATGGGATCAAGTTTCAAGGGGTTAAGCCAGAAAAGATATTATTTTTGATTAGGGATTTGAAAAGAGTGAGGAAGTGGCACCGTGGTGTTCTGGGAGAGAACTCCAGGCATAAAGAGCAGTAGGAAGAAACACCTTTAAAGAGCAGGAGACTTTGGAATAGATGAGGGTGATGGAGTTAGAGGAGCAAAGGACACAAGCAGGGAACATATTGGAAGATACGGACAGAAAGGCAGGGTGGTAAAAATCTGTGCAGAGCTGAAAAGAGAGTTTCTTGACAATCTCTTTTGTAATGAACCATTGCACTCTGTTACTGATCACATTTTTGTTACATATTGATTTCGTGTGACCCATATCACAAAGGACTATTGCATTCTGTCTTTGACCAACACTCATATAGGCAGGCATTAACAAAAGAATTTTACTCCTATTCCACGGATGAGATCTAGCAAAGTGGCAGAAATACAATAATTATATTCCCCATGCCATATAGTATTGTCATTTTAGGTTTCTTCACTGATGAATTCCTTATTTTCTAGTCTAGATCTTATTCACATGCAGAACACAATCATGTGAAATTCAATTTTCCCAGCATTGAACAAAACAGAAACCTATCTGCTTATTCAAGTCTTAGTTGGTTCCACTCCTTAAATATTGTCAAATGCATTGCAAAGTATCAGATTGTTTTGTGTATGCATGTTTCAGTCACAGCCACATTGCATCATGGGTTTTGTGGTGTTATCACTGCAAAATGGTAAACTATTCCTCAACCTAAGCATTTTATTCATGAGAATATACTTGGTTTGTACAAAATGCTGAAATGCCATGGGAACGTACATATCATAATATGTATGCATAATACATAATGCATAATATCGTGTCCATGTTACTGTGACTTAAGCATATTTGTTAAAATGTATGGCAAGCTTTGGAATGACCACAAGAATTTGGAAATGAGAGAACTTCAATATTTGACCGGGATTTCAAGTTTTAATTTTTTTACCAACAACTCTATCCTTACTTTAAATATCTTCACTCATTACTTCCAACTATGGCAGAAGGTGGTAGCACATGAGATAAAATTGCAGGCAAGCAGAGATCTCCTTGATGTTTTCATACCAGCAATTCCCAATGTCAGTGAAGCAAGGTTCTTTTAAAATTCAACAAAAAAGGATGGCCAGTGTGGTGTAGTGGTTAGAATGTTGGACTAGAACTTGGGAGACCTGGGTTCAAGTTCCCACTTGGCCATGAAGCTCACTGGATGACTTTGGTCCAGTCACTGGCCCTCAGCCTAACCTACTTCACAGGGCTGTTGCAAGGATAAAATGGCAAGGAAGAGGATCATGTATACTGCCTCGGGTCTATGGAGGAAAAGATGGGATATAAATATAACAAATGAATAAATAAAAAAGAACTGCTGCAGCAAAACCAGCAAAGAAAGTTCTGCTGTGCACATGGTTCCATCCTGCACACCTTTCCCTCTCCATTCTATGCATGTTTTTCAACTGGTTTTCCTTTTCCCACCACAATTTCACTTGCGTTTGCCATGTTTCTTCCTGTGCCTGTAAAAGCCTGTCTCCATGTATCAAGTTGTTCCTCCCTTCTCGTTTAGACCAATATCTAAGAAAAGGTTAACCAAACTACCTTGGATTCACCTTTATTGCAGTCTGACCCGTCTCTCCATGTCCCTACTATTCACTGGCAATTCCTGACCTCTTTCCCTATGCCTTTTTATTTTCTGTGCAAACCACATAGCAAGCCCCCTGGGCAGGAGATGTGTCACTTCAATGCTCTGTGCTGTAACTAGCACAGTGTTGTTACCAAATATTAAGTAGGAAGAGAGGTCATCACTTCCCTGTAACATGATGAAAGTATCTGTGACATTCTGAACTACAGAGAATATTAAAATGAAGAGAAGCTTCCACCGGGAATATAACCTTGCTCAAGATGTCCTCTGGTTCTGAGGGCTGATTCAAACACACGGAGGCTGCTAAAACGTGCTTCCATGTGGAAGCGATCAAAGCAATGGGAGGTATATTCCAATTTGTGGAGTATATCCATATCAGGGCCACATATTCCTGGCGTTAGCTGACACTAGCATGGATGCTCTCTATATGGCTGTCATAACCCTGGCCCCAACTCAGAGGCCTATTGCAACACTTGTTAAAAAGCACTACATATCCTATGTCCAGATAAAGCTCAATACAGTCTGTAGCAGATGTAGACTCTAAAGTCAGCAACTCCAGATGGCAAGTGGGGAGCCAAAACTCCACAATGAATCATCTAGCTGAAGACCACCATGAGCTTCCACATGAGACATTAGAGGGCACACTGGGAGGCTAGTGAGGAGGTTGGTAATAGAAAGATCCAAGCAAACACACTGCCTATTTAAGTTAATCCTATTTCTCACTGGGACTAGGAGGACATAGGCAGTTAGTAGTATTTACACCAGTGTAGGCCTCAGCTTAGCTCAGCACGTTGGTGACCTTTAGTTATTACAGCAATAGAATGGGAGCTGCTGTACCACGGCTTCATCCAAGGCACTGCTGTAGCATTTAAAGGCCTGCTACCAGGGTGGGGGAGAATTTTATCCAGTTCACATTGTAACAATCTAATTTCACACTTATGCAAACTGAAATGCATTTATCCTTTGAAATTTGCACTTCTCTGACATTGCGACTCATTCTCCAATTAAAAAATGTTTACAAAATGCAATGTATTAAGGGAAAGTGCACACAAAATGTACATATTAATGAAAATAACATACAAAACAGCATTCTGCTTGGAAAAACTGCTTGCAAAAATGCATATATTAGGCAAAATTGCATACAAAAAGAAGTGGAGAAATGTATACAAATTTTTGTGTTAACTTTTTTTTTTAAACTGATGCAGAAATGGAATGAATTGAGCTTAAAGACCAGAAAATTGAGAAAGTGAGAAAAGGCCACACTTGACACATTCACCACATGTGCAGGGCCAATCGTGCAGATCCACATAATAAGCATGCAGCTGGGATCCGTCAGTCCAAGCTACGTGGTGATTATGTGGCAAAGACCCATGTGATTAACCACACCCCCATGATGACAGGTGTTTAAACATTACATCAGCGCCATTGGATGAACCTATAGAAAAGCAACTCTCATACTACTGCTGTGTGACGTCTAAAGGGCACCTTTACATCAAAACAACTTGTCAGCTGTCTCGGAGCTGTCCCTGGAGTTCCAGCTTCCAAGCCTGATTCTGCATCTAGCCGCCAGAGTGATGTGTTATCTGCTTTTGAAACCAGTGCTAAAGTCTGCCTCAGTCACTATCATTTGCTGTCAGCTAGGCCCTTTAGGCTTGCACCTAATGCTCTACCAAATCCATGCCTCACTGGTACAGCACAGTGACTGGAAACAAGCATGTGCTTGCAGGCATTAACCCTTGCCACCTAGAGTTCAACCAGGCAGAGCATGCTTGTCAGTACCTTATTTGGCCCTGAAAGGCATGGTACGGAAGAACTCTTCACTATAGACCCAAGGTTTTTGGTCCACGTGACCCATGGTCAGTAACCCATAGACCCATATAAAGATGGTGGAGAATTTTGTTTGCACTTTTAAACAGACCAGCCTAATTCACACTTCCTAGACTAATGGATCAGAACACAACTATCCTTCAGAATATGCACTTCTCCCAATTTTGTAATGTAATTCTCAGCTTCAAAACAGCATACAAAAATGTGTATCTTAGGGAAAGTTGCATATGATAATAAATACAAACTTTTATGCCTTTTTTTTTTTTTTACATTTTCTTGCAGACTGATGTGGAAATTGGAAGCAATGGACTTATGACTGAACACATGCAAATCTGACACAGATCAGATATGCACTGATTCATCCCTCCCTAGTCCCGTACATTCACTTATAGCATTTTGTATGGTTTCTATTACCGCAGGGGGGAACTGCAGTATTTCAAGCTAAGCTTCATTTTATCAGAAGCCTGCATTCAGGTCTCTGAAAAGGATTACCTAGGAGACCCTCAGTGCTACTATCATGGAGTTAGGAATCTAACATGTTAAAACTTATGAAGCACATAAAATCTACAAGTATGTATCTGAATGAGCCAACCTACCTTCAGTTCCAAGCAGCAAAGTTGTGTGTATCTAGAATAGCATTTGTTTCACCTCAGACAATGAAAGGAACGTAAGACATTGCCTTAAACACTGGTCAAATACTGAATATGCAGTGCCTAGGAAAAGCGTAGGAATGCTCTGCCCTATGCCCTAAAAAACTAAGAAACCATTTTTAAAGTGGGTTGTGCCACTGTGTCAGTTTTGAAGTCCAGTTTCCTATAAATATATAATGAAATAATGTATTTGTCTGGTGCATTCTGTTTGGAGTTATAGCAGCAATGCTCCCTGGATTCCACACTCCATCTTCTACCAGGAGGGCATAGAGAGACTTGATTTTGGACTCAAAATTGTGCTTTTTGCCATGTAGTAATACTTTTACTGTTTAGCTTTTACTGTCCCACAGGGATTTGTACTGGGACCAATGCTTTTCAACTTATTCATAAATGATCTGGAATTAGGAGTGAACAGTGAAATGGCCAAGTTTGCTGTTGACATCAAATTATTTAGGTTGGTTAAAACAAAAAGGAATTGCGAGGAGCTCCATCTCTCCAAACTGGGAGAATGGGCATCAAAATGGCAAATGCAGTTCAATGTAAGCAAGTATAAAGTAATGCACATTGGGGCAAAAAAAAATATCCCAATTTCAAGTATAAGCTGATGGGATCTGAGCTAGCAGCGACTGACTATGAAAGAGATCTTGGGGTTGTGGTGGACAGCTCAATGAAAATGTCCACCCAGCGTCCAGCTGCTGTGAAAAAGGCAAACTCCATGTTAGGCATAATTAGGAAAGGAATTGAAAATAAAACTGCCCAGATCATACTGCCCTTATACAAATCTATGCTGCAACCACACTTAAAATACTGTGTAAAGTTTTGGTCAACCCCCCCCCCATATTTTATTGTGTAATTTTATAATTGTTGTAAACTGCCCAGAGAGCTTCAGCTATTGGGCAGTATAGAAATGGAATAAACAAACAACAACAACAACAGGATATTGTAGGCAATATGCCCATGTACACCAGTTGCTGGGGAACATGGGCAGGGGGTTGCGCTCATGTCCCACTTGTGGGTTTCCCATGGGCAGCTGGTTGGCCACTGTGTAAACAGAATGCTAGACTAGATGGACTGGTCAAGTATGGTTCTTTTTATATTCTTATGCTCTATAAGCCATAACAAAAATAGAAGAAACATTCAGAGTTGAGCAACAGTTAGCTCCCAATTTCCTGGCTGCCAGCTCAAATAAGGAAACACCAAAAATTAATTATCAAACAAAAACCAGACAGATTGAAGACAGTGGTGAGAGATGAGGGGCATTGGGATTCACCTATGCACTGTGAGAATGTCCACTCTTTCCTGCATGGGTGAGTCGCAATGCCCAGGTCGCCCACATCTCCAAGGATGAGAGGCAGCAGGCTTTTGGAGGAGACGATCTTCCAGGTAACCTGGCCCTTTAAACATTTAGGGCTTTAAAAGTTAATACCAGCACTTTGAATTGGGCCCAGAAATGGACTGGAAGCCAGTAAAGATCACAGATATTGATCACATTGACAGTCCCCAGTAACAATCTTGCTACCCTATTTTGGACCAGCTCAAGTTTCTGGGCAATTTTCAAAGGCAGCCCCACATAAAACACATTGCAGTTTTCCAAATGAGAGGTTATCAGAGCATGGATATCTGTAGCTAGGCTACCTCTCTCCAAATAGGACCATAGCTGGTATAGCAGCCCAAACCGAAAAAAAGCTGCTAAGCACCACCAGGGCCACCTCTGCCTCCAGCGACTATGTTGGATCCAATAGCATCCCCAAATTACGAACCCTGATCCTTAAAGGGAGTACAACCTCCTCCAGAACAGACTGAACATTGCTTAGCTGGGCCAACAAACCACCCACTAACAGTACCTCCATCTTGTCTGGTTCTGATCAGAGGGAGAGGGCACTTGGGTATGATCATGTCAACTGCCCAAGTCATCTTGATATTCTACAGAGTGGCCAGGGCTTTGACGGGAGCATTGGCCACACCAGCAGAAAAATCCAAATGGAATCCATCAGAATCCATATGCCTCCATGAGCAGATCATTTTAATAGGTCCCCCAGCCTTGCAGAGAGGAAAGGGCACAGAGAGTCTTAACCTCAATAGGAAGTGATCCAACCACGACACCACATTGTCCTGGGCAGCAGGAGGAGGATCTAAAAAATTCCTCCACTTTTAGATCCTCCTCCTCTTCCTGCCCAGTCGAGAAAGCCAATTGAAGGGTGTGTCCTCCAACATGTGTAGGACTAATAACATGTTGGGATGGTGCCATGGTTGTCATGGCAGCCATGAAGTCTTGAGCCACTCCAGATTTGGTAGCTTCAGAAGTTGAGATCCCGCAGAACCATCATCCAATGGGGCCTCAACACCAGGTCTGCGACCACTTCCATCAGCTCAGGCAAAGAGACTGGTGGGTAGTGGGATGATGAGCCAAGATCTTCCTCAGAGGTTCTCTTAAGAGGATGCACCCACCATCTGAAGTGAGGCAGGTTGCTATGGGGGAAGAGTTGTGGCACCTTGCATGAGGAATTCTCTGACCAGGGAAGCTCACCTGGTGCCTATGTTAGTGCCTTTCAGGCACTAGGGAAATACTTTTTATTCTTCTCAGGCTGGTGTATTTTTCCTGTAGTGATGTTTTTTAGTGATCCCCCCCCCTTTTACTGTGTCTTTAGTTATTGTGCGCCGCCCTGGAAGCTATGAATTGAAGGGTGGTATAGAAATGTTTTTAAATCAAAGTAAAATAAATAATAATACAGTACTTCAGAAGCAGCAATGTATGGTGGCCTGATGAAAATCATGGGCCTGTTCCAGTAGTACCATTCTGGTTACACAATAAGAGATACCTGAGCTTGTTATCCTGAAACCATCAACCTCTATGTATACCAATCTTCTACAACATGGTTACCTCTAGATATTTTGGACTACAACTATCATCAGCAATAGCCAGCATGGCCAAATATCTGGTCTAGGGGAATTATACTCCAAAACATCTGGAGGGTTCCATGTTGGGGAAGGCTGATGTATACTCACAAGGAATACTGGGCTGACTCAGCCAAAAATTCTTGCTCACTATTTTAGGTCATTCCCAGCTCATTTGTTACCTTTAACTGGGACTGCTTTGAAATGTAATGCCCTGGCCCAGGAGGTGACTAAGGGATAAACTATCATCATTTTAAAAATACATTTTGAGGTTAAGTGGTTTTCTTTCTTTTTGAGCATGCCAGGGAAATAGTACACATAGCAAGGATAAGCATTACCTTTTTTTAAAAAAACCCACCTTTAAAAAAACCCCAACAACAACAAACACAACACTTATTCTTATGCTAGCAACTGGAATCTGTAGGAGTCCATTATATGGTGGCTAATTCCTTAGAACAGGTGGAAAAAGCAAGCTGTTAGAGGGATGACCCAACAGAGCTGCTGTCATTCACAATTCTCCACCCAGGGCTTCACACCAAACAAAGCATACAAAAAATGTCTTCAGATTATTTCTATAAGCGGCACAATCCCTTTGTAAATTCCCTACCCTCCACTTTCCTCTGGGGAATAAGGGGCTGCTGCATTTACAGACAGGTAGAGTGTACACTGGGAAGTATATGGAAGTTCTGCCATTCTGGATGCAAGGGGATATCTCCAGTCGGTATAAGACATAGTCCAGTTATATTGTAATAACTGAGTTGTATATTATTATTTATATATTTAATACTAGCTGTTGCCCGTGCCCCGGCTGCGCTCGCATGGATTTTAGGATTTGGTACAATGGAAAAGATACAGTGTCTCTGACTAAAAGTGTAACATTTAGGCTGGGTGCTGGCAGCAGAAAACTTTTCTGACGGAATATCTGATTTTAAAGAAAAATCAGGTTAATCCTGAGAGTCTACAGGTGATGAAGAGTAACCGTGCCAAGTTTGGGGTAGATCCGTCTAAACGTGATGGAGCCTATGCGACAACGCCCCACACACAACAGTCATTCAGTCAGACAGTCATTTAAAAAGGTTCCCTCCCTTTTAATCCCCTCAGAGAACATTCTAAATGGCCCAGGGGAGATTTGCATACCCACCCCTATTGGCCCCTGCAGGAATTCATACGACCATTCTAAGTGTCATATGGGCTATTTGCATAACTGCTCCTATTGGCTCCTGCAGCAATTATGAGGTGAGGTCGATTTGCATAACTGCTCCCCTGTTGTTTTGCCCATAGGAGATATGAGAGTGGGGTGATTTTGCCCCCTTTTTTCACCCTCTTAGGGACGGAATTTCCAAAAATCCTTCTTTAGTGGGGGTCTACGTCATAAAAACAATGTTCCTTCAAAATTTCACGTTCCTAGATTAAACGGTTTGAGCTGGCCATTGATGAGTCAATCAGTCAGGACTTCTTCTTTTATACATATAGATACAACAATGCAATTAAACAGAACTGCTATTTTTTAAATAACCCCCCTACAAATTATATACCATATAAATATCAATGGCAAAGTGCACTTTAATTCTCTCTCACTGCTTGTGCTGCACACAACCATCAGAGGATACTAGAATGTTAATGCCGTTACACTAATGTCTCCAGGAGATTCCAGCTGCGACCCTATATCCACTTACCTGGGAGTAATCCCCGTTGGATTCAATGGGACTTACTCCTGAGTAGATATGTATAGAATCACACTGTTGGGAAGTAAACCAAGGTTGCTAGCATCAACTCTTTCCGTTTTCCTTGGTTCTCTTTCATATTTTTGTTTTTGCAGCCTGTTTTTATATGCAATGTTATCGTTATTGCTGTACACTGCTTTGTGTACCTTGAGTGGAAAACTAGTGTATAACATTTAAAAAAATAGAAACAAAGAAATATTAGGATGGGTTACACATGCATCTGTTCCACTTGGTTACTCCATAGTCAATAATTCTTCGCTAACATGCATGAATGACTCCACCAAAAGAGTGTATAAGAAGCAATATGAAAAGTCCATCTTTGGCATTTGATTTGTGCCGACTCCTTCCCAGTTTCATCAGCCCTTGATCAGGTGATGATCAAGGGCATTCATCAGGTGATGAACATACACATGTGAACTGGTCTTTAATCTAGAGGTACCGTAATATGATAAACCAGGCCTGCAGGAACCCTCTAGCGTCTAGCCCAAGTATGTGACATGATGGAATACGTGACATGAGTATGTTGACATACTAAATGCCTCCCTACCACCCCATATGACTGGGGATGGGCAGACCTATCAAGTCCAATTCCACAGAATTCCTTTTTCCCCACCTCCTGGCCATTCCACACTGGTTCCATGCAGATTTTTTTTTTCCATATTGATTTTCTTTGCATATTTTTAAAAAAATGTGAGTATTTTTGTGCGCATTTTTCAAATAGTATGCTTTTTTGTACACATCCACTAAAGCATCTTTGTATGCTGGCTTGGCACAAGCTTTCCCAACACCTGAGGTGTAACAGCAGCACACATGCTGCTGCGGTCACCGCCGCATCACAACCCCACCCTCTTCCCCTTACTGCATCATGCCCCCTTTCCCCTTCCCATGTCACACCAACCACCCCTTAGCAACCAACCGCTCCTTCCTCTTACCTCATCATGCACCCGCCCCACACCCCTTCCCCTTATCTTTGCCACCACCGAAGAAGTGGCGGATGCAGCTCTCGTGCAAGACCATCCACCCACCCTCTGGCTCCCATTGACAGGATTCTCAGAGTGAGCCAGAGGGCGGGTGGCTGAGCACAGCCACCCATCTTCTGTTTCACTCTGAGGATCCCCTCAGAGTGAAACAGAGGGTGGGTAGCTACTCCAGAGTGTCCCGTTGGCCACCCTCTCGCTGCAGCATTTCCCACAGTGGGAGAGTGGGACTGGCGGAGCTCTCCTGAGTACCTACTAGTCTTACAAATGCCACAGCAGGAAAGCAGCTCTCCAGAACACCTGCTGGAAGTGGTGCACGGGGGGGGGGGGGAGCAACGCAATTCACCACTCCTTCCACTCCACTGGATGAGGTGGGGCCTTTCACCCCACCTCATGGGAGGGCCAGCCTTGTTTGTGCACATTTTTGAAATGTACGTATTTCTCCTTGTGTACTTTTCAAATGTGTGCATTTTATCAGACATATTGTTCTTGCTTTCCGAAACACATCATAAGTCTGGAAGTGTAAGTGTTTCTGAATGCAAAGTGTGTCTGTGGCTGTTCCCAGGTGGTGCAGACTGAGGAATTCTGTTGCAAAAATTCAACACAGCAGATTCCTTTTACATCCCTACGTATGATTGCACTAGATTGTAACTCAGGGTAGATGGATGCACCAGATGCTTTAAAGCAGAGGCATGAAAGAACCTTTAATCATCACAGGCTGAAATGACCTTATCATAAGGGCAGATCCATTCAAGTAAGAACCTTTGGAGGTATGAAAATAGCCTGCAGGTCAAAATTGCTCAGTTTCTACTGGTTGAAAGTCACTTCTCTCTCTCTAACAAGCAGGATCCCACCCCCTGCCCTGCCAAACACTCCATGACCTATAAGTAACAACTGCAACCTCAGATGGGGTTCAATGCATTACATGCACCTGTTGGCACACACAAGCATAGCACACCTGCAAGCTCACCCCAGGCAGATAACAGACGATCAATATTCCAAAAGTAAAGGATGCTCTGGTGTATGTTGCATGGAGCTATAATTGGTGCTTAATTTCTAAAATGGGCAGTGGCAGGGTGCATGGCTATGGTGACTCAATAGCAGTGAGGCAAAAAAAACCATTCTGCATGTACTAAAAAAACTACTCTCTTCCTTAAAATTACTTCAAATGTTCCCAACATTCAAAATTTATTAAGGGGGCTGAGGCCTGCTGTTCTGAAAGAATAGTTGGCGGTTACTTGATAAACTAATTTCAAGAGGGTAGCGGTGTTAATCTATTGCAGTAAAGGCAACAAAGAGTCTTGTGGCACCTTAAAGACTAACAAATTGATTGTAGCATAAACTTTTGGGGATTTTAGTCCACTTCATCAGATGCAGTGGACTATAGTCCAAAAAAGCTTATGCCAGAATAAATTTGTTAGCCTTTAAAGTGCCACAAGACACTCTGTTGTTTTTACTGATATACTAAGGGAGCAATCCTATGGCCCCTGGACAGGGTCTGAGAAGATTTTTTGGATTCCCAGCTCCGAGGTCGGAGATAGCAGTCTGACCTTGGAGCTGGGAATTGGAGCTCCACCCACTTCCCCTTGCAGCCAGGATGGAAAGAACTGTGCAGGCTGCTCTCTGAGGTTGGGAAAGCAACCTCAGAGAGGGGTTAAAGGGGACATTCCGGTGGGTGGGGAGGGGAGGAGACTGGAGAGGCCAGGATATAGGCCATTCTGAAGCCATTCCAGCCTCCTTTCCTCCCCCTCCGAGATGCTCCAGCTAGACAGGTGAAAAAGCTAGTCTAGCAAAAATGCAGAGCAGGAGGACAAGGAGGCGAAGATCACCTCTGCCGTTCTTCTCACTCTGCATTGGATACCTGTGTAAGTCTCTGAGTTTGGGGGGCTTGTGGGCATCCCGTTATAGGATTGTGCCAAAAGGCTGCTCACCTACAAGTAAGCCCCACTGGACTCAAAGAGTCTTCCTTCTGAGTAGACATGCCTAAGATTGTGCTTTGAGAGCATGGAGGAACTTGCCTCTGGGAAGTTGGTCAGAAAAATGCACGTCCCTTAGGCTGCAACCCTATAATGACCCACTTACCTGGGAGTACACCCCACAGAATTCAATGGGGCTTACTTCAGAGTAAGTCACATATAAGATTGCGTTGTTAAAGTACTGCTCTTGAACTCGCCCTCGCCTAAAAGAAAGCCCAGGTTGTCAGGGCAGGCGGGTGGAAAACAAGAGCGGAGGCTTTGCCTTCTCTCATCCCTACAGTGAGAAGCAAAACGGCAACAACAACAAGCCTGTCCTGGCACCGGTGCCTCAAGTGCAGAAACAAGGTCAAATTTCGAAAGCAGCAGACAGAAAAAGAGGGACGGAGGGAGGGTTTTGTTCCCTTCCACCCAAGCCAAGTCAATGAACTTACCTCAGGCAGCTGCCCTTTCCCCGCGTATGCAGGCGCGTTCCTCGCGCACGCAGGGCCAAGGCGGCGATTCTTTTTTTTTACTTGCCGACTTAAGTGGACCCGGGCGGAGGCAGAGGCGGGGCTGGAGGAGCTTGCCCCGGCAACAAGCGAATGAGCCGGGCGCCCTTCAGCCTGAAGGGGGGGGCGGGGTGCACAGAAAGGTCCGCAAGCCGAGCCGCAGACAATACAAGGGAACGCGATAGCAAGGCTCGCGCGCCCTGCGGGAGGACCACACAGCTGCTTGGCCTCGGTCCCGCCCTCTGCTCACAGCGCGAGGCGCTCCGGGCCGACCAGCCAGCCAGCCAGCGAGCGCAGGACGCGCCGAAGGGAATGCCTCGAACCATCTGTTGCGAAGCGCCTCCTTTGCTCGGGGGGCTGCGGAGGAGCGCCTCCACGTCCTCCTCCTCCTCCAATCAGCGGGGGGAGGGAGAGGGGGGGAAGCAGGAGTGGAGGATTATCTGCCGATGGGCACAACTGGACGTTCATTAACACGTCGCCGCGTTTGGCGCCCTTTCCCCTCTCCTTCATTTAGCGTCCCTCGCCCTCTCCCCAAGTTTTGTATCCACCTGCTAATTCCAGCCTTCTCTCCAGACAAAACACAGCGTGTCTTTCGAGCTGTAAAGCCGCCAGAGTTCCCTAGCGGGGCAAAAGGGGAAGGAGAACGGAAGGGTTTTCTTCCTCCCAACGGTCCCGATCCGAATCTCCCTCTTCACCCGCCCAGCGTCAGGCCTAAAGCAAGCAAACGAAACGCACAAACAAGACACGGGAGATCCAGTCATCATGCGTCTCTAGGGTCTGGAGTCGTTTCTGGCCCCGATTAGGTCGTTTTCGGTTGCGAGCGACGCGTGAATCGGGTTGGCAAAGAACTGCGCGGATTCGTCTGAAGGCTAATGAGTTACTACTGTACACGCACCCAACTCGGAGTCATTCCTTGGACCCTGCTGACATTCATATGAGGGGAGAATGGGGAATAGTAAAAGGAGTGTCGTCTTCATAATATGCTTGTATGCTTCCCAGGGGTGTCTAGTTAGCTATGTTTGGAGACAGTGCTGGACCAGATGACCCAACAGGGCATTCCTCAAGTCAGGGTTGGGCAGGATGGTATTCTCCAGATGTCTTAAACTACAACTCCCATAAGGCCCAGCCAACATGGCCAATGGTCAGAGTTTCTGGGTGCTATAGTCCAAAATATCTGGAAGTGACCAGAATGTGAGGGGGACAGAGTGGAAGGTGTCATCATATCGGTGTTCTAGAAAGTTGTTCCAGGCATAGTAGGCAGCCAGAGAAATTATTCATTTATTTATTTACAGTATTTGTATGCCGCTCCATATCTAAGTAGATTCCGGAGTGGTATAGAATAATTTAAAGGAACATGACAACTTAAATGGTAGCTTGACCACAATTGCACTCTACATGGGGCTGCCCTTGAAGACTGTTCAGAAGCTGCAGCTTGTGCAAAATGCGGCACCCAGATTAATAATTGGGACCAGGAGGTCTGAACATATAACACCAGTTCTGGCCCACTTGCATTGGCTTCCTATATTCCACTGTACTGAGCCCAATTCAAGGTGCTGGTTTTAACCTATATGGCTTGGGACCGCAGTACCTGATGGAATGTGGTGGTGTGCTTTGGTTTGGGGATCAGGGGTGAGGTCGGAATATGCTAGCCTGGGAAGGTGTTTCATTCAGGATGTTGTAACTACACACTCCAGTTACCCAATTACATAAGTAAGAAGAGCCAAGCAGGATCAAACCAAGGGTCCATCTCATTCAGCATTCTGTTCACACAGTGGCCAACCAGCTGCCTGTGGGAAATCCACAATGAAGAAGTACTTCCCTTTATCTGTCTTGAATCTCCCACCATTTGGTGGAGCAAGAGGCCTCTGAAGAAGATGACTAAGGTTGGGTACATTTGGGAGAAGGTGTTCTTTCAGGTACATCTGGTCCCAAGCCATTTAGGGCTTTAAAGATTAAAATCTATACTTTACATTGGGCCCAGAAATGGACTGGCAGCCAGTGCAGCAGCAGCTTACAAAGCACAGGCGTAATATGGTCAAAGCGCCCACTCCCCATTAATAATCTTGCATCCCTATTTTGGACCAACTTAAGTTTCCAATCCATTTTTTCAAGACAGCCCCATGTACAATGTATTGCAATAGTCTAAACTTACATGGGTTGTTGTTGTTGTTATTATTTCATTTCTATACCGCCCAGTAGTCGAAGCTCTCTGGGTGGTTTACAACAATTATGAAACACAATAAAATGCAATATAAAAATACAAACAATAAAAACATCAAAAAAAATTCACTAGACATTTTAAAACAATTTTAAAATTACTTAAATAGCTAAGACAAGATTATAAAAAGTAGACTGGTTAGAAAAGGTGACGTCACCACCACCCTGTGTACTATTTGAAGTTGTTAAATGCCTCAGCCCTCAGCATAGAGGGTAGTCTTAACCTGGCACCGAAAGGATAGTAAAGTTGGTGCCAGGTGGGCCTCAGTGGGGAGCCTGTTCCACAGTTGGAGGGAATGAGAAGCAGTATAAAAATATTCCAAAATTAATTAATGGCACAATCCTATGCATGTTTAGACAGAAAAATGCCCTACATGTTGTTCATGGTTAACAAGCCATGGCTTGTTAGCACAGCTGGGTACAGACAACACAATAACCCACATTTCAACAATCCACATTTCTATGACAACCCTCATTCAACCCATACTGAACCCTTGTGTGTGGGTTATCCTGTTTCTGAACCCAGAGTTTAAACCCACATTAAAGCCAACTAAGTCAGTGGCCATTACCACAGCCTGAGGCAGTAAAATCCCCAACTGAATGCAAACAATTTATCCTTAAAACCCTATTCCTCTATTAAAATGGTAACCTATATAATAAATTTTATTTGCCATCATATGTGCTTTGTACTTGCACCCTGCCCCAATAAATTGTTCTCAACTCTGAATCTTTTAGATCGAGTCAGCTACAAATTCAACACAAGAAAAAAATGAAAAATATCACCTACTAATCTGTTTTAAGCACAATGTGTTTTAAGCACAATATCACCTACTAATCTGTTTTAAGCACAAAGTAATGATATTATGTGGGATAAATACTTATTTAGGATATTTCTTCCATTCTTGTCCATTCCAGCTTAACTTAAACCCCTTAACTTTACATAATTTCTTAAGAACTAAAATGAGGGAAGTAATATTTTAAATCATAGGTGAATAATAATTTTCATGTGTTTAGAGAAACATAACATATACCAATAAATTATTCTCCAGCGTTAATCACAGCAAATGATAATAATTACTATCTTAACTTTCAATTCATTCTAGGCAATAAATTCTTGACACTCAATTTAGTTTCTGGAGATTTACAGTGCAATCCCGTATGTGTTGACTCAGAAGTAAGCCCCACTGAGTTCAATAGGACTTACTCCCAAGTATGTGCATATATACAATTGCAGCTGACACCAAAGGAGAATCACGTAAATACAAGTTTTACCAAAAAAGTGTGAAAACACCACCGTGATCAGAACTTTCTTTCATCTGTTTTTAATTTTTTTACAATGCATGTTGCAATATTAAATTTGTTGTATTAATATAAACTTTCAGTAATCAAGTCTTTACAAATTCTTCAATACTCATGCTGTAACATAGAGTCTTAAACATATATACCGTAATTATACAAATAACCAGTGGTAATTACCCCCCTACAATCTCAGGGGTTTAGCATCCACCCAACTTGCTGTATTGTGCTTTATAGAGTTAATGAAAATCTTCCTCTGTTTTTTCTTTTTCTTTATGGAGTTGCTGCAGCCTTTCCTCTTATTTTTTGAGATGGCCTTCAAGTAAGCCTTCCTCTCCATCTTTTCTTTCTGAGTGGCTTAAAGCATTATTTCTCCTTAAAACATTTGTTGCAGTGTTGCTAAACATATTTACAAAACAGTCAACCACCACAAATCCCAATATTTTACTTACGTTATCTTTTATGTGGGTTGCTATTACGCTTAAATCCTATAGTGGCCATACTGTTGCATGCATGTATATGTACCCTATAGACAGCTGTAAATCATTTCAGCAGAATGTTTTTGTATTATAGAACGTATTGATACTGATACAGCCCACGACTATCCTTCAGACCCTTGATAAAGGCAATTATGCACGAAACAAGAATTCCAAACCGGTTTCTTGTTGGGAAAATAAGTGAGGATATTGTGAATATCAGGATTCTGGAAATCATTCCAAGGAGAAATAATGCTTTAAGCCACTCAGAAAGAAAAGATGGAGAGGAAGGCTTACTTGAAGGCCATCTCAAAAAATAAGAGGAAAGGCTGCAGCAACTCCATAAAGAAAAAGAAAAAACAGAGGAAGATTTTCATTAACTCTATAAAGCACAATACAGCAAGTTGGGTGGATGCTAAACCCCTGAGATTGTAGGGGGGTAATTACCACTGGTTATTTGTATAATTACGGTATATATGTTTAAGACTCTATGTTACAGCATGAGTATTGAAGAATTTGTAAAGATTGATTACTGAAAGTTTATATTAATACAACAAATTTAATATTGCAACATGCATTGTAAAAAAATTATATACAATTGCAGCCTAAAGCTGCTATCCTATGTATACTTACCTGAGAGTAAGCTCCACAGAATACAGTGGGACTTACTTCTAAGTAAACATGCATATGGTTGTGCAGTCAGCCTTCCTAGTTATGTTGTGTGCCTAAAAAAAGAACTAATTTAATAAGTACCTTTAAAATTCAAAACTGAGAGACATGCATATTTGGGAGAGAAGAATGAAGTGGAGAATTTTACTAATTAACCAAGTACAGGCAGTCCCCAGGTTACAAACAAGTTCCGTCCTTAAGAATGTCTTTAAGTCAAAGTTGTATGTAAGTCGGAACAGCATAGCTGTTCTATACGTTAAAATAATCATTTACACAAATTGCATAAATTACACAAATTGCGTAGTATACTAGGCTATGTACTCTACGTAAATGACGTAGTGCCGGGGGGCGGGGGGAATGGAACCCAGAAGTCAATTCTTAAATATGGGTTGTCTGTAACTCGGACGTTCTTAACTCGGGGACTGCCTGTAATGCATTTGCACTCTGTTAAAGCAGTGCACAGTTAAGAGTTTGCAAGACAAAGCACTGTCCTATGTAGTGTTTAGCCCACAGTACAGACTATGAAAAAAACCACAAAAAAAACCTTGATGCAGGAAAAAGAAGTGTTCAGTGCCCCCAATTATATTAACATTTAACAGAGAATAGAGGAGACATTCTCTAAGGAAAACTTATTCAAGTAAATAATATTTCAATTCCGTTTCCATATTTGGCACTATAGGCTTCTTCAGTGGAATACAGGTGGAAAAACAACCTCTGTCTTAATATACTAAGCATCCAAGTCTGAGTTTTAATGGAACAAAATCTAGAGTTTTGTGAGTTTTGCAGAAATCATTATACTAATTCACCGCTAGTGGCTCATAAATAGTTTTTAAAATAGTCTGCTCATGACTTTTTGCAGATTTCCAAAGAGTTAATTATATCCATCAGGCATGATAATCCAGGGCTTTGTAAAGGTCATGATGTCACAGAATGTTCCATTTTCCTTAAATCAACTGATCACATTGGATTCTGGTTGCCAGTTTCCTTTTCCCCAGACACCTACAACATTATTAAATGAAATTAGAAACTTCTTGACACTTGCCAGCTTTGAGGCCCCCCAATTCCAACCTTACATACAACTTTGAATTTTCCAGCGAGTTGTTCTGTAAAATGGTATGAGATGCAACATTGGCTTTAAAAGCTCTAAATGCCACAAAATTAAAAGCCAGGTTCAGGGATAATAAAGATACCATACAACCAGGTTTTGTGGAGAGCCTTGTAGAACCTGGCGTGGCAGCATATGGGCAGAGTTCTGAGCTTGTCAAGTCCAGGGATGGGATCAATTGCTTCACAAAGGTGGGTTTTGAAGTTAACCGGCTTTTTAGGCCCTGATACTGGTTACCCATGAGAATTCAGTTTTACTTAGACCAGTAAAATAAGGGTTGGTTAGGAACTGTGGGTATGGCTGCTTAAGTTACAAGAAGGCAGATTTCAATTTCAGGAAAAACTTCCTAATGGTCAGAGCGCTCGGACAATGGGACTAACTGCCTAGGGATGTGGTGGGCTCTCCATCGCTGGAGGAATTCAAGCAGAGACTGGACTGGCAAGGATACTTTATACTGAATTCCTACACTGAGCAGGACTTTGGACTTGATGGCCTAAATGACCCCTCCCAACTCTATGATTCCATGATACTATGATGACATCCCTTGGCATTATATGATTTTATTCTCAATGCAATAGACAAACAGTGCAATCGTAGAAATGTCTACTCAGGAGTAAGTCCCATTGAGTTCAGTGGGGCTTACTCAGGGCTGGCCCTCCCATGAGGTAGGCTGAATCCCTCACTTTAGGCGGTGGGGCATGAGGAGTGCCCCCCCTTCTAGGAGACCCCGATGCAGGTGCTGCCAAATGGGCAGCTGCTCCAGGGAGCCCCGCTGGCCACTCTTCCACAATGGGAGTGCGGAGCCAATGGGGCTCTCTGCAGCTGCCGCCCAGCCCCATAACATAACAGTGGGAGCTCGAGAGAGCTGCCCCAGTTCTGCTCTCCTGCTGCAGCAAATGCCACAGGGGGAAAGCAACCAGCAGAGAGCAACCCCCTGACTTGCCCTGAGGATCCTTTCAGGGTGATCCAGTGGACAGGTGGGCTCTGTGAAGAGCTCTGTTGGCCATAAAAAGTGGCCAGCGCAGTTCTTCAGAGAGCTGGCCAGCCCCCAAAGCCAGACATTGCGGGAGGGGTGTTCCTGAAGATCGCCTCTACTGCAGCAGCAACAGCAGTGTCAAGAGGGAGGCAGGTGGGAGATGCAGTGTGTGTAGACATGGGGGGAGATGAGATGCATCATCATCATCAGGCGATCACTCGTGACTGAGTAAGATTGTCTTCCAGGATAAAAGGAGGAAATTCTAAAGGAAGATTGTGTAGACTCTAGCGATGGGTCCGTAAGTGACTGTGGAGGCCTATTCTAGATCCACACAGCTTCCCACAGTGAGGACACAGGTTACCAGATGGAAGATGGTCCTGTGAAGGATTCGTTTGACGTGCTTTTCGCTTAGCACGTGAATGGGGGTAAACATGGCAAGTTGGTGGAGGTTGGGAGAAGTGGTGGAGGTGTACATGTGCTCTCCTGCATCAGGCAGCGGGACAGCTTGTGCCAGCCCTGGATTTACTCCCAGGTAAGTGGGTATACGATTGCAGCCTAAAACTGAGGGAAATTATTAATGTACAGCAGTAGCCAGAACCTATGATAGTTTACTCAAAGCTATTGTCAAATAATTGTGCATAGCAAGTTGCAGTCCAAAAAACTCATCCGCATGCAAAACAAGAATATCCTTTGAACACTTGGCATAAGCGCACAAAAAAGCCCTGCTAGATCAGAACCAAGGTCCAGCTACCAGCCTTCCCCAACATGAATCATTCCAGATATAACTATTTTATACCACCTTTATAGGTTAAAAAAAACCCTATAAAAGGTGATGTATAAATTAAAAACACAAGACAGTAACACTTACACATAATTAACTGTTGACCCTCAGGCCCATGGGCCAAATCTGGCCTACCTGGAATCCCAATCTGGACCCCCGGGGTTCCACAGATGTGCCCGCTCACTTCTTCTGGCCCCACCCCCTTCCCCCTGACCACCAATTGTTTCCCAGCATCTCTGCAGTTTTCTCCCCATTCTAAAAGGCTGAAATGCCCCTCCTAAAGCTTAGTTACTGGCAGTAAGAGGTTTAAGCTAAAATATCCCAGTATTTTTTTGTATTTTGGCCCCACCCACCACTGGAAAGTGGCCCCTGAGAGCTTCTCCAAAATTGGATTTTACATGTCACCAAATGCAGCATATACACTCTCTCTCTCTCTCTCTCTCTCTCAAAAACTTTTCCAGTAAGGAAAGATTTGCAGCTATTCACATGTATAGAAGTATGTGTGCAGATTTTATTGTGTTATTAGTTATTGTAAACTGGGTATAGAAATGTTTTAAATAATCAGAATGAGAATTATCGAGTAAGAAAAATTATCGTTACCTATATTTGCTGTAGAAGAAAATCGGAAGTCTATTTCGTTTTGTTAATTGTTATATGTTTGATATTATGTGTTTGTTTTATAGAGAAATATTTTTTTAAAAAAATAAATGTTTTAAATAAAATAAAATAAAATAAATAGATCTTATTCAGAGACACCACTGGGGCAGGGGTATAAAACTGCCGTGGATGACTCAATTCTTAGGAGTGGGGGGAAGAGGCAAGTTTTGCTCCTCTCCGAGAGGTATTGCCTATTGCAGCTTGTTTACTCTGTTCCATAGACCTTAACTAAGAGCTGAGTCTGCTTCTCTCTCCTCCAGGGTCTAATTTCTTGGCCCTCCTAGAGTATGACAAAGAGACAGAACTGCAATATGATATTCTTGCAATCCCTATCACTATGACATTTTTCACTGTACTAGGTGCTTTGCAGTTCTTATCTCACTGATAATAATCACCCTGTGACTTGCTATTCAGTGAGTTTCACAGCTAGGCCATAAACCTACTTGGCCTTCCATATCAAAATGCTACCTGCTGAACCACAGTGACCCCTTACTCTTTTAGAGTTTATTTGTTCCAGTTTGTTTCCTAGAGTATATATCCCACTAATGGCTAAGGTGCTTCCAGACAGAGGACTCCTGGTGCTGCCAATCATTGCTTTTCTGCTGTAAGCTAATAGTGGAATTCACACTGATTGTCCGCACTGCAGGGGATCTGGTGCTTTTTAGAGTGGGTGTATTCCACTATGTTCCATCCACACAATGAGCATGGCATAGGCAAGTGGGCAGTGTTGTCCCCTCCCCTTTCCCAACCCCTCCTGGTTGTCTCTCTCTCTCTCTCTCTCTCTCTCTCTCTCTCTCTCACACACACACACACACACACACACACACCCTGTTTTGAAGCAGGTGCTCCTAGCACCATTTTGGCACCTTGGTGTGTGTGTGTGTGTGCGCGCGCGCGTGTGCACACACAGCACATAGCAAGTGGATTGCAGCTTTACTTCATAGTTTCATAGATGACAGAGTTGGAAAGAGCCTACAAGGCTATCGAGTCCAACCCCCTGCTCAATACAGGAAACTAGAGGAGGGGTCTCCCATCCAAGTAATAACCAGGCTTGACCCTGCTTAGCTTTCCACGCTCAGACAAGCTGAGCCAGCGTAAGCCACAGGTCATAGTGGTTAGAGTGTTGGACTGGGACTTGGGAGATCCGGGTTGTAGTCCCTACTCGGCCATGAAGCTTACTGGGTGACTTTGGGCCAGTCACCGACTCTCAGCCTAGCCTACCTCACAGGGTTGTTGTGAGGGTAAAATAGGGAGGAGGAGGAGGACTGTGTAAACTGCCTTGAGTTCCTTGCAAGAGGAAAAAAGGCGGGATATAAACATAATAAATAAATAAAATGATGGGGCTGTGGCTCAGCTTGTCTGAGTGTGGAAAGCTAAGCAGGGTCAGGCCTGGTTATTACTTGGATGGGTGACCCCCTCCTCTAATTTCCTGAATTGAGCAGGGGGTTGGACGCGATAGCCTTGTAGGCTCCTTCCAACTCTATAATCTATGAAATCCTGACTTTTTCTGGTCAGTTTCACAACCTGGCTAGGAAACTTGCCTGTTTGGTTTTTCTAAATAAATAATTTAAAAAAAATATCTTGATTTTTTGGCCTTTTTCACAACCACATTAGAAAGCTGCAGAATTCCATTATGTTGTCATCCCACCACTTTCCTGACATTTGAAGGGGCTCCCTGGATTAATTGTTTCCAAATCTGCTTCTTTGGAGGGAGAAGGGAAGGCAGCAGTTGAAACTGAAAAGATGTGTGTCAGGTTTGCCTTCCTGTCTCCCGTTTGTTTGTTTTTTGTTTTTAAGAGGCAGTTCTTGCAAAATTTCAGAGCACCCGTATCGCAGCATAGCAGAGGGGAAAGGACTTACTTTGCAGGACTTGAAATAGCTCTGCAACCAGAAATGTATAGAGCAAGCAATAGAGAAAGGAGGTGCACATCCCCAATGCATCATTCGCCTTTACCAGGGACAACTCCTTCTACTGTGCCTCAATCTCACATTTTACTACCTACACTGCAGTTCTGCTCGTTCCCTCTTTACCAGATTTTTTTGTAATTAGAGAAAAGATGAATGCAGTAGGATGAACAAATAAACTGAAGGTTCAAAACATTATCTGGACTCTCCATAAAATTTCATGAATGAGCATGTGCTGGAATTCCTGGCTGCTGCCACCACCAAGCAGTGACGGGGGCACAATTCATGCAGTGCTGCTATTGCAATGCTACACCAGTGCAGAGGCCAGTTACAATCTGTTCAATTTTAAGGTTCCCTCCATTAGCTGCCACCCCCACAAGTGTGGCGACTTCTCTTGGCCTTTTTACTCCATCAAATCAAACCACATCCTTGGTTAAATAAAAGGCCAGACAATTACAGCAAATGATTAATCAGAGATAATGGATAAATTTCACGAGTGAGACACAGAACTCATCCATGCAGCTTCTGGCCAATCATTGACTATAAGAAAATGGAGGGTGTTTTAAATCTTGTTGCTATTCTTCAGCATGAGGGTATTAGTTATAGACAGAGTTTCTTCATATTCAAATTGTTTGTTTTATAAAAGACAAAGTACTTATCTTCAAATATTGGAGAGAGTCAAACCTTCATTGAACGTTTGTGTCTGTTGCAGATAAATGATAAAGTTATATTGGTTTTTCTACTTCCCCCTGGTTATCTTGTCATCTATTGGTACAGATTTCTTTTTAACATTTATTTATGTACAAGTATGTGGTGCTTTTCCTGTTGTTTCTAATGATTTCTTCTTAGCAAGTTTTCTTTTAATGGGAGAAAAATATAAATAAAAAGGCACACACTTTTAAGGATGAACTGAAACCCCTGATTGCCATGGTTAAAGTAGATGAATGTCTATGAGACCTTGCAGATGTGGAACAGCTGGGCAGCTCTTAATGTTTTCTCCACCCCTCTTTTAAAGAAGATACATATAGACTATCACTAGAGACCTCGTTTAGTCTTGAGAATCCTTTTGGAACATGTTGGGTACATAAAGAAAATATAAATGGGGCATGCAGAGAAATGGGAAATCTCAGAGGACAAATGCACCATACAGCACATAACCATCTCATTAATATATATTTCCAAAGAGCTTTGGCAGTTTATTCCCACTTGGAAGCACTTCTGATCATTTCCATTTCAGACTGCTATCTAAGCAGTCAGGTTCTTTTTAACACTTTCATACTACAAAGCAAACCCAACATGTAACCCCAATGTCTGTGACTGTGCTTAAGAGTGTATCCTCTTCATAATCCCCCTGGAGAATTCAATGATGGTTTATCAACTTGATATTTGTGCATGTCTGCTGCGCATGACTTTTTGCTCCTCTGTTCTATATTCATCTGCTGCTGCCTTCGATTTAAATTGTTTTGTTCAGTGGTGTTCAATTTTTTGTTGTTCAGGGCTCAGTGGTGGAGCACATACTTTGCATGTAGTAGGAAGTCCTAGGTTCAATCCCCAGCATCTAGAGGTAGGGCTGGAACAACTCCCACCTGAAACACTGGAGAGTCACTGCCAATCAGTGTTGTCAAAACAGGGCTAGATAGACCAATGGTCTGACTCAGTATAAGGCAGCTTCCTAATTCCTTTCATTTATAAAATGAGCCTGTCTTCATATAACAAACTGCCAAAGATCTCCTTTCTGAGCATCCCCAGTTTAAATGTGATATAGGCTCCTTTGGTCAATTCAAGCCTAGCTCAGGCTGTTTCAGTCCACTTGTAATGTAAAACTTTATATATTATACGTTTATTTCCTGTAATATAAAGTCATTTTCTTTACATGAGGAAATAAGGCCAAAGGAGAATTTCCACAAGAACCAAGAGCACTTGATCTTTCAACTCTGATGTCGAGCTCATGTACACTTGCTTTTGGTTCAGTTTTCCAGTCTATCACCAAGAGATCTTTTTGTTCCCAGATTTCTTTTTCCTCTCAATATGCTGTATGATCTCATGGATCATGATTTTTTTTGTTGGAGACCATATAAAAGCACATATTGATTAATCATAGAGCAATTATTGTGATTTACATTCAGTGTAAATATCTGCTTCTTTTCATTCAAAACATTCCATTATTTTCTCCTCATTCCTTTTATTCTTTGTACTGAAACTTTATACAGCTATTGAAGGCAAAGAAGTCATGTTCTTCTTTGTATTTGAACATATTATTGGTAGTATACAACAGGTCAACTATTCATCCTTTACCCTGTACTAGAAAGGAAGAGCAGCAGAAGCAAAGTGGGTGGGTTAGGGAATGCCATCAGAGCTATTTTCCTCCCTCCTATAGTTAGTTACCTTGCATGGCAAGTAAAATAGCAGCAAGATTTTGCTCTAGCTAATTAACTGATTAATCAATCAGCTAATAAACAGAATAGTTAATTGACTAATCAGTCAATGGCTCTATTTCTTTACTCAATTTCAACGAACTGTTTTAATTAAAGATGAGGGAGCAAAAGCAGTAAAAGACTAAACTGAGATGCAATGCAAAGGCTTTAATAAACTCCATTAACAGTGCAATCTTAAGCATACTTGTTAGGGAGTAAGCCTCATTGAGCTCAGTGGGACTTACTTTGGATTGAACTGTCAATGCCATATAACAGTATAATATCCTAGGGTGTGAGGGAGGGTTTCCACATAAGTTGTCTACCCAACTTTCCATTAAATTAATGTCCAAGATGGCATACATTAATTTTAAAAAAGTTTTAAAAAGAAAATCAAACAAAAACTTGAACAAATCAAACAAAGCTTCAAGGAGAAACTCGTAAGTCACCTTGGGTTCCTTCTAAGAGGAAAAAAGTGGGGATATAAATATAATAAACAATCTAATATGTTTGGATCACTAAGGTGCAATTCTATACTTGCCTGGAATTGAACTTCCATTGAACCCAGTAGGACTCACTTTTGAATATACATGCATAGGATTGAACTACTGGCTCTAGTCTAGGCATGTGAAAAACAGTTTCACTGAAATCCACATGACTTTACTTTTTAATTGTGCTTTTTCTGTGTGTACATCTTGCTATGTTCTGTCTACACTGGTGGGTATGACACATAGCCACTGTGGGTGAGGAAAGAGAAGATCCAATTCACCTGAAGAGCCATTTAAAAGATCTTTATATATGTGACTGCCAGATTGTTACCGTAATCTATAAAAACCATTTAAGGAGAAAGTGTTTCTCAATAGACAATGTTTTAGCCTGGAAATATTTTAATTCAGCCTTCCCCAACCTGGTGCCCTCCATTGGATCACAATGTCCAGCATTCCTGACCATTGGCCACGATGCCTGGGGCTGATGGGAGTTGAGGTCCAAAACATCTAGAGGGCACTAGGTTGGGGAAAGCTGATTTAATTGAAACCGTGTGTGTGTGTGTGTGTGTGTGTGTGTGTGTTGGTACAAAGGCAGTGACTGGAAAAAGGCAGTGGTTGTCTTTAACCATTTATTTAACTGGCAGTATAATACTCTTCCAGTTGTGCTATTGCATGCATGCACACACAGCCTAAAAAGCATGTTAATGCTAATTTAAATATGAATGAACAAACAGGGTGATAACATGTTGCCTACCAGAAAGGAAATGATGAAGTTGTACCAAGGGGGAATAGGTTCACCTGCCTGATAGGGCACTAAGGGCGCAATCCTATGGCTCTCTGTCCTTGTCTGGGGGGCCATAGGATAATTTGGGCTCCCCACAGCAACCTTGGAAATTCCTTCTGAGGTTGCAGTGGGGAGTCCTAGTGTGGAGTGCCCGCCTCTGTGTGTCTTGTAGCCGGTGCGGTTTTTTCCATGCCAGCAGGGAACTGAAGACGGAAGACCATCTTCGGTTCTCCCATGGGGGGGGTGTTCCTGGGTGTGGGGAGGGCAGGAGCGAGGCAATGCTATCTTATGATGAATCCAGGCAGTGCCTCAGTCTCTCCTTGGGAGGACATGTAAACCATTTAGACGTCCAAAATCGGCCATCTAAATGTTTTTGAGGGCAAGAGGAGCATGGTGGCAATCCTATCCACTGCACTCCTCCCACACTCAACTGGATGCCCGTAAGCCTTCAGGTTCAGAGGGTTGTGGGCACCCACATAGGATGGGGATGCCTGCCACACTTCTAGGAAAAGATGGAAGAGTGCTAAGAACCAGGCAGCCCTGCAGAAATTGTGCTGCTCTGAAACCAAATCCACACCTCCAACATCCTACTACCCCACTTCAGGGCAGGCAAGAGGAGTGGTTATCCTGAACAGATTGCCCTATTCTGAGGCTCTGAGCCTCTTTTTTAAAAGTTCCTATAAGAGGTTGAGGCATTGTATTAGCAGTCTGATATTGCCATATTAGCATTCACAGTGTTTCATGCAGATGGCTTCTATCTAAAGCAGTGTTCTCCAACCTTGGGTCCCCAGATGTTTTTGGCCTACAACTCCCAGCATGCCCCAGCCTGCGTAGCGTAGTTGTAGGCCAAAAACATCTGGGGACCCAAGGTTGGAGAACACTGATCTAAAGGTACACGTGAGAGGGATGTACCAGTGTCCTTTATCATGTGATGGCAGAAGAATTTCAGGGCTGACTCTAAAATGTATGTGCTCTTCATTATCTTCCATGGTCTATGTATAGAGCCATAGCTGTAAGAAATGTCTTAGCACATTATTCCCAGGTACATAGCCAATCATCTCTTAATAAAGTAATCAAGAAGAGCTGCTGGAATCATGAACTGCATTAGCACATCTCATTGTTATGATACCTTCCCCTTTTCACAGGTCCACATGACCTACTTTGCAATATTTCCCCCACTCTTCATCCCCTGATCTGTCTTCTGAGCTACAAAGGTACGAAACACTTGCTAATGTATCCCAATCCATTAAATAATTTATTATTCTCATTTAAACCAAATAACCATCTTTTTGATTAAACTACTTCAAAGTGCTGTCTAGCAGTCCTAGGAAGGGAACTGTATGGTACATTTTGTCTTTGTCAGTGTATTATTCTTTACAATTACCCAGCTGGAAGCATTTTATATTGCTTTTGCAGAGCTGTTTACTGGGAAATGAAAAGGGGAAAACATTAAAATTCTAAATAGATACCAGCCCTATATTTCCTACATGCCACATACGTGTATGTGTGTGTGTACACACTTGTAATAGGATACTTGTTCAGCAATGACAATTGCATTACAAATATATCATCAGTTTCAGGGCTGTTTGCTTATTACACTATCACTACACCTGCATATCATTCTCATGAACCTAGGTCATGGGAAAGCCCAGTTTGCAATTAAGGACATAAAAATAGCTTTGCTGAATTAGACCAAAGGTACAATCCTGTACATTTCTACACAGAAATAAATCCTATTAGTTTTAATGAGGCTTACTCCCAGGTAAGTGGATATGAGGTTGCAGCCTTGGTCCTGCTTCCTTTTTCCAACTGTGGTCACCCAGAAGCTTATGGGAAGCTTAAAGGCAGGGTATGAAGGGGGCAGTCTATTCCTGGGGGGAACGGGGTTTATACCTGGCATTCAAAGGCATACTACCTCCAGGCTTAGAGTATGTACTTAGCTATCAAGGTTAACAGCTGTTGATAGTTCTCTCCTCCACAAGTTTTTCAAATCTTTTAAAAAGCCAACTAGGCCTGTGGCCATCACATCTTGTAGTAGTGAATTCCACAGGTTAATTGGAGGAAATTGTATTTTCTTGTGCAGTGTGCCTATACATGCATCTCTGCAGTGTCCATGTATTCCAGTCTTCACCAACCTGGCACCCTCCAGCTGTGTTGGACTACAACTCCCATAACCACCACCCCTATCCAGCATAGATTAACCTCATCCTCAAATGTAAAAGAGGTGTCAGTGGTTGATGATATCATAGCTACATAACGCATCTCTTGTGCATTTAACAGGTGTGATGGGGAAACCTGAGAAAAGGATTTTTACCACCTATTCAAGGCCATCATGCCTTGCCAGAAGAAAAGTTGGCTCCCTCATATCTTTATTTCTTGAGTACACTTTCTTTCTGCCTTTCTTCTATCGTGATACTCGGTGGTGAAAATGGAGTTTCCCAGTATTCTCCCACCCAGGCACCGTCCGGACGCAGACCTGCTTAGCTTCAGCAAGGTTACTGTAGGGCAGACCATGCCCTAGGCCCTAGGGCAGTGTTATCCAACCTTGGGTCCCCAGATGTTTTTGGCCTACAACTCCCAGCATGCCCCAGCCAGTGTAGCTAGCTGGGGCATGCTGGGAGTTGTAGGCCAAAAACATCTGGGGACCCAAGGTTGGAGAACACTGCCCTAGGGCATGGGTGGGTAATCTGTGGCCCTCCAGATGTTTGTTGTACTACAGCTCACATATCCCTGCCCACTGCCCATCCTGGATGGGGCTGATGAGAGTTGGAGTCCAACAAGATCTTGAGGGCAACCAGGTCCTCACCCCTACTTTTCAAAACTCATGGCACATGAGAACTAAAACAACAAGAACAACAACAGGTATGATAAGTGTGAAAGGACTGCCAACCGGTCCTTTACTCAAGACCAGAGATCAAAGGTACAAAACTGCCAACCTTAGCTCTGCCATCTTGACACTGATTCTCTCAGGGCCTTGCCCTTGTCTATACACTGGATTTAGCACTGAACCTCAGAGGAACCACACACTCCGTGTGGGGTAAAACCAGGAAAGTTTATTCAAGGTAAACAGATTACAATAAAAGGTGGGGAATGAGAGAAGAGGGAGAAAGGTGGGGAGACACTTTGGTACATACACAGTAGAGCTACAAAACAACAAAAGCTAGTTCCTTTACTATATAACTACCCAGGCCTTACTCCTTTACCTGGGGTTTTTGTCCTCTTCAGGGCTTGCTTCAGCAAAAGCCCTCCTCCCGCAAAAGCGTGCAGACAACAACCACCCAAAAGCCAAGGCAAGCAGTATATATCCCCCCCTCACCTTTCTGTAGCTTGGCTGTCTTTGGCCAATCAGGATGAACTTCATCTGGGCTAGGTGGAGGAGAGGTGACTCTTTGATCTTGAATAGAGTGCTTGGGCCCCAATTGCATGGGAGACTCTGAGGCGTCTAGAGTCTTCAGAAGAAGCTACATTTGCATAGGATTCCCCATCTCCAGCTGGGATTATCTTGTTTACACATGAGGTGTGTGTGTGTGGTGCAGGAAACTCTGATGCTTTTTCTCCACAATAAGCTTCCTTAAAATGGGAGACGGAAGTGGCTAATTTTTAATTAAATGTATCTGACTTGGATTCTTCTTACTTGCTTTCTGTATTACAATGTCCAAGTAAAGATCTACACGTCAACATTTATAACTCATCTAGAGCCATACCTCAACACATTTTCACATTCACAGTGTAGTAGAGTAAACTGAAATTATTAGTGGGCTTGGTTTTTTTGGGTTTTTTTTTTTTAAAGTGCCTGTATATTGTATCACTGTTTTTCTTTTCTATAAGAGATTCTCTGGTTAAAAGAACTCACTGAGACCTTTACAATTACCAGGGCGGTGGTTGTAGTTCAAGCATTGTCTGTGGTTGAGACTTACTTGTCTCAAGGGTACTTATGGGACAGAATAATGATACTCAATTACTCAGGTCAATTTCAGCTCTTTGTGGATTGCTGTGTCATTGTCACAAGGCCCGTCCCCTCCATCCAGGGGAACATGTCAATTCCCACTGCTACCATCTAAAAATAACAACTTGACCACAGAAATGTAGCCACTATAAACTTCATTGATCCTTGTTACCTCAGTGGATTGTTATAGCCTGTTGTTGCAGAATCAGGAACACTTCCTAGCTCGCTATGTAAGAATACACCAGGTTCGGCAGTATGCCTGGAGCAATATTGTGAAGTAGCTACAGGACCAGCACGAATGTCTGCGGGTGACAAGTACCTGCAGGACCAGAATGGAGGTTCACTGACCAAGGTAAGTGACTGCAGGACCAGGCTAAATGTCTGCAGGTGATACAGGTAAGTATTTGCAGGACCAGGATGAAGATTTACTGGGTGAGGTAAGTGGACACAGGACCAGGCTAAGTACCCATAGGTGATATGGGAAGCACCTGTAGGATCAGAATGATTTCCTACATCATGGAGTAAGCCATCAGTGAGTAGTTGTAGGATTAGGATGGCCAATTACTGAGTTTGTTGGGAAACTGGCTAAGTCTTTCCATGTCCACTCCTTTTTGTAGCTGCTTCTTTGCCACCATCTGTGCTGGAAGGTCTCTCTTAGTATCCAGACATCTGTTTAACCTCTTTGTTTTTCAAGCAGGTACCTTTCCAGGTTTACTATCTTCTGGCATTCGTTCTTTTAGGTATGCTTCCTTCTCTTTTCCTTGAGTCTCCAGCATCCAAACTTCTATCCTTTGCTTCTCCCAAGCTTTTCCACCTCTTTGAGTCCATGAGCTCTGGCTTGCACTAGCAAGGGAGTCCCTTTCTGTGATCTCTCAGCACAGAGAGGGATTCCCTTGCTAGCACTAGTGCAGGAAACCCCAGAGAATGCTGCTGAGATGGATGCAGGGTGTAGGTCTGGTGGACTGTCAGGTATGGCTTGGCAGACCACACTTTTTGCATGCCTCCATTAGGTAGTGCATGGCAACACCTTTATGGGTAGGAGCAAGTTACGAAATTTGTTGAGAAAGATGGAAACTTTGAAAACCGGTGCTAACTGTCAGTACAACTTGGCAGGATTAACAGAGGTCCTGTGATGACATTATACTTGTAAGTAAAACCTATTCCCTTCAAACTATGGCATGCCCTCCAACATTTCACAAAACAAAACAGGGACATGCTTCTGACACCTATTTTCATACCAAGGATGTTATCATTCATCGCTGAAGGCACTATTCCATCTGTTTGGTGTTGTTTCATTTACTCTGCCATAGACTGTCCCTCCAATGGTTTAAAAGCCAAGATGCCATATGTTCCTTTGGTTAAAGGTGTAGTAAAAATCATAATTGCCTGGCAATATTCTGTCACAGTTCAAAATATACTCCAGTAGATGCAGTGTATGAAATTGCAGCCCATGGTGCCTTCGTATTCATTCTAGGGTGGCTATACATGGGTCAGTCCTATATTTTATTTATTTATTTATTTGTTTATTTATTTATTATATTTATTATACCCTGCCTTTTTTCCTGCAAGGAACCCAATACATATATTTGTATGTGTCATCTGTTTGAAGGGCCACCCAGTACAAGGCCGGATAAAGAACCATAAGAAGGGAGAGGAAGCGCCTTGGAGTTGCCCATCAATTGTTAGCCCCTAGACAGCAGACTGAGGAGGCAACCAGGCCACCTGGTCACAATCTTCCCCACGATGGTGAGATGTATTGTATTTCTATTTAAGTTATCACAATTCTTTCTAATTTGCATCTACATATATAAATTAACATATTCAATATTTTGTGCTCTCTTTTGTCCTTTGGCAATGAATAAGTGGCCATTCTAGTTTGTTCACATGTGTTCACATGCATGTTTACATGCACTAGACAACATGCATCCATACACACCCCACCCAGAGCTTAACTTCTAGAGACCCTGGGGAGGGAGCTGAACCCTGAAGAATTACAGCTCTAGTAGCTCACTTTTTTTTTTTTTCCAACAAGGTATCCGTAAAGGCACAAATAGGTGCAGTGATTAATCAGGACAGGTAACAAGATGTATGGACTAACAGCGCAATCTTATGCATGTCTACTCAGAAGGAAGTCTTACTGGGTCTTACTCCCAGGTCAGTGGGTATAGAATTGCAGCCTAAAATAGGGACATACGCTAGGCACTGCTTCTTTAATGTTGACTCTTAATGTTTAGTGATCATAATTAGTTTACTTATATAAATTCCAGTCAAGATCCTCTAAAATAGGTAGCCTTCTACCCAAATGTGCATACTTCACATTTTATTGTTGTTTAAGCTGCAACCCTATGATCCCTGGGAGGGGTGTCTTAGGAGCCATAGGATAGATTGGATTTCCCCCTCCAAGAGTAGAGAGGGAGATCTGACATCGGATTCTCCATCCCAGCTCCCATGGAAATGTCTGTGGCCCTTATTCTCCAACATCAGAACACTGATGGAGAGTGGGAAAAAGAGGCATGCTGGGTTTGTGTGTGTTGGGTGCAGTCTGGGAGGGGCTGTGGAACCAAAGAATTCACAGTTCTCCTGGCCCTCATATGCATCCCTGAAGCTGATGTAGATTAATCCCCTTCCATTGATTTCAATGGGAGAGAATTGGTTAAATAAATAAAAATAAACATGTCCAGGGAGGGGGGGAAGGGGCAGAAATGTTGTTCATCCCTCACTTCCATCCTCATGGCATGAACATTGCAGGGCTTTGGATATCTTGGATGCATGCTCCAACTTTGGAGGTCTCCGAGATAAAGGTTAGGGTTAATCACTCTGTTAATGTGATATATATGTTCATAGAATCATAGAATCATAGAAAAGTAGAGTTGGAAGGGGCCTACAAGGCCATCGAGTCCAACCCCCTGCTCAATGCAGGAATCCAGGTCAAAGCATCTCTGACAGATGTCTGTCCAGCCGCACCTTGAATGCCTCCAGACTGGGAGAGCCCACCACCTCCCTAGGTAGTTGATTCCATTGTCTTATTGCTCTGACAGTCAAGAAATTTTTCCTGATGTTTAGGTGGAATCTAGGTTCCTGTAACTTGAAGCCCATTATTCCGTGTCCTGCAAACTGGGATGACCGAGAAGAGATCTTTGCCCTCCTCTGTGTGACATCCCTTCAAATACTGGAAGAGTGCGATCATATCTCCCCTCAGTCTCCTCTTCTGAAGGCTAAACATGCCCAGTTCTTTCAGTCTCTCCTCATAGGGCCTTGTTTCCAGTCCCTTTATCATCCTTGTTGCCCTCCTCTGAACCCTCTCCAGTTTGTCTATGTCCTTCTTAAAGTGAGGTGCCCAGAACTGGACGCAGTACTCAAGATGAGGCTTAACCAGTGCCGAGTAAAGGGGAATTATCACTTCCCGCGATTTGGAAGCTATACTTCTATTAATACAGCCCAAAATTGCATTTGCCTTCTTTGCAGCCACGTCGCATTGCTGGCTCATATTCAGTTTGTGATCTACCACAATTCCAAGATCCTTCTCACTTGTAGTATTGTTGAGCCAAGTGTCCCCCATTCTGTAACACTGCATTTGGTTTCCTCTCCCTAGGTGCAGCACTTGGCATTTATCCCTATTAAATTTCATTCTGTTGTTTTCGGCCCAGCGCTCCTTTTGTTTCTAAATGATGTAAGCCACACTGAGCACTATTTTTCTATTGTGGAAGGGCAGGGCATACATTTTCTAAAATAAATAAAAATAAACTACTCATACAGTCTGCAAAGTATGGAAATGCACAGGCTGGAGGTATAATGTCTGTCTGGTGTAATGACATATTTTAACACGTGTTTCAATGCACACAGATTTGCAATTCTATTTCCAAATGCTTCAAAAATAAAAAGCAAACCAAGTCGGGCCATCATGCATGTAATGATATAATCTGCACATGCAGAAGGAATATATGAATGTTTAGACATCATTTGCATTCCATTATTCACCTCTTTACATAAAATGTAATGTGCTGAGGAAAAGTGCAGAGACTCTGTCCAGATTAAATATAAGATCATTTCCAATTTATCTGATACTTAAATAACTTTTAATAAGGTATCAAGCATAACTGTGGCTTTGACATGTATCAGATGAAACATTTGGGATAAATGGCAATGCTCTTTTACACAAGGCTACTCTAACGGCAGGTTATGTTGGGGATAGATAGGGTAGTACCCAGTGCTGTCACAATGCTAGTACTAATGACATTGTGATAGCATAAATCAATGCTAGTGCAACATCATTAGCACTTGCTAAGCAAAGTGAAAAAGCAGTGATTTGTCACCAAATCTTGGCAGAGTGGTTTGCTGCTGAATTTCAGTGGCAAATTGCCACGTTTCTCCTTTGCCTAGCGAACTCTAATGGTGTTGCCCTAGCATTGCTTTATGCAAGCACTGTGTTAGCACTGGATATGGCCCATGGTGAATTTGGATAATCAAGATGAATAGTTCAACTATATCCCAATATTTCCGCAGGTCTGAAAAAAATTGGGTCCTGTGGCAGTTCATTCTTATCCTCTTTCTATTTCCTCTACCATCTTCTGTCGGTCATATTTTGATTGTACTCCTGTGGCCATGGATTTATTTATATCTTGATGCCCTAAATGACTATGCCCTAGAACAGTTGGTCATGGAACTAACCAGAGGGGAGGCAACCCTGGATTTAATCCTAAGTGGTGTTGCCCAGGACCTAGTACGAAGTGTAAATGTTGTTGAACCAACTGGAATCAGTGACTACAGTGCTATCAGATTTAATATATATTTAAGTGGAAAATTTCACAGTTACATTTGACTTCAAAAGAGGACACTTCCCTAAAATGAGGGAACTGGTAAAAAGGAAATTGAAAGAGGGAGTCAAGAGGGTTAAATCCCTTCAAAATGCTTGGAGGTTACCCTTCACAACAATAGAAGCTCAGCTAGAATGTATACCAAAGGTTAGGAAAGGTAGCACCAAGTCCAAAAGGTCACCAGCATGATTAGCAAGCAGTGTCAAGGAAGCTATTAGAGAAAATAAGACTTCCTTCAGAAAATGGAAGTGTTGCCCAAATGAGGAGAGGGAGCACAAAGGAGAAGCAAACAGACAATAAAAGATGCACACAAAAAAAGCATTTTGGGGAGCATATCGCTAACAACATCAACGCCAACAATAAAGAATTCCTCAAATATATCAGAAGCAGGAAACCAGCTAGGCAGGCAGTTGGACCGTTGGATGACAATGGAGTCAAAGGAGTACTAAAGGAGGAGAAGGAGATTGCAGAGAGGCTGAATGGATTCTTTTCATCTGTCTTCACTGCAGAAGATATAGGACAGATACCTGTGCCTGAACTGATGTTTTCAGGAAGGGAGTCTGAAGAACTGAGACAAATACTGGTGACAAAAGGTTAATTTCTCAACCTTACTGACAAACTGAAAGTTAATAACTCACCAGTCCCAGATGCTATCCATCCTAGAGTTCTTAAAGAATTCAAATATGAAATTGCTGATCTTGTAACAAAAAATATGTAACATGTCTTTAGGATCAGCCTCTGTACCAGAGAATTGGGGAATGGCTAAAGTAACACCAATTTTTAAAAAGGGATCCAGGGGATCCAAGAAATTACAGGCCAGTTAGCTTAATGTCTGTTCTGGGTAAATTGTTGAAAGCATTATTAAAGATAAAATTAGTAAGCATATAGAAGGACAAGCCATGCTAAAAAAGAATCAACATGGCTTCCGCAAAGGTAAGTTCTGTCTCACTAACCTTTTAGAGTGATTTGAAAGTGGCAATAAACATGTGGACAGGGTTATTTATTTATTTATTTATTATATTTATACCCCACCTTTTTTCCTGCAAGGAACCCAAGGTGGTTTACATAATCCTAATCCTCCTCTCTATTTTATCCTCACAAGTCACAACAACCCTGTGAGATAGGTTAGGCTGAGAGTCAGATGGCCCAAAGTCACCCAGTGAGTTTCATGGCTGAGCGGGGACTAGAACCTGGATCTCCCAAGTCCCAGTCCAACACTCTAACCACTACGCCACACTGGCTCTCTGAGGTTGATCCAGTAGGCATTGTTTACTTGCACTTCAAAAAGGATTTTGACAAATTCTCTCACCAAAAACTCCTGAACAAGCTTATCAATCATGGAATAAGAGGAGAGGTTCTCTTATGGATCAGTAACTAGTTAAAGAACAGAAAGCAGAGAGGAGGAATAAATGGTAAATTCTCCCAATGGAGGGATGTAAAAAGTGGGGTCCCACTGGGATCTGTATTTGGGACCAATGCTTTTCAACTTATTCATAAATGATCTGGAGTTGAGAGTGAGCAGTGAAGTGGCCAAGTTTGCCCACAGCACCAAATTATTTAGGGTGGTTAAAACAAAAGTGGATTGTGAGGAGCTCCAAAAGGATCTCTCCAAACTGGGAGAATGGGCATCAAAATGGCAAAAGTGGTTCAATGTAAGCAAGTGTAAAGTAATGTACGTTGAGGCAAAAAAATCCCAACTTTCAAGTATAAGCTGACAGGATCTGAGCTAGCAGTGACTGACCAAGAAAGAGATCTTGGGGTTGTGGTAAATAGCTTGATGAAAATGTCGACCCAGTGTACAGCTGCTATGAAAAAAGGCAAACTCCATCTTAGGCATCATTAGGATAGGAATTGAAAATAAAACTGCCAGTATCATACTGCCCAGATACAAATCTATGGTGCAACCAGACTTGGAATACTGGGTACAGTTCTGGTCACCGCACCTAAAAAAGGACATTGTAGAGTTGGAAAAAGTGCAGAAAAGGGCAACTAAAATGATCCAGGGGCTGGAGCAATTCCCTCCGAGGAAAGGTTACAACAGCTGGAATTGTTTAGCTTAGAAAACGGTAAGTAAGGGGAGACATGACAGAGGTGTACAAAAAATTATGTATGGTGTGGAGAAAGTGGATAGGGAGACATTTTCTCCCTCTCTCATAATAGTGGAACCCAGGGTCATCCCACAAAGCTGATTGGTGGGAGATTCAGGACAGATAAAAGGAAGTACTTCTTCACACAGCACATAGTTAAACTATGGAATTCACTTCCACAGGATGTAGTAATGCCCACCAATTTGGATGGCTTTAAAAGGGGATTGGACGAGATGGTATTTAATGCCAGTAAAATTAAATCAAATCGATAAGAAATAATCGGCGTTATGTTGGAGAGGATGCCAGGAAACTGGCACCTATGTTCATATGTGGTGGAGTTGTAAACATGTACAGAAATTTTGGCAAATAGTATTCAAAGAGATAAAGGAAATAGCTGGGGTAAACTTAGAGGTATGTCCTAGCATAGCATTACTATCAATTTACGATAAGGTTTATTGTACTGAAGATACTAAAGATTTAATTACAAACTTATTGACAGCAGCAAGGTTAATGATACCTAGAAAATGGAAAATGCAATGTGATTATCAAATAGAGGAATGGTATAAAGAGGTATGGGATATTGCTATTAATGATAAGTTAATGTGTAGTATTAAAGTTAAAAGGGGATTATCGAATCGAAATGATTTTAAAGATATCTGGAGAGCATTTGCAGATTTTGTTTTATTGAGTGGGAAAGGGTGTACACCTTCACAAGAGTCATTACAATTTTGGAAGGTTGAATAGTTATGTAGTTATTTGGTCCCGGTGGTGGTGGTGGTGCACTTATTATTATTATTATTATTATTATTATTATTATTATTACTATTATTTGTTTGTTGTTATGTGTTTGTTATATAATTTGTAGGTTTATGTCTTTGTAGTTTATATGTTAAAATTTAAATTATTATATATTTTTTTAAAGGGGATTGGACAAATTAATAGAGGAGAAGGCTATCAACAGCTACTAGTCCTGATGGCTATATGCTACCTCCAATATCAGAGGGAGTATGCCTATGTACACCAGTTGCTGGGGAACTTGGGTGGGAGGGTGCTTTTGCACTCATGTCCTGCTTGTGGGTTTCCTTTCGTCAGCTGGTTGGCCACTGTGTGAACAGTGGACTAGATGGACCCTTGGTCTGATCCAGCATGGGTCTTCTTATGTTCTTATGTGTTATTTCTGTACAGTACCTAGTAAATTTAAGGCACTTTAGAAAGACAGACAGAAAGGTCTGCTTAAAATCAAAGGAGTGCCTTCTACCAGCTACGGCTGATGGCCCAGCTACGCCCCTATCTGGACAGGGATAGCCTGGTTTCAGTAATCCACGCTCTTGTAATCTCCAAGTTAGATTACTGCAATGCACTCTATGTGGGGCTGCCTTTGAAGACTGTTCAGAAGCTGCAGCTTTTGCAAAATGCAGTGGCCAGACTAATTACTGGGACCAAAAGGTCCGAACATATAACACCTGTTCTGGCCCGCTTGCACTGGCTGCCTGTATGCTTCCAAGCCCAATTCAAGGTGCTGGTTTTGACCTATAAAGCCCTACACTGCTTGAGACCACAATACCTGATGGAATGCCTCTCCCAACCACAATCTACCCGTATACTGCGTTCAACATCTGGGGCCTTCCTCCAACTGCCACCTCCACGTGAGGCTCGGAAGGCAATGACAAGGGCGAGGGCCTTTTCTGTGGTAGCCCCCCAACTGTGGAACTAGCTCCCCCCTGAGGCCCGCCTGGCGCCAACTCTATTATCTTTTCGGTGCCAGTTTTAAGACTGCCCTCTACGTTGAGGCTTTTAATAATTAAATGGTATATCGTGAGGTGGTAAATTGGTTTTAGCAGTCATGTTTTCATTAACTTGTTTTTTAAATTTTTTAAAATTGGTTTTAAAAAATTTCATAATGTTTTAATTATATTTTAACTGCATTTTATTGTTTGTTTTTAATTATTGTTGTACACCACCCAGAGAGCTTCGGCTATTGGGCGGTATAGAAAATGAATGAATGAATGAATAAATAAATAAGAAGGGATTTAAAAAAGCTTGTTTATTTAAAACATTTTTATCATGCCTCTCTCATATTACACCCAAGCGCCTTACAATGTATAAAATGTCAATTTAATTCACCAACAATACAAAATTAATTAAAAATGAACAAACTAAAAGGAACTACTACACATACACCAGAATTATCAGCAAAATGGATAGGAAGTTATGATGTGATGAACAGAAAGCATGAGAAAATAAAATACTTTTCATCTAGGGCCTAAATTATAAAAGCAGGGGTGCCAAGAGAACATTCCTGTAGATGGTGTTCTGGAGCTGGAGTGCCATGACAGAAAAGGCTCTTTCTCTCCAATTGTCACCCAACTAGACTTTGAGGATGGGGTCACCTGCTACAATAGGACTTCAAATGGCAAGCTAAGGGAATGGAAAGGTTCATTCAGGAGAAAGTGGTCCCTGATACCCAGGCTGCCTCAAGCTGTTTAGATCATTATAGGTCCAAGCCAGCACTTTGAACTACACCAAGAAACAAACTGGAAGCCAGTGTACATACACACCCAGACACACATAGATGCACACTCTTTTCCCATCTGAAATCACATCATCTTCCCTGCCCCTGAAAACCAATTAGGGGAGGTGTACAATTAAAAGGGGGAACATGGCACAGGAGGATGATTCTCCCCACATGCTGTCTTCTCTGTTGCAGCAATGGCAATGTGTGTGTGTGTGTGTGTGTGTGTGTGTGTGTGTTAGCAAGGTGGGGGTTTGAAGATAGGGATGGAAATGGCTTGGACACCCACACTGAAGTCCTTCGAGGGCTGCATGTGAGCCACGGGTTACCCACATGGGCTTTACAGGCAACCCTATCAATAAAATTTATAAGAGATGTGAACATTTTTAAAATGGCTTTAAGAAAGATGCCTTCTTTAAGACACAGTTTCCAGACCAAATACCAGCAGCCTAATGCAAGTATTGCTGTTGCTTTTCTAGTGACTCAGCAGCTGAAACCTCAATCGATCTTGGGTCTGAAATTAACTGCAAAATGCAAAATAGACAGCTCATACCAGTGAGAAGGTAAGTAGTAAGCAATTTTGCAACATAAAAGGCATGTTTGGATGTAAATCATATTGGGTAGACAGTAAACTGTCTGTAGAAGCAATTTTCATATACGATGCTATGCAGCAGCAAACTCCCTGGGAATTTATATCAAAGGATCCACTTCCTATTGCATTATACTGGGGACCCTTTTGATACCCACTGACATTGAGTTTGAAATATGAAATGACACTTGAGCAGTTTGTGACACTGTAGAAAAATAATGTGACTAAGATGATATTTCATACAAAGAACAAGGAAACAGTATGTTCGAAGAGATTTGGATTATTATCACAGTTGTGCTTCTTTTTAAGAAGTGGGAAAGATGAAAGTGTTCCAGTTTATTCATCTTCAATTCTTGGAAGTGAATCCATAGGTGGACTGCACCCTGACCTAAGGTGGATCACCCACTGATACTACTGGAGCTTTTTAAGTTGGGAGGTTCTTTTTTGAGAAGATGAAAGATAGGAAGGAGAAGGGAGAATTAGAGGGACAGGCATAAACAGATTTTTTTTAAAAAAAGTAGGTCGCATAATGAAGGTTAGTGTCAAAGGTGGGTACTGGGTCTGAAAACCTTAATAACAACAACAACAACAACAACAACAACAACTCTGTCTTATACTGCCATGCATCAGAATGCTTAACATCTTAGTAGATAACATGAGAATATTTGCAAGTCTAGATGTTCTTCTAGAGCAGGGATGGGTAACATGCATTCTGTGGGCCAAGTGCGACTCCCTTGGTCTTTAGTTGAGCCCCCCCCCATAACTTCTGCTGCCACTGTGCTGTAAAATTTGGTGGTGTGGTTGGCAGCAAAAAAGTGGCAATTACTATTTAAAACAAGGTGTGCAGGGAGCAAAATACCAGAGACATCTTGTGAACTTGATTTTGCTTTAACACAGGGCATGTGCTCCCTGGATGCCTTATTTTAAAGAGGAATTGCTGCTTGTGTGTGTGTGTGTGTGTGTGTGTGTGTGAGAGAGAGAGAGAGAGAGAGAGAGAGAACTGAATTTTGGTGGCAAATTCAGTGGCACACTGGTGGCAATGGCAGTGGAAAGGGATGCAGCTCCCCGTGGGTTCTGAGGGGATACGTAACTGACTCCCAGATCTCTGGAATCATGTTGCCCACCCCTGTTCTTGAGGTTCACATCCAGTGACTTCCTCTACATTGTATCTATCTCCCTGCAAACTTGGTTGGGGAAGGACTGTAGCTTTGCATGCAAAAAGTTCCAGATTCAATCCCCGGCATCCCCAGCTAGGAAAAAGACCCTCGTCGCCATTGGCCATGGGAGTTATAGTCCAACACTTCTGGAGGCACTGGGTTGGGGAAGCCTGGTGTAGACAGCGCTGAGCTACATGGACCAATGGTAAACGGCAGCTTCCCATGTTCCAGTCCTCAGGAGCTCTCAGCTAGAACTTCACATGTGCCCCTTGGCTGTTTGCTTCCCCTTCAGAGCAGCCCCTTGGCTGTTGCCATTATGTGACTCATGTTACCAGGGCCGGTGCAAGGCAGTTTGGTGCCCTAGGCAAGATCAGATATTTAGCGCTCCCCCTTCCCACTTGAGCCCTCCCTCCCTATATTATTAAATGTTTTAGTATTGTTTATTCACTTTTCAATGCCGAAAAAATTGTGAAATTCTGTCTACTGCAAGTCAAGATATGATTGGTAAAACAAACTTGGTAAAATACGCATTTTAGAGCTGTATTTTTTTCCCAAGGCGTTTCAGTGGCGCCCCCTTTAGCCCTGAGCCCTAGGCAGCTGCCTAGTTGGCCTAATGGTAGCACTGGCCCTGCATGTTACTGCATACATCCATGCCAGCAAAAGAAATACTGGCATGGTCTTCCACCATGGGGAATAATAGAAACTGAATCTACACTAAATTGGACCATTGATCCATCTAGCTCAGTGTGTACAGTGACTGGCAACTGCTCTAGTGGGTTTCAAACAGGGGTTTTTCATATCCCTTCCTGGAGATGGCAGCATTGAGTATGGGACCTTCAGCATATAAAGCAGTGCTGCATCTTCCCTTGTCACCAGCCTCCTTTTCCTTTTCTACTATGGTGGAAAGAAAGCCTAGCATTCAGGTGACATTTGAGGCTGACCCAGCAAGGTACCACAGCTCCACCTTGTTCATAAGACTGGCTGAGCCAGAGCCCAGAGTTATCCCCCGCCCTGTCTCTTGATTGGTATTTGAACCAGGGCTTCCTATGTCCAAACCCAACGCAGTAGCTACCGCACTCTAATGGGACAGGGACTTGCATTTCTCAGCTAGTTGGAGATTTCACAGAATTCTTTAGCTTACGAACCAGAGGAACTGTTGGAGATTCCCTGCTGTGATGTGAGGCCCGGCACAGTGCCATCGCACTGCCCAAAGGACACTGGATTAAGTTCCTCTGTTTCCACAGACTCTTTTGCCCATTTCTTGGCTTGATCGTTATCTCTTTGGAGCAAGAATCCTGTCTCCTTGATAAGTAGAATACAGATAACAGTGTGCCTTTAGCAAATATAATAAGTGTCCTTTTCAGTTACAGGTTATAATTTTGTGGTGAGAAATTATATTTACTAATTATAATTCTTAACTTTTCATCATTTTCTTCAAAGCTTTACAGTTGGAAGCCCAGACTATAACTTTTTTTTAATGTCTATGCATTAAGGTGTCTCCTCCCCCTGTAAATATTCACATGCATTTTGATTTTGTTTTGTTTGTTTTTTAATTTTAAAGACAAGAAGAAAAGGGGAAGACTGGAAGATTTTCTCACAAGAGAGACAACATTAAATGGCTTTGGAATAATTTCTTGGAGAGAAGCTGATATTTCAAATTAACATTTGGTTTCAAGGGAAAGATACAATGATTTGTTAGTTGTCGTACCATCCATCCCTCGAAGATGCTCTGGTTGGTGTTCAGCAAACAAGTAGGTAAGGCTTAGAGCAGGGATGGGGAATGTGTGGCCCTCCAGATGTTGCTGGCCTGCAACTCTCCTAGCCAGCATAGCCAATAGTGAGGGATGATTAACGCACCTGTTCACCCAGGCTTGGCTTGTAATTAAATTAACCATGTTGTTCCATTTTACTGCTCATCTACTGCTCGTAGTAGTAGTAGTAGTAGTAAATGGATTGTTCTTAAAATTGTTATTTTAAATGTGATTTTAATATTTATATGGAACCCGCTTAGGGATTTTTGAAAATACTTAGCAGTATAGAAATAGTAAAAATAAATACATATGATGGGAGTGGCAGTCCAACAACATCTGGAGTGTGCCACACATCCTTTATCACTGATTTAGAGAGAGCGATTGGCAAAAGCCCAAGGGCCAAACAGCATGTGATGCAGGAGATCCATGACTGGATCTCCTGACATTTTATTTAAACCTTATCGGCGCCTGAGGCAGGCTGATTGGCTTGGGGCGACACTGTTGGGGAAGGATAATATTTAACTCTTTCTGCCCATACTGTTTTCCCAATCAAAACCACTCCCTGAATGTGCTAACAGCTTTGTGGCAGGTGGGTGTGAAAGCCAAGTACCCATGTTATAGCTGTCGTCTTTTCCCTTCAACAGGACTAATAGTATCTTTGGGTAGGGGTCACTTGATCAGGGAAATGGAATGGCGCAAAGGGGCAAGCAAACCCTCCTTCAGAGCTACTGCACTGCACTGTGCATGTTCACCCATCTCCCCGTGACTATTTTTTAAGCTTTAAAACAGATGCTGGGAGATCCACCCATGGATCTCCCATGTCATATGTAGTTTGATCCCCGAAAACCATGATTGATTGATGGGTTACATTTCTACACTGTCCAACTGAGATCATAACCAAGAAGGGATTTGTACATGGGGTTCCAGCACTCCCCCCCCCCGTTTTACTACCTTGCAAATTTCTAATTAACACTTAACATCCTATGCACACCAACTAGTGAGTAAGCCCTATAGGACTCACTGGGACTTATTCCATAGGGCTGCATGCCTTTTCACAAGACTCTTGACCTACAGCTCAACTGCACTGTACTGAAAACAAGAGTTTTTCTTCCTGAGAGTTTAGTTCCAGGCCAGCATTCATAGTTTTGCACCCATATCTAGATCCACAGCATTCTGGTTGCCTGTCAATCTTAGAAGCTAATGACAAATCAGTTCTAAATATTCACTGAAAGTCTGGAGTGCAAATACTGAGAATGGTAACATTGACAGGCTTTATTTATGGTGATTTTTAAAAGCCCTTTTAGACTTCCTTGAAATTCAGAAAAGCAAATACATCATCTCTTGGGGTGCTACAAAATTAACTGAGAAGATGCTCCCATGCATTTAATAAAATTATTAGCTTCTTTTTTTTAACTCTTTGGATTTTGGGACAGACCTAGCATCAGCATCCAGCATGATGGAGCAAATGCCTGGGCCCAGGAACCCTAGAGGGTCCACTAGGCAGAACTACAATCCTCAAAGTTTCTTAAGGCTAGGGAATAGCTGATAAACCAGTTTAAATTTCTAATGTCCAGAGTCTACTTAATGTGGCACATGCAGATGTGGGGAGTGGGGGAAGTTTGTTGAGCCAGAAAGTTATGTTTCATAGATTCATAGATCATAGAGTTGGAAGGGGCCTACAAGGCCATGAGTCCAACCCCCTGCTCAATGCAGTAAACTGGGGGAGGGGTCTCCCATCCAAGTAATAACCAGGCCTGACCCTGCTTAGCTTTCCACGCTCAGACAAGCTGAGTCAGCATGAGCCACAGGCCTGTATACTGTATACTATATACTGTATACTGTATACAGGCCTGTTGCAGCTAGGGAGGGGTAGCAGGTAGCAGCTGGGGGGATCTGGTATCTCACATAGCATAGCTATGAGCAAGCAGTACATACTGGAAGTCTTTCAAACCTCAGCTTCATCATAAAGTCACTGGGTATCTTGGTGTAGCCCACAGGATGTACTGGACAAGCATGGCAATGGTCCAGCATAGGCTGTAGGTTGTTAGGACCATGGACAGCTCACAGAGGGGCTGGCCACAAGGTCAAGCTAGATGCATGGGGTTGTATCTAAAGTAGACCCATTGAAATAAATGGGATTTAAGTTAGTTAAGTCCCACTCATTTCAATGGGTCTACTCTAAGTAGAACTAACACTGGATATACAATCTGAGGCAGCCGACAATCAGAGAGCTTGGATTGCTACTCCAGCACTAATCTGGAGGCAACCCCCAACTTAAGTAGTCCTGCAGCAAGGTGGGTGTCTGAAACACTGCCTCTTCAGAGTGAACTCAATCAGGTCATGCCCTATTCTGAAGGGGCCTGATCCAGAACGGCTGGGAGGAGATCAGGGCACTATTCAGTGATGTCACAGCACTAGCACTAATGATGTAGCACTGAATCAAGGTTAGTGAAATATCATTAGCGCTTGCTAGGCAAAAGGAAAACGCAGTGGTTGCTGCCAAATTTCAGCAGCACTGTTTGCGGCTGAAATTTAGCGACACATTGCCACTTTCCCCCTTTGCCTAGCAGTTGCTAATGACATCATGCTAGAGCTGGTTTGTGCTAGCAATGTCACAGCATTGGATACTGCCCCAGGTGCCCCAGACCTCTGCTTTGTAGATGCACAAATGTTCTGTGCAGTGTGCAAGTAAATATCACAAGTAAATATCACTGTGTTTAATGGAACTTACTCCCTAGTACAGTGTTCTCCAACCTTGGGTCCCCAGATGGTTTTGGCCTTTAGTTGCAGGCCAAAAACATCTGGGGATCCAAGGTTGGAGAACACTGCTCTAGTAAATATGTTTAGGGCTGCAGCCTTAATGTTAAACCCCTTACTCATTGTTTGTTAAGTGAGCAGCCCACCCAATCAAACCAGCCTTTTGTTTGCTGAGGATCTTCTCTATTTCAGTCAGTTCTCTCAATTTGTTTTTGTAAGAGTTTTATGTGGTTGCTGTCCTCCCCCACTCATATCTAAAATCCTTTGGCGGTGATGGGGAGGCTTAAATTTCCAAGCAGCCGTCTGCCATAACCAGTGCTGGAAACTACAATTCCCAGAGGGAAATGCGATAAGGTGCATGTGTATGTGATGTATGCATCAACATTGCAAGCTGGGAGAGAAGTCCTTGGAAACAAACATGCCTCTCCCCCCCCCCCCCATTCTCTGAGGAATCTCATAAATGCTGAGTAGTTGATGCCACACTGAACCAAGGGGAAGTTGCCCGTCCTTAATGATAACATTCTGTATGCATCTGGATGGCTTTCTCAAACGATGGTGGAATGTCTTCTGTGTTTATTTTTTCATGGTTCCTTTTCTTGTTTGTCAGATTTATAATGAAATTGCAGGAGGAGTTAAAACTGTTAGGCACTTCAAGGCATTCCTTTGGAAAATGGTTTATTATCTGGAAGAAAGTTTATTTCCTTTAAACTTTAATGTCTGCCTTTAGGGTCTGATAAGTGCCTGGTTGAGATCTCATCAGCTACACACTTTACTGGGATAGAGGATTCCAGCGGCCTTTCATAACTTTAATTACATACACTTTCCTTCCTAGTCCAATTATCCATGTTGTGGGTTGACAGAATTTTGCATGTATGTCTCCAAGGGAAATGCTAATATTCAGGTGCATTGTGATTAAATGCCACCCTCAGTTTATAGTTCTTAGTATTTAAATCTTTATCCTGCACCTCTAAATTTTTCATTAGGTAAATATTACAGCTATTTGCTCTCCTTGCTATGCAGGGTTCTCAAGTATCAAGCTAATTCTGCTTTGATTGCTGAAAACACAAATGCAATGCATTATTAAAAATTTAGATGAGCTTTTGTACATTTGTAAATGCCTTTTCACTTACAGATGGAGCACAAGAAGATTCACTAATGAGCTTGAAGTTGCTAACAGATTTTGATAGCAGACATGACAATTAGTGGCTTATCTTTACAAACAGAATGATTCCTCCTGGTTATCTACCAAGAAAAGAACAAATACAGCAGCTAAGCACATTCTGATTTGCATTGCATTATAGGAAAAACCGGCCTGGAATTTCCTGTTGATGTAGCAGAACTGCTTTCATAATTTAGGATGCTCAGCAACAAAGAGAAATTTGCAAATAATAAAGCCCTACAGTAAATATTGCTGGGAAAGTGGTACTTCCATACTAATGAACACGAGGTACAATAAAGCACAAACTTGGCTAAAAAGTATATAAGACCTGTGGCTTGGTGGAGTGTGGGTTGGAATAAGTGAGAACAGGGAAGGGTGATCAGTGGGCTGTTATGGCTTCTCCTGAAGATGATGAAGTATGCCCAGTTCATTCTGATGGCTTGGGAGAACCCATAACCCCTGCAAATATAGTGCTAGGCAGCTTCCTAGTCTCTATGGGGACTCCTTCCAATACCCCACAGAGGTAGCCTAGGCAAGGTGCCTTGACAGCATTAAGGAGTTCTTTCCCTCCCCACCCCGTTTGGCTTTTATTGGCTTTCTTTTACCCTGCACAGCATCTAAAACTATCTCCAGCTTGGTTAATATAAAGACTGCCTTGTTTATTTTCTTCTGTTTTCCACCAGCCAAGCAACCTGTGTGGTTTGCCCAAGATGGGGACATTTCTGAGTTAAGCTGGAAGTTATACTTTCAAAAATGGAAGATCAACAATTGTCTGCTACTTTCCTGTTCCCAATGGTGCTAGGAACACTGATACCTGAAATCAGCAAATCACCGGGTAGAGCCCAATTAGAATGTCTGCAAACCCTCCTCCTCCATATCATATGGAGGGCCACGGACGGCCTTCTCCTTATCCCATCAGCCAGAGCAGCCAGGCTGGTGGGGACTAGGAAGAGGGCCTTCTCTGTGGCGGCCCCCACATTATGGAACTCCCTCCCTAGTGACCTTCGCCATGCCCCCTCCGTGATGAGCTTCCGCCGTGCATTAAAAACATGGCTGTTCAGGCGGGAATATGGGGTGGGTTAGGTTTTTAATGAGAATTTTTTATATTGTTTTAATTATTATATTTTATTGTGTTTTATTGTATTTTAATTGTACATCGCCCAGGGTGGCCGGGTGACCGGCCAGATGGGCGATTGATAAATGTAATAAATAAATAAATAAATAAATAAATATTAAGACTGACTATGCAGACATTGTGATTTGAAAATCAAGTCAGACCTTTCTCTCTAGTGATGTTACCAATCGCCTCGCACGAGCGTAGCGAGCCAAAATCGGGCCCTCTCGCGCAGGCTCACCTTTTTCTTCTGACGGCTCACCAGAAACAGCCCTGTTGCCCTGGTTTCCCTCACCAAAAACATAGCGCGGGGGTCCAGCGTGCCAGAGCAGGGTCCCGTCACGTCACTTCCGGCATGCCGGAAGTGACGCGACAGGACCAGCGCGCCCGTCGGCGGCAGCTCAAGTGGTGCAGAGAACGCTCGTATCATGATTGGTGGTAACTTACAACAATGGTTCTTCTGACAGACTATCATTGTTTGTCATTATTGTGCTTTTGTTCCCACCCAGTCCTCCTTCCACCTCCAGGTGTGCATTCCAGGGGTCATTGCTCCTTCTCTATATAGGCAGCCTGTCTGTGATTGGTCCGCTGAGTGCTCCCCTCTCCCTCCTCCTGCAGGAATCTTTAACCCTTTCTCTACCTCCCTGTAGCTGATCAATATCATTTTTGTTGTCTGTTCCCATTGGGGAAAAAAGATTCCTGTGTACATTGCCCCGTGCTTCTCCGCCTGTCACTTTTCCTGCTTTCGCCTGGCTGTTTCCATCACCGCAGAGAAGCATTTCCCCCCACCCACCCACACCCCGTTCCTGGCAGCTGTAGTATGAACTGAGGCTTGACTTTCTCCTAACCCAGCCACCACTCCCAACCTCGCTGCCCATCACAAACACCTTTTACGCTCCCCCTTCTCCCTCCCGCCTTGTTCCCACCTGCTCTACCATACAGGTGATGGTTATTAACACGTTACACACCCTCCCCCACACTACCTGGCGCCCCTTGCCCAAGCACCGGCTTTTGATCCTTGCTCCCCTCCCTCTCTGTCTGTGCCTCCTGGCACCAAAGCCACTCTCGCTCTCCCTCCCGCCTTCACTCCCATCTTGGCTAGGAGACAGGAGAAGGTTATTATTCCCACCTTTCCCCCCCTCCATGCCTAGCTCTGCACCTCTTTACTTCTTCCCACCCCTCGCATCCACGCATGGCAGAGAACCTGCTGTCTCTAGCAGTTCTCCCATCTATCCTGCCTCCCACCTGTGTTACAAGTCTGAACTAGATCTTTTCCACACCTTCCCTCCCCAAAGCTTTTCTTGCTCCTGCAGCCAGAATTAGCCTTGACTTCATTTTTCCAGCCCTCTGCTTACTTACTCCACAACTACTCCCTCCCCTCCCCCCCACCACATACTTGTAAAGTCCTCCAATTGTAATCTACTCTTCTATTAAAAGCATACTTTATTTTGAAAGAAAAATACAGTTTTTGGTGTTCTGATTGTAAAAGTTAAAAACATCCTACAATTAAAAGTGAAGCAAGCAGCAACGTGTGTGTGTGTTGCTGGGCAGACATCAGAAATAGAGATCGGGTGACTGGAGCGGCTGCTTATTTTACCGCACTTGTCATCATGTGACTCTGTAGGATCCTTGAACCACCAACGATAAAACAGCTCTCCCTGGTTCAGATGACACAACAAACAATCACTGTATGAACAAACCCTAGAACAAACCATTGTTTCTTATACAGTAGTTGTTTCTGAGGACAAAACAGACCGCTGTGACTCACAACGACCTAGGTTCAGACGACATGACAAGCAACCGTCGTCTGCTATCATTGTTCGCTTGTCGCATGTTGTCCGAACTCAGTCTAATTTATCTGGGTATCTTGGAAGCTTGCACATTTTTGTGACGTTTGAGTTGGCACAATAATGGGGTTACACTGATTGGGTTTTTTGGATCTTTCCTCTTCAGGCTGTGCTTCTCACACCCAGCTGTGTTAGCAATGGCTGCCTTGGCTCCCCAATACTGCTTATCCTGTCAAGCATCCCTATCTTCCTCTTCCTTCCAGTCATCAAAGTTCAGGAGAGGATAGAGTCATACTAGGGCTGATCCATGGGGGTGGGGGGGATTTGCAGGTCAGGGGGCCTGAGCTGAAAGGTTTGTCTAAAGCAGGCTGGAATGAAGATGCACAAAGGAAAGTAGAGGCTGGGGAGGCGGACAGCCTGGGGCAGGGAAGCAAGGAGGAAGGATCAGGTGGAGTCTCCAGGAGCAAGGCTATGGAGCAGGGCTGGCCCTGCCATTAGGCACAGTGGAGCAGTCACCTCAGGCAGCAGATACAGGGAGGTGGCAGCAAGGTGTTGGAGGAGAGAGCTATCTGCCATACAGCCTGCTCAGTGCCCACTAAGATGGCCTGCTTGACTTTCTCCTAAACCAGCCACCACTCCCAACCTGGCCACCCATCACAAACACCGTTTACGCTCCCCCTTCTCTCTCCTGCCTTTGTTCCCACCTGCTCTACCATACAGGTGATGGTTATTAACACATTATAACCATCAGTGGATGGTGCAGTGGAGGATGCTGTCTCGTCCCCAGTATTGAAGTAAGATTCAATAGTGAGTCCGGTCTGCTTCTCTACATAGAATGGAAGAGGGCACCATCTTGCTCTTTGCCTCAGGCAGCAAAATGTCTTGGGCTGGCCTTGCTATGGAGCCACACAGGCACGGTCAGAGTGTGGCTGTTCCCCAGGCCTTGTTGTCAGCAAGTATTTAAAGCCAGGGCAAGCCAGGAGAAAACAATAGGATGCTTGTGGTGGTCAGACCATGCAGGGACCTGGGAGGCCAACACTGAACTTGTCCCCTCCATTCCATGGCCTCAAGTGTTGTTGCAGCAAAAAGGTCACCAGTGCACAGGTCAGGACCTTCCTTGTTTTGATTGTGGCTTATCCTGACAATGTGAAAGTAGGGTATACAGAGTATTGTTTTACATCAGCATTGCTTGCAAGATGGATACTTTGATGCCATCAATTGTTTGAGTAGAAAATGTGTGTGTGAATGTGCATGCAGGAGAAGCTTACAAATCAGTAACAATAAGACAGTCTCTTTCCTCATATTTACAATGTAAAAAGCCATGACACAAAGTGAAAAAGGGATGGGGAAGGGGAAGGGAAAGGGAAAGGAATAAAGAAAACTCTGGCACCAATTCTTAATGTTATTACTGCAGATGTGAATGAAAGGGTATGTACATGAGGGTCAGAGTGAACCCTACATGCATTCTTCCCACATTTTGATTTCTGTCAAGTGGAGGAGGTAAAATAAAGATTTCATCACTAGTCTGTAAATGCAGCCAAAGAAAGCTTTGCCTGTGACCAGCATTGTTTGTTTTTATTTGAAAGAGTGACTGGAAAATCCTTTGGCTGCTGCTGGCTCCTTTCCAATGTCCACTGACTTGCTTCATTGGAAGCAAACCCGAGGTGTACAACTTAAAGTCTGTGTTGCAAGTGAAGGAAGGAATACAGTCATCTTTCCCCCTCCCCAAATAAACTGATATGTTTTAATACTGGCTCCCTGTAACATTTGGGGGGATGGGGGGGACCCTTTCAGAGATCTGCATGTTCTGCCTAGATCAGTGCTCTCCAACCTTGGGTCCCCAGATGTTTTTGGCCTACAACTCCCAGCATGCCCCAGCCAGCGTAGCTGGTTGGGGCATGCTGGGAGATGTAGGCCAAAAACATCTGGGGACCCAAGGTTGGAGAACACTGGCCTAGATCATCTGTTTTATATTTTAAAGCCCCTCTTATTGAGCTGTTAACTAAACATTTTGTGCGATGCCTTCCAAGTTCTCACATCTTACTTGGCTGTTGACCTCGGGGATTTACTCTTTCCTTCAAATGATTATTTTTCCTCTTCCTTAGATTTCTAGCTCTTTCTGCTGCCGGATGTTAAGCTCGCCAACACACCATCCTCCCATTTTGTGTGCCCACTTTTCAAACTCCTCCTCATTAAAAAAGAACATAAAACAGGAGATACAGTCCAGAGAGGAAGGCTGGGTAAAGATCTCTTTAAAACTATCTGTTGCTCTCTCTTTAGGCTAAGCTGCAAATCACCTCCAGCCTGGCCTACTCTAGATCTTTTTGATTCTAACATGGGCTGATTCACTGGGAGCCCTGCCTGGGGCATCTTTTCTGCTGCTTTAATCATCACCATGCTAGCTCATAGGCATACTTTGGATTGCAAGTAACTTGGTTTGAGAATGTTTTGCAAGACAAGCAAATTTTTAAATATTTACTAATTTTTTTTTACTTGATATACAAGGGACATCTTGCAATACAAGTACTGTAGTACAGCTTAAATTAAAAAATCTCTACACATTTTTTTGGGGGGGATTTCGTTTTGATATAAGAGTGTTTTGGATTACAAGCATGTTTCCGGAACGAATTATGCTCTCAATCCAAGGCATAGGCTGTATTCCCCAATCAGCTCATGGAGGAGAGGTACAATTTTGTTGGAGTTTCATCTTATTCATTCAGAGCAGAATTTGGTGTTTTGTGACTCATCTAAGCAGGGCCAAACTACATATTAATGTGGTAGATGGAAGCCACATTTAGGTCACTAGGTAGGAGGTTGAAAGCCAGGACCTCTAAGGTAGCTTTCTCTGAAATGGAAGGTGTTCCATGTGCAGGGCCCAGCTAGACAGGCAAATATGAGCGGTCTTAATGTGTAGATGAGGCAATGGTGCATGGAGGATGGGTTAGGATTTATCAGACACTGGGGAACATTTTGGGACAAGCCATGCCTGTACAAAAGGGACAGGCTCCACTTGCACCAGAATGGAACCAGACTGCTGGCACTTAACAGCAAAGAGATGGCAGAGCAGCTTTTAAATTGACCCCTGGGGAAAAGCTGACAGGAGCTGGGAAGTATCTAGTTTGGGATGGATCATCCCTAGGGCATGAGGGTGAACATGTTTCTGATTGCACAAATGAGGCAGGGTAGAAATAAACCATGAATGTAGAGTAGAATATGATAGCCAGTCAAAGAGGCCAAATGGCCACAGGGAAAAATACACATTTCAGACATTTGGGAAGGGATGGCATGTATACATATTACTACGCTAATGTTAGAAGTCTCTGAGCTAAGATGGGATAATTGGGGAGTTTGGTTTTGAAGGAGAAAATAGATATAGTGGGCATATTGGAAACCTGGTGGAGTGGAGAGAACCTGTGGGATACAGTCATGTCTGGATACTAACTCTATAGGAGGGACAGGGAAGGGCTTACTGGGGGTGGGGTTGCTCTGCAGGTCAAAGAGCTCACACAAACTAGAACATCTCAAAAGGGGCAGACTCCTCCTTACTGTTTATGCTGGTCTTGGACCGTAATAAAGATTTGATTTGATTTGATTTGGCAGACTCCTTCCCAGATTTATTAATTATATTATATGCCCCAGGGCTCCCAGTGAATCAGCCTATGTTAGAATCAAAAAGATCTAGAGTAGGCCAGGCTGGAGGTGATTTGCAGCTTAGCCTAAAGAGAGAGCAAATATAGTTTTAAAGAGATCTTTACCCAGCCTTCCTCTCTGGACTGTACCTCTCTGGGTTATTTATAACCCAAGGCAGCTTACACAATCCTCTTCCTCTCCATGTTATCCTCACAACAACCCTGTGAGGTGGGTTAAGCTGAGAGTCAGTGACTGGCCCAAAGTTACCCAGTAAGCTCCATGGCTGAGTGGGGACTAGAACCCAGATCTCCTGCATCCCAGTCTAACACTCTAACCAGTGCGCCACACTGGCACAGATGACAGTACCAGGCCAGGGTGGCAAGTTCAGTACTGAGGACATGCTATCACTCCATTGGCTAAAATGTTCAGGGTGATTGTGATATGGTGAATGAAACCAGGGTGGCAAGTAAGGGAGGAAGCGTTGTAGTAATGGGTCACTTCAAGCACTCTCACATAGACTGGATAAATGCATTTTCCTGGCATGACAAAGAGGTAACATTTCTAGATACTCCAAATCAGGGGTGGGCAGAAAGTGGATTTGCAGACATTTGGGACTTTGCCTCCCAGATGCCCCTGCCAGCATGATCAATGGTCAGGAATGCTGGGAGCTGAAGTCCAAAACATCTGGAGATTTACTTCCTTCCCACACCTGCTCTAAATGCCTGTAGTCTAGAACAGTTGGTCATGGAACTGACCAGACTGGAAGCAACCCTGGACTTAATCCTAACTGGCACCTAGCACCTAGTGTGAGATGGAAGGGTTGAACTGATTAGAAATGGTAGCACAGTGCCATCAAATTTAATGTTTATGCCTTGGAAAACTGTAAAGGAAGTCCAACACATTTAACTTCAAAAGAGGAACTTCTAAAAAATGGGGGGATTGGTAGAAAGAAAGTTGAAAGGGAAAGTCAAGAAGCCCAAATTGCTCCAGGACACTTTGGAGTTGCTCAATATCACACTAACAGAAGAATGTATAGTGCAGGTCAGGAAAAATACCACCAAGTCCAAGAGGACACTGCACAAGCAGTATCAAGGAGGCTCTGAGAGAGAGAAGGCTTCCTTCAGAAAATGGAAACCTTGCCTAAATGAGAAGAACAAAATAGAATACAAACCTGTATAAAAGAAATGCAAGGCGATAATGAGGGATGCAGAAAGAAAGAAAGAAAGAAAGAAAGAAAGGATAGATTTAGGAGGAGCATATCTTTAAAAAACATTAGGAACAATAATAAAGCACTTTTTAAGTTTATCAGAAGCAGGAAACTGGCTAGGGAGGCAGCTGGATGACAATGGAGTTAAAGGATGATAAGGAGATTGCAGAGACATTGGATGAATTGTTTGCATCTGTCTACATGGCAGAAAATGTAGGGCAGGTAGCCATGCCTAAACAAACATTTTCAGGGAGGGAGTCTGAGGAACTGAGGCAATTAGCAATGACAAGAGATGAAGTTCTAGGCCTAATAGAAAACAAACCAATAAACGGGTCCCAATGGGATCCATCCAACAGCTCAAAGAACTCAAATTTGAAATTGCTGATCTTCTAATAAAAATATTTAACATGTCCATAAGATCAGCCTCTGTATCAGAGGACTGGAGACTGGCCAACGTAATGCCAATTTTAAAAATGAGATCCAGGTTGTGGGGCGGGTTTCCAGGAATTTATAGGCTGGTTAGCTTGCTGTTAGTTATCACCAGTGATTATACAGGCACTATGCAATAGGTGCAGAGTGCATTTCATTCACCAGTGAGTAACTATGTCTCATAACCACACATCTGGGATTGGAAGGTAGGGCTTCCAGGTAATGCAGTGTGGCTTTCTCATAACCCTATGGCTCAGCACTGCTCTTTTTAGAAGTTAGCTGCCAAGTGCAAGGTCATATACATAGTGTGAATATATGCAGGGCCGGATTAAGATAGGGGCTATTGGAGCGGCAGCTCCAGGCCCCTCCCCCAAAATAGGCCCACCAATAGGGACGCGCAGCGCACAGCCCTCGCCCGCCGTCCCGTCCCCGCATCCTCCTCCTCTTCTTCCTCGCCGCCCCCGCCAGACCCTGGCATGGACGGGCCCGCCGCCGAGGCGCTCTTGGCTCCGCTCAGGCAGGCGATGCGGCAGCAGGTGACGGACCAAGGGGCAGGCAGCCTGTCTAGGGAGACCCGCCCAGCTTCCACCTAAAGTGAGTCCGACGACCCGGCCGGCTAGAAGCTGCTGCTGCTGCTGCTGTTGGCCAGGCTCTTTCGCCTGTCCCACGCATGCAACCGGGACTCGGAAATCGGCCCACAGAGGGAAAGGTGAGTGCTCCGCTGGGCGCCCCCCCACTCCCAGCAGCAACTGCAGTTCTTCCCCTTTCCCGATATCGCTTCCAAAGGCGGCGTCGGCTGGGGAAACGCGAGCGCAGGCAGAGGGCCAATTTGGGCAGGGTGGGAAACATTCGCAGAGACCGAGGTGGGGGAAAGAGACTGACCCACCAGAGTCCAAAGAGTTGCGGAGGAAGGTGGAGGCGAAAGGCCCTCGCTCTCCCTATAAGGGCATGATGGGCTGGGTTGTCTGGAAATCCCCCGCCCAGTTCACAGCCGGCTGAAGCCTCCCGCTCCCTGGCCAAATACTTGGGGAGAAGACGGAAAACAACAACAACAACAACCATAATTACCTGGGCTCCAATTCCTCAAGCGACTCCCCCCCCCCACGCTGCCAGCCAGCCTTCCCGTCTTCCAGACAACCCAGCCCATCATGCCCTTATAGGGAGAGCGAGGGCCTTTCGCCTCCACCTTCCTCCGCAACTCTTTGGACTCTGGTGGGTCAGTCTCTTTCCCCCACCTCGGTCTCTGCGAATGTTTCCCACCCTTATACCTTCATATACCTTATTATTTTCCATCCAGACTTGGGTCAGACACAGATACTATCCTACAGCATTCGCACAGACGGGATTGAGCTCTCGGGGGGTGGGTCCGATCTCTCCGGAAGCCCGGTCAAGCTTCCTTCCCCTTCCGCCCACCTCACCAGCAGAGTGGTGAGCTCAAACTGACCACGAAAGATACACACAGGCTGCACCATTCATCAGCCCGTGTGGTGTGGAAAGTCAGAACAATGTGGTTATAAAGTTTTAAGGGCCTCGTTGGGATGTGCAAGCTGGGTCTCATTGGAGCTCAAGTTGGCACGCCTGGTTCTCCTCTGCCATTCACGACAATCCTGTGAGGTGGATTAAGCTGAGTGGGGGTTTGATCCTGGCTCTCCTTAGTCCAATCTTGAAACTCTAGCCCAGGGATGGGCAGTACGTGGCCAGCAGGCTGCCCCCCGCCCCCCCATGGCCGCTGAATTTACCACAGAAATTTGGCAGCGTGGCAGTCGAAAAAGGGCTGATTTTCCCCTTGTGTTCAGGGAAAACAAGTTGTGGTTTGCCTCCAAAATTCAGCAGGCGTGGCAACAAAATGGAAAAACCACCCCCTTCCTGACATCCTTTCGACGCCGCTCGCTCCCCCCCCCTTCCCCAGTTCGGATTCGGAGCTGGGACCGGCTGGCAGGGGGTGGGGGCTGTTTCTGCACATGGGGGAGGGATACCTTGTGGCACCCGTAAGACTGACAAAGGGATGGGCGGGGGGGGCTTTTTGCCGAAGCTCCTGCCGCCATCAGTCTGCGGGTTTTAAGGTGCCACGAGAGCCACGCTCCGCCCCCGCCCTGCCAACCTGGTGGCCTCCAGACATCTTGCACTGCAACTCCCATCATCCCCGTTGGCCATGCTGCCAAGCCGGTTCTGCTGCGCAGGCAAGGGAGCCGGGGTGTGTGTGTGCGCGTGTGTGTGCGTGTGCGCTGGACGCCCCCGTGGCCCCAGGCATGCTGCTGCCCGGGGGGGGGGGCTTGTAGGAGCTCTCTCAAGCCAGCGGGAGGCGGCTGGGCTCCCCCTTACCCACTGCCAGCCCCCCCCTTACCTTGCCTTGGCAGTAGCATTTCCTCTGAGTAAAATATTTGCAGGGTGCTTGGGGACTTTAATCATACGCCTTTCCCAAGCCCACTGCAGTATCCTGCTCAGGAGACAGGCTGGGGCCCAACGAGGTTGGTGCTGGTTGCTGCAGCACCTTTTCTTCCTTATTTTTTTAAAAAATATTTTATACTCTGCGAGCACCTGTATGGGCAGGTGCACGGTTATAGATGCTCATCTTTTTATTTTTTAAAGACCTTATTTCAAACTAATTATTTACTAAATTTATTTTAGAGTATTGTTATCCCGCTCCTCAGTCAAATAAACTCCTGGCGGGGCTTACCGGTACATATGATCAGTAAAGGAAGACAGTCCCTGCCTGCAGGCTTACAGTCTAAAAAGACACAGCACACAAGGAAAAAGGAATAGGGAGGGATGAGGGATGAAAAATAACAATGCAATCCTGTGCATCTTTAGCCAGAAGTAGTAAGTCCTTCAAGTCTCAGCATCTGCCAGCTGGCCATGCTGGGTGAGGTATTCTGGGAGTTGTAGGCCTTATTTCTGTCTAAACCTGCATAGGACCTTTTTCTCCTTGGGGGCTAATGAGCATGAACATGTTTTTTTCAGGTGCAATTTTGACTAGGGAAAAGACTTGGATTAACTGTGTGTGTGTGTGTGTGTGTGTGTGTCTCTCTCTCTCTCTCTCTCTCTCACACACACACACACACACACACTTCCCCCATCAAATTTATGGAGGAGAAGGATATCAATGGCTACTAGTCCTGATGGCTCTATGCTATCCAGTATCGGAGGCAGTATGCCTATGTACACCAGTTGCTGGTGTGAAGGCTAAATGCAGGTTGCTTGTTGCTAGTTGAAAGCAATATTTGGAGTTTGTGAATGACCTTAACTTTGTTGACTGTGTAACTTCTTTGCTGACTGTTCTTCTTTGCTGACTAAAATATTTAATTTGTTTTAATATAAAATTGCGTCTTCATTTTATTTATTTCCATAAAAAGGCCCACCAAAATCCTCAGCACCAGGCCCATAATGCTCTTAATCCGGCCCTGAATATATGTAGTGCACATATGGGGTACACTCCATTATTTGTTCTCCAAATGCTCAATATATTTACTGTGAAATTCATTTGAATGTTGACATTGTAGGTAACATATATGAAAAACTACCTCTTCATATTGTTGCAGATAGAGATAAGCATTCTGAGTTTTCAAGAGCTTTGGATGAAGTGTGATATATAGCCTGCCATCTCATAGGCAATACACTTGTTTCATTTTTCTTTGTGATAATAAGATGCTTAAGATTTCCAACCGATAATGTCAACAACACCTAATCGCCAATTCAAGCTTAACATGTGTTTTCACTCATCCTTTTTATTCTTTCAAAAGAACCATAAAGCTCTTCTCTGTTTGTGGGGATATAGTTAGTTTTCAAAGATTTGCGAAGAAATGTTCTGTAATGGCCTGCTCACCTCCCTTTGTGCCCTTTCCACATTCTTACAGAAAACCGACTTACCTGCAAGCTGAATGCAACATCATTCAATTATAAGATTTTAACCTCTTGTATTTTGTACATCCAGGCAATACCCAAGTCAAGTTGAACCTTTTTGCAAACTTTTCAGTAGATTCAGTTTCATTCCATCTTATCTGTCCTTAATGTCACTTTGTGGAATTGGCAGACTTTAAACCTGTCAAGAATTGAGTTAGCTTCTGTATTTAAAAAAATGGAACACATGTCTTGAAATTATTTTTATTTAATTTATTATTACATTTATATGCCACCTTTTTTCCTTTTGCAAGGAACCCAAGGTGGCTTTATATGGTCCTTCTCCTCTCCATTTTATCCTCACAACAACCCTGTGAGGTAGGTTAGGCTGACAGTTGGTTACTGGCCACAAGTCACACTATGAGCTTCATGACTTGAGTGGGGACTGGAACCTGGATCTCCAGAGACCCAGTCCAAAACTCTGACCAGTACACCACACTCGCATACACTGGCTTTATGTGGTGTACTGGGAGTTGCGGAAGATGACGAGGAGTACAGGAGTGTTGTACAGAGTTCTGCCTCTATGCTCTAGGTTTGCTTTAAGAAAGTAGGTTTGCTTTAAGAAAGCTAATCAGCAAATGGCCTTGGCTACTTGGCTGCTTGCCAGCCTGATGCAATCAAGAGCAACTCACCCAGGTGTGGCCTGGCTGCTGGCCAGAAGAACAGCACAGGTGCTAGCAATGAAGCACGAGATCTGCAACCCAAGAAGCTTGGTGCTAGAAGAGTATTTAAGACCAGCAAGTGCAGACTGAGGATGTGGTCGTTAGCGGTGGTGGTGCGGGAGTGCAGTGGTAGTTAGTGGCAGTTGGTCGGTTGCATGTGGAGTACTGAAGAACTGGAAGGAGTGAGGAGGAGCAGAGGATGCTGTGCAGAGAGCCTTGCAGAAGCCTTGCAGAAGCCCAATGTGGAGAGCCCATACCCAGGTGGAGAGCTGCTGGACCTAGCAGTCGGGTTGGTTGAACAGTAACTGCAGCTAAGGGGTGGGATTTTCATCAGGGGGGTGGGAGTAGCATTGTTGTACTTGTGGCTTGACTTTACAATAAACATGTTTGGCTTTGACTTCCTGGAGGAGTATTTATTATGGTCAGAAAATCCCTCAAAGAACCTTTGCCAATCCCTTTTGGGGATCCTGTGGCAAAACATGTGGCAAATGCATGTTTTTCAGGTTGCAAATTCTAGAGACAGCAGTTTTCAACCATGCATGCCTTTCCCCAATAACCCCAGGGTAGCAAACATGGTTCCACCATTTTATCCTTACATTTATCCTGTTATACTAGGCTAATACATAACCACTGTTCAGACAGCCAACCATGTGTACAGTAGGGATGGAAAAATCTGTCAATTTTGGTTTCCCTTTGCTTCTCTTTTATTCGGTCTTAAGTTTGGTTCTTTGTGAACTTTGAATTATTATTATTTTTAGTTTGCATGAAAATTCATCCCCCAATACATACAGTTTTGTACACATTGTTTTTGATTGGAGAACTCCATTGCAATATTCAGAGAAGTGTGAACTTTGGATAACTGAGTTTTGGTTCGCATATTAGTCCGAAAATACAAAATTAAGTAAATTTGCATTGTAATGAAAACTGCACAAATTTCTCCCTGTCCCTAGTGTACAGTAAACCTGCTTAAGGAGGGATAGGGGTTTGGTGCTAAGTCCTGCTCTCTGCCACATGAATGTTCATATGCATGTCTGCAACATGCCTACATACAACTTACATGCATAGGCTTGTATGCACCGTCAAGGATCCTTCAAAAAGCATGGTCCCTGACTGCCCATACGAGTCTCTGCATATACAGTCTGTGCAAATGTAGGCACATTGCAGACAAACAAATGAATGCACACAGGTCAGAGGGCAAGGCTTGCAACTATGATTCCTCTCCTCCCTTATGCTCATTTCCTGTAAGCACAGTGGTCATCTGAACAGTTCTATCGTGATTTGCCCCAGTGAGCTTCTCAGCATAGAGGGGATTAGAACCATGGTTTTTCTCTGGTTCAAGTCTGGGTACCATTGTCCAACCTCTCCATTACCATCTGGGTGGCATGTCTTGAGATCTGCTTGCCACAAAAGATGAGGAAGTGGGTGAACAACATGGCAGGGGAATGAATGGGTGGAAAGAGTTGTGGCTTCCTTCTTTCCTTGTGCATGAAGAGATGTAAAGGTATGTGTCCAGTGCCTGGGCTAAGGCATGTCAACCTGACTTTTGTAAAGTGACTTCAGGAAAGCAAACATCCATTCATGACATGCTTACTTTCTTTGGCGAAACATACAATTTAAATATGCCACTCACCTTTTCCCGTCAGGAGAGGTGGGCATGAAGGGAGTTGGCTTCATTGGGAGCTGCCACCTCAGGGCACCTAGAGCACCTTGTAGTAGCAGTTCCTGAAGGCTTCCCTTGTCTTGGAAAGCAGCTGATCAGCGGGCCGGGTGGGACAGAATCACAGAGAAGAGAGGTTCCCTTTCCTGCAATTCCCTGCCATCTCCACCACTACCCTCACTGCACATCTGATCAGTGTGTATGTGCTGTATGTATGTTGGTGGGTTGTGTGTGAGTACTGTATTTGCATGTGCACATGTGTGTTTTGTCTAGCATGCATCCCCCATAGGGTTTGTCAGGAGGCCTTTGGGCTGAAAAAAGTTCCCTGCCCCTGCAGTTGACTTTTAGAGCAGACTGAAGAGAATTATTGTTGCCATCCAAAGTCTGGTCTGGTCTGGTCCTTCAGGTCAAGCTACGCAAGATGGGAGAGATCCACAACTGGATCTCCTTTTGGTTTGATTTTCATTTCAAAGCAGATGTGGGTGACAGACAGTCATAGGTTTTGAGCTGCAATCCTAAGCACACTTCCTCAGGAGTAAGCCCCCCTTTCTTCTGAATAAAAATGCATAGGATCGTGTTGCAACATTTCAAATGTCTTATCAATCCCAGTACAAATTGAAATAACTGTTACAATCTGAAAGAGAAAAGTATCTGCCCATTTCATGTACATATTGTGTGTTGAAGGTCAGCATCACTTGTTTAATTTTCCTTGTATAAGGTGCTTTACAATTCAGGGTATTAAGCTACCATTTCTACAGTTCATCTCTTGTATGACAGAGGAATGCACTGTACATAATTTGGACAATTCAAAATGTTGTTTTCTATTATTTATATAGTACACTAGGTGATAAAAAGGACAGGTTTCCTATTGGTAGACTGAATCTTCCGAGTAATTCTTAATACACTATTTCGACACTGAAAATATATTTTGCCTTTAGCAGCTACCATGTGCATATTAAAACCTTATCTGAAAAGGCCAACTTTCATTTTTCATGTTTAAATTCTATACTTTCTGTGCCTGTTTGAAAGAATGACAAGAGGGACTGCCTATGAATTGCAATGCCAAGCATTTTGCTATAAAGGACTTTAGTTGAAATCTAGCTTTCTCAAAATGGGAGGACCAAACTAGGTTCCAGGAATAGAATTTCCCACATTTTATTAAAGGTAAAATTTAATAAATTTTGGGCCGGGTGGGAGGAATTAGGCTTTGGAACACAGCACTGGGGATGGGGGATGGGTTTAATGTTTTCCCCACACCATTTTCCTAACAAATATCACGCCCCTGAAGATATTGATCTCATGGGGGAGACGGAGACATACAAGTTTTTTTTGGGCAGGGCGAGTCAATTTTCGTCAGAATGGCTAGGGCAGGCATTTATGCACTGCAAAAAAAAAAAAAGGGAAAAAGAAACAAACAAACAAAGAAGAAATGCATCACAAAAAAGAGGATGAATGGGGACACACAATTTGCCCAACATATGGCAATTTATATGTATAGATGCATATTTAGAAAGAAATAGAAATACAATACGTCACATCATAGTGGGGAGACTGTGACCAGGTGATCTGTGTGCCTTGCTCCATCTGCTATTGAAGTGCTAATTGTTGATGGGCAACTTCAAAGCCTCTTCTCTCCTTTCTTATGGCTCTTAATCTTTAAACCAGATCTGGACTGGACAGCCCTTCAAACAGAGGACACCATCAAATAGAGGACTGTAAACTGACAATCTTTCAAACAGAGGACTGTCCTCTGTAATGTGGGACACCTGGCCACTCTAAAAATGGCATGGGGAAAATGGTTAAACCACCTCTCCAGCATTACAGTCCCAAACAGCTGCAGATCCCCATGATTTGGCCATTACTGATCCTTTAAAAACACAGGAGAGCCTATTTGTGGATCTGTTGCATTATATCCCATTAAGCTCAAAGGTTAGAGGATCAAGTCTTCACATTGACCTGGAGTGTGGTTGTGAGAAGATTACATGGCTTTTACACATGCTTAGTTTCTTTGCACTTTCTATCCCTAGCTCCTGGGAAATAAAACTAAATATTTCAATCCTAAGATAAGGTCTGCTGGATCAGATCAAACGACCATCTCGTTAAGCATTCTGTTTACAACAGGTGCCAGCCAGATACATCCAAGAAGCCCACAAGCAGGTGATTTAGGTTGCAATCCTATGCACATTTACCTGAGAGTAAGCACTATTGAACTCAATAGGACTTTCTTCTGAGTAGAGGGTTGTTGTACTGTCAGTTGTACTGTCAGGCAATATCCCTCCCCAGAGCTGCAGCCCAGCAACTGGTATTCAGAGGTATATTGCTTCTGAAACAGGAATTGCCATTTAACATCATGACTCAAAGCTGCTGATAGACACTAATTATTACTGTGCTATTTAATGCAATTGATATTTAGAACCTGTTTAGTGCAGCATATTAAAAAATGTGCCATTACATATAATTTTGATTTGATGCAAAATATGCCTGTAATGGAAATTCATATGTTAGGTGTTCTCTCTCTCTCTCTCTGTGTGTGTAGTATCGGGGCCTTAACTTCCCTTCCATCTAGCATGAGACCAGAGGAACCAAATTAGATTAGCAAAAATTTTATGCAAAACTTCAGCACTCAGAAAATTACTCCTGAGATGAGTTGTGTTTCATAAATTAAGATCCTAGGGGACAAAGCAGACTGTTCAAAATATGCCAGCTGCACATGTTAAAGCATTTAGCAGCAATACAAATTAAAGAGCTATCACAATGCAAAATAAGCTCTTCATTAACCATTTATTGGACAGAGTGGAATTTGTTTTCCTCTCTCTCTCTCTCTCTCTCTCTCTCTCTCTCTCTCTCTCTCTCTCTCTCTCTCTCGTGTGTGTGTGTGTGAGAGTGTGTGTGTGTGAGAGAGAACACACACATGGCCTGGTTATCATAAGAACCTCACAGCTGAACATCAGCAAACAGATGTGAGTTATGAATTTGGGTGGAGCAAAAGCTTTCACTGCAGCTGGTCTGTTCACTGTTTGCTCACAAATTCTGTGTATGGAATTGCTCTCCTCTGCTCAAGCGATGGGTGACACCCATACTACTTTGTGCAGAGCCCAAAGCAACAGTGGATAATTTGAGCTAGGTAGATAGGAAGATGCTAGAGGATGGTCAGCATAATGTGTGTGTGTGTGTGTGTGTGTGTGTGTGTGTGTATATATATATATATATGGCTTCGGTTCTTGATACACATTTCGAATTGGGCCTGAGCTACTTTATGCATAATGTCAGATGCATAATACTGTACCTGATTTAGTTTTTGCATGCGCTATTAGGGATGGATGAATGTCAGTTTTGCTTTCTCCTGCATCATTTTTTTAAAAAAATCTCAAGTTCTCAAAGAGAACATTGGTTATTTGGCAGATTAAAAAAATAATAAATAAATAAATTCAATTCCTTACGCGAAGAAATTCATAAAATTTGGTAATTCCTTATAAAAAATGAACTTTCATAGATCATAGAGTTAGAAGGGGCCTACAAGGCCATCGAGTCCAACCCCCTGCTCAATGCAGGAAACTAGAGGAGGGGTCTCCCATCCAAGTAATAACCAGGCTTGACCCTGCTTAACTTTCCACGCTCAGACAAGCTGAGCCAGCATGAGCCACAGTGAGTGCTTTGAAACAAAAAATCTCACCCATCTTCACTGGCTGAATTCAATAGGTACAGCTGCTCCCAGCATAGAGAAGACCATGTTGTACCTACATTCCATGTAGCTGCTAAAGATGAGGAGGAAAAAAACACCCTAATTCAGCACTTACATGGATGAATATACAGGGATCCAAACTCAGACGTTTAAGAGCTAAGCACATACAATCCCAGGCCTGGATGGACAAATTTGTCAGTTTCAGTTTCTTCCACATTACAACTTTTAACATGTCAAGTTCTTTTCATCCCATTTATGAAGAAATTCACAAATATTGTTAATTTCTTGTAAAAAAAGAAGAGCTAAACAAAATTCTCACCCATGGCCAGTGGTGTGGAGGGGCGTGGGCGTAAAGCAGAAATTCTACGTTTCTTAGTCTTGATGCACATGTCAGCTCTTATTAGCATAAGCTTACCTGATTGGGTTTTCACAAGGCCTGCATCTTGCCATCTCCATGGTCTTGTAAGCTACTGATTGGTTCATGTCTCAAGAGATGAGGGGATACTGTTTGTCCTGCATGGTCCAGGGTTCAAATCAGAGGCAGGCCTAATGGAATCACTTGACTTCATGCCTGGGCTGGAGCTGCTCTGGAGTCTAAAGACCATGTGGCTGTGCCCAAAATGGCCTGAGACAAACTACTTTCAAAACTTACGTAATTTCTTCTTGGTAATTCTGTTCTTAGCCAATCAACGCAGAAAGGTGATTTGCTCAGGTAATCCTTCTGATCAGGGCTGGTGTCAAGGGTAGCCATGGTGGGGCACCTGCCAAGGTCCCACAGCTCAGCAGGGTCCCACTGACAAGAGCCCCCTGGACTTGCTCCTCCTGTTCACCACTGCAGTGCAATCTGCTTGTTCACCTGCCTCTCATGCTGGCCCAGACCATGGTGGTGGTGGTGGTGGGAGCAGGAGCAGATGATGATGTCACTGCCTGTTTGCTCACTGGCTCTCTGCCTGTTAATCAAGCAAGCATTAGCAATGACGAGAGAGAGGATGAGCAGCAATAGCAGCTGGAGACAATGGTGGTGAGAAGGTAGAGTCACTGAGGGATGGAGCCCATTGAGGGTATCTTGCCCTCAATGGGCTCCATTGAGCCGGCACTGCTTTTAATAGCATTAAAAGCAGTGCCAGCAAAAAAAAAAACCTGGAGCTGGCACTGCTTTTAATGCTATTTTTGTCTGCTTCCTCTCCCTAATAAAACATTTTACTAAGTTGGAGGAGTCAGTCTGACCAGGTAGGAGTTTGCACTTGTCTAGATCATTTGGTTACATGCTTTCTTGAAGAAGGCTGCCTACCCAGATTAAGAAGGGGAATGCAGAAAAGTGGGCCGGACAAAAAGGGATGTACCAGGCCTTAAAATATTTCTTCCCCATGGCTTCTATCTGTATTTTGGTGGTGGTTGTGGGGGGGAAGTCAGAAAGGGTGTGTGTGAATCCGTGTCAGGGATTTCCCTTGCCAAAGAAATAGTGTTAAAAATAAATGAGAGAGAGATCCTGGGCATGGGGGAGTTGTAAGGTGGGTCTGCTATCTCATTCTTGGCCCTGCTGGCTGATGATGGTAGGGGCAGAAGGTGGAGGTAGTATTTCACTGAGCTTTTCAGCCTGGTGGATACATGAATTTATATTCCCCCCCATTGATAGCAATGGTGGTGGTGTGGATTAGCTACACCAGTTGCAGGTCTGGCATAACTGATGGGCTCAGTCTCAGATCCAGTGGAGGCTGGTGGCTCCAATGTCAGTGGGGTGGTTTATTCACTCTGGGTGAACTCCCTGAACTTTGAAGGAGCTCTCCATGGTGCTATGCCGTATCCCCAAAATAGGTTCGGTGCCATGGAGAGCTCCTTTAAAGTTCAGACTAAAATTGAGAGTGGATAAACTGCCCGACTTGCTTTAGAGCCACCAGCCTCCACTGCCCAGATTGGGCCTGTTTGGGGGAATGGAGTGAATCTGAAGATGGTTCCTCCCCATCCCATATCCAGAACACCCCATTTTACGTCTTTCCACTGCCTGCCACCATTGGGAGAACCACTGTTGGCATCCTTCAGCCCCCCACATTTGCCAAGGCACAGTCCCCCAACCAGTGGCTCTCCTCTCTGCCAGGTGAAACTGGTGGAGAGGCACCAATGTACCATCCTAACCCCCTCTAGCCATCCACATCAGGGGGTGAAGACTGCATTTTTAGATACCTTTTGTGAATGTATCCAATTCTGTCTTGATATTAACAAGCTTTTGCCTATCCAGTACTATTTTACCCAACTGTTCTACAATCATGATTGGTAGTTAGACACTTTTTCCTTTTGTTCTCCAAACTGAATTTATTCATGAATAAGTTTTTAGTCATTAAATTGATCCAAGCAGTAGGAAAGGCAAGCAAATCTTCCCCCCTTTTTTTCTTTTTAAAGGCCTATAACCTTTATTTGGCTGAGCAGCATGCTAATTTTATAATCAAAGCAAATCAACCTTGACCAAATGACAGCAGAAATTCCAAATTTTATTGGACAATTTAATTACATTGATCAAAAAATAAATGGATTAGTTCATCAATGTATTTTTTTTCTTCTGTATTTCATCTATAAGTCTAGACTCAGTTCTTGAGGAAAGAGAAATATGACTTGATGACCATTATTGTAACAGGAGATTGCTAGTATCCCACCAGTCTAATAGTTGTATTACTCTTTTCCTCAATTTTGCTAATTTGAATTTTTTTTTTTTAAGGGATACATTTTTTCTGCCTTTTAAAAACAAAGTTTGTGATAGTTTGCAGTGATCTCATGAAGAAATAGGAAGAAAGAATAATGTTACGGCTTTCTTCAAGAACCCAAGGGCAGGGTTACTTCAGAAGGGACTTTGATCATGGCTTTGACAATCAGGTTCCACTTAACCCATGAGACCTTTGAACTGGTTAATTTATAAACAACTGGCTGAGCCTAAAGATGCTTGTGAGAAATCAGGCCTAAATGGGATGAGCTAGGCAATTTCTGTTGATGATGCATTAAGAGGGCTGTATAATCAATATTGAGACCACCGTCAGCAACAAGCATCTATTCCCACATGAATGGTCTGTCTGATTGGCCCTTGGGAACAAAGGTTTCATTTAAGCATGATTTAAGGCAGGCAGTGCAAATACAGATGTACCGTACATTAAGACAACAGCTGAAGCCTGTTACAGATTATTTGGAATGGTCTGGCCTTTGGCTTAACCAGTGTTTCACCAACTTTAATGACCTTAATGAATCACATATTCCCTCTTTATCATCTCTATAGTCTATTGGCCATTTAGATGAGGATATTGTTTATAGCAAGACTGTTAAGTAACATACACCACACACTTATCTTTGGCAAGTGCTGCATGATTTCCTGCCAAACCTAAAAATGGGATTTGGGGAAGATCTGATAAGGATTACATGGAGTGGGGAGTGGGGGGAGGAGAAGAATGAAAGAAAGTTGGTGGTTGGCCCAGACTTTTGAAGATCCTTGAGAACTGGCTATGGAGTTAGCTTAACATACTACATGGAAACAAATGTGATGAGTTTGCAAGTAATTAGGGTGAATGCTTTATGTAGCACATTTAACATGGAAAGTGTTTTACCATCTTAATTTGGTTCACGTTTACAACAGGAAATGGGAAGTTATTTCCCATTTTATGGATGGTGAATTGAGAATGAGAAAGAATGAGAGAGAATAATTCTGGAGCTGAGCAAGCATTAAAATGCAGGTCTCACAGATGCAAGTCCAATATAGTGCTCTCCTACTGAATTCCCATTAAACTTTCCCATAGGTATCAAGGGGACTTACAAAGAGATCCTATGGCCTCTAGACAGCATCTAGGATACGATGATGTATCCTGGTGGAGCTGCAGCCTCCTTCCCTCCCCGTCTGAAGCGCTTCAGCTAGATGTCCAAAATCGTTCATCTAGCTGACTTGCAGGGCAGGAGGAGAGGAGCGGTGGAGATCATCTCTGTCTGTGCTCCTCCCACCCTGCATTGCATGCCTGTAATCCTCCAAGTTTGGAGGCTTATATGGGCAACCCCACTAGATTGCGCCTTTAATGGTTTAACTTTGGCTAATTGTTCCTTTAGGGCAGAGCTACATGTTAAAGGAGACATGGGGTTGCCACCCAAAATGACATCCCTGACAAATTTCTGCCAATGGGGACTTTCTTCCTAGAGCTAACTGGTATGTATGTGTGTTTTTGTTGGGTGTGTAGTGGTATTCACACAATTTCAGGAGTCCTTGTGGTTTTTTATTCATATAATTGTTTATACTCGCTCCCCGTTCCCCAAAAGTGGACATATGGCTCTCTGGACACCATTTATTTGCACTCTTTTCTTCCTCCCTTTCCTCCACTCTGTAGTTGGGAGCAGGCTGGAGCTTTTTTTTTGTTTTTGTTTTAAATCAAAATAATTATTGATTTGGTTTAAACATCTTAGGATGCAGTAAAAATAACTTTTATCACTATCATTCTTCCTAAAGTAAAAGAGATGCATTCAGGGTGAAATATATTGGCTGAAAAGAAGAACATTCACAACACAAGATTTACTTGTGTTTCAGGCACGCATAAATTCCTGTGCTGTCCTTGGCAAGTGTCAGTTATGGATATGAGGATAAAAGAATAAATCTACACTTAAGCAAAGATTTTTCTTTGGCTCTCGGATGCTTTTTATGAAATGTTCCAAGGAGAGTGCTCTGGAACTGTGAGTTAGAAACACAGCATTCTGTTGTTGCTGTTGCCCTTGCTCCAGTTTATTAAAAAAAAACACCCTACACTGAAAGTATATCGCCTTCTTTCTATCACTTAACACAGAGGCTTTTTGGCCCCACGGGCACATTTGTCATTTTTGGGGGGCCCGAGGGTGCATTTGTCCCACTGTCATTTGGGCCTGTGGGAATCTATTTTCTGGATTCTCTTTTCTTGCCCCACCCCACCCCACCCCGCTTGCATTGATAACAGGGAAAGAAAGTCTGAATCTATAATACCGATTCTGGCCTGCTTGTACTGGCTGACTGTTTGTTTCTTAGCCTGATTCAAGGTGCTCATTTTGACCTATCAAGTCTTACACAGCTCAGAACTGCAATTCCTGTGGAGTGCTTCTCCCAGTACAAACCAACCCATACACTGCAATCATCCTCTGAGGTCCTCCTCCAGGTGCCTCCTCTGAGGAAGGCTCGGAAGTTGGCAACAAAGGAGAGGGCCTTCGCAGTTCTTGGTGGTGACCCACTGATTATGGAACCATCTCCCCAGCAAGGCCCGCCTTGCACCAATGTTTTTATCTTCTTGGTGCCAATTTAAGACCTTCCTTTGCTCTCAGGCATTTGGCAGCATATGATACGTTTTTTAATTTGGGTCCTGGATACGTTAATGCTGATTCTTAAAAATATATGGGTGTGTGTGTTTATGCATGCATACTGTCTGTTTATATCTTTGTATGTAAACAGTTTTTATATTATGTGTAATACTGTATTTTTAAGGTCTTTAAACTTTGTAAACTGCCCAGAGACCTTTGGCTATTCGGTGGTATGGAAATGTACTAAGTTAAATGAATGAAGTGAAATGCATTCCCTTTCCTCCTCCTCCTCCTCCTCCTCCTCCTCCAGAATTCCTTTCTGCCTGCTGCTATTGCCACCTCCTCTTTTTTCCTTCTTTTTTCTCCCTCCCTCCTGCCGCCTACCCCTGTTTTCCTTTCCCAGAGCCTCGGCTCCCCTTTCCACCCCTGCACAAAATGATCTTCCCTCCCCACCCCATTGCTGCTGTGCTCACCCCCTCCTCCTGCTTCCTCCTCTGCCTGAATGGTCTTCCCACCACCATGCTCACCTCCACATGACCCTTTCCTACTGCTGCCACTTCCTCTGCCACAAAGGAGAAAGGAGATGAGAGGAGGGGGTTGCAAAGAGCCTAGAGGGCACATTGAGGGGTCGTAGCGGGTGCAGGTGCACCTGTGGGAGCTGCGTTGCTGATCCCTTACTTAACAAGATGCATTTGGAATGAGGGTTCCCCTCCCATGGTTGCATATGTGTACATGTCTTGAGTGAAAGCAAACAAACATATGTCTAGAGCACAGTTCAGAGAGGTGAGGAGTGGCCCTCAGGTTCATGACACTTCCCTTTCCTGCATGTTTACTTTTACATGGTGAGGGAGATCCTGAGTTTGAATACATTTTAAGCCATCCACTTCTTCTATACTGATGATGATGATGATTAACTATGTTGATATCCTACTTTTTCTCCTGCAAGGAACCCAAGGCGGCTTACATAATCCTCCTCCTCCTCCTCTCCATTTTATCCTCGCAACAACTCTGTGAGGTAGGTTAGGCCAAGAGTCAGTGACTGGCCAAGAGTCACCCAGTGAGCTTCATGACCAAGTGGGGATCAGAACCCAGATCTCCCGAGTCCCAGTCCAACACTCTCACCACCATGCCACACTGGCTTTCTGACAAGGGAATAAGAGAGACAGGGAAGGGAGCGTCGAGCGTGCAAGCTTCTCCATGGTTATAATACATGAGGGGAAATATAGTTTAAATAAAGCCTGAGGTTATTTTCATAAGGGTCTCAAGTTATGTGACAAGATATCACATAAGATTTGACTATCGCAGATACTCAAATCCTGATCAGTTATGAATAATAAGTATATATCTGATCACTCTAACCAAAGCAAAGGGCATCTGGTCCATGAATGAGAAGATATATAATGGGGTAAACTGAGTGCACATAGAGGGGAGTGTATCACCTGCTGGCTCTACTCCTGTCTCCTGTGCACATTCAGCATAAATTTTCAAATGTGGGAGCAGAAGACAGGCAAATGCTGGAAGCTTTTATTGTTAGGTTGGGGCTAGTCAAGGAGACCATCGGTGGGGCTGACCAGGCAGGCCTACAAAGCAAAACAAGCTCTCTACTGAAAAAATACCCACAAGTTCCAAAGGGTAACTCCTGGAGCCTACGATACTGGCCTAAAACCACCCTGCACGATTAAGAGTTGTACAATGTGTAAATCACCCTGAAAATATTGGAGAGAGGGACAGAGCTTAGATTGGCACTGTTTGCACTATGGCAGGAAATCAATCAAGGAGCAAATTAATTTGAAAAAAACCCCCAAGCAACCAACTAGTGCGTTATTTGCATAAAGATGAGGCCAGGGATGAAGAATCTCTCACTTCATGATGGACTGTCCCTGAAAGTTGTTCCTTTTAAGGCTAACATCAGGGACTGGCATCATTGGACATCTGCCAAGGCCCACACCCCATCATGGGGTCCATCATGAACCCCCAGAGCCCTTGGCCCTGCTGTTCCTGCTCCTGGCTGTCCTTGCCTGTTCACTTGCCCTGAGTGATCAAGCAGAACCTGGAGCAAGAACAAAGAGGAGCAGCTTCCACTAGCCTTGGCCTTTTCCTTCGCGAGATGGTGCGGACTGGATTTAGAGGAAGAGGATAAGCAAATGGGCAGTGAGAACAGCAATGAGGAGGAGGAAGACCCACTGAAAACATCTAGGGAAGTTGGAGAAATCTGCAATGGATTCTAATGAATTTGGATTTCTATGAATCTGACCCGCAGATTCATAGCAGCAGACTGGCTTTTCCTGAGTTGCATGGATTCTGTGGAATTGCGGACCAGTTTTTTGTTTTTTTTTTTAAAAAAACCTTTCCATAATTTTACGCAAATGTAGTCATAGAAAAATATAAACTAAAAAAAACCCAAAACCTGAATGAAAATGTGCATAGGCTAAAGCGTGAAAATGCGCATTTTGGGGAGATTTGTGCATTTTTTGAAGTGTGAATTTGTGCAAATGCATACAAACACACTTCTGCAAAATCTGATTCCGTCATTGAGTGGACAGCCAAATGAAAGATGCCTGACAATTCACAATCCACAGACGGAACAGATTGAACAAAGTACATACCTCCATAATGGCCAAGGGCCCCCAAAGCTGGAACCAGCACGCCTGAGGCCAATTTCCTTCAGTTTCAAGCAGGGGTATGGAACCACTTTCAGTAGGAGGGCCAAATTCCATTCTGGAGAAGCTCTCCGGGCCTGCATTCCAGTGGTGGGCGGGGCTGAAAGCAAAAGGACTGGGCCCAAAAATACCAGCATATTTTAGCTTAAAGCTTTTACTGCCAGTAATGAAGCCTTAGGAGAGGCATTTCAACCTCTTAGAATGGGGGAAAGTATGGGCTGGATTTGGCTCCCAGGCCGGCCGGATTTGGCCCTCAGGCCTAAGGTTCACTACCCCTGGTTTAAAGACCACAGGTTGGAGAGAAAGCTAAACACGCACATGTAAACATACACTTTTCTCATCTGCAATGGCCAACAATATGCAAATTGCTATAGTATTAACATTAATTCTTGATAAACCCATATTCTCATATGCTCAGGTAGGTCTACGTAGGCTCCTGAGAGCCCTAGGGGAGTACTGCCAGAAAGAACTCTTGGCTGTGAATTATTCCAAAACAAAAATCGTGGTATTTGGCAAGGGAAGACAGAGGTCCTCATGGCAGTTGGACAATCACCAGTTAGAACAGGTCACGGCTTATAAATATTTAGGGGTGACTTTCAAGAATACTGCGTCCTGGATTCCCCACCTGAAAACTGTTGCATCAACAGCAGGGGCAACTTCTAATGCCATTATTTGCTATGCAGCCAGTTTGGAGGGGGGCATGTTGCCCCTCCTTGAACTGTACAAAGCTAAACTATTGCCACAGATACTGTATGGGGCAGCCTTATGGGCTTTTTCTGACACCACAGTGCTAGACTCGGTACAGCACAAATTTTTAACAAGAGTCTTGAGGGTTCCTAGATCAACTCCCAAGGCGATAGTGCAAATAGAGTCAGCATGCTGTTTAGTTAGAACTTTAGCCCTGAAAGCAGCTATCTATTATTGACTCAAGATCATTTTCCAGTTGGCCCCTCCTCTAGTCTTAATGGCATATGAGAAAATGGACCAGGCTGCCTGGGTCTGTGCAATTGGCAACCTTGTATCGGAACTGGGCCTTTCGGCGGGCCATTTGATAGCTGGGGGCTATAATGGCGCTCGGTGGGTGGTTGCAAGGTGATTAGTTGAAGTGGATTTCCAAGACAGCACCTTGTTGATGATAAACTGCCACTCCAATACATTCTATAAATACCTTCCCTGTCTTGCCAGGGAAGCTGCCTGCTTACTTGATTTCTGAGTGCCCGTATGACCTTAAAGGCCTTCTAACTAAATGCAGGTTGAATGTTATCCAGCTGATGGAAGTCTTGAGACGGTACGATGGGCTCCCTAAAGCAAAAAGACAATGCCCCTATGGCTGTAGACAAGTAGAGGATTTGTACCACTTCCTTTTAGAATGCCCCCAATATACAGATTTGAGAGCCCAATATCTTCTTCCTCTCATTGGTGTTTTAGTAGATGCTTCGCCGTTAAATAAACTTGTTTTTCTGTTAGCTGGAACGGATTATTATATATCTTATCGAACTGCAAAGTTTGTAAAACTGGCCTTGATAAAGAGAAATAAGCCTTTTTAAATTTGCTTACAAGCCTCGTAATTTAATCAATTTTAATGATCGTTTTAAATAATAAGTACGGTAACAATTTTATTTTATTTTTTTAACAAAAGCATTTGAGCCTTTTATGTTTTAACTTTGTATATAATTTTAACATATATATTGCTGCTTAAGGATATATATGCATGTAAATACATATGTATATATCCATTTTAATAGTGTGTTTTGAATGTTCTTTTTAATGGTCACTTTTAAACTATGTGTGTAGTCTGTTTTATCTATGTGTGCAACAGCCTGGTCGGCTAATGCAGAAATAAACTTGAACTTGAACTTGATAAACCCATTGTTGTCCTGCTTCTGTGAATTACAGAATCCAGATCACCTTCTTCTGGTGAATTCTGTTCCAGGTTCATGTGATAGTTTGCTTAGTGAATTGCCTAAGAAGCAAACGCTGGAACATTGCCCTTTGTCAGGCCTCTTCAGGAGGCACAATTGCCAAGAACAATACAACCTGTATAAATCTGCTGAAAAGTTTCTACTGGCACCCATTATTACGCGACTGATGTATGTCTATGTCACTAGTGGAATTAGAAGCTTAATGACATGCATTGTGAAACACAATGCTCATCTTTTATGTCTTTCATCTCCAGGCACTTGCCTTATTATCAGTTTCATGCCAAAGAAAGAGACATTGCCTGCTTGACATACCTTTACAGTAGGAAAGGAATCGTATTTCATTAATTTATATATACTGGATGAGAACATGCACAATCTATTCAGTGCTACTTTTGCTTTATAAAATTGGAGCATTTGGAAGGAATTTCTTGGGCCTGCTAGCAGCCAGCCAACTAGTGCAGCAATCTGCAATGAGAGGATTCTCTAGCTGTCAATCTTTGCCTCCCCTCTCCATGGAATTTTAAATTATGGGGAAATAAAGTTAAAATTAGAGGCAACAACAACAACAAAGGAACACAGAACAATACAACAAGACCACAGGCAGCACAATCCTATGGACGCTAGACAGCTTCTAGACAGCCATAGGATTTTTTGGAGACCCATCTATGAGGTTAAAAATCGCTCCAACCTTGTAGCTGGGCCTCTGTGCTCAGAGCACCCACCCCATCTCGCATCTGGCGCAGAAAAACCATGCTGGCTGCATCTCCAAGATCATAGAGTAAATTTAGAGATGGGGTTAAGGGGGTGTTCCAGGGGGCAGCGAGGGGAGGAGACAGGTGCCACCAAAATAAGAGGTATCCTGGCAGTGCTTCAGCCTCCTTCCCTCCCCCTCCAAAACACTGCAGATGGCTGAAATTGGCCATCTAGCTGAGTTGTAGGGCAGGAGCAGTGCTGAGGAGACCTTCACCTCTGTGCTTCTCCCACCCTTCAATTTTTTTTGCTAATAAACATCTAAGTCTTCTTGTCATCTATAAACACACGCTAAAGCAGCACATCTTAACAGCAATCCTATGGCCCTGAGAGGGTATCCCAGGGGCCATAGGATACAGTGGATCTCTACCTCTGAGGCTGAAGACAGAGCACTGACCTTGGAGAAGAAGAAGATCCAGCGGTGGATCCTCTACCGCCCGCCCCTCCGAGCCCCTCCCAGCCACTGTGGTGGCTCCCTCCCCTGAGGTTGGAACTCTGACCTTGGTAAGGGGGTGGGAAGCAGGTGTGTTGGGCATGGGTAGGGAAGGAGAGGCTGTGGCTCTGATGGATCCCACAGCCTCTCAGCTCCTTGTGACGACACGGTCCCTTACACTTCAGGACCAGGCGCATAAACCCTTCTCAGGCTAAGCATCAACAATTAAAAACCTGAGGGGAGGGTCAAATGACACCTTTCCCCTACTAATGAGGGAAAAGATTAATACTGGTTATTAAGGATCTATTTTAAATCTATGATACTGTGGGTACAAAGGTGTGTGTGTAGATTTAAAAGTAATGCAGGTTAATAACGCCAAGCTGTCACGTAGGATTTGGGTAGCAAACAAAATAAGTTTATTTTAATTCTCAAAATCTTAGTTCCAGAAAATAACTTTAAACATGCCTACCCCAAACACTTGATAATTAACCTAAGTCCCTATAATTCTAAATACTTTCACTCCTCAGACAAGCACTGATTTCTCTTAAAACTCCTGACAAGACACGAATAACCCAAGTAACCTAACTCCCAAACTCTCTAACTCCCCCCACCAAACACACTCTACCAACACTTAACTCCCTCAACTAGACTACCTTAACTAACTCTGACATCACTCAAACACTGCTTATATACTCCTCCCCCCATCCTTTCCAAGACATCACAAACCACACCCACTCGGTTCAACATTCTAGACACACTAAACATACTAAGGAAGTCATACACCAGGGAACTGAATTGTGGGGTTACGCCACACCCCTCAACATTCCTCCTTCCCAGGAAACATTCATCATCATCATCATCATCATTATTATTTATTATTATTATTATTTCCATTTCTATACCGCTCATGAGTACATCTAATGTTTACCTCCCATTGCCAGCAGCGGGTGGGAATAATTTTTTCTTTGTCCATGGATGGAAGAAAAATAAAAATCTGCTACTCTCTCTGGTCTGTATAGAGCCCAGGAGGGTATAGGAGGGAATGGAGCACTCTGACCTCAGAGTACTCCAGTGGTAGTGATGTACCACGAGCCTTAAGTAGGCTCGTGGTTCTCCGTGGCTCGGCCCTCTGCAGCGGCGGCCCGATCCCGCTCTTCAGAGCGGCGTGGAGCGTTCTCCGTGCCGCTCGAGCTGTTGGAGGCGCTGGAGGACCCCCCTGCTGCCGCCGCTGCAGGACCCCCCCGCAGCCCCCGCCACCATCCTACCTGGTCCCCTCCCTGCACGCTGCTGCCACCGCCTCCGACACCACCGCCGCCTCCGCCCGAGTCTGCCAGAGCTGCTCCGTCGCCGCATCGCGTCCATCCTGGATCCCGCCCGCGCTCTGTTTTGGTGGGGGGAACCAGGGCAACAGGGCTTAAACAGCCCTGTTGCCCTGGTTTCCCCCGCCAAAAACAGAGCGCGGGGGTCCAGCGCGACGGAGCAGGGTCCCGTCGCGTCACTTCCGCTGCACCGGAAGTGACGCGACGGGACAAGCGGGCGGTGAGGCAGGCTCTCCGCAGAGCGGAGAGCCTCAAGGTAAAGCCCGTGTGGTTGGCTGAGAGCCCATGCGGACACGAGCAGGGCCAGTTCGGGCCTCGCTCATGTCCGCCGAGAAGCTCTCATACATCCATAAGTGAGAGCATGGGGATGCTCTCTCAAGAAATAAAGAAACTCTCGCTTTATAATTCTTGATATGCTTGTTGGACAGCTAGAGTAAAACTGCCTAAGGAGAAGCTTACTGTTTAACGGAAGACTGGATATATAAGTTATATAGGCTATATACTATGCATGTGTGCATGTGTGCAGTCATAAAAAAATATAGGCATCTGTACTTGATTGGAATGAAGCTCCTGCTTCATTTACAACAACAACCCATGGTTTAACAAATACCACACTGGGCAGGGGAACTCAGAGGAAGTCCTTGGATAATGACCTCAAGATATGGGTAGATACATGTGGGAAGAGATGATCCTTCAGGTACAGAGGTCCCAAGCTGCGAAGAGTTTCAAAGGACAAAACCAGCACTATGAATGGACTCAAAGGTGGACTGGGATCCAGTGAAGATGATAAAGTACTGTAATAATATGTTCAGAGGAACATAGAAAGCCACCTTATACTGAGTCAGACCATTGGTCCATCTTAGCTCAGTATTGTCTATACTGGCTGACAGCAGTTCTCCAGGGTTTCAGGCAGGAGGCCTCTCCCAGTCCCAGCCCTACCTGGAGATGCTGGGGATTGAACCTCCAGCCTTATTTATTCATTTATTAGTTATATACTGGCTGCTTAATATAATAAAATCACTAAGTGGTTCACATATAAATATTAAAGATCACATTTAAATACACTATTGAAAACAATTCCAACTGCAATGCATCATCCAGCACCAGGGCCAAAGCACCATGGCAAGGTCCATCTTTGCCGCTGTTTGACCCTCCTGCCCACCTGGCCCCTTGGAAGCTCCTATGCTATTTTAATTTCCCCACAAACAATGCTGTCTGACATTTCACTCCAGAGCATTACAGGAAAATTAAAATGGCAGGTGGCTTCCCACACCTGACCCAGCTCTTGCCACTAGGTAAATCCACAGCAAGAGGGCCAGATGGGTAGCTGGGCAAGTGCTGTGGGTGTGGGGCCACCAGCATGAGTGAGGGGCCACCAGTGTGGGTGTGGACCCTGTTCAACCTGGCGCCAGCCCTAAATTTGAGCATAACTGCCAATGCTCCCAGCCTGGCCCTGACCCACATGAACGTAGAGCATACAATGAGAGATGGGGGAATCAGCAAGGCTCGAGCGAGCTCATCAAAGTGCATTTTTCAAAGTGGACACCCAAATGCGTACTCCCCCACCCACTGAGGAAAGTGTGAAAATGTGGGGTTTTTTTTTTTCCAAGTGCACATTTTCCTAACAAACGCTTTTTGCATATGTGATTGCAAGCTCCGGAGTATGCATGCTTTGCCTGAAAAAAATGTGCTCATGTTCACATTAGGGGGTGCAAACAGGGCAAGTTCTGATGTGAAATGAACTGACACAAAATCCTTGTACATTACCTACATACAGGGACAGATCTATTATGAAACTAATGAAGTTTAAGCTTCAGGGCCCCTAATCTCGGAGGGCCCCCAGAAGCAACTTTAGTCCACATTGCTTAAAAATTTTGGGTCTACTGTATGAGAAGGGTTTTAGATGATGATGATGATGATGATGATGATGATAATATAGTGTAATTCAATAGAAAATAATAGTTAAAATAAGAATTAAAAGGTTATTAAAGTATCATGTAGGCTGGCCGTAAACGAAAAAAACGTTCAAATTAAGGATGTTTCATTCTAAATGTATTTAATATAAAATAATTATAAATAATTTAAAACACTATTAACATTTATGACAGAAATTAAAACTTTTATTAAAATTATTTATCTTAGGCTAGCTGTAATAAAAAAAATGAAAGCATATTTCATTGCTTGCGGTCATTGTAAAGTTGTTGACTATTTTTAGCATTTTGCAGGAGCTGTATGTTTTATTTTCTGGATCTCCACAAAGATGGGGGATTTTAAACACACAGGGCAATCTACATTTTTCTCTAAAGAACTTAAGTGTAACTAGATGGTCTGCAAACTATGAAGCAGTCCGGGTAATTAAAAATGGATATATGGGTATTTTACAAACTCGCAAACATATTTTTGAAGACTCAGAAGAGAAGCCTGAATGTAAACGAGATGCAAATAATTTATACCACAAGTTGGTAAAACTGGAATATGCTATTTTGACAGTCTTTTGGGATGAAGTGCTGGAGCGTTTCAACAAAACAAGTAAGAAACTCCAAACCCCTGGTTTTGATGTATTTGAAGGTTATCTTCTGCTATCATCTTTACTTTCATTTGTTAAAGAACTCAGAGAAAATTCACCCGATAGGATTGCACACTATGAATCAGAAGCAAAAGGTTTGTGTCACCTCAAGTTTTTCTGATGCTTCCAAACGCATTGTTACAAGGAAATTTTCAGATGGAACAAGTGGTATTGATTCTTTGAGAGGAGCTGACAAATTTAGGATAGAAGTTCTATATCAACTCTATGACTGCTTGATAATCCAGTTACGCAAGAGGATTGACCCATATGAACAGATTGTGAAAAGGTTCAAGTTCCTCTCAGAATTGGTGAACAATTCTGAAATTGATGAGGACAGTATTAAACTTATAATATTGTATTACAAAGATGATATTGACCACAAATTAGTAAATGAGGGTTATCAGTTCAAAGAATATCTGCACCTTAGGAAATCCCAGAACACAGAAGAAAACACGCCATCTAAAATGCAATGTGCAGAAGTTCTTCAGCTTATTTGTGAGCAACACCTAATTGAAGTGTTCCCCAATATTACTACTGCTCTTAAGCTGTACTTGACAATGCCTATCACGAGCTGTGAAGCAGAAATGAATTTTTCAAAGCTATCCTTTATAAAGAACAAATTTAGGTCTACCAGGACTGAAGAGCGCTTAAATTCTTTATGCATATTGTCTCTAGAAAATGACATTGCAAAGAAGCTCTCATATGACAAAACTGTACGTGAATATGTTGCTAGAAAAAACAGAAAAAAGAGTGCTTTGTAAAATGTGCTTCATGTAATATGTATTCTCATAGGTGTCTAAAACAGAAGATTATATTGACCGTGGTCTTTTCTATGTTTTATTTCATCATGATGCGTCATGCACGTATATAACATTTCCCTAATTTTCATGCCCCCATAACTCGAAAACTATAAGGCATAGGAAATTTGTATTCACACCAGTGACTTTGACATGTGAGATAATCCAGTACAGGAATTTTAATCAAAATCTGAGATGTAGTGGTTAATATATATATATATATATTTTAAATTGTGGTGATCTGTCATGGAACAACCCCATTGAAGAAGATAACAGTGGTTACCCAGACCTTGTTGCTGGTTGCGAAGGGGACCCCATAACAGTTCAAGCATTAGGGCCCCCAAAATGTAGGTCCACCACTGCCTACATAAAATCTACACACTTTTAACATCTGATTCTGTAGGCAGTGGAGGCTGGTGGTGGCTTCAGTGTCAGTGGGGTGGTTCATCCTCTCTGGATTCTAGTCTGAACTTTAAAGGAGCTCTCCATGGTGCTGAACCCTAGCCCCAAAATAGGTTAAGCACCATGGATAACTCCTTAAAAGTTCAGATTACAGCCTGGAGTGGATAAATCGGCCCACTGACATTGGAGCCACCAGCCTGTAGGAGTTTTAAAAAGAGTATGAGGTGGCCCTTATTTGGCTGTAATTTCAATGCACAGATGTGTGTAAGTCTTAATGGACGTATTTTTGTTATGTTTGTCTTGGCTTTTTTGCATATTTTATATGATTGTTTATTTAAAGAAATATATCCTGAACTGAGGGTTGAGGCAGGATAGAAATTTTGTTCCTCCTCTTAAGATATAATGTAACGGTAGTTACGATGAGCTTCTATCACCGTGGCATATTATGCCCCATCTCAGGTAATTACTTAGCCCTCGGTAGCTCTTCTCTGCATTATTAATGTTGCTTATTGCTTCACACACCGTTTAGTTCTTGAATCCTCCCACATCAATGCTAGTTGCTGCTTGGTCGATTTAGATGACAAAAATAACAAATTGGATGTATAACTTTTGTTTACACAGAGCACATTAGGCTGGTAGTTATCAAATAAGAACTGTATTACCACCTTAAATTACATTGAAAATAAAATCAATAGCTTATTTAAACACTGAGCGAACACTCACAACAAACATACAAAATATTGCCTCAGGAAACTCAGCAACAACTTTTAATAAGAAAGAATGCAGACAAAGTCACAAAAAAGGAAATTTTAGGGAGAAAAGATGCAGAAAATAACACTAGCTTTAGGGAAGTACACTTATTCTAGACTCAGTGTGGTTTATTTCTTCCCAATTTAAGGTAGTTTATGACCCATAATAAGAAAAAAAAAGTCTGATACCCATTGGGATGTAAAGGCAATGACTGGTTTCCAAATGTCCCTTAATTGTTTTTGTCTGATAAAGTATTTTAGGTTTAAAAACTCTCTCTGATAGATTGACATACCTCTGCATAGGCTATAAAAAAATCAGGTTCTCATGTAACACCATGTTAGGTCTCTGGTCAAATTCTGCCTGCTTCTTCCAAAGTGTTTGTCTTCCAAGAAAATAGATTTTGCTAAAGTTACCTGACATGACAGATCCTTACAATTCCAATCAGTAGTAAGCTTTTCAAACTATAAATCTGATCAAATTGTTAGTAATGTCAATGGGGTGTGTTACTTTGATATCAGTGGACTTTGGTTGACATCAGTGAGCACTCAAGTCTTTGGTCTGTTCCCTCAAATGCAGGAGCCACAAGACTGGGATTCCCCATCTACCAGCGAGGCAAGGGGAGCTTTATAGCAGGGCCAGGAGATCTCACATCAAGGATCCTATGAGATCTTGCAGAACCAGGAAGCAAATGAAAGTTTTTAAAGCTACCTTATCTGTCCCACACCTTCCTGGAGTATTAGTGGGGCTTTAATAAAGGGTATACTTTGGTTCATCATTGCTCCTCCCAAAGCAGGGCTCAGAGACAGAAGGCTTTACATTACCAGTCATAGATTACACCTTCTAGTTTGGGCTTTGGCTAATTGGCTTAGATTCACCACCATCTGTGCTCCTGGTTTGTTATCGTGGGGGAACCTGAAGCTGGAGTATGTGACAAGTCTGGGTATGTCCAGTCCCCTGATTCTGTGGACTGCCTGAGTGGGAGTGGCAGTTTTGAGGTGGTTATCAGGGTCCATTGAATCTCCTTGGTCCTTGTATGTGCTGGGGTTGAGGTGGAATCTTCCTCCTTTAAGGATGTCTCATCTAGTTCCAGACTAGTCTTGACAGGAAGATGCTGGGACATGACAAAATAGTATTCATAGCTCTGGGCTATCAGCCTCAAATGCATGAAGTACATATGATGAAGTGAACACTAGTCCATGAATGTTTATGCTAAACAACAAAACTGTTGTTCTTTATGGTGCCAGAAGACTCTTTGTTGATATCCGTGCAACAGATAACATGGCTACCCCTCTGTAATACATTAACAACATTATGATCCACAGATCCTAACTACATGTTCCCTACTGTTTTATATTAGTTGATGCATGATGGGGTGCTCTTGCTTTATTGAGGGACAAAGAATGACGTTGAACACTTTCAAACTGATCACTTTCCACCAGTATCTTTCCAATTGGCCCTTCAAGACAGATTCTCTTTATTGGCTTATAGTGACTCTGGTGGCTGAATGGGGAAACCACAATGCATCCACATAACCTATTTTATTCTCTATTAGTTTCTGGGTGATGTATATGCGTAAATGAGAAATCAGGAAGATGGAGAACCAAATAGAGTGATCACATGAAGAGCCACAAGAAACATCCCATGTATTGTACTGCAGTATGTAGTCCAGCCTTCCTCAAGTTGCTGCTTTCTAGATGTTTTGGACTTCAACTCCCATCAGTCCCAGCCAGCACGGCCAATGGCCAAGAATGCTGGGAATTGTAGTACAAAACATCTGGAGGGCACCAGGTTGGCGGAGACTGTTGTAGCCTTTCCAAACTGAAAACACAAGATGCTTCTGAAAGATTTGGTCCCTGTGATTGTTATAAGTTTAGTATGTGCCAAGACCTTCTGGAGAACTGAGCGATGAGGTTTCCTGCTGTTTTATTGCATGAGAGCTGATGATGCTGGTACTTCATTTTGCCAAGGGATAGAAATATAGCAAACTGACGCAGTGGGTTATGGGCTGACTATGTTAAGCCAGAGACGGAGAAGGCCTATTAGCATTGCTCAAGCTAATCACCCCTTAAAGGGGATCATATCGTGCTTTTTATCTGCCGAGGCTCTGCTGTCAACAGAGACTTAAAAGACATCATAATATTATACAATGGCAGCCTGTGTAAGTGGCCTGATATGGTGTACACAGTACGAGAACACCCAAGGCTATGATATAGCAACAGACGTTTGAAGTTAAAGCAGAGTTTAAAAATACCTGATGGATGTATTGCAATTGATATTTCCCTTCTCATCTCTGGTTAAACAATCAGGTTTCCATAAAGAATCCCTACAGTTTTAACCCTTATTCTGTTTCATGGAGACTTTGTCCCTTATGTATATTATACAGATGAAATTCTATATACTCTTCAATGAGAGGAAGCCTCACTGAACTCGGTGGCACTTATGTGTAAACAGGCTTAAGATGGCAATGTAAAAATGCATAGGCCTCACTCACTCACTCACTCACTGACACGTACATATTGGCATTTTTAGGACACGGCGCCACGAGCTAGAGCTCTGAAATTTGGTACCCATATAGTACAAGGTGCCCCTATTTTTAGAACAATCTGCAAATGGAATGCTTGTACATCTCCCAAAATAGGGATGTAAAGATATTGTTACATCTGTTCCGTCGGTGTTTCGCGGATTGTCAGGCATCTTTCATTCTGTCAACCGCTCATTGATGAAATCAGATTCTTTTAAACTATAATTTCATTCTACTTGTGCAAATTCACATGTGCGCCAATGTGCACTTGTGCAAATGCACTAATGCACATTAGTTAATGAGAATTAGCACATATCCCCCCCCCCAGTGAAAAACCAGTCCATAACTCTGTGGAATATGCATGACTTGGAAAAAGCCAGTCCGCTACAGAATCTGCAGGTCAGATTCATAGAAATCTGAATCTGTAGTGGATTTCTCTGACATCCCTAGCTGGAGACTCAAAGTATAGTCAGTGGAGGCCACTGACTCCTATTTTGGTGGGGCTCCTAACTCATTGCAGCCTTTATTTGGTGCTTCATAGGAGCTATCCATGGTGCTCCATGGTGGTGAACCTATTTTGGGGGTGGAGTTCAGCACTATGTATAGCTCCTATAAAGCTCCAAATAAAACCTGCAATGGATTAGGAGCCCCACCGAAATAGGCATCACCAGCCTCCCCTGAGTATACCCCTAAATGGTTAAGCAACTCCCACACTTGGTATGAAGCAGGGATGTTGAAGAGTCCTTGGTTTCGAGTCACGAGTCGAGTCACGAGTCTTTGGACCCGAGTCTCGAGTCCGAGTCCAAGTCCAAGTCCTTGGTCCAAAATGGTGACTCACGAGTCCCGAGTCCCGAGTCACTCCCAAAGCTGACTCCACGAGTCACTATTAAAATCAATGGGAGTTTTTCCCAACAAAATAAGGCTACTTCAGATGTGTGGCTTAAATAATTTCTAGGCACAAGTGTGCCTTTTTATTTCAAAACTCTGCAACTGATTTTGGCAAGAACAGACCAGGCAGTCAAACCCAAAATAACCAGACAGGCAGAGGCCTTTGTCTTTGACAATTCAAACTGTGGAACTGGTTAAGAAGAGACCAGGCAGGCAGAGGAGGCTGGGAACCCCAAACAGGCAGGCAGAGGCAGCCAAACCCAAAATGTCTGAAAGGTTGCATTTTAGGAAAATGATTTTAAAAAATAAACTTGCTGTACTTCCTAAAACCTATCCATGTTGCATTTGAGGAACATGATTTTGGAACACGAGTCCTTGGTCTCGAGTCCCGAGTCGAGTCTCGAGTCCCATTAAAAATATTGGGACTCGAGTCTGACTCGAGTCAGAGGGGGGACTCAGTCCGACTCACGAGTCGAGTCCTGGAGTCCGAGTCCCCATCCCTGGTATGAAGTTGAAATTTGATACACATAGCTGGGCACCTTGGTTTTTCCAGAGACCCTTAAACGAGCATACTTTGAAAAGTCTTTGACTATTTGTCTACTAAATTTCATTTTATAATGGACCCCATTACTCACAGGACCAAGACACAATTTATCTCTGATTTATTTAAATGGAATAGTCTTTCCATTAGTTTTCCTCTTCCAGAGCCCATGCTATCAGTGTTATTAACACATTCATGCATTCTTAGGTCAAGATGTACTTTCTAAATACAAGCATTAGAGAGCTCTTCTTGAGAGCATTAAATTTTGGGGGACAATTCTAAACTGACCAGTTATAATCAGAGATCAGACTGGTGGTAAAATAGTTACACACATCTCCACAGCTTTAACAAAGAGGAGGGCCAGGATCTCTTCTCGATCATCCCAGTTTGCAGGACACGGAATAATGGGCTCAAGTTACAGGAACCCAGATTCCACCTAAACATCAGGAAAAATTTCCTGACTGTTAGAGCAATAAGACAATGGAACCAACTACCTAGGGAGGTGGTGGGCTCTCCCACTCTAGAGGCATTCAAGGTGCAGCTGGACAGCCATCTGTCAGGGATGCTTTGACCTGGATTCCTGCATTGAGCAGGGGGTTGGACTCGATGGCCTTGTAGGCCCCTTCCACCTCTACTTTTCTATGACTCTATGAATAAATAAGGGCTGAAATGCTATGTTCACTTACTTGGGAATAAGTCTAATTGAACTCCATTATGCTTCCTTCCAACCATCTCTGAACTCAGGGGCTTCCGAGTATCCAGTGCCCTGTCAGGGTGCTGCTGGCTGAGCAGGAGAAGCAATGAACAGTGGAGGCTGGCGGCTCCAATGTCAGTGGGGCTGCATATCTGCTCTGGATTCTACTCCAAAATTTTAAGGACCTATCCAGGCTGCCAAACCTATTTTGGGGATAGAGTTCAGCACCATGGACATCTCTTTTAAAGTCCAGAATAAAATCCGGAGCAGATGTGGCTCACGCTGGCTCAGCTTGTCTGAGCGCGGAAAGCTAAGCAGGGTCAGGCCTGGTTATTACTTGGATGGGAGACCCCTCCTCTAGTTTCCTGCATTGAGCAGGGGGTAGGACTCAATGGCCTTGTAGGCCCCTTCCAACTCTATGATCTATGAACTATCTATGCAGCCCCACTGACATTGGAGTCACCAGCCTCCACTGGCAATGGTGGCGGTTTCCACCTCTCCTGTGGTTTCTTTTCCCTCTAGACAGGCATCTGAGCCTGTCTAGAGTAGAGTCCTGCTGCTCAGGCTGGGGCTGGAGAGGTCATAGGTTTCTTTGCAACTTGGCCTCTCCCCTCCACTTCCTGCCCACTGGAATGTCCCCTTTCAGACATCTACAAGTACCTCTGAGGGCACTTTTGCAACCTTGGAAAGCAGGGGCTGCAGTTCTTTCTACTGCAACTGTGAGGGGGTGGGACGAGGCATTGGATTTTGGTGTCCCACTCCTAAGGTCATAGCAGTGTCTACAGCTTCAGGAGGGAGACTCTGAAAAGTCCTATGGTTCTTCCTGGGATGCTTTCCGGGGACCACAGGATTGCTCTCTAAGGTACTCCCATAAATGTTACATTGCTGACATGTAATAGTAATGTACAGGGTATGCTATTGTGGAGATGGGTAGAGTAAACAATGCCTGTCCCTTTAGCAGTCCCTATATTTGCCACTAGAACTAGGTGCTCTATTTCTCCAATGGCAGACCTCCCAACCCTAGGCATCCATCAAAATACACAAGTTCTATCTAACTGAGGGGATGTTTCTCATCTTTTCCTGTCATCACCTTTCCCTGGGCTGAAAATGTGGCAAGAGCTCAGCTCTGTGCCTATGTGATGGGCCTGGAAAGCCACCAGGGACAAACTTGATTGGAGGATTCCCCTTCGCCTGTCAATCTCTCCTGCCCCTCCCACAATTCTAGAGGATCCCTAGATAGGGATATTGGAGCAATCGGCAACAGATTCAAATGAGCTTGGATTTCTATGAATCTGACCTGTGGATTCTGCAATGGACTGGCTTTTTCCAAGTCACGTGGATTCCACAGACTTGCAGACCAGTGTGCAAGTGTGCATTAGTGCAAGTAGAACGGAATCCTGGTTTTAAAAACTCAGCTCTGTCAATGAGCAGATGACAGAACGAAAGATGCCTGACAATTGGCGAAACACAAACAGAACAGATTTAATGAAATCCATACATCCCTACCTCTAGATCCACTTCCCTGCAGTTGAACTAGGGATCATCCGTGCACCCGCTACATTAGTTACAGAACCTCTTCTTAGGGTGGTGTAAGGTTACAGAACCTCTTCTTAGGGTGGTTAAGTAGATTGGAGTGGGCAGCTTCCAGGGGTCCAGGGGATAATTGCACTCCCCCAAACCCACCAGGGGCATCCCTTCCACCAATGCAATCACTGCTGCACCACCAAATTTGCTGCCACAAATTCAAGCACACCTTGTTTGCTATCTATGGTACTGAACTCCATCCCCAAAACAGGTTCGCCACCACAGAGCACCATGGATAGCTCCTATAAAGCTCAGAATAAAAGCTGCTATGGATAAGGAGCCACTGACATAAGAGTCACCACCAGCCTGCCCTGCAGCCTTGATAGACTGAGCCAATCTTGGCAGCGACACACAATACATTTGGCGCAATTGTGGTGGAGTTGTGTCTGGGTGGAGAAGTGCACTTTCAGCAGCTGATATGCATTCTCCATCCCATAACTCAGCCATCCTGTCATGAAAGGAGAATGGTGCCTCTTAAATGTTTGCTTTCTTTCCTGCTTTCATAAGATAAGTATTAAAACAATATGTTCTCCTGTAAAGATCTCATTTTCATTATGTCATTATGCTAGTTCAACTGGAGATCATTGGTTTTATTTTTTTGTTTACAAAGTGTCAATACTGCTAGAAATTGTGTGAGAATTATAAAGTTTTACATTATATATATATATATATATATATATATATATGCCAACGCTCTTTGAAAGAGCATATAGATAGACTATGTTTTAGGAAAGACTATGTTTTCTTCTCGGTATCGTAGTTAAACAATTATAGATAGTGTTGATAACAGGATAAAACTTAAAGAGCTTACAGCCAAGGTCTTTTTAAAAAGCAACCCATTATTGTTGCCTTTCATACATTTTATATGAAAGGAAAATCAACATCATTCAAACCTTCACTGGGAATGTTTTCCGTTCCTATTTCACAACTCAAGTTTCATTGCAGGCACAGATCGACAACAATTGTTGATTTGGGGCGATGGATTCTGAAGGACATTCCCATGTCCTATAAATAGTAGTACCGTATATGCATTTCACTGAAGCCCATGTTTCATCCTTTGGTTCATGCTTTCATTCTTCCATCCATCTTGGAATAGATGGGAAGAATGAGTGCTGCCATTTAGTTGGTCATTCAGAAAACCAAACATGAACATTCTGTATGATGGGTGGCCAACATTTTTTAGCCTGGTGACTTTAGCACCAAGGTGCTCAGGGACCAATTTGTCTGTGCAAACTATAAGAGAGGACTTAGGTAGTGCACAGGGGAACTCAGAGGGGAGGAGTTGTACATACGGTAGATTGTAGAGGCAGAAATGTGGCCTACATGCTGCTGCTCAGAACTGCAATCCAGAACCTTGGTTCTGGGACTGGACAAAATCACCTTGGGGACTACATGGGACCTATGGCAGGGATGGACAGAAGGTAGATATCCAGATGTTTTAGGTTTCATCTCCCAGAATCCCCTGTCATCAATGGCTAATGGTCAGGAATGCTGAGAGCTGAAGTCCAACATCGGGAGGTCTACTTGTTGCTTACCCCTGACCTATGGGCTGCCAATTGGCCATTTCTGATCAACGTTAGGAACACAATCACTGATGTCTTGACCTACTGGGGCCTCTTTGAAGTCTTCACTTTCCACATTTACTAAGTTCTTACAATCCTTGCCTATGACCCAAAGTTAAAACTAATGGAAGATTCTCAGAAGTGCTGCTTGTGACAGGGCCAAGTGCTGGCACCAAACATGCTTTGCCTATAACAAAAATCTGAGACAAACTTCATAATAGAAGCAAGGGCTTGCAAAGACATAATCTGCTACAGTACTCCTTAATATGGTGTTTGATACACGTGGAACCTACAGATAAGCATAGTTGTGATGGTGTACATGACAACATATGGCAATATAACTGCATTGGCATCCTATGGAAGGCAAGCAGGAATGTCTATAACAAGACAACTGCTAAATCAGTTGTAATCCTCCTCTAACACCTTACTACCAGGTACTAAGCATATAGGTTTTCACTGATGTGGCTGAAACTGTGGTTGATGATATGTCTTTCATAATGCTACATAGATAACCTGTCACCAATATTACCTCCCAACATTCCTGCCTCTGTCCATTTTAGACTACTGGCAGCTGTGAACCTGTTGATGTTAGCTGTTCCCGCTGTAACAGCTGACTCTGGGCAGCCCATTCTCTTACACCTACCTTAGGCCTCCTTATGATGCTAGCACAATACCACCCTTTATTATGGCCCATAGCTAAGTGGTAGAGCACATACCATGTCTAAAGTCCCAGATTCATTCCCAGGGGTATTGAGTAATCAGATCTGTTGTAGCAGGACTAGGAAATATCCTTGCCTAGGACCTTGGAGGGCTGATGCCAGCTGAAAGAATTTATAGTAGGCTAGATAGGCCAGTGGTCTGACTCAGTATGAGCCATTTCATGTACTCCTATGATACTCTGTTATTGTATTTCACTCAGTCTGTGCTGGTGCAGCAAACTTCTCTGCTTCTCTTCAAAGGATGTTTCAACTTCCCTTACAGCCCTTGTCTGTGGCTACTATGGGCAACTCATAAGATCAGATCTGAAGGCTGCTATACTAAGCCCACTTACTTGGAATGTCATCCTAAGTCCGCTTAGTGCACAATCCTATACATGTTTAGATCGCAAAAGATTCCCCATGCTGGCTGGGGAATGCTGGGAGTTGTAGGACATGCTTCTGTTTAAACATGCATAGGATTATGCCCTTACTTGGAATGATGGGCCCACTTGGGCCATTTTGGTGGCCATTCCCAGACTCTGGAACTCCCTGCCGAGGGGACCTAGGTTGGCCCCCTGTCTGTTTTCCTTCCCCCAGTGGGCAAAGATATTGTTATTCAGGCATGCCTTACTGAGTCCCAGTATTGGGGGAAAGGTGAGATATAAATAAATAAATAAGAAAGAAAGAAAGAAAGAAGTCATTGGCATATACGCTGGCCTGTTGCTGAAGGGGGTTTTAATTGGTTGGTGCTGTTTATTTATTTCGTTGTTGTTTGTTTTAATTGTGTTTTTAATTTATTTGTTTTTATGCTATGTTTTAATTAAGATTTTGTTAATCTGCATTTTATTGTTAGCTGCCTTGAGAGCTATTTGGGGCCGGGCAGAAAGGCAGGTTAGAAATCAATCAGTTAATTAAATAAATAATGTTCCATTGCAATTTTGGGCACATACATTTTCACACCTGAAGCAAAAAATGACAGCCCAGCATCCCCAACAATGCACAAAGATGGGGACGGGAGGCAGGAAAATGGTGCCCTCTCTGGAATCTGCCACAAAAGGCAATCTACCTTGCTTCCTAGTAAGGCTAGCCCTATTCCGCTGAAATCAAGAAAGTTTAACTCCAAGTAGGTTTAGGATTTTGGTGCTAATTGCCTCATTTTAGGAGTGCATATGTGTTAGGGTAGTTACTGAAACATTTGCATCACACAGTTTGTGCCATCAGGCTATTCAGTCCAATTATTGTAAAGTCTGGCAGCCCACAGTGCTTCACACATGCCTAAGTATGCATACAAATGAATCCTAAATGGAAACTTAGAAAATTACCCCCCACCCTGCATTTTATAATGCCTCTGTTTACCTTTACTAGGCACTTAGCTTACTTGTTTTGGCAACAGCAAAGCTGTTGCAATTAGCATATTTTTAAAAGCAAGCTGTTAAGAGTATAGGTGCTGGTGGTTTTACTAGCAGACAGTTTGTCCTGTGTTAGTTTGTGATGAAAGAAAATACGGGCTAATAAAATATACAAGCTCCGTTAAGAGAAAATAAAAGTCAGAATGTATTGGACTTTGTGTTACACTGTTGTGATGTTTCACTCTTTTTATCTTTGTGAGAGGGGGAGGAGAGGATATGTCACTGAATGTTGGAGGTACAAATTTAATTTGGTTTCAGATTGTATAGTCACACCCAGTCTGCCCAGCTGTCCTGGAGACCTGACCTGTTGAGCTGGGGAGAGTGAAAGGCAGTTACATAAGAACATAAGAAAACTCCTTCTGGATCGGGCCTATCTAGATCAGCATTCTGTTTCCACAGTGGCCAACCAGATGTCCATGAAAACCCCACAAGCAGGACAATAGCGTCTTCCTGCTGTCATTCGCTCAGCAACTGGTATTCAGAGGGATGCTACCTCCTAACTTAGAGATAGCATATAGCTATCATGAGCAGCAGTCATTGATAGACTTATCCTCCATGAATTTGTCTAATCCCCTTTTAATCTTGTGGTATTGAATTCCAAACAAATATAGCTTTGCTGGATAGCCCCATTATGAGAGAGGGAGAATAACTTCCCCCTATCCAGTTTCTCCACACCATAAATACTTTTATACACCACTCTTTGCGCACATTTTCCTAAGTTAAAAAGCCCCAAATGTTGCAACCTTTCCTTATAGGAGAGTTTCTCCAGCCTGATCATTTTAGCTGTCCTTATCTGCACCTTTTCCAGATCTACAATATCCTTTTTTGAGGTGAGGTGACCAGAGCTGTACACATTATTCCAAGTGTGATTGCACCATAGATTTGTATAAAGGCATTATGATATTGGAGGTTTTATTTTCAATTCCTTTCCTAATGATCCCCCATACAGAATTTGCCTTTTTAGGAACGTAGGAAGCTGCCTTATACCCAGTGGAGGCTGGTGGCTCCAATGTCAGTGGGGTGGTGTATCCACTCTGGGTTTTAGTCTGAACTTTAAAGGAGCTGTCCATGGTGCTGAATGCTAAACCCAATAGATTCGGCACCATGGATTGCTCTTTAAAAGTCCATATTACAACCCAGAGTGGATACACTGCCCCAGTGACATTGGAACCAGCAGACTGCACTGCTTGTACTGAGTCAGATTATTGGTTCATCTAGCCCAGTATTGTCAGCATTGACTGGCAGCAGCGTCCCTCCAGGGTTTCAGGTAGGAATTTTTCGAGCCCTCCTGGAGATGCCAGGGACTGAACCTAGGACCTTCTTCATGCAAAGCATGTGCTCTGCCACTAAGCCTGTGATGGCGAACCTTTTTGAGCCCGAGTGCCCAAACTGCAACACAAAACCAACTTATTTATTTCAAAGTGCCTTAAATTTGGCAGGAAGGAGGAGGGGGCACTAGCTAATCGCACCCCGCTCTGTCTCAGGGCATGGCTCTTCACCAGGCACGCCAAGATTCGGGGGTGCGCGCGCTGTGCTTCTGAGCTGTCTGTTCAGTTAGAAGGAGGGCTGGGTGCCTGTGCAGTTCGCTTCTGGGGGTGGAGATGTTGGAGTGTGCCTGCCTGTGGAGGCCAGCGAGGAATGAGTGGAGAGGAGTTACTATGGAAACCCGATGCTGAATGCAGAAGGGGACGGTCTTTTCGCGATCTGGCGACCAATGGCTCGAGTGCCCACAGAGCCAGCTGTGCCACGCGTGCCATAGGTTCGCCATCACTGCACTAAGCCATGGCTATTCTCTTTTCACAGCAGCAAAACAACGGGTCTACATTTTCATTGAGCTGTCCTGCTATGGTTGGGTTAAGCTCAGTCCTGAAGCAAACTATGGGGCAAATCCATTCAGCAAAGTCAGAAGGCAGCAGGCAAAGATCAAGAGCACAGTATTACCAGTCAAGAAGAAAGGCTATTCAAAAACAGGGTCTGAGGCAGAGCCGACGTCAAGCAGGCAAGCAGTGCAAATGAAGGACAATCCAAGGGCAGGCACAGGGTTTTATCAGGACTTCAAGGGTCAGCAGCACAAGAGATCAGTCCAAAGAGGAAACAGGGTCAGGAAAGCTAGGTTTCAAGATAGTGGGAGCTGAAATACAGGTGTGTTCCAGCAACCAGCAAGTCTAAGTGGAGAGCTTATATAGTCAAGTCTCCCAACCCACACCCAGGTACAGCAGCAAGCAGTTGCTTGTATTGAACGGCATTTGTCATTTTAATGCCCATTCCCCCAGTTTGGAGACATCCTTTTGGAGCTTGTTTTGTTTCAATCCCCCTAATAAATGTGGTGTCCTCAACAAAGCTGCCTATCTCACTGCTCGTCCATCCCTAACTCCAGATCATTTATGAATAAATTAAAAACATCAGTAAAGATACAGCTCCTTGGGGGACCCCACTGTTTACATCTCTCCATTGAGAGAGCTGCCCATTTATTCCTACATTCTGCTTCCTGTTCTTAACCAGCTAGTGAAGCATAAGGGGACCGTATGTATGTATGTATGTATGTAATTGATATCCTGCCTTCCCACTAAAAATAGACCTTGGATGTGGAGATGGCCACATCACTTTTTAATACGGTATATAGTAGCCCAGAGAATCTGGTGTTCCTAACAATAGCTAGGAATTCATCCTGTGAACAGGGCTCCCCCCCCACACACACAAAATGCTATCTTTTGGGGCTCCTGATGCTTAATGGGCCCCTGCCACCTAATACCCACAGCAAGTTTCCCAGTAGGCAAGTTGAAGCAGGCAGTAGTTGCAGCAGGTGGTAGCTGCAACAGATAATAACAGAGCTATGATCTGTAGCAAGTGGTTGCAAGCCACTTGCCTTTTTCGATTTCCCACAATGCCATAACGTAGTATTGCTCCAGTGCATTGTGGGAAATGTAAACGGTGGGTGGCTTGCAGCCACATGCTACAAGGTAAAATCGGGCCAGGGGACGATGAGAAAATGGGTTCAGGCCTCAGAACTTGTGGTCCTTCCCAAGGATTCTGGATTGCCAAAATGGCATTAGCAACCTGATTTATTTACTCTGGAAAGTTGCTCAGGCATTGGCCTCCATCACTGCTATAGCAACTGGTATTCATCACCAGTCTATTGGCTTTCAATGGATCTAGGGTGGTCATGTGTTCTATTTTACAGAGGACAGTCCTTTATTTGGCATCTCATAGATTATAGAGTTGGAAGGAGCCTACAAGGCCATTGGGTCCAACCCCCTGCTCAGTGCAGGAAACTAGAGGAGGGGTCTCCCATCCAAGTAATAACCAGGCCTGACCCTGCTTAGCTTTCCACACTCAGAGAAGCTGAGCCAGCGTAAGCCACAGGCCTGTCCATCCTTTATTTGGCACTTGGGTAGAAAGGCAGTAGAAATAAATTTGAAGGGCTGTCTAGTCCACATCTGCTTTAAAGATAAAGACTTAGAAGAAGATTGAGCAGGGGCCTTGGAGTTGCTCACCAACCGTTAGCCCCTAAACAGCAGACTGAACTGGCAGGCACACAGGTCAGCTGGTTACAGTCTTCCCCACTATGAAATTGTATTTATATTTAAATTATAGTAATTATTTCTTAATATTCATCTATACATATACATTAGTATAAGGAGATGTTATGCAAATCTTTATCCTCTCTTGGTCCTCTTTATTGGTGATGTCTTTCCTCTTTTTCATCAATGAGTAAGTGGCCACCCTAAATGAATCCTGTCCATGATGTGTAATGGCCCCTATAAATGATGTACAGTAAAACCTTGGATTGCAAGTAACTTGGTCTGCAAGTGTTTTGCAAGACAAGCAAATTTTTAAAATAAATTTTAACTTGATAAACAAGTGACGTCTTGCAATACAAGTACTGTAGTACGGTCAAGAAAAATGAAGACTGTACACTATAATTCTTTATTGCAGCTTAAATTAAAAATATGTGTAAATTTCTCATGGGGATTTTCGCTTTGATATACAAGTGCTTTGGATTACAAACACGTTTCCGGAACGAATTATGCTTGTATTTCACTGCCCTTCCCCATGAATCTCATTCTGCCTGAAGCAGAATTTAGAATTGGGTGAGTGACAGGCCTTCCATGCCCAGTCCAGACTTGCCTTGCCATGTCTTGTGCTGTCTCAGTAATTCAGTTCCTGGAACTGGAAGGGGATGGTTAACAGCTGACATAAGCCAATCATTTCCTTGTTGGATTCCCTGAAAATTACAAAAGTGTCATACCGGTCAGAATGTATTATTTCCCTTGCATTCTTATTTATTTAATACATTTTTATACCGCCCAATAGCCGAAGCTCTCTGGGCGGTTTACAACAGTTAAAACCATAAAATACAATATAAAATAAATATAAAATTTAAAACCACAGATTAAAAACAAATAGCAGAGCCTGCTTTTAGTAACAGAAATATCCAGTTCACCAAATATTATATTATTTAATTGTAGGAAGTAGCAGAGAAAGACTTGCAGCACAATCCTATAAGTGTCAACTCCTCTATGTGTCAACTCAAAAGTAACTCCCATTGTCAGGTAGGTGGGTATAAGGTCACAGCTTTAACTGTGTAAATAAAGACTGTACCTACTTCTCAAGCATCCCTCTGCTGTACTGCTCAAGCATCCCTCTGCTGTGAGAAGAATTCTGCATTTGCTCCTACTGATGGTTAATAATGCTAGCCTTGAGGGAAATGTATGCAGCGTGCATGAAAAGTATCGTTATGCAATTATACGCGGCCTCCACTGCGCGTGCGGCCACACTCAGGCAGAGCCTGGTGTCTGTGTTTTAAAGGTCTGTTGTGTAGCAATACGAGCGATTGAATCACCACCTGCTACTTTATGTCGCAGGCTCATTGAATGCCTTGCTTGGCACATTATAAACACTGGCCTGTGCTTGGTGGAAGAATTTGGCAAAGGGGTCACTCATTGATGAAAGGCACTGCCTACCTGGCTTCCCACCTCTTGCCATTCGTCCCGGAGGATTCTGAGTTGCTAAGATCTCAGTTCATGTCAATGAAGGTTTATTCAGTCTTAGACCATTCTATTTGTTTGTCTCTGGGGCATATCCATGCTGCCTTGTTAGATTGGTTGGAGCAGCATTACTTTGCTGGTGAGTAGAGCCAATGTTAGGAGGCAGCCCACCTGGGCTGGAGCCCCGAATCGTTCATTTGGAGCCCCGAATCTCTGGGAGGCCATCTGCCCCACCACCCTGCTGTCCATGGGCACTGGCTGAAATAAAGGTACAAGGGCCCTGATTACCTCTGTTGCATCTGATTCCCCCTGGATTATCTGGCTTTTTGCCTACACGTGCTTCACCTCCTGCTGCCCCCTGCCCTTGAATCTTTCTGCTGGAGGTTTTTCCCCCCCTGAAATCAAATGCCCTCCTCTCCCCTGTCCATACATCCCTTTTTACAAATAGGGGTGTCCTTAGGAGACAGGGTCCTTTAAAGATACACACACACACACACACTCACACACACACACACGGAGACTTTAGAGCATATGTAAATTAGGATATGCAAATTTGTGCATTTGTTTTTGGCCCTGTGGGCCTCAGCCCTGGATCTTTTTGGTATCTAGCACTGCCCCTGGTGGTGAGCCAGGTGTGCTCTGCTGTGCTGCCCACCTCTTGTGGTGCTGGAGGCATTGGGTGGGATCTATAGCATGGTGAAGCCCCTTAAGGGATCTTGGGGTTGCTTCAAGGCCCACCCTGACTCAGGGACTGGCATGTCTGCTACATATCCAGGTTGGTAGCGATGCCCCACCCAGGATAGTGATGCCCCACCCCATCCACATGGTTGCATCAGTCAGCAGTTTGACATGATCCTTTCTCTATGCCTTGTCATACTGTGTAAACTGTAGCCAGTAAAGATCTGGCCATTTAAAAAGCCATTTCCAGATGTAGGATCATTCTTGTTCTCCCGCTCCTCCCCTGCTCTCTGATTCTGATATGTGATCACTTCGAAAAGGGATTAAATGTTATACTGGAAACAATCTCCAGTCAGGAGAACCCCATGAGCAAGAATCAGGGCTTTTCTACACAAGGCATTTATTGTGTGCTCGTCATTCCCTAATCACAGTTGTTTACGTTGGGGTGTCCACAAACCTGGGGGTGCCCGCCCTGCCCCACCTCGCCTCTCCGCAGTGCCCCCCCCCCGCTGCTTGATCCTCTGTGGTGCGGAGCAATTCTCCGCGCCGCTTGAGTTGGCTGTGGAGAGGCGAGTGGCCGCTGGATCCCGGTAAGGCCCGCTCGCCTCTTGCGGGCGTGAGCGGGGCCGATTTCGGCTCCGCTATGCCCGCTCGAGGCAAGTGGATACATCCCTATTAAAGTTGGATTGCATGGTTACTTGTTTTGTTTACTTATTTATTAGTACTGCCCTGCCTTTTATGTCAAGCTTTCCACAAGGCAGCTCATCTAATATCTAATCCATAATTTTGACCAATCAAATATTCCAGGCTGAATAGGTTATCTACGGGAGGAAGGTTGGGAGAAAGGTGATAGAAACAGGAAGGTTCAAGAGTTGCATTCCAGTTTCAGCTGGAGAAAAGACAGCAATCATTAATAAATAACCCAAAGACTCAAACACATATGGTCTCTCAGCCCAATGTAGCTGTGTGGTCTTTCTCTGCCTAAAGCAAAACACAGACAACACACCCCAGAAAGGGGTAATGACACAGTGTTTGCCTAACTTCCCATTTTTTGGCATGGAAATGAGATGAAGAACCAACATTGTCATCCAGTTGGCTATAGGAAAACTGGCAGCCAGCAACTGTAAGCAAGCGATCTCTCGCTCTAATGCCCTGAAGGGCTTGCAGGACAGTGTTTGGCAGAGTTTCTGCATCTCCAGGAAGACTGCTTTGCTAGGCTTGGGAAAACTGTGTGCTGGGAGAGCATATGTTGAGTTTTATGCACGTACAGATGGTGGGAATTAGATGCAATCTGTAAACTGACAATTGCTCACCCGATAGCCTTTTAAAGGGAGGGGGGAATGAAATGTTAACAAAACATTATGAGGTGAATTCATTTAAAAAAAGAAAAAGGATTGGTGCAGGAAAATTGGGTGTATGAAATTTTGAAGCTTATTGGGAAATGTAATCTATCTATCTATCTATCATTTATTTATACAAATGATTATAAACCACCCAAGGGTGGCATACAAAATAAAACATTAAAACACATTTAAACAATCAGCCAGATTAAAACAGAACTTTCAGCTGCATTTGATACCATAAACCATGGCATTGCAGTGGGGCACCCCTGTTCTCCTCTCCAGATCCTGATACTCATCCCACAGGGGTCCTGAAATGGGGGCAGGTCAGCCACAACAAACCTGACATGACTGGCCTGGGTCTTGATGGGTGTGGTAGAACTACAGCTGACCATTGAAACCTGGGTGGTTCAGGAGGGGTGGGAAGGGTGAGCCCCACTCTCTCCCTTTCTCCTGGCCCCTGACAGTGACCTGTCTAGCTCAACTCAAGGCTCCCAGGGGAACTGATCTGAAGCAGTTGCACTTACTAGAAGGGCAAGACAGAGTAAGGGCAGATCTATACTAGCTAGAACTCACTCAGAAAGAGCTGTTGTCTCAGCAACATATAGAGGCCTTCTGAAGGCTGGCAGGTCTAGACCTGCTGTTAACTCTATCCCCTCTGAGGAGCTGTCTACTTCTTAAAGGGCCATTGCCTGACTTTGCAACTGGTGGCTCCTACAAAGTGGAGGCTGTGAGAACTGCACAGGCTTTAGCCTTCAGAGTCCGCTAAAGCCACATCCCCTGGCATGGAAGGTCCCAGAGTAGAAAGTGATGGGTTACTGGATGAAACCACCTCCCATCAAAGTCCTTCTATGAACCAGGGAGGGACGGATTGAAGCCAGAGAACATGACAGTCAGGGCAAGGAAGGCATGGCAGCAGTGCAAATGGTGGCCTCCCCAGTGCAGATGGTGGCCTTCCTCCAAACAACAGCACCACAGCCGCAGCAGCAGCATATCCCAGGGCAGTGAGGATGCCAGTCCTGGGAACTAAGAAGGTTTCTATGGCCTCACCCTGAGAGGAAGGCAAGAGGGATAAGAGGAGCAGCTTCCAAAGCAAGGATGCCTGATCTTTAACATCAGAGTGATCGGGCCCAGCGCAAGCTCTCTTGCCACCTGAACTTGCACCACCTGTGTGCAATCCTCCCTGCCACTGCTGCTGCTGCTGCCACCAACCCTCCCTGCCACAGACAGGCCCTGCATGAAGAGCCCCCACATGGCAGCAAAGGGAAGGCGGTAAGCTCTCCGGGCTGGGGCTGGTCGTGGCAGGGAGGGAGGGTTGTGCAACAGGAGAGACAGGTAGGGGTGAGATCTCTATGGCTCTGGGCTCTTGTGAGATCTCGGCACATATACCGGAAGGTGTTGCCATGTGCTGAGATCTCATGAGAGCCCCAGAGCCCCGCAGCAACAGAGGGCTGGCGGTTCCTCTGAACAGCCCCGCTGGCCGCTTTCTTGCTGAGGCAAACACCATGGTGGGAAAGCAGCTGGCAGGGCTCTCTAGAGAACCTGCCTGAGGTGGCAGTGGGCTCTCCGGACTGGGAGTTGGGGTGGGAGAGCAGAGCAGTTTGTCACTCTTCCAGCTCCACTGCCTCATGCAGGTGCCTCACCTTGCTTCATGGGTGAGCCAGCCCTGAGAGTGATGAAATGGATGCCTCCCATCTTTTTATTGCCATCCTGATGGAAATGGTAGTTATCACCTGGCAGGCACTGAGGAAAGCACACACACCCCTGCCCATATTTGCCTCTACCTGCAAAAATGCTGACATCTTCCCACCCCATTTTGCTGCCCAGAAATGGAGTGGTGAAATGGGGGTGGGGGTGGGATTTTGAGCTTAGTCCTAATTCAGTCGCCCCTCAGCTATGTGGAAGCTGGGTTTTTTTTTTTTGAGGTGCCAATTCTGCAACCCTCAACTATGTGAGGGAGCACATCACCAAAAAGCCACTTCCAGGCAAGTGGGGGTTGCATCTGATGGGAACGCCACATGACTGGCTTACAACGTGATCGCGTGCACACCCTGGTACATTACCACTTGGTAAAAGGTCATCTGAACTCACTGTCTGCTGTGGCCGTTCCCATCAGATGGGAGGCTGATGACTGCAATGTCAGCAGGGCTGCATATCCGCTCCAGATTTTAGTCTGAACTTTAAAGGCGCTATTCATGGTGCTGAACCCTATCCCCAAAATAGGTTCCATACCATGGATAGCTCCTTAAAAGTTCGGAGTAAAATCCAGAGCAGATATGTAGCCCCGCTGACATTGCAGTCATCAGCCTCATAGCTGCAACCTTATATTAAGGGGGAGGGAATATATACGTATATATTTGGACTACCAGATACCTGGAATCTGTTTAGATGTGGAGCGGTATATACCTAAATGTTGTTATGAAGGACTGCAACCAGTCCTTTATCTCAAGACGAGAGATCAAAGGTGCAAAACTGCCAGCCTTGGCTCTGCTGTCTTGACACTGATTCTCTCAGGGATCTGCCCTTGGTCTATATACACTGGATTTAGCACTGAACCACAGAGGAAACCACACACACCGTGTGGGATAAAACCAGGAAAGTTTATTTAAGGTAAACCGATTACAATGAAAGGTGGGCAATGAGGGAAGGGGGGAAAGGTGGGGAGATACTTTGGTATGCACAAGTGGAGCTACAAAACAACCAAACTAGTTCCTTTACTATATAAACACCCAGGCACTTACTCTTTGCCTGGGGGTGGGTCTTCTTAGGGCCTGCCTCAGCAAAAGCCCTACTACGCGCTCCTTCGTGTCCAGACAACAACAACCAAACCCAGAAGCCACGGCTGGCAGTATCGATTTGCCCCCGCCCCTCCTGGCTGCCTTTGGCCAATCAGGATGAAATTCATCTGGGCTAGGCAAGGGAGGGGTGGCTCCCAGCTGTCAGAGGGGTGAACTCCTGAACATGACTAGAGTGCTTGGGGAACATTTGCATGCGAATACATAGGAGACTCTGAGGCGGCACAGGGCCATCAAAGGAAACTATGCCCATTTGCAGGAGACTCTCAGGCCCAGAGTCATCAGAGGAACTACGTACATTTGCATGAGGTTCCCAGCCTCCAGCTAGGATTACACTTGTTTATACCTGTGTGGTGGAGAAAGGTCTGCTTTTCTTCACAGTTGTAAATAAATAAATAACGAGGCAACATTACATTGCTCTTCTGCAGGGATGCAACATCCTACCGAGGGAATGACATGAGATAGACGAATCTGTCTGATAGTGTTTGTATTTTATCAAGTGTGAATTTGCTCCGTCCTGTAGGGTGTTTTTTTTTTTTAAAGTCTGCGTAAATATATTTGTTCACAGTTTTGGGCGCATGAACATTTCTATTTATTTTTGTACGCAACACCCCCCCACCCCCTATATATGCATTTTTGTATGCAATTCCCCCTTGATGTATACATTTTTAAAAAAAATTGGAGAACTGCATCGCCAAATTTGGAGGCGTGTGAAAACTGAAGGATAATTATGTTCCAATTTGTGTATGTTACTTTGGGAAGTATGAATTAAGGCTGGTTAAGTATTAAAATGTGAACCAAACAAACTTATCCTCAATCCTGAGAAATGACATCATTATGTAAACCATCTGAAACTATTACTGCTACATTTGTCAATGTACAAATACATTTAATTATGATCTTCAGTACTATTAATGCAGGCTTATTACTATTATTAAGTCATATGCATGCCAGTGCACCAAGACTGCTGAAATCTTTTATAATGAAAAGCCAATACAGTAATACCTTGGATTGCAAGTAACTTGGTTTGAGAGCGTTTTGCAAGACAAGCAAATTTTTAAATATTTATTTAATTTTTTTTTACTTGATATACAAGCGTCGTCTTGCAATACAAGTACTGTAGTACGGCTTAAATTAAAAATCTGTATACAAATTTTTTGGGGGGGATTTCGTTTTGATATAAGAGTGTTTTGGATTACAAGCACGTCTCTGGAACGAATTATGCTCTCAATCCAAGGCATGACTGTATGCTCTCTTAGGCAAGCCTTTAATACTGATGGTTAGTCATCCTGTTAAAAATAGAACGCCTGTCTGATTTGTTTTTATTCATCCTGACAAATCTTTAAAAGATGCCTTATTATTTTAAAATGCTGTAATATTACAGCTAGAAAATGTTTTGAGGATGCCTAGAATAAGGGACAGAATCATCTTCAGGCTCTAATGAGTTTTAAGGCCCTAGCAATATTTCCTGTTATTGGGAAGAGTTCAGACAAAGGTAGCAAGCATTTATAATTGGTTGTGGTAGGCATGGAAATCTAAAAAACATGGTTTAGATTTAAGGTGCTCTTGAGATCTTTTATGAGCATACACTTTAAAGCTCCCATAAAGTTAACATTCAATTTGTTCACTAGATTTGGTGTGCAATCCTGCGTTTAAGAATGTAAGAACATAAGAAGAGCCATGCTGGATCAGACCAAGGGTCCATCTAGTCCAGAATTCTGTTCACATAGTGGCCAATGAACTACCCACGGGATCCCACAAGCAGGAGATGAGTGCAACAGCACCTTCCCACCCATGTTCCCCAGCAACTGGTGTGCATAGGCATACTGCCTCTGATACTGGAGGATGCATATAGCTAATCAGGACTAGTAGCCATTGATAGCCTTCTCCTCCGTGAATGTGACCAATCCCCTTTTAAAGCCCTACTTAAGCAGATAGAGTGGCATAACAGACTTAGGGCCGGTTCATACGACCCAGGCGGTGAGCGGGGGAGGCACCACAGGGCCGTCTGCAGGGTCCAGCGGGGCGCCGCAAACGACCTGTGTCCCACATGCGTGGGCAGACCGTGGTGGAGCCGGTAGTCCTGCACCACAACGCGGGCCTCCTGGTGCTAGGGGGCAGCAGCTCTCGATGCCCGGCGAGGCCGTTTGCCCCTACAGGCCGGAGCGGCCACAGCTCCAGCCACTCTGGGCTGCTGCCTCTGTGCGGCTACGGGGGGCCCCCGCGGGACGGCCGCCCGCTGTTCGCATGGCAGGGTGGCCACATGCAGTAGCTGCTTACCCCTCTACCGCCCATGGTGACTTTCCTTGCTTCCCCCGCATGGCTGTCCCGTGGGGGCGCCCCCGGCCAGCGTTCGCATGACACGGGAACCGCGGGGGACCTCTGCTCCCCCGCGGTTCCCGTGTCGTGTGAACCGGCCCTTAGTGTTTGACTTGGACCAATGACACCAGGATTTAAAGCCCATCTTGGCTATTGGGCAGTATAGAAATGAAATAAATAATGATAATAATCTCAGGTATGAAGCTCACTTTGGGCCAGTCACTATAACCTGGCCTGGCCTACTTTGTAGGGTTGTCTTGAAGATCAAATTGGATAACCCCATGTATGTTGCTTGAAGGAAAAGGGGAACATGAATGTGACAAATATGTTTCCAGCTTGTGAAGACATTTGAGGGCAATTCCTGCTAAAGGAATTGCCCTCAGTAACCATATTGTGTTTAATAGTGCAATCCTATACATGTCTAATCAGATATAAACCCCACTGAGTTCAATGGGACTTACTCCCAGCTATGTGTATATAGGTTTGTAGCCTTAGCAAACCTGGCTTCCAGGGTCAGGATTTCTGCATATCTCCTGAATATCCTTTGTAGAGGAAGTACCATAGCTCACTGGTGGGACACATGCTTTGCACTCAGAAGGCAGCATTTTAATTCCTGATAACTCCAGTGAAAAAGATACCTTATAGCAGGGTTAGAGGGGGGGAGAATGCCTCTTCCTAAAGTTTTGAGGAGATTCTGCCAGTCAGAGTAGCTAGTACTGGGCTAGATCGACCAATGGTTTTACTCATTATAAGGAAGCATTCACATGTATTCATTAAAAAAAAACCCACAACCAACCAAGGGGATTTAAGCAATTGAGCTTTGCGCAGGATTGCAGTCCAAGGCTAGAAGCTGAATCTAGAAATTTCCATAGCTAACAGTACATCAAAAATTGTTCAACTGTACTGTGTCCAGTGGGACATCTCTGTTTTCCAGAATGTATATAGCTGTGGTTATACCTTTCTGCTGTTCATCATTCAAGTATTGACCAGCGTTCTCTACTCAAAGCCCGTGTCTATTATTGCTCACCACTTTGCTTCTTATAGATTAGCAAGGGACAGGTGGCATGAAAGCTCTCAGCCATTTTCTTATTTCAAGGGCCCAGTTTGCCCTATTGCATCCCTTGAAAGAGGCTTAAGGACTTTGGGTTTAAAACAAAAGAAGGACGAAACTGTGGGGCCAGCTGGTTTACTTGTTATCAAAAGCTTTTCTTCCTCCCTAGTTAAGATTCTCTGCTGTTTTTCACTGCTTTGTCATCCTGCTTTTGCCCACAGCTCCTCCGTATTCCCCAGTGGGTGCTCCAGATGACTTGCCCATGAATGGGTTTAGCTTCCTGCTATTCCCCATGGTCCATTCTCTCAGGTCTAGCCTGATGTCGGCTTTTCACAGACCACTGCCTGCTTGCCCAACCATTCCTGAAGCCAGGCCTTCAAGAATTTAATGCATACATAAGGGAAAGAGGAGTGGGCACACATGTTAATGGGCTTCCCTGTCGTCTCTGCCCTCTATTTCTTGTTCCCCATAACGATGATCTGAACTGTGCCTGGAATGCTCATGATAATGTTTCTTATTTCAGAAAAACTCCAGTCATATATATTAGCCGTTCCCAACCTGGCACCCTCCAGATGTGTTGGACTTCAACTCCCATCATCCCACAGACAGCATGCTGGCTAGAGGGATGATGGGGGCTGTAGTCCAACCCATCTGGAGTGTGCCAGGTTTGGGAAGGCTGATATAAACTGTTATTTTAGATGATGGCAGAAAATATTGGCGATCGGTAACAATGGGTGTGTGTTTAAAAAGGAAAGGAAAGGAAAGGAAAGGAAAGGAAAGGAAAGGAAGGGGAACATTATTTTTTTAAATATCAAAGTTTCTTGCAAGGCCTGGATGATCAAAAAAGAAATTAATATATTATCAATGTATGGTGCATGGCATTTTAAAAAATTCTGTACCAGTTGTACAGGAAACAATCTCCTTTTATCAAAGCCTCATCTCCTGACTTGACGGCTATGTAGCCAAGGTTGTCAGAATGGGATCCCAGTTACCAAACTAGCATCTCCCTACTAGCCTGACTAGTGGGTTAAGCCAGGGCTGGAACTCTTCCCTAGCTCAAGACAGCTTTTGCAGAAGAATGTCTTATTTTTATATCTTTTATCCATTCCTGCCTCCTGACAAACAACCCAAAGCATAAGCACATGATCAGAGAATCATAGCTGGAAGGGACCTTGGTGGTCATCTAGTCCACCCCTACTCTGTGCAGGATCTGCAATGAAGGATGCAACAACAGCATCTCTGACAGATGGTTGTCCATCCTGTGCTTAAACACCTCTGGCAAAGGAGAGCTTGCCATTTTCTGGGGCGGGCTGTTCTGCTGTCCAACAGCTCTTACTGTTAAGAAGTTACTGCTCTTACTGTTAGGTAGCTGCTCCTAATGTTTAGCTGAAATTTGTTTTTCTGCTATTTCCTCCTATTAGTTCTAGTCCTGCCCTCTGAAGCAACATAGAATGAGTTGGACCTCTCTTCTGCGAGACAGCCCTCAAGTCTTTCCTTAACCTTCTGTTCTCCAGTTTAACATACCCAACACTTTCAACTGTTCTTCGTAGGATTTGGTTTCCAGACCCCACAGCATCCTGGTTGCCCTCCTCTGGACACACTCCAATTTGTCAATGTCCTCCTTAAAATGTGGAGCCCAGAATTGGACACAGTACTACAGACACTTCAGCTGACCATATGTCTGGGTCACAGGAGGCTCTTGTCAGTCAGCTGACCAGTGCATCACAAAGATAAAAACAGAGGCTAGAACATTTCTGGAGTTGCACGGGCCATTTGGCATCTTCCAACAATTGCAGGGGAGCGGTAAAGGGGTAATTACATAGTAACCTAGGACATGGGTGGGGTGAAGGGCTGGGAGTTGCAGCTTATTTAGGTAGGCCTGTATCCATTTTAAGCACAAAAGGGAAGTTTTGAGAGTCACCGAAATGTGCTTATCTTTTACATGCTGGTTTGTGGCCTGTTCACTGTCCAGTCAGGAGCTGCTTTGGTGCCCTTTTTAAAAAAATACTCCTGTTTGCTGCTGGTGATGTTGTCTAGTCAATTTGAGATCGCGTAGCCATCATGGTGGGATCACAGAGCCAGTCAGATTGGCTATAGGGAAACATCAGTGAGGGCCAAAGACACTATTATACCACCCTCACTTTGAATGGAGGAAAGAGGAAATGATTCCAGCTCAACCAAATTGCTACACGCCAGGACAACGTTTTCCCTTCCTCACTGCAAACACTTGCATCTTTTTCTGTTTTGCCCCCCTCCCAATCATCTATTTTGGCTAAAACAAAGTTTTAGGACACATTCAATCCTGTAGCTACCACCTCATTTTCTTATTTCAAGGGCACAGTTTGCTCTGTTGCTTCCTTTAAAAGAGGCTTAGGACCTTGGGTCTAAAACAAAAGGAGGACGAAACTGTGGGGCCAGCTGGTTTACTTGTTATCAAAAGCTTTTCTTCCTCCCTAGTTAAGACTCTCTGCTCTTTTTCACTGCTTTGTCATTCCGCTTTTGCCCACAGCTCTGCTGGATTCCCCAGTGGGTGCTCCAGGTGACTCACCCATGAATGGGTTTAGCTTCCTGCTGTTCTCCGTGGTCCATTCTCTCAGGTCTAGCCTGATGTCTTCTTACAGACCAGTCATCACCTCATCCTCTATGCTGTTGTTATAGTGTACTACTTCACACTGGGCCAGTTCACACGTCATGATAAGCCATGTTGAAAATAAGCCACAGTGCCTTGGTTGTTCTCTCACTAACCTACGTTACTCCTGACAGACGATCAGGTGCTCCGTGGCTTGCCGTGGTTTGTTATCCCCTCAGTCCTCCCAGCAGGTATCCCGAGAGCCTTTCTGGCTCTGCTACATCAGCAGCCCCTTTTTCTATTGGTATACCTTGTGTTCCGGGCATGTTTTCTGCCATCTCCCCACAACCCCCCTGTCAGAAATTTGCTACCTGCATTGAATTTTGTGAGAAATAATAGTTAAACCAAGTGTGTGTGTGTTCTTAAGCTTTTTGCTGAGCCTAACCAGAGAAGCGGCTTTTGTTCACCCTCCTCCTCCTTCTCCTTCTCCATCCTCTGACACCTGCAAAGACTTTTCTGAGCAATAAGAGTAAAAGCTCCTTCCCAATCCCCAAGTGTGTGATTTCTTTTTTTAAAAGCTTTTGGCTGCCCTTCTTCTTCTTCTTCTTCTTTTTTTTTTTTTAATTTTTTTAAATTAAAAAGCCTCCTTGGTTGCTCTCACAGCCAGGGATGAGCAATGTTCCCCTTCCTGGTAGAGCTATGTGTTCTTGCATGATTGACTTACCTCTGCGTAAGCACACACACCACCCCAGTTTGGGACCATGGCAATTTGGGAGGAGGGGATTTAAGCTTTCCCTCCTCCTGTTTTCATGCTGAAATTCCCACTGGTGTATTTTGAGACTTCTCCCCCCCCCACTTTTTAAGCCCCCCCCCCCCCCCGCTGGGCTCACGCTGGCTCAGCTTGTCTGAGTGTGGAAAGCTAAGCAGGGTCAGGCCTGGTTATTCCTTGGATGGGAGACCCCTCCTCTAGTCTCCTGCATTGAGCAGGGGGGTTGGACTCAATGGCCTTGTAGGCCCCTTCCAATTCTATGATCTATGGAATCTATGAAATTGGGGTGGTGCATACACACGTAGCTCTGCTAGGAAGAGGAATGTCTCAGCTCAGAAGGGGAAAAGCTGGTCACTGTGAAATGAAGCACCGAACTGGAGGAGGAAGGGGTGGAGGGCACTGACAAGGGAGGAGGTGGTAGCACATGCCATTGCCAGGCAGAGTTCAGCAAGCAAGATCGCGATGAGGAACGGTCAGGTTTTGCACCACTGTCGCAAGGCAACTCTGTAGCCCTCTTGAACAAACCCTGCTGAAGCCACCCTGCCGGGTTTAGATGTCACAACAAGCCACCCTGAAAACATGCCACCGTGAACAACCCAACAACAAGCCATGGATTCTCATGGTGGCTTATGCTGGGTTAACAAACCACGCTGAAGAAACCGTGCCAGGTTTGGACAACACAACAAGCCACTCTGAAACAAACATGGCTCACTACTCAATCATGGCTTATCATTTTGTGCGAACTAGCCTTGCATATGACCAAATTAAGCATGGTTTGCTGAAGGGTTTTTTAATTGGTTGGGACTCAATGACTGGGTTCAGACAACACAATAACCTACACTCAAGGTCTGAGTATGGGCTGAGTGTGTGTTGTTGTTTAACTGTGGGTTGCTGTTGAAATATGGGTTATCATGTTGTCTGAATCTGAACCCAGCCGAGATAACAAATCATGGTGAACAACCCACAGTTCCCAACCCAACAAAAAACCATGGGTTCTCTTCATGGGTTATTTGTGGTTAACAAGCCATGGCTTGTTAGTGCAGCTGCGTTCAGACAACACGATAACCCACATTTCAACAACAACCCATGTTTCAACAACAACCCACACTCAACCCATACTCAACCCTTGAGTGTAGGTTATCATGTTGTCTGAACCCAGTCTTTATCTCTTTTAAGGCTGGGTTTTTAATTTATTTGTATTTATGTGATATTTTAATTAAGATTTTGTTTTTAATCTGGATTTTATTGTTAGCCACCTTGAACGCCATTTTGGGGCAGAAAAGTGGCAAATGAATAAATAAAATAAAGCAGACCAGCCTTCCCCAACCTGGTGCTCTCCAGATGTTTTGAATTATAACTCCCAGCATTCCTTACCATTGGCCGTGTTGGCTGGGACTGATGGAAATTGAAGTCCAAATAATCTGGAGGGCACCAGGTTGGGGAAGGCTGAAGTAGAGCCTAGGCTAAATTGGGCCCTTGGTGTAGTATAAGTATCCGGGGAAGCTTCTACCTTGCTTCCTCTGCTTGACTCCTATAGAAACATAAGCCCTATTCAGGTGTTTTAATTCCCTACACAGAACTGCACACAGGAGAGTGAGGAAGGATGAGCATGCTACTTCCACCCCCTCCATCGCCATCCCCATCACCCTCATCTGTTTGGGGGTGAATGTCTGCTGCAGGTGAGTTAGAATCCTGGTCTTCCAGGGTTCTAAACTGCACGGGGAGCCTGCAAGAGTAGAGAAGGGGCAGTATCCAACTGTGTCATTCCATTAGTGCAAACAGGGCCTGCGCTACCGCTAGGCAGACCCAGGCAGCTGCCTAGGGCGCGTGGCGGAACAGGGCGTAGCGTTTCTGCGCCCCTTCCTCGCCTCCGGCGCGCTCCTGCCCCGCCTGACGCCTTCGCCGCGCCTCCCCGCCCGCCTGCCAGCCGCTGCTGCCGCCGCCGCACCTCCCCCCCGCGTGCGCCCGCCCGCCCGCCACCTACCTACCTTCCCGTCGTTTCTGGAGCCCCGCCGGCGTTGTTTTGGCAGGAGGAGGAACCAGGGCAACAGGGCTTAAACAGCCCTGTTGCCCTGGTTTCCCCGGCAAAAAAAAAAAAGCGTGGGGGTCCCGTCGCGTCGGAGGAGGAGGAGGCGGCGGCAGCGGCAGCAGAGGCGGCGGCAGCGGCAGCATCAGCAGCCAGCAGCAGGGGCGGGGGGAAGGTAGGTGGTGGCGGTGCCGGCGGCGGCGCGGGGGGGGGGTTGCAGAGCAGGGCTGCTTTGCTCCGGAGCCCCCCCCATGGCACGAGAGGGGGGGCGCTAAATATAATTTGGCCTAGGGCACCAAACAGCCCTGCACCGTTCCTGAGTGCAAATACTGCTGCGGTAGCAGGAACTAGGTTCTGAACTATGTGCAAGAGAAGAATCCAACTAAAGTTACGTTTGTTTAAGTGCGGTTGCCCAAGCAGCTGTGAATTATGCTTGTGCAACCTGTTGGGCATCCTGTTGCCCATTCCACTTGCCCAACCGGTTGCGCAAGCATAATGGGCAACTGCTTGCATAGTGGAAAGATTCAGCGGAGTTCTGCTAGCACTATTTGAGTTTATGGAATGACACCGTTGGATACTGTCCATAGCTCTCTACTGCAGACGTTTGCACTCCAGCTTGGGAAGGTGACAGGGATCACAACGAGGATGGTCAGGCAAAGCTAAGGTGCTTCCTTCCCCACTATGACATCCTAATAATGCTGGGGCTTAGAACACTATAGGAACAAAGGAAAATGCCCTATAGACATCAGATCATTTATCCATCTAGTCCAGTATTGTCTACTTTGATTAGTAGCAGCTCTTCAGGGTCTCAGGCAGAAATTGTTCATAAGAACATAAGAATAGCTGTGCTGGATCAGACCAAGGGTCCATCTAGTCCAGCATTCTGTTCACACAGTGGCCAGCCAGCTGCCCACGGGATCCCACAAGCAGGACATGAGTGCAACAGCACCTTCCCACCCATGTTCCCCAGCAACTGGAGTACATAGGCAGACTGCCTCTGATATTGGAGAAAGCATATAGCCATCAGGACTAGTAGTTGTTGACAGCGTTATCCTCCAGGAATTTGTCCAATCCCCTTTTAAAGTCTTCCAAATTGGTGGCCATCACTACATCTTGTGGAAGTGAATACCACTATGCACTTCCTTTTATCTACCCTGAATCTCCCACCAATCAGCATCATGGGATGACCCCAGGTTCTTGTATTATGAGAGAGGGAGAAAAATGTCTCCCTGTCCACTTTCTCCACACCAGGCATTATTTTGTACGTCTCTATCATGTCTCCCCTTACTCACCTTTTTTCTAAGCTAAACAATCCCAGCTGCTGTTACCTTTTCTCATAGGGGAGTTGCTCCAGCCCCTTGATCATTTTAGTTGCCCTTCTCTGCACTTTTCCCAACTCTACAATGTCATTCTTTAGGTGGCGTGACCAGAACTGTACACGCGATCGCACTATAGATTTGTATAAGGGCAGTATGATCTTGGTCCTGCTGGTCTATGACCGTAATAAACTGACCAATACTAGTATGATCTTGGCAGTTTTATTTTCAATTCCTTTCCTAATGATGCCTAAGATGGAGTTTGCCTTTTTCACAGCACCTGCACACTGGGTTGACATTTTCTTCAAGCTGTCCACCACAACCCCAAGATCTCTTTCTTGGTCAGTCACTGCTAGCTCAGATCCCATCAGATTATACTTGAAGTTAGGATTTTTTGCCCCAATGTGCATTACTTTACACGTCCTTACATTGAAAGCAAGTTCACCTCAACTGCTACCTGATCCTTTTTAACTGGAGATGCCTGGGGTGGAAGCGGGGACCGTCTGCATGCAGAGCAGATGCTCTACTGTGGTGTTATGGTCCACCCCCCATAAACTTCCTGTTCCCATATCACATGCCATTGGAGGAATAGGATCAAGCCTTGATTATTTTTATTTATTTATTTATTACATTTATATCCCACCTTTTTTCCTGCATTGAACCCAAGGCGGCTTACATAATCATCCTCCTCTCCATTTTAATCCTCACAACAACCCTGTGTGGTGGGTTAGGCTGAGAGTCAGTGACTGGCCCAAAGTCACCCAGTGAGCTTCATTATTTATTTATTTATTTATTCATTCATTCATTCATTTATTTCATTTTTATACCGCCCAATAGCTGAAGCTCTCTGGGCGGTTTACAGCAATTAACAGGACAGTGCCTGCCCGCAGGCTTACAATCTAAAAAGACACGACACACAAGGAAAAAGGAATGGGGAGGGAAGAAGGGGGAATATTAATGAATACTCCTGGCAGGGCTGGTGGAATGGCCCTGCACTCCCTCTCTTCTCCCTCCTCTCAGCCTGCTGGAATGGCTGCTGGTGGTGGCAGTTGAGGGAAGAGGAGCCTCCAGGAGGGCGGCCTTTCAGCAGGGCTGGTGGAATGGCTGAGTGGGGCCAAGAACCTGGATCTCCTGAGTCCCAGTCCAACACTCTAACCACTACGCCACACTGGCTCTCCATTGAGATAGAACCAGTGTGAATCATTGTTCATTGTTCATGTTATCACATTGATGCTACTTGCCATTACGAACCAAGTTTATAAATTGTAGCATTGGGACAGCCAAACCGATAACAATGATTTTCTAGGCAGCACTTAAATGATGAGAAATGTGTAAAAATGTTGCCACTTGTACGATCATGAAACTAAGTGGAAGCAAATTTGGACAACCGCTGGCACTTTAGGGAGAGGGGGGAAAACAGATTTAGATTTTTAAAAAATTAGATAAATTGCTTTATACTACGTTTGTATATGCTCACTTACAGAAGAATTTACATTTTACCTAGGTTCCATAATTGTACTTAGATTTAGTAGGAAAAGCCTTATTATTTTCCTAATCTTTTATATGGGCTCGTTCAATATAACACTTCTATTTACTTAAGGACTAAAGTGCCTTCTGGAAATCTCTAGTTAATTCTCAACCAATTAATTTCACTGACAATAAGATTAATGTCTGATGAAGGATGCGAATGTGTAACAGGATCACCAGTATGACTCACCCGCATACAGATTCTACATACCCAAAACAGATGCACTTTTTTTCCCCCTCCCTAATTTGGGAGCTTTGCAGGAAAGCAGAAGCAATGTTAGGCTTGACGGTGCCTCATTTTGGGATATATAATAGATACAGACAGGCAGCAGCAGTGAATGAATTTCATTTCATTGCTGGGAATTAATGTTAACAGGGACAAGGAGATCAGAGGCACCCATCGGGAGCATCTGCAGCAGGATCTTTGGGGCATTTTGCTCCCACACAGAACATAAAACATACGTAGATCAAATGCCACAATAGCAATCACTGGGTTAGGGTGCGATCCTATGCAAGTTTAGACAGGAAAAAAAGGCCTACAGCTCCCAGCATGCCCCAGCCAGCCATGCTGGCTGGGGCATGCTGGGAGCTGTAGGCCTTTTTTCCCTGTCTAAACTTGCATAGGATCACACCTTTAATGAAGTTTAAAAGGCTGGAAGCAAGTAAACACAAAATGCTTCTTTGGGAGTAGGTTTCAGAGCAATTCACTGCTTTTAAACCAGCAATGGGGGGGCTGCCACTGCTCGTACTGGCAGTAAGCACCCCCAAAATCCTCCAAAGATTTGTGCTGTTCCTCCCCTCCCCAAATCACTGAAGTGGAACCCCATTTTTTGCCACCTGGAATAGGGCCCAGGGCATGGTTTGAGGGCACATGATGCACCCATCTTGCTGAAGGTAAGAAGGTTTAAGTCTGGTCTGTGCTTGGATTGATGACTGCCTGGGAATCCCACGTACACACCACCTTCAGTTCTGTGACAGAACAACGGTGGGCTATATAAATGTACTAAACTATACGAAACAGGGTGGCCAAAAGTGGGGTCTATTTTGCAGCAGCAGCCCTACTTTATAGCAGATCTGGCCAATGGAGAAGTGTCATGCTTCATGGCAGTTGCCAGGGCTCAGCTTGCTTGCATACCCCTAAGAATAGAACAGAAAAACATCAGAAGAGCCATGCCGGATCAGATTAAAAGCCTGTCTAAACCAGAATCCTGCTTCCTACAGTGGCCAAGCAGACGCTCACGGGAGGTCCACAAGTAGGGCATGAATGCAATAGCGCCCTCCCACTCGTGTTCCCCAGCAACTGGTATTCAGAGGCACACTGCCTCTGAAACTGGAGGTGACATATTGCCATCATGACTAGTAGTACCTATTGACACTATTGGAGGTGACATATTAAAAACATGGCGGGAATATGGGGTGGCTTAGGGTTTTTTTAAAAAATTATACTGTTTTAATTATGTATGTCTGTTTTGTTGTTGAAATGTACATCGCCCAGGGTGGCCGGGCTACTGGCCAGATGAGTGATTTAAAAATTTAATAAATAAATAAATAAATAAAAAATCATGACTAGTACCCTTATTCCCCATGAATTTGACCTTTTAAAGCTGTCCAAGTTGGTGGCCATCACAATATCTTCTCTTCTGTGGCTTGGAGGCCTCAGTCCACACAGTCTCCAATATCTCATGAAGCTAAGTCTCTATCTCAGGCCAGAAGGTGTTGGTTCAAGCTCTAGAGTCCCTTACCATCACATACATTCAGTACAGCTCCTCTTCTCTGGAATTAGTTGAGGTACATGGGGGCTGTTCTTCCCTTTGAACAGCTTACCAGCCAAGTAATACTCAGAACAAGCATTTTTTTGCAGGTGAAACATATCAATACCCATTTCCCCTATACTCTTCCCCTGTTTGATTCTCCTGTTACTTATCTTCTGTATTGACTGTCAATTACTTAATGTTATTTTGCCCACTCTCCTACTTTCTGCAAGTTTTTCCTGCAGTTCCGTGTCTAGTGACATGCAAATTTCAAAGGGATCTATATGACTGTAACACTGCAGGCCTTTAATTAGATAAATAAGTTATAGGCTGCTGATGTACCTTCTTCTTTTCTCACTACCGCTGCTTATCCTCTTCTCCTAAAAACTTCTTAGTTTTTCAGTACAAAAATAATATATAGTTGCGATGGTTGACACCCATGACACCATGATAGATGTCTGATTATGAATTGGGAGCTCATTTTTAAGCATTTTCCCTAAGAATGGAAAGATAATATTTTTTTTAAAGAAACAAGACAAACAGATGTATTTTGGGAAGCTAATAAATATCTCCAGCAGAAAATAATATTAGGGCACATGTTCAATTTATTTTTGTTGAAAATATTATTTTCTGGTCTATCGAGAGCTTACAATGAGTGCATGGAATGCAGTGAAAACATGGAACACAGTAAAACAAAGTTCCATTCTCTTTCATTTCCAAAAAACATAGAAAAGTTGCACAACTGTATCTGGGAAAAATCTGAGGTGGTTTGGGTACAGTAGGGGTGGGCAAGTGGCCCCTGGCCTGATTTCAAAAGCCATCTGCAAGTGATTAGTTAAGATCTTTAGCAAGAGCAATCACACTTCTGGCAGCCTACTGGATGGGTAAGAAGAAGGTGAGAAAGAGAAAGAGAGGGAGAGAGAAAGAAAGAGGAGGAGTGGCAGAGAGAGAGACAGAGAAAAAAGTGGTGGCAAAAAGACACAGGCGGGGCTTCCCTACACAATACATTTATTGTGCGCTTGTGATGGTAGTTTGTTTGTGTGGGCTTTACATGGCGTTGTCGTCCTCCAGGCACACTTTCCAAGCACTTGGTATCTCCCGCCAAGTCTCCATGCCAAATTTGAACAGTGTAGCCCTTTGTAAACCATACTTTGCAACTGCTTGGAAAAAATGGGGTGTGGGCCTCAAAAGCAGCAGAGTCCTTGGGTTTTTTGGGGTGCTCATGTGCCCCTGGGCTGCCCTCACTTTTCCAAGTGTGGATAACCCAGGGGCACATGAAGGATCCCAAAAATCTGAGGATCCAGCTGAGAAGGGTGCTTTGGGGGCCACCCCCTAATTTCCTGCCCCCTTCCCAGCATGAAACCTGGGGTTTTGGCCGGAGATCAGAAGCTCCAACGGTCCCCTCAGTATTGCCATTTACCCTGAGTTGACAGCACCTTGGGAAGTGGCAAAACGGGGGGGGGGGGTTTCACACTGCCGGGGGTATGCAACACTTGACAGTTCACCTGAACTGTCAGGTATCAAGCCTCCCTCCTGTCAGTGGGAAGCCGGTCCAGTTTTGAAGGTTCCCCCCCTGCTGCTAGCAGCAGCAGTACACTTTCAAAACTGGTGGAGCCACTGGTTTCTTTGATCTCCCCCAAAGAAAGCAGGGGATTGCACTGTGAAAAGGGGGAAAGAGCTCCTTTTCACAAAGCACGATCTCCCGGGGCTTTCCTTTACAAGTGATGACAGCTGGGACCTGTCAAATCAGAGCTGTCATCTCCTTGCAAGAGGGGCGGGAATACTTACCTGCAGCCTGAAGTAGGCACTGAACAGGGTGGGTGCCTGCTGGATTTTGCCGGCAGGCGCCCAACCTGGCCAGTACCTACCTCAGGGTCCCCCTTGCGCAAAATGGGCTGGTCGGGTTAAAAAACAACAACTGAGTGCACTTATTTACGCTCAATATCAGACCTAATATTTTTTTTAAGGGGGGGAGCGACCACAGGTAGCCCCTGCAAGGTACTGCTGGGGCTTCTTCGGGGGGGCACCTCACGGCTGCCAAAAACGGGGATCGTGAAAGTCTTCCTGAGAGGCAGCTTTCACGATCTCATATAAAATTGTTTTTAAAATCAAATGACACACCGTGGCGAGCACAGAACAGAACAGCTTGCAGCAGCTCTGGGGAAACCTCGGTTTTCCCATGCTGTCACCTGGGATACCTGCTGGAGGACTGAAGAGGGAAGAGGGGGGAGGAGATGGGTCTGGACACCTGCTGTGCCCAGTCGTCTCTTGGGCACATCGGGGCCCCAGGCAAGGACCCAGGCAAGGACCCATGCTGGGTGGCTTATAAGCCACAGGGGTTGTGCTGTCTTGCGAACCCTCCCACTGTGTTGTTTTCGGTGCCTGCTGAAGACGTCTTTGTTTCAGGAAACCTTCCTTGCTGACCAGCTGCGGTTTTGATGTTATTCTGTTTTTAATGCATTGTTTTTATTCTTTTTATATGTTTTATCTTTTTATTGTTCACCTCTCCGGAATGTGCCTAGATATGGAGTGGTGTACAAATGATGTGAATAAATAAATAAATATGTACATTTCTCCATGGAAAAGCTTTGGCTTGAATTTCTGGGACATGGGAGGGCAAATCACTCTGTCCAGGCTATTTCTTTAGATGTTATCATGACTGCTCAGTCTGGGAAAGGACAAGAAAGCTAAGGCTGGGGCTGGGGCTCGGGAATCAGCCTTGGCATGCATGTGTGAGTGTGTACGTGTGTGATGTTATCAAACATATCCTTATAATTAAGCTAAAATTTATCAACAAGCTAAAGATAGAAACCACTGCCCGTCTCTTGTGTGCGTGAATCTGATGTCCAGCGTCGAACCTGAGTCAAATATTGTTCACAGGGGAGCCGACGGAGCATAAAATGTGGTGGTGCGTGGCGTTTTGCTGTGTGCATGAATTATCTCATGTGCATTATCTGAGGCACCCCAAGTTGCGCCATGTGTCTTTCAAATAGTCCCCTGCTGTCAAGTGGATTCACGCCTGCTGTTCATTTTTGAAAAGTCATTTCATACAATTATCCTGGTACGTATTGATAGCTTTCACCACTCTAGCCATGGCTAATTAAAAGACATACTGTGTATAATTTTAATTAGGGATCATGTTAGGCTGACTAATGGTTTCTTTTTTTTAAAAAAGGGACAAAACAAAAGTGCTTAGCACTGAGGGAGGGAAAAGGGGCGGGGTAGCTGTTTATTTATGACCTGCTGGTTTGACATTGAAGATTTTCTTTTTGTCTCTCCTGCTGTCTGAAGACAATGGAAAATAACTAAAGACTAATGAGGAAAGGAGGCAGTCTGAGATTTGCGTTATAAGAATGGCTTTAGTCCTGCAGAATAGTTGTAGGCATTATTGTATATTATATTTATATCGTAAATATATTTATTCCCTTCCTTCTTTAGAAAGCTCAGAGCTGCTTGCATGAGACTCTTCGGCACTGATCTGCTTAGATTCAGAAATATTGTAGCATCAGGTGTTCCCAGGCCATTCACTTGGACCTCCAGAATGGATGTGCTGGTTTCTATTATGAATTTCTGGAGTGGATTCACCAGTCTGCATTATGTTAATACTTTCCTATCAATTAAGTAATAATGACAAAGGCACAAGGCATTTCCCCGCAATTGATGACCAGTGAGGGGAGTTGATGATCCAAAGCATAGGCAACCGTCATTAAGCTGAACCGGTCATTAATTACCAGGGAAACACTGGGCACTCTGCTCCTTATTGTTTTTATGGCCCATTTGGAGTGAAGGAGGACCAAAAAAAAAAAAAAAAAAGACATTTGCTCCTTCGCCACCCCTGAACAAGCAACTGTATTTCTGTATTTAGGCTGCAGAGATGATAATCCCTTTCGGATTGCAGGGGAAATATCCATTAAGAATTTAAATCTTAGACCTGATAGAGTTTTCCTAACTCGTGAATATATGGTCCCTTTCTAACCATTTGACGAACGTTCAGTCTTATATTTGGCCACTGAAGCTTTTCTCTGTCATTCAAGTCTTGCCCTGATTCCTTTCCTAGGAAAATGATGGGTAGGCCCTGCAGATGTTTTAGACTACAACTTCCATCAGCCCCAGTCAGCATGGCCAATGATCAGGTTTGTGGGAATTCTAGTCCAAAACATCTGGAAGGCACTAGGTTACCTAACTGCTGTCTACCTAGTACCTGTTGTCTCTTTATCAGTGGTGTAATGCAGGGTTGAAGCACCTGGAAATAATTACAGCAGAGATGGTGACATCCCCTGCTGGCCCTCAGGCTTCCCTATTCTCTCTGAGCTCCACAATGCACACAGTAGTGGGGTGCATGCATTTATACGATATTGTTGCGAACTATGCCTGCTGTAATGCAAACTATTTTGGGGTGTTTTGGTCTTGAATGGGGAATGAAGCCCCTTTGCTTTTACAAACAGCCTGCTCTTTGCGGAGCTGGAAATATCTACTGGGTTGTTGACTTTGAGAGAAAGTATTTTCCCCTGGTGCTGGGCAAAGAAACTCCTGGAGAACCTTGAGCTACTGGTCTTATGGTCTTTGGAACTACGGGTGAGGGAGAAATTTGTTCAGTTCACATTTCAAACCTATATTGTCAATGGTGGGCAACTTCTGGAGGTCTGGGGGCCATTTTTGCCACCTGGACCTCCGCTGCCTAAAAGGCCTGAAATTGCCAGTTTACCCTCAAACTTTGGTGGCAAAAACCACTCCATAGTGCTACAGTGGTGTTCTGTAGCAGCTACACAGTGCCCAAAGGGCCACATTTAACTTGCAAACGAGCTAAATTTGGCCTTTTGACTGTTCCGTAGCCACTACAGATGCCATTTAAACACTTTTTTTTAATTTTGGGAGGGGGCACTGAGGGATGGTGGGGTGGCAGGGCCATAATGAGGGGGCACGCGGGGGTGTGCATTGCCCACCCCTGTTATATGCTAACCAAAATTCAGTTATTCTACAAAATGTGCACTTATCCAAATGTTATGATGGAGTTAATGCACATTTTCCTGGGAGTACGCCCCACTAAACACAGTGGGACTTACTTTTGAGAAGGTAGACATAGGATTGTACTATAAGTGAACAGAATAAGTGTTTGGCCAATTTCCAGTAAGAGATCAAAAAATGCATATGTTAGATATGTGTGCAGAAAAATGCATATATCAGTGAAAACAATCTTTAAAAATGCATTATATTAAGGGAAATTGCTTGCAAAAATGTGTACATTGGATGAAATTGCATACGATAATGCATGCATTTAGGATAAGTGCTCACAAAAATGTGTACCAATTTTCATGCAAGCTTTAACAGTAATCGTCTCAAACTCTTGTGGAAATGGGATGAACTGAACTTAATATTGAAAAATTGAGAAACTGAAATGGATAAATTATTCCATCCCTATAAAAATGGGACATCTTTTGTCTTCCTCTCTCTCATGTTCTGCATCAGTGTTCTCCAACCTTGGGTCCCCAGATGTTTTTGGCCTACAACTTCCTTGATAAGCTTCCGCCGTGCATTAAAAACGTGGCTTTTCAGGCGGGAATATGGGGTGGGTTAGGATTTTAAAGTTTTGTTCTGTTTTTAATTGTGTTTTATACTGTGTGTGTGTGTTCCCCCCCCCCCCCTCTTGTATTTTATTGGATTGTAAATCGCTTAGAGTGGCCGGATGTCTGGCCAGATGGGCAATTCATAAATATAATAAATAAATAATAATAAATAAACTCACAGCATGCTGGGAGTTGTAGGCCAAAAACATCTGAGGACCCAAGGTTGGAGAACACTGCTCTGGATGGTGGGTCTCCTACCATTGTGTTTGCCTGTATGCCTGTCCATCCTTCTCATGCCTGTTGGGGCTGTCCTGTCTGAACATGGATTATTCTGCCATTGTCCCCACCCTCCACCTCAATAAGATCTCTTACTGGAAATTGGCCAAACACTTATCCTGCTCACCTATAGTACAATCCCATGTATGCCTACTCAAAGCAAGTCCCACAGTGTTCAGTGGGGTGTACTCCCAGGAATATGTGCATTAGATTAAAAATCTTGGGGTGCAATACAACGCATGTTTAGACAGAAAAAAAAGTCCTACAACTCCCAGAATTCCCCAGCCAGCATGGATTGCACCTTTAATCATGTACAAATAATAATTAGTAAATAATTCACATGTAAATGTGAAATATCTGCCAGGCATCCATTGTTTAGACTGGAAGTGACAGGCCAAGAGATAGACACACTTTCTATTTGAAAAGAAGAATGTATTTGTATATTTTAAAAAATGCAGCAGTATTAGAAGGTTTGCACTGGAGAGAGATATAAGGGCACAATCCTATGCATGTTTAGACAGAAAAAAGTCTTACAACTCCCAGCATGCCCCCCAGCCAGCCATGCTGACTGGGGCATGCTGGGAGTTGTAGGCCTTCCCCCCCATCTAAACATGCATAGAATTGCGCCCTAAGCTGTATAAGCTCACACCGTTTCATTTATTGCCCTGCTTGCAGTGACAACTTACCTTTAACTTTGGATGAAAAGTTTTTAGAGCAATTTCAACATTTTGAAGGGAGATAATAGCAAAGCAACTTGACGGGGAAAAACAGCATAGTATAAAATGCTTGTTTCATGTTTTTAGATTTCTATTTACATATGTTGTATGGGGGAAAAAATTCTTGTAGGTGTCCATGTGTGTGGCTACGGGCTCTCCTTGGGCATGAGGCTATGGGGCTGTTATGATGTGCACCTACAAATTTATCACAAAATTTATCACACCCCATGGGACATCATATTGGTGCTGGGCTGCTAATTAGACCCTTTTGGCAAGCACAATACTCTCTGTTGTGTTCAAGAGGTTCAGCTATTGGGCAGTATAGAAATGTAATTAATAAACAGATAAATATTTTAGGAACTAAAATGTCACAACTCGGCTAGTGTGATGGCTGCTCTGCTATGGAATCTCCCTCCCACAGCACACTGCAGGATTGCCCTTCCCATCATATAAAACAAACGGGCAGAGTGACCCTATGGTCCCTAGACAGCATCTAGAAGGCCATAGGATTGTTCAGATTCCCAGTTGGAAAATCGCTCCAACCTCAGAGCTGGGGATCCATGCCCAGATCCCCCTCTTGCCATTGCAGCCGGCACGGAAAGAACCACACCGGCTGCCAGGGTGACCTCAGAAAAAGGGTTTAGGGGGCATTCCGTGGGTGGGGAGGGGTGGAGACCGCCACCGCCAAGATACAATGGATCCTGGTGGCCCTCCAGCCTCCTTCCCTACCCATCTGAAGTGCCTCAACTAGATGACTGAAATTGACCATCTAGCTGATTTGCAGGGTGGGGGGAGGAACATGGAGGCGAATATTGCCTCCATGCTGCTCCCGCCCTGCATAGGATGCCTGTAATCCCCCGAGTTTTGGAGGGTTTCGGGCATCCCCATCGGATTGTACCCTAACAATAACAGATAAATGGCAGATTAAAACTTCGAACACAACCACAGAGATTATAAAACAAAAAGAACCCAGAAGCATTAACTAACATGTTTGCCAAAGGCCTGCCTAAACAAAAAACTTTTCAGGAGGCGGTGAGATGCCACTAGAGAAGGAGCCACATGGATCTCTCAATGGAAGTGCCCCAACAGAAAGAACTATCTCCCATGCTTTCCACCAAACATGCCTCAGGTGGGGGCAGAACACAAAAGAGGGCCTCTCCTAATTGTGTTGTGTTGTATTATATTGTATCTGTTACATTTATACTCTGTCTTTCCATTAAAAAATGCCAAGGTGACTAACAGCAATAACATTCACAATAGAAAATAACATTTTGATATTCAGCGAATTGACTATCTCACTAAACATTTCCCAACATCCAGGGCATTCATATGGGTTCTCCCAGTATGGACTCCCTGGTGAATAACAAGATACGAATGCTGAGTGAAACACACCCCACACTCCAAGCGTTTATAGGGCTTCCCTCCCATGTGGATTCTCTGGTATTTTATGAAAGATGAGATGTCAGAAAAACAGTTCCCACGCTAGTTCAGTCTGTATCAGTTTCACATATATTCCATGATAAGTCTGTTCCATCTAATTTAGGCATCATTCTGTGATATATACTGTGTATATTTTTAAAAAGCACACACAAGCCACCCCTCAAGCAAGCAAACAAACAAAAACCTATTTTCATGTATAATTTTTCCTAGCAGGCATTTTGTACAGAATTTTCCCCAATACAGGCATTTTTGTATGCAGTGTTACCTAATATGTACATTTTTGTATGCATTTTTGATCTGATGACTGCATCACAAAATTCAAAGAAGTGTGCAGTCCAAAAGATAACTGTGTCCCATTCCCAATATTACTCTAAGAAATACAAATTAGGTCAGTTCACTTAAAAGTGCAGATGAAACGAAATTCTCTCCCATCCCTCTCTCACACTCCAAGCATTCATATGGTTTTTCTCCTGTTGGACTCTCTAGTGCTTTCCAAAAGGATCAACTGGGGGGGGGGGGGGACAAAACTTTCTGCATCCTAACCAATGTTGGGTTCTCAGAAGGGATGTATGAGAATTTCATTTGTTCTCAAATCACGCAAACATGTTCCGTTCGCAATCCCAAACATGGAAAGGAGCACTTTAAACAACAACAAAGTCCGCGAATTTGCGATAACGTCAGAAAAATATGTTTGTTTTTTTAAATAAAGCACACTTTGATGTAGGCATTTAAAAAAACAACCACATTTTCACACTTTTGTCAATGGGGGGAAAGCGCGCACTTTTGAAAAATACGCACAGAAATGCACACTTTCCCCATTTGAAATGTGCCAAATACAGGATGAAAATGGGAGTGATTTTTGGAGAATTTAGGCAAGTTCTAAAATAACTGGTTCTCTCATCTCTATTTCTCTCATCCCTGTTTTTCTCATCCCTTTCACAAAGGCTAATCTATGACAAAAGCACTTTCAAACATTTATAGCAGGAGTGGGCGACTTGTGGCCTTCCAGATGTTTTGGCCTACAGCTCCCATCAGCACTAGCCAGACTAGTCAATGGTGAGGGATGATGGGAGTTGTAGGATGAAACATCTTGAGGGCCATCCCTGTTATAAAGTGATTCTCTCCCATGTGGAATCACTGGTGTTTTCTAAGAGTTGAGCCAGCTGTAAAACACTTCCCATATTTCAATAGTTTATGTGGTTTCTCCCTCGTATGGATTCTTTAATGTCTCACATGATCTATCACAGATTACTTTAGTGGCTGGGCAGGATCACACAGGAACAGGTGGTCCTTTAGATAACTTGGTCCCAAACTGCCTAGGATTTTAACAGTGACAACCAGCACATTGATTCACCCTCGGAAACAGTCCGGCAAACAACTGATGTAACAAAGGAGTCACATACAGCTGCATTCTTCACCAGCTGCAGTTCTGGATCGTTTTCAAAGGCATCCCTACATAGAATGCATTACCACAATCCATCTTGATGTATTTATTTTATTTATTCATTCCATGCATTAAATCTATCTACTGGCAAATGCCTTTGGGTTGGTTTACAATAAAAAAACCAAACAGCAACAACAAAGAAACTAAAAATAATAATACAGTATTAAACATTAAAAACATTAAAATATATTGAAAACATTGAGGAACCAGCAGTAAAATTAATAATCAACCAACACATTAAAGATTAAGAGAACAATCCTATGGGTGAGCATCCAAGGGACCATAGGATGGCTTGGAAAACCCCTTCCAGGGTCAGAGACAGCTCTCCAACAATGGCAAGGGGAGTCAGAGATCTGCCCCCCCCCCCAACCAGCATGGAGAGAAGTTATCCGAGAACCATGCCGGCAGGAGCCTGGAGAGGCTAGGATTTATTTATTTATTTATTTATGTATTTATTATATTTATACCCCACCTTTTTTCCTGCAAGGAACCCGAGGCGGCTTACATAGTCCTCCTCCTCCTCCTCTCCATTTTATCCTCACAACAACCCTGTGAGGTAGGTTAGGCTGAGAGTCAATGACTGGCCCAAAGTCACCCAGTGAGTTTCATGGCTGAGTGCAGACTAGAACCCGGATCTCCCGAGTCTCACACCCTCACCACTACGCCACCACTGGCACACTGGCTCTCAGGATACAATTTATCCTGAGCCTCCTCCACCAGCTTTCTTCCCTTCCCAATCCCATCCAAAGCACCCTCGCTAGATAGACTGAAAAGCCCATCTAGTGAAAATAAAGGACATCAGAAGGCAAAGATCACCTCTGCTGGTCCTCCATCTCTGCCGGCTTCAACCTGGCAGGGCATAGGAATCTCAGAAGCCTCCGAGTTCAGGGGCTTCCAAGCAGTGAGGACTCGGCCCATACAGCTGCATCCTAAATGCCTGCTTAAAGAAGGTATTGACGTGGCATCTTACATAGGATTCATAGGATCACAGAGTTGGAAGGGCCATCGAGTCCAACCCCCTGCTCAATGCAGGAAACTAGAGGAGGGGGTCTCCCATCCAAGTAATAACCAGGCCTGACCCTGGAAAGGACATTCCATAGATGGGGGAGTGGGGGGAGGAACTACAGAGAAGGCTTCCCCCCCGATAGCCACCTGTTGCATCATTTTGTGTGGCCTCCGAAGAGAAGAGTCTCTGAAGACAACCTTCGCAATTGGGCAGGAACATATGGGAGAAGGCACTCCTTCAGGTAGACTGCTCCTAAGCCATTTTAGGGTTTTAAAGGTCAGCACCAACACTTTCAGTTGGGCCCAGAACCTGATTGGCAACCAGTGCAGTTGATGCAGTAATATGTTCAAAATGGCCAGTCCCAGGAAACAGCCTCGCTCCTCTACTCTACACTAACTGAAATTTCCAGACTGTCTTCAGAGGTATGCACCTCCCAGTACTTCCATACCCTCCAACATTTCACAGATGAAAATAGGGACACACATGTGAATTTGTAAGAGGTATGGTTAAGCAACATGAAGGTGTGATCAAGAGGGTGTGGCCAAGGGTATGGCCAGGCAACCAAAGGGCATGGTCAAGTACAAAAGTTATTAGAGGAAACACACAAAATCTTATATATTATAATTATGACATTATATATTATTTTATAATATTTTATGAGTGGCTTTTATAATCCCCCCCCTTACTTAAACCCTTAATTGTTGATATCTGGTGTTTTTCATGGGGGCGAGTCAGGGCTTGCAGGGCAATCTCTTTATTTTTGTTTTCAAATTGTCAGGATTGGCACAAATTCAACAGGTGAAGCTTACCCCCCCCCCGCACCCCCAAACATGGAGCTTCAGAGAGAAGGGGAAGTTTCTTGCATTTCCTTCTGACACTGTACCTTACCTGTCAGAGGCACAGAGTCAGCTCTGTTAGGAAATAAATTTTTTGGCAATATAAAGATAGGAATCATGTGATAAATTCCCTCATTCACCTCTTCCTCTGCGCACGTGCACCCGTGCACACACACACATCCTCTCGTCTGTTTTTCCCCTGTTCTCTTTCTCTCCATGGGCAGCCATTGATTTGAGCCCAAGCAGAGCTATTTTAAAGAGGCCATGGGCAAAATTGCAGCTAAGCTAAAAGTTTTGGCTTAATTGCAATTTTGCCCATGGCTCCTTTAAATAGCTTGCAGTTGCCGGGGGGGGGGGGGGCAGGGGAATTCAGGACTCTGCATAACAAAGTGAGAAGCTGTGATGGCTTAAGGGTTTTCTGGATGCTCCCGCATTTTTCCTGGCAGCTGGAGACTATGGTACTTCAGACATGCAGAGCTGCATTGCTTGTGGATTCCTTTGTCAAGAATTCCAAAAGAAGTGAATACCATGGCTTAATAGTTTCACAGTACCTTGCTTGTCTTCCTACTGAGCAGCTTAGCTCTACTTCTGGATCACTGTTTGCTCATAAAACATGTTATATTCTCTTGTATTCACATCATAAATCTATAATCTTTACATTAAGCTAGTTAATCAAGACAATTGTGCAGCGATTGCAATCACCATGATGTGCTTCATTTATCTACACCGAATTACTACGTTTCGGTGTACAAATTGGTTAACTGCATGTGCAAATAGCTAATTAAGCACATTCACATGGGTGATTTGCCTGATTCGAGCATGCTGTCATGGTAAATGCACACAGCACAAGCAAGCTTATGCTATAAATCTTTGCCAAGCTGCACATGAAGAAATGCCACTGAAATCAATTCTGTGTGGGAAGGCAATAGCAAGCACACTGATACTTACTTGGCGCCTTCGTCCATCCTACCCCAAGGGCTGGGAATACATGAGGTTCCCACCCCCCACCCTACAAGGTTCCTCTGCTATGCCCATAACTGCATGGAAAGCAGAAAATCATCAGGTGAAGCTTTCCTTGGCATGCTGAGAATCAAAGAGAGAGGAGAGAGAGAGAGAGAGAGAGAGAGAGAGAGAGAGAACCGGGGAAGGAATTCTAAGTGGTTGTTAATCTGATTTTTAAAAGTCAGGAAAAAACAGATAACTAGAAGCTAAAGCATTCTGCATTTGCCCATCTTCATCTATGGAATTTGCTGCCAAAAGATGTAGTGATAGCTACTGACTTGGACAGCTTTAAAAGGGGATTAGATAAATTCATGGAGGATAAGGCTATCAGTGGCTACTACCGTGTTTCCCCGAAAATAAGACACTGTCTTATATTTTTTTGGCTAAAAAAAACACACTAGGTCTTATTTTCGGGGTAGGTCTTATTTTTTTTAATGTACAACAATCCACAGTTATTCATGTACAACAGTCTACATTTATTCATGTACAAAAATATACCGTACATTTATTCAAATACAGTCATGTGTTAGTGGTGGGGCCAAGCCTGGAGTCGGCTGGAGGCTCGCTCCGGGCTCAGCCCCCCATGAGCGGCGGAGGCCCGATCTCGCTCTTCAGAGCGGCGCGGAGCGTTCTCCGCGCCGCTCAAGCCGCCGCTGGAGAAACCCCCCACGCACGGCCCCCCTACCACCACCGCCAGACCCCCTGCCCCCTGTTGCTGCCTGTCAGGATCCCCCCCGCCACCTACCTGGTCCTGCGTGCCGCCTCCGCTGCCGCCGGAGCCACTGCTCCAGTGCGCTGGACCCCCCACCCGCGCTCTGTTTTGGTGGGAGGAACCAGGGCAACAGGGCTTAAACAGACCGGTTGCCCTGGTTTCCCGCGCCAAAAACAGAGCGCGAGGGTCCAGTGCGATGGAGCAGGGTCATGTCACGTCACTTCCTCCGCGCTGGAAGTGATGCAACGGAACCAGCGGACGGGGAGGCAGGCTCTCTGCAGAGCCGGAGAGCCTGCAGGATGCCCACGCGGGTGGCCGAGTAGCCCAGCGGACACAAGCAGGCCCAGTTCGGGCCTTGCTCCTGTCTGCCGGGCTACTCGGGTACATCCCTACATGTCATCTTCTTCTGGAACATCGTCATAAGACACTAGGTCTTATTTTCGGGGTAGGTCTTATACTTTAGCAATTTCAAAAAATAGTACTAGGTCTTATTTTCGGGGTAGGTCTTTGTGGAGAAAGCCTGACACGAATCTACACACACACACACACACACCTGTTCTCCGCCCAAGGGAAGGGGGCGAGGAGGGGGGATGAAGTCACAGGGGAAGCAGTCAGACAGACCGGCATCCCCAACAATGGAGAGTCTCGGTTGAATTCCACAAAACCCAAGGAAGGACCATCAAGAACCATCAAACTATCAGGGCAGTCTCAAAGAGCTGTAAAGTACCCAGTACGTCACCTTCTCCCCGGGCAGGAATAAGCCCACCTGATACGAAGGGGCAGGCATAAGCCCCCACCTGACCTGGAGGGTGGGGAGAGCGGGAGCTCAGGGGTAGAAAACCCCTCTCCCTTCCGGTAAAAGGTTGTTGGGAACCCAGGGTACTTCGGAACCAGATTCGTCCTCCAAGCGGCAGCTGGAGTAAGCCATTCCCATCCCCGGATCGGCCGACCCAGAGCCAGGCTGACATTGACTAGCGTAACGTCTTTGGTCTAAGGTAACTGACTAATCCCAATGCGCTAGCCTGGGAGCCTGTTTCATTGATAAACGCAGAGGTCAACTGAGGTTGTGTTGACATTGTAGTATTCCTAGAAAGCTGTTAGTTCCGCTCCGTATCTTGTGTAAACAAATAAAGCCTTATTTGGTCATTTAAAGGGCTCTACTTTCCTCTTGTGTGTAAGGACCTCCTAGGCGGTCTCCTGTGCTTGTACGGGCTGTAACTCAGTGCCGGTTAACCCGTTAAGCGCCGAACTCTGTTGATCCTTCACAGTCTTATTTTCGGGGAAACACGGTAGTCATGATGGTATATATTACCTCCAGTATCAGAGGCAGTGAGCTTCTGTATGCCAGTTGCTGGGGAATACAAGTGTGTGGGTTCTATAGCACTCATGTCCCATTGTGGGCTTCTCATGGGCACCTGGTCGGCCACTGTGGAAACAGAATGCTGCACTAGATGGGCCTTTGTTCTGATCCAGCATGACCCTTATGTTCTTATGCCTTGATGTTCTTCTGCCTCTGTTGTCTCCTGTGTGGTACTGTATAAATACTGATGGGATTGACTAATAAATCCCTAAGCAGCTTGGGACTAGTGACAGGCAAACTTACCCCAACAGAAATGGTAATTTGCTCACTAGGTTCTGAATTTCTCTGTCTAATCTCAAATCAAAGTTCTGCAGTACTCTCGAGTTTTCGTTTTGTACATACAAACCACAAAATCTCCTCCTTGCCTGCCAGACAGCCAGACAGCCAGCCACCCCAACCTGCATCATTCCCTTCCTGACCTTCTCTTCCCTGAAACGTCATGTGCGCACACTTCTAGCAAGCGCCACTGACTTCACAGATCACGTTTCAGCTGGCAGGCACTTCCTGGAATGCCCCTGTAACCATCCATGTGACACGCTCTGGCACGGTCACATGCCTATTCCAGGAAATGCCTGCCAGGTTGAAACGCAATCTGTGAAGACAGCCACGCTTGCTACAAGCATGAAAGGAGGCTCTTTAAAGTAGTAAGAGCTTTAGGGCACAATCCTATGCATATTTCGACCGGAAAAAGTCCTGCAGCTCCCAGCATGCTGGCTGGGGAATGCTGGGGAATGCTAGGACTTTTTACTGATGAAACATGCATAGAATTGCACCTTTAGAAAAGCTTCTTTTGTGTTTGTACCAATGTGGCTGTATTCTCGATCCCCCCCCCCCCGAGAGTATACTGAGCTAGTGCAGCATATTATTGTAGCATGCTCAGAGTTAGTGTGGTGTGGTAGTGAATAGAATGCCAGACTAGGAGATCTGGGTTCAAGTCCTTGCTCACGACCTTGGGCCAGTTACTCTTTCTGAGCATAGCCAATTTCACAGGGTTAACAACTGAGCTTCATGGTGAAAAAATAATGAGAAAAATATCATTAACAATATTACATTGGGAAACTACAACTTATCGAGTGTTATAACAATTCATGCTTTCTTATACATTCCTTTTGTCTTCTCCCTCCATGATTCTTTACCACTTTGTCTCTCCAGTACATAAGCACTGCCTCCCCCACCAAATTGAGCAATCACAAAATGATGCCACAGTGCTCTGTAGATGAGCAAAGCACAGAGATAATCCATTTTTTGAATTGCCCTTCTTTGTGCTTACATAAAGTTTAAAAAAAATCACAGGGAAAAGAATCATAGAATCATAGAATCATAGAAAAGTAGAGTTGGAAGGGGCCTACAAGGCCATCGAGTCCAACCCCCTGCTCAATGCAGGAATCTAGGTCAAAGCATCTCTGACAGATGTCTGTCCAGCTGCACCTTGAATGCCTCCAGAGTGGGAGAGCCCACGACCTCCCTAGGTAGTTGATTCCATTGTCTTATTGCTCTGACAGTCAGGAAATTTTTCCTGATGTTTAGGTGGAATCTAGGTTCCTGTAACTTGAGCCCATTATTCCGTGTCCTGCAAACTGGATGACCGAGAAGAGATCTTTGCCCTCCTCTGTGTGACATCCCTCAAATACTGGAAGAGTGCGATCATATCTCCCCTCAGTCTCCTCTTCGAAGGCTAAACATGCCCAGTTCTTTCAGTCTCTCCTCATAGGGCTGTTTCCCAGTCCCTTTATCATCCTTGTTGCCCTCCTCTGAACCTCTCCAGTTTGTCTATGTCCTTCTTAAAGTGAGGTTGCCCAGAACTGGACGCAGTACTCAAGATGAGGTAGCTTTGCTGATCAGCGCATCTGAAAAGCAGTGGCAGCGGCATGTTCCCTTCTTATTGTACTATAAGCTACATGCTCTGAACAGAATGGGAATTGAGTCGCTCCCCCCCAATACTGAAATCCTACCTGCTTTTGAATTTGCATTTGAAAGAGAGTTCGGGTGGGGCTTTATTTCTCCAAGTTCATCATCAGGTTTTGCAATGAGCCAAATATTGTCATTGTCTTCATTTTTCTAATGCGCAGTGGGATTTTTCTGTCTGCAGACTGCCAGAAATGGATAATTGTGCTGAACCAAATCTCTTTGTATCCAGATTCATGTGCCTTGGTGTAGTAGTGCCTCTGACACTGTGAAGAAGATCTGCTTAGCTTTGGAGATCCAGAGAGTGGCTGAACAGACTCTGCCACATAATACCTTTATCACATCTACACCATTCATCCAAAGACAACAAAGAGCCTTGTGGCACCTTAGAGTTTAACAAGTGTATTCTGGCCTAATTCATATTCATGTTCATGAGCTATCTATAACCCACTTCATTGGATACACGGAATGTTCTCGACAGTTGTAACCAGTCTTGCCTTGTCAGTCTGTTCCACCAGGACTGCATTAACTTTCACCCCACCATCAGCATCGGCGCAAACTCTCCCACTACCTGAGGCAGGAAAGCACACAAGCTGTTGCCGCTAGCCACCATTGCCACCAGCTGCTATTACTGCCACCCCTCCACCCCTCCCTGCCACGTCACAGCTCCAGTAAGCACATGGCCCAGGGGGTCAGGGCCAGTGTGTATTATTATCCCACCCCTCCTTTCCATGCATTCATATTTCCACATATACTGTATGAATAGGGTTTAAGTATCTCTCGATTGAGGCTATGCCAGAAGTAGGATGAACACAAGTTCCAAGTGTCACTCTACCTGCTGGATAAGGCTCCCTGCTTCAGGAGCAGGGGATGGATTAGCTTACGTCTGTGATCCTTTTTAGCAATCTAATTAAAGCAAGAGTGTCAAATGAACTATAACATATTAACTGCCAAGGTATGAGTTGCAGCAGGTATATTGGAAATGGAAACCAATGGGCTAGAGGTGAATACGTTTTGGGGTGGGTTTTTTTTTTTTAAAGAAAGGAAGCTTTCCTACAATCTATTAATGTAATTCCTGCCCTAAATAATTCACTTTAATAAAGCAATCATATTATTTGCACACTTAGCAATAAATAATGGAGTCACTATACATTCATTCTAATCTACTGCCATAAATAACACATTGCTAGTTTATGTTGCCATCTGAATTTTATGCTATGAGGCATACTTTCTCATTGTGCTGCCTCCTTTTTATGAAAAAGAAAAACTGATATTTTATTTACTACCATTTAATATATATTTATTTTTTTACATTTGCATGTTGATGACCCCAATGTACTTTTCTTAAATACAAATTGCTATGATGCCTAGGAATTCAGTGTAAAATGAGGTGTGTGGGTTTTTTTGTTTTTTTTTAAAGATTACAGCTACAAACGTGATTAAACCACTTCAAATTCCAGTGCATGCTGGCTGAGGATGATGGGGATTGTAGTCCAACACATCTGGCTGGGAAAGACTGCCCGAGGGTGTTTATATCAACTTACTGAAAGTGCAGCAATCTCTGGATACATTTTAATTGGTTTAAGAATTGTTAAGACAATCAGTCAGCTGATGTATGCGGTTTTTTTTATCATGGGATTTTATTTTGAAATAAAGTTAAAAATACAAAAAGAAGGAACACACAAGTATACCCTTAAATTCAATTACTGAACTCATCTCCAAGTTTGCCACTAAAATCCCCCTGCCACTTAATTATTGGTTTTATATAACAATACAAGATCACTTATTAATGGGAAAAAGAAACTCATTGATAACAGACCCTAGTATATGAGAGACCATGATTATTCAGCAAGTGCAACAAGGAATCCCAAGTGTGTGTGTGTGTGTGTGTGTTATGGTACCATAGTTTCTGTATATTTCCTATGTAGAAACTCTTCAAGCTTCTAATCCCATCCCATCACCTTGTTCCTTGGAGAGTGTTCGAGGATCAGGATATTTGTAAGAAGATCAAAATACTGGTTTATGAAGCCATTGTATTACCAACTTTATTGTATGCCTGCGAAACATGGACTATCTATAAACGTCATTTCCACCTCCTGGAAAGATTTCATCAACGTTGCCTCCGGAAAATCCTGTGAATTACTTGGGAAGATAGGCGAACAAATGTCAGTGTACTGGAAGAAGCAAAGACTACTAGCGTTGAAAAAATGATCCTTCAACGCCAACTTCAATGGACCGGTCATGTTGTTCGAATGTCTGACTGCCGTCTCCCAAAGCAGTTACTTTATTCCCAACTCAAGGATGGAAAGCGGAATATCGGTGGTCAGCATAAGAGGTTTAAAGATGTTCTTAAGGCTAATCTAAAAAAATGCAATATAAACATCGAAAACTGGGAAGCTCTGGCCCATGAACGATCTAACTGGAGGTTGGCCTTCCACAAAGGTTCCATGGACTTTGAAGAAGCTGGAGTGCAAGGCGAAAGGGAGAAACATGCTAAGCGAAAAGCACATCAAACGAATCCTTTACAGGACCATCTTCCATCTGGTAACCTGTGTCCTCACTGTGGGAAGCTGTGTGGATCTAGAATTGGCCTCCACAGTCACTTACGGACCCATCGCTAGAGTCTACACAATTTTCTTTAGAATTTCCTCCTTTAAAATTTTTTCTTTTTGTAAATTTTTTATCCTGGAAGACAATCTTACTCGGTCACAAGTGATCGCCTGATGATGATGATGATGGAGAAAGTGAACATGTGAAGCCCACATGTATGCCAGGTTACTGTGAGGAATACTGAAGTTGCGCCAAATATAACCTGCTGACCCGCTTGCTAGTAGCCTCTTCCTACTTCCCTTTTAAGGATCTTGAAGGGGGCTTGGATAAGCAGATGAGTCTGAGTTGTGAGTTGTTCTAGATGAGCTGAGCATGGTCTGACGTGTGACTCATTCCCAGGGATGTACAGATCTTGTTAAATCCATTCCATCCGTGCTTTGCAGATTATCAGGCATCTTTTGTTTCATCGACCCATCATTGACAGAATCTTGTTTTGTCCCACTTGTGCAAGCACACATTAGCACTAACGCGCATTAGTGCACAAGCGCATTGCCACTAATGCACATTAGTGCTAGTGCACATTAGCACAAGTGCACATGTGCACTAATCTGCATTAGCAGCACAAGTGCAAATTTGCACACACACACACACACACCCAAAAGTTAAAAAACCCACATACAACAGTCCACACAAGTCTAGTCTGTGGAATCCATGTGACTTGGAAAAGCCAATCTGCTGCAGAATCTGCAAGTCACATGCATAGAAATCCAAACTCATTCGAATGCATTGCAGATTTCGCCAACAACAACATCCCTAGCCTGACAATGTTTCATTTTCCGGGGGAAGCAGGCTCTGGAATCTTTCCCTTCCGCTGTATCTTTTCATTAGCTCTGGCAACAAGAGAATGTTGTGGGTTGTTAGGATTACTCTACACAGCATTAGGTTCAAACCCAGAAAGAGTGCTAATCTGGCTGCTATCCCTATGACAGGAAGCCACATACACTGTTGTTTCTGTAGCATAGTTGTAGAAAGCTGTCTTATTATACCATCTCACCCCAGTGGCCTATCTAATTCAGCCGTGTCTACACCAGTGTTCTCCAACCTTGGGTTCCCAGATGTTTTTGGCCTACAACTCCCAGCATGCCCCAGCCAGCGTAGCTTGGCTGGGGCATGCTGGGAGTTGTAGGCCAAAAACATCTGGGGACCCAAGGTTGGAGAACACTGGTCTACACTGACTGGAATCCACTCTCCAGGAATCTTCTGCAGCCCTTTCTGGAGATGCCAGGGATTGAACCTGGGACCTTCTGCATGCCAAACATGTGCTCTACCACTGAGCTACAGCCCTCCACCTTTCTAGTCCACCTGTGTGTGATCACATAGGTGCTCTCACTTATGCAGGTGCTATCAGCTATCAGGAAAACTGGCTGTACTTCAGATTTGCTCCTTTTTTGTTGTTTTTTATTGCCACAGAAGCAGTCATTTTTCACTAAGCAGTGCTGAGTGATGTGCGGCAATTTTATGATCTTGCGTGGGGGATTAGGGACTTGGGGCTGAACTCATTTTCCTTAGAGTCACATATTGGCCTTGAACCACGGCTCATGGACCATACTGATAAAAAGCAAATGATTTTATTCTGTTCACATTAAATTCAAATGTCAGGCCCTGGAGATCTGCACACTCACACACAACAAAGTTATTAACACTTATCTTACAGAGCTGAATTCTTCTAGGAATAGCAGTCCTTCAGAAGGCGTGTGCAGAGAAGGGAAAATGCTAAGCCATTTTAGGAGCCCGAAGTCTGTATTATATTATGAATAAAGTGAAATGAAGTGTCAAAGCTTAGAAGGTGCAGCTGTTAACTGGAATAGGCATATATGGTTCAGTAATGTTGCCAGCAGTGCTGTATGTACTCCCAAAACACATCTTTTGAACCCCCCCATTATTTGATGTCAAAGAGGGGGAAAGCTAAAGAATATGGAAGGATAGGTCCAGAGCAAATTCAAGCCTTGATAAAAGTTTTCATTGATTCCAACAGATTAAGGAGCAAATTGAAATATCATTCAGGTTTCTTTCTGCACATTGCAGAGCTGGGCAAAGGTATCAGGTAGCATATAGTAATATCACAGTGCTTATAGTCACACATCTAGTGCAGAATTTGCTTTCTCCCTTCATAAAAACCTTCCAAACAGTATGTATGAAAAACATGTCATATAGAGCCTCTAGCACAGGCTTCTCCAGCCTGATGCCATCCAGATGTTGTGGATTTCCTTGCCCATCAGCCCTAGCCAGCCAGCATGGCTAATCGTCAGGAATCCTGGGAATTTAGCTGTCAGGAGGGTGTAGAGAATCCATTTGTACTGACCCATGCGTTAACTTCCAGGAAGCAGGTAGATAATTTAAAAGAGCATGTACATCAGTAAATATTAAGGAGTGTTCGAATACAAGATTTATCAATATAATAACCTCCTCCCAAAAAGGTGGCAACTACTGGACATTGCCACATGATATCCTGATTAGCAAGCTAGCTAAAAGTGGACTAGATGGAACAACTATCAGGTGGATCCACAATTGGCTACAGAATCGGACTCAAAGAGTGCTTATCAATGGTTCCTTCTCAAACTGGGGAGAGGTAATGAGCGGGGTACCACAGGGCTCGGTCCTGGGCCCAGTGCTCTTCAACATTTTTATTAATGACTTGGATGAGGAGGTACAGGGAATGCTTATCAAATTTGCAGATGACACAAAGTTGGGTGGAACAGCTAATACTCTGGAAGACAGAAACAAAATTCAAAGTGACCTCGATAGGCTGGAGCGCTGGGCCGAAAACAACAGAATGAAATTTAATAGGGATAAATGCCAAGTGCTGCACCTAGGGAGAGGAAACCAAATGCAGAGTTACAGAATGGGGGACACTTGGCTCAACAATACTACAAGTGAGAAAGATCTTGGAATTGTGGTAGATCACAAACTGAATATGAGTCAGCAATGCGATGTGGCTGCAAAGAAGGCAAATGCTATTTTGGGCTGCATTAATAGAAGTATAGCTTCCAAATCACGAGAAGTGATAATTCCCCTTTACTCGGCACTGGTCAGGCCTCATCTTGAGTACTGCGTCCAGTTCTGGGCACCACACTTTCAGAAGGATGTAGACAAACTGGAGAGGGTTCAGAGGAGGGCAACAAGGATGATAAAGGGACTGGAAACAAGGCCCTATGAGGAGAGACTAAAAGAACTGGGCATGTTTAGCCTTCAGAAGAGGAGACTGAGGGGAGATATGATCGCACTCTTCCAGTACTTGAAGGGATGTCACACAGAGGAGGGCTCTTCTCGATCATCCCAGTTTGCAGGACACGGAATAATGGGCTCAAGTTACAGGAACCTAGATTCCACCTAAACATCAGGAAAAAATTCCTGACTGTTAGAGCAATAAGACAATGGAATCAACTACCTATGGAGGTGGTGGGCTCTCCCAGTCTGGAGGCATTCAAGGTGCAACTGGACAATCATCTGTCAGGGATGCTTTGACCTGGATTCCTGCACTGAGCAGGGGGTTGGACTCGATGGCCTTGTAGGCCCCTTCCAACTCTACTTTTCTATGATTCTATGATTCTATGAAAACATCTGCTTAAAAGAAGCATTAGCTGTGTTACAACTCCAGCCATTAGCTGTCTCAGACAAACCCTTATTACAGAGACTTTGCACCGTCCAATATTCACGAAACAGAAGCTTTTTGCGGAATAAGATGCAACCTAAGATCCATAGATGCATCAGATACAGATGCCAAGGCAGTGATCCATTGATTAGGCAACAATGGACAATCCACTTCCCTATCCCATTCTTGCTTAAGACCGTGTATATCATAGTTATTCACTAATAATAAGTATTTATAAACATCGATCTGATTGGGCTCAATAAGTGCTTCCAATAGTGAGGGAGATACTGAAGCTGTAAAAGCAGCAGGGTCAAACCTAGAAAGTAACAAACATTGCAGTTGCTAGTATTGCCATTCAGCCATAGCTGGCAAATCACAAAATAGAGAATGACAAAAACTCATCATCAACACCCACTAATTGATCCAAGGTAAATATTGCCTTATCAGTCCATGTCCTTCACAAAAAACGTTTTCTTACTAATTTTTAAATCCAGATTTCCCAATAGCATTAATTCAGCTGTCGGGGGCCCGGTCCTGCAATCACACATTCTAGCACTCTGACACCGGAGACTCCAAGTCAGTGAGATCCTTTTATTACAGCAAATCCCACAGCATAAGCTTAACGGTTACAGTCTTCAGAAATCATATAGCTGATGGCATTCTGCTACAGGCTCTTGAAATTGTTCCACATCAAGGTAGGGGACTGGAATGTCTCTTAAGGACCGAATTCCCCGACATTCCACCCCAAGGGAAGGATCGGAGCCAATCCCTAATGCTCCTCAGACAAGGGAAGGATTGGAGCCAATTCCAGATGCTTCTGTGACAAGGGATCCTAGAAACAGGCCTGACTTACACCCCCACCCCCTAGAGAGCTGAACCAACCTTGACACTGAGTTGGAACCTCTGGGGTGCCGTACGTCTTGGCCTTAGGATCTGAGCAACTCCTAGCTGCTCCTCCGACAGGGGAAGGATCAGAGCCCTATTGCTCCTGCGACAAGGGAAGGGAATCTAGAAGAGGACCTGAACCAGCATGCACACCTCCACAGAGGTCAAAACCAACCCTGCCACTTTGGTTGACCCATCTGGGTATTGTGCGTCCAGGCCTCTCAACAATCAGGGTCCAGAACAAGATCAGACTTGAGTCCAAAGCTTGACAGTAAAAGTCCAAGGAGAAGAAAGTCCAAATTAGGTAGAGTCCATGTGCAGAGTGCTCCCCACACCTCAGTCAGTGATAGATCCAAACAGAAGGATGCAGACAGGGAAGATGAGAGAGATGTTCCTAGCAAAGGCTCTGGAGGCTAAGCACTGACTTAAAAGTGAAGGTGTGGCCATCTTAGCCCTCCTTCCAAACCACTAATTGACAAGGGAACTGGACCATCCACAAGGCCCCTATCCCACCTGGGTGTCTCCCTTATGCCCTTCAGGGGTGAAGCTTTAACCAGAGTGACACCTCTGCAAACCACCCCTCCCCTCTCCTGAAGTTCCCAGAGAAGGCTGTCAGCTCCTATCTCTGCAAGGTCGAAGTAACAGCTGGACGGGGGAGACAACTCGACTCCCACCTGCTTCCTCCTGAGAACTCTGACAGTGATGAGCTCACACTGGTGTTGACATTCCACAGACTGACTAGGCCCCAAACCCTTCCAAACTACTGCTGACCAGTTTCTGGCTATGAACTAGAAGGCCCACTGTATTACTGACACTGAACCCCCACATCAGCATGAGAAAATGGATCAAAATGTAAACTGATGTCATATTATACACCACACATCTCTAACATAACTGTGGGAGCAACCCTATCCATTCTCCTATGTCTAGAACCAAATGCCATCCATTTAGAGAGAGTATCCAGACAAGAAGATTCCAAAACTGACCAAGGTGGAAAATCTGATCTAAACGGAAAAGACCAAAATTTAGTATAAGTCAGCAAATAAGCCCGATCATGTAAAGCAAGGTCTGGGAAACCGAAACCCACCTTCTTTAATTGGAAGTTGCATCCTTTTCAAAGATAATTGTGGCAGAAAGGAACGTCGCAAAAATTTACAACACAAAGCATTGCTTTTTTGTATGTGGATGTCTGAGTTTTTGAATGAGTGTGTGAATGTGGATGAGTGTGTGTGTGCATGCCTGTGTGTGCCCATGTGTGCATATGCACAGCTCCTGGCACCCTGGCAAACACCTGATGTGGCCCTCGGGGCTGAAAAGGTTGTGCAACCCTGATCTACATGATTATGTATTGTTGTCATTGCCCTCAGTCCAGGGACTTCTAGAGGGAAAATATGGTTTCTTGCCCTCAGTCTAGGGACTTCTATGGGGGAAATATGGTGCATGCCAGCTGCTGGAATTCCCGGGAGCACCATTACTGCTGCTACCATGACAATAAAACATGCAGTAGTAGATTAAAAGGTTAACCAGGAGCTGGTTTCTTGAAACCTTTCTGTCTCCCCTGTGCTCCCCAATTTTCTCTGAAAAGGTTCATAGAGAAATTTTGGCTCAGCCCTAAGGATGGGAGAACCAGTGATTTTTGAGCTCACCTAAATTATCCTAAAATCACTTTGATGCTAGTTTTGGCTTGCTCCTGTTTTATTTTTCAACCTCTCTTTCTGCCCAACCGAATGGGGAAAGTGCTTGTTTCTAACAAGAAAAGTGTGCATTTTTGTGAGTATTTCCTCCTCATTGACTAAAGTGTGAACATATATCTATATATGTAGATATTTTTTTTAAAATGCATATTTCAAAGTGCGCATTTTTAAAAAGACACATTTTTTTGAACACAATTGCAAATTTGGGAATTTGCAGACATTTCTCGGGGAGGGGAATCCTGTTTGTGTTCACATTCAGGATTACGAATGGAACATGTCTGCATGATTTGTGAAAGAAACGAAATTCTCGTACATCCTCACTCACTCAGCCCTAAAGAGGTTTCAGACCAGGAGCTAGAAACATCAGCGGAGTCTCCAGGAAAACCCAAGTTCCACCTTGCATCCTTTGGCTTTTAGATAGATCTGGTCCCCCAGCTTTTTACTAGCATGTCCATTACCTGATCACCTCAGCCTCTCAGGGGAGGCCGCTGACTCCTGTGTCAGTGGGGCTTCTTGTCTGTTACAGCGTTCATTCTGAGCTTTAGAGGAGCTATCCATGGTGCTAATCTCCACCCCGCAAAATAGGTTCACCACCATGGAGCACCATGGATAGCTCCTCTAAAGCTCAGAATACAAGCTGCAACGAATGAGGAGCCTATTGCCATTCCATTCAAAACTCTGTTATATATCCCTATTTCGACTGAGTAATATTTTCCCTTGACCAGTAGCAACATGCACTAGTAGGCAACCAGGTGCCCTTCAGATGTTTTATTATACTACAACTTCCATAATCCCTGACGATTGGCCATGCCGGCTGGAGCTGTTGGGAGCTGCAGTTCGAGACACTGGACAGCACCAAAACTGGTTGCCTACCCCTAACATAGACAGTGCCAATCACAACAAAGCAAGAGAGGGAAATCCTATTTCCCCAGTTTAACACATCCAGTTTAACCAACCTCCAAAGCACACACTGGGCAGATGCTGGCTCATATTACATGCGTCGCAGCTTGTACTCTTTAGAAGCTGGTACTCAGTCAGGATATGGCTCCATCTGTTTCATAGATTTCATAGATCATAGAGTTGGAAGGGGCCTACAAGGCCATCGAGTCCAACCCCCTGCTCAATGCAGGGAACTAGAGGAGGAGGGGTCTCCCATCCAAGTAATCACCAGGCCTGACCCTGCTTAGCTTTCCACACTCAGACAAGCTGAGCCAGCGTGAGCCACAGGCCTGTATGGATCATAGAGTTGGAAGGAGCCTTGGCTACAAGGCCATCGAGTCCAACCCCCTGCTCAATGCAGGGAACTAGAGGAGGAGGGGTCTCCCATCCAAGTCATAACCAGGCCTGACCTTGCTTAGCTTTCCACGCTCAGACAAGCTGAGCCAGCGTGAGCCACTGTTTATTTTCCACAGACCAGCTCTTCTGTGGGAGCTTAGCAGTTTAGGCACCACACATTTCAAGGTTGAAGCCTGAATTCCTAGATGTTATGTTTGGATTGTTTTTCTTCTCCTACTTTTTTGGCAGCCAATGCAACCACTTGTTAGCAACAACAATTTTAAAATAGTTGTCCAGATCCTGAAAATATGAAAGGGTAATTAAAGGAGAACCTTAAGCTCTTTATCAGTTTCTTGCTATGGCTCAATGCATAATAAATACACGACTGGGGAGGAGGGGGCTGCAGTTCATGTTAATTTTATGATCACCCCTAGTCACCCCAGCCACTCCTCTTCTGCATGGCTTTCCAGAAACACGTTGTCCAATATGCAAAGGAAAGAGTTGTGCTAAAACGTTTCTTCAAGTAGGAGCACACAGCCCGTTTGTTGTTGTCATCCAATGTAGGACTGAAGGACTGGTTGTGCAGTTGCTGTGGAAACTCTCATTGCCAAAGGAAGGATTTTTTTTTTTAAACCCCAAACAAACGCACAGGCAAGTTGGCAAGAGGACATTGAGAAGTTTGGGATGAGAACTGATGCAGCAGTTGCAGCATTCAAGGGATTCCTTGCATAGCAACTCCTAGTAAAGCTATTGGGTGCTATAGAAATTTAATTAGTTAATTTTAGTGTGTTGCAGCAAAACCAAAAGAAAAGCTTGTGGCACCTCATTTATGATGGCATAAACTGAGGTTGAGTATGCAGAAGGACTCATTTAGACCCAAAAACAAACAAACAAACAAACAAACAAACAAACAAACCTTCACGTGATGACAGTCATGGTATCGAATCATCTCCGCAGCCAGCTTATTTGTCAAAACAGTGTTATAGAAACAATGGTCAGTCCCTCAATGACAGCAAATCCTACATTGCAAAATTAGAAAACATGCAGAACTTTGAAAATTTAATGAGGGAAAGTGATACTCATTTAAAAAATAATGTGGAATGTCTCCCCAATTGAGGAAGGGTGCAAAGTTTATGTTCCTAGAGCCTATAGAGTTCTAGATAATTACTTCTCACAGTTCAAACTTTTCTTGACAGGCTAGCAGTTTAAACAGGAGGAAAAAGATGATTCCCCTTCTCTTATTCTCCCTTCTCCCAGACATGCATACCTCCTTTTCCTAGCTCCTAGCTTTCCTTGAAGAATAAGCATTGCACTAAACAAACTATTGGTCTGTATAGTTACTGGCACTATAGTCATACTTCAGTGGACTCCCTTTTACTCAGTCACAGGGATTTCCAACACTGGTAGCATGTTATATATCAATCATCTAGAATATCTTAAGACACAAGGTTTCTTGAACCAGAAACACAGTTTCTTACTAAAGTGTGCATTACCGTGGTAGATAGCCAGAACAGGATCTGCTGACTTGCTCTCTGATTCTCTGCAGCATTACCACCGTGGATGGCCATAGGTGGTATTGCAGCTACTAACTCAGCAAAGCTCACATGACAGAAAGGCCCACTGGGTTCCTACTGGTCCTATTATAATGTTGGCCTAGCTACTTAGACTGAGCAAATCAATACTTTGGCACAGACTGAGCTGTTCTCAGACTGCCCACAAGCTTGGCTTTCCCCTTCTTGCCTATACTGTATACTTGGGATGAAAGAATCAACAAGGCTTGAGTTCATCATGGTTCTCTGAGTTCTACACTGAAGCTAATCTTGTTTTTTTTTGCAATTAATTGTGAAAATTAGGAGGGACAAAAAAAATATAAAAAAAATACTTGGCAACCATGGACAGCCCCTCCAAGGTACCATTGGGGCACCTTGGAGGGACAGCTCATAGCTGTAAAAAGGGGGGTCATGAAAGCCGGCTTTACAGCCAGCTTTCTCAATCTGAAAAAAAAAAGTTTTAAAGGGACAACCAAGCTGCGGCAAGCCCCAAATGGCGTCTGGTGACAGCGGGGAGAAGAGGAAGCCAGTGCCAGCTGCCCCCAAGTGCCACTTGGACACTTTGGGGGCAGCTCACTGGCACTCACCCTGGAGCCCCATAGCAAGAGCGACAAGGGTACTTTGCTGCTCTTGCCATGGAGATCCTGATATTTGCACAAAAAACTATTTAAATTTTTTAAACAAATTATTTTGGGGTGCACAACTTTGTGCACCCCAAAATTAAAGAACAAATGGTGGGCAACCACAGGCAGCCCCTCCAAGGTACCACTGGGGGACCTTGGAGGGACTGCTCATAGCTGCAAAAATGGGGATTGTGAAAGGCAACTTGACAGCCTCCTTTCATGATCTCACCCCCCCCCCAAATTAATAGGGAAACCCAAGCTGCAGCGAGCTGCAAATGGCTCAAAGTGGCAGCTGGGAGAGGGGAAACCTCAGTGCTCCCACGGTATCCCCTGTGATACCCAAGGGAGGACTGGGGGGGGGAGAGGGAGGGAGGGGGCTACCCACAATGGGCCCAATCGTCTGTCAGGCGCATCAAGGGTAGGGTGGCTTATTGTAGCATAGTACAAACCCAGCCAATGTGTTTGCTGCTACGTTTTCTTTTCCAGGGATGTTGCACTTGTTTCTTCCCGCTGAAGGGAGATGAATGCAATTGGAGTCCTTATTGTTTCTGTGCACACTAGTTATTAACATACTCATGTAATTTACTGATTAAATGCAATTTAAGTAAAATCCATTTCAGGGATTAGACAGGCTGTCTCAACTCCAGAGTGCTCCCTTATGTCATTGGCCATTGGTGCATACTCACTACTTCTGTAATAATCTTTTATTCTCCAATTCTTTAATAATACTGAGTGGGTTCAATCCATCTTCAACAGAGCATGGCAAGAGATAATGATGCTTAATAGCACAGCATTGAACAGTTACTTTATAAATATTTTTAGAAGCTACCTTTTATTGCAACTGTAATAGGAAAGTGCAAAAAACATATTAATGGCCTGACCTTGAGGCATGCTGCATCAATATGTGAGGGTTTTGGAATGATGTATACCAGCAACAATGTCTGCACTGTTACAAAACATTAGACTGCATGAAAACGACAATCCTACTGGATTGGAAACCCAGTTTAATACCCTCTTTTCCAACAGCCCCTGCCTTCTTTGGACACAAACAGCTGGGACAGAGATCCTAGCAAAGCACACCCAGCCTGGGCCCAGATATTGTATTTATTTCCTTATTTATCACATTTGTATACTGCCCAATAGCTGAAGCTCCCTGGGTGGGTCACAACAATTAAAACCATAAAATTAACATCGTAAAATATAATATAGATGTTAGCAGCACAATCCTATGAGGCTGCCTGTAGCCCTCTAAACCCAGAGGATTATGTGCATCCTAATGAGGGTGGGAGCACAGCGGATAGGATACCCACACTACGCTCCCGTCACCCCCCATTTTGGCCGTCTAGATTTTTCCCCTCTCCTCGCGAGGAGGAGAGGTTGAGGCACCACCTAGATTCCTCAGAATCTGGCAGAGCATCTCCCCTCCCCTCCCTGCCCCCAGGAACACCCCCCCCCCGGTGGGGGAATGAACACAGTCTTCTGTGTTCAGTTCCCTGCCGGCGTGGAAAGAACCACGCTGGCTACGAGGTGGGCAGGTGGGCACACCATGGCTCTTGGAAGGGATTTCTGAGGTCGCAGCGCCTTCCAGGCCCAATCCCAAGGGCCCCTTAGACAAGGTCAGAAGGACATAGAATTGCACCCTAAAACTACAGTGTAAAATAAAGATAAAAACCAAAATAAAACCTAGCAGCAGTGCAAAGATTTAAAATACGGTAACATATTTAAAACAACAGTAACTGAAAGACTAAAATGCCTGGGGGGAAAAAGGTCTTCACCTGACGCCAAAAAGACTACAATGTAGGCACCAGGCGAGCCTCTCTGGGGATCTCATTCCACAACCGGGGTGCCACAACAGAAAGGACCCTTCTTAGTTGCCACCCGCCTCACTTTATTTGGTAGGGGCTGCTGGAGAAGGACCACTGAAGGTGATCTTAGGGTCCAGGCAGGTGTATATGGGAAGAGACAATACTTCAGGTAACCTGGCCCCAAGCCATCTAAGGCTTTGAATGTTATGAGCTTCGGGGGCCTTGTAAAGTTTGCCTCAAAGACTAGGCAAGTTTTACAAGCTGTAACATTCTTTTCCAGCTCAGATTACATTCTGAGAAGAATTCCCAGCTTCCCTCCCTCCCATCCGCCCCAATCCCCCAAACACTCTCCCCTTCCCTTTAAAGACTTACGAGCTGGTAGTGATGGAAGGAGTGGGGAGAGAGATGGGGAAAGCAGTCCTCTTTTCCTCTCCGCACACACCGCTGTTGCTCCCACCAGCTGCTGTTAAGTCTTTAAGAGGAAGTGGGGAGAGTATTTGAGGGGTTTTATTTTCCTAATATCAGATTGGCTGGGGAAATAACCCAGTTTATGTCCCCTTTTATTTTATAGGAAGTAACAGCTTGTTTTAGAAACAATGTGAGCAAGCTTTCTCATCTCTAGCCTAACCCTTTAAAAATAAATGTCATCTAGGCCACAATCCTATGTCTAGACGGCCATAGGATAGGTTGGAGTCCCAGCTCCTACCTCAGAAATGCGTTCTGAGAGGTTTGGAGCTGGCACTCCAACCACGGAGCGCCCTCCTTCTGCCCTTGCAGCCAATGTGGTTCTTTCCACGCCGGCTGTGACCCTGAAGTTGCAAGTGTGCTGGGGGCAGGCGGGGCGGGAGGTGGGGAGGAGTAAGGCTCTGCTGAGATACGACGTATCCCAGCAGGGCCTCAGCCCCTCCTCCTCGTGAGTAGGGGCAAAAGACATAGACTGCTGAAATTGTCTATGTCTTTTGCAGGGCGAGGGAATCGTCGAGGCAATCGCCTGGATGCCCATAATCCTCTGAGCTCGGAGGGTTTCATAGATTTCATAGATCATAGAGTTGGAAGGAGCCTACAAGGCTATCAAGTCCAACCCCCTGCTCAATGCAGGAAACTAGAGGAGGGGTCTCCCATCCAAGTAATAACCAGGCATGACTCTGCTTAGCTTTCCACGCTCAGACAAGCTGAGCCAGCGTAAGCCACAGGCCTGTATACGGGCAGCCACATTGGATGGCGTCACCCGGGACATAAGAAGCTGCCTTATACCAAGTCAGGCCATTGGTCCATCTAGCACAGTATCACTGCCTGGCAGCGGCTCTCAGGCAGGAGTTTTTCCTGCCCTACCTGGAAATGACAGGGATCGAACCTGGAACTTTCTGCATGCAGAGCATATGCTCTACCACTGAGCTATGGTCCTTCCTTAGACAGTAGCCATCACCACACATCTTATGGCAGCAAATTCCATATTAATTATGCCTTGTATTTTCTTTCATCTGTCACGAACTTACTTCCAGTCAATTTCATTTGGTGAATCCCGACTTCTAGTACAGTAATACCTTGGATTGCAAGTAACTTGGTTTGAGAGCGTTTTGCAAGACAAGCAAAATTTTAAATATTTATTTTAAAAAATTTGACTTGATATACAAGCGACATCTTGCAATACAAGTACTGTAGTACGGCTTAAATTAAAAATTTCTGTACAATTTTTTTGGGGGGAATTTTGTTTTGATATAAGAGTGTTTTGGATTACAAGCACGTTTCCGGAACGAATTATGCTCTCAATGCAAGGCATGACTGTATTATGAGAAAGGCAAAAGAGTTTCTCTCTGCGTGTGTACTCTCTCCAGACATCTCCATACTATAGTTTGTACAGTGCTCAAGCACAACAATAACAACAACAACAACTTTCTATTTTGTCTTCCCTCAGAGGACACACCAGAAAACAACAGCTTTGCGTGCTAGAGCAGAAGATCAGGCCCCTGAAAAGGCTGGGCCATAGAGCCCTCGCTTCTCCTGCAGTCATTATCTGTGGTGTGGATCCTCAGGGACAGGCACGATATTAGCATGGGATGAAGTTGTGAGTACATATGTAGACCATGAGAACTGGATCTGTGATGGATGCAGATTTGCCCCTGATTAAAATCTCACCAGATAGGCATGTCTTCTGATGTCAGGTACACACTGTTCAGGAGAGTGAAGCCTGCTTTTCTTCCCTGTGTAAAAGCTCTGTTGCTTTGGAATTGACAATTGCTGAATTTTGAACAGAGCTCCCTCTCTTAACAAGAAAGGAATTATATAATAATATAGTACAAGCCGCCAGATGGATCACACTTGCTCGAAAGCTGCATTAGGGAGGATTCACGTAGGCAGCATCTGGCAACTTGCAGCTGTGAAATCACCTCTGATAGAAGAAGGGCAAAGGCAAAATGTTGCTTTCTCTGCATTAGTATTTGCCGGATCAGTATCAGTGAATGTGGATGGTGGATTAGTGTAAATATCCATTGGACTGTTTACGCCAGCCTTCCCCAACCTGGTGCCCTCCAGTGCTGGCTGGGGATGATGGGAGTTGTAGTCTAACACACCTGGAGGGCAAATGAGCCTGACTTCCCTGTTTTGGTACATCCCTAGTTGGCGGTCTTCTTTGCAGAAGTCAAACCTGCCCGAGGAGCAGGAAAGTGTAAGTATTGGTGGAAGTTCACTACTGGCAGAAGTTTGTTCCGAAGGGATGCTCCAGAAGGGAGATCACCAGTAGAAGGCAAAAAAAGCAAGGTCAAAGAGGTCCAGGGAAGCAGAGTGAAGATCCAATCTGGACTTCTAGACTCTCCCCAGGCCATGCACTCTCACCACTCACACTCCAGGTTACTGATATTATTTACTCCTTCCTGCTCTGTCCCCCAGCTAGAAAGCTGACAGAGAGAATCTGGCACAAGTCGGGGAAGGTGAATACCTGGATACAAATGTCTTTCCCCACATTTGTATACTCAAGAAAGGTAAGAATCACACCCATAACTCCACCCATGTTTGATACTGACCACACCTACTTGTGGCTCTGGCCCCACCCACTTCTGGAATGTGAACCCCAACAGGTTTTGACCCAGGTAATGTGGACTTTGACACGAAAATGTTCCACACCTCTTGCATAGGGGCTTTGATTAGCTGCTGTAGAGTCAGATGGTCCAGTTTAAAGGCTGAATTACCTCAATTGGTCTATGCAGAAATAATAATTAAATAGGCTCCACTCTGGCCAGGATGGTGATTGACATCACAACTGGAGTTTTGTTAAGCAAATGCAAACCGGCCCTTTTAAAATAATACATTCAGAAAAAAAGCTGGCATTATGAAATTAAATTCCTTCCATGACATGAACTAATTACGGTGCCCTTTTCATGTTAAGTATTGCTCTGTCATGAAATTCCTCTGTGAAATATTCTGAAAGGCATCAAATGCCACAGGCTGACCCAAGCAAGCTGTGAAATGACTACATCTTTGGCTTTAATCATTTGCCCTGTCTCTGAAGGGGCAGCCTTGCAGCCGCAGCTTAGTGACACATCAGAGAGAGAATCTGGCCCACTGTTCAACATTTTTTTTAATTGCATCAGCATGAATAGAATTTCTTCAAATAGTGTCTCATTAAGAACCTTGTGAATAAGAACCTTCCAATATCTATTCTTTTAACTAGATTTAGGCCAAGTAGGGAATTTGGATGATGTAATGTAATGAGCCACCAAATATCCCGTGGGGAATCTATTAAAATACAAAGATAAGATATCCTCAAACAAGCATTTCCCTCATCCTTGTTTTTTTTAAACATATTTCTTTAACCAATTCTTCAACCAGTGGGTTGGGTCTCAAAAGTGGGTCATGAGGCCTCATTAGATGGGTTCCTTGCCCAGCTTACTGCCTGCATCAAAAGTGAACAGTTTTTGTTTTTATTGTGTGTTTGTGTGGTGCCAAGCACACCACAAGTCCTCAGTGTCAGTCCCCTTATCAATTCTGATCGCTCTGTGTTCCATTTTCCAGGCATGTGTGGTGGAACACAAAACTAGTAGCCATTTCCTGTTCCTTTCTGAAAGCACAATTTGTCCATCTAGCACAGTGTTCTCCAACCTTGGGTCCCCAGATGTTTTTGGCCTACAACTCCCGGCATGCCCCAGCCAGCTGGCTGGGACATGCTGGGAGTTGTAGGCCAAAAACATCTGGGGACCCATGGTTGGAGAACACTGATCTAGCAGAAGCCACAGCAGCAGCAGTGCTCTCCATGACTCTCCATTTCATTTCTGTTTGTTGTCTTGGCAATTACTCCTGAGTAATCCAGTCCTTCTTACTTGTGAGTAGAGATGCATAAGCTTACTTTTTGTACCGTGCTGCTTCTTACTTCTGAGGAGTTTTGGAGGCTCTGGGGATGCTCAGTGAAAAAGATGGATTTTGGATGCTTTTCTGTGTGGCTCTGAGGATATAATTGTTATCATCATCATCATCATCATCATCATCATCATCATCATCATCATCATCATCATCATCTCTAAGTGTCTCCTTTTGCAACAGGCATCTCCAGGTTTCCAAAGATTGCTTTTCTGTGTAGTTGCTCTGAGGATATTGTTGTTGTTGTTGAGCCAGTGTGGCCTAGTAGTGGTTAGAGTGCTGGACTGGGACTCAGGAGATCTGGGCTCTAGTCCTCACTCAGCCATAAAGCTCACTGGGTGACTTTGTGCCAGTCACACGGACTCTCAGCCTAACTTACCTCACAGGCTTGTTGTGAGGATGAAATGGAGAGGACAGGAGGACTATGTAAGCCACCTTGGGTTCCTTGCAGGAAAAAAGGTGGGATATAAATATATGATGATGATGATGATGATGATGATGATGATGATGATGATGATTTTATTTGTTACAACAACATGCAAAGGGATGGTTTTGTATTTCAGAACTTGCTGCTGGGTTCCAAAGACTGCTTTTCTGTGTGGCTCTGAGGACACTATCATCACCATCATCTTGTGTGGCTGTGTGGATTTCTCCCCCACCCCCCACTGTTTTGCATTCATGATCTTAAGCCACTGGATGTCTATGCAATCGGAGTTGTCGGTGGAACAGGAGAATGTGGAGAACAGTCATTCCATGACAGAACTCTCACCCCAAACTACAATTCCTGGGATTCTTGGGGGGGGGGGGTGGAGGTGATGACAATTAAACTGGTTTAAAAAACACTCTGTTTGTAGTGTCGCCATACTTGATCAACATTCCACTGGAATTTTTACAGAGATCTGCTCCTCAAATAACAAGGCTATTCTGTCATATTCTAACAGTGCATTGCATCAGGGCCGGTGCAAGGCAGTTTGGTGCCCTAGGCAAGATCAGATATTTAGCGCCCCCCCTCCCACTTGAGCCCTCCCTCCCTATTTATGGTGCCCCCTTTAGCCCTGCGCCCCAGGCAGCTGCCTAGCTGGCCTAATGGTAGCACCTGCCCTGCATTGCGTCCATCCTTAGGAGAAATGAAATGCTTTAGGAACAGAAGGGAAGGGAGGAGTGGGGTAATAGAATGAGAAAGGGGGGAAAGGGAAAGAAAACTGGCCTGCCCCCATTTTGGGTTCCCCCCCCCCCCCCAGTTATGACGCCAGCTCCACCCACTGCTATTTCTGGCCCTGCTTGCCACTGGAATGCAGCTCACAACCCCTCTCCCCCCTGGGAATGCAGCCTTCATCTTGAAAAAGTTTCCCCACCCCTGCCATTTATCAACTCAGGAACACCATTACAACCTAAATGAAAGATGATGTCGTAAATCTGTCCAGTTCCGAGATAAGCCGTGGTCGTTATCACAGTCCGAGGGTCGAAGCCAAAACATATCATTCCGAAATACAGCAAACATAAACCAGTTCGGGATCGGGCAAAGTTGTGGTCAAGGTTGTTCCAAGGTTCAAAGGTACAGAAGTCTGAGGTCGGGAATGTCCGGAGCGTCTGGCCGTAGCTGTAGTAACAAACAATTGCTTCCAGCATCTGAGTGTGTTTGGGGCCTGCCTTTTGAGCAGGCGCTGATTGGTAAGGCTGCCCAGCTGGGTCAGGCTGCACCGTAGCCTGGCCCCACCCCAAGCACACTCCGGCGCGGCTGGTCTCTGTCTGACCTACTGGAGGCACAACAGATGATACCATTGTGCTGTGTTCTGTTTTGACAAAATGAGTAAACACAGAATGCACTCAAGCATTCCTTACAAGCTGGGGAGGCCGGGAACTCCTATTTCAGTGGGGCTCCTAATCCATGGCAGGTTTTATTTGGAGCTTTATAGGAGCTATCCATGATGCTGAGCACCCCCAAAGGCTCACCACCATGCAGCACCATGGATAGCTCCTATAAAACTCAAAATAAAAGATGCCATGGATAAGGAGCCCCACGGACATAGGACTCACCAGCCTCGGCTACTTACAAGGCTCTCTTTGTGGCTTTAGAAAATGAATGTACTTTAGATACAGAAGACAGAATGGCCAAAAAAGAAAAAGCCATGGGGGGGGATGATGACTTTATTTTCCCTTTTTTTCTTTTTCCTCCTGCTGATAAGAAAGGCATTGGATATTTTTCAGCCTACTCACAAAAAAATAATTTGCAATCCTTGGTAATGACTGTAGCACAAGACAGATTTAAAAGCACACACACACCAATTCGATCCACATGTTCTTTTGAAAAACTTCCTGAGTAGCTGTGAACAGGCAAATGACAAATTTGAGGCCTTTCTTCTCTTTACTGAAGGGGTTCTCCTCATTAGTTCCTTCCTGTACTGTCTTATTGTTTTGCTGCCTATCTGAGTCTAGACATTTGAGTATCTTACTGTCTGTCTCAAGATACACAAAATACAATGAGGTGTCTCATTATCTGCGCTCAGGGCTCACAGCTAAATAAATAAAATTTAAAAAGACATGAAAATCTCTTCTCCCCCCCCCAACAAGCCCCCATTTTCATTAGACTTTTGAAAAAGCTCAAATGGAATATAAGGGGCAGCGCCAGAAGAAGGAAAATCCCCATGTATTTCTAAATTACCTGGACCAGTTGTAATATATTTGCAACTACATAATGGCTACTGAAACTATTCCCAGTTGTGCCTAAATATGAAAATGTCTGGAATGAATCATTTGTGCAACTGACTTGCAGTTGAAAACTTGATCTGGAGCTGGATTCATAAGATGGATGCAGTTCATTGCATCATTTTAGCATATCATGAGATCAATCCATTTGAATGAATTGGACCTTTTCCATGTCAGCAAAGGTGTTATGCACATGGTCATACAGCAGTTGTGTCCTCATTTTCAGTGTACTTGTGTTTACTTAGGAACATAAGAAGCTACCTTATGCTAGGTCAGACTACTTGTCTGTCTATGCTAATATTGACTAGGTTCAGACAACACGATAACCCACACTCAAGGGTTGAGTATGGGTTGAGTGTGGATTATTGTTGAACTGTGGATTGTTGTTGAAACATGGGTAATCAAGTTGTCTAAAGCCAGCTGCACTAACGAGTCATGGCTTGTTAACCATGAATAACCCATGAAGAGAACACGTGGTTTGTTGTTGGGTTGTGAACTGTGGATTGTTCACCATGGTTTGTTATCTCGGCTGGGTTCAGACAACACAATAGCCCACGTTTCTTTCAGCAACTACCAACGGTTCGATGACAACCCACACTCAACCCATACTCAACTCCTGAGTGTGGGTTATTATGTTGTCTGAACCCAGTCTTCATCTACGCTGACTGGCAGTGGCTCCCTAGGGTTTCAGACAGAGCTGTTCCCCATCACCAGCTACTGGATCATCTTAATGGGAGATGCCAGGGATTGAACCTGGGTCCATCTACAGGTAATCTACCACTGAACTATGCTGCTCCTCCCCCAAACACATTGTTACTTCTGACATTGAGTTGTGTGTGTAAGAACTGACTCCTTTTACAGGGATATAGGACATCTGCTGTTCCTAATTGCTGTATTCTGATTCTGAAATTGTGAAAAATAAGCCCATTAAGTCATGAACTCTTGTGAATCAACTTCAAATGTGTTTCTTCATGATGGAAGAAATCTGGGTGCGTCTTGTATATGTGGTTGTCAAGGTTGTCAACCTACCAGTCTTGAATTATCCCTCACATCCTTTATAGAGTGCTCTAATACACTCAGGACAGGTTGCTTCAAAGAACTGGGCATGTTTAGCCTTCAGAAGAAGAGACTGAGGGGAGATATGATAGCACTCTTCCAGTACTTAAAGGGTTGTCACACAGAGGAGGGCCAGGATCTCTTCTTGATCATCCCAGTTTGCAGGACACGGAATAATGGGCTCAAGTTACAGGAACCCAGATTCCACCTAAACATCAGGAAAAATTTCCTGACTGTCAGAGCAATAAGACAATGGAACCAACTACCTAGGGAGGTGGTGGGTTCTCCCACTCTGGAGGCATTCAAGGTGAAGCTGGATGGCCATCTGTCAGGGATGCTTTGACCTGGATTCCTGCAATGAGCAGGGGGTTGGACTCGATGGCCTGGTAGGCCCCTTCCAACTCTACTTTTCTATGATTCTATGAGTATGTATGTATGTATGTATTTAACTGTCATGCTTATTAGATGCCCTTCCATGATGTAGTGTTCAATCGGTTTAAAATTACAATTAAAAAGCCATGTGAATCAATTTAAAAGCACAGCGGGGACCCCCCCCCCAAAGCTTAAACAAACAGTATTAAAACTGGAACTAATCTGAAAGAGAAGCCAGCAAAGCTTAGGTTGGAAAGGCTTTTAAAAACACAAAGTTCTTCACATCCTATGATACACAAACAGCAAGGGAGACTGGCAAACTTCCCTGGCCAGATGATTCCACAGCATGGGTCCTGCTACCAAGAATGTTCTTCTCCATGCACTGGTGTGAACTTCTGAAGGGATAGCACAGTCATTGACCACACCTAGAGCTGCTTAGCTTTAGCAAAGTTGTGGTATCATGTACCTTCACTTCTTCCATTAGAGCGGTACTGTTTGGCTACTATCTTTGTTCTCACAAAAGATGAAAATGTGTTGATTGTTGTCAGCTACTCCTTTGCACTTCTATAATCAGACCACTTCACAGATCCTTGTTTTTGTAGGGGGGGGGAATACAATGGAAGTATGACACCTCAACAGATAGTAGCTGGCTAATTCCATGTGTGGAGGTGGAAAGCTCTGTTTGGAGTGGAATAAGAAAGAAGCAATAATCCTAACAAAACAGCTTTCAGAGGTGTAATGAGGACGCCTAATATTTCAGGGTGTGTCATCAAACCCAGACTTGTGCATTGCAACACACAAAAAATGTGGATCAAATATCTGGGGCCAAAATACCAATGACAAAGCTAGAGATGAATGTTAGACCTTCAAAGCTCAGTTAGCCACTTCATGCAATTACTCATTAAACATCTTAAAATAAACTAAACTTGCAGATTGCCACATAAGGCTGATTTTTCTCTGTGGGTTGGATCCAGACTTAGTCATTCTTAGCATAGACCAGGGTTCTCCAACCTTTGGTCCCCAGATGTAACTGGCCTACAGCTCCTAGCATACCCAGCCAGCATGGCTAATGGCAAGGGATTCTGGGAGCTGTAGTCCAGCAACATCTGGGGACCCAAGGTTGGAGAGCCCTGGCTTAGACCAACTGCAATCAAAGGGACTTAAGCTAGTAATGACTAAATTAAACCCCATTGATTTCAATGGGTCTACTCCAAGCATGACTAAGGCTGGATCCAACCAGTTGTTTCCAAATCTTGTGCATGAAGGTTTACACTTCTTTTCCCCACTCCCAGTTTCCTCAGATTCTTGTTGACTGTTGTTCCTGTAGGGAAAATATGACACTTTTGCAAAATGGCATCTATTTGTTTGTGTTCAATATGATATTAACCTATCCATAAGGAAGCAATGCAGCCCCACTGCAAGCACAGCTGCAACCACAGAAGGGCATCACCAAAGGGTTCTGTGGAGTCCTTTCACATCTGTCCCACATTCTGGATAACTCTTAGAGCCAAACTAGATGAGACACCAGTCACACAATTAGCAACTGCATGTTTGACTTTTTAAAAGGAAATTGCAGGTGTGGGCAATTTCCCAATCTGGACTGAGACCCTGGTGTGGCGGTAGAAGGGTTTTAACACTTTGCTCCACTCATCCGGATCGAGGCCCCTATGTCTGCAATTTGCATTGGAGGAAAAAATTCATATTTGATCCACTGGGAGCTTTCCCCTCACCCACAAAGCAAAAGCACAGGTGCAGAGGGCCCAATCCAGATTGGGAACAGACAGAGCGGGGGGCAAAGGGTTAAAGCCCCCCTTCCCCCACACCAGGGTCCCAATCTGGATCACCCCCGAGGCCTGCAATTTACTTTTAGAAAGCCAATCTCATGACTGCTAATTGCATGATCTAGTTTGGCTCTTAGCCATGCACACAGAAGTGCATGTCCGCCACAGTACATGGGTGATTCTTTTAAACAGGTGGCCACGTGTGTCTCCCCTATACTTCACCAGGCATCCCTCTCCTCTTCAGGGCCCCAGCAAGAAGATTATTCATGCTCCAAGCATCAGTAACTTGAGGCTGGGGCCTTGCAGAGGAAAGGGATTGCCAGATAAATACGGAGGAGGTGCGCAACGGCATCCCATTCTGTGTAGTGGCTGATGCACTGCTCGGGATGATGTGTGTGCTGGAGCGGGTGGGGGGATCTTCTTTTGAGCTCTGTACTGATTCTTTCCCACAGGTGTAGTTGTGTCCATGTGGAGAGCAGAAATGGATAGTGCTCGAAGTTTCCAGGCATTAAAAACCAACAGGCTAAATCTGAGATGAATTTTCTTAACCTGCATCTCCCCCCCCCCCCTTTTTAAACTAGACCATATTCAAATTATCTAACATGATATATCTGTAATTGATGTCAGTTTATTTTGGGCAGCGGCAGGGGGAACTGGCTGTAAATCTAGTTAAATAAACTGTAGGAGAAATTATTAGAGCACAATGTATTATTGAAGAATATATTCACTTCACCAAGAGCAAGTATAATAGAGAATCCAGGGTTAGGTGAATAAGATGGGGTTATAAGATGGGGTTCAATGGGGTTCAATGGTTAATTTTACAGTGTGATTTACCATTTTAGCAAGATAAAAATTAAAGCACAAAGACTGTAATTCATCTATTTCAGGTGCAATCCTATGCCTGTTTAAGGCATAGGAGTTTAGCATGCTGTTTAGCATGCTGGGAGTTGTAAGTCTTTTTTCTGTCTAAACAGGCATAGGATTGTGCCCTTAATTATTGTACTTGTGGATGAAGTACATAGCGTATGATTAAGCCTGATCCAAACCTTGGAGAGTTTGGAAATACTTAGTGGCTTAGAGCACAAGCTCTGGTTCTAGCAGGGATGTTGAAGAGTCCTTGGTCTCGAGTCGAGTCACGAGTGTTTGGACCTGAGTCTCGAGTCCGAGTCCAAGTCCTTGGTCCAAAATGGTGACTCACGAGTCACGAGTCCTGAGTCACTCCCAAAACTGACTCCACGAGTCCCTATTAAAATCAATGGGGTTTCCCCCAACAAAATAAGGCTACTTCAGATGTGTGGCTTAAATAAATTCTAGGCACAAGTGTGCCTTTTTATTTCAAAACTCTGCCACTGATTTTGACAAGAACAGACCAGGCAGACAAACCCAAAATAACCAGGCAGGCAGAGGAGGCAGGGAACCCCAAAGCAGGCAGGCAGGGGCCTTTGTCTTGGACAATTCAAACTGTGGAACTGGTTAAGAAGAGACCAGGCAGGCAGAGGAGGCAGGGAACCCCAAACAGGCAGGCAGAGGCAGCCAAACCCAAAATGTCTGACTCTAACCCTAACCCCCCACAACAACACATCAAAATAAATCTCAACACATCGTTGGGGCTGCGCTCCTGGTAGCTGTCCATAGTGGCCAAGCAGCGGCGCTCCTCGCTTCCATGCACCCTTCACCGGTGATCGCGCTCCTGGCACAGCCAGAAGACTCGTCAACAGCCCAGGGATGTTGACAAGTCCTTGGTCTCGAGTCGAGTCTCGAGTCCCATTAAAAATATTGGGACTCGAGTCCGAGTCGAGTCAGAGGGGGGACTCAGTCCAACTCACGAGTCGAGTCCTCGAGTCTGAGTCCCCATCCCTGGGTTCTAGAGCTAGCTTTCTGTAAAATTGGGTTTCAGCAAAATGTGTGGTTTCACAAAGGGGAGCCTTTGTTTCTAGTTGGCTTTGCTATTCATAAAAAGTTACAAGATTTAAATTGTAGACATTTAAAATCTTGGTGTTTGTGTACTGAATGGTATCTGTGGAGTATCTGCTTTTTTATGTCACTACTGAAAGAGGTTCACTTGCTGGGAATGCAAGACAGGGCCTTTTATGTGACAGCACCCTGCTTATGGAATCCCCTCTGAAAGTAGCTAGACTAGATGCATCCCAGATGACTTTTAGGCAGGTCACAAAAATGTTTTTCTTTTGTCTGGCTTTCAGTGGTGCTTAATTATTATATTGAAGTTTTCTCATCTTTGTTACAGTTTTTAAATCTCTGTTTTACTTCCGTTTAAAATGTTTAAACCTGATTGTGTTTGTTTTGAATATATTGTAAACCACTTTGGAGGGCTTTGTTAGGGCAGAAAGGCAGTCTAAAGATGTTTTTGTAAATAAATAAACAAACAAGTAACTATATTGGTGGTACAAGGGCACACACACACACACTTTATAAAACAAAGGTAAACAAACTACTGCCACCAACTAGCTTTCTTCTGGCAGCTAGCATGCTTCTTATCAAAGAATCCCTTACTTAGGAGTGGTTCAAGCCCTCCCCACACATAAAAAGTAGGATGACCAAAACTCTCACTGGTGCATTAAGCCAAGAGAGGGCAAGCGTGAAAGAACCCCAAGCTCAGAATTATAACAGTCAAACAGTAAAATAGCATATATTTTTAGAGTTTACATGGCATTAAGAACTAGAAAGAAAGAAAAGATTCAGAACAATATGAAATACAAGCATCTCACTACTTGACTGGTGTTTATTTGACCATACAGCCCATCAACATAGCATAGGTCATTCCAGAAAATACTCCCTTTGTTTAGCCCATGTTAAACACATACCTCTCTTAGAATAAAGGAGGCATTTATATATTCATGGCATTTAAAATATTTAGCTTATATGGTTAAAAATATCAAATACAGCAGAACACACAGTAAAAAATAAATAAATAACTAGCAGCAAAAACAGAACAGTCAGCAAGATTTTAAAATACCTAAAATATTTTAAAAGCTTGGAAAGATAAAAAGGGGGTTTGCTTGACACCTAAAAGAAAGCCTTGCTAGGGAGGGTGTTCCATAAAGAGGTGGGTGGGTGCCATGGCCCAAAAGGCCCTCTTTGTGGTTGTCACCCACTTCACCTCCAGCAGGGAGTGGACAGAGAGAAGGCTGATGATTTCAGGATGGCATAAGAGAAGACACTCCTGCTGCACCCAAAGCCATTTAGGACTTTAGAAGAGCATGGGCGATACATGATCATCTGAATGAGCTGTGCCAATCAAAATTCTGGGAGCTGTATTCTGTATGAACTGAAACGATGGGATCATTTTCAAAAGCAGCCCCTCATCCACAAATGCAGAGTTACAGAATGGGGGACACTTGGCTCAACAATACTACAAGTGAGAAGGATCTTGGAATTGTTGTAGATCACAAACTGAATATGAGCCAGCAATGTGATGTGGCTGCAAAGAAGGCAAATGCTATTTTGGGCTGCATTAATAGAAGTATAGCTTCCAAATCGCGAGAAGTGATAATTCCCCTTTACTCGGCACTGGCCAGGCCTCATCTTGAGTACTGCGTCCAGTTCTGGGCACCACACTTTAAGAAGGACATAGACAAACTGGAGAGGGTTCAGAGGAGGGCAACAAGGATGATAAAGGGACTGGAAACAAGACCCTGTGAGGAGAGACTGAAAGAACTGAGCATGTTTAGTCTTCAGAAGAGGAGACTGAGTGGAGATATGATCGCACTCTTCCAGTACTTGAAGGGTTGTCACACAGAGGAGGGCCAGGATCTCTTCTCGATCATCCCAGTTTGCAGGACACGAAATAATAGGCTCAAGTTACAGGAACCCAGATTCTACCTAAACATCAGAAAAAAATTCCTGACTGTTAGGGCAATAAGATAATACAAAAAATAAGATAATACCTAGGGAGGTGGTGGGCTCTCCCAATCTGGAGACATTCAAGGTGCAGCTGGACAGCCATCTGTCAGGGATGCTTTGACCTGGATTCCTGCATTGAGCAGGGGGTTGGGCTAGATGGCCTTGTAGGCCCCTTCCAACTCTACTTTTCTATGATTATATGATTCTATCTTGTCTTGATTGAGCTTCAGTTTATTGGTCTTCACCCGGCCCATCATTGATCCCAGTTTCCCAGGACCTGTGCCAGGTTTGACAGGGCACTGAGGAAGGTGCCCTCTGGTGCCCCCCAGAACCTCCTTTGTGCCACCTCCAGTACATTACTAGGGGGGTGGTAATGTATTGGATCCCATGTGCAATTGTTTCAGTGTTTGCAAACCACGTTGAAGGCTTGATAGTGGAAAGGCAGGAAATTAATATTTTAAAATATATATGTTCATCTATTTAGCATGACATCCAAGATCGCTAAATGAAGAATGGAATCTGGCCCACCAAGGGATGAAATACCAATAAAGTCCTCACTAGTACTTCTTTTAGTACAGAAATGAATCTGGCCACACCCTAATTGCCAAAGCAACCAAATAAAATATAGGGATGTGGGGATAGGGAAGCATGGAGCATCATTCCGGTGCAGAGAGGGTCATGGCTAATAGCAACGTTCGATTTGTGTGTCATCTTTTTCTTAACTTTTTGCTGGGGTCTCCTGCATGAGGCCCGTGGGCCCCAATGTGCCCATGGACACCTCTCTTGGTGCCTGCCGGGCTCTCTGCCTGTCCTGAATTTTATTTTATTTCTTAGGACTTTTAAAAATTATTATTTTTTAACTGGGAGGCTAGTATGCTGCAAAATGTAGTGCTGCCCTTCAGCACTGTTAGAAAAATGGACGTGGTGCATTTACAAAGTGTAAGAATAAAGCTCCATTATACACATATAATCAACAAAGCTGTACATAGCACACACTGTTGGATGTATTAATCTCTTTGTTCTCCTAACCTTGCCCATCTGCCAGTTGCTATTTTAGCAAGAGAACCTTGAAGAATTGTGTCACTTCTTTGTTTACTTGTATGTCTGGTGCCACCTTATCTTCTCCTTGGCTAGAGTCTCATCGCTAATGTATTTTCAGGGGCCAACTCCAGATGTGTTTATTTATTTATTTATTTATTTATTTTATTTGTTGCATATGTGGATCACCCATCTGGCCGGCAAACTGGCCACTCTGGGCGATGTGCAGCATGATAAAATACAGAGTAAAACACATTTAAAACAGTATAAAAAATTTAAAATCTTAGCCCACCCCATATTCCCGCCTGAACAGCCATGTTTTTAGTGAGCAGCGGAAGCTCAGCAGAGAGGGTGCATGGCGGAGGTCACTAGGGAGAGAGTTCCACAGTATGGGGGCCGTCACAGAGAAGGCCCTCTTCCTCGTCCCCACCAGTCTAGCTGCTCTGGCTGAAGGGACAAGGAGAAGGCCGTTTGTGGCAGATCTTGTTGAGCGGCCTACTTGGTGTTGCTGGAGACGCTCCTTGAGATAACCTGGACCGGAGCCGTATAGGGTTTTAAAGGTCAAAACCAACACCTTGAATTCGGCCCAGCAAGCAGCTGGTATCCAGTGCAGCTCCTTGAGCACTAGAGTGATGTGATCCCGCCGGCGGCTGCCTTTAACCAGGCGAGCCGCCGCATTCTGTACCAGATGTACAAATGAAAAGGGAGTTTCTTCAATTGATAAAGGGTACCAAGAGTAGCAGATTCATGAGACACTTGATATCTCGAGCGCCCTAAAGGTCATGAGAAGCATCAACCTAGCCAAAGGGAGGAAGAGATAGCCTTCTACACAACTGAAGACTGTTACTATGTTCAAAGAAAAGTCTTTGATTGGTTGTTACTATGTTCAAAGAAATGCCTCTAATTAGTTGTTGCCATGTTCAGATGAATGTACGTGATTGGTTAGCATGTTTAAGCGAACGCATTTGATTTGCTGGAAATGAATGAACCAATGAGTGTAAAAAACATAAAAAGGCCTGCATGTTTCCTTTTCTCCTTGTTCAGCCTCTGCTCCTGGCGCGAGCCACAAGGCTGATCCTTTTTGCAAAAATAAAACGTTAAAAAAAACTCATCTCTGGTGGCTGCTTCTCTCTTCTTTGAGTATTGACTCTCTGAGAAGAGAAACTCTGAGCATATTTTTGCAACAGCACCATCTGCATTTGGGTTCAAAAGAATGGCTTTGGTGTTTTGGAGCTCAGATCCTTCCTCTGCCTTGTAAACCGCCCTGAGAACTTCAGCTACTGGGCAGTATAGAAATGTAATAAAAGAAAAATGAAACGCCTTGTACTTAAGTTCTTGGGCAAGTTATTTTTCTTTTAGTCCCACCAGTTTACCTTTTGGAAAATGAGTGTTTTGTGATCGGCCATACCCCCAATGGCAGCCATTTTTGGAACAGGAAGCCACCACCCCCATGGCAGCCTTTTGGGGGGAGCACCCACAACACACTCTTGAAATTCCAAATGTGTCCACCTACACAAAAATGTCGGAGACCCCTGATCTATGGTACGGTCATGTTCCCTGCTTTGCCATCTACTTCCTGATTTAGGCCCTTGACAGTGCACACTCAGCTTTCTTTCTTTCTTTCTTTCTTTCTCTGGCTTTCACTAAGCTTAATGTCCTCTTTTTCACGTCTTGCCCAGCTACTATCTCACAAAGCCTAACTCAAGCTTCTGTTTCTGTCTCAGATCAAGCCCTGATCTCAGTTCTCATGAATTTTCATCCCTTAGGTATTCGAAGATGTTATTTTACCAAACACTCAATATAATCTTATCTTCCCTGATGGATATGGAGTGAGAGGCCATCACTCAAAATTTATGGAAATCCAGCTTGAGGCATGCGAGTGATTCCCCGCCCCCACTGCTTTTCAGGGTTGAAGTTATCTACAGAAGTAGTTTATTGCTATCTCCCCTGGCTGTCTGTTATTGCTGTCCAGAGTCACTGCTTCAATATTGTTTATCACTTTTTCAGCTATGTTGGATGACAAGTTTTATTATCTTAATTAGATGATATAACCTGGAAAGCAGCTTCCAGTAAAGCAGGAAGCGTGCTTCACATTGGAGTGATATATAGTGCTCCTTAGCTCGCCCAAATTTCCAGCGTTTCTAGCTAGTAAAACTAAAAGATCTTTACAATAAATATTATTGTGCAGTGCCGTCTATGTAACTTCACATACAGTGAAGTAATAATTGCTCTGAGGACATCTGCATGTGTGTCTGGTGGTGGTGGGGAAGGGAGAATAGGCTGGATATCTAAAAATGAACAATGTTTGCAATTATGGATATAAAGAAACAACGTCTTGTTTAAAGCACTTTCTATGTTTTATATTGCTCATAGTTGATAGCTTTGTTAATTAAAAATTAAAGCAAAGATTTATGTCAGGATTCTGGAAAAATAAAAGGGAAGTACTCTGTTACAGGGCTTGTTTTTTTTTTTGGCAAACAGTAACCTGAGCTCAGAGAAGAGAAAGGGAGCACATATACTCTTCTTCTTCTCATTCAGGCTAAAAGAAGCAATAGTATGGATTATATATGTCATGTTACATTCATAAAAGTCCAGCTGATATCTGATCTTGTGGCTCAAAGCTCTACATGAAAGAAAGTTAAAAGAATTAAAGGCTAATTGATATCTGCTGCTGGATAAGACTACATCATGTCTTTTTTTAAGCTGGTGGAGAGTGTTGACAAAGTTTGCTTGAATATCAGTTTGATGAACACTGAATTCCACTAAAAATGGAGTCGGGGAAAAACTGATCGTTTTTGCTAAGGTTGAACCAAGTGCCAAAGTGGAGGGGTTACATATCTACATTGCTTCTGCAGATTGCTTATTCCTGTGTGTGCTGCTACCCCTCCCTTCCTACATTCATTGCTACAGAAAACCCTGATGCTCTTCCACTGGCATGGCTTTTCACTCACAGCTGTGATGCATCATGCGTTTTGTAGTGTGTTGTACATGATGCCACCTGGCCGTGAATGAAATGCACATGTGTGATGACACGAGGGGCTGGTGTAATCCAAGATAAATAAAGAAATTGTGGCACAAAACCACCACCACAAATGGAATTTGACAGTGTGAATGGGCAAGCTTTACAAATGGAAAGATGGTTCATTTCAACATCAGAAGACAGAGGGAAAGCATGGATAGGAAGAAGATAAGGAGCTGCCTTGTACCAGATCAGGCATTCGTCCACTGGCCCAGTATTGTCAATTTTGATCGACAGCAGCTATCAGGGGACCTAGACGGAGGACTTTCCCATCACCTTCTACCTGTGCATTCAAACAGGAGATGCCAGGGGTTGAACCTGGGATCTTCTGCATGCAAAGCATGTGCTCTGCCACTGAGCTAAGAACCATATGATCATATACAACATTCAGTTCTTTGAATGAAGATGATTACTACTGTGAACAAGTTGCATACACACACAAAGAGAGAGGCTCAAGTCCTTAATACAAGGGTCATAATGAAAACGGGAACAGCAGGAGTCGGTGCAATGCCCTCCCCTTCATGGAAGCAGGCGATTCCTAAATGGATTGCTGCTATATAAAAACCTTTATGCTTGTACCCTGAGTGCTGGGTCATGTTGTAAATTACAAACCATGAACCCAAATTGGGTCCAGGTGTCCAGCTTAATCCTGAAAAATATGGGGAGGGGCATGTATTACAGCTGGGGTCCCTTCCATCTGGTAACCTGTGTCCTCACTGTGGGAAGCTGTGTGGATCTAGAATTGGCCTCCACAGTCACTTACAGACCCATCGCTAGAGTCTACACAATTTTTAGAAGTTCCTCCTTTTATAATTTTCTTTTTGTAATTTTATCCTGGAAGACAATCTTACTCGGTCACGAGTGATCGCCTACTACAACCTTTTTGGACCCATGGGCTGGGCACATTTGGCAATTTGAGAAACTGCTGTGCTGTGGGCACCACTGCAAAATAACTAATCAGTGGATCACTGCTTTGGCATCTACATGTCACGTCTATGGATCTTAGGCTGTGTCTTATTCAGAAATCTTTTGTTTCATGTCTATTGGACACCGCAAGGTCTCTTTAATAAGGGATTGTCTAATTCAGCTAATTGCTGTCAGTGCAATACAGCTAATGCTTCTTTTAAACATATATGTTTCATAGATTTCATAGATCATAGAGTTGGAAGGAGCCTACAAGGCCATCGAGTCCAACCCCCTGCTCAATGCAGGAAACTAGAGGAGGGGTCTCCCATCCAAGTAATAACCAGGCCTGACCCTGCTTAGCTTTCCACGCTCAGACAAGCTGTGCCAGCATGAGCCACAGGCCTGGCAATGTTCAGTAGTTGCTTCTTCTGGGAGGAGGTTATTACAGAGACAAATTTTGTACTGGAACAGTCTTTAATATTCACCATTGTACACATTCTTTTAAATTATCTACCTGCTTCATGGAAATTAACAAATGGAAGGGGAAATTGATTGTCTGCGCCCTTTTGAAAGCTAAAAGACTGATATTACAAAATTGGAAGGATAAACTCTCACCTCCTATAATGGAATGGATTATGCTTTCAATGGATTATCCTTAACATGCTTTCAATATTGGAATGGGTGGCATATATATGCCACCTTCAAATGGATACTGACCTGGATACTTGGTCCACTTCTGCGGAAGCCTATGTATAATTGCTAGAAAGTTGAATGCATTTTATACAAGTCCATGTATATATATATTTAAAAAACAGGGCTTGGGGGTTAATTTTTTAAAAAATAATTCAGGAGCCCATGGGCACCGCATGGGGAATCCCTGTATTACAGGTTCAGAGGCTCAGGGCAAGGGCAGCACATGGAGATCCTGTTTTTAAGGGTTATTGGCAGAACAATCCCATACATGTCTACTCAGAAGTAAGCCCCATTGAATTCAATGGGATTTACTCCCAGGTAAGTCTGTATAGGATTACAGCCTTAGACCTATAAACATAGGTATGATAAGCCGATTCATCCTCAGAGGAAAGTAGATTGTTTAAAGGTTCTTGCTGCTGTGAAATTCAAGGATATGCCAACAAGGGAGAAAAGTAACAGTCTCACATTCCACTTTCTCTTCCTGATAACAACTAAATATTGAGTGCATCTTGCCCAGCCTCCCAAACCTTTGAAGTGGCAATATTCTGAAGCTGCAGCTTGGGGTCTTGAGTCTCTTCCTCATACTCTGATGGAAATTATTGTTGAAAGGAGTTGCATTACAGCTACCCCATGCAACGTGCAGCTGAATCTTCTCCATATCTGACCCAACACCGAAATGTTCTAGCATGAAATAATGTTTTTCATTCTCTTAGATTATAAATTCCGCATGGGGTGCTTTCATCACAGCCCAAGAGAAAGCAGATGTGTTTGTAGTGTCTCCATGGAGACACAAAGCAAAGACTGCATTTCACACGAAGATGCCCCTCTCTTCCACAAGGGAAATGATAGGAGGGCTGCCAAGTTATGTATTTATTTTTTAATGAAACCAGACAGCATTCTTTAGAGATCTGTTGTCCTCTTGTCTTTTTAGTGAGGGATACTTTGTGCAAAACTTTAGTGCAGATGTCCAATACTTGTGACAAGGGTGTACTGATTCATTATTAAAGCTTTAGTTTTTGGGGGTCGGTGGGAGGGGTGAATTGCCCCCCCCCCCAGTTCCTAAGTGTAAAGGTCAGTTCATATATGCCTGTACTTCACTTGAACTTTCATCATTTGACTCTGCTGTACATATTGTTTGTACAAGGAAAATCCATGTTCGCATTGAGTGTATGCTTGAATGGAGCTGCAGTCAATCCTGGTTCCTGTAGCTATATCAGGGGTGGGCAACTTGTGGCCTTCCAGATGTTTTTTGGCCTACAACTAATATTGCTTCACTGTGTGTGTGTGTGTGTGTGTGTGTGACAGTCCAGGAGATTGTGACCCTCCTTGAACCTAGGCTCTAGGTATAGACCAGTGTTCTCCAACCTTGGGTCCCCAGATGTTTTTGGCCTACAACTCCCAGCATGCCCCAGCCAGCATAGCTGGGAGCTGTAGGCCAAAAACATCTGGGGACCCAAGGTTGGAGAACACTGGTATAGACGTTAGGCTACTGTGTTCCTGTGTTTATGTTCATGTTCATCCACCTGATGCTTCGGATGTCATGAATGACTCCAGGTTGGTGCCCATTCTCCTTTGCTGGGTCTGCAGGGGGGAAAAAACCCATGAAGACCCCACCAGCTGCATTGATGCTTCTGTGTCTATGAATTGTTCACAACAAAATAGCCACATTAGCCTTCTGCCACTGCACCGCCTGCAGCTGCAAAAACAACGGTGGTTTGCTACCGAAACTGAAAATGAGCTAAATGTTGTGTCTCTGTATTGGTTTGCTGCTGAATTTCAGGAGCAAACTGCTGATTCCCCCCCCCCTGCCCCGCTGCACCACCAAATTTCTGCAGTATGGGCTGGCAGAAGGGGTGGTTGGGGCTGCATTCAAAGCCATAGGCCAGGGGACGCATGTTGCCCACCCCTGGTTTAGTACTAGGTATCTGTATTCATGTGGGTTTTTAATAAGCCACTTTTCTTCAGTCCCCTCACTGATAACAGTTTCTTGATAACAGCAGCCGTGTGCTTTTTGTACACAGATGTAAAATCTGGTCCTCTTGAGGGCAAATAATACGCGTAGGCCTGTGATTGTTAAATTATCACTTATTTCTGGAAGAAAGAAAGGTGAGCAAAAAGTCTCTGAACTTATCATGGGTTGATGACTCACTTTCAACTCATTTTCTGCTCCTTAAATGGTTTAGAAATTGAAATGAGTTCAGGACTTCAGGGTTCCTTATCCCAGAATAACTGCTTGAGTGAGGCTTACGTCATTTCTCTTTTTCTGTTGCAATGTGGAAAGTAGATTTACTGTCAAATCGCAAGGTAATGCAAAAAGTCTCAAAGGTGCCACTCCTTCCTCAAGGGCAATTTTATCAAATGCAAATGCTGAAAACTGACTAAGCTTTCTTACAAAGGTGGTGGCTAGCCTTCATACACCATCAAAGCCTGCTGTGACACCTTTGAGAATACGTCCTCTTTTTGCATTTCATTTGGTTTGGATGCCTCCCTTTTTGTTTTTTGTTTGACTGTCAAATCCCACCCATGAAGTGAATTGTTGAATAATAATGAAGGGGAAGGAGCCCAACCACCTTGAAGCTCTGGGGATCTAGGAGAGAAAGCAGTTAGTGGAGTGTTAGGAGCTGCTAACACAGCTGTGCACAGCTGCCCCATGTGGTAAACCACTGAGCTGCAAATGGTAGCCTTCTCAGTGAGGAAGCTTCCAGACCTGGACTGACTCCACCCAGCTAGGCGGGCCATTGGATCCTTCCAAGCCACAAGGAAGATAAAGGGCTTCCTTTTCCAGCTGAGCCTTGGGCAACAAATTCTTCCTCAGGTGTAGCATGTTCCTCTATCCTTGATTGTCCTTCCGTTTCGCCTTCTGGTTTTCTCTTTGATCCTGCCTCTCTGTCGGTTTGTCCTCTGGTTCTGACTTTCCCCCTTCTTATATGCAACCGATGAATGAGCTGCATCACTGGAATGTGTCACAATGCTTTATTATTACTCTTTCATGAAATCGCAAAAAGCAGCCTAGATTTGCTTGTGCTCTAGCGCTCCCCTCATAATTAGGTTGCCTCCAAGGCTGCGCTCATGCAGGGCCACTTGTGCAAGGGGAATTCCCCACCCCTTTCTCCTGACTACAGCTCCTGACACACACACACACACACACACACCCCAAAAGCCTTTCCTGAGGGTTGGGTAATCCTTGGGAAATGCCTAGGATATGGGATGGGGTGCTGCAGTGGGAAGGGGGGATTGCCAAAAATCAGGCAGAGGCAGATTTTGTGAGTGAGAGGGGGGATAGAGGGGCAAGGGGTGAGGATTTCTCTTGCCTGAGTGTCCTTACAAAGTGCACATTGGATGCAAGTATATACCTAAAAATATAGAATTGTATCCAACGTTCGTCTAACTTAAGTCCCTTTCATTTCAGTGGGTCTGCTCTGTGTAGGACGAACATTGGATACATTGGAGCATAACCAGGCACACGTTGAAAGCATGTGCAGGGCCGGCATTCCCTTTAGACAGAATGAGGTGGTTGCCTCAGACAGCAGATGCTGACTGAGAGGCAGCAGCAAAAGGTGCTGGAAGGGAGAGCTGGGTTCCACGTGATGCGAGACCGGTTCTGCACCCCCTAAGCTCGCTCGCTCGCTCGCTGCCTTCAGGTGTGATGGAGGATGCGCTCCCATTGTTAGTGTTGAAGAAAGATTCATCTACCAGTCCAGTCAGCTTTTGTACCTGGAATGGGAGGGGGCACCATCTTGTTCTTTGTCTCAGGCAGCAAAATGTCATGGGATGTGCATCAAGCTTGTCCCAAAGCTAAGGTTGACTCCGGCTTCTGGTTGAGTATTCAGTCTCTAGTTTGCCGCCTTCATCGTTGATTATTTACTCCCAGTGTGATTCTTCTACCTTTCCCTGGCATCGCCAAGTCTGTGTCTGACATTTTTGTTCAGGCTGTCGACTGGAATGTTATCTCCATTTTATTTCCCTGTTTGTTTGTTGCTTTGGAAATTGGGGAGTATAGCAAGAATAAATCACATGCTTGGCAAGTTCCGTGTTATATAATAGCTTGTCTTTCCATGCTTCATGCCTCCTTCAAGGAAAGAAAGGGAGTTTAGTCTGAAGTTCATCATCATCTCTGTTCTCTGGCGCTGTCCCTAATCAGAGTGGAAATGGAGGGCCCTTGTACTAAGGGAAGGCTGTCATTTTGAACGTCGTTCTATCAACTCACAGTAATTTTCCATCAAGTTTTCAATAGGGCTCCCACTGGTTTTTTCATACAAGTTTCAAATTGTTGCACTAAAGGGGGTTGGTATGTGATTTCGTTTCCTGGTGCTTCCTCTGCAAACTTGCATGGCCCTTTTCCTCCCTGATTTATTTATTTTTTTAAAGAGAGGGGAATCAAACCTATTTGCTTCAGCCTCGCACTGCAAAGTAAAATGGTCTTGGAAGCATAGAATATTATCTGCCTTTCTGTGCTACACAATGCAGCCACAATGAGCGGTCACAAAGAGTGGACTGTCTGTATGTTTGGGGTTATGTAGTAGGTGGGCTTAGATGTTTCAAAACCTGGCAAATGTACCGTGTCCATGGGCTTGCCCATACAGAAATCACTAAGGACCAGGTAACATATGGCAGCTCCCCATTTAGACTGGAAGTAACTGCATGCGTTGGTTCCCTCTCTGTGGGGAGCAAGGGTCACCATGAGAGCAGGCTCTTTTAGAACGTCGCAGCACTCCGCTTGAAATGCAGACTAGCAGTGGTGAACTAATCCAGGCAATATCTGGGTGTGGGGGGGCCAAGCCACACCCCTACCCCTCACTGCAGTGCCACTGCATGTGCTGCTGAAATTCAGGGGCACTGCAGCAAAAAAAATAAAGAGGGCTATTTTTTCTTTAAAACAAACCAGGCTTTTTATTTTTATTTTTATGCCACGCCTCTGAATTTCAGCAGCAAACTGCTACTTATTTTCCCTACAACGAGGAGAAATTAACTCTCTTTTTTGCTGCAGTGCTGTTGAATTTCGTTGTCAAATGCAGCGGGGGCAGTGGGTACAGCAAAAAAAGGCCAGGGCTCATTTGGTCCGTGGGCCGCACGTTGCCCACCCCTGTGTTAATGTATGCTGTGCTCAGTAGTATCTGTATCTGACTGCCTGTCAGAAGTTGCCGGAGCTGGAAGCGGGTGTGGCATAACCCCACAATTCAGTTCCCTGGTGTACGTCTGCTTTAGTATATTTAGTGAGTATAGAATGTTGAACTGAGTGGGTGTGGTTTGTGATGTCTTAGAAAGGGTGGGGGGAGGAGTATATAAGGAGTGTTTGAGGGATGTCAGAGTTGAGTCAAGTGTTATGGGAGTGTGGAGTTGGGTTAGAGAGTTTTAGGTGGCTGGAGTTAGTGTGATATGGGAGAGTGTTTGTAGTGTGTGGGGAGAGTTGGGAGTTTGTGAGTTAGGTTAGTTACAAAGTGTTTGGGGGTAGGCTAGGCAGGTTTATAGTTATTTTCTGGAACTAAGATTTTGAGAATTAAAATAAACTTATTTTTATTTTGTTTGCTACCCAAATCCTACGTGAAAGCCTGGCTTTATTACCTGCTTTACTTTTAAATCTATACACACACCTTTGTACCCATAGCATCATAAATTTAAAAATAGATCCTTCATAACCAGCATTAATATTTTCCCTCATTAGTAGGGGAAAGGTTTCATTTGACCCTCCCCTCAGGTTTTTAAGTGTTGATGCTTAGCCTGAGAAGAGTTTATGACCCTGGTCCTAAAGTGTAAAGGGCCGTGTCGTCGCTGCAGCGGGAATCTTTGGCTTTCCAGGCAGCTGCCTTGCATGGAATGCTATCAATACCAGTGTGGCGTAGTGGTGAGAGTGTTGGACTGGGACTCGGGAGATCCGAGTTCTAGTCCCCGCTCGGCCATGAAACTCACTGGGTGACTTTGGGCCAGTCACTGACTCTCAGCCTAACCTACCTCACAGGGTTGTTGTGAGGATAAATTGGAGAGGAGGAGGAGGATTATGTAAGCCACCTTGGGTTCCTTTCGGGAAAAAGGCGGGGTATAAATATAATAAATAAATAAATAAATAAATAAACATCTTCCAGGCAGTGACATATTCTCGGGTTCTAGACTGGCTCCACCACCATCACTGCCACCAGGCTAGGCACTCACTGGGCCTTTCTGTATCAGAAAGACAATAAAAGGCTTCTTGTCTGGACTGGGATCTTGCCCTGAGAACACACCTCTCCTGTCTGTGTTGTCTGGTTCTAAGTATGGCAGGTCTCCTTTTGTTTTATTTTACAGGTTCACCTGATTTGTGGGGAGGCATTTTGGAGCAAACTCCCAAAACAAGATGAGGGTGCTGGCAATGCAACATGATTCAAGGGGGGAGGTGTGTCTTACCTTTCCCCCTTTCTTTCTTTCTTTCTTTCTTTTTTTTTTTAAAAAAAGCTTTTAAAAAAGCTCCGGGCACTGCCACCAAAATTCTTCCTCCCAGGATGTCTGTGCATGCTAGCATCCTGCCCAGAGGCACTCTGGGAATGAAGAATAATGGCAGCAACCTGAGCTCTGGTGCTGCTGCGCATCAGAAGCCACCTGCAAAGTTGGCAGCTTTAAAAAGTTTTAAAGGTGTGTGTGTGTGTGTGGGGAGATAAAAAGCACCCTGACACAATTTTAAATGTTCTCCTTCCCGCAAATACTTTTGAGAGTCAGATTGCTACCCACAAACCATACTGAAATAACCAGCTCCCATTTGCCAGCTGAGAATGGGGTGGTGAACACAGGGGCAGTGCTAGGTACTGAAAAGATCCGGGGCTCAAGCCCACGGGACACACACAAAAAATAAATAAATGCACAAATTTGCATATGTTCTAAAGTGTGTGTGTGTGTGTGTTTAAAGGACCCTGTCTCCTAAGGACACCCCTATTTGTAAAAAGGGATATCTGAATAAGGGGGAGAGGAGCCTGAGGAGGACATCTGATTTCAGACAAAAAAAACTCAGGCAAAAAGATTCAAGGATTCCTATCCTTGAATCTTTCTGCCCGAGTTTTTTTGTCTGAAATCAGACAAAATCAGGCAGCAGGCGGTGGAGCACGTGTGGTAAAAAAAGCCAGCTGATCCAGGGGCATCAGATGCAACGGAGATCCTCAGGGCCCCTGTCCCTTCAATTCAGCAAGTGCCCCTGGACAGCAGGGTGGTGGGGCAGGTGGCCTCCCAGAGATTCAGGGCTCCAGCCCAAGTGGGCTGCCGCCTAACACCACATCTGGTGGTGAATTGTGGGTGGCCATTTTGGTGCACCCCTAGTCCTGGCTCAGATTCCTGCTTCCATCCCTCAGCTCTGGTTCCTCACTTACTTCCTTGGCTTGGACTCCCTGGCTCGATTCCTCATTCTTGTCCCTGATGACAATTGCCTACAGCAGAGGTGCGGAACCTCCTTCGCCCTGAGGGCCGAATTCCATTTTGGAGAAGCTCTTGGGGGCCACATTCCAGGGGTGGGAGGGGCCAAAGGCAAAAGGGGTGGAGCCAAAATACCAAAAATATTCCAAATAGCAGGATATTTTAGCTTAAAGCTCCTACTGCCAGTAACTAGATCTCGAGAGGCATTTCTACCCTTTTGCCTACCCACAGCTAGTGGTGGGCGGCCCGCCAGGGACCTGACCAGCCTCCAGCTCGGTGGACGTTGCTGCTGCGCCCGCCAAGCTGAGCCAAAAGTAGATGCGTGCCGAGCTGCTCAGCGAGCTTCTGGGTTCCCAGTGGGCCGCTTTTTACATAGGGAATGGCGTAAGATACGTTAAAAGTTGTTGCCATTTGCGTAACTTGCGCAAATTGTGGCTGTTTTGGGCATATCTTATGCCATTTCCTACATAAAAAGCGGCCCACCGGGAACCCAGAAGTCACTTCCTCGGCTCAGGAGAACATGAGTCAAGCCGGGGAAGCAGGTAGGCGGGACGGAGTTCGGGGGGGTTGAGCCCAGCGAGTTCATTGGACTTCCACCCCGCGAACAAAATCCTCACACATCCCTACGTCTACAGCTTAGCCCTGACACTGCAGGGTCCAATGCACCAAAACGTACAAGTAGCAAGCACCTGGAGAACCAGGTGATCATATGAATTGGCTCCAACTTTGCTGAACTAACCAGATTTCCAGAGTAAATGGTGGGGTGGGGAAGATGGAACTTCTCAACCAGACTGTGAAATTGGAACTGTACTGAATATCCCCAGTTTTCATTTTCTGGTAGAATCTAGGAATTTTTCCTGAACAATTAAATTATGTGAATATTTGCTTTCTGTGCCATTTGTTTTCCCCTGGTGGCTACCCCGTTGGTACTAACCCCGCCCCCACTGCTGATGTGGCTGCACTGCTGATGAGTCACATTGTTGACCCTATCCAATCAATAACCATGTAGTGGGCTGGATAGTCATAGCACTGCATGGTCAATCACAGGGCAACATGTGAGCCACAAAAGGAGGCCTCTTTGAAACCACAAAGAAGTTCACCAAAAAGCGAGTAGCGTATTGCCACAGAAATGGAAATTAATTCCATACATAACAGCTGCACATCTTTATTATGAAGTGTATTGGAAAAATATTAAAAGTACCAAAAGTAGTGAAAGTAGGAGGGGAAAATTTATGATCTTGCTGCAGTGGCTAAACTGACAATCTATATATGGTTAGAATATAGATAATGATTCCATTAAAATTTAATGAATTAAATTTAGCAATTTAATGTAGGCATATAAACATTCTGTTTCTTACTTTGATGGAAGCCTCCAGCTCTTTCCTTTTTTTGTATAGCGAAGGCAATTGGCAAGGGCAGAAATGGGGCACTCCCCCCTTTATTTAGAGGTCACTAGGTTTATCTTCCCTAGAAATAGTGAGTAGAAACCAGCAACAAGTGACTTCCCTGCTGAGTATTAATTGTAGGCGAACATGTTGTTTCCTGACTTGCATGGAATTAGACAATCAATAACTAAATTCCTGGCTGCAGAATGAGAGAACAGAAACCCCAGTACAGATATTTTCATTAGCCTGTTGAAATCAAACACCCCAAAATCTACTTGCTGTGCAGCTCACTCTCTCTCTCTCTTTTCCTTTGGGCTGGAAAATCAATACAAATTCCAAACCATCAAAATGCTATTGGCATTGAAACAGCTTTTCTAAATTATTTGACTTCTATTCCATATGGATAACTCAATTTATTTACAGTCGAAAGAGTGAGAAAGGAAGAAAAGCGGACTTCATAATGCAGGGATAAGTCATGTCTCATGCCTAGTGACACATTCTGGATATTAAACTCTTAGCTGAAGTTCTTGCCTGTGTGTGTGTGTGTGTGTGTGTGTGTGTGTGGCGTGCGTGTGCATGCGTGTGTTTAATATTGCTGTACATATGAGATCATTGATCGGGCAGAACTTGGGAAGAATGGGTGCCAGTGCCCTCAAATTGCTCAGAATAGATTTTGGAATAGATGATAGTCTTTGCCATCTTTGTGATTTCATCTGTTATGAATATATGAAATCACATGTACAATGATTATTAGGCATGTACAATGAAGCCTGCCATTGCTGTAGAAGTACAAACTGCAGACAATAAAAAAAATGCACTGACTGTTCTCAGGAGAGCATAGGGACAGTGATGGAGTAATAATAGATCTGTGCCATGAGACTGGGCACATATACCTCCTGGAATAACATTCACTGGTACACCAAGGTTGAAATACATCATAGGTACAATTATTATTCAATTTAAAAACAATGGTAGTAGAACACATTTTGGTTTGAATGGAATTGGATCAAACACTGTATTGTATGTGTGTATATATGTGTGTGTGTACATATGGACACACACAATTGTGTGTGTGTTTTTCCTTTATGGAATATTTATGCGTGTGGTTTTATTATTTTATTTTATTTAAAATTATTTTAGGCTACCTTTAAGGGTGGAACCCTTTCAAAGTGGTGTACAAGTTAAAAAATGTACAAAGTGGATATAATAAAAATCAATAAGTACATATTCAATAAAGATCCATAAAAACAGAGATTACTGAGATAAAAATAAATAAAAACAGAAATTACTAGTAAAATCAGCAGTCCAAGACACTATAGGAACGTCAGCAAAAAGAGGTATGTGCGTGTGCACATGCATACATGTGAGCTTGTGCGGCTCTCCTCCTGATGGCAAAAGCTTACAAGTTGCACCCCTTCTTTATTGTCTATGTGAAAAAGAATTCACTCCAATATCCAAGGCTACTCATGTGGAATCAAAAACCAATTTCTTTGTATTTCCACAATATGTGACACAGAGCCTCCTGAACTGGTTGCATCTCTCTTGGAGTCATCTAAGGAGCGGGGGTTACTAGGAGGATCTGGTCCATGATAAGTGCATGGCAAGTACCAAGGCCTCTAGACTGGCTACCATCCTGCCCGATGCCTTAAGTAGGGATGCATAAGAGATTTGATCTTTGTGTATTCCAATAGGAACTGACTTGATCTGCACCTTCTGGATTAATGTGTATGGATTGGAACTTTGCTTTCACAATTTCCCAATTTTTTTGACACAGTTCTTGGCTCAAAATATATCAAATATGAAATGTGTATTTTGCGTGAAGATACATATTTAAATGCAAATTTTCATGCATATATGTGCAGATTTAATGCAGAAATGGGATGGAACTGACCTATGGCTGAACACACATAAAAGTGACACAGACCAAAAATAGACTGATTTTCCCATCTTGACTTCGGCTAGAGATTGGTCTCCTATATGTCCCACCTTTCAGTGAAGTATGTTTGGCAGGAACATGGGAGATGCCTTCTCTGGGGCCGAGAAGGCTTTACTATCTTTTCACCACTTGCTTAAAGCTTTTTTTTGCTTAGGCAGGTGTTTAACTTACGTAGGGCGCAATCCTATGAGATAGAAGTCCAGATAACAGAGTATCCAACATCCTGCTGGGCTCTTGCCATAATAATAATAATAATAATAATAATAAATTTATTTCTTACCCGCCTCTCCAGCTAGATCGAGGCGTGGAACAACAAAAATATAAAATACATAAACTAATCAAAACACAACACATACTATTAAAACATCTTAAAACAACTTTAAAACATTATAAAACATCTTAAAACTTCTTAAAAGCATCCTAAAATTCCGCCGGATAGGCCTGCCGGAAGAGATCAGTCTTTATGGCTTTTTAAAATTCCAAGATACTGGTGAGTTGACGATTCTCCTCCAGCAGGCCATTCCATAATCTGGGAGCAGCAGAAGAGAAGGTCCTCTGGGTAATACCCGTCAGCCTAGTTTTGGCTGGCTGAAGTAAATTCTTCCCAGAGGACCTGAGTGTGCGGGGCGGATTGTACGGCTTGTCCAAAAAGCCATTATTCATTAGATGGGCCTCAGAGCCCATCTAACTCTCGCCACCAGGAGCATGGATGGGGGCTGAGAGGTCCCTGGATCCAGGGGATCGACGGCCTCCCTCCTCCCGACCCACCATCATGCCTCCATCCCTCCCTCTTCTTCCCATTCCTGAGGTTGGAGCTCTGACCTCAGGAGAGGGAACTGCTGCAGAGCTTTCCATGGAAGCTGGGAGACAGATCCAAGTCTGATTTCATCCTCCAAGGTCAGAGCTCCGTCTCTGGCCTTAGAGGACATGCACTGTATCCTATGGCCCCATAGATGCCATCTAGGGCCCGTAGGATTGCTCTCTTAGCTGATCAGTTACTGTTTCTGAAATTACTTGCCATTCTCACCCTTCTTTGATTTTGTATTGTACTTAATGTACTGAGTGTTTAATTATGCTTTTAATAATAATTTTAAAAGTTGTAAGTTGCCTTGGGCCCTGTATAGCTTGCTTGATTTATCCTTTAAATAAATGAACAAACAAACCTCAGTGCACCAGAAGCATTGCTAAGACCTAAAGGCTGTTCATTCCTTTTTGGCCTCCCCACAAACTCCAAAATAGGTCCAAAAAACCTTGATGTTCCTTTGGCACAGGGTGGACTCGTCCTCTGGCGGCTTGGCCCATCTCCCTCTGCAAAGCGCTTCCCAGCATGGCTCTCCCAAACAAGGACACAGTGAGGTCAAGTGTAGTAGTAGGCGATCACTCGTGACCGAGTAAGATTGTCTTCCAGGATAAAATTACAAAAAGAAAATTATAAAAGGAGGAAGTTCTAAAAAATTGCGTAGACTCTAGCGACGGGTCCATAAGTGACTGTGGAGGCCAATTCTAGATCCACACAGCTTCCCCCAGTGAGGACACAGGTTACCAGATGGAAGATGGTCAAGTGTGGCTTCCAGGGAAACAGGACACGAGGCAGAGGAGACAAAAGGGATATGCCCCAGCAACGGTGCGTGGGACTTTAAAGGGAACCCAGGTGAAATTATGCAGGAAGGGCTGGGTGGGAGGGAGGTGAGACAAGAGCAGGGAGATAGGCTGCCAGCTAGCAAGCAGCGAGCGAGGTGGACTAGCTAGCAGGGCTTATCGATAGGAGCTGGAAACCAGAGCAGAGACCAGGAAGCCAGCCAGGATTTTTTTCTGAGCAGATGGGAAGCCTCTGGTGAGCCAACTTGTCCTTGGCTCGAAAGTAGTGAGAAGCGGAAAAGAGGATTGCAGCGTTGCCTTCAATCATGTCAGAATAAGGCCTGCCTAGGCATGCAGCAGAATGAGATGGAGTGTACCACTTTTGATCGCAAGTAGCTGATTGCATGTTTTTTTAATGCTCCTGTACACTAAAAAAACCCAAACCAAACCACCTCTTTGCAAGTAGAAAACTAGCACAGCAAGCAGAGGACTGGATTGGAATCTTTTCCCCACAATGTGCTAATTATTTCTCTGTTTGCAGCGAGCATTCACAAAATGGTATCTCCCATCTGCAGAGTGGTACAGTCCATTCTACCACCTCATTCTGCTGCATGTTTAGACCAGGCTTTAATTTTGGGGGAAAGAACACGAAGGAGGAACTAAGCCAGTGCTGCAGGTGCACCTGGGGGAGAGGGAACTCCCGTGAGGCAACTCGGAGCCAAGCAGGGCATCCCCTATATTTATCTACATGACTTGTGTGAATGTAGCATACTCACCAGGCTGTGTCCAAAAGGGATAAGACAGGCAGAAAGAGGAAGAATTGGAGCATACAGAGCTCATCCCTCCCACAAATCCCAATTTTGTACTCTGAACTGGGTAATTGCAAAATTTGACACTGCTCCTGATTTTTAAAATAACATTCCTGCTGGGGGTTCTGAATGTAGAGAGAACCCCTGTAATTAGACACAATCTTATCTCCTTTTTCTTCACAGCGTCTAGATCTCAAATTGCACTTACCGGTAAATGTAAAAGCCCGAATCCACCCTTCACCTTTGGGTTGGTCTAACACGGTACATGAAATACTTAACCTGGATGACCTGATACCTTCTCAACGAAAAGCAATATCCAACCCTAAATATTATGGGGGGGGGGATGGTTCTTTCGTATCCGGAGAAGACTGCAGAATAGAATATAAACACTCAAACATAATTTTGTCTATCCTCCTCTACTAATGCAACATTATTTGAATTTGGACTACTTTTCCTTTTATTAAAAGCTTCTATACCTAATCCTTTTTTCCCTGTGCCTAGCTCTTCATCATCCAACAAACCATTTTTTTTTTCTGTTCGGTTTTTAGTTGTTTGTTTACTTATTACATTAAACGTCTCTGTCGTTCATTGGGCTCATGGTATTGTTCTGTAGCATTGTTATATAAATGAAAAGTTCTTAAAACGAAGAGTATTAAAAAATAGCACTCCTGCCCTGCCTCTCTCTTACCCTTTCAATAAATGCTGCACAGCCTGCTGCCTTTTCCTCTTGTTTATGCCTAAACGTTACCTGGCATGAACGTTATATGTCTTCTCATTCCCTCTATCCCTCGTGTCCTAATTATGGTTGTCTAACAGAAGGCATCCAACCAGGCAGGAGCAACGAGCTCTGGGTCATGGCCAACTAGGGCTACACTGTTCTGAATCTTGTCATCTGATGTGCCTGGATGAGTGACACGATCCCTCCAGAATGCTCAGCCACGGTCCAAAGTATCTGCTAGTTTTACTTCTAAAATGTGGAGAAAGTCTTCTAACATTAAGGGCCAATGTACACTGGCGTTTTACCTCAGTAGTGTAACATCTGGCTCACTTGCGTGGCACACAGCACACTCCCCGACCCAACCTGCTGTTCTGACACTTTTTCTCCCTCAGTATTCCATTCCGCCTCCCCAGTGACTGCATTACCAGGTCATGTGTGTTTCAGTCTAGCAGTATTACAACTCTTACTGGCGGTAGTGGCTTCAAAGCTGTAGAACAGTGTTCTCCAACCTTGGGTCCCCAGATGTTTTTGGCCTACAACTCCCAGCATGCCCCAGCCAGCTATGCTGGCTGGGGCATGCTGGGAGTTGTAGGCCAAAAACATCTGGGGACCCAAGGTTGGAGAACACTGCTGTAGAACCTGTTCTGCAATGTCCCCCCCCCCCACTTTCTCCTTTGATCTTGGGTGAAGAAAAGGATTCGTGGTCAGGAAATTTTTGTCTTCCATTTCCTTTCCTTCTATGACTGGGGTGGTTGGTAAGCCACTATAACTTTTTTGTGTGGAGGGCAGCTATTTTTCATGTTGCACCTACAGAGCTCTGCAGATGCAAATAACTACACAATATTTACTTTAAAACCTGCATTCCTGCACAGCTGTGCAGGTGTGTGTACATTTAAAGCAACTTATTTACTCATTTTATTTATTTACAGTATTTGTATACCGCTCCATATTTAGGCAGAGTACGGAGCGGTGAACAATAAAAAGGTAAAACAGATAAAAGAATACCCCCCAAAAGGATAACATTTAAAACCAAGCGTGGTCAGCAAGAAAAGCTTCCCGGAACAAAGATGTCTTCAGCAGGTGCCGAAAACAACACAGTGTTGGTGCCTGCCTGACCTCCAGAGGGAGGCAGTTCCATAAAAGTGGAGCCACCACCCTGAAGGCTCTTCTCCTGGTGGACTCCAGTTGGGCCAGAGGTCCATGTGGAACCACCAGGAGAATGTCCTCCAAGGACCTCTGTGACCAGGTAGGTTGGTAAGGGAGAAGGCGCTCTCTTGGATATCCTGGTCCCAAGTTGTTCAGGGCTTTGTGCACTAGTAACAGAACCCTAAACGTGGCCCGGTAGTGAATAGGCAGCCAGAGCAGTTCCCTTAGCAAAGGAGTTGTGTGCTGAAAAGGGGCAGCTCCTGACAACAGCCAAGCTGTTGCATTCTGCACTAGCTCCAGTTTCCGGACCAGCCTTAAGAGCAGCCCCACATAGAGCGCACTGCAACAATCCAGTGTTGAGGTTACTAGCTTCTGCATCACTGTTATTTCTTTTTGTAATTTTTATCCTGGATCCACAACTGTCACTCGAGGCACAGGTGAACTCGGTGGCACGGAGCACCTTTTATCAGCTTAGGCTGATATACCAACGCAACTACAGTCATGCCTTGGATTGAGAGCATAATTCGTTCTGGAAACGTGCTTGTAATCCAAAACACTCTTATATCAAAACGAAATCCCCCCAAAAAAATTTGTACAGAGATTTTTAATTTAAGCCATACTACAGTACTTGTATTGCAAGACGTCGCTTGTATATCAAGTAAAAAAAATAAAAAAATATTTAAAAATTTGCTTGTCTTGCAAAACGCTCTCAAATCAAGTTACTTGCAATCCAAGGTATTACTATATGTCCTTATCTGAACAGCGATAGCCTAGCTACAGTTATCCATGCTCTGGTAACCTCTCGTTTGGATTACTGCAATGCGTTATACATGGGGCTGCCTTTGAAAATGGTCTGGAAACTTCAGCTGGTCCAAAATAGGGCAGTGAGATTGTTAACAGGGACTGGCCAACGAGAACATATTATGCCAGTGCTTTCTCATCTGCACTGGCTGCCAGTCTGTTTCCGGGCCCGATTCAAAGTGCTGGTGCTAACATTTAAAGCCCTCAACGGCTTGGGGCCAGGGTATCTGAAGGATCGTCTCCTCCCATATGTACCTGCCCGGGCACTAAGTTCTGCATCAGTGGTCCTTCTCTGAGAGCCCCTGCCAAAGGAAGTGAGGCAGGTGGCTACCAGGAGGAAGGCCTTTTCTGCTGTGGCACCCTGGTTATGGAATGAGCTTCCCAAAGAGGTTCGCCTGGAGCCTACTTTGTATTCTTTCCGGCGCCAGGTGAAGACCTTTCTGTTCTCCCAGGCATTTTAATCATCTTAATCATTTTAATCTTGTAATTGTTTTTAATTCCATTATTGTAACTTCTGCTGCTAGCTCTGCTGCTTGTTTTTAATCTGTGGTTTTAAATTTTATATTTTATTTTGTATTTTATGATTTTAACTGTTGTAAACCGCCCAGAGAGCTTCGGCTATTGGGCGGTATAAAAATGTATTAAATAAAATAAATTAATTAAAATAAATCTTACTCAGTCACGAGTGATCGCCTACTACTACCTGGCAAACCAATCGACGATGGTAAAAGGCACTCTGAGCCTCCACGGTCACTTGGGACTTGAAATGGCAGCATGGCTTCCGACTTCTCCCGCAGTTACACCACTCTCCTGTGGAATTTGCTTGGGCGATAAACACAAATGATAATGCTCATGTGTGACCGTTCAAACTCCTCCTACTTCTCCCACAACAGTTGCAACACTATCCCTTGGTATGTGGCATTTGATTGCATAATAAGCACAGCAGATGCTGCATTGCCTTCATTCACACGTGCCATGCCCACAGAGCAGCAACTGCATTTGGAAAGAAAGAAAAAATCGCAATAATACTGGCACAGCAGTGCCTCACAAACAAAAGGGCTCTGGTGCAGACTCTACCTAGGTCTGTTAATGGATATTACTTAGGCATAACAAATGGGACCTACAACAAAATGCTGCAGTGCGGAGTGATTACGTTCAGGGTTCTGGCCAGCCAGTCATGCCCTTTTCTAGGACATTTCATTCTGTTCTTCCTGCCTCCCCCCCGCCAACCCCATTTTCTGTTTTCACTCCAACAGATACTCTGAGCATGCTCAGTCCCCATGCAGTAGTTTTGGGGAGAGGGAGGTTCCTCCTTCCTCCCCTACAGATTTTTTTTTTTAAAAAAAATCCTTCTGCATGTCCTGGTGTTCCGCTCAGCCTGCTGATACCTCCCTCTAGTCCAGGGGTGTCGTACCTCAGGCCTGGGGCCAAATCCAGCCTGCCTGGGCTCCCAATTTGGTCCTCCAGGCTTCCTTAGATGGCCACGCGCACGCACCCTTTCTCCCGGCCCCATCCCCTTTCCCCTTGACCACAGACCAATTGGTGGTTTCCTGGCTTTTGTGCAGGGATCCCCCCTTCCCCCAATTCTAAAAGGTTGAAATGCCTCTCCTAAGGCTTATTTACTAACAGTAAGGGCTTTAAGGTGCAATCCTATGCATGCTTAGACAGGAAAAAAGTCCTACAACTTCCAGCATTCCCCAGCCAGCATGGCTGGCTGGGGAATGCTAGGAGTTGTCGGACTTTTTCCTATCTAAACATGCATAGGATTGCGCCCTTAAGCTAAAATATGCAGGTATTTTTGGTACTTTGGTCCCACTCCTTTTGCTTTCACCATTGGAATGCAGCCTCCCGAGAGCTTTTCCGAAATTGAATTTGGCCCTTGGGCTGGAGGGGGTCCAACACCCCTGCTCTAGTATAGAAGTGCTGCCATTTTGGCTGCAAAATGATCCATGCTTGGATAATTACTTCACTATTAGTAAATAGGAATGGACATATGGAATCCCCGCATTCTGCACACGCTGCTGCGGAATTCCAGTTGCTGTGGGTCAAGAGTAGGGGCAGGCTATTGCCTTCGTGGCCTGCATGTGAGCTTCCTGAAGGCGTGTGGTGGTCTACCGTGGAAACAGACTAGATCAGCCTCCCCCAGCCTCATGCCCTCCAGGTGTGTTGGCCTGCAACTCTCATCATTGTTGGCTGGGAATAATGGGATTTGCAATCCAACACATCTCGAGAGTGCCACATTGGGGAAGGCTGGCCAAGATGGGCCTTTGGTCTAATCCAGCAGGGCTCTTCTTACTTTTCTAGGTAAGCGCGGGGCGGGGGGTATGGAAATCTCTCTGTATCTGACTTTGGCTGTATTTCTTCAGAGGTACAGCATGGTATCTGCTATTACTGAGGCCTTGCCTCGGGCCAGCTGGTGTGTTCATGGTCTGGATGAATTTTGAACACATCATCTCTCTAAAACTACAGCAGGTCATATTTGCCTTACCTTCTTTCCTCCCAAGCTTCTATTTATTTATTTATTTATCTATTTAACTATTTCTTTAATAAATCACTTTTCTACTCAGGAATACCCAATGCCGTGAACAATAAAAATACAAAATGGAAACCATAAAAACAATAAAACACGGCAATAAAAACAGATGCTATAATACACAGTAGCACTATAATACCAGCAGCAAATCCATTGCAAGTTGAGATCGGCTGGATATTCCCCCATAGGTTTGGCAGGAGAGAAGCTGTTGTATCTGGGCCAGCCTTCTTTAAAGCCCGTTGTATTCTGTTTTAATATGTTTTTTTGTTCACATTTTACTGAATATATTGTAGAAATATGACTTGCGCATCTATCCATAAATCAGTACATGAATATAAACAAGTGAGTACCACAACGGTGGAAAAGGGAATGCCAGCGAAACTAATTTCCCACAGATGTAATGACTCAAGCGGGGCCTCCTGAGAGGATCAGGGACGTCCACATGGATGGGGATATTACCGTGCCAGAATACAAAAGGCAAAGAGAGCCATGCTTCCAAGGAGCCTGCTCGATGCTGATAGTTGCATGGCAAGCTCTGAAGCCTCTAGTCCTCAGTGTGCATTTATTTTAAAATTATTATTTTTAATTATTTAAAATATTTCTAGGTAGCCTTTCAGGGCAGCAGCCCTCCCAAGGCAGCTTACATCAATAAAATTCATATAATAAACACCAATAGTATATAACAGCAAGCATTCATAAACACAGTACACAAGCATAAAACGAAACCTACCAAACAATTGCAGCTACAACCCAGAACACTCCAGTAATAACATCATCGGAGCAGCCTGGATCTGTTGGACTACGACTCCCAACCTCCCCACCCAGCATAACCAAATGGCCATGCTAGCTATGGATAGTGAACATTCAATGATTCAATTCTGTTTATTACAGTCAATGACCAGCATAAATTACAAAGAGTATAACAAGATACGCAGGATTCATACATGCAATACAATATTGGATAGTGAACATTGTACAGTAAACCTACGTATCTGGAGGGCACTAGGTCTGGGAAGGCTGCTTAGGAGCAAGCAAGGGCCAAAAGGCCTTTGGGACATTTTCACCCCCATTTCAAGTCACTTTTACTCTTTGGCCCTTTCGCTCTGTGTGTATCTTCTATCCCTTTATTTGTCCTCTCATCACCTTCGATCTGCCAATACCACTTAGTTTGTTGGTTAAACTTTTGTTTACATCTCCTGTTTCATGCTTTCAGCTCATTTACTCTGGAATGTTTCTCTTGATTCCCCAACATTCTTACCCCCCCCCTCTCTCTCTGTCTCTCTCCTTGCAACTCTTTAAACAGCATCTAAAAACATGCCTCTTCTCCTAAGCCTTTGACCTCTAATCTGTGCTTCTCACTTCCTTTTCATGGTTTCCCCCTCTTCTTTATGGTCTTGTTTTTCTTAAATTGTCTCCATCAGCATCCATTTATTTATATGGCACTTTTTGTGCCCAAAGCGGATCACGACATATCGAATGAACAGCGATAAATATAGCAATATGAAAAACACACACAACAGGAATGACTGCAAGGTATCAGTAGGTAAATATATACAGTGTGGAAAAAAATTCCCATCCATACAATATTGAATAAACCAATAGAAATACACTGACCTAATCCAACAGTTTGGCACTTAACAGGAGAGAGAATAAAGCTTAACCTAGGAATTCAGACACACTAATACAAGGACAAAAAGATGAGGTCTCTATTCCACAGAGGCGACATGGGGTTTTCCAGAACTGATCTAAACATGTTGGCTGGCAGTAGGATTTTCTTAAATCCATTCTGTTTGTGTTTTGTAGATTGCCAGGCGTCCTTTCTGCTCATTGACAGAATCGGATTATAAAGGGATGGATGAGAATTTAGTTCCACTTGCGCTAATTCACACTAGCATAAGTGTGCATCGGTGCAAGTGCAAATTAGCACTAATGCACATTAGTGCAAGCGCGAATTTGTGCAAATCTCCCCCCTAAAGTTAAAAAACGGTCCAGAAGTCCGCAGAATCTGCACGACTCGGAAAAAGCCAGTCTGCTGTGGAATCTGCGGGTTGGATTCATAGAAATCTGAACTCATTTGAATCTGTTGCGGATTTATCTGACACCCCTAATCTGGCAGCCACACCTCTGGCTTGTGGCAGGCTTCTGCCCAGCTCTCCCCTGGGTCTCCTCTCTCAGTCCTGTCCCCATCTCTCACCTGGGGAGATAAAAGATTGCCTTGAAGCATCACGTACGCTCATAGTTTTGACGTTCCCTACCCCAAGCAAGAACCTCTTCCACCACTGTTTTCGTGCATCAGACTTTATCAGGCTCCGTGGTGGTGGAGAGGGACAAGATTGAGAGCCAGTGCGGCGTAGTGGTGAGAGTGTTGGACTGGGACTCAGGAGCAGGGCCGGATTAAGAGCATTATGGGCCTGGTGCTGAGGATTTTGGTGGGCCTTTTTATGGAAATAAATAAAATGAAGACGCAATTTTATATTAAAACAAATTAAATATTTTAATTACCATTAAAGTGCCAAAACAGAAACATATTGAAAATATTTCTTTTTTTGTAAACAATAAGCTTGTTAACTCAATAAAACCTGATGGAAGTGGGCAGTGTCCGTGAAAGCTTATGTCAGAATGAATGTGTTGGTCTTTAGGGTACCACAAGACTCTCTTGTTGTTCTTGCTGCTATAGACTAACACAGCCCACCCCTTCGGGAATTATGCAGACTGTTAGGCAACAATGTACACGAACTGAGCTCTTACTCAGCTGCCCCCCCCCCACGTGCTGTATGGAGAGAATGCTATTGACCTGCCTTACAGGGTTGATGTAAGGATTACAACAGGGGTCCTCAAACTTTTTAAACAGGGGGCCAGTTCATTGTCTCTCAGACTGTTGGGGGACCGGACTATAGTTTTAAAAAAAGAAAAGAACGAATGGATCAAGTAAAAAAAAAGGGACCTGGGTCATTTTTTTTCACTTGATAGGGGTGAATTTTTTTTTCTTAAATGGAAAGTTATTATAAATTAATTATAATGTTAACAAGTGATTAAATGGAGGATGGAATGTTATTTTGATGGCAAAAGTGGGTAGAAATTAATGATTTATTTATTTATTTATTGCATTTATACCCCGCTCTTCAGCCAGAAAAGGCTCTCAGAGCGGTTTACACAGATTACTGGTAATAATAAGACATTCCCTACCCTCAGGCTCACAATCTAAAAGACGTGACACAAAAGGAAAAGGGATTGGGGGGGAGGAGGAAGAATGCCAAACATTATATTGGTGCCTGAGTTTGGCATTCTTCCTCCTCCCTCCCAATCCCTTTTCCTTTTGTGTCATGTCTTTTAGATTGTGAGCCTGAGGGCAGGGAATGTCTTATTATTAATCTGTGTAAGCCGCTCTGAGAGCCTTTTCTGGCTGAAGAGCAGGGTATAAATGCAATAAATAAATAAATAAATAATAAATGATTAAATGGAGGATGGAATTTTATTTCGATGGCAAAAGTGGGTTTAAAAAATAAAAATGTACTACCTTTTTTGCTGTCTAAAATTGAAATACATTATAAAAGGCTACCTACAAATTATAAGCGTGTTTTGCTTTTGTCTGGCTGCTCTGTGTGTGTGAGTGCTTTGTGTGGGGTAAACTGAAATACATTATAAAAGAGTCCCTGACTCTCAGCCTAACCTACCTCACAGGGTTGTTGTGAGGATAAAATGGAGGAGGAGGAGGACTATGTAAGTCGCCTTGGGTTCCTTGCAGGAAAAAAGGTGGGGTATAAATATAACAAATAAAATAAATAAATAAATAAAATGTGAAAAGGCAGCAGCGCCTGTATGGGAAACAGGTGGGCAGGCAGGAAAGAGGGCACTCTGAGGGAAACTGAGGCAGATGCCGGGAAGGAGGGAGAGTACTTTGAAGGAAGCTGAGGCAGAAATGGAAGGAGAAAGGGAATAGAAGGGGGGACCCACTTTGTGCCTGCCTGCCTTTCTTTTTTGCTTGTTTCCCTCGAACTTTGAGGGAAACTGTATGCAAACTTTGAGGGAAACTGAGGCAGGAAGGAAGGTGCTTTGGGGGAAGCTGAAACAGGAGAAAGAGAACGGAAGTGTCTGCGTGTGAGGGGGGGCATTTTGTGCCAGCCTTGCTTTCCTTTTTGCCTCGGTTTCCCTCAGGGAAACTGGACAAACATTGAGGGAAACTGAGGCAAAAAGAGAGGGAGACGTAAATGGATAAACTTGGAGGGCGGCGGCGAGAAAGGCTCCGGGGCGAGGCGGCTCTGGGGAGCATGCTCAGGTCCCCCCCCCGTGTCCAAGCGGAGGAGGAGGAGGAGGAGGAGGAGGGCGTGGCGCGCGCACCTCGCTCGAGGCGCTCCAGCTCGTGAAAAAGGCTTTGAGAAGAAAGGAGGGAGGAGACAGCCGGAGTCGTAACCCTTGTAAATTGCATCTAGGGATGCAACAATTAATTGAAAGCAGATGAGATTCCTCTCCAATTTGCGGTCACAATTAAGCATTTGCTTTATGGTTTTGCTGGATCTGGACCAAATGAAAGGCAGACTTGGACAGGGAGAGAACGCGATCCCGTCTTATTTAAAGGTGCAGAACACAATAATAACCTCCAATTATTTGAAAGAAAGAAAAAAGTTTATCCTACCCTTCTTCCAAGGAGCTCAGGACGGTATACAGTACACCAGGGGTAGGCAAGTGTTTTGCAGCAGCCCAGTTAGCTCAGACAGAGCCTCAGCATGAGCGTGGGAAATGGCAACCGCTCGGCATGCTCGCCTCGCTCCGGCAACGCCCCGCAGGCAGGACAGGTGAGCGACTGGACGACGTCACCTCGCTCTGAGCGAGGTGACCCTCATTTCCCCCCCCCGGCACCGCGCGTCCCTATTGGTGGGCCTATTTTTGGGGAGGGGCCTGGAGCTGTCGCTCCAATAGCCCCTATCTTAATCCGGCCCTGCTCAGGAGATCCGAGTTCTAGTCCCTGCTTGGCCATGAAGCTCACTGGGTGACTTTGGGCCAGTCACTGACCCTCAGCCTAACCTACCTCACAGGGTTATTGTGAGGATAAAATAGAGAGGAGGGGGATTATGTAAGCCGCCTTGGGTTCCTTGCAGGAAAAAAGGCAAGATATAAATATAATAATGATAATGATAACAACGACAACAACAACAACAACAACAACAACATAAGCCTACAGGTAGGACCTGTTCTTTCTAAACTATCATGTAATGACTAGCTTTTGAGGCACTTTATATATCAACATCTAAATGAAATCTACACCATAGTCAGTTTTGTTTTATTTTTAAATCCCTGAGAGCCTCTAAACCACTTGCAAAAATTATACACCATGCTATTCTTGAAGAGGGGAATTCTGATGGGAATGTAACCACACACACACACACACACACACCATTCTGCTGCTCTTTCTTTTTGTATTAACTCCTTCTTTTAATTAATGTTGTTTTGGCTTGCCTTGTATAAATCTCATAAATAAATAAATATAAATAAATATTTTATAGATTGTACATCACCTTGAGTTGTTCTGTTGTTGTTTTTTTAAACAGAGGACTGACTCACACTTTGAATAAATAAATAAAGCCAAATAAAGTCCAGAAAGACATTTCCCCCTTCCAAATGTTTGGCCAGCAGGGCTGATCTGTTCCTAAATTAATTAGGATGTATTGTTGGTGCAGAGGTAGGAGGAGAGAGAGAGGAGGATGTGGGGAGGCATTTAGACTCTAAAGCATTTCCCCCCGCTGTGATTCATATCTCTTAGTATGCCCACTGTGTCAGGGATAGCCGATAAAAGGCTGGACAACATGAGGTAAGTGTTCAGAAAGCTAAGTGACATGCTGAAAACAACCAGAGGGTCTTTCAGAATCTGCTTAGAGCCTTACGCAAGGTCGGCTCTTCTGTCAATTACTCAGACTCCCCCAAGGCGCAAAGGGACATGACTTCCCTTCGGAAACGTACATGAAATCCATCAATTTCATAGTGGGTTATATACACAAGGCCTGCATTCTTCACCTCTGAGCTGGTAGAGTGGAAGAAGTAGTTGTGGGAAGGAGAATTAAGACAGTGAGAGAGAAATTGTTAACAGCGGGGACCTGGTCAAAAGCTTCAGCAAGTAATTATGGGGTTTGCATTATCTTTTAGTCTCTCTGGAGAGTTAAGCTGGGCCGGGGAAATGATTCCTGCAAAAGAATTCTCTCTAAAATCCTCCACTAAATGTTTTAAGCTGTTTTGGTGATTCACAAATAAGTTTATTAAGGGCGCAATCCAATGAGGCTGCCCATAGCCCTCCAATCATAGCCCTGCATAGGACTGCGGGCATCCTGTGCAGGGCAGGAGAAGCACAGAGGCGAAGGTCGCCTCCGCACTCCTCCCGCCCTGCAAAGCACGTGGGCAGCCAATTTTGGCCATCTAAGTGCGGCACTTTGGAGCGGGAGGGAAGGAGGCTGAGGCGCCACCAGGACAGCTCGTAGAGGGGAGGCACCTGTCTCCTCCCTTCCCTGTGCCCTGGGACGGCCACTGAACCCCTGCTCCAAGGTTGCATTTGTGACCTCGGAGAAGCAGCCAGCATAGTAGTTCTTTCTCAACAAGCTGCAGGGTGCGGGGGGAAGCTCCGAGCTCAGAGACCCAGCTACAAGGTTGGAGCAATTTTCTCTGAAAAATCCTGTGGCCTTCTAGATGTTGTCTAGAGCCATAGGATTGTGCTGCCCATTTCTGGTTGGTTATTTTTAACATTACTAATCTGCGTAGAAATTGTCCAGTAGAGATGCATGGCTTACATTTTCTAAGCTGGTATGGCGTGTGTGCATTCTGCACGTCAGCAATTTCACCTCTTATGCCTGCAATTCTGGGCATACTTAGTTGGAAGTAGGCCCCACTGAAATCAATGCCTTCATTGAGTAAGCATGTTTAGGACTGAGCAACAGGACTTGGTCTCACACCGCACAGGGCAGCAAGGAGGGCTGGTTCCAGCCCTGTGTCATGTGCCTAATCCCTACACCCTGGTAGCTCCTCATACCATTAATTAAAGAAATCTGTGGAAGAAAAGAAATGGGAGCAGGCACGAGGGATACACAAGCATCCTGCTGTTCACACACACACAAGTGTCAAGCCTTTGCAAGTATTCCAATCAACCCCCCCCCCCAAAAGCTCCAGGGCCTTTTCCTCCATGGAAATGGCATGTATAGTGTCAGTTTTTTGACCTGGGATCCTGGGACTAGTAGACCTAGTTCAAGTTCCTAGTGGGAAAAGATGCTCCACTGGCCAGTGAATACTTGCTGCCACCACTTTCTAAGTTTTGGGGGCATGAGGAAGGGGAAGGCGATTCATAGGATGGAGGCAAGCAGGGCTGGTTTCATCTCAGTCCTACTTGAAAGAATGCAAACAGAGGTATTCTCTATATATAAGTGAGCAACACCCCTGGCAGGCAACACATGAGAAGCCAGTAGTTATTTTAAAAAAAATAAAATCCCACTCTGTTCTTCGATAGCATGAGGAGATGCTAGGCTATCTATCTCAGAAAAGATACCAAGGAAAAAAGGAGGCTCAATTTTTGTCTAAATGTTGCATCTACATTTAACAACTGAGGACATTAGTTATAGCAATGTAATATAAGTTAGAAGAATCACAGAATAATAGAGTTGGAAGGGGCCTATAAGACCATCGAGTCCAAGCCCCTGCTCAATGCAGGAATCCAAGTTAAAGCATCCCTGACAGATGGCTGTCCAGCTGCATCTTGAATGCCTCCAGTGTGGGAGAGCCCACGACCGCCCTAGGTAATTGGTTCCATTGTCGTATTGCTCTAGCAGTCAGGAAGTTTTTCCTGATGTTCAGCCGGAATCTGGCTTCCTGTAACTTGAGCCCATTATTCCATGTCCTGTACTCTGGGATGGTCGAGAAGAGATCCTGGCCCTCCACTGTGTGACAACCTTTCAAGTACTGGAAGAGTGCGATCATATCTTCCCTCAGTCTTCTCTTCTGAAGGCTAAACATGCCCAGTTCCTTCAGTTTCACCTCATAGGGCTTTGTTTCCAGTCCCCTGATCATCTTTGTTGTCCTCCTCTGAACCCTTTCCAGTTTGTCTGCATCCTTCTTAAAGTGTGGTGGTGCCCAGAACTGGACACAGTAGTCAAGATGAGGCCTAACCAATGCTGAATAGTTCTTCTTTTCTACTGCAATTCTCACCCTGTTGGGGACAAATGTCCAGCGACACAACTGCAATTCAGAGATAATACAAATAAGAGCAATGCTGAATAAGGCCATCGACCATTTATAAAATCTGTTTAAGTTGGTTTGAGGAATATGGGAAGGGGTGCACATACTCCAACTCACAGAAAGGATGGTTTAGGGCAGAGCTCCCCAACCTTTTTGGGTCAGTGGGAACATTTGGAATTTTGACTAAATGTGGGTGCTCCCACAAAGTGTCTGCCATCATGGGGAGGCTTGCCCATTCATAAAATGGCTGCCAAGATGGGCAGGGCCAGTTACAGAACACTCATTTCCCAGAAGGCAAACTGGTCAAACTGAAAGAAAAGTAACTTTCCCAAAAACCTAAATGCAAGGCAGAAGTAGGGTCTGACCTCCAAAACACAAAAACACTCAAATAATGATGGTGCTGGAGGGCAGAACTACACTTTGCAGCATTCCAGCTTTCCAGTTAAAAATAATTTTTAAAAATCTTAAGAAATAAAATAAAAACGAGGCAAGGCAGGGAACCTAGTGCAGTGCCAAAAGAGGCCCACAGGCACGGCACTGATGACCCCAGGGCTAGGTTGGTTTAACAGGGCAGGTATGAGATTACAGAAAGCAAGGGTATGGTAATAGGTAACATTGCAGGCTCCCCCCTCCCATGAGAATGAGAGAAGTGAACTGGAGGTAACAGGATTTTTATGAGATTAGGGAGACCAAACAAGGTGGTGTGGGAATAGGGAATCTGTCTTTACACATGGCCACACACACTATAAGAAGAGCCTCTTGGAAATGAGTTGACTTGATTGGGGGCAAAGAGCTTCCTGTGTGAGGGGAAGCAAGCAGCAGGGCCCTTCTTTTGCTTTTGCCCAGCTGTATCAAGTTTGGGCATCTTCCTTGGCTATTCAATATCCCCACGATGTTGTTTGCCCATGGAGCAGATTTGTCTCCAGAGACAGATGCTGCATTGGAAACACCAGGCAAGTGAGTTTGGCTAATGGGGTGACTGTACAACCATGGTCTCCCCACTAACCAAACTCAGCTGGTATTTCTAACATAGCATCTGTCCCCTGGAGACAGATGTGCTCAGCGGGCAAACACAGCATCCTGGGGTTATGGAAGATCAGAGGGAGGTGCCCACACTTGATACACCTGGGCATAATTTGGATTATGATGATGGGCAGGGGCAAATATGGCAAGGTAAGGAGAAAACATCAGTAGTCTCAGGGCCAGCAATGAGGTTCAGGCCACACAAGGTTGCAGACAAACGTATACATTTTGAACATGATGTGAGGAGATTATATAAACCGGGTTTTTTTTAATCTTCTCTGTGTTTGGAAATGGTGGGGTAGAAATTGTCATAAACAAATAAGCAAGCACTGACATCACTCTGAGCTCTTTTGCAGACCAGGTCTGATCTCAACCTCACTCAGTTCAGTGCGTGTCTCTTCTTTCTATGGATTTCAAAGGGCTCTTTTACCCAACATAGTCACATAGAGATATTATATTGTTCATTTGTGTACACTTTGTGCCATTTTGTTGTTGTAACCTATAAGAAATCTTCCAAAGACATGTGTTTGGGAACTAAAATGTCCAAATATTGGATTTCAAAGCAATACAGACCTCTCCACTAGTTAGCCACTATTACAGTCTCTGACCCCTTGCTTGATTTATCTTCTGTTGTCAACAAATGTTTGATGTGGTAAGGGCTTGTGATTTAGAGCCCTACGTGATGTTAATTTGCCCTGCTGATTTTGAATGTAGCCTCAGGCCTCTTACAACAACTTCTTTTGAGAAATAGTTCCACAAAGCTAAATGTTCTAAACATACTCAACCCAGAATCAGAGCTGTGTTCTGCATTTTCCTCAGGGTCTTACTGGATCAACCCAAGAATGAGATGGGATCAAAGGAACAAATGAAGCTGGATATATATTTTTGGTGTCATTTAATTTTGTTTGCTTTCACTTCATCAACCACCACGTTGTTGTTTTTGACCTACCACCCACTCTGATACTGCTGTGGTTGAGCTGCAGCCACAGTCTTCCATTAATGTTTTTGCCAATGCCAAAAAAAAAAAATTGTCCTCTTTCCCCCATTCTTCAGCCCTCCTTGTGGAAATTCTGCATATTCATTTTGCTGGTCTTGTGACTGTAATAAATTACTATACTATGCATATTCATTTACTTTGTCTTCACTTGCCCTCACTTTCAAATGCCTTCACTGGCCTTCGGTGATATGTGATCACATAGCCATATCTGACAGCCTATGTGGCATTGTGATAGCATCCCATTTGTTGTTTGACCTCTGATTGGGTGGAATCACCCATTTCTGATTAATCCAGGAATGAGGAAGAAGCAGCCAGGGGAAAGAATGGCACTGAGCAGGATGGGTAGAAGGAGAATATTTGCATGACCCAAATGTTTTGTATCCAAAAAATACATTCAGAGAACATTCAGGTCAGCACTGTACTCCAGACAAGTAGCAAGCAATCAGTATGGGGATCAACAGGGTCTGGATGTGACTTATGGGTATCAGGCATAGCAATTCAGCACATCTAACACTTGAAACATGCCCCATTTGGAATCGCCCTAAAGGTCCGTTTAAATGCAAGGCACAAACAATGGTTTGTTTATTTATTTATTTATTATATTTATACCCCGCCTTTTTTCCTGCAAGGAACCCAAGGCGGCTTACATAATCCTCCTCCTCTCCATTTTATCCTCACAACAACCCTGTGAGGTAGGTTAGGCTGAGAGTCAGTGACTAGCCCAAAGTCACCCGGTGAGTTTCATGGCCGAGCGGGGACTAGAACCCGGATCTCCCGAGTCCCAGTCCAACACTCTCACCACTATGCCACACTGGTTCTCTTTGCAGTTTGCACCATTGTGGTATCCTAAGGCATCGGGTTCCTAAACCTCTGGCTGTCCAAACAAAAGTTGTGTCATCATAGATATATGCTAATTCACAGTCTCCAGAGCTGGTTGATTGCCTGAAGTATTTTTAACCTGCTCTTTAGCCATAAAGGCTCCGGGAGCAGCTTACATATAATTGGTAAAACATGACAGCCCCTGCCTGCAGGCTTACCATGTAAAAAGGCACAGCTCACAAGGAAAAAGGAAAGGGAAGAGTGGGGGGGGGGAGTTAAGTCTTTCAGCAGAGCTGGTAGAATGGTCCTCCTTCCCCTTCTCATCTCCCTCAGTACAACCTGCTGGAATGGTTTACCTCCCTCTTTGCTACTCTGAGCCTGTAAGTGCCCTTCACATTTCACAGTTCAACCACAAAGCAAGTGTGCATGAGAACACGTGTAAAAGTTGAGTGGCTGGGATTGGGTCTTAGAGCCTCTTCAATATTACTATTGGTGCTGGCCAGAGAGGGCTCAGAATCCCCCTACCACCAGATACTATGAATGGCTATGTGTGCTCAGAAGCTTATATGATTAGAGTGCTGTTTGTATAGCTCTATTATTATTATTATTATTATTATTATTATTATTATTATTATTATTATTGAGCATCCTCTGATTCAGCATTTTCTATATAGGAGACAGATAGGAGCAAAAATTAAAATGGATTAATATCACCCCTATTGTTAGATTTTCCACTGTCCAATTATGCAGCTACGTTGTTTTTCCCCCCCTGCCTCTCTGCAGAGACTCTCAATGACTCGCACTTCAGAAATGTGAAACCAATAAAAAACATGTGGTGTTTATTTTTATTTGGGATGGGAGGGGGGAGTAATAATAATTTCCCATATAAGCCGAAAGCTGAAGGGCTCTAACCCTTAGCTTCATCGCTAATCACCAAACCTCTCAACCCACATGAAAGTGAGTGTTGTTAATGAGAATCAGATTAGGGGAAAGTTTACAAGAGATGACATTTATACTGTACGTGGTTGACTGGTTTGGACTGTGTCAATAATTTCATATGCAAATGGTTGTTTCAATGGAAATATGCCAAACATTTCCAGCCTTTAAACAGCTTTTTTTTTAAAAAAAAATATTGGTTTAGATGTACTGGAGATCATCGAAACAAGCTGTTTAAATATTTTCATCAACCTCAACAGCCGGAGTACTGTTGTTCCAGAACTCTATTAATGCTGCACATGTCTCAAATATCTATTGAGATGATGTGATATTCATACTATTTTCCTCTGCAAATCCTGGGAATTGTAATTCTTTGAGTGTGGAATAAGGGCACAATCCTATGCACTAATGCACTAATACACTAAGGGCACAATCCTATGCAAGTTTAGACAGAAAAAAAGTCACACAACTCCCAGCATTCCCCAGCCAGCTATGCTGGCTGGGGAATGCTGCTGGTTGTAGGACTTTTTTCCATTGCACCCTAACATAAATACAGATTACAGAGCATCTTCATTCGTGGTGGTGGTGAGAATCTATAGTGGAGCTACTGCCGTTTCCTAAGTCCGGCTGGCTTCCTGTGGCCATGGCAGGAGGCTGGGGCCAGGTATTTTTTCTTATTTTCCTTCCCACTAACTCCAGAGGGAGAGATATTGCTATGCCAGCACACCTGGAATGGGGAGCCGAGTCTTTGTTTGTACTGTAAAAAACAAAATCTGATTTGTTTCAATGGGAACTTTTTTTGCAATACAATTTGCAGCCATGGGTGATTCAATCTGGACCTGGATCAAGTTTAAACCCCCCTACTTCCCACTGACTAGGGTCCAGATCGGAAAGGCCTTCACTGACTGTAAAAACAAACAAACCCAGCAACACCCTGCACTTAAGGATGGAGCTATATGATTAATGTAATGTGTAGTAGTGTGTTGCTTGGCCCTCATAACCAGAGATAAGATGATCTTCCAGGAAGACCTTATGCACATAAACAGTAACAGAATCTAAAGCTGCCTCCCCCAACCTCCAGATGTGTTGGACTACAAGTCCCATCATTTAAAAAACAAGAATCCTGTTTGCTTTCACTGTCATTGTCATAATGGTGGTGATAGTGATTATGATTATGTCAACAAAGAGGTAACTGCATTTTGTGGCCAGTTTATTACAGACAAGAAAGAAAAGGCTGAAATTGACAATCATCCGTGTTTGAACTTTTTAATTGTGTAATACCACTTTGAGAACTTCTGCATTCTTGTGTGAGTTATTCAAGGTCATCTCACAGTCCCTTAAGACTCACTGAACTTAAGAAGAAAGCCCAATATTTATTTATTTCAGAAGAGAAAAATATCTGTTAGGGGGCTTGATCCCCTGTATCTGATCTGTCTGCCTTTTTATAGCACTCTAGGGAATGTTCCAAGACTTTTTCCAGCAAAATATTTCCCCCACCATGGGGAAATCCAGGAGGACAGGCAGCCAACTGTTATCCCAACAGGCATTTGAGGTATATGAAGACTGGTGTTTCCAGAAACCCCAATATTCTGCTCTTTTTGACATGGAAAAGGAGGCTTCATTCCTGCTTGGGAAAAGACAGAAGAAGTCTTCCATCCTAAAAGCGGACCTGACATTCAAAGCAGAATGATGTGCATGACATGAAGCCAATACCCCGCTGGTATGACCATTGTTTTCCAAATTTAATCCCTTGGCCTCTTCCCCTCCTTGGACATCAATTCCAAATTTACAATTAGCCTCCAGACATCATCCTAGAAGACTCAACAGGTAAATGCACAGCAGCTGGTTAATTTTTAACTTCTTGTTTAAGCTGGAAGGAAGGAAAGATGGCCAGTGCAGTTTACTACCCAAATACCACCATTCAACAACTCATCTTCGTTTCCATGTGCCAGGATTTTATTTTATTTTTACATTGCTTGAGTTTTCAGAATGTCAGTAACAGATTGTGCACATATGCACCTTCAGAAAATCCGTGACCATTTGTGCTCCTGTGGGAAGATTTTGTACTATATATATATATATATATATAGAACAAAAATTTAAAAAAAACCCACTATTCCTAATTTTTCTAGTGTATATGTGTGTGTGTGTGTGTGTGTGTGTATAGTTTTGTAATTGTGCAGTTCCAAAACTAATAAAAATTAAAATGTTTTTTTTAAATACCGGTAGCTATTTTTAATTTTTTTTTAAGTCTTGTAAAATTTCAGAAATGTACCTCGGGGAGAACCATGCATTCAGACATGTTTAAATTCCACTCCAGTGAACATATCCATTAAAGTGGAAGCTCAAAATTCAGAGAAGAATCCAGTAGAGGTGGGATTCATGAGCATTCGTGGTTAACACATTCCCACATTCGATAAGGTGATAAAGATGTCCTGACAGCAACCTACTGCCATCCTTTTACATGCAACTCTATGACCTATGAATCTATGAAACCCTAGATTTCACCAGCTGTCAAACAACCTCCCACTTGATGGAAGTGGACAGAGCACATACAGTGCCCCCCCCCCCGGACCAATTTCAACTATTCTCTTAAAACACTGCTAGGTAGAGGCATATGTATCCATAATAACCCTCCTCACTGTCTTTAATGACCTCAGGGGCCAGGGCGTCACAATTAAGTCACTCATTCTCTCCCTCGGGAGGGCACCTCATTAATCCTGCTCTTGTCTGGGTAGGTGTAAAATAGCCTACACTTTAGTAATCAAAAACTACCATTCATTATCAGAAGGGAAGGCTATCTTTCATCATTTCATTCAGTAGCACAGAAGGCCCCAATGAGCTCCAGAATAAACAAGCGTGCCCTGAAATTTGCAGCCCCCGTCAATTAAGATTAGCTACCTACCGCCAACTAATCAACTCAAGGTTCAGTTGATGTCTGTGTTGGAAAATATCACGTGAGAATTGGTCCTGAGGGATAGGGTGAATTTGAAATCCAAAGAGCAGACCACTTATTTGTAGCGCAATGGCCACTTGGCTTCATTTCCTGGCATATCTCACCTGGCACTGCGCGCAGAACTATGTTTTGGTCCTCTTGCATGCAGACCTTGATATCAATTTAGTGACACCTCCGTACCCTCGAGTTGGTTTGCAAAAGGTCATTACAGATGTCACGCTGTCAGGACAAAAGCCCTAGGGGTTGACAGCAAGCAGTTCTTTCCTGCTGTTCTGCAAGATCGCTTGTTTAAGTCAAAACAAACAGCTGCATAGTGTGTGTAATTTGGAGTCGCTGTCCATAACCAGTTAGCCCAAATTGATGTGGGTATTATTTTGTTAGGTCTTAAGTGGTGCATTTATGCCTCTGTTTACCGTGCTGCTCTGCTGACAGATGGTAGTGGGATGGTGGGGGGGGGGGGAGTGCTGAACTGCTAATGACATTTGCGTTAAGCTTCTGGTGGTGATTTTTGTGTGAGCCACATTAAAAAGGAAAGCTTAATTTTTCTAGTCGGGGTAGGCATTTTTTTTAAAGTATCTCCCATCTTCGGTTCCAGTTTCTCACCCCTACCTGTGTGGGATATGGAGTCGGTAAGAGCACCCTTTAGTGGAATCCATTCACTTGGATTGATCTTTTCTTCTTGTTCCCTTATGTTGTGATTTTTTTGCTGTTGTATATTGTTTAGATTGATGATTAATTTATTGTATTTTATTGTACTTTTACAGAGCAATTCTAACCTTCTGGAGAAGGTGGCTGAGGGGTTGTTCGATGCTGCAGAACCTCCTTCCCTGTTGGCAGAGAAGGAGGTCTGCTGTTTTGGAGGCCTCCTCGTTGTGGTTCCTTCACTGTCCCTGCTCTGACAGTGGAAGAGGGTGGAAAGGGATCTCTCTACCTATCTTGCATGTTTGCAGCATCCTACATATCAGCAGGACCCAAAGCCCTCCCATTCCTCTAATATGCCCCTGGCAAGACGGAATAAACAAGAGGGAGGGGGGGAATTAAAAAAAAAAAACAAAGTACAAAAAAGTGCCCCACCTTCTCTTAGGGTGGCCACATGTCCCAATTCACAGTCCTCTTTTTGAAGGGCTGTCAGAGGACAGTCCTCTTTTTGTACTCTTATGAAGGGCTGCCACAACCACCCAAAAAAAGAGTACAAAAGATGTCACAGATTTGCATGAAGTTTGCAGATGCTAGTTTATATCTATAAATACATGTTTATAAACCATTACTATACAAAATGTGTTTGTATTCTGTTTGTATTTAAATTCTGTTTGTATTTAAACAGAAATACAAGACATCTCATCTTAGTTGGGAAGACTGTGACCAGGTGCCTGCCTGCTCGTTCTGCTGTCCAGGTGCTAATTGTGGATTGGCAATATCAAGCCCACTGCTGGCTCTCCCTTCTTTATCTTTAATCCAGACTTGGACCGGACAACCCGTCAAAGAGAGAATGCCTTTAAACAGAAGACTGTCCTCTGACAACCCTTCATTTAGAGGACTGTCCTCTGCAAAGGAGGACACATAGCCACACTTGCTTCTTTCAGCCATGTTGCACCTTGTGGTCTCCCTCACCCCTCTGTGGCTACCGCCTACTGCTAATTTTAATGAATACAGAATGGACCTTATTCTGTTTTTTCTCTCATTTTTTGGGAAGTTATTCCTGCCATGTATTGGCGGCGGCGGGGGGGGGGGGGATCAGATAGCTTTTCAGAAGCAACATAAATTGTTCAATATATAGAAGCACATTGAATGAATTATCAATAACCAGCTATTAGTTGAAAGTCCTTGAGCAGCAGAATTATACTGCTATTCAAATCTGCTCTTTAAAAAAAATTATATGCTTTTCTCAGCTGGGCTTTGCTAGAATGTGAGCACTTTAATTGCAGAAATATGATAAAATGGAACTAAAAAACCCTTGTGTATGAATTATTAAAGCTAGAATAACATTCTCATGCCTGGATTGTAAAAAAATAAATAAATAGGTCATTACCTGTATTTTGTTGGCTGAAACATTATGCAGCTCAGTATTTTAAAATCACATACTGCTTACCTTTACAATCTATTATTGGTATTATAAAAACCCAATGAATATGAATTATTGCTGTTATAACACTCATGACATAGAAAATTATGCCCACTAATGTCATCTTTATTAGTACATTAATTGCTTCCCTTGGTGTCACAACTACCTATTCACTATCCATTTTACCAGTGGCTAATGTCAAAATATGATTTTCTGGTGCCTTGCAACACAGCTTTTTAGGTTATCAAAATTTTATTATTTTCTTCTGCACAGAATACAGCCTGGCAATACTGAACAGTGTTCTTCAAACCTTCTATTATTTATTTATTTATTTATTATATTTATACCCCGCCTTTTTTCCTGCAAGGAACCCAAGGTGGCTTACATAATCCTGCTCCTCCTCTCCATTTTATCCTCACAACAACCCTGTGAGGTAGGTTAGGCTGAGAGTCAGTGACTGGCCCAAAGTCACCCAGTGAGTTTCATGGCTGAGCGGGGACTAGAACCCGGATCTCCCGAGTCCCAGTCCAACACTCTCATCACTACGCCACACTGGTTGTTCTTAGTTTTACCAGGTTGTTCTTACTTTTAGCAACATTGGGGTCATCGGGGCCCAGCCGGATCTGGTAGATGCTACAGGGCATCTCTTTTCATGCTTCAGGGAACTCTTTTCATATGGACCTGTCTGCTCAGGATCTCCTGCATGTTGCAGATCATCTGAGACATATTTGAGGGTGTATCCGTTCACCAGAGCATTGGCCACACTAGTTGGGCTTCATCATTACTCTGTGTGCACTGAACGTGTAACCTGAATACACACAACGCTTTCTGGCAGCTTCATATTGCAGGGAAAAGTTAACAATGGTGGGAAATCCATCATGACTGTCTTCTCAATGAAGGTCCTCTGACCCTGCAACACAGTATGTAAAGCACTTCTTAGGATGCTTGAAGAACTCGTTCTTCGCAAATTTTAATACAAACTGACCTGCTCCCAGGCCCGGGGTTGGGGTTGGGGTTGGCAAGGGTGAGCAGCGGCTGAATGCCCATGGGCTCAGAAGGCCCCATCCCTGCTAACTTCTAAGACCCTCCACTCGCCACTGCTGCCACCCATCCTCTGGAGAGCTGCATTGGCAGGAAAAAAATGGCTGTCACTGCTTTTCAGAGAGCCATCCAGACCCAAATGCCGGGCTCTGATGGAGTTCTTTCTGAGAACTAGGCATTGTGGAGACTGGAGAGGTGTCCCAGCAGTCGATTGTCTATGCCTCTACTCAGGAACATCTGCCTGTCTTCTGTTTAACCAGAGCTAACAGAAGATGGACTCCTGCTCTGGAGGAAAGGAGTCCTGGGGGCATCACCCATGGGAGGTGGAATGGGAAAAACAGGGTGGGGCAGGGGCCTTCAGGGGCACCATGCCCAAGGGCACCCAGAAATCTGGTGCTGGCCCTGCCTGATTCACACCTCCCGGGCAAATGTCTAGATCTGAACACAGGGATCCTTTGGATCTTGCCCTTCTCCAGATTTTGCAATGCAGTAGTTGGCTCAAAACACATACCAAAATGAACATACAATGCATATTTTGACCTAAAATACATTCAGAAATGCATATTTTGAGTTAAAATACATTTAGAAATGCATATTTTGGGTTAAAATACATTTAGAAAGACATGTTTGGAGATAAAATACATTTAGAAATGCATATTTGGGGATAAAATACATTTAAGGCACAATCCAATGCAAGTTTAGACAGAAAAAAAAAGGCTACAACTCCCAGCATGCCCCAATCCAAATGCATATTTTGGGATAAAATACCTTGTCTGGGGGAACATAGGATTGGGGCTGGAAGCCCCGGCAACCTCGGAAATATTTTCAGTGCTGCAGAGTGCCTGCCCCCCCTCCATCTCACGGCACGGTTCTTTCCGCACACTGGCAGGGATCCGAAGACGGTCTTCTGTCTTTGGTTCCCCCATGGGGGAGCGTTCCTGGGGGTGGGGAGGGAGGAGCGAGGCGCTGCCAGGTTCCAAGGAATCCAGGTGGCGCCTCATCCTCTACTCCTTGCAAAGAGAGGGGGGGAATCTAGACGGCCGAAATCAGCCATCTAGATCAGTGTTCTCCAACCTTGGGTCCCCAAAAACATCTGGGGACCCAAGGTTGGAGAACACTGATCTAGATGTTTCTGAGGGCGAGGGAAGTGCAGTGCATATGCTATCTGCTGCGCCCCTCCCACCCTGCATAGGATGCCCACAATCCTCTGGGTTCAGAGGGTTGTGGGCATCCTCATAGGATTGCGCTGCCTGAAATGCATATTTAAATACAAATGTTCACGCTGATTTAAAAACAAAAACAAAACCCAACACAAAACCACCTCAGATTAATGCAGAAACAGGTAGAACAGACTTATGAATGGAACAAAAACAAGCCTCCTAGTCTGTTGTGGGGAACCACGGCAACTATTTGTGCGCGACTATTGTGCAACTAGTGCAAATGTGTGCAACTAGTTGCAACAGCAACTATTTGTGCAACTGTCATTTTGTTTCCAACCGTGATGCATTCAGGCTGCCTAAGGAAGGTGAAGTGTTTGTGTTTCAAATGACTATCCAACCAAGACACGCACGTTTTGCTAATGCTGATGCTATCAAATTGTCTCGTTGAAGAGACACCTGTGGAAAAGAAGCAAGGGAAGCATACTACTTTGGTTTCAATGATGCATAGCAGTTTCAAGAAAACTATGAGCCTGGAGCACTGAAGTTGGGAATGAAAAACAATACATTAGAGGCCAGTGATGGCGAACCTATGGCACGGGTGCCACAGCTGGCACGCAGGGACCTCTCTGTGGGCACTCGAGCCATTGGTCACCAGATCGTGAAAAGACCGTTCCCTTCTGCAAACACTAATGATCTTGTTCTTTCTCACAGTGTGGAACAGAATGATTTTATTCTAGAATTCCTGTTACAGAATTCTTTTCTACATTGTTATCACATTTAAAAGATTTTGAAGAATGATGCACAGAGCATGGCTTGGATGTAAAGCCCTAACAGTTGACCTGAGTGCTGCATGTGTTGCTCTCAAACTAACGGAGTATGAGCCAAGGTTTGACAAATTATCAGCATGCATGCAATAGCAAAAATCACATTAATTGTGCCAAAGCATGCCCAATGCAAACTTTTACCTAATGCAGTGTTTGCAGTCCAAGACATCAAGTGTTTAAAATGTGTTAAGCACGTTTAGTTTTCTTGTTTATCTTGCTCATCTTAGTACAGGTTGACTTTTACTTTTACTAATCCAACACCTGTAGAAGCAGGGAAAGGACCTGGAGTAAAGCTTGCCCCATACAATTTCAATCTGGCATATAATCATATTACAAGTTGAGAATCCCTTATCCAAAAATACATGTGCCTAATTATTTAAAAAGTTTGTATAAATTCCTTTCAGGCTATGTGTACAATGTAGTACTATAATAATTTTTTGAGTTGATTTTTTTTTCAACAAAAAACTGTATCATTGAAAGCTCTGTTATTGTGTTTTTCTTTAAAGACAAAAGATGTTAATTAGTTCGGACAACTGTATGAGTTGTTTTTCTAAAACTAAAACCTCGGTATTCAGGTTTAATTGCAGTGTTGGCACTTTGAAATAAATAAGTTGGTTTTGTGTTGCAGTTTGGGCACTCGGGTTCAAAAAGTTTCGCCATCACTGTTATAGGCAGTACCCAAGTCTGCTGCATTCCAGTAGAATCCACTGCTAGCACAATGGGGAGCTAGCAGTTGAACAGCAGAAATGCTTCTTTCTGGAATGGAGTAGGCCAGCAGTGGCACATGCAGAAGGAAGCCCCAACGACCTCTCCCAATATGGAAACAAGTGTTTCTGCATGTTTCCAGGGTTGCTTTTTGGACTGGCAGCTTTCTGCCTCATGATGAGCGGTGGGTCCCGCTTGCGCAACAGATCGAGTGGAAGCACAGTGGCAGTATTGGATACTACCGTATTTCTGCTAATGCAAGGAGAGCAGCTGTCTTAAAATAAACAACCCTAAAATTGACTTATGGTCAGACATGACTTGTCACTAGGAACGGACTAATCAGTCGGTTCCGAGTCCTTGCCGGTTTCACATGTATTCAATCATAAGTTTGTTCCATCTAATTTCTGCCTGCATCATTCTTCCCAAAAAGAACCTGCGTGAAAATTTATATTTATTTTCTTATGCAGTATCCCCTAACATACAAAGTTTTGTATACAGCTTTCCCTAATATGCATATTTTGTACACAACTTGAGAGCCTATGTGGTGCAGTTGTTAGAGTTTTGGACTGGGACTCTGGAGAGCTGGGTTCTAGTCCCCATGGGACCCTGAAGCTCACTGGGTGACTTTGGGCCAGTCACTGACTCTCAGCCTAGCCTACCTCACAGGGTTGTTGTGAGGATAAAATGGAGAGGAAGAAGACCATATAAGCCACCTTGGGTTCCTTGCAAGAGGAAAAGTCGGTGTATAAATGTAATAATAATAACAACAACAACTTTCTGTAGTATATACATGTTTGCATGCAATTTTTGACCCAAGAACTGCATCACAAAATGCAGAGAAGTGCACAGTCCAAAGGATAACTCTGTTCTGATCCACATATTAGTCTGGGAAGTGCAAATTAGGTCGGCTTGCTTAAAGATGTGGACCAATCAAAATGCTCTCCCATCCCTACTTGTGACCATTACGGTTCCTCCCCACCCCCCACCCCCGCCGATTCCTTCCCTTAAGCTTGACCAGAACTACCCAACTACCATGTTGTAGATTGATATAGGTTTATTGTTTTCACAAATGGTCTGGGATACTTTTCAGATTTGAGTCAATTATTTAACAACATTAACATTTTGGAATTCACACTCCACTTCTCCACTTGAAAACAGTTAAATCAAGTTGAAATAGATTTTTAAATGCCGAACAGATTCACTCGCTGCACTCAAAGAATGAGGCTACACGCAGCCGTACTTTAATTAAGAGTTTGTGCTCATGGATAGCACAGTTTGCTAAATTTCGATGCCAATATCTTTTGTTCCGTTGTTTCTAGTGTAATACGAACGAGACATTATTCATTTAAATGACACTGAATGACACACACATACACACAAAAGCCAAGCACACTTCAGCAATTTCATTTAGCTTACAGCTGACACAACTGATGGGAAAGCTGTGAGCTATCATAGTAGTATGCTAAATGTTTGGGGAGATCTTGTTGAAAAAGGTGAATTCTTATTCGGGCTTAACTGACTGCTCATGTGCAAACATTCTCTGTGCCAAACTAAGATTTTTGTGGGGGAAACATTTCCTGAATGTCTTTCTTCCTCATATTGCTTATCATCTGTTCAGGACCTTTCCATGGTAGCTTGTTTTCCCTTCTCTTTGCCCCAAGCACCTTCCCCCAAGTAGGCGTGCTTTTTGTGGGTTGTGAAAATGTTCACAAAAAAACCAAAACCCTTTGTGGCTCCATCCTGGTTTGTGTAGTTTTTTTGTGTGTGAACAACATCAGAATCAAGTTTCATATGAATCTGTGTAGAAATTCTCTTGTAGATGATCAACCTTGATATTAATGCTTAGCACACGAAAACTGATAAACCCATAATTTTGGACAGCCTGATTCCATCCCCTACTTCAAATGCTGCAATGCAAGCAAAGGATGGAACAACATGTTACATTCAACATGGGGCTGCCACTGAAAATGGCAGCCCCACGTCCAGTTCTCAGGCCACACCCCCACCCAGCCCCATAATGTTTATGCGTTCTTGCTCCTGGCATGACATCACCCTCCTCTGCACTTCCCCACCCCTGCGGTGCACCATTAATTGCTGCAAATGGGGACAAAGAAACACAGAACACGATGTCACACCTCAGGTATGCATTCTTAAATGTTAAGAGAGAGAGAGAGAGAGAGAGAGAGAGAGAGGAAGGGAAGGGAAGGGAAGGAAAACTTAACCCAGGGGCTGTGGTTTTTGGCAATAACTCTGTATTGAACAAAATATGTAGCTCCACCCAAACTCTAGTGCCAAAACAGCTAAAGTAACATCCTACACAATACAAAGGGAGGAGAGTTATCAACCATACCAATTGTGCCTTAAGGAACATTTACATCTGGACTACATATAAAGCAACGTTTCTGTAATCACCATCTTTGAAGAAGTTTATTATTTTTCATCACCTATATGGAAATATATTTGAACATATATAAGCACTAAAAGATTGCACAGTTACCGCATGCCTTAAGATCATATCCTTCTGGGTTCTGGGTTCTCTTCCTCTCTCCTTATTTTTTCTTTTATTCCTTTCTCCTCCCATCCCCGCTAGGTTTATTAGCCATCTCCTCCTTTTAATAACCTCTCCCCAACATTTTTTTTTCATTTCTCCCAGTTTGTTTATTCAACAACAACAACAACAACAACAACAATAATAATAATAATAATAATAAATTAGACAAAAAAAGAGGAATCCCTCAAAGTTTGCTCGCGCCTTGCTGCAGTATTTTGCCAGCAAGTAATCTTGTGCTAGCATGGGGGGATGGGGCCGTTCTGACAGAATATTTGAGTATTACTTACCCATTATTTAAAACAGCAACAACAAACCCTTCCTTGCACATACAGTGGGCCAGTTTGCATGATCACCAGAGTCCACTGTGGCTTATTTAAGCCACTGTGGGTTCTGGCGCATGCCGGCAGCTATTGTGAATATTCAAGCCATGGCGGGCGGGCGGTTGCTGCATCTTATCGTGACATGTGAACCTGGTGAGGATGGGTTGCTGCCATGGTTAACATGAGCTGGTATATATGGAAGGATACAATCCTAGGGCTATACCTAGTGCTACGGTCCTGATCCTAATTGTTCTCTCAGCGGCTTGCAGGCATATTAAAAAAGTTACTGTTTTAAAATATAGTCACATGACTGCAAGTGACACTGTTAATATCACATGTAATTATTTGGCCTTCATATCGATATGTGGTAAGAGAGGATCTCAGAGCAAACTACATGATCAGCAACCCCACATGACCTAACCACAGCCCTAAAATCACCCTCCAAAGCTGCTAATCACCCTAGGAGCGAAGCTGCCATTGTTGCCAAGGGCAGCGTCTTTCGTGGAGCTCGTATATGGGTTTTTTGGGGGGCAGGGGGGGAGTTAGTCAGGACTGAAGTACAGGGGAGAATGGTTAACCTCCCCTCCCCACATGGCATGACCGTAATCTTGATTGGGCCCCTTATGGACACTATTTTTAACAGGAAAAAACAGGAAGCATGAATGAAGGCACATCTTTGGTCCCATCTTTATTTAATCATAGGCTACAATGCCAAAATGTGGAGTGTTTTGGAGCAAGTATGCATTTCAGATTCATATCTGATCATGTGAAAAGAACATCTCATGACATTCTCAAATTGTTATAGTCATTGTGTCCAAAGTGCTATTAACTTTTCTTTCTTTCTTTCTTTCTTTCTTTCTTTCCCGAACATCACTTGTTTGTTATAAATCAGTTTCCTAAAGTATTATGATGTTCTTGGAGTCTTTTTGCTTGGCACACACACAAACAAAATCCCCATTATTGCTTATGGAAAAACAAACTGGTAACTTTTGCAGGGGAGGGGGATACTTTGGGCTTTGAATCACATTTCTTCTTCTATCACTGTGGGGTGTGTGTTTCATGTTCTGTTTCCAAGGGCCTAACACACATTGCAGTTGATCAGAAATGTAACTCTAAACTCCAGTCATTGTGTTGGATCCTGTCTTAGTCATACGTAGAGTAGACCCACTGAAATCAATGGGACTTAAGTTAGTGGTGACTTTACTTTTTACACTGAGGTGCATGTTTAGGAAGCAATTTTAGCTTGTTTTCCTTCGTGCTTACCGTTTGTTTTTCTTTCCTATTCATAACCACTGAAATACAATTACAAGTTCACTAGCTTTCAGTGACAGAAATGAACCTAGACAGACACAGACTCTCATGAGGATTATGTTGTCAGTGTGTTGGCTAAAAGAGCAAAAGAAGGCCCCTGGAGGGAGAACTTGAATCTCAAATGGTTTGTACTGGCCATTTGCCAAATCCTGAGGGGCACCTTTATGCTGCATTTAGATTCATTTGCCCTTCACTGGGGATAAAAGCAGGAGAGTGGGCCAAGTGGATTAAGGATACTTTCGGCTAGTCCTGAAAGATGTGGGGTCAAGATTCACTCTGGGAAGCTCCTTGTAAGCCAGGCAGTTGTTAAGTATGTTTTGCCAAAGGCAATATGGTGCTTCAGTATAATTTCTGCATATTGTCTAGGGCAGGGCTCTCCAACCTTGGGTCCCCAGATGTTGCTGGCCTACAGCTCCCAGCATACCCAGCCAGCATGGCTAATGGCAAGGGATTCTGGGAGCTGTAGTCCAGCAACATCTGGGGACCCAAGGTTGGAGAGCCCGGTCTAGGGTGTCCATGTATCCTGCTTTACAGGGTACATTACCCTATTTGAAGGACTGTTAAAGGACAACCGTGTATTTGAAAGTGTCCTCTATTTGAAGGACACTCTGTGTTCAGTCCAGGTCCAGTTCACTATATGAAAGAGAGGAAGGGACTCGAAAATGCCCATCAACAGTTAGCACCAGGACTGAACAGGCACAGAGGTCACCTGGTCACAGTCTTCCCTACTATGATGAGGTGTATTGCATTCCTACTTAAATTATAGGGCAGAATCCAATGGGGCACTTCTGCCCCTGCCAATTCTCTTCTGCCCCGCTGATTGTGTTGCGCAAGTGGGACCCACTGCTTATGTAAGGAAGATTTAGAACTTCTGGGGCAACCCAAAATGAGTGGAAATGCTTGTTTCCGGAAGGAGGCAGGCCAGTGGAGCTTGTGCATAAAGGAACTCTGCTGAGCTTCCACTCAATTCTGGGATTCCCCTAGGAAGCACTAAATCTCCCTTGCATAAGTGGTGGGTCCCGCTTGCTCAGCACAATCAGTGGGACCCACCGCTTGCGGAAGGGGATCAGCAGGGAGGAACATAATTGATGGGGGCATGAGCACCCCGTTGGATTCTGCTGATGGTAATTATTTCCCTGCTCCATCAGCATCGGCATTTCTCGGTAACCTCTGCCTTTCCCCTGCCCGGAGTAAGTTTTGTTGGAAGGGTGCTTAGCGTGCCTACAAGACTTTACGGAGGACTTCAAGTGGATGGTTGTGAAAGAAATCTCAAGCCTCTTCAGGTCAAAAACTGGGACCCTTCTGCATCCCTAGCAAGCAGCAGTGCACACATTCAGTACCAATCATGAAGGCTAAGCTCCATTGAACTCAACGTGACTTACATCTGAGTAGGCTTGCACTGCAAATGGCAAGTAATGAGCTTCTGAAAAATCAAGCAATGGAGATACATGTTGTTGTTGTTGTTGTTGTTGTTGTTGTGTGTAGGAGACAAAGCCAGTCCTGGATTAGGAAGGAGGTGTATTTACTTTGCTTTTATTTCTATGGCTGATCTCTGTATAAAACAGTATGTCATCACATGCTATATTTACACAGGACTAGAGTACATCAGTGGTAGAGATTTGCCTAGAGCAGGGATGGGGAATGTGTGGTGCTTCAGATGTTGTTGGATTGCAAGTCCCATCATCCCTCACCATTGAGTATGCTGGCTAGGCTAGGGCTGATGGGAGTTCCAGTCCAGCAACATCTGGAAGGCCACATGTTCTTCAACCCTGAGTGAGGGTCACTGGGCATTTACTATCCCAGTTTGCTGCACTGGGATAGTATGGAATTCACTACCACAAGATGTAGCGATTGCCACCAACTTGGATGGCTTTAAAAGGGGATTAGACAAATTCATGGAAGACAAGGCTGTCAATGGCTACTAGTCTTGATGGCTCTATGTTACCTTCAGTATCTGAGATAGTATGCCTCTTGCATACCAGTTGCTGGGGAACACAAGTGGGCGAATCCTATCATATGTCCTACTTGTGGGCTTCCCATTGGTTGAGTACTGTGTGAACAGAATTCTGGACTAGACAGGCCTTTGGTCTGATTCTGCATGGCTCTTCTTATGATCTTATGTACACTGTGTTGTACCCTTTCCTAAGAATAATTATAATATACTGGTAGAAGTTGGATAAACAATCCCAAGGCAAACATGATACACTCAGCTTTCAAAGGGTTAATTGCTGAAGCATTTTATTACAATACTAACAGAACAGGAACATTGGTTTATAAAAGGAAATACCAAACATTGCTATGCTGACTACACAAAATTGCCCTGCACTAAACAGATGTTACCTTGCAGAGAGAAATCCAAAGCTTAGCATTGTGAATTGGTAAAAAATCTATTTGGGAATAGACAATATGTTTGCCACATGATCAGCTATCCCAAACTTGTTGTTTTTTTTTTTTAAATGAATTAGCCCTGGGGGGTGGGGGTGCTCTGAATTGGGACCATGGTACATGCAGAGAGGGGGGGGTCTGACTCTTTCCCCCACCCTCCAGTGTTTTTCCACGAATGATCCCCTCTAGCTGCCATTTGCCCCCGTAGTTGCTATCGCAGCAAACGGCAGATTCGGGGACCAAAAGCAGCTGGGTGGGTGGGTGTGATTTTCAGTGGGGGAAATGGTGCAGCTGAAGAGTCAGTGGTACCTATGGATCTGGGTCAGGGGCCCCATGGATGCTATTTCCTTTAAAAAAAAAAAACAGGTTAGATCAGTTTTCTCCAACCTTGGGTCCCCAGATGTTTTTGGCTTACAACTCCCAGCATGCCTCAGTCAGCGTAGCTGGCTGGTGCATGCTGGGAGTTGTAGGCCAAAAACATCTGGGGACCCAAGGTTGGAGAACACTGGGTTAGATGATCACATAGCAAATGTATCATCTGTCTTGTGTCTTAGATAGTCAGCTGGCTATTCCCCTTGGTCTAGGACAGGGATGCCTAACCCACAGAGCACAGGTTGCATGCATCCCCCATACACATGTTGCGTGGCCCCCTTGCTCTAGCAAGGCTCTAGCACTAATGGTGCCCCAAAGCAGCAATGTCCATTGGGTTCTCCGGGAGGAAAAGAGACCTATGTCCTCCATAAAGTAGGACATCTGACCACCTAGCTTTAAAGAGGAAAGAAAGAAATTTCGGCCGTGGCTAGAGAGGGAGAAGAAAGGAAAGTTTTTGCACAGGATTGAGCAATGTGTGGGCACTTCTGGACTCTAGGCAGCTCTCGGGATCTTCTTCCGGCTGTGTGAGAGTTATCAGCCATGGGTGGACTCAGACCAGATAGCTTACAGGAAGCGGGCTGGAGGCTTACAGGAAGAGAGCTTACAGGAAGCGGGCTGGAGGCTTACTCTTTCTGGCTGGCAGTGAAACTCTGTGGAAAACCTGCCTTCTCTAATCTGGTGTCCTCCAGATAGGGTGGTCATGTGTCCTACTTTACACTGGACAGTTTTTATTTGAAGGACTGTCAGAGGGCAGTCCCCTGTTTGAAGGCATCCTGTATTTGAAGGGCTGTCTGGGCCATGTCCAGTTTAAAGATGATGAACCATGAGAAGGGAGAACTGCCCATCAGCAGTTGGCACCTGGACAGCAGCCTGAGCAGGCAGACAGGTCACCTGGTGGTGGTCACAGTCTTCCTCACTATCAGGAGATATGTTGTATTTCTATTTAAATTATAGTAATTCTTTCTAAATGTGCAGCTATGCATATAAAACATCATGTGTGCAGCTATGCATATAAAACATCACTTACGGACCCATCGCTAGAGTCTACACAATTTTTTTAGAATGTCCTCCTTTTATAATTTCCTTTTTGTAATTTTTATCCTGGAAGACAATCTTACTCGGTCACGAGTGATCGCCTACTACTACAAAACATCATATGCAAATTTAATGCAAATTGGTGTCCTCTTTTGTCCTCTTTTTCGGTGATGCATTTCCTCTTCCTTGACAAATGCATAAGTGGCCACCCTACCCCCATCTAGATGTTTTGGACCAACTCCCATCAGCCCCAACTGGCATGGTCAATGGTCAGTTGACCAGGAATGCTGGAAGTTGTAGTTCAAAACATCTGGAAGGCACCAGGGCAGGTTGACGTAGGCCTCCTTGGGTCCATATCTTGATGGCCTCTTTGCCTTGTTCCACCCATCTCTTCCATGATTGATCCCAGCCCTGGCCTGCTCCTATATAACTTCCCCTTCATGTAAGCAGCTGAAACATCTACAGACTTCGAGGGAAGTGAAAAGTTTTGATATTTCTCATGATGAAATTTCTCATGATGGATTGGCGCATCCTTCTAGCTGCATGCTTTGTGCATATCCATTTATGAAACCCTGTGATATCCCCATGAGATGGGCTAAGTAATCTGACTGCATATTATGCAGAGCAGAGAACAGAACACAGCTGTCCCGCCACCTTGTATTCTGTGATTGCGAGATCCCCACGCTCCTTCCTCGCACGTCAACAAAGCTTTCTGGTTGCCTAGCAGTCTGCTCTGTTTGGCGAGGGATTCGAGCTGTCTGAATCCTGAAAGAGCCTTGATTTTTAAAGTGATTACCTTTGATGTCAGTCATAAACCTAAGGATGTCAGCTCAAACCCTATGGAAATGAACCACCAATGACAGGGAAATTGTGTCAGCTTGACAAGCTCCCCCACACCCCTGCTTCTGCTTCTTCTTGTAAGTTGACATGCGGAGCTCGAGATTTTGCTTACACAATATTTTGCTTACCTGCTAATGAGGGTAATTGGAAGGCCGCATTAGTAGGCAGAAGGTGAAAGTGAGGCACGTAGCTGGCATCAAAGGAAATATATGGGGACACAAGGCAATTAGAAATAATTGCTAGGTGGTGGTGATACACAACAGTAACATTGCTACATTGCAGCATTGCAAGGCTTTGTGTGAGCACTGTTCTGTTTCACTAATGTCCAATCTCGGGAAGGGCTTCCCCAGCTGCTGCTAAAATATATGGGAACAATATACTCTTCTGTGTTCTTAAGTGCATTAAAATCACTGCCTGTTCATAAGGGGGTATCTGTTTATCCCATCCATCCATCTAAGTCATTTCCCAGGCATGCAACAGCGTGAGCAGAGAGACCTAAAGGGAAATAAACTTTTTAATCTCCTTCAGAAACAGAAAGATTCTTCACATCATAAAATATTTCAGGTATGAAATGAATCATGTCAAGCGGCTTCTCCTGGCAAATTGCCAAACACGCAAACAAAACAGTCTCTGGGGGGTTTCTTTTCTCCCCCCCCCCTCCTTTTCCCTCCATAGCATGTAATTTCAGAGCACTTCATGTATTCTTGATGAGGTATGCAATGTTTTGAAAATTAAATTCTGGGAAGAAGTATAAACATGAGACCTTTTACTGTTTCACATTGTGAGAACCTGTATCCCTCTTGTACGATTTAGTATGCAGCGTTCTATTGTGGATAAAAGATGCTGTTGCCTGTTGCTCATCTAGCTTTCCTCCTACCCCCATAAGAAAATTCTGATTAAGTGTGCGATGGGGGGGGGGAGGTAGGCAGGTAGGAGATGGGAGTCCTAACCAGGGTTTGAACTATGGAGAAGAAGGCAGGGGAGCCCTGAGTGAGATCCACAAGCCCCTCTCTATGAACCCCTGGATTTTAGTCAAAACTCCCCAGTAGCCTTCCAAAAGAGTAGCTAAGAAGGCCATCCCCCCCCCCCAAAACCCTAAATGGATTGGGACCCAAATTCTTGAAGGAGTGCTTCTTCTGGTGCCAGCCTGCCTGTGCATTAAGACCTTCTACTGAAGCTTTCTTTTCTTATTGCCTTTTCTATCAGGAAAGGGGGAGGGCTTTTTATTATCATTATTTATTTTATATTTCTATACCGCCCCATAGATGACGCTCTCCAGGCGGTTTACAACTTTTTCAGCGGTGGTGCCCTGGCTTTGGAATGTCTTCCATATAGAGCAGTGTTCTCCAACCTTGGGTCCCCAGATGTTTTTGGCCTACAACTGGCTGGGGCATGCTGGGAGTTGTAGGCCAAAAACATCTGGGGACCCAAGGTTGGAGAACACTGATATAGAGGCTTGCTTGGCACCCACTTTGCACCAGACTGAGACATTTTTATTTACCCAGGCGTTTGGGGCTTCTCTTCATGAAGCAATTATTGTGCACTCATGATTCCTCACTAGTGGTTGTTTGCAGGACCTTTACATGACAACCTCCTCCTCCAGGCCCTCTCCTGTGGTTTGCAGCAGCCATTTTTGCGGCTTTTTTTTAGAGCGAGGAAAGTGCATTATTATTTCCTAGTCTCATGATAAGATGCTATAAGAAGCTTGTGTATTTTCCGCATTTCTGCTATATCACAGCTATACCACAGCGCCACCTTCTGGCTGTGTAATGGAATATATAGAAAGGTAAAGAAAGAAACCCGCCGGGGGGGGGGGAAACCATGTGTAAAGGACCCTCTTTTAATCCCACAAAGAATCTGGAAGCAGAAGCCTCAGTAAAGTGATGGGTTAAAGGCCTCATACAGAGAAGCCTTTTAAATCGTCTAAGCCTCAGCCTGTGTGGTGGTTAAAATTGCTGTCTTTTATCATTGTTTTTAAACTATTGAGATTTATTATTGTATAAATAAGTTATTGTTGTTTGGCTCTAGATTTAGTTATATTTACAATAGACCCACTGAAATCAATGAGACTTAAGACAGGCACAACTAACTTGAAGTCCCATTGATTTCAATGGCTTTACTCTCTGGATCCAACCCTATATTAAAATGGGATGAAAAGTGGTATAAAAATGTTTTGAGTAAAATAATGAATAAATTAAAGTAAAGGGTGGCTGAAATGTGAGCTCTGGATTGAAATAAATTGTTTTAGAGAACCAGCATCTTATCTCTGAGTAATAATTAAGAGCCAGTGTGGCAAAGTGGTTAGAGTATTGGACTGGGCCTCTGGAGATCCGGGTTCTAGTCCCCACTCAACGACAAAGCTCACTGGGTGACTTTGGGCCAGTCACTGACTCTCAGCCTAACCTACCTCACAGGGTTGTTGTGAGGATAAAATGGAGAGGAGGGGGACCGTGAAGCCTCCTTGGGTTCCTTGTAAAGAGGAAAAAAGGCAGGATATAAATGTAATAATACATAAATAAATAATTGTCTATGGTGTTCTCCAGACATTCCCGAATAGTGTGAGTGCCACTCCAGTAACATAACATGAGAAAAATTAGATGGGAAGATCCCAGCTGAATGCTATTGGCCAAAATGCTGTTGAGGTGCTAGCTAGCATGGGGACTTCCCACATGATCTTCCCTCCCCAGACAATTTCCCCATTTTAAATATTGCCAGAGAGACGAGTGCAGCCATACGATACTGCTTGGGTAATATGGATTGGCCAATCGTGCATATATAACGGAACGTGTAATGCTTTGTACTATAATAAGGCCTACTGCTCAGATCTCTGTAACAGATGGTTTGCCTGCTCTCAAGCTCCCATGTGCCCACAGAGCTCTGCGCAAGCCAGAGCCTCCCCGTTCACTTCAGTGCCAGAGACAAATCCATGCAGGCATTTCTATTGTGTATATTGAGCTAGCCCTGGCACCGATCCCCATACATGGTGGGAACTCTGTGTGTACATCGGAGCCTGCACTTTCATACCAAAGCAGGCAGGGATCAAACCTGAAAACACCTAATCTGCACCTGGGTGCAGATCGCCTGATGGCAGCATGGAGGGAAAAGGACCAATATTCTCTGCCCACATTCCAACGTGAGGCACAATCCTATGCAAGTTTAGACAGAAAAAAGCCTACAGCCCCCAGTGTGCCCCCCAGCCAACTTCACTGCAAGCTTCAAGGATCTACTCTCGGATATATTCAAGAGTAAAACTGCAAGAAGCAATGTATGTTCAGAGCATCTGTGGTTATCTGTTGTACTACATATTTGTCCTGGCCTTTGTCTGGAATAATAAAACTCATCGATTGATCAATTGATTTTCTTTTTTTATATCTCATCCTAACTTCCAATTTTATTAACATGGGTCAGTCACCCAGTTTTCTAATGAAAGGGATTAAGGCTGCAAATTGCAATCGTATACATACTTTCCTGGAAGTAAGCTGCATTGGACTCAAAGGGACTTACTTCTGAGTAGATGTGTGTAAGATTGCACTGCAAGGCCTTTTGATATATACTTCTAGTACTTAGGCCCATGTAACTGTGTGTAACGATAGTCACTCTGGGTACAGCAGGCAGGGGAGGCTGGTGACTCCTATGTCCGTGGGGCTCCTTATCCATTGCATCTTTTTGTTTGAGCTTTATAGGAGCTATCTGTGGTGCTGAACTCCATCCCCCAAATCAGTTCACCGCCATGGAGCACCATGGATAGCTCCTATAAAGCTCAAACAAAAAGTTGCAATGGATAAGGAGCCCCATAGAAGTCACCAGCTTCCCCTGATAGCAGGGGTGGGCAACATGCAGTCCACGGGCCGGATGCGGCCACTGCCAAACCTCCCCCCCCCACTGCACTGCTGAGTTCAACGGTGGCATATATTGTTCCGAGTATAGGCCGCTCCTGGTTATAAGCCGCACCCTTGAAGTTTGGTGCTATTTTTTTAAAATTAATTTTTTAATGAGCGGCGCAGAAAAAGCAACATCCTGCTGGTGGTGGCGGCTGCGGGAGAAAGAGGAGGTGGGGTGGCCGCGGCAGCTGCAGCAGGAGAGCAGCTGGCCTGTGGCCCGGCGCAGGACCCATAGAGACGCTGCCCCTGCCCGGAGGAGCCACCGCTGCCTGCGTCCAAGCAGAGGAGGAGGAGGGCGGCAAGGAAGCGGCGGCGAGGGTGCGCCGGGCCGGGGCACAGCCTGTGGGCAAGGCACTGTCGAGAAGAGGCCCGGTTGCGGCGGCCTCGGTGCGTGCCTCTCTGGGGGCGCCGCGGGTCTCGGCCGGGCGCAGAGGCCGACGCTGAGGAGGAAGGGCTCGGCTGCGCCGGCACCGGTGCCTCGGCCACGGCTCTGGTGGGCCCATGGATAGCTCCAAGGCATGCACCTCGCTCGCTGCCTGGTAACCGAAGTAGGAGGGCCCACCACCAGAGGACCTTTAGTGCTCCCTCAAGCCTGGAGCTATCCCTCCCTGGTAACTGTCCTACTGTCCTAGCCACCCCAACCCTCCCAAATGGAATGCCTGCTGGACAGTCTGGCTATGAATACTTTCAATACCTGGAAATCTGCCTGGCCAACAACTATCTTGGCCTTGCTTATCCGGTGCCCACTTACTGCTCCTGCATCTTGGTTTATGGGTTTGTGTGAACTGGTTCTCATGCGTCTGCTAACCTGGTTCATTCTCTGTTATCACAGCAGCACATCTCAGAACATGGGGTGGGGGAGTGTTGCTGATATGTTATATTTAAAATAATCCATGACAGCAGATCTGTGATCTCAACTTCCTACAAAGGAACAATGGCAAAACAGCAGTAGCAGTTCTTCTGCCGGAAAAGTTGTCTTGTATGTCTTACTTTGTTCACTTTATGTATGTCTTACTTTGATCACTTTAACTGACCATATATCAGTCTTCTCCAAACTGGTGCCCTTGGGGCATTTTGGACTACAACTCCCATCAACCCCCAGCCACCATGACTATCAGAGATTATGGGAGTTGTAGTTCAGAACATCTTGAGGGCACCATGTTAGGGAAAGTTAGTCCATATGATGCCAGATGTTATGTGGGATTGCTGTAGTTTGTCAAAGAGAGATCCTGGCGGGATTTTATAGCTTTACTAAGTAAAATAAGCCAGGATTTAGGGAAGTGGTATGAAATGTTCTAGCTGTTCACAATGTTCACAAGGACAGGAAGAAGAGCTAACCACAAACTTAGCAGGAAGATAACCGGCTTCTGGCAGCCAATCTTTCACGGTGATGCTGCTTTTGATCCTCCAGTGTTAGCTCTCCCTAACACAGTGAAGCAGAATTCTCCAAGTGTTGGATTGTTCATCCACTTTTTGTGTGAGGAGAGGTGGGTGGTGTTCAGCAGAATGTCTCAGAAAAGTCAGCATAAGGATAACTGACACAGTAGATCAGGATATAGAATCAGGCTGCAATCTTACACACACGTATATGGGAATAAGTCCCATTGAACACAATGGGGTATACTTTGGGGTAAACATGCATAGGATTGGGCCGGCTTATATTTGGTAAAAGTGTAAAAAAAATCAGGTTGACCAGCCAATCTCCACAGAGATTTTGGGAAGATGTTGCTTTTATTTTTAATTGACAACAAGAGTCTTGTTGTGGTACCTTAAAGACGAACAAATTTATTATGGGTAAGCTCTGTGGACACTGTCCGCTTCATCAGATGCATGAATGCAGTGGACAGTGTCATGAAAGCTTGTGCCATAATAAATTTGTTAGTCTTTCAGTTGCCGCAAGACTATTTGTTGTTTTTGCTGCAACACTAATACTGCTACCCTTCTGGATTTTTTGAAAAAATGTATTATTTTAAAGCAGTCAATCCTCCTAAAATATTGTATAATTATACTTTCCTCCCCCTCCATAAATGGGCTTGATTTTATGATTCAGTTCATCAGCTGGATATTTGTTATACGCCTAGTAAAGAACATGAACCAGGCAAAGTGAAGCACTTTTAAATCTCATTGATTTCTATGGGATACTTAAGCATGTGCTTAAATCTCTCCTGTTGAAATCAGTGGGGCTAAAATGCCCATATTTTCCCTAAGCAAATAGAAATAAAAAAACCCAGTCCATTAGTCCCCAGCTAATGACAAGCACATAGGCACACAGATGTGTTGTTCCATAGCGCAAAACTTTATCCTCCACAGAGTATGGGAAACCCGTTCTTCACTCATGTTCTGTCTCTCATAGTGTAAAACGAAATGCCTACCAGAATGGGAAAAGAAGAAGAAGAAACTTTCCTAGATGGTGGTGATTTAACATCTGCATCACATCACTGAGGAAGGGCTCGTTTGTGCAAGGGGCTGGTAATAGAATACAGAGCCTTTCACCCCTGGGTCACCCACAAAAGCCACCCACACAACTGCCTTGCCACTAGTTGACACCTGGAGTGACAGCTGAGTTGTAGTCTAAGGGTCAAGTTCTGAATGGCTTATGGCGCTTGAATGATTCAGTCTTGTTTTCAGCCAAGTCAGATTGGTGAAGGCTGAGAAGACCTGTGTGTGTGTGTGTGTGTGTGTGTGTGTGTACGCATGCACGCACGCACGCACGCGCACACACACACACACACACACACACACACAGGTATTGTGGACAAAGAATGTATATGAAGCCAGCAGGTTAACGCATTTAATGATTAGGGAAGGACGAATCGGTCTATTTCCAGTCCATGTCTGCTTTTCATGTATCATCAATCATGTATCAATTTCTGGATCAGCCTGCAAGTTTTGGGTTATTTTTAAGCCTGCACAAAAAAAACCACATTGTTTTCCTGCACAACTTCCCCTTATATGTAGACATTTGCACACAGCTCTCCATCTGAGAACTACATTGCAAAATTCAGAGAAGTGAGCAATCTGAAGGAAAACTGTGTTCCAATCTGCTTATTAATATTCAAATTAGATAGGCCCACTTAAAAATGTGGATCAAACAAAATTCTCCCCCATCCCTGATGGGTACGTGTAAGTACCTCAAGTCATCTTTCCCTCTATTGTGTCCTCTCTCTCTCTCTCTCTCTCTCTCTCTCTCTCTCTCTCTCTCTCACACACACACACACACACACACACTGCAATAAATAGCAAACAAAACATAAATTGGCAGCAATCACTCACTGGGTAGTATCCTATTGTGCCCATGCACTCATGGGACCCACTGCTCACACAACGGGTCTTTGGGGCTTCTAAAAATAACCCCAGACATGCTTTTTCCGGATTGGGACAGGTCAGCAGAGCTTTGAGAAAGGAGCTCCATTGATCTGTCCCAATCCAAAAAGGAGCATTTCTGGTTGCTTCCAGGGCTATTTTTGGAAGGTCCAAACCCCATTGCGCAAGTGGTCGGTCCCATGAGCACAATGGAACCAGCCCCTTGGATACTGCTCACTAAGTCAGAGCCAAGGCCAAAAAACCGGCTAAGACTGCAGGTGATTTCACCCAAATGCTGGTTTTGGAGTGACTTCACAACAACGAAAACAACAACGAGGCAAGCTGCCACAGCGTGTATTTGCCTCAGACTCAAAATCACTTTGTTTAAAAGAATCAAAGATTCTGTATGAAGCACAGCAACACCCCCTTCATCAATCTTTCTGTTGACTCTGTGCCCACAAGCTGAGACACTGTGACTGGTTGGCATTGTTTGTATTCAGACAAAGTCTGAGAAGAGAAACACTGAAAATTCATAGCAATTTGTGACACAATTGACCAAATGAACTGTTGGTAGGGAAACCTTACCATCAAAGAGGGGATGTCTTCGATGTTGACTGATGTCGGCTTGAAAAGGCTGCAGAGCAAAGAACTAAAAAGAGGTACAAATATGGCAGCTAGAATGATTTGGGAGATGGATCAGCTTCTGTACGAACAGTTGTGCCTTTAAAACACACAAGCACAAACACACATACACACACAAACACAAACACAAACACACACTGGAGGGGGAATGCTACAAAGTTTATAAAACCATGTGGTGGGCTAGAATGTGGATCCGGATTTACTGGGAGATCTCTGGGTGGTTTACAGTTGACTGGCAATGATTTCTGATGTTCGAGTGTTTAACAATTGCAACAATAAGAAGCTACCCCCCTCCACTTTCTATATTAGGCTGCTGAAACAAAGAAAGCCTGGGAGAAAACTAGGAGTGGATTTTTGTGGACAAAGACTATGTACTCAGTTTTGTCAGAGCTAATAGCAGCTCCTGGGGGGTGCTCTCCCAGAGAGGCGCTTCGCGGATCTACCAAATCAGCAGCAGGGGGCTGCTAATTAGTTTTTTTTAGAAAATAAAATCATGGGAAATCTTAATGATGGATTTCCCATGTCACATCTAGTTTGGCTCGTCAAGAGCTGCTCCTTGCAGCTTGAACACACAACAGGGTGACCAACGGCAGGCGAAGATAGCTGTGCATTTATTTATTTTAAAATGTGATACCACATTAATATTTAGATATTCTGGCATCAGTTTACTGCTATATGTTAATGTTGAGTTATACTAATTTATATGCATTGTTTCCAATTACTTTGAAAATCTGATAAAGAATATTTGAGAAAAGAAAATGCTATACCACCACCTTTCCATTTAATGAAATATTAAGGGCAGTGTAGAAGGAGGAATTTCAGCAAATGCAGCTTTTCCCCATCCCAATCTGGGCCCCTTTTCAAATGGTCTGTCTATGGCATTGGAGGCCATTGGACAGGTAAGTGAGGAGGGAAGTCAGGCTCTCACTCCCTGCCATGTATACAGGAGTAATTCAGGTAAGGGCATCATTCAAGCCAGCCATTGGTAAATTCACACGTTCAGACATGCTGCCTCTACTGCAGCCCTGGACCTGACACAAGGAGGGCTGCCACTGCTGGAATTCCCTCTGCAAAACAAAACAAAAACAACAAGCCCCATTGCCAGCATGAAGGGACGGAGAGTCCTGTGCTGCCTTGAATCAGATTACAAACGGCCACGACGACGTTGCAAGGGAGAGACCAGGAATGCGCTATCATTTCCCCCTCAGCTTGTGACACCAAAAGACACATAGGAAGGTGACCAACATTTTGCATGAGTAGAGACAGCCACAAGCTGGTGGTAATTCAAACAGTGCTTGTTGCACATTGTTGTAGCCCTAAATGGTTTGAGTCCAGGTTACTTGAGAGGACGACTGCCATGCCTCTGCCCATGGGCAAAACGTTATCGCTGTTAGCATGTGAGGGGAGGGGGAGTGTGAGAGGAATGTGGAATGTTGGATGTCTGCTGATTGGCTGAGAGAGTGAGAAGGAGGGGTGGAGCCCACGATATATAAACAGTGGGCGGTGCTGTTCAAGGGAGGGTTGCATTGCAGAGAGGAGCCTGAGAGGGGGGCAAGTGGAGTGTGTGGCAGAGAGAGAGAGAGAGAGAGAGAGAGAGAGAGAGAGAAGTCTGAGTGGAGTCTAGGGAGAGAGGGGGAGTATTGGGTAGTGCTGTCTGAGAGAGACAGGGTGAGAGAGGGAGTTTACAAAGTTTAAAATCCTTTAACAATATCTATTTCACTACCCTTGATTGTAAATAAATAAACTTGTTTCCTTTTTAAAAATTTAAAAGGAGTGGCCTGAGTTGGTTAACCTGGAGGGGGTTGGTGGCAGCGGAGGAGATTGGGAGAGCGTGGAGGTGGGATTGACCATAATAAAGTTGCGAGTTCGAATCACAAGGTGGGGGTGAGGGGTGAGGCGTCACAACGACCTTCACCCATACCAACCTGCCGACGCCCTGAGTTCAACACTGGAGGCCCTGCTTGTGTGCTCTCCTGTCAAAGCAATTTGGCTGTCAAGCACAAGAAATAGGGCCTTCTCAGTAGTGGCCCCCTGCTTGTGGAACTTTGCTCCCATTGATGTCCATCAGACCCTAAAGACCTATTTATTTACCTTTGCCCATAATATAGTCAGGATTTTATTGGGTGCTGAAGTGTATGTGGTGTTATCTGATCATAATGGTTCATTTTTATTTTATTGTTATTTTATTGTTGCTTTTATCATTGTTTTATTGACTGGGTTCGCAGGACATGACAACCCATTGTGGGTGACAACAAGCCAGGGTGGGTTGTTGTGTTATGTGAACCCAGACCGCTTCCCACAGGGTGGCTTGTTTGAGGGAAACATGGCTTGTTGTAGGGGTTGTTATACCCATAATGGGTTGCCGAGTCATCTGAACCCAAGCGACCGTTTATGGGTACAGGGAAGTGGTGAGCGAGACACTCAGCAAGAATGGCAAAAATCCCTTGCTGAGCTCTTGCTAAGATTGCCCGGCAGTGGCAGTTGCCCCACCGATGCCCAAGCATCACAGTGGAGCGACCATCACTGGCTCGGTCACTGCCGTGATTTCGAACCCTTTTTTCAATTGCTGCAGCATTTCCCCCCTTCCCTCCTTTTTTTGGTTGGAACTGACTCTTCTCAGGGTCCTTGCACTTTCCCACCCTTTCCTGAGACTTTGGGTGGGAAAGGTGGAAAGGTGGGAGCCAGCCACCCCTTTTACGGGAGCATAGAGTTTTGATAGCTAGCTGTCAATGCTCAGGCTTCCTTTTAAAATGGGGATTTTGACAGGGCTAATCAGGGTTTTTTTTTGACAGGGAGATATGAATATGTATATGTCCCTGTTAAAATGTCCCGAATAGCCCTGTCAATCAAACCCAAATTTTGAAAGGAAGCTGTCAAAATTCCATGGATCCCACTACAAAGGGGATGATCTACTGGTCACCCCCTTTCACAAGCAAAGATCACTTGCGGCTTTTCTTTTCCTTGACAGCTGTCAAGAGAGCGGAAAGTAAAAAATGGACCTATTTGCAACTTCTCTTGGTCAATGTCCATGGTTGGTGCGTGCTGCACTTTGACAGCAGACACCACCCAGGACATTGCCCCGGAGACGCTTCCCATTTCAGACCCCGCAAGTACACACCTTCGTCACTTGCACAAGTCCAACTAAAAAACATTTTTAAGTGCGCAAATTCCTTGTGTTTAAAGAATAAAATTTTTAAAAGGTGATGAACCAGTGACAGCCCCTCCAATGTGCCACTTGGGCACTTTGAAGGGGCTGTCACTGGCTGTCAACGGCTGTCAACGCAGAGATTGAGAAATGCAATCTCTGGGAAGAAAGGGGTGAAAGGGGAAAAAAGCCACAATGACTGAAAAGGGGCTTGCGATCGCCACGGGGAGAGGAGACAAGGTGGCTTTAGCCACCAAGTCCCCTAGGATACCAGACCAAGGGGGAAGGAGTGGGGACAGCCCAGGTGAATCCGATCATCTGTCAGTCGCCCCATGGTTTGTTCTGTGAACGAACAACCTATCATTGGTTATTTGCAGGGTGAGTTAGCATGACATGCAAATGCGCCCACTGAGTTTTCTGGCTTACATTTTTGTATGCCACCTTGGGAGGGGTTTTCCTAAATGGTGGCCTATAAATCTGTTAAATAAATACACTGTAGTGTTTCCTTTCCTGCACTGTGTCCCTGGACTGTCATATATGGATCTCTTGTTTTTCTGGCTCTGATGAATTGCTCTCTTCTGTCGGGTTGGTAGGGAAGGTGCATTAAGGCAAGCTGTCCATTTTAGTTTAGTTGCCACTGCCACTACTACGGGGAAAACAATTAACTTATTTAAAAGCAAAACAGTACCGGAAAGAAAATACATGCCAGGCAGCAATTTCATCCTATAAACACATCGCAGTTCAGAGGCAGCCAAAGAAATCTTTGATTGAGGATGATGACTGTGTAAGCTTTATTTAATACTACTAGCTTTTCAAATAATTTGAGTCATTTGTGTATAGCAGACAGTCAGAACACATTTAAGTCAAAGCAAAATAAATACACCCAAATCTAGGGGAGAACTGTTTATATCCACATATTGTACCATCATTTCACATTGAAATTAAGTACTGTATACAGTTCTTGTAGTGTGAAGTGAGCAACACATTTGCCTTGCTGGTTGATTCAGTTATGGCTATCTGCTCTTTCATTCGGCAACAACCAAAAAGCAACTTTCTGTGTCATGGCCAAGGACTGGCACCCCTCAGAAACCAAAGCCTCCACTGACAGTGACTCTGGGGAGGCATCAGAACTAGTTCCCAGTCCTTCTAAGTGGGGCCCACTGCTTTGAGCCCCATGCAACCCCCAAGAGGTGTCATTACCTTCAGACTCTGAGGAGTGGACTTCGGATTCCTCTAGAGAACAGGGAGATCCTGGGGAGCAGACCCCAGCTGTCTTTCCCCGTCTCCAAACTTCATTCCTTGGGAGAAGCCAATGCCTGCAGGGAAAGCCTGCTAGCCCTTTATCAGCCAGAGGCAACACCAGAAGGGGTGGAGTTTTCAGAGAGACTCTCTTGGCCTGACCATAAAAGCCTGCCAGTTGCTCTCAGACTCTGTTAGAGTAATTTGTCAGTTCTCTGGCTCCAGGATCACTGACCAAGGTGATGAACCTGATCAAAGCTTCAGATGCAACCCAGCCATCTGGACCACACCAAGCCTCCTTGCCTGAGCCATCACCCAGGACAACTGATGGATTCCTGTGGATTCTGACATTCTGTCCCGTAACATCAAGAAATAAAACCTATTCAGAGAGCAATCCTAGGGCATGCTAGACATTGTCTGGGGTGCCATAGGATGCTGTGGTTCTCCTCTTCTGTGCCTGTAGACAGAGCTACAAGGACAGAGGAGGAGATCTCTGATCCTAACAAAAGCTGGAGAGGGAGAAAAGGGTGTGTCATGTGTGCTACTGGGCAGGGAGGAGAGAAGAGAGGAGAAGCCAGGATACACGGTATCCTATGGCTTCTCCAGTCCCCTCCCCGCACATCAGAAAAATAAGTTAGCTGGATAGGCTCAGAGGCTTGAATAACGGCTTTTTGTATTTTAAAGTGAGGAATGGAAGCAAAATTGCCTCTGTCCTCCTCTCGCCATGCATGGCTCTTCCTGGCAGGACATAGAATTGGGAGAGGGCTCTGAACTTGGACCCCTCTGTCTGTTGGGAGTACAATCCATAGGCTTGCACCCTTATGCATTGATTTGGACTGTAGGCCTAGTCTTACCTAGGACTCAGGGTAAGTTTTAAGGTGATAGGTAACAGCCAAATAGAAACAGAAATAAATACACAAATGCAGAGGATTGGATCTATACTAACAGTGCAATCCTATGCATGTCTACTTAGAAGTAAGTCCCATTGAGGTCTATGGGGCTTACATCCAAGTAAGTGTGTACAGGATTGCATCCTAATTCATTTATTTAACACATTTCCATCTTCGCAAGGTACCATACAATATAAAACATACAATTCAGTATCAATATAACGAATTCATAAAATCATAAAGCAGTTTCAAATAACTTAGGGCACAATCCTATGGCGGGTAGATGCTGTCTAGATGGCCATAGGAAAGTCCCAGCTCCAACCTCAGAAAAGCACTCCAAGGTCGCAGCTGGGACTCTGATTTTGGAGCAGCCTTAGAGCATAAAGACTAGGAAGTAAAAAAAAATAAAGACACCTAGAGAGCAATGCTTTCTGTGAGGAGCCCAAAAGATGGAGAACTCTGATCTTGGAGGCTTCTTTCCATCCCAGGCCTTGCCAGGCTCTTGCTGGCCGGGCAGAAGGAACATTTATTTTGGTGCCTCTTATTCCTTCAAAAAGGAAAAAAAAATCAGTTAGACGAGACTCCAAGCTTATCTCACTTCCCTTCTGCAATGAGGGGGTCTTTGGGGCTTGGAGGGCGTCGTAGGATCGCTTCCTGCCTGCCAGCATCCCACACCCCCTGCCACCAAGACGAGGCCAGAGTTCTGGTAAAATGCTGCACGCCACTTCATGGAATCGGAGGTGGGAAAGCAGAACATACTTTTTAAAAAATATAAGTTAAAAAAATATTTTGGACATTTCTCAGGGGCTGCAGTCAGACCATGAAAAGCCATGGTTCATCGTGATGGAAATTATCCTCGCCTCTCTCTCTCTGGGCTCGGGTGCTCCCCCTCCCCACTTCTCCTCCAGCACAGCTGTGCATTTGGAAGCTTTTGCTCCCGTTTTTGATTAACCACAGCTTGCCATGTCATTTGAAGTTGACAAACTGTGGTTAATCTTAATTACGTATTTTTTAAGAAAACAACAACAACAACAACAAGCTAATTTAAAATGGTGATCTATGAAGCTGGCTTGTTTCAACAACCCATTAGTTAAGATTAACCACAGTTTAGGTTTTGGACATAATGCTAAACTGTGGTTAATTGAAATTGCAAGCAAAACCTTTTGGTCTCCTCCTCACAGCTGCACCTGCAGAGGAGAGAGGATGGAGGAACGTGCAAAGCCGACTGGAGGCTAGGCTTGTTCCTGTCACGATGTTTGTCATCATGTCTGAAGGCGTCCAATATGTGTGTTACAATAAATACCAGGAACAGAGGTAATGTTTTCCATGTGCAAACCATTTGTCATTCAAAGGAGAGTGTCGTGAAGCACAATGTCACGTCAGCCAGCCCCTTACAAAATAGTCCAACTTACACAATCCTTTGGAAGAGTATAAAAGATATACACACAAATCAAAATGCTCTTGAACTGATAGCATGGGGGGGGGGGAGATCACAGTGTTCTCAACTCTGCTTATTGCTTCCCAAAGCCAAATAAAGCAATGACAACTCAAATGTGGAGCAGAAGGAAACTTCCTCCACCTTTCTCTATTTAATAGCTCTCCCTAGATCCTCCCACTGCTTGGTTGCCGCAACACGCGTCACCCGGAGGCTCTTGAACACTCCCCCCCCCCCAGTCAGTTCCCATTATCTTGCTTCAGCACGATCGACACCCTGGCTGCCAAGGCTTAACCTCGCCACAGAGGGTGTGTAAATTGTGCCCAGGTGAAATGTAGGTGTTCAGTCTCCCAACCAGCCCTAGGCTCTTGCACATTTAATAACACTAAAGTCAGTCAGACAGGAACCGATCGCTCAGATATTTTCTTCCTGCCTAGGGGTTGCTTTGGTTAGAGTTCACATACGTTGCTCCATTTACCACTGCATGAAGCCTAGGGACAGCGGGGGGGGGGGAGGAATTCATTCAGTTAACCTTTTAATATGAACCAACTTAATTTCCACTTCCAGAACCAATACATGTACTGAAATGCAGTGATCCTTCAGTATTCTCAGAATCTTGCAGGGCAGTTCTCTGATATATTTTTTAAAGTGTTCACTGGGGGAACTGCACACAAAAATGCACATATTGGTGAAACTGGTGTATAAAAATGCATTATATTAGGGGGAAATGGTTGCCAAAATACATATATTCAGCAAAAATGCATACATTGGAAGAAATGGGTACAAAAATGGGTACGAATTTTGGTGTGCGACTTTGAAAAGAAATTTGCAAACTGAGCAGAGACAGGACAGAACAAACTTAAAATTGTGAACATATGACATTTGGTTGTGAACTCTTACCAAAGCAACCCCAACATTGAAGGATTCATCCATCCCTATTAGAGCCAGTCCCAAAGACCAGATAAAATGTGGAGAGGGAGGGAGACCGGCACTCACTTTAGCTACCTCATCATGGAAGTACCCAAAGGTGAAACAGTCCAAATCCTTACACTCTCTCTTCTTCGGCGCTGAGCACAGCTTGCATGTACAAGCTGCAGCTGGGGGAAAATGGGTAGAGACAAGATGTCCTCCAGCCACACACAGGTGAGGCACCACTAGAAAACGGCACACACTTCCCCTCAACCCTTCAAAAAAAAACACGAGACAATAAAAAGTAGGGAATAATGGGCGCCATCCAACACTGCCCCAGCAGCTCTGCTGATTGTGTTGCACCAATGGGACCCACTGCCAGCACAACAGGAAGTTTGTGCTTCCTAGAGAAACCCTAGAAATGAGCTGAAATGCTAGTTCCCAGAACAGGACAGGCCAATGGACCTCCCTTCTGGGAACTCCGCTAACCAGTTCCACTCCAGACACAAGTGTTTGGCTCATTTCTTATTGTTTTAGGAAGCACTAACCTCCCATTGTGCCAGCAGTGGGTCCCACTGGTGCATGGGCAGCCTTGGATACTGCCCATGAGGTTTATAGAAAACAGGAGTTTATTTCTCTCATATTGGAATGATAGAGTTCAAGATGCTGTAAATCCATATATGCAGTTGGTTACAATATAGGAACTCAGTGAGAAATGGGCAGTATCCAGTGGAGCTGCTCTGCCTCTGCTACTTCTGTTGCACTCGCAGGATATCCCACTCCTAATCCGATCGATTTTATCTGCAAAGTGCTTCGCTAAAGCCTCACAGGAGGCTTTTGACTGTTCCAGTGGGTCCGGAGCGACTGGACCGACCAGACTCCGGACCACTTGGAACAGCCTCCTGGGGCAGCACTCCGCAGACGCAATGGAGGCAGCATAGAAATTCTTTTTTGCTGCCTTCACCGCCACCCGGTAGGCTGAAGATGCAGCTCTAAGATAACTATATGTTATCTTAATATAACATATAGCTCATTTATTTATTTATGGAATATCTGTTGGTGTTTGTAAGATGAATTTATATGTCATATTCTGTTTAAAATAGAAAAGTATGTGTATATAACTTATATATTATATAGGAAGTACTTCTTCACACAACGCACAGTTAAACTATGGAATTCACTTCCACAAGGTTAATAGTGATGGCCACCAATTTGGACGGCTTTAAAAGGGGATTGGACAAATTCATGGAGGAGAAGGCTATCAATGGCTACCAGGGATGGGGACTCGGACTCCAGGACTCGACTCGTGAGTCGGACTGAGTCCCCACTCTGACTCGAGTCGGACTCGAGTCCCAATATTTTTAATGGGACTCGAGACTCGACTCGAGACTCGAGACCAAGGACTCGTCAACATCCCTGCTTGATGCCACCTGCAGGTGCTGTCTGGACCTAGTTGCAGTAACAATCGAAGTTTATTTTTTAAAATCATTTTCCTAATGCAACCTTTCAGACATTTTGGGTTTGGCTGCCTCTGCCTGACTGTCTGGGGTTCCCAGCCTCCTCTGCCTGCCTGGTCTCTTCTTAACTAGTTCCACAGTTTGAATTGTCCAAGACAAAGGCCTCTGCCTGCCTGCTTTGGGGTTCCCTGCCTCCTCTGCCTGCCTGGTTATTTTGGGTTTGTCTGCCTGGTCTGGTCTTGTCAAAATCAGTGGCAGAGTTATGAAATAAAAAAGCACATTTGTGCCTAGAATTTATTTAAGCTACATATCTGAAGTAGCCTTATTTTGTTGGGGGAAACCCCCATTGATTTAATAGGGACCCGTAGAGTCAGCTTTGGGAGTGACTTGTGACTCGTGACTCGTGAGTCACCATTTTGGACCAAGGACTTGGACTTGGAGTCGAGACTCGGGTCCAAAGACTTGTGACTCGACTCGTGACTCGAGACCAAGGACTCTTCAACATCCCTGATGGCTACTACTCCTGATGGCTGTATGCTACCTCTGGTATCAGAGGCAGTATGCCTATGTGTACCAATTGCTGGGGAACATGGGTGGGAGGCTGCTGTTGCCCTCATGTCCTGCTTGTGGATCCCGCGGGCAGCTGCTTGGCCACTGTGTGAACAGAATGCTGGACTAGATTCTGGACTGATCCAGCATGGCTCTTCTTACATTCTTATATGGCAATAACTAAAACTAATTATCAGTAAATTTCAACATTCACCTGTTTTCTGACTTTTACCATAACCTGTAGCTGGATATTCTTACTTGCATCCTCTCCGCTATGGGTGGTGGGGAGTGAACACTTCTCTCCCTGTCCACCGAGCACATCTAACCCACCCGACACGCACCACTGAATGTCCACACACTGGCATAATATTCAAAAAGTCATAATGCATAGAATCCAACGTGCATAGGTTGGGATCACATGGTCAATTTCCAGATTTTAACTAGGATATTGACTCTGCAAATTGGCCCACTGCACAGCTATGGCTTTGCAAATGGTATGTCTATGTCAGATCGTCCAGTGGCATCAGAGGCATGACAGTGGGTAGGGTGAAGAAGGAAGACCCTCACTATCACATATACAGGTAATGGCACCCTGCAATCCAGCCCTTGGTAAAGTCACATGCTCAGATGTATTGCATCCACTGCACTGCAGTATAGGGTACAAAGGAAGTCAGGGCTTTTATCTTTAACCATTGTGCAAAAGATTTCGCGCAGAAGATTTTGGACAGGTGCAGTCTTTTTCACCCCATGTGACAAGCTATGCCTGCCAAACGTGTCTCTACTACTATTACATTTGTGCAGTAGTACAGCTATTTAGGTGACAGGAACCCTGTTGTCTCTTGCATTGTCACACCACTGCCAAACAGACTGGCTCTGTTTACCACCACATTTCTATTTTAGTCCCAATTCATGCAAATCATGTTGGAATTTGCTGAGAAATAATTGTCATAGCAGGAGATAATGCAAGTGTGAAACTGATGGGAAACAGGCAAACTAGTTGCCAACTCCTGGACTGATTGGGAGCGCCCCCTCCTCCTTTTAAGGGACTCCCTCCTGGCTTCTTTCTCACACTTTGGAGAGACTCCAGTCTGGCTGGAAGCCCTGCTCCGTGTCTGAAGTAAAAAATTCCTTCTCACTCCCCCACCCTTCACCATGGAACACCGAAGAAAATAAGTCAGTGTGTAATCAGGCCGTCTCTGGTCTTTTAGACTGTGATGCTTTGCTGCAGCATTTCACAGTCAAAGGGGGCCTCTACAGTAGCTGACCTAGTCTATCAACTGATTTATGCATTTTAATAATATAAGAAGCCTTTGGAAAAGAAACTTGCATTTGAAACCCAAGAAATCCGACAGTGTGTCTTAATGTTCCACGTAGTCATACTGAAATGTCTTGCAAAGGGATCTTAATACAGATCTGTGGTCTGCAGAAATGTTGCTTGCTCAATCCACCAAATAGCGAGGGAGAAAGAATTTTAAATAGCTGAATGAGGACCTTTGCTTAGCTCATATTCTGTAATGCTTGGGTGTGATTTTTCCTAGATCTTTTTGCCTGTTTTGTTTGGGATTATCTAAACATACACACATGCACTCGTGCGCATGCACACAAAGCCCACTTCACAGACTTTGCCCATGTGTGAGGATTTTTATGCCCTTGAGTGATTGCCCAGTACCACCTGAATTACCTAATTAGCGCAAAATAAACAGAAGTGTGCATACATAAAGTGCCACAATCATAAAAGTGAAGGTAATCTCAAGAGCACACAAACTGGCAAACCCAATGTGTTCTTTACACCGGTGCCAATGTAAGTGGCTCTGGCAGTCTAGACTAACAGCTGGTGAAATGTATATGTGGCAGTGTCCTGAGTGTTTGATCCTAAAGCCACCCAGATGCGCTAGTGTATGTATATATAACAGAGGCCTGCAGTCAGATATATGACTGCTTATTTCACATGAACTTAGGTCTTCCTCATCTCTGCACCTCCTCTCTCTCTCTCTCTCTCTCTTTCTGTCTTTCTGTTTGCCTTGCCCTCTCCAGCTCCTTCATTAGGTCTTCTCTTTCCCTCATTCCCCTAGCTCTTTCTGTTCTTTCCTAGCTCCCCTCCTCGGCCATATACTTCTCAGACCCCTATTTTTCCTCCTCGACTTCCTTCTTCTTGCCTGCCATCTCTATCACTGGCAGCCCAGTCACTCTCTTACAGTCAGAACAGCTCAGCCAATGGCCGTTTGCCTGTCCAGTTAAGCCAATCACTGACAGAGGCTCCACCACCACCAAATCCTTGATTATAGTACAATATAGATAGGAATTTACTTGGGGCTATTTGCAGTAAATATGTATAAGGTGTCAATGACCTGGTTCGGACATCATGCTCAGTATTTGGTGATGCATATGTGGCCACCCTACTTAACTGGTATTCATTAGCTACATTCCACTGATCAATTCCTGTCCCCCTTTCTTTGTCCAGAGGTAACAAAATAAGTTTAAACAATAAAGCCAACATCTCAGAGTTTTAAAACCAAGCATCCAATTCAACATCAAGTTAACCAATGTAAGTTTGCTGTTTGCATAGCTAAAGGGGAAATGGTTCCTTCTTTATGGAAGAAAAATGAACTAACCTAATTGTCATGGTTAGGATTTGTTATTGATGACCAGCATCCATGATCATCTGTATTTTTAATGTTGTTTTTGGTTAGAGACTGACTGATAAAATTCCAGATGGCAGATCATGGATGTTCTGCTGGGGCATTGGGTGAGAGAGCCTTCTAGTCCCATCTAATGTTATGGTTTCAAGTAGCAGCAAGGTGTTAGCCTGTGTGGAGTTCAGCTGTAATCAGCTGTCCCCACAACCCAAAGAAAAAATAGTTTCTTTGGAAAGGATTGATTATCTTTGCCTATGGGTATCACTAATTTGCCATATTAGAATGAATTTTCCCTAGGCCATATTGGTAAGTGATCTTTGCAAAGTTTGTCTTCCCCTGTAGCATGTGCCTCAGTTCATGTCATCTGGAAGTGTGTACCCTGCAGGCATCTTTTCTGTGGCACATCTGCTCTTTACTTGTGGCACATTGTGGGTGGTGTCTACTGTATTGTTGGTGTTATAAATGTTACATAGCAGTAGATTGTACAGGCTTGTCCCTGGAGGAGTGGTTGATGAATGGTCTTCCTGTTTTCAAGTGAGAGATAAGACTAGATGACCTTTTTGTTTCTCCCAACTCTGTTTCTTTGTGATAGCTAGCTCAGCCAGAGACAGTTTGAATATCTAGTACACTTGTACTTACCTCTGAAACTGAAGGATACAACAACAACACACACGTGTTCTATATCCATTATTTCATTGCTTTTAAGAAATATTTTCCAAATACACATAAAGTAATCTTGACAACATTTACCAAACATGTAACTTAGCATAATGTTTTCACTGTGTTCAAGTTTTTATGGTTTTTCCAGAGCATCAATCATTGACAGTAGCGTTCTGTTGAACTGCTCTTCAGGATTGCCTCTAGGATAGAAGTGTGTGTGTCCTGGACTCAGTTCCACACAGATCACACAGTTCTTCCATAAGCTCAGACTTAAAAATACCTTGGCTGCTCTATCGCTATGTATTCTCTGATGAAATCCATAGTGCCTCATAAAGTTCTCCCATAAAACTCCATATTAGTTCTTGCTTAGTTGGATATATGCTTGGTGAAATGATCTGTGACAATTAAAATATTTTGGGTATCTGTGTTGTGTGGATCCACCTTGATATTCACCAAAAGTGAAGGCCTTCTGCTTTAATCTGGAGCTAAATGCACCTTTCACATGTTCAACATTTTCTATTAACATCAGCAAAAAATTCTGGTGCAGTAAAATCTACTCTTTTGGCTAGACCCAGTGTATTTTCTTTCTTAAGTTCAAGTACTATAAGGAACTAGAAGTTGACCAGTCATCTCATTCTTGCTGTGAACTTGTATACATTCACAAAATAAGTCATGCAAACTCTCATATCACAAGGCAGTGCTGCTGCACATAGGACACCTTCATTTTTATCCCCCTACTTAAAATGGTGTCACAAAATAACTAGGGTGGCCAGATGCAAAAAAGAACAGGGCTCCTGGACATTGAATAGTTGGGTAGAAAAGGGAATTTCAACCGGTGCAGCTTGCATAGCAAGAGGGAAATTCCCTCTTCTACAATACTATTCAACGTGCAGGAGCCCTGCACTCTTTTGCATCTGGCCACCCTAACAAGAACTTGCCCCGACAACCCAAAGTTGGGTGAATTGATCTGAATCCAGGGTGGACCAGTGTGATCCCATTTTGTAACTTCCCTGGAAGTCCCCCCCCCCTTAATTTGTCTTTATACTTCTTCCAGAGTTCTACATTCTTTTGAAATCAGTCTTAAATAAACTGATTACATCTGTTTGTCTCAACATCTCCACCTTTTTTTTTCTTTTTTTTTTGGCAGCACCTTATCTTTGGAACTCATTGCCTCCAGATATTCATGATTCAGTCTCTCCCACTCTTTAAGAAACATCTCAAAGCATCTCTGTTTTCTCCCATGCATTCTCTAAGGCTGCAATGCACCATGAATCACTGAGTGTTAGCTTGGTGGTGCCTCTCTTCCTCCATTATCCTTCCTTACCCCATTTCTTTCTTTCCTTTTCCACATGTGTCTGAGTCTGCAGACAAGATTTTATCACTGTTAATCTTATGTTATTATTATTATTATTGCCCAAATTTATATACTGCTTTCTATGGAGTTATCAGAGCAGTGAACATGTAATACTGTTGCTTTCAAAATACAACAGTAAAACACGACAGGAAAACTACACAATAATAAATAAATACCAATCAGCAATAAATCTCTGGTGTGTCCTACAGACCACAGCTGGCTGGGTCACATCTCAGGAAATGACTGTGTAATATACTGTACAGCACCTCATCTTTAAAGCACTAAGAGCTACAATCCTAAGGGATTGCCTCTTGATAGACACTGGGCAGGTTCACATGGCACTTTAAGTCCAGGGTGGCAATGTTGCCTTCCCCTCCCCCCCCACTGTGCCCAAGAAACGATTGGACTCAGTGGAGGTCCTGAGGCACCTCCTCCCCCCTCTTTCCTCCTCAGTCATACCACCGGTACCCCAGGGGACACCACACAGGAGCAGTGAGGGGAGCGGAGTGGGGATGACAGCTGCTGAAAAGTGCCCAAGCGGCACTTTCGGCAGGTGTCATCGGCTTCCCTGTCCTGCGCTCCCGACGATGCTGGGAGAGCAGGATTGCTTGTGAGCAATCCCAATCTCCTGGCATTGGCAGGAACACAGGGCAGGGAAGCCAGAGGGCGGGGGGATGAGCTGTGTTGTGCTCGGCTTCCTCGAGAGGAAGAGCAAGGAGGGGGTTTAGGGGGGGAACAGTCCAGTCTCTGATTCCTGCTCCTAAGGTCATAGCAGTGTCTACAGCCTCAGTGAGGGATCTGCCATATCCCATGGTCCCTCTCCAAGGGACCGTAGGATGCTCTGCTAAGAAATAACAACAGCAGCAGCAGCAGCAGCAACAAAACATCTGCAGCAGTAGATTATGATGCTATTAATAATGAGCAGGCACAGATTTTATTTTTTAAGTGGTGATCATTTTTCTTAGATTAACAGATACAAAACAAAAAAGGCACAACAAGAAAACGGTAAAATAATTTGTTTAGGGTACAATCCAATGGGGCTGCCCATAACCCTCTGAACTGGGAGGGTTATGGAGATCCTATGCTGAGAGGGAGGAGTATGGAGGAGAAGGTTGCCTCCATGTTCCTCCTGCTCTGCAAAGCATCAGCCATCTAACTGTGGTGCTTCGGAGTGGGAGGGAAGGAGGATGAGGTGCAACCAGGATGTCTCATATCTTGGCGGCGGTGGTCTCCTCCCCTCCATGTCCCCTAAACCCCTTCTCTAAGGTTGCTCTTATGATCTCAGTTAAACAGCTGGCATGGTTCTTTCCACGTCTCCATCCTCAGATCTGGGAATCTGGACAATCCTATGGCTGTCTAGGGGCCATTGGATCGCTCTGCCCAACTCAGTGTTCACAGCTAAGGGATTTCCGCAAAATACTGTCCAGTCAATAATGTAGTTATTTATTTCTTTGCCTCCATCCAGCATGGTGTCTGTTTGTCACTGAGATGCTTGGTTCCAGCTGTTTTCTCTTCTTCCAGCTGACATCTCTCCTGAAACAACAAAACCCTCTTCATAAAGTTGTTCCATGCAGAGGCTTAAAATGTGAAGCATGCCTTCTGCATCCACTGGCTGCATCCCCAATCTCTACACATCCTGTGCAGTGTCTGAAAAGGGGAACATTTCAGGAGCGTATACAGCTATATGAGCATAGGTCTGGGGGGTAGGAGAAGAGGTTGTAGCCATCTGGGGAACCCCAGTGGCTGGATTGGGACCCGAGAAAGGCCAAATTGGGCTCCCGGGCCTGAGGTTCTGCAACCCTGGCCTACACCTCCCTATTCCAAGCGGTGTTAATAGCCATAGAGGGGGTAGGTGTTACGCTCTTAAACAGAACAAGATCTTATCCCATTACAGATCCGTTAATGATGAATCAAGATGTGACCCTCAACTCACCCAAATCTTGTGCCTCATCTCCGTATTCCTGAGTCCCTGGGCAAAAGTGAAAGGCTTTAAAGGGCCTTTAAATCATGTGGAATTTTTCACCAAGTCTGTTTCATATAAACAAGTTCATTTGTTCATTGAATGAGCCTGGAGCGTTTCAAGGCAACTGTTTATATTAAAGAAGAAACAGAAAATTTGGGTTGGCAAAGTTCCATCTTCACACCTAAAAGAGTTGTCAGGCCTTTAGATCAACAGTACATAGCTAATATATTTATCCTGAAGGGGACAGCTGAAGCCAAAAGTATAATTTCAGGATGGAACATCCAGATGTGTTAGCTAGCCTAGTTGCTCATGGTTAGGAAGACAAAATGGACAGTGTTAGTTCTAAGCTGATTTGGGCAAGGTTCCCTCAGAGGACCTGGATGGGTAAATGTTTTGCTCTTGAGACCAAGTACCAGGGCAGGCTGGTGACTCCTATTTTGGTGGGGCTCCTAATCCCTTGCAGGTTTTATTTGTAGCTTTATAGGAGCTATCCATGGTGTTGAACTCCATCCCCAAAACAGGTTCACCACCAAGGAGCACCATGGATAGCTCCTATAAAGCTCAAAATAAAAGCTGCAATGGAGCCCCACTGGAAAGAACTTCCAATGGCCCCTCATATGGGGCCGGGAAGAAGGCTTGCGCGTGGGGGAGGAGAGAGGAGGCAGGCAGCTGGGCAGGTGGGTCACTAGAAATGAGCCAATGGCTCAAAAGGGCGGGGACACAGGTAAGAGCTTACTTAAACTCCTGGGTTCCCACCTTCGGTCTCTTTGCTCCTGGCGATTAGGGTTATGGTGATCATCCAGTGGCACCTTTCAAGGTGACTGACGTTTACCCAAGGCTGCCCTCCCTAATGCCATGAGGCTTGGCAGGAGGGAGATTGGGACGGCTTTGGCCTGGAGGTGCCAAAGTAAGGCGACGATGGTAAGGCCAGCTCCACATGGAGGGCAACTGGCCAGTGGCGGGCCATCCCGCCTCCGGTTCAGTTAGGATGTATTCGCTAAATATTGGTCTTTTACCCGGCCAATGGCCAGGCTAGGTTAGAACCGCACTTCACCCTTCACAGATCTTCAATTCAATAAATGTGGCCCTGATTTTAAACCATATGCCCTGTGTCTGCCTCTTCTTTATCTCGCCTTTACATGCGCAATAGGAGTCACCAGCCTCCACTGCCAGTACAAGTTTATCTCTATTAAAGTGACTGTACTATTGATGAGAGAAAAAGAGGAAGGGAAAATACTGCAAACACTGGGTCACACATTGCCTTGATTTATACTCACTGGATTCATATCTACTCTATAAAATCTATGTTGGGTTGCATACCAGCATAACTGTCATGGCTTCTTCCCACAGAGAATCTTGGGAATTGTAGTTTGGCAGGCATGCTTAGAGTTCTTTCTTAGGGATTCCTAGCCTCCCTTGCAGACTTACAGGTTTAGACTGTTCCTTAAAAATGTATTTCATACATTTCTGTCCTGCTTTTCAACACGAGAGGGTTGCCCAAGTGGCTCACAGATCAAGGAAAATTACAATAGGAATGGATGGATCAGTCTATTTCTGGTCCATGTCAGTTTTGCATATGGTCATTTCTAAGTTTATTCTGTCCTATTTCTGTATTTGGGGGGCCCTGCCTAAGCCATGAAGGGCTTTCAAACTACTGCATGCAGGCCTATGGCTCAAGCTGGCTCAGCTTCTCTGAGTGTGGAAAGCTAAGCAGGGTCAGGCCTGGTTATTACTTGGATGGGAGACCCCTCTAGTTTCCTGCATTGAGCAGGGGGTTGGACTTGATAGCCTTGTAGGCTCCTTCCAACTCTATGATCTATGAAATCTATGAAATCTATGTCACTATGGAACATTCCCTGCAATTTTTTATATGCTCTCCAAATTTATCCAGTTAGGATGTATAGTACCTACGGTAATTCTCCATGAGTGCATGATCCCTTTATACAACTTTGGCTGTCTCATTGCTATATGACTTACTTGGGAATCTTCCTTCCTCTCCTCCTCCTCCTCCTCCTCCTCCTCCTCCTCCTCCTCCTCCTCCTCTTCTTCTTCTTGTGAATTTCAGCAAACCAAAACCACAAGAAGAAAAGAACAAAAGAAAAGACAAGATAAGACAAGACGATCTTCTAGCATACATTGAAAGGAATCACTTATAGTAAGTGCATATGAGATGTGTACCTATGGGTATATATGCATATACAAACAGCTGTCAATAATCTTACTGTCTTGATCCCCTCTGGCTGCAAGCTCTTTGATGCATTGATTGCAGTTCCTACACAAGGGTTCTTAGAATGATTCACATGAGCAATTTTAAGTTCCGGTAGTACTCTAACAAGTCACTGTCTCTAAAAATACATATTATGGGAACTGAATTTGCTCATATTAATCACTTATTATCTTTCTTCTACATAGTGTTGGTTACCACACTGTCAAAATTCATATGGTAGGCTGACATTTAGAGTGCACCTTAAATCATCATCATCATCATCATCATCATCATCATCATCATCATCATCATCATCATCAGCCTATTTTCAAGAAAGACATAGAAAGGAAAGACATGAACAGCTCAGAAATACATTTGCCAACAAAGAAGAAAGAAAGAGGTGAAACACAAGTGTTTGGTGGAACTCAGGCAAATTTATTAAATTATTTAACCAGATCTGCTCAGTGACTGTGTGGGAACATGATCTTCTATGTTATGGGCAGCTACTCTGCCCCCTTTATGGGCAAGCCTAACCCCAGCCAAGGAAAAGGGTGATGCCAAGTTCCCGCCCCTTCACTTAAACCTTCCCTTAAGGTGATGGGGGGGCTTTTCTGTGTCACCCCCTCCCAGGGCCCCATAATTAGGGATGTGCAAATGGGGAGAAAGCCACCCCGCCAGCAATTTGCAGGTTTGGGGGTGACTTTCACTCCACCATCTGCCGATTTGCGGACTTTGAATTTGTGCAAATGCATTCACGTGTACTTGCACAAATTTGGGCTCCTGAAAATGCACAAATTGGCCAAAAATGCACAAATCCCCCCCATAAAGCATATTTTCATGCTTTACTCTAGGGGGGGATTTGCACAATTTTGATCAGTGTTTTTTATTTTGCATATTTTTCTGCGTCTAAATTTGCACAAACACATGCAAAATAACAAAATCAGTCCGCCAGCCCGGCGGACTCCACGCAACCTGGGAAAGCTGGTCTGCTGTGGAATCCACGGGGAGGACTCTGAGAAATCCGGAGTCATTTCAGTCCATTGTGGATTTCTCCGAAAACTCTGGGCAGGCAACCTAGGTTAGCCCCAAAGGCAAAGCTTATCGAGCCAACAGGTCCCACAGCCCTGAGCGGCAAGCCTCCGGAGTCACCAGCGGCCCAAAGGGTGCCTCTGGGTGCTCAGCAAAATCTGTTGTCTCCCTCAATTCCCACACATTCCTGCCATAACAAACTGACCTATTTAATGATAACAGGCCTGTGGCTTACTCTGGCTCAGCTTGTCTGAGCATGGAAAGCTAAGCAGGGTCAGGCCTGGTGATTACTTGGATGGGAGACCCCTCCTCTAGTTTCCTGCATGGAGCAGGGGGTCGGACTCGATGGCCTTGTAGGCTCCTTCCAACTCTATGATCTATGAAATCTATGAAAAAATATATGCTCTCAACGGCCCTGAATACCCATTACAGAGTAGGTGGGGAAAAACCCCACCTGCTTGAGCCAATCTGTGATATGGGGAAAATCCCATGCTTCCCAGGGTGGTGGGGAACGTAGCAGGCCAGAAGAAGAACAATTGGATGGCAACTACTAAAAGATTTTGTACCAAAAAGACACGGGAGATGTATGTAGTGAATGCTAACTGTATTCAGAGCTTTGCCCAAGCAATTTCCCTACATTTGCGATGCACAGCCAGATCTGCTTGCTGCACGCAGACTTCACATGTGATTTTGATCACTCTCACCTGTGATAGATTTTAAGCCAGGAGGTGAGGAAAATGGGACATCATCAGTACTGTCAGGGCGGTTGGCATTTCACTCGGTTTTGTAAGTCTACCTGCCAGGACTGTGATTGATGGAACCATCTGGATGTGCATCACAATGCAGCAGGAATGCAAAATTTGCATGAAGCAAGACTTGTGCAAAGCAGATTCTGGATTCAGCATCGCTGAGCTTACTGATGAACGTCGCCTTAAATGATGAATACTGCTTCACCATCTGACAGGATTCTAAACATGTTAAAATGCAGAGTGTCAGGTGGCTGGCTTGCAGGGCCAGCCCTATCATTAGGCAGACTGAGGTAGCCTACTCAGGCGGCAGATGCTTGTGGGGTAGGGAGTGGCAGTGAGGTGTTGGAGGAAAGAGCTGTCTGTGCCACGTGGCCTGGCCTGCCCCCCTCTCCACTCCACCCAGCTAGGCCTTTGGCCTTCGATGCAGTGGAAGATGCTGGCCTATAACCAATGTCAAATTAAGATTCAGTTCCCAGTCTGGTCCATTTTGTCCTTTGCCTCAGGTGGCAAAATGTCTTGGGCCTGCCCTGCTTGCCTGAGCGGCAGTGTAGAGGCTATTAAAAGACCGAAATGATTACAGTGTTGCTACTCATAAGCTCTTTTCAGATGTCCCTTTTGCATCTTCAGTGAACATGTGTATGTGAGAGGTGTAGGGTTGCAGGCTCCGCACACAACCCATGCACCTGTGTTGTAAGATATAAAAAGAATCCCATACATACAGCTGTATGCACAGAGGGGACAGGAAAACCAGGGTTTCTGGTCACAAAGCAATCATGCAGCTGTATGCACACAGCTGTCTACAGATGTTTTAATGAACTCATGTAGGTGGTTGAAGGTGGAGCTTGTGGTCATGATGTGGTTCCATACCCACATGTGTAAGCCCACTGAAGCTGTTTCTATGTCATCACTTGTAGGAGGGGCAAAATACCTCAGTCAGCCCAGCCAGCAGCAGAAGAAACTCCTCAGAAGGGAGAAGGCCTGTGGCCTGGGATTTATTTACTGAGACTTGTCCTTAATTTTACAGATTACAGGCCCAAGCTGCAGTACCAGCAAGAGGAGGCCTCTTCAGCATCTCTTTGGAAGAAGATAGAGGACTTACATTGGGCTGAGAACTCCTCAAGCATTTTGTGGGGTGGGTGGGTTACTTTGTTGTTCCAACACACCCTTTCTCCTTATGTGCAGTGAACTCTCTTAGAGGGGTACTTATGAAACTGGAATTATACTGCTGTTTAGTACATGTTGCAAGTTATTTTGTTTTATAAATTTCTGATAAAATACCTCTTTGAATATTTGAACTGTGATTTTTTCCTTTGAAGCAACTTTATGATTTTAGAGCCACACAGGGCAGAATATCTGAAATAATCTGTGACCTGTATTGGCCCTTTGGCAGGGTTACACATGCATTCATTCTGCAGATCTTGAACATCTGTAAAGGGCTTTAGTGGAATGGTTTCCTAAGATGCTTGAAGAAAATATCGTAATAAGAAACATAAGTCAGATTATTTGTGCATCTAGCCCAACATTCTCTCCTCTAACTCGTGCCGCCTCTCCGGCATATCAGAAAGAGATCTTTCCCATCTTCTTGAGAGAGATTTGTCCATGTCTTAAGGATTTTATCATGTGGGATTTCTGGTCAGAATCCAGTGGGGTGCTTACGCCCCCACCGATTCTGTTGAGCCTTGCAGATTCTGTTGTGCAAGTGGAACCCACTGCTTGCGCAACAGAGATTGAACACTTCCCAAAGGAAGCCCCCAAATTAGCAGAAATGCTGATTTCTGGATTGGGACCAGTCAGTGGAGCTCCCTTATTTGACGTCCACTGACCTGTCCCATTCCAGAAACAAGTGATTTTGCCCATTTCTGGTTGCCCCTGGAAGTGCTAATTCTCTGTTCTGCAAGTGGTGGGCACCGTTCTGCAAGTGGTGGGTACAACAGAATCAGTGGTGGGCGTAAGTACCCCGTTAGATTCTGCACTCTGTATTTAGCTGGATCATGGATCAGCAGGTAACACGTCCAATGCCATATTCCTGAGCAAAGCGTCACCGTGGAAATTGTAAGCTTACAAAATCCCTGGTATTAATGCACAGAGGTGTTTTTTTTTTAATTAGAGGACTCTGAGATCAGGCGTGTCTTTTCATCTTTTACTTCAAAATCTTAAGCGGTTTCTACATGATTCACATTTGATAGACGAACACAGACAAAATACAAAATACAGTAATACCTCGGATTGCGAGTAACCCGGTTTGCGAGCTTCTCGTAAGACGAGCAAAAATTTAGCATAAATTTAAATTTGATAGACAAGCAAGTCTCGCTGGTCCGTCGCCTCCCACTGCTTTGCCTAAGGGCAGGGAGCTGCCGCTCACTCTGCAGGTTGTTGATCCTCCACATCTCTCTCCTTCTCTCCCCCTTCTCTATCTCTCTCTCTCTGAAATTTTCATTAGCTGCTTTGAGATACTCTGTCTAAAGGCAAAGCAAGCCGGCTCCCTGGCAGGGAGCCCCGTGGAGGCGTGGCGCGGCTCCCTGCTGAGTTTCCATTATTTCTTATGAGGAAACTCGCTTTGATATACGAGTGTTTTGGATTACGAGCATGGTTCTGGAATGAATTATGCTCATAATCCAAGGTATTACTGTACATTAGTGTTACAAACAAAACACCTTGTTAAAAGCTTTTAAAGTTTAGTTCCAGGAGCACTGCCTTTTTAAAGATTAAAGTTTCTCACCCAGTGGCACTTCTAAGCTAGTAGCAAAAGGGAATGTAGAGAAGTCCATGAGGACTGGTGCCACTGCCCTCCTGAGGACAGATCTTGCATCCTGTGAAAAATGAAGTTTGGTTGTGCCTCCAGTAGGTCAGACAGAGACCAGCCGCCCGTGCCAGAGTGTGTTTGGGGTGGAGCCAGGCTACGTGCAGCCTGACCCAGCTGGGCAGCCTTACCAGTCAGTGGCTGCTCAAAAGGCAGGCCCCAAACACACTCAGATGCTGGAAGCAATTGTTTGTTACTACAGCTACAGCCAGACGCTCCTGACATTCCTGACCTCAGACTTCTGTACCTTTGAACGACCCTGACCACGACTTTGCCTGATCCCAAACTGGTTTACGTTTGCTCTGTTTTGGACTGATATATTTTGGCTTCGACACTCAGACTGTGATAACGACTACGGCTTATCTCGGAACTGGATGGATTTACGACAAGTTTGGTTCTGTGAGGACAGTGTCATGTCCTGCCATTTTGTATTTTGCCTCTCATATTTAAGTGATTGTTGATGAACTTGTTTATATATATTTCCCACAAAGATGGAATTTCTCTAACAATTTGTTATTATTTTTTTCAAGGTTCCCAGCTATGAACTGGAGTAATATATTTATTTCATATCTTGTCAGCAATGCTGAGACACACTTCCTTTAAAAACAGGATACCTCCTAGTTCTCTTTCATTGGTTCTGTTTACTTCTTACAATATTTTATGTTCACTTACTAGTGAACATAATTGAACATGTGAACGGTAAGCAGTCTTCCTTCATAGATTTCATAGATCATAGAGTTGGAAGGAGCCTACAAGGCTATCGAGTCCAACCCCCTGCTCAGTGCAGGAAACTAGAGGAGGGGTCTCCCATCCAAGTAATAACCAGGCCTGACCCTGCTTAGCTTTCCATGCTCAGACAAGCTGAGCCAGCATGCACATGTTCCCTGATTTCAGGTGGGGAACCTTGCTTTTCCTGAGTTTAGCTGGGGAAATGGTTCCACCTTGGTTTTCCCATGTTCCTTTAACAATAACAGGCTCAGAGGTCAGTGAGAAGTTACAGCATGTCAGCATGAATGCTTCTGTTAGAATGTCTCCATTAGAATCAAACTGATTCATACTTAAAACAGGAATATATCTTAATATTCCATTTGCTTCTCTATGAAAATCATAGCTTAGGAGAGTGTAGCAATTTAGGAGAGAAATGTAGAAGACCAATAACTTTTATTTCAGATAAATATTGGTAAGGTAGCCTATTATGCAGGTTGGTGTGGGAGTCTTGCAAGATGCAAAGGCTTCTGGGGCAAATATTTGTCACTGCCTGCTACCAGGTAACAGCTACCTGATTGGGTTTTGTTAACTGGAGATACAAGGGGCTAAAGTGGGACCTTCTGCATGCAAAGTAGGTGCTCTATCACTAAGCTGTGGTCTCTTCCCTAAACACTTTTGATTAGAACCAGTCATTGTATGGAAGCCAGGGGAACTACTGGTTTCACTGCCAACATTAGCCCTTTCCACATGTTCTCTGAATGCATAGTGAGGAGGGAGTATCACACCTGTTGTCCCTGCTCTCAACCTACATTTGAAGGCCTGTGTGGAATCTGTGGGCATACAACTGCATGAATGTAGGGGCTCCTTCAACATGGTCAAGAACCCTACTTTTGGGGGGTTCCTGATTATGTGGAGAGAGCTATACCCACATAGGCAGTATATGTGTAGGTCAGGCTGGGGCATGTCACCACAATCATCCTCTCCCCTCTCCACGCATTTTCAGTCAACACAGACTGTCTGAAAAGTGGTGTGCAGGGAAGCAGCCAGCTGAAAGCAAAGCCGAAAGGTGATCAGAGTTAGCATTGATCCTTGTCCTATTTCTGAGCTCCTTTCTTGAGTGTGCAGAAGAACAAAAAGTGCACTTGTATGATAGAGAGATAGGAAATAAAACATTGTGATACAGGTAGATTATCCTCACATGCAGAAAAATACTTTATGTTCGGGACTTATCCACTGTTTTAACATTTTCCTCAAAAGAAAGTTGCACGGGGGCCTACCTTAGCAACTGCACATAGTCTGCACCACAGCACTGCTGATTTTCCTGTATAAAGAAATGTGTGTCTAGCAAGTATGCGTTTAAATAAATGTAAATCTTTTCCCATTGTATAATGTTCTAGCAATCTCTGAAAATAGAGAGCTCTTAATCTTTAGGACGTTCCTTTATTAATACTTATATGATCCATTTAGTGCTGGTTTCTAGTAATGTCTAATTAATGTGCCATTCCTTAGAAAAAATTACAATACGCTTCAAGCTGTCACCTAGCAGAGTAATTTTCTCCCTTCCTACACTACAATCCTTGCAGTATACACTTTTTTCTCTTGATCTTTCAGAGTTCCTGTGCCAGGTGCTGGGCAAGGTAAGTAACTACAAGACAATCTCAGTTTTAAAAGCTTTAATATTCAGCTTTAACAGCTAGCAGGAAAAGAATACTGCACAGGCCATAAGCTTGGCTTGAATGATAGTTGTCCACTAGCTCCGCAAAAATATATGAATTTGCACGGCTGCGGCTGAAGCATGATCCAATTTATGTACTTATTTATATATTTATTACATTTGTATCCTGCCTTTCCATAAAATATGCTGATGGTGGCTAACAACCGTAAAATCCACAATAAAAAGGTAACACAACGAACGATTTTTTTAAAACCCATCTAAAAAACCCTGCAAGAGTATATACACATAGCAGGTAGTAAAAACATCATTACATTAAAATACAGGTTAAAACACAGAGCAGCAGAGAAAACAAAGGAGCCCCCTGTCGCAGCCATCACCATCACACAGTACCCCCCCCCTTTACATGGCATCTGTAGCTGCTACACAGCGCCCAAACGGCAAAATTAACTTGTTTGCAAGCTAAATTTGGCCCTTTTGGCACTCCACTCCATAGCCACTACGAAGCACCAAAAGGTGCTTTGCAAAACAAGCTAAATTTACCAATTGTAGTGCTAGGTAGTAAATTCTGCAGCAAACTGGTGTTCTGGCTTTTTTCTCTTTTGGGGGGGGCACCCCATGAACTGTGTGGCACCCCACAGAATGTGACCCATAGTAGCATGTGGCTTGCAGTAGGGGTCCAGGGAGTGAAAATGGTCCCTGGATGTCCAGACTTGCCTGCCCCTGCTTTAGAGTAAGAAGCAGGTGAAGACATTGCTCCTGGCTATGGCTTTAAAGTAACATGTAGTTTCAGCCATGAGGAGTGGGGCAGATAGCTAGCACTAGCTCACTTCTCAGGGACACCCTTACCAAAAGGAATGGCCAGTTTACATTTGCACAGCTTTGTTTCTCTCCTGTGGAATACAGGGGATAGATCCTGCCTCGTCTATGCACAGCCAGGCAGAGCAGCTCACTGGCTGTGGATGGTGCAGCTGTGTTACACAGACCTTGGAGAGAGACACCGTCATCGCTGGTGCTTACTTAGGGTGGCCGCTTATGCATTGCCAAAAAAGAGGACAAAGGGGGGCACTGATTTGCAAATGATTTGCTAATTTATATGTATATATGCAAATTCATTTTTTAAAATAGTGTAAATAGAAATACAGTTCAACTCACCATCGTGTGGAAGACTGTGAGGAGGTGTGCCTACCTGTTCAGTCTGCGGTTCGGGTGCTAAGTGTTGATGGGCAACAGTTCTTATGGTTCCTTATCCTTAAACCAGAATTGGACAGGACAGCCCATCAAACAGAGGAATGTCCTCTATAAAAAACAACAACACAGACACATGGCCACCCTATGCTTTCTTTTGTGGAGATGACTTCCTTCGTTCTGGTGCTAAGATTCTTATACCACCAGGGGAGGCTGGTAACCCCTATTTCGGTGGGCCTTCTTTTCCATTGCAGGTTTTGCAGGTTCTATTCGGAGCTTCATAGGAGCTATCCATGGTGCTGGACTCCACCCCCAAATAGGTTCACCACCATGGAGCACCATGGATAGCTCCTATGAAGCTCCAAATAAATACTGCAAAACCTGCTGTGGAAAAGGAGACCCACCAAAAAAGGAGTCACCGCCAGCCTCCCCTGTATACCACATCCTACCAGGCTCATAGAATGGGGTCACTAGTTATCCAGGGTCATGGTTTGCTCTTATGAAGCACAGACGTGCCTGTGTTGGTGTTGTGCAACTTGCCTAGGCCATGATGAAGGATGTATAGATTTTGTTAAACCTGTTCCATCTGTTTTTCATGGATTGTCAGACATCTTTCATTCCATCATCCACTCTTTGATGGAATCGGATTTTTCCCCCCTTCGGAAAAGAATGCCAAAAAGTCCACCGCAATTTACGTAACTTTTGCTGCCATATAACATTTTGTGCATTTTTCTTAGCTCAGCATACAATCAATGAGCACTGAGCAGAGCTCACACAAAAAGAGTGCTACACAGCAGAGGCTGAACGGGGACCAGAGATGTATAGAATGTTTTTTTTTTGTTTTTTTTTTTAATTGGCATATATATTAGCATATTTTCCAGTAACTTTCATATTTTCATATGACTAAATTTGCATACAGTTCTGGAATGTAAAAAAAAAGAAAAAAAAGAATGGCCTGCAAGTCTGCAGAACCCGTGTGACTTAGAAGATTCTGAACCACTGCAGAATGTGTGGGTCAAATTCATTAGAAATCCATCAATCCATCAATACAATAACATCAATAGGGATTGCATCTTGGGGCAAACTAACCTGCAAAACCCCATAGGGTTAAAAAAAAAAGAAAAGAAAAAAAGATGGACTGAGAATACATTGCATTCAGTTTAACCCAAGCCAAAGGTAGCCTGTGGAAAAGAGCTTTGGCAAATAATTCCTAATACAATTTTTAAAAAATGTCATAATCACATAGAGAAGTAGAGTTACCGTACATATGATTAAGAGAGGAAAAGACGGATATTTTTTTTAAAGAAATCCGTCACATTTTCATCCCCATAATCCCATGAGCTGAATCTCTAATTATACCTCCTAGGCCAACTAAAACTTGACAACACTTGTTCACAATACTGATGTACGCATGATTATTGCTCCTGCCATCTAAATCTGCCTGTTCCTGCCTTTGATAAGGATTTCCTAAAGGCTTTACATGACTACCAAAACATTTTTTTTCCCATGGCACAGAACAATTTCCTCTTTAGATTGCAGAGTGTTTGCATTTTCCTGAGATGACATTTTGGGCTCAGTGCAGCATAACTAATGAGTTGCTCAAAAATTGGCTGTAAATAAGAGGTGCTGGAGCAGCCCTTGCACAGTTGATTTGGAGCAGGTAGTGCTTCCGCTTCTTTCACCACCTCTGTTGTTTTACTGTCAAGGCGAATGCATATTAAGCAGGATTTCAATCCCATAAAACAAACAAGCTAAAGCGACAGAGATGGGATGGAATATATGTGCAGCATTTGCATTAATTAGCTTATCGTAGGTAAACGGCCCAATGTTCATAACATTTCCCTTGGATTCTAAAGCAAATGGGCTGCATGATAAATTTCTTGCTCAATGGTCTCTATTTCTGCAAATGCCAGAGGTGATTAAAGACATTAATTTCACATTGGAAGAGCTGCTGGGCCATTTTGGCTTTGCAAGGGCATTCGTTGCTGCAATGATTCTAATCCATTTGGCTTACCCATTCTGAGTGGCATAATGAGCAGAAAAGTCCCATAACTTCATTGGAATCGTTAATGAGGAAGAATAAATACTGTTTGCTCAAAAGAGCAATGCTAGAATAAACTTGCAAAGAGATTTTTTTTAAAAAAAAAACGAACACCCACACATGCCTATAACTACAGAATTATCCAGAATCTAAAATGTATGTTGTTGCTTTTTGTTCTTGTTTCCTAGCTTGGTGGCAGCTTCTATACCCTGTGACTTTGTTATTGTATACAGTCATGCCTTGGATTGAAAGCATAATTCGTTCTGGAAACGTGCTTGTAATCCAAAACACTCTTATATCAAAATGAAATCCCCCCCAAAAAAATTGTACAGAGATTTTTAATTTAAGCCGTACTACAGTACTTGTATTGCAAGATGTCACTTGTATATCAAGTTAAAAAAAATTAAATAAATATTTAAACATTTGCTTGTCTTGCAAAATGCTCTCAAACCAAGTTACTTGCAATCCAAGGTATTACTGTAGTAGGCCTACATTCAAAATGAAGGGGGGGGGGGACAGAGAACAGATTTGCATTGTGATAAAAGTATGCTCCATTGTTTCAGTGACAGTATCTGCTTATTCATGGAAGCTCTCCAGACTCTTAAAACAGGATCCTTTAAAAGTGTCATGGCTGCTGCACTTATGTAGTGTAAGGACCAAGTGTAATATTTGTAATGGATTAGCTGGAAAACTTAAAAACACCATGACAACCTCGGCTTTCATTTGAAACCTTAGTAAGGAACATCAGACTCTGGGTCCTACCCTAATGAGCTACTGTGGGCCCTGTATGTTTGGGCCTTGGCACCCCCTTCAGTGCAGATAGGAATAGCAATGTGCAGCACTGGTCTCAGCAACGCAAATAGCATGACACCTCTGGATGATCCAGGTCTGGTACAAATGCTAGGCCTTTGCCTGGGGTGTCCACTTAGGAATCACCAAAAAGAAGAGGAAGAGGAAGAAGAATAAGAATAAGAAGAATAAGAAGCAGCAGCAGCAGCAGCAGCACATAACCAGAAGGGGGAGGGAAGGCCAAAAGAGGACATTGATTTCCATAAAATTTGCAAATGCTAATTTATATGTATAGATGCAGATATTAGAAATAATTATTATAATTTAAATAAAAATATCATCTCACCATAGTGTGGAAAGCTGTGACCGGATGACCTGTGTGCCATGCTCAGTCTGCTGTCTACATGCTATTGGTGGGTGCGAGGAGCCACCGGGAGGGTGTCACTGTACAATCCCTCAGGTTTCCTGGTTTGTCCAATAACAGTAACCAATCACAGGTAGGGCTGGATAAACCATAGCCTCCAACTGCCCCGAAAATGCTGGGATCATCCCGAAAACCCTTAAGCCATCACGGCTTCTCACTTTGTTATGCAGAGTTGCTAATTCCCTTGCCTCCCGCAACTGCAAGCTACTTAAAGGGGCCATGAGCAAAATTGCAGCTAGACTTGCAGTTTTAGCTTAGCTGCAATTTTGCCCATGGCCCCTTTAAGATAGCTCTGCTTAGGCTCAAACAGCTTCCCACTGAGAGAAAGAGAGCAGGGAAGGAACAGTAGCAAGGATGTGTGTGAGTGAGAGAGAGGTGAATGAGGGAATTTATCACATGATTCTTATCTTTATATTGTCAAAGATTTTTATTTCCTAACAGAGCTGACTCTGTGCCTCTAACAGGTGAGGTACAATGTCAGAAAGCTTCTCTCTGACGCTCCATGTTTCAGTGTTTGGAGGGTGGGGGTGGGTAAGCTTCACCTGTTGAATTTGTGCCGATCCTGACAATTTCAAAACAAAAAGAATAGAGATGTTAGCGTACCTTGGGGGGGCGCCTCACCTTGCCTCGCTGCGCCGCGCTGGCCCCCCCCCCACTCGATTCTCAGTGGCGCAGAGCAATTCTCCACGCCTCTCGAGCCGCCTGCGCCCACTGCGACTTCCCCTTAGAAATCCGATGGGCACCTACAGTGCAGGTGTTCCACTGATTAGTATAAATGTATCTAGTAATGCAGGCATTCCAGACACTAATTTTTAGTACCAGGCCAGTCTACTGAATTTTGGATATTTGCTGTAAGTTTTACTGTAGTTTTCTTGTATCATTTTTATTTTGTAAACCGCCTTGTTATCCTCTATGATGAAAGGTGGTCTATAAATAATTTAAATAAATATTGCTCAACTACAGATTTTACAGTAAAATCCAATGTAAGTCCTACTTAGAGTAGACCCAATAAAATGAATGGGACTTAAGTTAGTCATGACTAACTTGTGTCCCATTCATTTCAATGGGTCTATTCTAAGTAGGACTTATGTTGGATTTTACCCTGGGTATTTTTGAATGTATTATATATGGGGGTTTTGAGCCAGGAACTATCTCCAGACATTCTGGAAGTGCAAAAATTGGTGGATAACTAAGTTCTGACTTGCATATCAGTCTGAGAAGTGTGGATCAGGTTGCTTTGTATCAAAATTTACAAAGACTGCATTCCACAGGCATCTCTACAGATAGCTAGGCTTTTGCTTGAGATGATAATAGAATGTGCTCCTCCCATTGGTATTTTCATTTTTCATGCTTGCATTTGAGACAATGCAAATGCAAGATACATTTAAAGAGATATTTGGGTGGTCCGTGGGAGAGAATGCTGCCACCTTTTAGAATATTGCTTTATATTGTGAATTAAGCCCAGCTTGGGGGTGGGAGGGAAAATCCACCGTCTCATCACTTTTATAATCATTGTGTGGACATAAATTAAGCCGCATGTGCTTGGTCAGCTGTCACATTTGTCCTTTAAGTAGTTAATTTGCAGTGCACACATGCTCTGGGGTGATTATTCTCTGATGGTTTATGGTACCTAAGCTCTTCCCCCAGCCCCACTCGATAAATCTAATTTATATAGATTGGCAGTTTAAACAATGTATTTTCTAGTCTCTGGAGGCAGTGTATGGCTCACTTTTTGGATTTTCAACTCAAAAAGATGAATTGTTTTGCATAACGTAAATTGGAGGTGGAAGCTGCTTTTGACTGCAACCCTGCAAATACAACTAGTGAGATAAATACAACGCTAAATTCATCTTCTCTGAAAAGAGGTAACCTGATTGGTATGCAAAGTGCACCTTTATTTGTAATCTTGGTGCTTCCTAATGTAGTTAGCAATGCACAGGGTGGCATTTTGATTTGCAGCTTTAAAGAATTCTGGGATGAATAAAACATGGAATTAATTGCCAACGAGGAACCTTTGCCAGCCTGCATGAGATCAACTGTGCAGGATGAAAGCTCTAATTGTGATAGACTCCTTTCCAGTCCTAAGGGAAATGATGCCAATATGGGAAAAGGTTAGCTAGGACTTCTCATCATTTGTGGCGGGCTGCGTCCTCCTCCCCTCTCAGATGCAAGATATCAGTGACATGTTCGGTGCATCTTTTCATTCTGTTTACCGATTCACGTGTCGTCTCTGAAGTTGTAGAGCTTAGCAAATCAGCATGCAATAGAAAAGCATAATACAGCACAAGGTACTTTTTTCACATTAGAGTTTTTATTGTGATCCTTCCAAAGAATGTAATTTTTGTCACCTCCTGAAGAGGTGGAAATAACTACAGCTGTGTTGAAATGGTCAAGCATAATGCAAATCTCATTTTGTTCTCAACTGGCACCAATATTTCAGGTTTTTATTTCCACTCTATTTCCCCCACATTTTGGCAAATAGTTTCTGTTTCACATGGCATGGTGCTGAGATCTTACAAGAAATCCACATGAGAAGGGACAGGGTATGGTGGTGGTTTTTAGGCTTCTGGGCAAGCAGCATTGAGTTTACCCAAATGCAACCCCACCATATTGAAGAAGGCAGAGAGAGAGACCATCAAGGGGTCGCAACTGGGGCTGTGTATTGAATGATCACAGTGAAGCTGAAAAATTAGGGGAATGGCAGGGTATAGGGTGGCCATGTGTAAAATACATGACATCTCTCATCTCACCATACTGGGGAAGATTGTGACCAGATGACCAGTGTGCTTGCTCAGTCTGCTATTCAAACACTAACTCTTGATGGGCAACTTCAAAGCCCCTGATCTCTCTCCCTTCATATGGTTCTGTATCTTTAAACCAGTGTTGGATAGGATAGTTCTTAAAAGGGAAGATAGGTTCAAGAAGACTGTCTTTTGACAGCCCTTCAAATATAGGGCTGTCCTCTGTAAAGTAGGATACATGGCCACCCTAATTGTGACACGTGCCCAGGGCAGAGGTGGGCAACTTGTGGCCTTCCAGATGTTTTGGCCTACAACGCCCATCAGTCCCAGCCAGCATAGCCATTGGTGATGGCTGATGGGAGTTGTAGGCCAAAACATCTGAAGGGCTACAAGTTGTCTACTCCTGGCCCAGGGAATGTAATCGTAGGGGAAGGAAAAATTGGCTTGAAACAGATTTATGGTTTCTATCTCTAAGACCAACAGACAGGGTGAAGAATAACTAAAAAAATAAATAAATCCCAGAGAATTATCTAAGGTGCACATAATCGTTTGAATCGGTAACTTTTGGATAATGGGGTTGTTCTGTGCATACTTTTAAAAAAAATGCAGCTGTAAAATGTGGGTGCATTTGTCATAACATCCCCCATGAAGCATAAACATGGTGATGGGCTATTTTATGGCTTGCCTGCGCAGCTATAATGCAAAACTAGTATTTTCACCTTGTTATGACACCAGTCAATGTTGATGTTTTCACTGAATTACTCGGGCTTTGGGCTCCATTTGTCCTCCACAATGAGCTTGTTCCAGTTACCACACGCATGCCATGAGAGCATAAGTGTGCTCAGGATCTTAGAGAAAAGCCTTCCCTCCCCTCAAGTGACAGGTTTCCAGTGTCTTAAGGGTGCAGTCCTATGCAAATTTAGACAGGAAAAAAGGCCTACAACTGGAATAGCTGGCTAGGGCATGTTGCGTGTTGTAGGCCTTCTTTCTGTCTAAACTTACATAGGACTGTACCCTTAATTTATTATGAAGCATTCTATGGAAAAGTGTATTGAGATCAGGCAACCAATATTCTTTCTGTTTTATAAAGCTTCAAATGTATTAGCTTGCCTCCCTTGCCGAGAATGGCTGTTGGGTAAGAGCAGATGGCTGAGGTCTACAACTTTCCTGGGGCGTTCAAAAGGAGTGTGTGTGACTTACATAGCCAAATAGAACAAGAACAGGATGATGATGATGAAGGAGAAGGAGAAGGAGAAGGAGAAGGAGAAGGAGAAGCTGCCGCCCCATGGGATTGGCAGATGTACCTTGATCACTATATCATGCTTGCAGAGATGCCCATCAGACACATATAGGTCTTCAGGAATAAATAAATGGAAGGAATATGACAGTTTGAGCATGTGAAATTATGAAAACACCATGATGGTTTAATGCTTTTGTAACTAAAATGGATGGTGGAACTGGAGGAAAGGACAGAGCAATGGTGAAGGCGCGTGTGTGATAGCAGAGCTCCGCGTCTGCTGGATGGGAGAATTAAAATCCTGTCTGTGCATAGAGGCCCATTATTCTACACACAGATCTCCAGATCTCACCCCCCTCTGCGCAGCGTTCCAGCGTGTCGGTTTGCAGCTGCTAGCCAGCTTGCCTATAATCCGACTCCAGCTTGTAGCTTCCCCGGTTTGCAGATTAATCCAAGTAGCAAGTAGCAAGGAAACACTCTGTAAGACCACAGGTCTATTTCTACCTGTTTATTCACTTAGCAAGTAAAGTTCTACAGAGTATACATTTCCTAGTTATAGTCCATGTGCAGATTACAATGCATAGCAAGCATTAATTCCAGTGGAGTAGATTGAGCTTCACTGCACTTCAGCAAAGACATTACATTGTTGCAAAGTCCAGCAAGCAATAGCCAGAAGAAGAGAGAGAATAGAGAAAGCAGTCCTGCTCTTCTCTAAAATGGCTTCAGACAGAAAAACAAGTTAGCACGTCATTCAGAACATACAAACCATGTGACTAGCTCATAATGATCCCAGGATCTAGCTTTCCCATGAGAAAGAACACTGGAAAGTAGAAAGACACAACATACTTGTTTACCGCCATTCTGTTCCTCTCCAAGTGTAAACACTGTGCTACAGCTGGTCAATGTGATTCATATCACAACAAATGGTACATGGCCAAACACTTTTGAGTAAAAATGTATGCCGATTTCTCCAGGTACTATTCATTTCTATGTAAATTGCAGATGAAACGGCCTCTTTATAAATAGTTCCAATAACTTGTGGCGGATTTCTTGAGCATCTGGCAGAGAGAAAGAGAGAGAGAGAATATTTGTCCAGAAGGAATAGGGCAGGGGCACCATTCCAGATTTTAGGGAAAGGGGTGATAAAGAGAGTTCACGTAGAGAAGAGCCAAGATTCTCAACAAGGTTTTTAAAGATCTGGTCTGCTGTTGGATGTGTTCAGAATAAAAATGGGGAGAGAGAGAGAGAGAGAGAGAGAGAGCATTTTAACAGCCTTTCATCTGGTTCATTTTTAATACCTCAAAGTAACTATTGCAGTGTCACTGGCCTATGTCAAAGAGTCACCCTCCTTTTTTATTTCTGGAAGCAAAGGGCTTTGTGCCATTTGGCATGCATCCTCCGTGCGTAGCCCCATTTAATTGTTTATAACAATAGTGAATAGTGGTTCACTCAATGTGTAGAACCAGTGAATTGACCAAAAGTATCCGTGTTCCAGAATCACAAGCAGCTAGGACTGGACCTCCGGACAGAAGTCCAGGGCACTGCAACCCAGCCTCCCCCTCCCAAATGATATCCCAGGGAGCAGCAGGTGATGGGGGCAGGGGCAAACAGGCCTGATGTCAGCAACGGAGCCTGCATGGGCATGACGCACTGGGGCTGATGCCGGTCACCACAGCATCCTTTGTCTGTTCTTATTTTTAATGTTTTTTATATAGTCAAGGGCTGGCCGGCAATGTAGATTTATTTATTTATTTATTTGTTTGTTTGTTTATTATTACATCTATATCCTGCCTTTTTTCCTCTTGCAAGGAAGTCAAAGTGGCTTACATGGTCTTCCTCCCCTCCATCTTATCCTCACAACAAACCTGTGGGGTAGGTTAGGCTGAGAGTCAGCGACTGACCCAAAGTCACCCAGTGAGCTTCATGGGACAGGAGGGACTAGAACCCAGATCTCCCGAGTCCCCGTCCAACACTCTAACCACTACACCACACATGGTTACAGATGCTCGTTTTATCATTTTTACTTTAAAATATATTATCCTTTTCTAGAACAAAATGGTGCTTATTCTCAAGTAAATGTGTTTAGCATCAGGGCAGCAGAAGCAAGCTCCATTTTATTACCATAGTCAGGATGGTGCTTTGGTGTAAGTTTAAAATACAAAAACTGCACATGCTCAGAGTATTTCCTTTTTATGGAGGGAGGCAAGCAGTTTGTCTGGGTTTTGTTTTTTGCCCTAACGCAGGGCTCTCCAACCTTGGGTCCCCAGATGTTGCTGGCCTACAGCTCCCAGCATACCCAGCCAGCATGGCTAATGGCAAGGGATTCCGGGAGCTGTAGTCCAGCAACATCTGGGGACCCAAGCTTGGAGAGCCCTGCTCTAACGTATCAGGAATGTAGAAGGAGTTGTAAAGAGCCAGTGTAGCATAGTGGCGAGAGTGTTGGACTGGGACTCGGGAGATCCGGGTTCTAGTCCCCGCTCGGCCATGAAACTCACTGGGTGACTTTGGGCCAGTCATTGACTCTCAGCCTAACCTACCTCACAGGGTTGTTGTGAGGATAAAATGGAGAGGAGGAGGAGGATTATGTAAGCTGCCTTGGGTTCCTTGCAGGAAAAAAGGCAGGGTATAAATGTAATAAATAAATAAATAAAGCAAGCATGGAATGGATTACGGTGGGGGGAAAGAGAAATGTTAGTTGTGCACATCGCAACTGAGAAATAATACAGATGGCCGTCAAAAGAGCCCCCCCCCCAAGACCACCACCACACACACCCTCAATGGCTCCCTCCCTTAAGCAAGACCCTTGATGGTTGTGTGTGCTTTTATTTCATCTGCATACTTAAGCAGCATGGATAGAGTTCTTCAGCTCCACAGATGCCGCTGGTATGAAAAGAGGACTGGGGGTGGCTGGCTGGGTGGAGAGCAGGGACAGAAGCCAGAGTTTTCTAAGAAGAAATAAATATCTATACCTTGGCTTTGTGTTCCCATTATAATTAACTGGAATTTGCGACCTTTCACATGCAAATGAAGTCAGAGCCTGAAAGGGATGTCAGCTGTAATCCTTTCTGGGCTTGGCTAGGAGGCGATGCAAGTGTTCTGGCAACAGCTCTTAATTGACTGTAATCAATATCCCCTCTTTTTTATGCTGTGCGTGCCTTGATGGGGACTGGGGTGGGGAGGGGACATCTCTCTTCTTGTCACATTCTCTTCCAGGCTGCTTAAAAGAAGCATGGCCGATTTATTTTGATGCTTAACTAATAAACAGGCATCCTGAAAGCGGTTTTTAGAAAGACAGTTAAGGGAAAAGGTACAGAGAAAAGAATGGTTGTGTGTTACAATTACCTGCATGCTGTTCCAAAAAGCCAGCAGATTTCCCTCCTGTAGCTGTTTATAGTCACCATTATTATTCCTTTGACTTTGGAATGTTTCAGTTTTGTCTGTTGCATCAAATCTTTCTTTTAGGAAAGGAATATGGTCTGTGGATTATGTATCCAGTCAAATCTGCAGCTTAAGGGAACTTAAAAAAGAAAACAAACATGAGCAGAAATCTCCTGATTCTGTGACAAAGATAATGGGTTTGAGATGACCTCGTCGCATGACCTTGCAGTGGAATGTGGCTCAAATCGTATTGGACAAAAGCCCTGTTTACACCTTCTTTTCACGTACACTGAACATGTCGAGGGGGAGAGAAGGATCATGGAGGCAGGACCAGCCCTTGACTTTCACATTCAGCTGAAGGTGTGCATTGAGACCTATATCGTGTATGCACACAGGCATATGTGTGAGAGAGTTGGTGGGGCATAGTGGTTAGAGTGTTGGACTGGGACCTGGGAGATCTGGGTTCTAGTCCCCATTCTGCCATGAAGTTCACTTTGGGCCAGTCACTAACTCTCAGCCTAGCCTACCTCACAGGGTTGTTGTGAGGATAAAATGGAGAGGAGGAGGAGGAGGATTATGTAAGCTGCCTTGGGTTCCTTGCAGGAAAAAGGGTGGGATATAAATATAAGAAATAAATAAAATATGCATGATTAGGGACCCTGCTTTTTGCAGAGTTCCTGATCACACACCCTGAGCCTTTGTGCATGCAGCTATACATTCAGGTTTCTATGCATGCCTTCAACTGAGCTCATGGAGTTCCGGGGCATGGATTGGAACAAAGCAATACCTGAATGTCCCCCACACAACTGCCTGCTTCTCAGATCCTAGTTTTCTACTGCTGTTGTTTTTCCTTCCTTTGACCCAGCATCCATCTATGGAGCTCAAAAAACAAAAACAAAAACTGGCCAGGAGGCAGCTCTAGGGATAGGAAGCACATGTTGCTGATTTCTCCAGCTTGCCTGGTGTTCCCACAAGTAATTGTGTGTGATCCCAGAAATCCCAGATGTGATCACTGTCTTTGGAATACTATTTAACATCCTTCCCAGAAATACTATATCTGTCCCTCTGCTGTAAACAGTGATTCAGAGAAACATTGCACCATATGTTTTCAAGCACCCTGGGGCTCCCCTGATTGGGAAGTGGGAGGAGTCCACAACAAATTGATGCAGAGGTAACCATAGCCTACCTGTGTAAGGTGCCCTCTCAGAAACAGCTAGTAACATAACTAACTTAGTTGTAGCATGGCTTCCAACAAAAAGCTTTGCTCAAGATTCGCCAGGCCTGTGGCTTACGCTGGCTCAGCTTGTCTGAGCGTGGAAAGCTAAGCAGGGTCAAGCCTGGTTATTACTTGGATGGGAGACCCCTCCTCTAGTTTCCTGCATTGAGCAGGGGGTTGGACTCGATAGCCTTGTAGGCTCCTTCTAATGGCATAGTGGGTACTTTGGTCCCTTAACTGTACTTCCTCAGGCATAGCTTCCTGGTTTTAGTATCATATACATATATACATATACATATACATATACATATATATATATATATATATATATATATTAATGTTTCTAATATATAATGACCTTGTCCATTTTTGAAAAAGGATCTAAAAGCTAGCTTTGCATGATACCCAGGAAATAAACAAATTTGTGACATATAAATAGGCATCTTCTTTGGGCAGTGTTTTCACCAACATTTTAATGTAAAAGTTTGACCTAGTGCTTAGTTCAGCCCAGGACCAATATCAACAGCTAGCTGCACAATTTAGTTTACTGCAGCCCTTGCTCCTCTCCACCGTCCACACAATTATTATAGGAAAGCAGAGGCAAAAGGAATGTGTTCAAGCCTGGATTTGTTGTCACTATTTCTCCCTTGTGCTGATGCACTGTAGGGAAAGCAATTAAAGTGGAATCCTCCACACGGTTTATTATGCTGGTGGTGTTGCTTTAGCCTCCTAGCCTGCTGACACATGGATTTAAGATCTGTCCATGACTGGGATCCTATCTAGGTCTAAATACTGCATCAAAGCTGACTAGAAACTCATTGCAAATGCACTCTTGTTGGTCTTCAGAGTTTGCACAGCCCTCTTAAACTGAAAATTGTAATTACTCTGTCTGAAGAATGCAACAGCAAGGAGATACACATTGTGACATTGCTTGCTAAATGGCTAAGGACATCTTTCTTTGTTCTGATGACCAGAGAGGATATTAACAAAGTCAAAAGCAATTTTCTTTTCAATCCTTTCATACCTGACTCATGTTGGCACTGTAGATCTATTCTTTGCTTTGCTCCAGTTTCAAGCTCTTTTGTTTTATATGTGTATGGTCATCTCCATTAGATTTTAATGTGAAAGATGAAAGCCTATAGTATGTGAGGCCTTGGTGAAGTGACGTTCAGGATATGGTCACCATCTGCTTGGATACTCTAAGCCTTCTGTGGAGAATTACATTTTTGCCACTACAATGAGAACTCCAGGGTGACTCATTTTAAGGGTCCAGTGGCAACCACGAAAACATCAGAAGTCGGTTTTTCCAATCCAAGGAAGCCTTGGCATATCCTCCTTAACTTTTTTTTTTTTTTAACAGGACTCAATTTTTCCTAATATAATTGTCTTGGAACCTTTGCCAATATCTGTGCACCACCTACTGTGAGTGCCAAGTTGACATCCAAGGTGGTTTGAGTTTACAAATATTTGAGGTCAGGGATTACTTTGGTTCATGGTTACATAGGATATTTTTTCTTTAATTTATCATCTGCCCAGTTGCTCACCTTTTTCTCTAACTAGCTTCAAAGAGAATGGAGATAACTAACATCAGTCTTGCTTTGGTCCTGGGTATAGCCCAAGGATCTGACTGTGTGAAGTGTCCGATGTAGTGAATCGTGGAGAATTTCATTTGGTCCACATTTTTCAGTGAACCAACTTAATTCTCACTTGCTAGACTAATATGTGGATCCGAACGCAGTTATCCTTTGCATTGTGCAGTTCTCCAAATTCTGCAATGCAGTTCTCAGCTCAAAAGTTGTGTTTAAAAAAAATGCATATATTAGGGAAAGTTGCATAGAGACTTTATATATTATTTATTTATTTATTATATTTATACCCTGCCTTTTTTCCTGCAAGCAATCCTCCTTCTCCTCTCCATTTTATCCTCACAACAACCCTGTGAGGTAGGTTAGGGAAAGTTGTACTCAAAAAAGTGTCTATTAGGGAAGGTTGTGTACAGAAACGCATATGTTAGGAGAACTTTGCATGTCAGGGGAAATTGTATACGAAAAGAAATACAAAATTGTGTTCATTTAAAAAATGGCATAGCAATGCTTCAGGAATTCTCACAACATGAAAATCTTTTCAGTCTTTATGAATCTGCATTATACGGAATGATCAACAGATCAGGCTGCCTTTTCCCACAAGTTTATCAACTGCTTCGAATCTTAAGAGCCAAACTAAATGTTTGGTAAAACACGCATAGTGGAGCTATGCAGGCTAGCTTTCCCTACTCTCCTGTAAGTGCGCACAGCCCCAATCCAGATCAGGAAAACAGTGCTCCGATGAGCGAGGGGTTAAACCTTTCCCCCATCTGTTTTGTGTGTGTGTGAAATTTCACCCTCCCCCCATGCCCAGGCTTTTTTTTTTTTTAAAGCCTCAATTGACTCCAATGGAGACTCCCCCCCCTTTTTTAACCCCTCCCGCACAGGAATTTCCCCAAAAAGCATGGGTGGGTGGGGGTAATGTCTCTCTCTCTCTCTCTCTCTCTCTCTCTCTCTCTCTCTCTCTCACACACACACACACACACACACAAGCACCAAGGTCCTGATCTGAGTCAGGGCCACACGTGCTTACAGGAGAGTAGGGAAAGCTAACAGACATAGTGGAGCTATTAGTGATTTACCAAACATTATACACATATAACGTATAATACATATGTGTATATTGTAGCAACAATAACGGTAAGTATTTGCGTATATGTATGTTCATGGATATGCAAGGCAAGTCTTTTCATAGTAAGAATGCAAGGGAAGTCTATTCGTAGCACGTAGGTGAGACTGGCAAAGACTGGGTTAAAATATAGATAAAACAGGTGACCAGGCAGGAAGAAAGATGGGGGAGTGGGAGATGCAGGAAAAGATTCAGGGAAGTTAAAGCTGATGCCAAAATAGGAGCCAATGACCAGGATGAAACCGTAGAGCAGTGTTCTCCAACCTTGAGTCCCCAGATGTTTTTGGCCTACAACTCCCAGCATGCCCCAGCCAGCGTAGCTGGCTGGGGCATGCTGGGAGTTGTAGGCCAAAAACATCTGGGGACCCAAGGTTGGAGAACACTGCCGTAGAGAAAGCAGCAGGCCTCTTCTTAAGTTCTTGATTTTTATGCTCACATATCCATGAACAAGTTCTAAATAGGCATCCCACCTGGCATCATCATATTTATAGCTCTAGCTGGTACAACAGCTCCCAGCATTCCTGACCATTGACCCCAGTTGGCTGGTGCTGATAGAAGTTGTAGTCCAAAACATCTGGAGAGCACCAGTTTGGGGAAGGCTGTTCTAGTCTATGCAAGTGACATGGATAGCTAAGCCTGATGTGGCGTTTCCATGTGCACTGAATCACTAAAATGGAACCCCGAATGCAAAATCCTACAGACCTGCCATCCGATCCCCAAACTTGAGAATTTTACAGCTATATTGCCAGGGGTGGACACAGTACTGGAGATGGGAAAGGCATCCCCACAACCCTAATTCCCACCACCACTTCTAGGATGTTTCCTATGTGCTGTCAGGACTTTGAGCAAGCCCATTCACTCTATTTGCTCTCCATTTACTTTCCCTCCTGTTCTCAATGGACAAATGAATATTTCATGCCTCAACCTGCTTTCAGACATAGATTTGATCAGTAGACTTAACACAGTATGCCTGACTTCGGCTTTCTTTGTCAATATTCTGTAAGTGGATAGCTTTCTTTCAAGCAGTTTTGCATTTTAAAAAATTCTTTTAATTCACAAACTTATGTACGGTACTTCAACATACCTAGGGTGTCTCCCGAGTACATAGAAGTCATGAACTTATTTGTAGATGGTCCCATTTTGCTTCCAGATGGATAAATAGGCACACAACCAACTTAGTTCCTTATTTTAGAGAATGGTTCCATGTAGATGTGAATGCAAAAGGCAAATGGCAACCACAGAACATCCAGGCTGCCCTATGGACTGCTTTGCACGTTCCAAAATCTTCTACAAGGAAGGCACTTGGGTGTTGGAAGCAGTAACGTGAGTCCCACACTTATCAAATGTCAGGCAAAACTGGCCCTTGCAGGAATTTTGCAGCATACGCTGCAGATATTAGATGTGTGCTGTTTCAGAACATATGATTCCTGCAGAATTCTTTAATCTGCGCTGGTCCTTCTACTTCACCTCTCTGTCAGGGAATGGCATATATCCTATGTCAGCCATAAAAATAGCCTCAACCATTGGCTATGCTGGCTGGGGCTGATGGGAGTTGTAGGCCAAAAAACACCTGGAGGGCCACAGTTTGCCCACTCCTTTGTTTAACAGGAAGGACCATCCAAACAGTCCAAAGAGGAATAAGCAAGTTCAGTGGCCCAGAATGCTGACTTGAGTGTAGGATTAAAATCTAGGAGAGAGGGAGAGTGGAATGATATACAGTCATGCCTTGGATTGAGAGCATAATTCGTTCCAGAAACGTGCTTGTAATCCAAAACACTCTTATATCAAAACGAAATCCCCCCCAAAAAATTTGTACAGAGATTTTTAATTTAAGCCGTACTACAGTACTTGTATTGCAAGACGTCGCTTGTATACCAAGTCAAAAAAAATTAAATAAATATTTAAAAATTTGCTTGTCTTGAAAAACGCTCTCAAACCAAGTTACTTGCAATCCAAGGTATTACTGTATCCTGAATAGGAGCATTCCACAATCAATTCATTGGTGCTGCGGTCAATAAGATATGACATGCATGTGTGAAACAGTGTTCTTTTCATCTTTATCCATATCAGTGAAACCCTTTGTTCAACTGCATTTCCCATACATTGAAACCATGGATTGTCTAAATGTATTGGCTGTCCCACAGGCCAGCCAAATAAATGAACTTATACTGTATTGATAATCAGATAAATGGAAACCCAATGTAATAATTCATGACAGAGGCTCTACTTGGAATCTTGATCTGTTCATAGAACTTGTAATTTCTTTGTCATTAACTGAGTAAATTTTGATTTATACCAGTGTTAGAAACCATGCATAAGTCCCACACATACATGCACAAATAATTTTTTAAAAAATCTGCTCCTTTGCCTTTAATTTTATTTTTTAATTCCTTTTGCGAAATTGTCAGTCCATGCCTGAAACAGTGAATCTCTTTTGCGTGGCGTGGCTCCTCTGTTGTCTGTTGATTTGATGGGTGAGAGAAGTATTGACCTGGAAGCTATTTTCTAATTGAGGCTTCAGATTTCTCACTCTTCAGCATTTCATCCTGGAATCCCTTTTATTTTACTGGGCTCATCTTCTCAGAAGCAGCACAGCTGCACAAATTTACGCGAATGCTATGGGAAAAGGAATCTGCGGGGAAATCTCGCTGACAGGATGTGCACGGAGTAAACTTTAAAGCATGTACGGCAGTGATAGGTGACACAGAAATGGAATGGTAATTAAAGATCCCTAGCAACCCCTGTACGTATCGATTCACGAGTAATGGAAACAAAATGGGAAACATCAGTATTGGCTTTCTTTTGCTTTCCCCATTTCTTAACTGTTTTCAGCCTAGCACTGAAAATTGTTGATTAGCCACCCAAACCAGGATATGAAAATGAAGGTTTAGATATGGTCTTCCCATTGTACTAATTTCTGTCCCATGTGATTGTGATGGGAGATGCTAGTCTCTGAGGCAGGCTGGCTCCCATCTTCTAAGGAGTAACCACAGCAGCAGTTAGGAATGCATGAGAATCCCTTTGTTCACCATGGATGGGGTGTGTGTGTGTGTGTGTTTCATGTGCATTCTAAGCAAACGTGAATATCTCTCGAAGGTTCTCGGGAAGGGCATGTAAGACCTTGCCGCAGTCTGGGGGAGCTATAGCCTATGAGACCAATTATAGAGTCAGGCCCAGCCACGGGAAGCCAGGCTTCTACTAGGCCTCTTATTGGCTTATGAGCCTGGAGGGAGCGAGACTCAGGATGCTGATACGGCCTATCTTCTTCAGTTGGGCGAACTGACCTTGACAGAGGCCCTGCTTCTTGACCAAGGACATCTTCCATGGGAACAGGGCAGGAGGAGGAGGACTCTACAGGAGAGAGGGTTTGGGGGGGGGGTATCCTAAGGTGCGTCATCAGCTAAAGAGAGTGGTTCAGAGTCGTCCGGTGAGGCCAGGGCCGGTGCTACCATTAGGCCAACTAGGCAGCTGCCTAGGGCGCAGGGCTAAAGGGGGCGCCAGAAATGCCTTGAAAAAAAATACAGCGCTCTCAAGTAAGAAGGGGGGCGCTAAATATCTGATCTTGCCTAGGGCACCAAACTGCCTTGCCCCGGTCCTGGGTGAGGCATAGCAACCATCTGAAAGCCAGGTTTCCTGCCAGAATCGAATGTTCAATAGTGATCTTTAGCGGCCAGTGCCACTCCCCTGTATTTTAACCAGAGCAATAGGTAGCAGATTTTGCTAGAAGCAATGCCTTAGTAACTTGGAAAGCTTCACTGGAATTGTGAACTTATTTGTATTTATTCTGTGTGCTGAACCCAGGGCTGATTGTTGTGATGCTCATGAACTGATTCTGGTCAAAGAACTATGGTGTAATCTGTTATCTGTGGATCTTTATTGAGACTAAAGGCTTGTAGCTCCTAACTGGAAGCTACAGAATCGGACTCAAAGAGTGCTTATCAATGGTTCCTTCTCAAACTGGGGAGAGGTAACGAGCGGGGTACCACAGGGCTCGGTCCTGGGCCCGGTGCTCTTCAACATTTTTATTAATGACTTGGATGAGGAGGTACAGGGAATGCTTATCAAATTTGCAGATGACACAAAGTTGGGTGGAACAGCTAATACTCTGGAAGACAGAAACAAAATTCAAAGTGACCTCGATAGGCTGGAGCGCTGGGCCGAAAACAACAGAATGAAATTTAATAGGGATAAATGCCAAGTGCTGCACCTAGGGAGAGGAAACCAAATGCAGAGTTACAGAATGGGGGACACTTGGCTCAACAATACTACAAGTGAGAAGGATCTTGGAATTGTGGTAGATCACAAACTGAATATGAGCCAGCAATGCGATGTGGCTGCAAAGAAGGCAAATGCAATTTTGGGCTGTATTAATAGAAGTATAGCTTCCAAATCACGGGAAGTGATAATTCCCCTTTACTCGGCACTGGTTAGGCCTCATCTTGAGTACTGCGTCCAGTTCTGGGCACCTCACTTTAAGAAGGACATAGACAAACTGGAGAGGGTTCAGAGGAGGGCAACAAGGATGATAAAGGGACTGGAAACAAGGCCCTATGAGGAGAGACTGAAAGAACTGGGCATGTTTAGCCTTCAGAAGAGGAGACTGAGGGGAGATATGATCGCACTCTTCCAGTATTTGAAGGGATGTCACACAGAGGAGGGCAAAGATCTCTTCTCGTTCATCCCAGTTTGCAGGACACGGAATAATGGGCTCAAGTTACAGGAACCTAGATTCCACCTAAACATCAGGAAAAATTTTCCTGACTGTCAGAGCAATAAGACAATGGAATCAACTACCTAGGGAGGTCGTGGGCTCTCCCACTCTGGAGGCATTCAAGGTGCAGCTGGACAGACATCTGTCAGAGATGCTTTGACCTAGATTCCTGCATTGAGCAGGGGGTTGGACTCGATGGCCTTGTAGGCCCCTTCCAACTCTACTTTTCTATGATTCTATGATTCTATGGAGTTACTGCAATAAAAAGGAGACTTGGGGAAGTCTGGTTGTGACAGGGCATGCAGCTCCCACCTCAGCCTCCCCTTTCCCCTCCCAAAGGCAAGGAACCTTCAGGCTGGTACAGGGGAGACAGAGGCAGTGTCTAGGCAAATCTTCATGCCTCCCACTGACTGTCACTGAAAATCAACAGCGGTAGTAATTCCCTATGGGAGGATTACACCTTCCAGATCTCAGGCAAATAGGTTTAAGGTGTAAGGCAGTTTGCGCTATGCACCTTTAAATGGTGATTTGTTTATTTTTAAGGGAACTGCCAATAACATTTTTATTTCATGGCAGATTAAATTGGATGAAATTTGCAGGGATAGTTGCCCCTTCAGAGGGGATCAGGCCTGACAAGTTTCAGATGAACAGGTGCAGAGAGCTTTGTTCAAGAGCAGCCTTTACAGTTTGCAGGTCTCCAAGAAAGGATGTTCTTATTCCTTTCCTTTTTTGTGTGTGAGCAATTGTTATGAAAATGACATACAGCATAGATGTGGCCCTAGCTAAGAAACCTGCACAATTTTATGTTAGGTGCAGCACTTTTTGTAGTAGGGGAGTGTTGACATGGGGCGGGGGGGGAGTGCTTACTTCTCCTGCATGGATTTTTTTTTAGCAATTTGTATGAAAAATTCATGTCATAGAGGTGTCCCTAGGCAAGAAACATGCAAAATTTCAGAAGGATAGATGCAGGGGCTAGCGAGTCATGATGAATGAAAAACAGCTGAAGACTTGTTTTTCTGCTCTGTTGGCACCCAAGTCACAGAAAGTGCAATAGGAGAGGAGTGGATGATGGATGTGGAATATAGAGTGGCAGAGGCAAAAGGACTTGAACATCCAGCATTTTCTAAGCAAACACCCAATGGTCTTCCAGGTCCCATAGACTCCACCACACCTCTTTTGAAGTTCCTGCTTCTGGGAGAGAAAACTAGCAAAGAGCACTGAACATTGGATCAGTGAGTCCTATGATACATTATTTCAACATCCCTTCCCCAAAGCACTAGGATTGGGGAGCCCTGGTAAAACCACTGACTGTGATTAGAAACTAGAGCTGCCAGTGATAACACTACACCCCCTCCTCTCCCCACCCTGGTGTTTTCCTTATATGGAGAGCTGGGGGGGGGTGTATCAGTTTTTGGACTAATACATGATGTCTCTGTGTCCCTCCTAATCCCAAATCTTCAGGAATGTTCAGATTCAGATTTGGTCTGCTTTGGAGGAGTCCCACTTCCATTCAGACATCTCCAAAATCTGTCCAAATCAGCCCAAATCATTTGAGGATTCAGCCAATTCCAAAACACATCAACTGGGTTCAGACAACACAATAACCCACACCCAAGGGTTGAGTATGAGTTGAGTGTGAGTTGTCGTTGAACTGTGGGTTGTTGTTAAAGCATGGGTTATCGTGTTATCTGAACGATAACAAACCATGGTGAACAACCCACAGTTCACAACCCAACAATAAACCATGGGTTCTCTTCATGGTTTGTGGTTAAGAAGCCATGGCTTGTTAGCACAGCTGGGTTCAGACAACACGATAACCCATGTTTCAACAACAATCCATGGTTAACAACCCACACTCAACCCATACTCAACCCTTGAGTGTGGGTTCTCATGTTGTCTGAACCCAGTCAGTGGATAACTGTAGTCTGCCATAAATCCAATCCAACTGTTTCTTGAATTGAGAATATCTTTCATTGCCCTGCTCATCTCTTCATGGTCATTGGACCTTGAACAAGAGACTGGGAGCCTCTGACATTGGCAATCCATACAGTGTGCTCCTGCCATGAATATCGGTCATGCAACTGCCATGCAAATGCAACGGCCACACTTCTACCATCATGCATGCAGTGGTCCCAAATCCCACAATATCAGTGAAGCATTGTGAAATATGCACTCACATGCAGCCTTAAGATCACAAATCCCATGAGGTATTGCAGTTGCAAATGGAAGGCCATTTCTGAAAACACCTAGTCTTTAATCGAAGAGAGCCACTGACAACACTGAAGGCCTTATAGCGCAAAAGAAGCCAGATGAAATTCAAATAGGCAGACGGATTTTACAGACAGATCTGCTTTGTGGGGCTGAGAAAATGGAATCCTAAATAGGATTCCTTCTGCAAGTTTCACACTTCACCAATCATATTATCTGCTCGGGGACTGCTATCAAGTTACGTTTTTTATAAAATGCCAATAAGCCGTCTTATGTCCCAAGTTGTCAGTGCTAGTTAAACCTCTCCTGTCAAGGATGGATCACCACTGACTGACGGGATGTCTTCTTTTTCTCTGCCCCTGAGAAATATTCATGCCGTTACATTTAGGCTCTTTAGTTTCCTCCCGAATTTGTTTCATCTCTTTCATAACCTTTTAAATTAATAAAAGCTCTCAAGTAATGAAATGTGGGGGTAAAAGAATAAATGTCTTTCCTCTTAATGAAAATCACTTCCAAAATGTGCAAAACTCACTAAGAGCAAATTCCATCTGGATGACTCAGGGAAGAAATGCCAAAGAAGAAATGCTTTTGAAGCAAACTCAATTACATCTATTGGGAAAGCATGAAATGTGGGCAATACAACACTGCAAATTGCATGGAAGGTTGGGGGAGGGGAGACCAACAAAGGAAGGAGAGAAACAAAACAAAATAGGATTCAGAGTAGACCAGTTGATTTGGGGGCTTGTTGGGCAAAAGGACCTACATTCGAAGTAATTAGCTACTGATGCAAGGGTGTTTGTATTACCATCATCACTGCTTATTTTACATACATTTAAGCTTTAAAAGTCATGGTCTGAACAGATTTCATAGAATAGAGTTGGAAGGGGCCTACCAGGCCATCGAGTCCAACCCCCTGCTCAATGCAAGAAACTAGAGGAGGGGTCTCCCATCCAAATAATAACCAGGCCTGTCCCGGCTTAGTTTTCCACGCTCAGACAAGCTGAGCCAGCGTGAGCCACAGGCAGGCCTGTCTGTACTTTTAACATTTCATTCTGACCTCACAATCCACCTCCTCCACCTGGCTGCCAACTTAGGATAATGCTTCATGCATCTGATGAAGTCAACTCTAGTCCAGGGGTGGGCAGAACATAGATCTCCAGATGTTTTGGACTTCAGCTCCCTGCATTCTTGAACATTGGCCATGCTGGCAGGGGCTTTTGGGAGTTAAAGTCCCAAACGTCTAGACAGAAGACAACCTTCTGTCTGTCCCTGCTCTAGTCCATGGAAACCGATGCCATGATACATTTGTTAGTCTTTAAGGTGCCACAAGACTCTTTGCTGCAGCCGACTAACATCGCTACCCCTCTTGAAGCTGTACCTTGAGCTTCGGCAAGCCTCTAATTTCTCAGTCTCAATCCTCCATTTGTAAAATGGGAATATTAATGACCCATCTGATTGTCCTGTCATGGGGATGGAGGTCTGTTAAGCACTTTCTGCAATAAGGTCCAACTAACCAGGGCCGGTGCTACCATTAGGCCAACTAGGCGGCTGCCTAGGGCGCCAGGCTAAAGGGGGTGCCAGGAGCATAGGGCTGGAGGGAGGGAGGGCTTAAGTGGGAAGAGGGGGCACTAAGTATCTGATCTTGCCTAGGGCACCAAACTGTCTTGCACCAGCCCTGCAACTAACACAAGTGGTTCTCTTCACTGCAGTTTGGCCTTGACAAAATTCAGCATGGAATCCATTCAGGTGAATAAGTTTACTCATTCATCTCCCCATGCGCTGCTTCATGGGACTGGGAAAACAAAGGAACAGTGTAAGGAACACATTCACATGAGAGAGCCAGTGTGGCGTAGTGGTTAGAGTGTTGGACTGGGACTCTGGATATCCAGGTACTTGTCCCCGCTCGGCCCTGAAGCTCACTGGGTGACTTTGGGCCAGTCACTGACTCTCAGTCTAACCTACCTCACAGGGTTGTTGTGAAAATAAAATGGAGAGGAGGAGGGCTGTGTAAGCTGCCAAGGGTTCCTTGCAAGAGGGAAAAAGGTGGGATATAAGGGTGGTGGTGGTGGTGATGATGATGATGGTGGTGGTGGTGATGTGGTTCTGTACCATGTGCCTCTTTGCCACAAGTGACTGTCCAGAATCCATCACATGCTGGAAAAACAGTGTAAGGAGATTCAAGCCTACAGCAGGATGAGTGGTCAGGATTTGACCTGTGCACCACCCACCCAGCTCTTCCCAAAGAATAAATTCAAGAGGATACCATCCTGCAATTGATTGCCTAACATCTGTAGGCAAAAGCAAGGCTTACCTTTCCTCTGTAAAGGCTTCTGGGTCAGAGCTGTTCACTGATCTGAACAACTAGGAAGCTGTTCTTGCTGCTCCCTGTCCTCTGTATAGGCTGCCTTCACCTTTGTCTCACCACCCCCACCACCCCGACTGACGGGGCCTGCTTGGCTGGACAAACCATTGGGTAAATTGTGCCTTAGAACAGGGATGTTGAACCTCTTTCAGCTCAAAGGCTGAATTTCATTTCGGAGAAGCTACGTTCTGGTGGTGGGCGGGGCCAAAGGCAAAAGAGGCAGAGCCAAAATAGCAAAAATGCCGGCATATTTTAGCTTGAAGCTCTTTAGTGCCAGTAACTAAGCCTTAGGAGAGGCATTTTAACCTTTTAGAATGCAGGGAAATCTGCACAGGGTCCACCAGATGATCAGTGGTCAGGGGAAAGGGGTGGGAACTAGGGAAAGGGGGTATGAAGGGCTGGACTGAGACCTCAGGCAGGCTGGACTTGGCGCCCAGGCCGGAGGCTCTACCCCTCTGCCTTAGACCATTGCAGAAATGATGACATGCGTGCGTATCCTTATCCTAGACCAAGGCTCTCCAACCTTGGGTCCCCAGATGTTGCCGGTCTACAGCTCCCAGAATCCGTTACCATTAGCCATGCTGGCTGGGTATGCTGGGAGCTGTAGGTCAGCAACATCTGGGGACCCAAGGTTGGAGAGCCCTGGGCTAGACTGAGCATCTTTCAGAAGCATCTTTCGGAACATTTCCAGCTAGAGTTGAAACTTTTTCTTGCAATCATCCAGCTTTCTTTGGATGGCACCAGAGTGAGGCAGAGGGCAGAGCCAAGGTGGGACAGGGATGGATAGAATTAGGGCATTGGAGGAGCACAGCCAGAGCGAACATTTTTGGAACATGATGGGCCACAGGTGGCTCAGTCCATTGAGTTGCAGGAAGAGCTGGGCAGGGTCTAAAAAAATTAATTAATTAAAAATTGTTAGATATTTGGGAAACATCGCATGTGTAGAGTCCAGGGACTGACCTGCCAGCATGCTTGACCAACCACAGCCACTTCCTCCCACATCTGGTGAATCTTATCTTGGAGGTGAGATCTCTCTCTCTCCCTCTCCCCTGACCCTCCATGAGGCAGCACGTGTCTGGCTGGCTCTCTTCCCGCCATGCTGACTCCAATGGACTTTAATGGACTCTACACTGTACCTGCGTGAACTAACCAGCATGCAAGACTATCAGATGTTTGGTGAGTACAATAAACCCCTTTTTGTTGTTATAACTAGTCTGGATTACTTTTAATCCTAAAGAGCCTTCCGGTCCAAACAGACTGCGTGGTCTTGCAATTGAGTAGGTTAGTAATACGCTTCCACATATAATCCTCCTTCTCCATTCCATACTGCTTTTATCAGACCCCTAATTACTGGTGACCTGCCAGAATGCAGCTTTACTACCAGCCAGACCAATAAAGCAATGATCTATTGGCAGCTCTGTTTCTGCCCCACACCTTCTGGAATGGCAGGTGTATGACATAGTGTACTAAGAAGAGTGTCGTGTATTGGCTCTCCTGGCTTCCCATATTGAGAAGTGCCCGAGTCAGCTCTCAGGCACTGTGCTTTCAATTTCCATTCAGTGTTGCTTACAACAGCATACTACATGGCCTGCTCTCACAATAAGCTTTATGCATTAAGGCTGTTGTTGTTGGTTTTCCATCCCCTGTGTGACCTTCTCTTCATGATATATTCTAAAGAGGCTTCAAGTGCTCAGTAATGCAAAGTCCATGATCTTCTTACAAATTATAGATGTGCTACATGTACTGCACTGCCATTGTTGCAGAAAAATCACCCTTCTGCAGAGAATAGAGGGACTCGTACCACCTCAGGCTTGGAAAACAGCTTTATTTGCTAGCAACCGGTTCAGGGGATTACATTCGCCATACTGAACGCCCAATACATAAGCAATCAGTTCCTTATATCAAAGCATTATACGTCATCAATTACTTGTCGCTTGCTCCCTGGCATGTTGTTTACCAGGTGTTTCCTGTACTTGTGTTATTCTTACATTCTGCTGCGCAGGCTGTCTTAACTGACTTCCCTAAAATACGGCGGGACTGTAATTTATTGCCATGTAAGCAGTCTGTTCTCAGAAGGGGGGTCTATCTTCAAGCGGTCTGTTCCCAGGAGGGGGGGGGATCTTTTTCTGCCTCAGTTTTCTTCCCACCTTTTCCCCACTTCATTCCCTCCTTTTGAAACTCTATCTTATTCTTCACATTGAGTTTCACTCATCGGGATGGGACGGTATTCCCACATTGCCAGGACTTGCGCAGCAGCTTTTCTTTCGGCTATTAAGCTGAAGCTGTTTTGGAGGGAGCGTATGAGCATTGGAAGGATGCATGGCAGGATTATGCATTCTGTGGCCACTAGGCCAATCAAGGCAACTATGGCCTGTAAGCCTGGCAACTTGGGAAACCACCCAGCGAAAGCTTCTCCGAAGTTGAACCCATCCCAGGTCTGCACTGGAACATGGGCCAACGTTTCAATGCGTTTTGTGATGCTTTCGATTATTTCTCCTTGGTCATCAATTTGCAAACAACAATTACTTAAATTGAATTTTCCACAGACACCTCCTTCAGCTGCTAACAAGTAATCTAAAGCTAAGCGGTTTTGATAAATTGCATCTCGGAACTTTGTCTGCTGCTTTGCTAAGATTTTAAGCGCTTGCGAAGTTTCATTAGATATTAGTTCTACTACAGCCTGTAACCTGATTAAGTGATTCAGCATATAAATGGGGGTGCGATACCCATAAGTTCCATCTTGTGCCCAAGATGCAGGATCATAATACTGTATGATACGTTCTAGGGGCCATTCATTGTCTTTCCAGTTTCCAATTTTTATTTCACGTTTTTGCCGTGTTTTTGAGGGGGCAACAGGAAGAATGCTGGATTTATGTGGCCCAGAGTGCAGCTCCCAGTCCAGTTGGTGGGGAGATCAGTTAGGGCTAACCTTCCACAAATCCAGTAGACTCCCGGTGGAGCCCTTGTTGCCTGTGTGTATTTCTCTAAGGAAAAGTTTTTCCACTGTTGTGTGGAGTTGGGCCAGAAATTCTATTGTTTTGAGGATTCATTCCATGTTTGTGAGCTTAGGCAGGAGGTATTACCCACTATTACTCGACCTGCTGCCCAGGGGCGGCTCAGACACCAGTCAGCTATTATTGCTTGGCGCAGAACCCAAGTGGTCCCCTCTCGCTCATGTCGGGGCATCTGTGTTATATTGTAAGGAATTGTGTTTGAGCTACTATGTGACCTTGGGCGGAACCTCATGCCCGTGCTATTAACCATGTTTGGGCCGGATCTACCTTGGGGTCAAAGCAGTGTCCAGTTTGAACACACACCGAGTACCATACATTTTGTAACAACACCTTTTCACTGGCCCTGTTTTACACCTGTAATGGGTGTGGTACACTAAGGTGGTAGTCAGGGTCTGTCCTTCTAGCACTTGCTTTTGACAACTGGTACAGTCATTGGTACATGCCCATCCTATTGCTACTATACTATATAGAGCAACCCATTTTAAAGTGTTTGGCGCCGACATCCTCAGGCTTCTCCCGAGCGATGGACGTCAGCTTCCGGGTGTGACGCCTGCTAGGGCTAGTTGTCTGGTACGCAACTTTTTGTTTTCAGGGGAGAGGTTTCTAGCACTTGCACCCTGAATTGCTGGAGGCGTTATTATGGCCTCGCAGTTCTTTAACCGTACAATTCTTTGTCTATGTACAGGCCGACTCCGGCTGGGGCTTTAGGTTCAGGCCTTCGTCGGAGTTTCAGCTTCAAGGCTATTTCACCTTCTGGGACTGGCTGGACTTTCCACACTGGTTTTGATTGAGAAGCGGGTTTCACACGCGTCCAGTGGAGCCAGGGTTTGATTTCTGCTACCTTAACAGCAAGGGGAGAACACATGACAACAGTATACGGTCCTTTCCAGCGGGCTTTTAAAGGCTCAATTTTCCAGTCTTTCACCCACACTGAATCTCCTGGGTGGAATCTGTGCACTTTTATAGTGAGCAGGGGTTTTCTTTGGCTTATTACATACTCTTGTATGTCCTCCACGACTTGGCTTAGGCCCTGTATGGTTTGCAGAATTTGCGTGACTCCTAACTCCCTTTCATCTACCCACCGGGGCCTGACTAATTGTGGAGGCCTTCCGTACATGAGCTCAAAAGGAGACAAATTGAGTTTTTTTCGAGGAGTGCACCTGACCGCCAACAGAGCCAGGGGCAAAGCGTCTGGCCATTTTAGGTGCGTTTCTTGGCATATCTTTGACAGTTTTGTTTTTAAAGTCCGGTTCATGCGTTCTACGCGTCCACTTGACTGAGGGTGGTAGCTGCAGTGCAATTTCCACTCAATTTTCAAAGTTTTTGCCACATCTTGCACTACTTTTTGGGTGAATTCTGGTCCATTGTCAGACCACAATCTCGAGGGAATTCCGTATCTCGGGATAATGTCTCTCAACAGGGCCTGTGACACTTCTCTGGCTTTCTTTGTCCTGGTAGGGAAACATTCAGGCCATCCTGTATAATTACAAACAACCACTAGGAGTGCATTCAGTCCTCCTGCCTGTGGCATGTCGGTGAAATCGATGGTGACTGAGTCAAATGGCAAGTCTCCCTCTGGTTGCCTGCCTGGCGGAAGCAGGGGCCCTTGGTGAGGATTGTTGCGGGCGCATGTTAGGCATTTCTGTGTAGCGTAATTGGTTAACATGTGGATTTTGTCTATGAGTACTTCTCTGTTCAGGGCCTGGGCGAGTGCAGTTTTTCCCATGTGTGTTTGTTGGTGAGCAGTCTTGACTACTTCCCACCCAAGGGCCTCAGGAATCCACACTCGTTTGTCAGGCAGTACGTACCATCCATTCCTCAGGGTGGCTTGTAATTCTCCTTCGGCTTTAGCCACTTCTTTCTGGGTATACACTGGTTGTATCTGAGACTCTGGGTTCCACAGAAGTAGGCATCGGGCTTGCGTGTCATGCTGTCCTCCGTTGGTTTCAAATTCTCCCGAGGGCTCATGAGCTGCCCTTTTTGCTTCTTGGTCTGCTTTTCTATTTCCTCTTGCTACTTTGTCATTTCCTCGCTGATGCCCTCGGCAGTGGACAATGGCCAGTTTGGTTGGCTTCCACACTCCATTTAGGAGAGCTTGGATTTGTTCTCTGTGTTTTATAGCTTTTCCTACTGAGTTTATCAGTCCTCTTTCTTTATACAAGGCTCCATGTGCATGAGCTGTAAGGAATGCGTATCTGGAATCTGTCCAAATGGTCATGCGTCTGCCTGCTCCCAGGTGTAGAGCTCTTATCACTGCATACAATTCGGCCAACTGTGCACTTGTACCTGGGGCTAAGGGTCCACTTTCTAGCACCTGGTCACTACTGCATAGCCTGCTTTTCTGAGTCCATTTTCTACGAAACTTGAGCCATCTGTGAAGACTTCTAAATCAGCATTTGGCAGGGGAGTGTCTTTGAGATCCGGGCGCGACGCATGAGTCTGGTCAATGACTTCTACACAGTCATGATTCATCTCTCCTGCTTGTGGCTCTGGCAACAAAGTGGCGGGGTTGAGGGCTGTTGACTGTTGGAGTTCTACTAATGGATTGTGCGTAATCATGCTCTGGTATTTTAACATACGCGGGTTTGTTAGCCACAGGTGTCCTTTGGCTTCTAGAACGGCCTTTAATGCATGTGGAGTTAGTACAGTTAGTGGCTGTCCAAAAGTCAGTTTGCTAGACTCTTGGACTAACAGAGCTGTCCCTGCTAGCGCTTTCAGACAATTTGGCCATCCCTGGGCCACTGAGTCTAATTGCTTTAATAGATAGGCCACTGGTCTTTGCCAAGATCCTAGCTGCTAGGTAAGAACTCCGACTGCCACATTTTTCTTGGTGTCCACGTATAAGTTGAAAGGTTTGTCCAGATCTAGAAGGCCTAAACTCGGGGCCTTTAGCAAAGCCTCTTTCAGCTGGTTAAAGGCTTGGCTCTGAACTTTGGTCCATTGAAATTCCTCAGTCTCTTGCCCCCTGGTAGCTTCATACAGGGGCTTGGCGATTAGACTGAAGTTTGGTATCCATATTCGGCAAAACCCTGCCGCTCCTAGAAAGCCTCTCAAGTCTCGACGCGAGACGGGCGTTGGCAGCTGGCAAACCGCTTGCTTCCGTTCAGGTCCCAAAGTCCTCTGCCCTTGTTCGATGTTGTATCCCAGATATCTCACTTGCAGCTGCACTAGTTGGGCCTTTTCTCGCGAGGCGCGGTATCCTTTTTCATCTAACAGTTCAAGGAGTTGCTTGGTGTTTTTCCAACAGGTATCTTGCGTGTTCCCTGTCACTAGGAGGTCGTCAACATACTGCAACAAGACTTCATTTTTGTGGCATGGTTTATATTCTTCTAGGTCTCTTCCTAGAGCGGTCCCAAAGAGGGTCGGTGAGTTCTTGAACCCTTGTGGGAGCCGTGTCCACGTGTACTGAGTTTTTCTTCCGGTTTTGGGGTTTTCCCACTCAAAGGCAAACAGTCCTTGACTCTGCCTGTGGATGGGTATGCAGAAAAATGCATCTTTTAAGTCTATTACCGTGAACCATTTGGCGCTGGCCGGCAACAGACTTAAAAGAACATATGGGTTTGGGACTACTGGGTGAATAGTCACTACAGCTTCATTTACAATTCTTAAATCTTGAACTGGTCTGTACTTTCCGTTTGGCTTGGGAATTGGTAGGATCGGGGTGTTCCAGAATGACACAATGGGTTTTATAATGCCATGTTCTAAGTAGGAATCGATGTATGATTGGATGGCTTGCATGATGGGGCGTGGGTAAGGCCTTTGCCTTATTCTTCTGGGCCGTGCCTGGGGCTTTACTTCAATTATTAAAGGTGGCAGGTGTTTGGCATAACCTGGTGGGTTGTCTTCTGCCCAGATGCCGGGGACATCAAACTCTTTCCACTTGGCTGTCGCCTGTGAGTCTGCTTCGAGTGGAATAGATGCCAACATTATCCTCCACATTTCATTCATTGGAGCTGTAACGTTTACTGCTGTTGCTTGGGGCACATGCAGCTTCATGTTTTGGTTCTGGTCAAAGTAGATGTGGGCTTGCATTTTGCACAGGAGATCTCTTCCTAGCAGTGGAACAGGGCATTCTGGTATGTGCACAAACTGATGGGTCACAGTTTTGTGGGCCAAATCACATTCCAGGGGCTTGAGCAATGGCCGGTTACTTGGGGTTCCGCTAGCTCCCTGTATTTTAATAGTCTCGCCGGAGCAAGACGCCAATGGTTGTGTAAGAACAGATCTAGTAGCTCCTGTGTCTACTAAGAACTTGACTTTATGGCCCCCTACTTTTAAGGACACCATGGGCTCGTGGGGCCCCAAGTTAGTCGAGCCCAGTGTGTTTCAGTCGCAGTTTTCCCAATCTTCCATTGACGCCATTCCAACCATTTCTTCACCAGTTTCGTTGTCTTGCGGGACGGATGGGTATGAAGTTGAACTTCTTCCTCGTCCTCTTCCTCTTCCACATCCTCTGTTTCCTTCTTGCCCTGACCTCGCGTCTTTTTCTGGGCATTGGTCTTTCCAGTGACCCCGCCCCCGACAGAGGGCACACTGGTCTCGTCCTAAGGGCTGGTACGGTCCTCTTTTTCCTCTCCCTGTTCCCTTGCCGCCTACTCTCCCTTGTGTCACCAAAGCAGCAGCCAGCAGGTCGGCTTTTCGTTGCATTCTCTTCTCTTTCTTTTCTCTTCTTCTTGTTCTCGGTTGACGTACACTTTCCGGGCAAACTCTATCAGCTGACTGATACTCATTCCCAGCGCGTCATCTTTCCCTTGTAGTTTTTTTCTTAATATCCGGGGCACTCTGGGAGATATATGCCATGGCTAGCATCCTGGCACTTTCAGGGGCGGTTGGATTGATGGGGGTATACGTCTGGTAAGCTTCTATTAATCTTGAATAGAATGCCTCAGGCGACTCATCTGGTCCTTGGAAAACAAGTGATGGCTTTGACATATTGACGGCTGGTTTTCCTGCCTTTCGCACCGCTTCGGTAACTAGGGTCTTGTACTGTTGCAGTCGGGTAGCATGTTGGTATGGATCCCAGCCTGGATCCTCTGGGGGGAACCTCAGGTCTACGTAAGCAGCCAAATTAGTGCCTGCTGGCACATTAGGGCGCAGAATTTCTGACACTGCCATGCGCACCTTTTCTCTTTCTTCCGAATTAAAGAGCGTCCCCATCAGTTGTTGAATGTCCATCCAAGTGGGGTTATGGGTGCTCATGATAGTAGTCATAAGGTCTGCTAATTCCTGTGGTTTCTCGGCAAAAGGGCCATACTGCTTTTTCCAATTCAACAAATCGGATGAAGTGAAGGGGACATGTTGAAATATCGGCCTGCGTTCAATGGTGCCGTCTTGCTGGGGGACAAATTGGTCCATCTGGCGGAGAGGGGCTATCAGACTGGGTGGGGTCCCACGATCAGGGCAGGGTCCCTGTTGTCGGGTATGGCTGGCCACTGGGCTTGTGCCTGTCCACAAACATGCAGGCTTGCCTAGATTTCGGCTGTGGGGGGGGGTGCCCGAGAGGAGAGCTCATCCACTCTCTGTCTGCCGGGGTGTGTGTCTCCTGGGGAGGGACTCCGGTACTCTGGTGGCTCTGATCAGCCATCTCCTGTTGCCTTTCTTCCTGTGGTTGCCTCCCTTCGGGTGGCTTTGGCAGTGGTGGATACAGCGGGACGTATGGTGGAGGAGTCCCTTCCTCCGTTTCACTGAGAATCTCTCCCTCCTTTTCTGTGGGCTTCGGGCGGGGGGGTCGGCGTAGAAGCATTAGACGTGCCACTTCTGCTTTACATTCTCTGAGCCAGGGCGGATTTTCCTCAACATTTTGCTGCCACTGATCTATGTATGGGTATTGGTCGGGGTGACCACCAGACACCTGGGTCACTTTCTGATGGACCTTTGAGATGACTTGAGGGTCAAAGGTTCCCTGAGCTGGCCACCCTACCTGCATGGAGGGCCATTCTACTTCACATAGGACTCGGAGTTTCTGTCTGGTGAGCTTTTCTCCAAAGTCCCTATTGAATCCTCTTTTAAAATTACTTAACATACATTGCAGAGGCGTCTGAGGGACGCTGCTGCCACCTCCCATTTTCTTCCCTTGGACACAGACAATTAGGGTGGGGAACGGACAAGGAGTAAGGGGTCTCCTTGTTCAAACAAAAGGGAATCACACCACTCACGCCCTACTGACCTAAGGAGCCGGACGTTCCAACGGTCTCCTGTAGGAACTGCAGCAGGCTAGCACGTGCACACACACCACACTCACTCCACAAACTTCCAACCCTTTTCTCTTACTTTACTTAAGGATATCTCTCAGTTCGGACTCACGTTCCGCCTCGTAGAGAGATCTCCTGTGGAGGGTCTCAGTTCGGACTCACGTTCCGCCTCGTAGAGACACCTCCTGTACTTAAGGATATCTCTCAGTTCGGACTCACATTCCGCCTCGTAGAGAGATTTCCTGTCAGGAGGGTGATCAAGCCTCCTCTTCCAGTTTATTATGACTGGGCTCCTTTCCTGTCACCCGGGTGATATTTCATACTTGCCTTTCCTGTAGATCCGGATACACCTTGTTGCTGAGTTCCAGCCCGAGTCTTGTGGTTCTTAGGCTCGCTGTCCGGTCACCCGCTCCGCTGGGCCCCTCGTTCGGAGATCCCCAAAGGGAACAGTCCTTTGTGCACGCTGGGACATCCGCGAGGCCTCACCCACGGGGCTGGGCATGGAGAACGGCCCAGAAAGCCTCAGGGCTTCCAAGTCCCACCAGAGTCACCAGAAATGTTGCAGAAAAATCACCCTTCTGCAGAGAATAGAGGGACTCGTACCACCTCAGGCTTGGAAAACAGCTTTATTTGCTAGCAACCGGTTCAGGGGATTACATTCGCCATACTGAACGCCCAATACATAAGCAATCAGTTCCTTATATCAAAGCATTATACGTCATCAATTACTTGTCGCTTGCTCCCTGGCATGTTGTTTACCAGGTGTTTCCTGTACTTGTGTTATTCTTACATTCTGCTGCGCAGGCTGTCTTAACTGACTTCCCTAAAATACGGCGGGACTGTAATTTATTGCCATGTAAGCAGTCTGTTCTCAGAAGGGGGGTCTATCTTCAAGCGGTCTGTTCCCAGGAGGGGGGGGATCTTTTTCTGCCTCAGTTTTCTTCCCACCTTTTTCCCACTTCACCATGTCAGAAGCTATCTACCTATTATTACCCAAGTAGAGATTAAAGTCATTGCACAACAAAGCTGGGCAGATAAAAGGCAGTCGTCCATCACCATCCATCCTCCTCTTAAAGGCACTGAACTTGGAACTGCCGGATGGGAGCTGCCTGCGAGTCATGTCCACTGAGACACAACAATTGGTTCTCAGGAAACTGGCCCAAGGAGAATGCTATTGAAATGTCCAACAGATGAATGCATGTAGAAGCAATAGTAATGCTGGTACTTCTGCTTGTTCGTGTTTCAGAGATAACAAAAGGAGATGTAACAGGCACCTCACAGATAATTAATGCACTGCTCCGAGTTAAACCATGTTAGTTTGGTTGATTCCAGATTGGCACAAGCCTTTCAAGAGCATACCTCAATGTTCCCCAATCTCTCAAGCAGTTAGTGCAGCTAACATATTTTGGGGGAAGAGCTGTAAGGAGGTGGGCCTTAGGCATTGTGTGCATAATGTAGGTTCCCTCCAGGAATTTTCATGCTGGAACTGAGCTGCCGTTTGTAACTGATTTTTGTACAGATATAGCAAGAGGCTCAAATTGGAGAACTGCTCATGCACACAGAAAGGCCTAAGGACAAAAACTCATTTTAGACAGTCACTGTACTAAATGATCACACGGTGCTTGCCAGTGCTTCTTCTAGCCTCCTGGTGCTCCAGTAAAAAATACATTTGGCTGCAAATGAGAGCTGCATGGAGGCAGAAATCAGGAGCCTCCTGTGTTTTTTTTAATGGCTGGATAAATTGTCAAATCTACACACTAACTCGCATAGAGTGAGATTAGACAGTGAAGCATGTGAAACATAAACTTGGGCTTGGCGTGGCATAAAGTGTGGTTGTTTTATCCAGTTGTTCAAGGGCCATTTTGGTATAGGTAAGGTAACCCTCAGTGTTTCAGGCTTCAGGCAGTTTATCTGCAATATTCCCACTAGTTTCATGGTGGAACCTTCTTTGCATTGTTTTCAGCTGACAATATCTAGTTGTTTCCTTTTGGAGGAGGATAAAAATGAAGCAAATTAGGCTTATCTGGCTATGTGCCCACATTCCCCCACTGAAAGTTACTACAAAGTCGTGACTAATAGACTGGTTCATGCACTGAGAGGATTCTGGTTCAATTCTTATCTCAGCAGTAACTGATCTTAGGCAAGCCACCATTTTTCAGCCGGATGCCCCCAGTCCCCCCACCCCCTCATCATGCACCCACAACATGTGGAACATTCCCAGAGGGAATGGCGGAGGCAATGACAATAGGGTGAGGGGTGGGGATGTGGGGATGGAGATGCAGCCGTGGCGGCGGCGGGGAGGGTGGCGACGACAACAACAGTGGCAACATGGTGGCAGCAGCAATGGGGGGATGGCAGAAGAATTTGCACCAGCGCTGGGTATTCAGGTACATTTTGGGGCTTGCTTACCCTCCCTGTATTAAGCAGGCAAGTGGTGCTGGAGAGGCAGTTTCTAAATGCACTGCACAGAATAACCATTTTGTTTTTCTTTTGAGGGAGTGGGGAAAAAAGTGAACAATTCATATAGTTATTTATGCAACAGCTTTGGCCCTTTTATTTATCAGAATATTTTCGCATGATCCACTAGGGTGTTTAGTACACACAATCAATATAGCCTGGGGTACCAGAAAAGATTAAAACTGTACCGCTGTGCCTCATTGATGAGAATATGTTTTAAAGACCCTTGTTCAGGAAATGTTCTGCATTACCAGTAAGCTTCAATCCTAGACAGCGTTATTGATCTGAGTGTCAATCTCTAGATCCTTGAGTTACTATTCAGTGCCTGTGAGACAATTCTGTACTTTCTGTCCAACGCGGAGGAAAAATACCTTTGGGAAACAGGGAAATAGATTTGCTTTTTTGTCTCTTATGTGAATTCGCTCTCCTCATCCATCTTGTTTTGCACCATCCTGAGGAATCTGATTGCTGCATTTTCCATGCTATATAAACAATAAGCTAGAAATGGGCTGACACTTGTTTTTGCTGTGCCCTGCCTTCCTCTGTTATTGGCTGGCTACACATGCAGCAAAATGAGGTAGGCCACTTATGTATCACTAAAAAAGAGGAAACAACACATCACCAACAAAGAGGACAAAAAAGGACACTGATTTGTATAAATTTGCAAATGCAAATTTATATGTATAGCTGCCAATTTGGAAATAATTGCTATAACTTAAATAGAAATGCATTTCCCCACAGTGGAGAAGATTGTGATCAGGTGACCTGTGTGCCTGCTCAGTGGGTTGGCCAGGTGCTAAGTGCTGAGGGGCAACATCAAGGCCCCTGCTCTCCATTCGTAGGATGCTCTATCTTTACACTGGACTTGGGCTGGACAGCCCTTCAAACAGAGGCCACCTTCGAACCAAGCATTGTCCTCTGACAGACCTTCAAATAGAGGACTGTCCTCTATACAGTAGGGTATAGACACCCTAGCATCTGGTGTTGGAATACTGAGCTGGTAGATTGAAGTGTACCACTTTGAACTATGGGTGGGGAATGCCATTTTTAAAAAATTGCTCTCCCATGTAGCAAGTTTTCTCCAAGTGAAGAATCTAGTCCATCCAGAAGAAAGGTTCTATCTCAGCCCATGTCTATGGTACTTTTCTGGTTGCAGAGCAGTTTTGTTTTGTTTTTTAATGTAGGAGACCACTCAAAAATGGTCCCCTATCACCTGCAGTCTGAAGCACTGCTTGAATTACAGGAGGAGCAGAGGGCACACGATGACCCCCTTACTTTTTGTGTCAAAACCCACCCACCCCCCAGCTATTGTTTTTGGGAGAGTAAAGGGACAGTCATGGTTTGTCTAAAATTGAGGGCCGAGTCAGGAGGTGGAACTGGGCTTGTGGATTTCATTAGCGCCCACTACCTTTTGATCGATAATCCAAGCTTTATGTGAAATGGTACAGCCCACTCCACCACCTCAGGACTCTTCTGCTTCATTACCACCTCATCCTGCCATTTGTTGACGAGGATTTGAGTTGTGATGTTTGAGGAACAGATGCCCCAAGCTTCCTAGTTACACATGGTAACCAGTTTCCATGGTTCTTTGTAGCCAATGTTTCCCCCTCTCCCTGATGAATAGAGGATTGGAGCTGCCTTCTCTTACACCTCAGGTCTGCCCAGCAGCCCTTGCAGGGTGCAAGAACATCACATGTACATCTAGGTGTGCTGGTTTCAGGGCCAGCTCCAGGTTTTTTAGGACCCTTGGACAAGACACACTCCATGGGCTCCCTCCCTCACTGTGTCTACCTTCTCACCAGCTCCTATTGTTCCTCCTCTTTCTCATCATTGCTACCACTTACTTGCTTGACAGGCAGGGAGCCAATGTTCAAGTGGGCAGCGGCATCTACTGCTGCTCCTTCTCACCACTACTGTTGTCTGGGTCAGAGCGAGAGGCAGGTAAACAAGCAGGTTGCAATGGTGAAGAGGAGAAGCAACTCCACGGACTCACCCTAGTGGGCCCTTGCTGGGTTGTGGGCCCCTGACAGGTGCCCTATCATCCCTACCTTTGATGCTGGCACTGGCTGGATTTGGTAGTTTGCCTTTTGCCCAGGAAAAAGGGCCTCTGCACAGTTGAAAACTTTTTCTTCTCCATGGGCTGAGACTATTATTTTAGTTTTTATTCATTTCATATATTTATATCCCACTCTTCAACTATGAAGGCTTCCCAGAATGGCTAACAAAATCAAGCAATTTATATTTAGAATCAAACATAATCAATGAGGTCCTTTTTTATTCCTACCTGCTACACTGGCAGGATTCCTGAGATTTTAAACTCTACCTGACAGATGCTCCACAACTCATCCGTACTTATCATAGGAGGCCGAGGAGGAGAGAAGTGTCTGTTAAGATGTTTGCAACCAGATCTCGTGCAGTATTGCAAATGCACAGATTTTAACCAAGTGGAAAGGAGAGAAACAGTAAAACAGGCAGTAGTTTTTGCATCTTATTTAGGGGGAGGGGAAATTGTATATTTTCCTGCCACACACACATACACACATGCACACACACACACAGGGTTGGATCCAGGATCTGCCTTCTGTGACAAGAAGGGCTCTGTTCATGGAAGGTCCCTCTGCCCACATTTTGGGAATCCTCCTCCCACACACACCCCACAGCTCACCCCATTCAGCAGGGTCTCCTGACTCTCTGTGTAGCCTTTTCAGGGGGCTGGAGGGGCTGCTGTGGGAAGGAGGAGATGAGGAAGTCCACTTCTGTCAGTGGAGTTGATCCAGCATACAACTGGATCCAACCCACAGACTTCTGCTGAGTGTTTTGTAAGAGTTGTTAAATTGCACCTCAAACTACATCAGATGCTGGCCTTAAAATACACATAATTACTTTACCGGCATGATTTCTTCCTGGTTTTCAGCTGCTAGCCTTCTCAGAAGAGAGCTTCAGATTCTGAACTTGAGATATGCTTCATATTTTAAGTATGTGCATGCTATTTAATCTTCCTGATTATTTATAAGATACAGGTTATCCTTCCAGATTTAATCTCAGACCACCATCTTCCCCAAAGAAAACAAAACTGGGGGGAGGGGGGTTTGCTCACGTGTGTGTGTGTGTGTGTGTGTGTGTATTTAAATATATGCAACTTTTAAGTTGACTATTACCGTACTTAGCATTGATCCTGAGCAAACACAAGTGATGAAGGATGATGAAGAATAGGTCAGGTTACAACTGACCCTATGACAACCCTGATTTTACACAGGCATTCTAAAGATGAAATGCATTTTGAAATAGTGTGAATGAAAGCCATGAAGTATTACCCTTAGTGCAAAGTGTATGAGACATGGGAAATGCATTCTAATTTAACAGAAACTCTGATTCAGTTAGAGGTGAGGTGGCCATGTGTCTTGCTTTACAGAGGACAGTCCTCTATGTGAAGAGCTACCCAGTCTTTTATTGGATCCTATCCTTCATACATGTTTTATTTTATTATTACTAGCCCAAGCCTATAGGATAGGATGGGTTAGACATTTCAATTTAAAAAAAAAAGGATTGCTCAAAATCTCTGGAGATGAATAAAGCTTAGAGAGAACACCAGTAATATAGGATGAAATGGAATTATTATAAAATAATGAATAGTTTAGAGAAAGGGATTAGTAAATCTCTTCATGTCATCCAAAACTTAGGGGCACCATTAAAATTTCTACACAACAGAAGCATGAGGGGGTTTTGTTTCTGTACTGCAGCTCTCCAGCTGTGAACCTCTCTGCCGCATGATTTAGTAATGCCTAAGAGTATAAATGAGTTCAAATAATTAGCTCCATTACCTTTCTCCCCTCTTTCCCACTGGTTGCTATAGCAAGCAAGCATTGGGTGAATTGTGCACTATTTCTTGTGCATAAACAATTTGCTTTTCTGGGTTGCACCCACTGTATGCATTTTAATTAAAACTCTCTTGACAATAAGTCATCATAGAAGCAATATTGATGAACATGTCTAGACCAGATGCTGCAACAAACCCAGATGCTAGCTCTTTCTCCATATCTTCTCTGGAAACACTATTACAGGATCTAATAATGCCATCCCCATTATCAGGAGTTCTTACACCTGCTCATCTTCCAATGTGATATATGCCATCTTCTGTCAGCAATGCCTCTCTGAATTCTACAGAGAGCAAACAGGCTAGTCTCTACAGAAAAGAATAAATGGACACAAATCTGACATCAGAAATGGCAATATTCAGAAACCAGTGGGGGAACACTTTGGCCTCCCAGGACACTCTATCAGTGACCTTAAAGTGGCCATTGTGGAGCAAAGGAACTTCAAAGGGAGATTTGAGCAAGATACTGCTGAGTTAGAATCTATCAACAGGTTTAATTCTATTTCCAGTGGTTTGAACTGGGATAATGGATTTTTACTGCACTATATGTGTTAACGGGCTTACCTCAGGGTTACAGAACCTCAGACCTCAATGTTTTTCCCCATGCCAAAAGGTTGAAATTCCTCTCCTAAGGCTTAGTTACTGCTAGTAAGTGCTTTAAACTCAAATGTTTTGGTACTGGGGGGGGGGGTTGCCCTCACCCCTTTTGCTTTTGGCCCCACCCACTACTGGAATGCAGCCTGTCATGGGCCTGTTTTTTCTGGCACGCTGACACAGGACACCCAAATTACTGAGACTCTTTATTGTAGCAAATCTGATGGTAAAAGCTTAATGGTTACAACTCTCCAGAAATCATACAGCTAAATGACAGCTATAGGCACATGGCACATGGCTTAGTTCAACAAACAGTCCAAAGCCTAATAACTACAACCGTGACAGAGATCAGTCCAATGATAGTTTCCCAAGTCGAGATCTCTGCAGTTCAGAATACAAGGCAAAGTTAAGGGTTCCAATAAATCCAGGCAAGAGAACATTCCAGGCAATTCCAGTTCAAGAGCAAGTTACAAACTAGAATACACATACAGGCAGAGATCAGTCCAACCATAGAGCCTATGTTGGAATTTCCACAGGACGTGTGTCAAAGCAGATCAAAGCCAAAGCTAGAGAGAGAGCACTGGGCAGTAGAGATATTCCCTTTCAGGGCCTCTTTGATCCAGGCTCCCAGACAGACTAAGTCCAGGTTTCAGGTATGCAATATGCAGGTGAGGGTCCCAGGCAGTAGAGATGTTCCCTCTTAGGGCCTCTACTACACTGGATCCCAAGCAGGCTAAAAAAACAGGTGTCGGGATGATCCCAGGCATTAAAAATGGGCTGAGTCCAAACAAGAAAATGGTCCGGGCATTAGAGACATTGGTTCTAACTTCCAGCATTATATTCCATGGCAGGTTCTTAACGATACAATGTTCAAACAGACAAAGGTCCAGATTTGATGGAAAGTCCAGATGAGCAGTGCTTCAGCTGGCTCAGACAGTGGTAAGTCCAAGCAGGAAGGATTTTAGGCAGTAAAGATGAGATGTTCCCAGTAAAGCCCCATAGCCTCAGCACAAGCTTAAATACCAGGGCTACAAGAGCCCTAATTCTTATCCCACAGAGAGGCGATCAGCTTTCTTAGCTGTAGACATATCGTTCAAGGTAGAAACTCGCAGCTGGTCAGGAGTGTTCAACTCCCCCAACCTACTCCCCTCTGTGAAACCAGGCAGAATGATGCTCTCACCATTCGGACATTCCTCATCCTGCTCAGGCCTAAACCAGCCCCCCTCCCTCAGCCTGTAATTGGATGGGGAACTGGGCCGAGCTCAACTCTGAGGCCTAGGACTTTCCATGACTGGACCGGAACCCCTATTAACCAGTTCTGAACCTGAACCAGAGTCTGGCTGGTTCAGCGGCACTGGGGCTACTGGCACTGGGGCTAATCCTGACAACAGCCCCTGAGAATTTGTGGAATGGAATTCAACCGACAGGCTGAAAGAGTTTCTGCACCCGCAGCTTACCAAGTGCCAGGATGTGTGTGTTACCAGCAACAACTGCACTGTAAATGACCACTGTTAATAATGTGTTTATCACTTTCTGCATTTAATTTTCTTCTGGCCTCTCTGTTTACAATTCTTCCCCCTATCCACCATACATAGTGTGTGTGTGTGTGTGTGTGTATACACACCAAACTCTCCATGATATTTCATGCATGTGATGAAGTAGGCTATAGTCTACAAAAGCTCATGCCAGAATAAATCTGTTAAGTGTTTAAGGTGCCACAAGCTTCTTTGTTGTTTTCACTATACACTTTAAGATCACCAGTACAACAGTGCTGAATCTAACCCAGCCATTTAAGGCAAACAAAGAAGCAAATGTTATTTCGAAAAGCATTATAAAAAATAAAAAATAAAGCATTTAAGTTAATGGGAATCTATGATGCTATTTTAGGCAAAGAAGCACAACTCTCCACCTAGGGTATTAATATCATTCTAGTTTCGAAATAGTGTCCCTTGTTTCACAAGTACATTTTTAATAAGCTATTTATACTGCAACCTCTTTTCCATTGTTTAAAATTTCCCTATCATTCTGAGCAGTAAAGAGCCTTGTATTAAACTCCCAGCATTAAACCCTGGTACTTCTCGATCACATGATGATTATTGAATGAATATGATTTCATCTTTCCCTTTACAGGAAAGGAGATGCAATTGCCACAAGTAGTGAGCTGGAATCTGTTTTATCGGATTGTACTTCACTTTTCATCCATAATCAATTGGACTTCAAAACAATTTGTTACACCTGAGTTGCATTTGTGGCAACATCCATCTAAAGCCATGTTTTGAATTATTTATTGAAAAATTAAATGGCAGAATGCCAGGTAGCTGAAGTGAAAATTTCTCCAATTGATGAATATCATATTTTTCATGTGTTATGGATACGTATAATTTTTTCCAATAACCATTTAATTCCAAATTGCTATCAAATCCATGGTTAGGTTGGGACAGGTCATTTTTCAGGTCTTCTTGTCATGTCATTGTCCAGGGGAAACCATCATATGAGATGAAACTGTTCAAAGCATGATAAGTGTAGGTTAGCATAGCTTTGAGGGATTGGAATCTTGGAGCAGTGTCTATTCTGTTCTGACATTCTATTAAGGAAACAAAGGAGAAAAAGTGGAGAATCTTCTCCAAAGAACCAAGTGTTTATTCTCCTCTGAAATCAGACTTAATCTGAGCAGAGACTCACCAATGTGTAGCCCAACAAGAACCTAGTTAAGGGCTAGAGCTCAGTCATGATACAGGGGAGGCTGGTGACTCCTATGTCAAATGAAGCTCCTCATTATGAAAAGTCAAAATACTATTTGTCTGGTAGGCTAGAGGTCGACTGCAAGCATGGGTACCTCTGTATCAGAATGCATGCAGCAATTTACCCACAAGTAGGATCATCAGAGAGAGAGCCAGTGTGGTGTAGTGGTGAGAGTGTTGGACTGGGACTCGGGAGATCTGGGTCCTAACCCCCGCTTGGCTATGAAACTCATTGGGTGACTTTGTGCCAGTCCCTGCCTCTCAGCCTAACCTACCTCACAGGGTTGTTGTGAGGATAAAATGGAGAGGAGGAGGAGGAGGAGGAGGAGGAGGATTATGTAAGCCGCCTTGAGTTCCTTGTAGGAAAAAAGGTGGGGTATAAATGTAATAAATAAATAAATAAAATCAGTTACTATGAGCTATACAAGGTCTCTTCCATTTAGGAAATCTGTAAGCTCCGCCTTAAGTGGAAAGCTAGGATATTATTTCATAGATCATAGAGTTGGAAGGAGCCTACAAGGCTATCGAGTCCAACCCCCTGCTCAATGCAGGAAACCAGAGGAGGGGTCTCCCATCCAAGTAATAACCAGGCCTGACCCTGCTTAGCTTTCCACGCTCAGACAAGCTGAGCCAGCGTGAGCCACAAGCATGGATTATAAGGAAAAGCAGTTGGGAATAAAGGAATTGCATAGCGGTGTAGCAATACAACTGTCCAAATGTTACCCTAAGTATGCAGAGAGGGGGAAGCAGAATCTTGCCAGCTTGCCCCGCCCCCTTCATTTGCTCGCCCTAATGTCTGAAAGTGTGTATGCATGTGCAAAAGGTATGCACATAAGCGTTATATACACATGGCCAAGGATTATGCATATTCAAGTCTGTATGGAATCATAGAATCATAGAAAAGTAGAGTTGGAAGGGGCCTATGAGGCCATCAAGTCCAACCCCCTGCGCAACGCAGGAATCCAGGTCAAAGCATCCCTGACAGATGGCCATCCAGATGCCTCCAGAGTGGGAGAGCCCACCACCTCCCTAGGTAGTTGGTTCCATTGTCTTATTGCTCTAACAGTCAGGAAATTTTTCCTGATGTTTAGGTGGAATCTGGGTTCCTATAATTTGAGTCCATTATTCCGTATGCACCTGGTTCTTTCAGACATTTTGCTTCCCTGAACTATTGAGGGCTATAAAGGTTAAAATCAAAACCTTGAATTGAAAGCAGTTGGCAACAAGTGCAGGTCTTTCAAGGCAGGTGTAATATGGCCCTGATACCATGGCTCCAGTTAGCAGGCTAGCAGCCTCATTTTGCACCAAGAGGAGCTTCCAGGCACTCTTCAAGGGTAGACTCATCACCTAGAGTGCTTTGCAAGAACCCCTTGCTCTGCAGATGGTCCTCCAGATTGGATTCTGCCAGTTCTGCAAATAACAAAGCCTAGATATAAATAATCAAAAAGCAGAAGGGGTGAGGATAGCAACAGGATGATCTGATTGAAGTGAATGGGGACCTTTTGAAGTGAGTGCAAATGTTTGGCCCTGACTGAAGTGAAATGAAGAACCTTTGGAGTGAATGGGGAACCTGTTGCATATTTATAGGTGTGCATCGGAATTTCTGCCCCTGTCAGTGTTCCCTCAGGGCAAGGGTATAATGGGTGTGACCCTCTGTTTGTTTGTCTGCATTTGGGTATCATTCAGTCCTAATTCAGCCTTTTTGCATCTTTTGTCAGTCCGATTGGAGCAAAATACAATATAAAGCTATTTTTTTTCCTTTTTACACTTTTCTTTAAAAAAATAAACACAAAAACTCCTGACAGGTCACCTTCAATAGAAAAAGCTGGTTGCTATGGCTGGGATTAATGAGGTATTGATTTTTATCTCAAGAGCTGGTGACTGACAAGAATTTCCCCTCCAGTAGTCTGTGCAATGAAAATCGTAGGCTCCCCCCCGCCCCTGTTACAGCTGTCTTGCTTCGTCTGGGAAGAGGGCAGTAAAAAAGAATCTATATGTGGCACACTGCTTAGCCTGTGCCTCATGTTGCCTGTTTGTTCCATTTCAATTTACAATTACAACCTTCTAAGGTGCCAGCACTTTAAAGGAAATAATATATGCAGCCCAGTCCTATACCAGCTTTCTTTTAAAGTAAGTCCCATTGCATTCAGTGCAGCTCTGCACATGATTGCAGCCTAAGTGCACCAACTGAATTCCTCATCTGTTCTAGGCTTCTAGCCAGGGCTGGTGCTACCATTAGGCCAACTAGGCGGCTGCCTAGGGCGCCGGGCTAAAGGGGGCACCAGGAGCATAGGGCTGGAGGGAGGGAGGGCTCAAGTGGGAAGGGGGGGGCGCTAAATATCTGATCTTGCCTAGGGCACCAAACTGCCTTGCACCGGTCCTGCTTCTAGCATGAGGTATACAGATCCTTTTGGCCTCATCTCCCACCAGCCCCAGCCAGCATGGCCAATGGTCAGGAAGCCTGGGAGTTGTAGTCCAAAACATCTGGAAAGCACAAGGGTGGGGGAGGCTGTTTTAGGTAGCGTAGCCTCCCCCAGCCTGGTGCTGTCCAGATGTGTTGGACTGCAACTCCTATCATTTCTAGCCCCCATGGCCATTTCCAGCCACCATGGCCAACTAGCACAGCCGTGTAATAAATGTAGGCACAAGTGATCGTTGCTCAGTGTGCAGCAAACTACATGTTATGGAGGAGATCTACACCTGGATCTCCCAATATTTTGATTTTCACCTAAAAGTTGCTTGAGGGAGGATCTGATCAGAGCAGCGGTACGAGGGACTGGGAGGGTTATTTACCCATGTGTAATGAACCATGTTTGGGGTTTCTGTTTGGAGGGAGGTGATCGCTTGGAGTGTGGAATGAAAGTAAGTGGGGGAGGGGAGTTATAGGGAGCACAGAATGATAATTGAGGTGGGAATAATTTTGTCAGTTGACCTTTGGAAGAGGGAGAGGGAAGAAGGTGAAGAGAGAGTTAGCTGGATGGGAAGGGGTTTAGGAGATTACTAGTACTGATCGCATTCAGCCCAGACTTCATAAGAAGAGGCAGGCTGGGTCAGGCCAAAGGCCTTTGTAGTCAAGCATTCTGTTCCCACAGGTGCCCCAAGGGAGAGGCCTACAAGGAGGACATGAGTCCCTCAGCACGCTCCTGCTCATGTTCCTCAGCAACTGGCATACAGAGGCATACTGCCTCCAGTATAATATAGCCGTCATGACCAGTAGCTATTGACAGCCTTCTCCTCCTTGAATTTGCCCAATCCCTTTTCATAGCCATCCAAACAGGTGGCCATCACCACATCCTGTGGAAGTAAATCCCGTAGCTTAACAATGTACTGTGTGAAGAAGTACTTCCTTTTATCTGTCCTGAATCTCCCAGCCTGGGTTCTAGAATTATGACAGAGGGAGAACTTTTCCCTTCCTCACAGTAAAATTCAATTTATTGTACATTTGTTTTCATTGTTCCTCATTACACACACTGTTGTTAACCCTGGGTAATTGTCAGCGAACCCCACACTTAATAGGTTTGAACACTTACCCCTATACCTACACCTCCCTGTGACACCTTCTCTATTTTGATTTGTGTTGTTTATTTCTTTCATTAGGGGGAATGGTGAAAGTGGGTAGGAAGAACGTGGCCAGTTATGGAGCCCCAGCAGACACTGGCCAGAATCCAACACTGAAATCAATGTGCTAAACTCTGCTGAATGGAAGCCATCTTAGCTCAAAGCAGGGGGCTGCCTTACCATGAGGTAAGATGAAGGGACACACTGGGCACATACAAAAATTGCAGTGGTGGCTTTGTTTGGTTTCCATTAAGGGCAGCAGATCTTGTCCTTTTTAAAAGCAGAAACAAGCTTATAAAGAGAGTTTTAGGGTGCAAGCCTATGGCCATTAGACAGAGTCTAGATGGCCACAGGAGACGTCAGAGTCCCAGCTCTGTCCTCAGAAATGTGCTCTGAGGTTGGAGCTGGGACTCCAACCTCGGAGTGCCCTCCCTCCGCCCTGGAAGCCAGTGCGGAAAGAACTGTGCCAGCTGCAGCTATGAGGCTGGAAGACCAACCTCGGAGTTGGAGGTCTGTGAGTGTTCCGGGGGGTGGGAGGGTAGGAGAAAGGCTCTGCAGGCATACAGAGTATCCTGGTGGCACCTCGGCCTGTCCTCCTCACGCTCCGGGGCAAAAGACTTAGACCGCCGAAATCGGCGGTCTAAGTCTTTTGCAGGGAGAGAGGAGTGCAGGGCAACCTTCACCTCTGCCCTCCTCCTGCCCTCCATAGGATGCCTGTAATCCTTCAAGTTCAAAGGGACCTTAGGGGCAGGCAGCCTCATTGGATTGTGCTGTTAGAAGCATACCCAGATAGTCCTGGGCATGTAGAGCAGAGACATCAAGAGGATGTCATTGTTAACCACCCAACCATTATCTTAACAAATAATCAGAAATAATAAATAAAATGCCACTCTAAGGCTGCAGTCCTATACACACTTACCTGAGAGTGAGACCTATTGAACTTAATGGGTCTTACTTCTAAGTAGATATGCATAGGATTGTGCTGTAATTAGCCTGAACAAAATGCATATACCTGCTGACTTGGAAGAGATTCATTGCCACCAGAGGAGAAGGACGCCCACCAGTTCCCGGAGGCAGAAGAGGTCAACTGGGGTGCGAAGTGAAGGAGAGAAAATCAATATAGGTGGCAACCACTCTTTCATCTCACAACATTGCAAAAATGCTAAGGCTTGTTTAAAAGATGATCAAGGAGCTAATTATATATAATGATGCTAGATGGTTAAAAAGGAAAAGGAAAACAGAGCTCAACCCACCTTGTTTTCTTTTGCATTCTGTTGTGAATTTGCATTTGATGTGCTCATTTAAGGACCATCCAGGGATTCAAGTCAAATTAAATTATTTTGTACGTGAGTTCCATGCCATCTCTAACCTTCTTGGTTTTGCCTCACAAAGTGGTCACCGAAGGTCTCCCTAAAAGAACCTGATCAGAGGTCTTGCCATATCTACTATGTGACTCTGAACTGTCTTAACCACACAAATGGAGACTGGCTTGACTGCCCAAAACAAAGCATGAGATGATGTAAGGTTTTAATATGGTGGCCTATGTTGTTGTATGGAAGTTCCACAAGAAGTCTCCCTGTTGGGTTTTTAAAAAGATTTTGCCTTTATTTGCAAAATCAATATCTCAGATCAGGGCTGGCATCAAGGGTAGGCATAGTTGGGCACCTGCTCATCCTCTTTCACATTGCAATCTGCTTTTTCACCTGCCTCTCGCTCTGGCTCAGACAATGGTGGCGGTGAGAAGGAGGAGCAGTAGATGCCACTGCCTACTTGCTCACTGGCTTGTCTGCCCGTCAAGCAAACACATGGGAGCAATAATGAGAAAGAGGAAGAGGAGCAAGAACAGCTGGTGAAAATGACAGTGAGAATGTAGACTTACTGACAGAGGGGGGGCATTGTGGGTGTCTTGCCCAAGGGCCCCCCCAAAACCTGGGGCCGGCCATGTCCCAGATACTTCAGTTTATCATCATATTATTTTAAGTATGAAAAGATTAACAGTGAAGAGCTGATGTTTCTCTTACATTTGACCAGCTTATGTTTTTCCTGCTGATTTCACCTTTTTAAAGTCCTAGGGGCTACCTCAGTATTCAATCCTTTGATCCATACTTTTGCATATCACTGCTCATCATAGCATAACTCCCTTCCCTATGATGGCTTTTTTGGCTCCCATAAACAAGTCCATGGCAAAATGCCCTCTGATTTCTGTGTGATGAAAGTAGAACTTCACTTCCACCTATTCAGGTGTGAAATGATATTTATTTGTGTTTGTTTTTCTCTTTCTATACCACTCCCTGATTATTATATTCCTGCCCTGGCAGGAAATGTTTTTAAAAAGTGCCATCTCCTCATTTCTGTGGCTTCATTTATTTCCTGCGCTCCATTACCATTTGTATCATAATAATTTTTTTCCCATTCAAGCGGCAGAAAAAGTCAATTTCTTAAAATATCAATGTTGATCTGCATAAGGAAATGTATTCTGGATGTGAGCATTTCTCTGCAGGGCCACTGCATGAGTGGCCAAGCACAACAGCATCATCTGCAGCTATCATGTTGAGCAAAGAAAAAAAAATGATACAGTTTGGAGAGGCACTGCCTGTGGTCCCAGATTCCTCTCCATAGGAGTACCACTTGGGATTCTTCAAGCCTAGAACATTTTAACTGAAAGATGATGAATAAAGGTGAAAGGAAGAAAATTGTGTGGCTTGTGTGTGGCAACAATTTTAAAGGTCATAAATCATGCAATACTCGGAACGGATCGTTTCGGGATCCTCCAAAATGGTCAGAATATTCACAGGATATTTACAGAATACTCAGTCCCTAAATATATTTTGAACAAGTAGTGGCAGGACTTTGTTTTATATATAAAAAAAGAGAGAGCTGCTGGAGTTAAGGCTCTCTGAAAACTCTGCCATAGGGGTGGGGAACCTCAGGCCCGGGGCCAGAGTCAGCCCTCCTGCTGCAGTCCCATTCTGGCTCTCTGGGGTTCCCTAGATGACCATACCCCCTTCCCCCCGCTACTGACCATTGGTGGTTTCCAGTGGAGGCTGGTGGCTCGAATGTCAGTGGGGCTGTGTATCTGCTCCGGATTTCACTCTGAACATTTAAGGAGCTATCCATGGTGCTGGGGAACCCCCCAAATTAGGTTCAGCACCATGGATAGCTCCTTGAAAGTTCAGAGTACAGTCCAAAGCTGATAAACAGCCCCACTGACATTCGAGCTACCAGCCCCCACTGGGGGGTTTCCTGGCTTCTGTACATTTTCCTCCACTCTTGAAATTTGAATGGCCTCTCATAAGACTCACTTACTGGCAGCAAGAGGCTTAAGCTACAATATGCTAGTATTTTTTTTGTATTTTTGGTCTCATTCCTTTTGCCAGTGGCCCTACCCACCACTGGAATGTCCCCCCCACCACCACCACCACCCCTGAGAGCTTCTCCAAAATTGAATTCCATCCTCAGGATGAAAGAGGCTCCCCACCCCTGCCCTAAATGAGCTACCAAGAAGGACTCAGTGGTGAAACAGTACACACGGAGATAAATGTGGTGTCCCATCCCATTCCCACCCACCCCCCTGCTCAAAAGGTTGGAAAAACAGAGGAGGAAAAATATAGGTGGCTTAGATTGTATCACTTGACATGGTCTTCCACCTCAGAAATCCTGAAGAAATGTTTGTTTCCATAATGGAGGAACAAGCAAGACAGCTGTTCTAAAGATAATTTGGATTTAATTCTGAGTGATAGAAAGGAAATAGTTGAGAATTTAAAAGCAATAGCCTGACTGGAAAAATGAATGACAGTGGAGCAGAAGATCTGAAATACTATGACTCATGTTTATTGTGCAGAGTCTTTGCTCATTTATTATCCCAGCTCCTCCATGAGGCAGGTTTGCATTGGGGCAGGGGGCCTACAATCACTAGGCTGAGCAGGGACTTGAACCTGGGGCCCCAAGTGGAAATCAAACCCTAAAAGCCCTAAACAACTTGGGTTCAGGATACCTGAAGAGTGCCTTCTCCCTTACCAGCCTGCCCAGTCACTGAGGTCATTGGAGGACATTCTCCTAGTGGTTCCACATGGACCTATGGCCCGACTGGAGTCCACCTGGAGAAGAGCCTTCAGTGTCATGGCTCCACTTCTATGGAACTCCCTGCCTCTGGAGGTCAGGCAGGCTCCGACACTGTGTTGTTTTCGGCGCCTGCTGAAGACATCTTTGTTCCAGGAAGCCTTCCTTGCTGACCAGCCACAGTTTTAATGTTATTCTGTTTTTAATGCATTGTTTTTATTCTTTTATCTGCTTTATCTTTTTACTGTTCACTGCTTCAGAATCTGTCTAGATATGGAGTAGTATACAAATGCTGTAAATAAATAAATAAATACACCTTCCCCAATTTATCCATGGCAGTCACAACAACCCTGTGAGGTAGGTTAGGCTGAGAGTCAGTGACTGGCCCAAAGTCACCCAGTGCGTTTCATGGCCGAGCGGGGACTAGAACCCGGATCTCCCCAAGTCCCAGCCCAACACTCTAACCACTATGCCACACTGGCTCAACCTTTTCAAATGGAAGAAAATAATTCCAAAGCTGAGAAACCAGCAAATAACCAGCAGCCGGGGGAAAGAGGTGGGCAAGGCAAAGGAGGGTGGCTATCTGGCAAACCCTGAAGGGGCCAAATTCAATACCCCTGTTCTAAGAGGTGGGTTTTCACTCAGTCCTTTCTCTGCCAGACTGTATTATGCGGTGGTGGGCAACCTGTAGCCACATGTGATCCTCAGCCTAATTTCATGCTGGTGGGGGGGGGAGAGAATTTGGGCGGGATGGAGAAACAGGGGAGGGAAGCTGGCTCCACTGCACCACTGACCACAAGATGATTGATCCTTGTCCTGACAGGATGTCAGGCAAGATCGCAACAAAACACATTTGCCACAAAGTAGCCAATATTTGCCTTTCCGTTGCAGAATTCTATAACCCCTCTACCTTGCTTTCCGAATAGGTGTCGTTAGGGTCTGACATTTCCTGTGCCTCCCAATGGTGCATCGTGACAGAACTACAAGTTCTGAGGAGGCCTGTTGGCCTTGCTCTCCAGCACACCTTTGCAGCATGACATGCCTGCATTCTCCTTTCCCATAAGCAGATACCAGGAATTAGGGGCGGCAAGCTGGAGCAGTCTGGCCCCTGTAAAACTTATTTGGCAGATCCGCAAAACACTTCTTGTGAAGGATTTCTGCTTGAATGGTTTGCTCTTAAGCTGCCTCACACATCTCGTTCAGGATTTCAAGGGCATCCTGTTATAATGTAGAATAGCCTTCTGCAACCCAGGGCCCTCCAGATGCATTGGACTGCAATTCCCATCATTCCTAGCCAGCATGGGAATTGCAATCCAACACATCTGGAGGGCCCCATGTTGGGGAAGGCTGATGTAGAAGAATTTCATCCTTTCTTCATGAACACTTACAGCTTCAACAATTCTACCTTGGTAGGATTTGTTGCTGCTGCATTGTGTGTTATTTTTCTAGTTCATCCTGGAGAAAGTTAGGGTAAAATCCAATTAACTTTTTCCGCTGATAAGTTTTCCTTTCCCCCCCTCTCCTCTCCTTTCCACCCCTTCCTAATATATCATATCTTTAGCATTGTGTTGTAAGCTTGAGGGTCGCGTCTGTGATTTCCAATTGCTGTACAGTACCAATTTTAGGCATCATCATCATCATAATTGCTCCTTGTAATAGCAGATTCTGGTGGTGATTGCTGACAAAAATGGAAGCAAAACAGACCACTGAAAAACAAGAAGAAGGTATCAGCAGGCTCGGGGGAGCCACAAGATCTGAAGAACTACACGTCTCTTTTTAAAAAAAACAACAACAGCAAAAACCCTCTAAGGTGGGAAAAGACCCCAAAATCAATGCAATGAGGATTGAGCACGCTCAGTAGGCATGGAATGTTGAGTGTCAGTTGGAAAAGAAAACCAGAAAAATGGGAGGGAGAATGGAATGCCTGCTTCAGCCCCTTATAGTTCATAGTATACTAGAGGAGGACATAGCTGACTAAGTAGAACCCTGAACAGTTAGAAGGTGAGGCTACACTCCAGGCCCCACTAGTACCGATGGAGATGCTGATGATGCAGGAATGCCCTCATTCTGTCTCATATAGGATAGCTTGAGCTGCCCCTGCTGATGTAAGGCAGGTCCACCCAACTGACAGTACCGCAAAGATGTACCATCTAAGCCACAGCATGTCACAAGCTAGAGTGGTTGCATCACAACAATCTGTTTACAGAGTAATAATTCCAGATGATTTATGCAAGTGAGCCAAGCCACATATTGCAGAGAATGGCCATTTATCCTTGCAGTGTGTGGCTTGACTCGCTTGGATGAATCCTCTGGAATTATTGCTCAATAAGTACCTCTCATGATCCAATTGCTCTAGTTTCTGACATACTGAAACTTGGATAGTATATATCTAGTTTTCACTGGAGCTCTCACGAACAGAAAAATCACTTACGCCAACTCATGATAGACAAGCATGCACTAAACATCTTTGCAAACTGGCCACTTGGTATTCACAGAAAATTAAAGTGATTGATACTTTAAATTAAATTAAGTGCATCGGATCATTCTTGTCAGATATGACCTACACTGGGTTATTCAAAGTACTTCCACCGTCTAGCATCACAGTGGAATGGATCTGAGCATTTCTTTCCTCTGCTAAAGATATGAGTGCTGCTGTTTATATCATTTTACTCAGTATGTACTGCATGATGTGCTTATTTATTTATTTTAAAATAACTGTAAACTTTCTACTTTGAAGGCAGTTTACAAAAACAAGAGAAAATGCATGAATAAAATATAATAAATTACATGTTAAAACAAAATAATAATACACTGGCAGAGAAATCCTACGCCTTGAGTGGTGGAGGAGATACCGTGGTGGAGCATTCACCACTTCTATAGCCCTGCTAGCTCATTGTGACCAGAGTGGGAGGTGACGGGTAGAGGTCTTCATTTTCCCTCCCCTCGACTCCAATGAGAGGGAAATGATTACACCAGTCCCAGGGCTGACTTACCTTTAGGTGTGTTGGGGGAACACCTGTGTGTCGGGAGAATGAATGGGATCCTGCAGACCCACCATTCCAACATGGCCCCAGCATGCTTGCAACACTGCCCGCCCCCAGAAAGCCCATTTTGCCACCACCAGCCGGAGGACATCTACATCAGCAGAGTGTTTTCCTGGTTTCCAGTGAGGGCGGGGGGCTCTAATAGCTTAGGTGTTATCCCACCTGTGGACCTCCTGCTGTGTTGTCAGAGCAGCATTTATGCCACTTCCTAAGGTCCCTCAGCAGTGCCGCCTCCAGGTTTTTGAGGGCCATTGGGCAAGACATCCTCAGTGGGACCCCTCCCTCAGTAGGTTGGCCTTCTTACTGCCATTATCACCAGCTGCTGTTGCTCCTCATCATCATCATCATTGCTCCCACTTGCTTGCTTGACAGGCAGAGAGCCAGTTGAAACCAGAACAGGCAGATTCGCCCTAATCTTGCCTAATGTTTCAAGAATCCCAAAATGGTATTCTCCCACCTGCAGTCTGAAGTAGCATAGTCCACTCTACCACCGCAGGATCCTACCACTTTGTTTTGCTGTCTGTATAGACTAGCCTCATTCTAGTGGACTGGAAGCAACCATTACACCTGTGGCCATAGGCTAAGCCTAATTTTATATTATTTTATATAATTTATATTGGAATCAAGAATAATCATGGACAGGCAACAATAGGGAGGCCAAATGTCCTATTTTACAGAGGACAGTCCTCTATTTAAAGAACTTTCAGAGGACAGTCTTCTGTTTGAAAATGTCCTCTATTTGAAGTCAAATCCTATTTAAAGATAAAGAACCATGAGAAGGAAGAGCAGGGGCCTTGAACTGGCCCATCGACAGTTATTACCTGGGCAGCAGCCTTAGCAGCAGCAGGCACACAGGTCGCCTGTTCAGTTTTTCCCACTATGGTGAGATGTATTTCTGTTTAACCCTGCTAAAACGGGGTGGCCTAAAGGGCTACCCCAAATGCATCGCAGAACTTTCATCGCAGAATTTTCACAGAAGTCGACTTACAACATAGTCCCACAACAACATTGTTGCTTTCTGTCATATCTCCATATTTCAGCCTCTTACCACTTACCGTTTTCTTTCTAGAAAAACATCTCCAACGTGGGGCATAAAATATCCGCAGAATCTATTGATTTTGCTATTGGTGTGTCTTTATGTCCTAATGTACCAGGGGTATAAAAATGTCCTATGGTTTTTCTGAAGAAAACTGGTCTAGGGAATCAGTCCCAAGTACTCTGGGTGTCAGTAGGTTGGCACGAACCATGTAATTTCATTGGGGAACACTGAGCTCACCAGAGACAGATTTGTTATGGGGGTAGAAAAATACTCCTTAGCCCGCCCACCCCCAAAAAATAGTAATAAAAGTTTTACCTAAAGTTTAACCTTGGCACTTTATGATACCTTTCTACTATTTTGAGTTTATAACATACTTCTCTCTGACACCACACACAGACACTTGTTTGTTTTTGGGAGCATTTTACCACCCCAGGATACATTGGAAAAGGGCTTGGGGTAGTAAAGTTCCCCACAAACATGTTTGTGTATATTTTTTTTACAACCACTGCATGAGGGTTAAGTTATAATTTCTAAATTTGCATTTGTTCATATAAACTAACTTCTGCAAATGTTATGTGAATTGCTGTCCTCTTTTGTCCCTGGCAGAACTATGAAAATTATGCACATTGTCCTATATGTAGTATACAAAAGGTTTTATTGAGGTGAAAGTGATCTATAGTCTGGATTAGGGATGTACAGACATTGTAAAATCAATTCTGTCTACATTTTGCAGATTGCCAGACCAGATGCCTTTTGTTCCATTGTCAACTCATTGACAGAATCCGATTTTGTGCAAATGTGTTCATACACATTTGCTCAAATTTGGAGTTGCACAAATGCGCACTCTCGAAAATGTGCAAATCCACCCAAAATACGCAAATCTCCCCAAAATGCATATTTTCATGCTTTAGCCTATGAGGGAAATGAGTATTTTCCATTGGTGTTTTTTACTTTCCATATTTTTCTACAACTAAATTTGGGTAAAAATTACCGAAAGTAAAAAACAAAACAAAACAAAACAATGGTCCACAAACCCATGGAATCCACATGACTTGGGGAAAAGCAGTCCACTGCAGAATCTGTGGGCCAGATTCTTAGAAATTTGAACTCAGTTGAGTCTGTTGCGGATTTCTTTGACATGCCTTCTCTGAATGTGTGGAGTGCTATACCTGCTAATTCAGGGGATGCCCAGGCCTGTCCTATAGCAAATTATCTCTTCTCACTGTTCCCTTTGTCTGAGAAGGAAATTGGTATGTAGAGAAATGCTATTTAGATTTAATTGTTGTTTGCAGGTAGAATAGGATTCAATCTGCTTGGCACCAGTGTGTGATTATCTTTATGTTGTTTTAATCTTTTGATACAGGGTGTGGTTCAGGTTCCCTGGGGTGGGGAAACATTTCCATGGGCATCAAAGATTAAAGGAAATATTAAAGACTCCTAACAATGCTATTACAGAATGGTTCATTAATGTCTTCTTCATCAGACAGCTGGCAACGAATTGAGATCACTTCTAGGGAATATTGCCTGATCCCGAAGAGAAGCCCTGCTCAGTGCTCCAGAGGAGTAGCCCTGATTGTTGGTGAAGAAAAGAAAAGGTCTCCAAATGAAAAGAGAAGAAAATGGGTCCCACCCAGGGAGAAAGGAAGCTTTGGCCCACCTCAAGGTACTCCCCATGCAGCCAAATGTTTACATTGTACACACAATGTAAATACAAAGCGCTTGTGTAAAACAGCAGATGTAGAGATTGTGGGCCAAACTAGGCTAGTGTTTGTCACATAGTTTGCCCTTGAATGCAAGCAAGGTTTTTATACTACAAGTAGCTAGCATGGGCATGCACCCAGCTGCTTTTGCCCCCTCCCATGATATTGTATCCCCATAGGGGAGTTGCTCCGGCCCCTTGATCATTTTAGTTGACCTTTTCTGCACTTTTTCCAACCCTACAATATTCTGTTTTAGGTGCAGTGACCAGAACTGTACACAGTATTCTAAGTGTGGTCGCACCACAGATTTCTATAAAGGGAGTATGATCTTGGCAGTTTTATTTTCAATTCCTTTCCTAATTATGCCTAACATGGAGTTTGCCTTTTTCACAGCAACCGCACACTGGGTTGACATTTCCATCGAGCTGTCCACACAAGCCAAAGATCTCTTTCTTGGTCAGTCACTGGTAGAGGAGGATATAACCCTTTTCCCTGGCACTCCATTTCCCCAATCTAATTTGCACCCTTTTCAAACTGCTATCAGCAGCAGCACAACAAACAAACAAACAAAGCATACTGATACCCATATATTTCCACTGTGGTGTCATAGCAGCTTTGGCAGGGCAGGGGGCAGGATTTATGTCAGGAAATGTTGGGGGGGGGGAGGATTTTTTTTAAAATCCCTCAGCACCATTGCCCTGATCCAATTCAGGAGGCAAGAGCAGCAACTATTTTTAAGTTAAAATAAAAAATGTGGGTGGATATGATCACAGATCTCCTGCGTCTCATACCTGTCTGGCCTACACATGCACTAAATGCTAACAGATTTTATTACCGATCTTATCTTATTTATTGAAAAGTTTCCAGTTTTCTTTTAGAGGGAAAGTGTTTCTATGGTATCAGAGGTTTGGGAAAGAGGGCCTTAAACTCGTATTCTTCTGAAAGATGTCATAGAATGCTAACAAAAATAAAATGCAAGTCTTTATAGTCTAAATGCTCTGTTGAGTGTCAGTCTAAATGCTCTGACACTCAACAATTTAGGGCACAATATCCTGTGCATGTTTGGAGAGAAAAAAACTGCTTCAATTCCTAGCATTGCTGGATGGGGAATGCTGGGAGTTGTAGGACTTTTCTCTTTCTCAAAATGCTGCATAGGATTGTGCATTTAGCTTCTAAATACTGTTCTGCTTGACCTTATTGACCCACCTTTCACTACCATTCTTAGACAAATGTAAACCTTGCAATATCTTATAAACCTGTTTCTGGCAGGGTTCGTCCACTGAATTGATAAAGATCTTGCATGGTTTCAGCTAATGTCGCACACTATAGTTATAGCACAGCAGCTGGCGTTCTTCTTTGGTTATCAGAGGACCTTTAGACTTTGGGAAACCAATGAAATTCTATCCAACAATATCTGACATTAGTTCTGTATGGATTTACACAAAGCCAGAAAGCTCCTTTTCATTTATCTCCATTAAGCTGCAATTAAGTCTGCAGATGTGGCTGAATGTACTACTAACGGGGGTGGGGGATATTTCTCCTTTTCAACACAAACTGCAATGTTTTATTTCCTCATTAATGATGCAACTGTATTATAATGCAGTGTACTATGGCTCTGCCCTTATTCAATGAAACATTGCAGTGCCTTTGGGATGGATAGGAACATAGGAAGCTCTTCGCCTTATACCCAGTTGGTCCATCTAACTCTGTCTTGCCTGTTTTATTGATTTGCTTGAAACACTTTTTATCCCACTCCTTAGAGGAAAAGGTCTCTCAGAGCAGCTTACAGAGATGAATAGTAAGACAATGCAAGCCCTCAGGCTATCATTCTAAAAAACGTGACACAAAAGGAAAAGGGCGTGGGAGGGAGGAGGAAAACAAACAAGCGCAGGCACTAGTTCTCAATCACAAAATTCTTACAATGACCAGCTGAACTGGAAACAGCTCAAGGAGAGGAGGAGCCCAAGTTGCTGGTCTCTCAGCAGAGATGACGGAATGGCCCTGCTTTCCCCCTCTCCCTCTGCTGCAGCCTGATGGAATGGCTGCTGCCAGGTGACAGTCGACAGAGGGAGGAGCCTGTTGGAAGCTGGCTTTGACTCTGCTTCCCTTCTCTTCCTCTGCTGCTGCCAGGTGACAGTTGATGGAGAGAAGAGCCTGATGGAGCTTCTTAGCAGAGCAGTAGCCTTGTGTCCCTTCTCTCCCTCACCCCAGCCTGACGGAACGGCATGTCTTTGGGGGAACTTCCCTCCCACCAATATCTTCATGCCATTTGCGTGCTATAAAAATTTCCCACAGCCTGCCTCTCTCCATGATCCTCAGATCTCATTCCAGGGGTTTATGAGTGCCAGCTCCATAAGTATACGGCTGTTTTTTTTTTAAAAAAAAATCCCTCTGGGTTGCTCCAATGTGCTAAAACTGAAAAAGGAGTTACCTCATTCATTGCCCTGGCTTGCCACAGCTTCAGAGCCCCAGCACTAGACTTTCAAGCCCCCTGTAAAAAAGAAAAGAAAAGAAAATGGGAGCAGAAGTAATGAAAACCTCATCTCCAGAGTACCATATAGACTGTATGTGCCAGTTCTTTATAAAAACACATTCAGGCATTCACCTCGGTCTAATAAATTAATGTTATTAGTGTACACAGCACAGTATAGTCAAAATGAGCTCACACACACACACACACACATACCACCATAACACTATGTTGATTTATGAAGTGTTTTTCCTGGAAGTTAATCCCTTCATTTTGAAATACTGCATCATGAGGAAAAATCCTTACATGGCAACTAAAACCTATACTATATATCTATAGAAGCTGAGCCACTCGCTAAGAAAAAATATGGATTTGCAGGGTGTTCATTACCCAGCGGTAGCCTTTGACTCAGCCTGAATAGGCCATGTGGTGGGAGGGACACCCACCCACATAAAATCATATTAAATTAAGATAATACTATCAGAGTTGCCCGGAGAGAATCACTCTTCCATTGAAAGATGCTCTGAGGTTGGTTTTTAAGCTCCAGGCTGGAGCCATCATCACTGCCAAGTTGTGCTGCTTACATTGGCTTCTTCTTCTCTTTTTTCCTTTTTTTTTACACCATTTAAATCAGCCTCCCCGAACCTGGCGGCCTCCAGATGTATTTGAACTACAGTGCCCGTTGCTCCCAACAAGCATGGCCACTCGCTGGGGATGACGTCTTGAGGGTGCCAGCTTGAGGGGAGGCTGATTTAAAGCGTCAGGTGCGATGAGAATAGAGCCCCATTCAGGCGTTCAGACCACACAGGGGACGGCAGCCCTGCCCCCAGCATCCCCACCCTCCCGGTTCCTCATTGAGAGGCAAAGTCTGAAAGAGGAATCTATTTGCCATCACTTGAGCAGGAGTAGAACCCTCATGTCCGGCAGGGTTCCCGATTCCACAAAGGCTTTAAGTGAATGTAGGAGAAGCCCCCTGAAGACCTTGCTGCTTACCGTGGCAAAGTTGGAAACAGGGAGCAGGGCAGAGTAACCATTAGGTGGATTGACACCCTCCAAATCTGTTCCGGAGGGTTGGGGGACCCTCCAGGGCAGATGCAGGGTGCTGCAGGGGGGAGGATAGGATGGAGAAGTCCAATTCCACCAGTGGTATCCTTCCGGCTAGCGGAACAATGATGTTGGATCCACCCCAACGTTATTTAAAATCCCTTGCCGCTCTTGCAGAGCTCGCCCAAGCTGCAGCCAGGGCCAGCCAACCCACTGATGCCCAAGTGGCATAGTGGGGTGACTGTCACTGGCTCACTGACCACCCACCACCATGACTGGGAGCTGTTCTGGCTCACCGAGGCTTCCTTCCCCACCCCCATTATTATTTTTTTAGAGAGAGATTGTTTCTCACGATCTCTGTTTTGACAGCCACTGACAGCAGTCCCTCCAAAATGCCCAAGCAGCACATTGGAGGGGCTGTCAGTGGTTCACCAGCCCTTTAAAAAGAAATTGCACCCCACATGTACGCAAATAGTTTTGTTAACTTTTTTTTAATCAGCCAGAATTGCTCAATTCCAGAGGTGCAGGCTCGTGCGCACTTCCGTGGGTGCGAAAACAGGAAGCCTCGCCTGGGTAATATCCTGGGTGGTACCTGCTGCCAAAGTGCGGCAGGCACCCCCCTTGGACATTGACCCTGACGAGGCTCCAAACGGAGTGCACTTTGCTTTGGCTTGATAGCTGTCAAAAGGCAAGCTGTCCATTCAAAGCAAAGATGCGATGCGGGTGATCTTTGCCTGCGAAAAGGGGGTGGAGGGAGCTATCCCCTCTTGGCAATGGATTCCTCAGAGGGTTTTTTGTGTTCCCCTGATAGGTCCCAGTGCCCCCAACTTTTCCACCCATTCCCGAGACTCTAAGTGCTCAGGAAGATGGAAAAGTGGAGCCCGCCCCCTTTTACTGGACCCTGGAGGTTTGATAGCTATCTGTCAAAACTCCAGTTCCTTTTAAAAGGGGTTTTGTTTTTCCTGACAGGGCTAATCAGGGTCTTTTCACAGGGACATATACTTGAGAATAAGCACAATTTTGGTGTAGAAAAGGGATACGAGATATTTTAAAGTAAAAATAATAAAATTAACATCTGTAACCATGTACATCCCTGACTGGCCATCCGCTGAGTATAAAATGTTTTTAAAAGTAAGAACAAAGAAAGGATGCTGTGATGAGAAGCACCATCCCCAGTGGACCTGTCTGTCCCTCCCCCTATGATCTGCTGCTCTCTGAGTGGCCATTTGGTGACCTCCCTGTGCTGAACTTTGCCCCCCAAGATACAGCCCTTGCTACACTACTGTGTCCAACTGGAATTCTGGGTGATTGTGCTTAGAATAAATGTATGACAGGTGAGACATAGGAGAGCTACACACATACACACCAACGTGTTAGCTTGGACCAAGTGAGCAGTGTAGCCCAGTGTTCTCCAACCTTGGGTCCCCAGATGTTTTTGGCCTACAACTCCCAGCATGCCCCAGCCAGCTACGCTGGTTGTAGGCCAAAAACATCTGGGGACCCAAGGTTGGAGAACACTGGTGTAGCCTATGCTCACCTTGCAGGGGTCTCAAAACTCAAAACAAGGACAAACTTGGCGAAGGACATGCGTGGTTTCTTGGTTCAGTAAGCCTCCTCTTTTTCTCTTTCTCCCCCTTCCCACCCCTGCTACCGTCTTAAGCCTCGATTTCTCTGTTGTGGAATAAACTTGTAGAAAACCCCAGGGCCCAAAATACTGTCAAAGCTTCCTGTTAGGAATGCACATAAATCTGAGAAACTGATACTACAAAATTATTATTTGTTGCCTTTATCTACAAGGCCAGAGCCTCTGCCGAGCTGTTCAAATGGTAACTTCCCCCCGCTCCCTTCCCCCCCTATCTATTTCCTTCAAAATACAAATGGAATTTGAGAAGAATACTAGACAACATACTTTGCATAATAAGCACCAGAGATGCTATTTCAAAGATAGGCGCTGTACTTTTATAGCTCTAGAATGCTTGCCGGCACTTCCTTCTTACCACACCCTCCTGAAAAAGGATGTTGGCTTTGGGTCTGGAAGGGGAATGAATGTATTTTAGATGAACTGTCAAAAAGCTTGGGGCTCCAGAGTCTGTTGCGGATGCCCCACATGCTTACCGTACAATGCATAAGTAACATGCAATAGCCACTAGCTTAGATAGCTTTATTTAAAAAAATTTTTTAAAAAACCCCTAAAAAACAACAACAACCACATTAGACTATTTCATGGAGGATAGGACCATCACTGACTATTGGCCAAGCCTTTGACATCCTTGGACAGCTGCCAGAGCCTGCCCCCCACCCCATGGGTCCCACCACTGATGACTGATGCCTGCCCGGAGGGCCCCTGCAACTAGGTCTGGGAGCCACCATTTTAATTTCCCACAATTCTCCAGAGTGACACTACATTGGAGACATTGCGAGAAATTTAAATGGTTGTTCCACTGGAGCAGTGCTGCTGTTCCCTGCTACCGTTGCTGCCAGGTCAACCCTACATTACCTGATGTAGGAAGGAGACCACCAGAAGGCGCCTTGCTGAGGGCATGCTCAAACATGGAGCTTGTCTTTCTTTTAGCCATGATATCCTCAGGAAATTTTTCCTGATGTTTAGGTGGAATCTAGGTTCCTGTAACTTGAGCCCATTATTCCGTGTCCTGCAAACTGGGATGACCGAGAAGAGATCTTTGCCCTCCTCTGTGTGACATCCCTTCAAATACTGGAAGAGTGCGATCATATCTCCCCTCAGTCTCCTCTTCTGAAGGCTAAACATGCCCAGTTCTTTCAGTCTCTCCTCATAGGGCCTTGTTTCCAGTCCCTTTATCATCCTTGTTGCCCTCCTCTGAACCCTCTCCAGTTTGTCTATGTCCTTCTTAAAGTGAGGTGCCCAGAACTGGACGCAGTACTCAAGATGAGGCCTAACCAGTGCCGAGTAAAGGGGAATTATCACTTCCCGCGATTTGGAAGCTATACTTCTATTAATACAGCCCAAAATTGCATTTGCCTTCTTTGCAGCCACATCGCATTGCTGGCTCATATTCAGTTTGTGATCTACCACAATTCCAAGATCCTTCTCACTTGTAGTATTGTTGAGCCAAGTGTCCCCCATTCTGTAACTCTGCATTTGGTTTCCTCTCCCTAGGTGCAGCACTTGGCATTTATCCCTATTAAATTTCATTCTGTTGTTTTCGGCCCAGCGCTCCAGCCTATCGAGGTCACTTTGAATTTTGTTTCTGTCTTCCAGAGTATTAGCTGTTCCACCCAACTTTGTGTCATCTGCAAATTTGATAAGCATTCCCTGTACCTCCTCATCCAAGTCATTAATAAAAATGTTGAAGAGCACCGGGCCCAGGACCGAGCCCTGTGGTACCCCGCTCGTTACCTCTCCCCAGTTTGAGAAGGAACCATTGATAAGCACTCTTTGAGTCTGATTCTTTAGCCAATTGTGGATCCACCTGATAGTTGTTCCATCTAGCCCACTCTTAGCTAGCTTACTAATCAGGATATCATGAGGCACTTTGTCGAAAGCTTTGCTGAAGTCCAGATATATAATGTCCACAGCATTCCCACAGTCCACAAGGGAGGTTACCCGATCAAAAAATGAGATCAGATTAGTCTGACAGGATTTGTTCTTGACTGTTCCTACTGGAACTTCCATGTCAATATAGCATATAACCATTTATACCAGGTGCCAGGGCACAGAAAAATGTTGTTGTCATGCCAGGTTTGTGTGACTTTCCAAGAGATATCTGGTTGGTTGTTGTTCGATTGTTGGGTTTTTCTTTGGTTCTGACATTGGCACACCTTCAGCCTGTTTGAACCTTAACACTGAACATTAGCTTTCCACCAACCTGGTGCCCTCCAGATGTGTTGGACTGCAATTCCCATCATACTGGCTGGAGATGATGGGAGTTGCAGTCCAACACATCTGGAGACCACCAGGTTGGGGAAAGTTGCAGTACATGGTTGCAACTGAAAAATGCTTCCAATTGGTAATGGCTCAACGTGGCTCTGGTAATATTCAGAACTGGCTTTCCACATAGGTGCATCAAGGCACATGGTAACAAGTCACACCGACAATACCTCTCAGGGGACCAACTATCCTGACTAGGGGTGTGGACACCAACAAGACTTGAGCTTGTTGAGGTTCTCCTCAAAGCTTGTTCTGACTCAGGTCCCTATCAGATTGCAAGGTTTTTTCTTTTCTTTGTGTGAAAATCACAAAGTACTTTGGTGTTTACTTGGGTGTGCATTCAAAAGTACACATTCTTCTCCCATAATAGTCCCATTGATTAAAGCATATTTGTGCACACTTTTTAAAATGCCTGTTTTAAAATACATTTTTTCACACATATTTTTCGAATGCACTCATTTTTGGAATGCATTTGCTCCCCTGCAAACAGCATCGCAAGTTCAGGAATGTACAAGCTCTGAGCACCGATTGCACTCAGGTTTGGGTTTGGGATGTACTAACAGGGTACATTCTGGTCATAAATTAACTGAAATGAATTTCTCATACATTCCCTAATCCTGACATGATTTCTTTCAATCAACCCTTCTCTGAAGCTGATTCTGGAAGTTACCACCACCACATAGAGCCCCAACAATGTGGAAGCAATGTTTGGCTGCAACCACATTACTACACTGACATTTTAATCCATATCTTTACCCAAATCTGACTTCTAGATCGGGTGTGGGGGGAGAGAACATGCTTTTTCCTCCCCACTTACCCAGTGCATCTGTCCCATCTCCAGCAGCAACAGTCATCCACACAAGGATGTAATGTTGTCAAAAGTGAATACACAATTAAGAAGAAAAAGAACCATACCTCGATAATCCCAAATTCAATCCTTAGCATCTCCAGTAACAAGAGGAAGAGCAAGAGCAAGAAGAAAGAATTAGGTAGTGGGTGGTGGGGAAGACCCCTGCCTGAGATCCTGGAGAGCTGTTGCCAGTAAGTGCAGACAACACTGGCTAGATCAGTGTTCTTCAACCTTGGATTCCCCAGATGTTTTTGACCTACAACTCCCAGCATACTCCAGCTGGGAGTTGTAGGCCAAAAACATCTGGGGACCCAAGGTTGAAGAACACTGGGCTAGATGGACAAACCTGAGGTCTGAGGTGCTATAAAGCACCTTCCCATGTTCCCAGGCATGTGAAATTCAACTCAGGTATGCAGCTGATCCCTGGATTTCAGTTGGAATATCGCCTGCACAGTTTGGGGCCTATTCTTGTTGCATTTTGCATGTCTACCTATGTAAAAATATTACACCCATCATGACCCATGTGTGGATATGCAGTGGCATTGAAAGCAGGGCAAGTGAGTCTTGTGAGCAATGAGTCACTCCCCCAGCACACGTAGGGGCCAGATCTGGGCAAAGGTAACCTCTGATCTGGCATGCTGGCACAGACATCATTTCAGCTATCTGTGTAAGCCCTCTCTCAGCATTGGAGTAGCCGCAAGGGGTGGGGCCTAGGAAAGAATATTGGCTGGACAGATGGGGAATCCCATCCCATGGGCCATATTTGGCCCACAGGACAGAGCTTGCCATGCCTACCTTATACCCACAAAACAGCCATATTGAAGTCCATGAAACAATGTTGGTTTCTATTCCCTTATTTAACCACAACTTTGACATTTCCAGAATGGTAGAAGCTTAGAGATGAATTAATCTGAACTAATTGTAAAGGAAGCAAGGTTTCCTCATATGTGTGCTTCCATAGTGTTCCATATGTTTCAGGCATATTATCCCGTGTTCTAATTAGAAGGCCCATTAAAAGGCCACTGGGAGGCAATCAGAGTTTTTTCTGATGACGGTGATAAAGTAATTATATCTAGTGTAGCTGTTGCAAAATTTAGAGGTCCGAGAAAGTGCAGATGCTGGCTACTAAAAATAAAGAAGCAATAATCAGGGTAAAGCTGTATGTGCACCCATGGGTTTTGACAAACAGAGAAACATTTCAAACAATATTCATATATGCTCTAGAGCAGTGTTCTCCAAGCTTGGGTCCCCAGATGTTTTTGGCCTACAACTCCCAGCATGCCCCAGCCATGCTGGGAGTTGTAGGCCAAAAACATCTGGGGACCCAAGCTTGGAGAACACTGCTCTAGAAGGAAAACTATGATCGATCACTAGCTAGGTGTCCACCAAATAGTGGGAGTGTATTTGGCAGCCTTTCCCAACCTGGAGCCCCCCCTGACCACTGGTCACATGGGGTGAGGCTGATGGGAGTTGTAATCCAAAACCTCTGGAGGGCACCAGGTTGGGGAAGGCTAGTATATGGGGAAATGGCATAGGGATCAATAAGTCCTGCCAAATCAACAGAGTTTAGGTCCTCCCCCCCTTGCACTCTGGCCAGGTGTCCTACTTTACAGAGGACAGCCCTCAATTCGAAGGCTGTCCAGCCCAAGTCTGGCTGAAAGATCAGGAACCATCAGAAGTGAGAGCAGAAGGGACCTTGAATTTACCCATCAGGAGTTTGCACCTGGATAGCAAACTGAGCAGGCACACAGGTCACCTGGTCACGGTCTTCCCCAGTATATATGGTGAGATGTATTGTATTCCTATTTAAATCATAGTTATTATTTCTAAATGTGCATCTATACATACAAATTAGCACATGCAAACGTTATGCAAATTGGCCTCCTCTGCAGTCCTCTTTTTTTGGTGATGCCATTCCTCTTTTTTGGCAATGTGTAAGTGGCCACCCTACACACTCTACTGTCCCCTTTTCCAGACCCCTCTAAGCATGGATGTTTGTTTCCCTGTTTCCTTCTCCCTGATTTCTCATCACGTTCATTTTTTATTTTTGACGGTTTTGTTATCTGGATGTCAGTAGTGTATGGCACATAATTTTTGCAGTGATTCAGAACTGGCAGAAAGCCACAACACAGCTCCGGCTTCCTCTGAAGTGCGGGCCAGTCAGTTGCTAAGCAAACTTTCAATGTAAAAGCACGGAATGCTTGGTAGGTGCTTGTCAATTACTGATGAGACTAGTAAACATACAAGTAGGCGGAAAATGGAAGGGATTGTACATTGTCTGCGCTATCGCAAAGGTGTTTCAAGTCTGCATACACAGAATTACTGTGCTTTCCTCTTCTCTGGCTATTGCAGATGAGAGGGATTTTGAAGGTTTCTCACAGATACAGGCCTCAGACTGTTAATGACCTTTCCTCTGAGTATCCCTCTTATATAATAACTCTCTTACATAAGCCAGCTAAACAGTTTAAGAAGAAAAGGTGGATGGGCAGAATTTTTTCTAAAAAAACATACCAAGTTATATTATAGGATTGCAATTGCACTTTTCAGTGTGCAGAGTCCTTTCCAAATCTGAGATTTGCAGTTGTATGTATAAGACTTTTTAAACCTTAGTCTGGTGACCCTCAAATGTCAGGCAAATAAAAGATATATCTCTCCTATGCACCTCACTTCACCTCCCTCCCTCCCTCCCTCCCTCCCTTTCTCTCTCTCTCTCTCTCTCTCTCTCTCTCTCTCTCACACACACACACACACACACACACACAATTTTGTGGTGCTTCCAGGTTGTCACACTGCCCCATTCAAAGAATTTGTGTGGGGGGAGGGGGTTCCAGACGATGTCATCTTCCATCAGTAGTCCTCTCATGTTATCCCACTGCTTCTACCATCTTTCTTCTTACCAGAAAAAAAAAATCCATTAAGGAAGAAAAGATGGAATAACTACACAATACCTTTTGATCAGTAGCAATGGAAGCACCTGGAAGCACCCACACATGCTTGCTTGCTAGCTTACGTTAGCAGAGATCACACTATGATCAACATCTGAGGCCCTCCTCCAAGTACCTGCTCTGAGGGAAGTTCGGAGGATAGTAACAAGGGAGAGGGCCTGCTCAGTGGTGGCCTCCCCATTGTGGAACACTCTCCCCAGTGAGATCCTCTGGCACCAACATTGTCAACTTTTTGGTGCCAAGTTAAGACTTTCCTCCCAGGCATTTGAGAGCATATGATCTGGGACGTTTTAGTTTTTTAATCAGGTCCTGATAGTTTCATTGCACGCCCCCCCCCCCCAGTTCAGAAGATGGTCTTCCATCTTCAGAGCCCAGCAGGCATGGAAAGAACTGCACCAGCTGAGAACGTGGCAGGGTGGGGAGGGTGCTGCACAGGGTGGAGTCCCCACTGCGACCTCAGAAGGCATTTCCGAGGTCAGAGTGTTGGAATTCAGATGCCTGCTTAAAGTCCTGTGAGCTTTACCTGTGTGCCTGCTACCTGCTACTTTGCTTTTAGCTTCCCGCACACAAAGAGTAAATTCCACCCACATAGCTCTCCTGCTCCTTTGCAGCAATCAGGACAGACGCCTTGCTAGTCTAATTGTTTTATTATATTTCATAAAGCAATTACAAACTACAAACTACAAATATATACAGACACAGTTCTGAGAGCATAACATAGACATCTGAAAACTAGAAGAAGAGACGAAGAAGCAGAAAGCACAGCAAACATACACACCCAGCTGTGCCAGAGAGCCAATGGGAATCAAGACAGGCATATGACAGTATAGCAACTGTCATATTACGTGACACCCACTTTCTCCTACTAGATGGCCAAGGACATCTAGATATAGGAAACAAGGAACACCTGTTCCAAAGACCTTCAGCATTGCAATGCTGAAGTGTTGGCTGATTATGTTTTACTGAAAGTAAAACTTTCAAGCAAGCACAAACTTGATAATCCAACACAGAGCAGAGATTCCAACCTATCTTATGCCCCCCCCCCCGACAATGCCAGGAGGCCATAGGATTGTACCCTAAATAAACCATGTTTGGGTGATGAGCAAGAAGACTAAATGGGATAAATCTGTGTGGTGCAGATAGAGCTATGCAGTGGACAGTAACACGAAGTGATGATATTGCTGGCCATCACTGGAGGCCTCTTCATGGTCATAGTTTGCTTTGACTTCCACTATCTAGACTGGCCAGCTCCACTTCCTTGCTTACCATGTGGTGATGAAAGACACTGAATTGTATCCAATGGATTGTGTCCAATGTTAGTCCCGTTCATTAATGGGACATAAGTCCTATTCATTTCAATGGGTCTACTGTAAGTAGGTCTAACATTGGGTACAATCCATTGGGTGCACAAGCTCCTCCCTCCCTCCCTCTCCCTCCCTCTCTCTCTCTCTCTCTCTCTCTCTCTCTCAGACACACACACACACACACACACACGCTTACACACACATTTGCCTCTGCTCAATAATGCTCTCACTAGGAGCATGGTGTGCACCTATATGTGCAAGTCACACTGTCTCTGTCTTGTCCATCTGCTGCAAATTGAATCTCTGTGATCAGTGATCGTGTTGCCTCTATGTTCTGTTCAAAACCTAGCACAACACTGGCACTGAATAATTGCTAAATAATAGTTCTGCTTAGGTAGAGCGAGTGCATTAGCTAGACTTTTCTTATGAGAAATATGATACTCCATTTCCCATCAGTGTTGCCACATATCACCCACTCCAGAGCTCTAGGCATTGCAACAGGCTAAACACTTGGCCCTGCGAGATTCATCTGTATGTATCATTGTCTCTGTAACCCACGAGCATGCTGGATTTACAGACTTTCCTCAGTTCATTTTGGCAAGGTGAAAAGACATACTGCCTGAGAGCTATCCTGAAAATAGGCTCACATATCAACCAAGCATCCTTAGCTTGCCAAAGGCAAAAATTTACTCCAGTAAAATAGAAAGGGAAAGATCAATATACCACAGTGGATGCACTTATTAATTAAGTTTTTAAGGGAGAGTTATTTATAATGCTTAAATGGACAGAGAAGTCATGCCAATTCAGGATCTTTGATTATCTGAATTCTGTCAAAAAAAAAATTCTCTTGCAAAATTTCGACAAGTTCCATTCAAAGAGATTAGCTTTGAAATAGAAGAGACAGCACTGCTTTGTCATAAAATGTGTTTTTGTACTCACTAGAGATGGATCTAGGTCTAGGTTTATCTCCCACCCACCCCCTAGTTCACAAATAATATTAAAAGAAAGACCTGATATTACTGGCTAACGGTGCCAGTTTTTACAAATATAAACTAATACATCCACTATGTGGACCAAGTATGAGCTATTTTGAGCAGGGTCAGGCAAAAGCTTAGAGGTATAAAAAGATCAGATTTTTTTTTAAAAATGGCATAAATCTGCATAGTGTATTTTTCATTAAACAGAGTTTTGGAGACTAAGACAGATTCTTATATGTGTATCCTGTGTGCGTTCACCTGACTGGGATCCCAATTAAAGTGAACGTTTCTGTTAATAAAGAATCACCCTATGCAGCTCCTTGCATTAATTGTCATCTTTTGATCACTTGGCAGCCAGAGTTCTTATCAAAGCACGGTGGGACAGATGAAGGTCAAAGATGCTCCATTCCCTACAGAGGTGCATTTGAGTAACTCTTCTTGCCAGAGGGGACAGCTTTTGCTTGCTGACTTCTCATTCACTCCACACATTGTGCTTTCTAATGAAGAAAGAGAATAATGTCCCACTTTCCCGGTTTTTCAACAACAGGGTGGGGAGGTAGGAAGGGGGAGAGAGGAATAAAGCTCTTACAATCTGGTAGTCAACAGGGCAGAAAGCAGCAGGATGATGGGAAAGTGCTGCATTTATTAGCATCTTGGAAAAACAAGCAGAAGGGAGGGCAGGCAAGTATTTAAAGCACATCCTAGTAACTAACAACTATATCCGTGCAGCCTAAGTAGTGCAAAGTGATTGAATTTTGTTAGGAGAGGAAGAAACCTCAGCTGAATATAATTTTCCATTGTCATTTTCATTCTGATTATCATAGTTTATCCAGCTTCTCTTGTAGCAAAAACAAAATTAACATTTTTGCTAATTTTGCTCAACCCCAGTGTATCCCTAGAGGCAGCTGCCCCAGGTGCAATTTGGACAGAAGTGCAAAATAGACATCAGTGGTCATGTAATACAGTCATGCCTTGAATTGAGAGCATAATTCGTTCCGGAAACGTGTTTGTAATCCAAAACACTCTTATATCAAAACGAAATCCCCCCAAAAAAATTTGTACAGGGATTTTTAATTTAAGCTGTACTACAGTACTTGTATTGCAAGACGTCGCTTGTATATCAAGTAAAAAATAAATAAATAAATATTTAAAAATTTGCTTGTCTTGCAAAACGCTCTCAAACCAAGTTACTTGCAATCCAAGGCATTACTGTATATTGGCAGTCATTGAAATAACGATAAATTATCATATATGTTTTCAGTTTTCAAATAGCTGAATGTATTTAAAAATAAATAAATAAATGCAGTCAAAGGGCAGGGAACCTTCCTGAGCTTCATATTCATTTGAGAGAAACAAACAATTGTTCCCTTTGTTTTGACCCATCCTGGGTTCAGCCTCTGAGTCATCGAGCTTTTTGTTCCCTTTGTTTCAAACCCTAAAACTGTAATGGATGTTCTTTCTTTTTGCTTTGGCATCCCTTACTCTGGTGCTTCTCAGGTCTGAGAATAATACAGGGTCCAATTGGCTTTAATATCATTCCTTGTGACTCTTTCCTAACATGATTCTCTGTTCTGTTCTGGTGTGAATCTGCACATTTCCAGGGCCAAAGAGTTCCCTTTGTGCTTTCTGACTGAACAGTCCCGTCCCCCCCCCCTGCATTTTCCCAGAGAGATCCATGGCTTCTACACCCAGACAGAACACTTTACCAACCCTGGTAAAGTGTTACCAACCCGGGTAAAAATGTCCACTGAGTCCCAAAGCTGGGTTTCCTATGCTATGTGTAGGAATGCAGTTTGCTGGGGTCCTTGGTAACTGCTTGGCCTCCATTCAGTCTCTCCATCACCGCCTAAATTATCAAGAGTCCAATATTTGGATATATACCAAAACCATTCTTTTGGATGTTTCTTGATAATTTAATTGCTAAGTGTGCTTAAGCAGCTTGAGGGTTTTGCCCCATTTTTGAATTTGGGACTAAGCTGAAAAATCCAAGGGTAGTCTGTGACCACAGCATTTTTCTAATTTTGGGCCGCCAGTCAAGAAGTGAACTCCTTTAAAGTCAGATAGTTATAGCTACTTCTGCTTTACTTCTCTTCCTTTCCTCCTAAATCTATCCATCTCCGCCCCTGCGGCCCTCCATTGCCACCAGCACCTGAACTTCCTTGGTTGCACAGCTTCCAATCCCCTGAATTGCACTTTCCGGAGCACCACCTTCCACTCTTCCTTTGGCAAATGCTAATTTCCCCAATTTTCATCTTTATCTTTTCTAGTTAGAATGAGTATACTGGCCCATGAGCTGGCAGGTGAGTATTCTAACCAAGCCATTTTTCCCTTCTGTAATGACTGTGCATGTGGGTGCTTTTGAGAACAAAAATCTGTAAAAATGAAGTTCATGTGTTTGGGGTTTCAGCCCTTCCTGGGGATGCTGGGGATTGAACCTGGGACCACTGAGCTATACACCCCCCTTACATCTGCATTGGTTGTTGCACATGTATACATGCAAATTAATTGTCTGTGTGAACGAGGACACACGGCAACAGCAGGGGCGCAGATTTGAAAGTCTTCTACAAATGGAGAAATATATCAAAATATGACACTGTTACTCAATCCACATCTACCATGCATTTGTTCACCAACTCTTTTCTTTTGGGAAACTTTATGTTGGCATACAGCTGAGAGCCATTTTCAACAGAACGGTCAAGAATGTGCAACTGTGTGGACTGGATTGTTATTTTTTAAAGCATCTTCCTGTTGCATCGATAAATTACCTTCTCTTAAGTGTTCTCTAACACTTCGCTGACATTTCATTCTTTACACCCTTGACAAATGTCATACAGTTCGTGTCTGAGTGCGCGTACGGAGGCTTCTTTTCCTTCTCAGCATTAGCCCTTCCTATCATGTTTACTCAGTTTTAATCCAGTAGGTCACCTCGCCTTTCCCCACCACCACCACTTAAGCCACTTCTTGACATTTTGTTCATGCCAAAAACCTCTCTAGTAACCTTGATTATTCCATGCATGCTATTGTTCATAACAAGGGAGTTGTTTTTTAAAAGAATGTATTTGTGGGAAATGGAACCCAAGGGGGCTATTAATGAAAATGTCATCATCTTTCACCATCATTATCATTTATTAAAGAGCCCCAAATACATGAGGTGCTGTACATGAATACAATGAAGAAGTCTGCACACAGGATCATGATCTAAAACAACAAAGCACAGACATCAGATAAAAGGGGAGGAGATTTGGAGGGAAGGAGAAAACTTAACACATGCTTAGTAGGGAACAAGGGTAATCAAAGTAAAACCTATACAACCATTAATTTAACAAGAAGCAAAGGATACATGAAATCAAATAGGACATCAAGAAGGAAACACACAAAAATAAGAGATGAGTTTTTAATAATTTCATAAAGAAGAGCAAAAAGGAGGCCAGCCAAATAGCATCTAACAGGAGAGCATTCCACACACATGGGGAAGTGAAAGGCAAGAACAAGCACAAGGGAGTGGAGGTCAGAAGAATCTTTCGTGACCTTCGAAATGCTACTGTTTGGTTACTGCAGATCTGTCAATTCTCAAGCATCGATTATGTTTTTATAGTAATCTCCCCATCCATCTTAGCTGGGCCATAGGACTGGGCTGCTCAGGAAGGCTGGCTGATTTTATGGTCCTGCTAAGGTGATCACCAACTGCGCTGCTGTTTGCAGTTTCTGTTACAACTGAACCAGGAAATAATGGTTACCAGCATCAGGACAAACCAGGATCTGAAACCAACTTCAAACTGTGGTTTCAGATTCTAGTTTGTTCTGATCCTGGTTTCTGCCATTGACTGGGTTGGACATAACAGGAAATAGGATTGCCACTTAAGCATCATCCCCAAAAAAAGAACAGAAGAGGGCAATGACTGCCATAAAAATTGCATATGCTAATTTATATGTATGGATGAAAATTTGGAAATGGCATCATTCAAACAGAAATACATACATCTCACAGCAGTAGGGAAGACTGTGACTGGGTGACCTGTGTGCCTGCTCAGTTCTGCTGTCCAGGGGCTAACTGTTGATGGGCAACTTCAAGGCTCCTGATCTCCCTTCTTATTATTCTTTATCTTTAAACAAGATGTGGACCAGGAAAGCCCTTCAAATAGAGCATGTCTTTAAACAGAGGACGGTCCTCTGTAAAGTAGAAGACACATGGCCACCCTAGGAAATAAGGGCTGGTGTCAGAGGTTGACATGGTTGGGCACCTGCCGGGGCCCACAATTCTGCAGGGGACCCAATGCCAAGAGCCCCCTGGTGCATGCTGATGCTGCGCTTCCTTGCCATTTCCACCTGCTCACTCACTTGCCCCTTTCCTCTGGCCCAGAGTTGGTGAATGATGCTGATAAGAAAGAGAAGCAGCATCTGCCTCCTTCTCACTCATCTGCTCTCTCTCTCCCTGGCAAGCAAGCAGGCAACAACTGTGAGGAAGAACAGAGCAACTGGTGAAAATGGCAGGAAGGAGAAAGTGCCTTGCCCAAGGGCGCTCCAAAACCTGGAGCCGGCAGTGCAGAAAATGGTTAATTTACCCAGGGCCCAATGCTCATGCATATCTGAGTTTAATAAGCCAAGGTATGTTGCATCTGGACTGGTATGTCCTCCTTCGGGCACAGTTTGGTTGTGCTATTTGTGTTTGCATGCTTAGGCCTGTATGTACATTTTTGTTTCTTCTTCTTTGCCTAGGACTGCATAAATGTGATCGCCAGTCTGTCTGCTCCATAGATGTCACACAGGTTACCGTTCTTTTCTCCCTCCCTCTTACTTTTCTTTTTAAGTTACGATTTCTTCCTGGCAGATGTACCATCTTACTAGAATTTATCTGCTTTGTAGAGAATCCGAGCAACTTATTTCTTTCTCTCTCTCTCTCTCTCTCTCTCTCTTCCTCCTACAGCTCCTTATATTTCATGCCTGATGAAATATGCTGAGGCTGTACTTCTTCACACTGGCTCATATTGAGGAGGAGCATGGTCTTGAATTCATGTATGAGGAGGTGGCTCTTTGAAGCAAAATCCGTTTCTTGTGCAGCATCGCACATAGCGTGGTGCCGATGATCTGTAAATCCTGCTTACATTGTACTTAATTGCCCTGTATGCATCGAAGCTTCAGAATGGGCAGATGACTCAAATGTACCCTTATTTTTATAGTAACCTTGAGCCAATCAGCTGAAAAGCACGAAGCCCATCTACTAGGGTGTAAAAGCTAGCAACACTTCTGACCTGACTGTTGAATTATGGCACAACCCGTCTTATACCCAACTAGCCAAATGCTGTCATTATGATGGGCTGGATGTGTATCGAAGGAAGGTGTTTTTTTTATATTGCAAGGCCCTGGGGACCACAAGGTGTTGCTGTGCACTGTATGCAGAGATGCTCGGCACATCCTGCAAGATCCTTATCAGTCTTAGTGATGGAGGGCAGGTTTTGCACTCACTGCACATTGCCGCCGCCGCCCCCCTCCCCCCCCCCGGCGGAACTGTGCTTTGGTTTTCCCCAGAGGAGTGAATGGCAATCGTTCATTTACATAAGAGAAAGCAAAGGGATGATACAATTGGAGTGATGACTAAACCTGCTCCCTGACTAGGGGTGTAGCTCAGTGTTAGAGCACCTGCTTTGCACGCAGAAGGTCCCAGGTCCAATCCTTGGCATCTCCATGTAGGGCTAGTAAAGAATCCTACCTGAAACCACCGAGGGCCACTGCCAGTCAGTTTTGACAATACTGGGGCCAGCTTCCTATGTCCCTATGAGTCAAGGCTGCTGGCATTGGTATAGTGCCGCCTGGGTTTTGGTCATATTTTGGCTGGGGCATGCTGGGAGTTGTAGGCCAAAAACATCTGGGGACCCAAGGTTGGAGAACACTGTATTAAAGGGTAGCAGAATGCTGGCAGCTTTTATATAGAGACAAGAAGGACCAGCAACAAAATGCTGCCTTGTATTCACATCTTCTCATAGGAGGGCATGGCTCTTATTCAGTTTCCAGCCAGCCAGCCAGCCATGCCCTCCTCCACCGGGCCACTCCATTATCCCCAGTCTTCTTCTTTTTCTCTTCCAGCTGACACCCAGTATTTTGTGGCTATTGAGCATGCTCAGTCCTTATCTGTCAGTCCCCTGCCCTAGCTTTGTACCTTTGTACTTCAGCAAACTTTCCGCTTGTTTCTTGGTGGTCCTGTTTTGGTTCAATTTCTATCAGCACTCACCACCTGAGATCATTGTTAGAGGGAGTTATGTATGTATGTATTTATTTTTATACACCTCTCTAAGGAAGGTGTTCCATGGGCTGGACACCACTACCAGAAAGGCCCTGTCCTGGATCCCAGCCAACCATACTTCTGTTCTGCTGGCAATGGGATGGCTATTGTGGTTGTTACACGATCGATGTGCATGGCATTTTAGGTAGCAAATGAAGACAGGTGCTTGCCTCAAGGAACTTGCAGTCACCGGAGCACAGGTGACACCACAGGCTAATGACAGGGAAATGGCAGGAGATTAAACACGGGAAGAACATGCAAGAACATGCATCTATTGCATCGATACCAGTGGCTTCCCTGACCATTTTTGCTTGAAAAAGAGATGAGTGTGATGCTTATGATCTCCCTTGATTATAAGCATCACAGACATAAGATTAGTATGTCAGTAACCAGTCATAGTATAAATCTTCGGTTGGATCCAGGATTTCCCCTCCGTTGACGGAAGGGCTCCTCTAGCGGAAAGTGCCTCCACCCAATTTTCAGGGATAACACAGGCATGGCACACACACACACACACACACACACACACACACACACACACACACACCACAGCTCACCCCATTCAGCAAGGTCCCTTGAGCTGGGGGGGGGGCTGGAGGGGCTACCGTGAGGAGGAGGAGGAGGAGGAGGAGGAGGAGGAGGAGGAGGAGGAGGAGGAGGAGGAGGAGGAGGAGGAGGAGGGAGAGTCATCTCCCCATTCCATTAACATGTAACATTTATTCACAGGGTTCACCTACGTTTGATGTTCTGCTTTATTATTATATGCCTTAGTTGTACACAACGAAAGGCAAGGTATACATTTTTGCTGGATAAGCACCAGAGACCTAAGATTATGTCTGTAACCAGACATAATCTAAACCTTCGGTTGGATCCAGGATCTGCTTTCCATTGACGGAAGGACTCCGCTCACACAAAGTGCCTCCACCCGCTTTCCAGGCAGGGGAGCCCGGTGACCCCTCTGTCAGTGGGGCTCCTCCTCATCCATTGCAGCTTTTATTCTGAGTTTATGGGAGCTATCCGCGGTGCTGTACTCCACCCCCAAAATAGGTTCACTGACACAGGCGTCACTCACCAGCCTCCCCTGTTTCCAGGGCTCGCACACGCACACACATCACAACTCACCCCATTCAGCAGGGTCCCCTGAGCCTCTGTGTAGCATTTTCAGGGGCTGGAGGGGCCACCGTGAGGGTGAGGGGGTGGGTGGGAAAGTTTGTTTCCCACCAGCCCAGTCACACATGCCTAAATCTAGATCCATTCTATGGCTCTCATTATGTGGGACCAAAGGAGCAGCTCAGCTTGAAGCTGCTCATCACCCTCAGCTCGAAGAAACTGCAGGCAGCGGCCATGATCCTGGGGTTGAACATTGTGAGCATGCAAAGAACTTTCCCATTCTTGGCTATCGAATAGCTTGTGCTCATGATTCTTTGCCTCCTGTATTGTTTTGTGGCCATCTGCATTGCAGCCAATACTGCCACTCATTGCTCCCTGCACACAGAAAATTATCTGTCATCTCCTCATTCTATTAACATGTAACATTTATTCAGTGTTGACCTATGTTTGATGCTCGGTCTTATTATGATGTGCCTTAGATTTACACAAAGAAAGGCAAGGTATAATTTTTAAAATAACAAAACTGTCTGTATATCATTGAAGTCAACAGAATTTTACTCTTGCTAGTAAATAGAGAGGGGGTTAAGCAAATAATCGCTTGAACGTTTCTGGTGTCTAGGCTGTTGACGATGTATGGCATTATGAAGATGTATGACATTGCAGATGTAATAAAAGAACACCACTCTGGTCCAGGAGACAAAGTGGTTGAGCTCAGTCTAGGATGCTCAAATCTCTACTCATCTATTACCCACTGACTTGCCTTGGGCATTCCAGCTTCCCTCAGCTTCAGGTCCCAACCTCTTAAGGTTGTGGTGAGTCAAAAACACAACAAACAGTTGTAAAGCACTTTGCATATTAAAACTACATTCTTGGTCCCGTGGTGATGGGTGCAGCTTAGTAGTTATATATGTATGTTTTTTAATTTGTTTTATATATAATGTTTGAAATAAAGTTAAATAAAATAAAAAAATAAAAATAAAACTACATTCCTCTGCATGCTTACCTGGGAGTAAGCTGTATTGAATAAAGTGGGACTTGTTCCTGAGTAAACGTGCATAGGATTAAAAACAGAAGCAGAGTGGTGCAGCTAGGTAATTTTAGACCCCAGACTTGGGGAGCAATCCTATGCAAGTTTAAACAGAAAAAAGTCCTACAACTCCCACACATTCTGCAGCCAGCCATGCTGGCTCAGGAATGCTAGGAGTTGTAGGACTTTTTTCTGTCTAAACATGCATAAGATTCTGCCCTTAATTATCTCAGGGGGGGGGGGTGTCTTTAGATAGCCATGTGTATTATTACTTCAGTTGTGAAGCACACAACTCACATACCTCTTCTCCTCCCCCACCCACCTCACATTCCATGCTTCACAACTGGTTCTACATTCCTGATAGATTAGAGAAAACAAACCAAAACAGCAATTATTAGCTCCCATCACCCCCTCCCCTGCTGGAAGGAACATACAGCTCCAACTGGCAGTTCCCTGGGGCGGCAGACTCTGGCCTCATCCATTGGCCAGAGAACCAAAGGCCACTGGGAGGCTGAACCCCATGCCTCCCAGTCCCAGGATTAACATCGCAGCACGGGGGAGACCAACCTGGCCCCATACATCAGCCAAAGAAGGAACAGCTGCAGGGAGCTTGTTTTGCCCTTCCCTGCCAGGAAAAAGAAAAAAAGAGAAAAAAAGAAAGAAAAACCTATAAGAACCTTTTAAACTAAGAACTGGTGCCTGAGTTTTGCATTCGTCCTCCTCCTTCCCAATCCCTTTTCCTTTTGTGTCATGTCTTTTAGATTGTAAGCCTGAGGGCAGGGACTGTCTTATTATTAATCTTTGCAAGCCACTCAGGGAGCCTTTTCTGGCTGAAGAGCGGGGTATAAATGCATTAAATAAATAAATAAATAAATAAATAAATATACTAGCTGATTATTTGAAAAAAGAGCACGTACAGTTTTGCATTTTACACTCACTTAAATCATAGCACTAGTATGACTACAGAGATATAATGGAGTTTACTTCTGCTGCCCTGATGCTAAACAGATCTGCTTGAGAATAAGCACCATTTTGGTGTAGGAGAGGATAATATTTATTTCAAAGTAAAAATAATAAAATTAGCATCTGTACACGTGTATATGTACATGCCCAGCCAACCAGCCCCCTGACTATAAAATGTGTTTGTTTGTTTTTAAATGAGAAGGAAAGGATCGAATATTGAAAAATATGTCAATAAGGATAAAAGAGAATTTCTATAAATTAATTTGGAGATGGTACCTGACTCCGGTGAGATTAAATAAAATAGATAATAATTGTTCTCCAATGTGTTGGAGGGACTGTCAGGAGTTGGGTATGTATGCTTATATGTGGTGGAGTTGTAAAAATGTATTGGATTTTTGGGAAATGATTTTTGAAGAAATATCGGAAATTATTGGTATTGATTTAGAGGTTTGTCCTAAATTAGCATTGTTATCAATAACCAAAAAGGTGGCTGGTCCTCAAAATGTTAAAGAATTAATTGTAAATTTGTTAATGGCAGGTAGATTAATGATAGCAAGAAAATGGAAAGTTTATCAAGTTTTCTCTATTACTGACTGGTATAAGGAAGTGTGGGATATGGCTTTAAACGATATGTTGACTTGTAATATCAAATGTAAAAGGGGACAATTAAAGAAAAACAGTTTTAAGGATATATGGGGATTATTTTTATATTATGTTTTAATTGAGGGAAAGGGGACTACACCATGTCAAGATTTGATGTATTTTTGGAAGGTAGGTTTAATGGTATAGATAAGTAAGTAGTTGTTTATCATATTGGTCCCAAGGTGATGGGAGCACGGGTTCGATTGTATTTGATTTGTTTATGTTATTAAATAAAATTTTAAAAAAGAGAAGGAAAGGATGTTGCAGTGAGAATAGCCAGCTCTGTCTTACCCTGGCATGCCCATGCCAGCCCAGGTGCTGATGCAAGGTCTATTTGCCACTGCCCCCATTTCCTGATGTTCATTTGGAGTCCTGCTTGGCTGTGGGGTGCCTGGACTTTGGTCCCAAGGTCCAGCCCTAGCTGCATCACTGAACATAAGAAGAGCCCTGGTGAATCAGACCAAAGGCCTATCTGGTCCAGCATTCAGGTCACACAGTGGCCAACCAGTGGCCTGCGGAAAGCCCAGACATTGTTCCCCAGTAACTGATATACTGGAGGCAATATATAGCCATCATGACTAGTAGCCATTGATAGTCTTGATTGCATTGCACAAGTGTTTTAAAGTTACTCATTTCACTTTGCTCGTTACTCACCACAAAGGATTCACTCAAAAAACTATAACAAGCTTTTTTTGGGGGGGGGGAATCCTTTAATTGGGGCTTTAGAGTCCTCTCACTGAAACTTCATGAATGTTAATAACAGCCGCGGAGGAAAAGAACACCAGGTTTCATGCCAGTAGCAATAGGCTCCAAAGGATTCCGAGGGCTGGGGGGGAAATTTGCTCATGCTTTTTTTTAAGTCATGCACATTACAGCATCCTTGAAAGAGAAATAAGCACTCTCTTTACTGGTCTCAGCAGCTTCTGTAACCGTGGGCTTTTTACATTTTTCTTGGTGAAAATGTCATCACTATTGAAATATGCGAGACCACAATCCTGGTTTGATTCAGTATGTCACTCTATGGAAATTTAATATAAATATTGTCAATAGATTGACATAGGCCAGAGAAGAAGAAATGATTGATGTATATATTTAGCAAGGCCAAGAATATGGGTCTTGTGAAGCAACGTAGGGCTCAATCCTATGCATGTTTAGACAGAAAAAAGTCCTACAACTCCCAGCATGCTGGGAATTGTAGGACATTTTTCTGTCTAAACATGCATAGGATTACGCTCTTAGAGAGAATATCTATTACACAGCAGAATCCATCACTAACAGCAGAATCCTATGCAAGTCTACTGAGAAGTAAGTCCCATTTAATTCAGTCGGGCTTACTCCCAGGTAATTGGGTATAGGATTGTAGCCTAAGACTGTCTCTGTAAACCTCTTAGATATGTCTTTTGATATGGTAGGCGGTATATAAATTGATTAAATAAATAAGTGTGCATTTCTCCTTTGCATCCCTATCAGGTGGCCATTTCTGTCTCAACACTTGTATCAAAGGACTAGTTACAATACATGGGAAGCATCGATATTCCCCATTCTCCACTTTCTCCCTCACTGTCAATGTATGGAATGTAAGCACGTTGGGGTCAAGACCAATTATTTCCCCCCTCATGTTACTCTACAGCATGTGAACTAAGGGAGCTATAGTTATAGGGTTCGAGGCTGGTGACTCCTATGGTGCTCCATGATGGTGAATCTGTTTTGGGGATGGAGTTCAGCACCATGGATAGCTCCTATAAAGCTCCAAATAAAACCTGCAATGGATTAGGAGCCCCACCAAAATAGGAGTCACCAGCCTCCCAGACATAGTAAAACTTGCTAGTTCCAGACATGATTTGGACTGCAATTTATTCCAATGTTTGCTTTATTTATTATGGGTTGGATCCAGACTTAGTCATACTTGCAGCAGACCCATTGACATGAATGGGACTTAAGCAAGTCATTGATAACATAAGTCCTATTGATTTCAGTGGATCTACTCTAAGGATTACTAAGTCTGGATCCATAATAAATAAAGCAATAATTGTAAGAAATTGCAATCCAAATCATGTCTGGAACCAGGAGCCCAAAATGCAAGTCCCACCTAGAATTACTACCTTTTGTTTTAAAAAAAATATTGCTCCTGAACCCAGCTTGGGGACTCCCTACCTAACAAAATATTGGCTCTTTGATAGCATGTAACCCCTTGGCTACAGAAGTGATACAGGAAGGCTGTATGATGTGTTTGGGTTTTTTCACAGGTCAGGCGCCATCTCATCCCACATTGACTCAAATTTTCAAAAGAGGCCATTCACAGGCTGAAAGCCATCAAGTGATAAGACACCAGGCGGGTGATGAGATATCAAGTGACGTACATCCATGCATGTGTGAATCAGCTCAAAGATTGGCTCATCGAGACAATGTGAGATGGACAGGATCTCACATATTTGCTGCGAGGATGAAAATGGATAATTCATAGATCGTAGAGTTGGAAGGAGCCTACAAGGCTATCGAGTCCAACCCCCTGTTCAATGCAGGAAACTAGAGGAGGGGTCTCCCATCCAAGTAATAACCAGGCCTGACCCTGCTTAGCTTTCCACACTCAGACAAGCTGAGCCAGCGTGAGCCACAGGCCTGTCTCTATGTGTATATTACCCAGAGGTCCTTGGAAGGAAAGGAAAGAAATTAGCTAGAAGGAAATTGCAGCATTCATACTAACGGCAGCACATCCATACTACTGGTTACGGTAGTTTAGATTTTGCTAGGGAAAATTACAAGAAAATATTTGATTTTGAATATCGTATAAATTAGTGTGGTGTGGTTTACTCTGGAGCTGATTCTCAGCGCAGAATTTGCCCCTTTGCTGCAGGGTTCCCCTAAACTCTTCCCACCAGGGCTTTTTGTCAGGCATTAAGAGGAAATAAACATAAGTCATTCTTCCTTTCAGGCTGTTTCAGGTTTTTTGTTGTTGTTTTTTTGCTTTTACGCAGCAAGCAAGCAGTCTCTCCCCATTACCAGTCATCAGAGCTCTTCAGCCTTCCTTATGTCTATGCTTAATGCCATTTGACAGGGCTGAGGGAAACTTGTGCAGCCCTGTGTTATTTTTTGCTGATCGAGTTAGGGAAAATATTGCAGGTTTCTTCAAGGCAATTTATATTCATTGTCTTGGAGGGACTGTAATGATGGAACTATCATGTTTTCCCCCTCGAAATATAATCACCTTTTTATCTCAACGGTGGAGCCTATAATTGGTATGAATAAATTCTGCTATCTATAATACATCAACTCAAAATTATTGGCTATGATTCTCTCATTTCTACCTGTCAGCCATCAAGTCCCCCTGCTCCTCCCCCCACCCCCCCGGCTTTGCAGTACCAAAATGTTTCACCTGTCTCAAGAACATCCAGGCATATCCTTTCGTTTGATCAGGGCACTCGCTTGCATTTGGCCAAGAAATATGCCCCACATTGTGGGTGGATTTGAATGGGTGCCATGGAGTAGGGAAGTCTGGCAACATTTTTATCCCTTCTCTCAATGCATGAATGGAGAACAAAGCCTTTGGCAACCTTCATTCTCATCCGCTACTGAAGTCCAAGTACATAACTGAAGATATATTCTTCCCCTAGTTATTCTCACCTCCATCTTCCTCCCTTGCCTCTGCCTTTCCTGTGTCAAAGTTATATAATCTGAGAGGAGTAGAGTTACGGCTTGTGGGATCTTTGTTTTTGTTTTTTACTACATCTCCAAGGTCCACCAACCAAAGCCATATGCAAAATACTAGCTCAGGGGGGAGACATAAATTTAGAATTAAAGAACTGGGTGATCTTGAGCATAGGCTCCGCCCAGGAATTTGTTTTCAGTACCAGCACTGAACACTTGGTCCTTTCATACAATAATTCACTCCTGGTTTCCCCCCAAGCTTTCATCATTTCAGTCAGCAGCCAAATTGAGGGCAGTTGGTGGAGGAAGTTTTTGTTGTTGCGAGTTTCAAACAACTGGAAGTCAGAAGCCCTTGCTAATTTACTACAAATCACCCAGAGATCTATCAGTAGGTCCCAACCAACATTTTTCCTGCCCCATAATATATATTATGAATATTATCTAGAATTATACATAATTTCTTCTAATAACAAACTCCTCGGGTGAGTGCCAACAGGATTGTAGTCACAACAGGGCCACTGAGAAAGAAGAGGAATGTATCAGCATGCTCAGGGGAACCCAAAGGTTTGCAGAAAATAAAAAAAATATTTAGGAGGGGGGGAAACCCTTGTTGGGTTTTGCATAGGCAGAACGAGATTACCACCTGACATCGGGATCATCACCTGACCTGGTGGGTGTTACTTGAGTTCAAGTATACAAGGCCTTTGGTCAGGAGACATGGTCTCGAGGTGATATGACTCAGCAGCCTTGAACAGATTTGGGGTAAACATGTTGATGAGTAGGTTGTGCAACTGAGTGAGTAATATCCTATTTAAAGGTGCAGGGTCTGCGGTATATAAGCTGGCACACTTGTTGATAGCTTCATTCCGTCATTCCTCATTCTCTCTGCTACTTGCTCGTCTCAACACGACATGTCTCTTGGACTTCACTTCATCTAGCCTTACCACTGGGGTATAGGTTTTGAGTCTGCTATGATGTAGTGAGTAGAGATGCATTGATTGCCTTAATCCCATGTAATTGGGTCTTACAAATAAACTCTTTAATCTTTATTAACTGCTGTTATCTCCTCCTTCCGCTTGCGTGACTGGGACTGAGGGTCATTGGCTAGGGGAGCTTTTGAACCCGGGTCAGTCCAACTCTCACATCGGTTATGGGCCCAGATAAGGATCTGATGGTTATCTCAGATGGACAGATAAGCCACAGAGACGCAGTTTGGAGAAATTCAGCAGTTATAGAGTTAAAGGAATTTGTTTACTATTTGTAAGAACGGTTTGTAAACAAACCGGGGAAGGCGATGGATGTTGCTAAAGCTGGTGCTGATAACAGCGGCTTGGAATGCAGCACAACTGAAAAATGCTGAAACAGAGAGACGGAGGATTTTTCGTTTTGAAAGCAGCTGAAACGGAGGTGCCAGGCTTGGCAAAAATCCGAGGCTATCGGGCAGCTACTAGGCTGAAAAGTGAACAACGCTGGACACAAGGATTTTGTTTTCCACAGCGTGCTGGAGTGATTGTCAAGGAGCTGTATCGGGCAAGGAAATAATCTTCAGGAGGCTCTGTGTGTCTCCTCAAGGCTACAGGCAGGAGGATCATATTTCATTTGCAGTTTGCTTCTTCACACAGCAGCAGATCAGCTATCTTTTGCATTGTATCAACAAGTGGCTTGGATTACAAATGCGTGGATTACGTCTGACGTGGGTAAAGCGTCTGGAGCGTCATGTCGCAGCAAAACAAAGTCACGTGTGGAAACTTGATACTACAGCGGAGGCTGTATCAAACCAGCGGAGGCGTGGTTTTAAAACAGAGAAAAGCAGCGCGGCAGTTTTGAACAGAGAAAGCTGTGCTTAAAATGTGAAGCTGGTCTTCATTTTCTTCATGTGGGATCACAGAAGAAAGGAGCTTGAAATCAGCAGGGGTGCTGCTGATGGGAAAAACTTAGTGTTTTAACCCAGGACATAACAAAATGGACATTATTTTGTTTGGGCAGAAAACAGTGGATTGTTTAAACGAAGCTTTCTGTGTTGGACATGAATAAACAGGAAGAGGACTATGCAAATGGTCAGGAGTTTAACAGTCATGTTTTTGGACTGTATTTCTTGAAAGTTGGATAACTTGGATTCAAGAAAGTGTAATATATGCTCTCTGAAATGTCAGGAAATGTACTGAATGTGTATATGACTTGAGTATATTGTGGATTTTTCTATAGCAAAATGTAAAATACTGAATAGGTAGGTATGTTTATATGGCAAAGCTAAGAGATGGATTATTTCTTTTATACTGTAATGATGTAAATAAAGAAATGGAAAGTTGTACTGATGCAACTATAAAAGGTTAAATGCTTATATGTATGACATGTACATGCATGCATATCACATGAATGTTTGATCATTTAGATTCACAGGCTTGTGAAAGAAAATGCAAACTCTGGTGGAGAAAGCATTTGGAAATTGTAATTTTCACATGAAAGGTAATTTTGTGCACATAAACAAGGGATGCTAGCTTCAACAGGTAAACTGGAAGGCAAGCTGAAAAAACAGTTCATTTCATTTAAATTTGTTCTTGGTGATCTTGTGGATACTCTGATGGTTTTTAGAGGAAAGGCACATTATTTCATGATGTCAATTGATCAATACACGAGGTACAGGTTGTGTACATGTTAGATAGAAAACTGGAGTATTGAACAAAGTCAAGGTGTTTTGTGCTTGGGTGGGAAACAAGCATATTACCCATGTTACCTATTTTCTTTTGAGATATGGGGAAGTTCAATTCAGTGCATGTTTTCATGACTTTCTAACAGGATGTGATATTGAACACATGGATTGTGTGGAAGAGTAAACAAACACTCAGAAGAGGTGATACTAATTTGGATAATGAGGTTTGGGTAGAAGCTCTTAAATGTTTTGATTATGTACATGATAGAAGTTTTAGTTCTGTGTGATTGAACTGTACACCTTATAGAAAGTAGTGTAGAAGGAAGAAATCTTCTGGAGAAACATTTCAGGATCTTGGATCTGATATGTAGGTACATACACCTCAAAGTTAGAAGAAATCTGTAAGGGAGCTTACATGAGATTTTTCTAGAAATGAGAATATTGTGTTTCACATGAACAACACTTGGATAGTGAGATTATCTAGAAGTGTTGAGTATAATGCTGAATGAAAAGGTGAGATCATTTTTCAAAATTAATTCTGTTAATGCAGGGGAAGCATCAAGCTTAGAGTCAGAATAGAAAAGCATTTGCTGAAAGACAGTCAGGTAAATTTGACAAACTCTGATACACATTTGGTTTAGTGGAGACTAAACAAATGATTGTTCATCATTGATGCAAATTTATTGGAACAGGAACCTGATAACTGATGAGATAAGGAACAGGTGAGTCAAACAACCTGTGAGATATCAGGATGAATTTGCAGGAAAAGCCATTTGAAACTTCAAAATTTCAAAGAGGTGAAAAATTGTCTGTTAAGGAAGCTGAACCATAGCTTCAGGCAATGCAAGCTGAGTTGAATTCTTTGGATAAAGAACAACATGGAAACTGGGGAACAAACAGCAGTTCATGGAACTCATTGTTACCAGATAGATTTTTTAAGTGAAAACTAACCAGATTGGAAAAGGTTACATGACAAAATAGCAAGATTGGTTGCTTGTGATTTTTGCTCAAGTTAAAAGGAGCTGGATAATCATGAGTGAGTGCAACAACAATTTGCTTTGGAAACAGTTAGACTGATGTTTAAGAATGTGAAGATGTATGAATATTTCACAAGTTGAAATATTGGAACATAAGCATTTTAAATGAGAGGAAGTCTTTGGAAAACTGTCTGTGAAATTTTCTGTAAGAAAAGCTAGAAACAGCTGGAGGCTGGAATTCTGTTTGAACTCAAACATTGTTGACTTGAGATCTGCACAGAGAGGCAGATCAATGTTTGTTTGTTAAACAGGAGAAACAGGGACATAGACATAGAATCTGAAAAATGTGGAAGGGGCCTAAGCATCGATCACCCCGGCTCATGCAGATCCAGGTCAAAGATCTCTTTTTTCGCTGCACCTGAGCTCAACTGGAAGCCACCCCTCCCTATGATTAATTGCCAGGGTTGTATTTCATGAGCCATGACAGTCTGCTGGTGGTGTTCCTCGGTTATGTAAAAGGAAGTTGAGGAAAGGAACCAAGAGGAGTTTCTTACTGCAACAAACCAGAGAAAAATCATGGATGTGATTGAGAATTTGGAGATAGTTAACTCAGTGAGAGACTCCAAATAATTGGGGATTTTCAAGCACATGCTGATGGAAAAGCAGTTTGAATGCTACACAGAAGCATTGGGCTGTTGAGCTTTACTGTACAAGACAAGGCCAGGTATTGCTGTCAGTGTAATGGGCAGACTGTTAGACCAACAGGACATGCTTGGGGAGCTCTGAAAAGGAGTTGAGTGTTATCTGGAAGGAACATCACACTTCAGACTAAGAGTACAAGTCAGAGCACAGGTGGCTTACAGATTCACAGAAATGCCAGTTGTGGTTGTGATAGTAAGAACAACAAGAACACCTGAAGTTTGTTATTTTTATAATCATACTTTGTTGATTGATTTTGTAGAAACAATCATTTAAAGGTTAGAGTTCAACTGAAATTGAACTGAATACATTGTATTATGTATTGTGCTATTATGCTATTATAAAGCTTGAATAGTTAATGCATTTGTTTAAATAGTTTAAATTGTTAAAAATGTTTAAATGATGCTGGGATTGATGTGAAAAACCTATTACAGTTTTTTCAGGAAACCAAGGCAGGATTGCTATGCTGCAGGCAGATAGCAATACACAACGTTTTGGGTTTGCAAATAAAACTGTGTCATAAGGAGGGATACATCAGAAGTGATTTGATGGTGGTTCAAATTTCTGGCAGGTAAAGTCATTCCTGAAAAAGTTTTTTATCAAAGTTCATAGATGAAGGAACAGCATCAGATGTCAACAAAGCTGTTGCTGTTGTATGAGGTAAATAACCACGTTCTGGACAAATGCAAAAGCAGGGGGATGTTGGGTTTTGCATAGGCAGAACGAGATTACCACCTGACATCGGGATCATCACCTGACCTGGTGGGTGTTACTTGAGTTCAAGTATACAAGGCCTTTGGTCAGGAGACATGGTCTCGAGGTGATATGACTCAGCAGCCTTGAACAGATTTGGGGTAAACATGTTGATGAGTAGGTTGTGCAACTGGGTGAGTAATATCCTATTTAAAGGTGCAGGGTCTGCGGTATATAAGCTGGCACACTTGTTGATAGCTTCATTCCGTCATTCCTCATTCTCTCTGCTACTTGCTCGTCTCAACACGACATGTCTCTTGGACTTCACTTCATCTAGCCTTACCACTGGGGTATAGGTTTTGAGTCTGCTATGATGTAGTGAGTAGAGATGCATTGATTGCCTTAATCCCATGTAATTGGGTCTTACAAATAAACTCTTTAATCTTTATTAACTGCTGTTATCTCCTCCTTCCGCTTGCGTGACTGGGACTGAGGGTCATTGGCTAGGGGAGCTTTTGAACCCGGGTCAGTCCAACTCTCACAACCCTAAGGGGCAAACAAACAAACAGACAAAAACCAAACAGCCCAATGAGGACTGAGTAAGCTCAGCTACAGAAGGCTGAGTGACTGTTTGTGTGAGAGGAATGGAGTGGAGTACCCTGGAAGGGGGAATGGCTGGTTGACTGGAATACTGAAAAGGAGCACTCCAGATTGCAACATTTTGTTGCAGGTCCTGCTTGTATATTACAATAACAAAAGCAAACAAATCCTGGATGAGGATTGTGTCCAGAATTATTAGAAAGGATGGTTAAAATGGTGAATAAACTAAGTGAACCCCTCATTCACTGTCATTGCTGCTCTTCCTTCAAGCTCTTGTGAAACCAATGGAAGAAGCATGGATTAAGGGATCATACAAGTGAATGACTCGTGTTCAGAGACAGGCAGGCCTTCTGCTGTGTGTATACCACCCCTTGTCCAGTGGTCCACAAAAACCTGGCTGGAGCCAATCTTAAGCATCCTTTCACACAGCCCACAAGACCACAACAAAGACTAGCAGGAGGAAATGCCAAAAGGTTGCATGTTTCTTTGCCGTTGTTATTATCCATACCCATGTTTGCATGTGTAAAGGTTGGTGTCTTCTACGAAGCCTTCACAAAGGGAAAGTCAAATTGCAGTGGTGTGAACCAGGCTGTATAACAATTCCATGTGCTCCAACAGCCCCAGTGTTTAGCAAGTATCAGTTTTCTAGTTCCTACTCCTGGTAATCACCGTCCCTATTTTTCTCCTATTTTGTCTTGACAGTTCAGGTGGGCGGGGGGAGAGATTTTGCTGATGCCTTTCCAAAACATTGTTAGTGTAAGTTGCTAAAGTTGCCATTCTTTACCTTTCAGCCCTGGCAGAGTCAAGCTTTCTCTAGCGGAAATGCATGCGCATACATGAGAAGTAAAGTGCCATAAAGGGGACAGTCTGCCATTTCACACAGTTCACAGTTCATTTGGACTGTGAATAACAACTGATATGGCAGTTATGGTGTGTGTGTGTGTGTGTGTGTGTGTGTGTGTGTGTGTGTTTTCTAGTGCATCTTTGACCCAAAGAGCAAAAAACCCCTCTGTGTTTTTAAATCAATGCAAGACAGGTTATTGCAAAGTAAATTGATTCGGCAGCATGCAGTAGGCGTAGAAACGAGATTTCAGCAATATGCAATAGAGCCTTGGAGAGGCTCATTCTCCTTGGTGTTAGAATAGGTGCATCACAAGCACACAAGAGTGCCCCTATTTTCATCAATGAAATGTTGGAGGGGGTGTGAATCAGACCAATGAGTCATCCCACTTAATTGTCCAAGATCATAATCCTATGGTCCCAGGGGCCACAGGCTAGATCAGAAATCCCACGCTGAGGTCAGAGACAGAGCACCCATGGAAAGAACTGCACCCCTCACTTCTCCAGTGCCAGAGCTCCGATGTCAGAGAGGGGAGGATTGCAGGGGGAAGGTATGGGGGGAGACGGGAGATTCTGGATCCACAGGATCCAAAGCCCTGCCAGCGCTCAACCAGGGCCCCTACTGGCTCCAAGACAGTCTTAATTCATTTCCTCCCATTTATCACAATGGAAGGGAAATTGCTTTTAAAAACAAACAAAAACCAGGAGGAAGAACAGCCAAAGCAGCTCCTCCTTCCCTTCTGCCCTGCTGGAAGAAGTCCAGCAGCAGGGCACCGCATCGGATGCTTTGACACCATCTGTAGGATTACCCTGTAACTGCAACAGTACCGTCCGTCCATGTCTGGTTGTGGGGCCTGAACCCAAACCTTCATGAACTCCGGCAAACAGCTGCCTAAGATTTCTTAACTGAGAATATTGTGGATCGAGGCTGGGGACTCTAACATGCAACATATATGCTGTGCTACTGGGCTACAGACTTTCTTTCCAGACATCCGTAATATGAGGAGTGGGATCAGGACCGGTGCAGGGCAGTTTGGCGCCCTAGGCTAAATTATATTTAGCCCCCCCTCTCGTGCTGTGGGGGGGCTCCGGAGCAAAGCAGCCCTGCTCTGCAAACCCCCGCCGCCGCCGCCGCCACCGAACCCCCCCACCCCCCACCGCCCCCCACCGCCACCCCCGCCCCCGCCCCCACCTACCTTCCCCCGCCTCCTCCAAAAAGGAAGTGACGCAACGGGACCCCCGCACTCTGTTTTTGGCCGGGGGAAACCAGGGCAACAGGGCTGTTTAAGCCCTGTTGCCCTGGTTCCTCCCGCCAAAACAGAGCGTGGGCGGGGCTCCGGAAACGGCGTGGAGAAGGTAGGTGTCGGGGGGGAGGTGGCGCGGCACGTGGGGGGGTGGCGCGGCGTGCGGGGGGGTGGCGCAGCGCGCGGGGGGGAGGCGGGGCGGCGCGGGGCGGGGCGAGGCGCCCAGGCTCGGCCCCACCACTACCTCCGGGCGCAATCCCCCGCACTGACCTGGCTTTGTCGGCGAGGCGGGCGGGCGGGCGGGGCAGGAGCGCGCCAGCAGCGAAGAGGAGCGCAGCGTTTCTGCGCCCTCTTCAGCTACGCGCCCTAGGCAACAGCCTAGTTTGCCTAGCGGTAGCGCCGGCCCTGAGTGGGATTGGAATAATGTAACATCTCTGCCCTTTAGTTTATTTGCTGCTGGTTCTTTCTCTGCCCTCTTCAGTCGGTTGACCCTTTCCAATTTATTTATTTATTTTCAGATTTCAGTGCTTCAGTCCGAGCATTCGTTTCTTCCATGTAATTATTCTCCCTTGCCTGACAATCTAACTTAGACCAGGGTGATGCAGTAATTTATCAATGCCCATTCAGGAACATACACAAAACCACAGTCTGTGTGCTGCTCCTTATTCTTCTAGAGCAGTATTCTCCAACCTTGGGTCCCCAGATGTTTTTGGCCTACAACTCCCAGCATGCCCCAGCCAGCGTAGTCCAAAAACATCTGGGGACCCAAGGTTGGAGAACACTGCTCTAGAGACTCTGTATTTCCCAGTAGGAACAAAGCCAGTGGGAACAAAGAGAAATGAAGATGGGTGAGACCATAAAAGGAGGAGGACATAGAAGATGACAGGCCCAGCCCAGTCTCTTCTGGAGCCCACTCACTGGCACCAAAGGGAGCTTTTTTACTATCACCATTTGTCACGTGATGCTTCCCCCATTTTATTTAGGATCGAGGCAGGGGAAGAAAAGGTTAAACAGCTTCTCTCTACCTGCTGTGATCCCAGCACAGTTCAGGGGGCCCATGCCTGGTTTCCATTTTTAAAAAAAACCCTGACCGCATTTAAGGTACCATCTAGTTAGGCTCTTATGAGGGCTGCCAGGTTCAACATAAAGCAGAATTTCTAATCCGTGGACGGCAGCTGCCCATTTTAAGTCTCATGCCATCTTTGCTCTTTGGGTCCTGCTCCTTGAAACAATAAGTTTTCTATTGGTGGAGGTGGGTTGCAGCAGGTAGGAGGAGCTGTGGGTGTGTGTAAGGTCAAGGGAAGACATGCCGGGGCCAGCTTGACAGGAGAGGTGAAATCTAAGGTGGCCATTTACACATCGGCAAAAAAGAGGACAAAAGAGGACACATATGTGAATTTAATGTATAGATGCACATTTCAAAATAATTACCGTCATTTCAATAGAAATTCATGGAGGAGGAGGCCATCAATGGCTACTAGTCCTGATGGCTATATGCTACCCTCAGGATCAGAGGCAGTATTTATTTATTTATTTATTTTATTATATTTATACCCCGCCTTTTTTCCTGCAAGGCGGCTTACATAATCCTCCTCCACCTCTCTATTTTATCCTCACAACAACCCTGTGAGGTAGGTTAGGCTGAAAGTCAGTGACTGGCCTAAAGTCACCCAGTGAGTTTCATGGCCGAGCGGGGACTGGAACCCAGATCTCCCGAGTCCCAGTCCAACACTCTCACCACTACGCCACACTGGCTCCCATGTATGTATGTACACCAGTTGCTGGGGAACATGGGTGGGAGGGTCCTGCTTGTGGGCACTCATGTCCTGCTTGTGGGCTTCCCATGGGCAGCTGATTGACCACTGTGTGGACAGAATGCTGGATGAACCTTTGGTCTGATCCAGCATGGCTCTTCTTAATATTCTTAAATACATCTCACCCTGGTGGGGAAGACTGACCTCTGTCTGTGCCTGCTTAGTCTGCTGTCCAGGGGCTAACTGTTCATGGGCAACTTCAAGGCCCCTGATCTCCTTTCTTTGGGTTGTTTATCTTTAAAGCAGACTTGGACTGGACAGACCTTCAAATAGAATGCTTTCCAGTATTGGACTGTCCTCCGATAGCCCTTCAAATAAAGAACTTCCCTCTGTAAAGTAGGACACCTAGGCACCATAGAATCTGTTCATGTTTTGAGATGATCCCTACTCTTTAATAAAAAATAAAAGAGCTTCTGATGATGGAATTCACTTCCACAAGATGTAGGGATGACCACCAATTTGGACAGCTTTAAAAGGAGATTGGACAAATTAATGGAGGAGAAAGCTATCATTGGCTACTAGTCCTGATGGCTATATGCTTCCTCCAGTATGCCTATGTACACCAGTTGCTGGGGAACATGGGCAGGAAGGTGCTGTTATACTCATGTCCTGCTTGTGGGATCCCGTGGGCAGCTGGTTGGCCACTGTGCGAACAGAATGCTGGACTAGAGGGACCCTTGGTCTGATCCAGCAGGGCTCTTCGTATGTTCTTATGCTCAAATTCAATTTCAGAGAAGCTCTCGGGGGCCACAGACACAGTCCAGTGGTGGGAGGAGCCAAAGGCAAAAAGGGTGGGGCCAAAAAACTAAAAATAGCAGCATATTGTAGCTTAAAGCTCTTAGTGCCAGTAACTAAGCCTTAGGAGAGGCATTGCAACCTTTTAGAATGCGGGAAAAACTGCAGAAAAGCTGATAAACCACCAAATGATGGGTGTTTGGGGGGAAAGGGGTGAGCCATCTGGGGATCCCAGGAGGCCAGATTTAGCACCTGGGCCTGAGGTTCCCCACCCATGTTTTAACGCCTCTACTCTAAAGTTGCAATCCTGTGCACAGTAAGCCCTTGCTAAACTCAGTAGAAATTCTGAGTGAACCTGCATATGACTGCACTGTAAGAGTCTTTAATAGATAATGCCTTCACCTTTTGGATGTGGATTAACCCCCCCCCCAAAACAATGTAGAATTTGTAATGCAACACGGAGTGTTGGAAGGAACCTCAGGGGTCATCTAATCCAAGCCCCTGCTGGACTAGAATGCAAGATGCAACTACAGCATTCCTGACAGATCACTGTCTACCCTTTGCTTAAAGTAATTCCAGCAAAGGAGAGCTCCACCACCTCCTCCCAAGGCAGTCTGTCCCACTGTCAAATGCTCTTACCATTAGAATGTTTCCTCTAATGTTTAGCTGAAATTTGATTCCTGCAATTTCCACCCACTGGTTCTTGTCCTGCTGCCCACCGCTCAACTACGGAAAAAGAAGGCCAATTAATTTGGAGCGCAAAATTACAAGAAGTGCAGATGAGGAATTAGGAAGCATCCTTGGCTAGCTTTGCAATCTGATACATGTCTACTCAGAAGCAAGCCCCATTGAAGTTCAATAAGGTTTGCTCCCAGGAAAGTGTGTTTAGGATTGCAGCCTCGATGGACCAAGGCTGTGACAGCTTGATATGATCATACCAGGGCCTTTTTAAGACACAGAGAGGCCCAGGGCAGAATGTTTATTTGAGACCCCACTTACCCACCTTCTCACAGCACCTTGTATCATTGTCTTTTCCCCCCCTCAACTGGAAAAAAAGGCAGTATCCAATGGTGACCACTCACAAGCAACCAGTCTCGCTGATTCCATTCCGCAAGCGGAACTCACCGTTTATGCAATGGAGATTTAACACTTCTGTGGGCAACCTGGAACAAGCAGAAGCATTTTTTTCTGGACCGGGGCAGGTTGGTGGGGCTCGCCTAAGGGAGCTCTGTTGACCTGCCCCATTCCAGAAACAAGTACTTCTGCTTGTTTTGGGTTGTCCTTGGAATCAGCAGGGCTGGCTGTTCATGGCATGGAAGAGGCGGTGGGCCCCACTCATGGACAGTGTTGGATGCTTTCAAAAAACAACTGTATTTGACATCATAATGTTAAGGTTTGATGACTGATGTTAAAGAAAATATTTACACACAATGACAAACTACATTCAGAATATTTTAAAATCTCATCTGTTTTCCTCTTTTCTTGTCAGCAAATTCAGAGATGAGATTATCAAAAGCTATTTCTCTCAGAAGATCCCATTCTATGAATAGAACAGATAAAGACAAGAGTCTTGACTATAGCATTGTGGAACATAAGGCTAATAAAGGCTAATTTGGAGAATGCTCTTTCTCCTTCACAATTCAAAATTGGCAGTTAGATAAAGCCAGAGAGCTATGGTAACATTTGGAAAATCTTCAACCAGGTCCTTACTGTAAATTACCTTCAAACTGCTATGTGCAGTAGTCTCAGAACCATGACATCCCTCTGCAGTATTCCAAGATATGACTAAAATGTTTTAGTTCAGAAGACAGAGAAATTTGCAGATCATTTGGGTAAGCTCTCACTAAAGCTTCTGCATCCCTTTCCAGTTTACCATGATTTTGGGAAGAATGGTCCAGCCATGCCAGGAATCCAGATAGATTCACAACTTCTACGAGCATTTCTCCAGTTCCATTTGAAGTTTATCTAAGGCACTGTAGTATGTTTCTACCCTGAACATGTCTCTGCCAGTTCATTTTCAGTCACTTTTTCCATCTGGGAAAATTTGATTTGTGTCTCTCAGCTGTTGATCTTCAATCTGAATATGTGGATTCCACCTGATTACTCGGTTTCTTTGCCTCTTCTTCGAAGTTGTTCCATAAGTCCTGGATAAAGGTGTTGAGGGAAGAAAGCCATCCCCCCCCCCCCTACAACATCAAGCCCTGGGTTTTGTAGGATTTTGCTGACACAGTCAAATCTGTGGAAGACTTTATGCCAGAATACAGCCATAAAATATATTTCAAATGTTTTCAGGTTGTTGTGCTTTGTTTTCTACCAAAGAGTTTGCACTACTTTCTCTTTGGAATCATTGGTAATCTTTATTAAGAAATCCAAAATACTGTCGTAATAGGTGACAAGAGTTTGTGTGACATCTTCTCTGCAGGACCATCTTGTTTGTGACAGCTTTTCGAGGTGATCTTTGGTGTATTCAGGGCTTTTTTTCTGGTGGAACTCACCGGAACTGAGTTCCAGCACCTTTTCTTCTGTTAATTGCATTACAATTTAATCGCCATCTACTCCCGAGGAAATGTAATCCAAGAGTTCTGGTACCTTTTTCTCCAGAAAAAAAGCACTGGGTGTATTCCTTTTTTTTATACCAGTGATCAATATTGTCTTGAAGTATTTTCCATTTGTGGGTAGATCCTGAAAAGAAAGCATATAAAGTGTCAAGAAATTTGAACAGCTTCACTGCATAAAGGCTATCATCCATCATAAAGGCTGTTTTGTCCAACTAGGTTCTGGGAATGCCCTGCACAAGGCACAAACACAGCCTTTTAATGTGAGCTTGAAGACCCTGGTATGGGCCACTCATACTCCTTGTGTTACCATATGTCTGTCCCCTGCAATTCTCGATGTCCATATTGTACTACTGAAGAATGCTGATGACAGTTTCACATAAGTTTTCTCTAGTGTGGCTGTCAATGGGCACAAAAATTGCTCCTTCGCTTCTCCATTCAAGCAGTACCGAAAAACAACACATAGCTGATCCGTATGGGAAATATCTGGTGTAGAGTCAATAATAAGAGAAAAGTGCTTTGCCTCTTTACTCTTTTGAATGATTGTCATATGAAGTTCATTCCCCATTAGATCAACCTGTTCATCACGTATCTCTGAAGGAAATGTATGAAACATAACGCTTTCCTTTATTTCCATGATTTCTCCAAGTGCTGCTCAAGAAAAGGGTCAAACTTGGCAATAAGTTCCAATGTTCCAGGGTAATTTCTATTGTGGGGCGATCCCAAAGTCTGGCTGCCGCCACAGAATGAAAATCCTTTTTCTGCAAGAAAGATATTAACAGCAACAATGCACTTGAGCATTTCTTTCCAGTATTTGGTTTCTTCACACATCTGGCAGTGAAAATGTTCCTCCACTGTGTTCTTCTGTAAAATCCAGGCCATAGTACCGTTTTGATGTGGAATGCTGTTTTCATGGTCCTTGATATTTTTTTTCCCTTCACATTTTTTCCAGTGTGACAAACCTCCTTCCACAAAGGCAGGTTTCATCACTCTGGATGAGTGAAAACATTTGCAGGCAAAACAGAAAATGTTTCCTGTTGATGCAGAGTATAACAGCCATTTCTGACAATGTTTATCCCCATTTTCTAATACTGTACTCACACAAATGTGGAAGATGACAGACAGTGCATTGATTTTGAATACACCCATGCTGAAGCTTCAGATTTTCCATCAATATTCTGAAAATATTCAGACCCTCTGATGATGCAGAAATTTTGTATCTCTTCAGTAATTTCTGAAGGCCATTTAGCAGGATCTCTCTCCACATCAGGAAGGGTGACAGAAAGGACATGTTCTGCTGGTATATTAGACGCAGGGATACTCTCTTCATTGGTTTAGGAATTTGTGAGTTCTGGGTCACCAGCACATATCTGATTTTGAGGGGGAGAGGATCCCTGAGGAGATAGAGGGTCTTCTCTAAAGCCTGCTGGTATGCTTCCTGAGACAGGAGACCATAGGAAAAAATGAGTATGTTTTTGGGTGTTTCTTCATTGCATCTTTTTAAAGCCTCTTTGCCATTCTTTTGACAGATCCGCTTTCAAAAATGACATAAGGAAATGGTGGGGCCACTCAGTAGCCACACCAAATTTTCTGAGGGTGGCACAGAAGGGGCAAAGTACATTTATGGGTGGACAAACTGTGCCCCATGTTAGATTTCTGAAAGAGAAATAACAAAGTTTCACATTATTGCTCCCATGTCCCATCCTAAACATATTTTCTAACTGTGTATGGGGTCCCCACCTTTTGGGGCCCAGGAGGAGCACATTTGGAATTTTTAGAAAGTGCCATAGGCATTGCCACAAAAGGGCTGCCATGGGCAGGGCAGGGCAGGGCAGGGCAGGGCAGGGCCAGTCACAAAATGGCCACCATGGGGTTGTGAACAATCCCAATATTTGCTACTGCAACCAAACGTTCATTTCACGGAAGGCTAAACGACAAGTAACTCGCTCAAGAATCTTATTAAAAGGCAAGATGGGGTATATGAGCAACAACAACAAAAAACACCATAAAGCCACTCCTTTGAACTCCCAGTCTTCTGCTCCAACATAACATACATTTCACAGAAGACAAATCACCTATAAATAAAATACACCACCCATACCCACATGCACACCCTTTCCCTTTCCCAGTCCTCCATTTTTTCTCTCCTCCCCCAGCCCTTGGCCTAGGTCCTCCATTTTTTCTTCCCCCACAGTACCTACCTTTCCCTTTTCCACTGACTCTGAGGCACAAGTACAGCTGCTCACGTGCTCTCTCCATCCTCTTCTCTTCTCTTCTCTTCTCTTCTTAGAATCCACATGCTCTCCTGCTGATAGTGTCCAGTTAGAACTGTTATTTCTCTTCTCTTTGCTGATCCCATCCAATTAGAACTGTTCCCTCAGTTCTAATTAGTGTTTTCATTGGAGAAAAGAGGGAATGGTTCCAACTGGATTCTCTCTTCTCTCTGCTGGTAGTGCCCATTAGAACTGTTGTTGGTTTTTTCCTTCTTTCACCTCCTTTTTTCTGATTCTGGTGGCTAATCAGAATGGTAGAAGAAGGCCTGAGAAAACTATGTTGGTGAGAATTAAGAGAAACTGGTGGCCATTATAATTTACAGTTGTGCAATGAAGGGAGCAGAGAGTCTGGAGCAGTGTTCTCCAACCTTGGGTCCCCAGATGTTTTTGGCCTACAACTCCCAGCATGCCCCAGCCAGAGTTGTAGGCCAAAAACATCTGGGGACCCAAGGTTGGAGAACACTGGTCTGGAGGGCACTCTGGTAGGTCTCTGTTAGCACACTGGTGCCTGTAGACACTGTGTCGGGGACCCTGTAGCCAGGCTCTCCAACCTTGGGTCCCCAGATGTTGCTGGACTACAGCTCCCAGAATCCCTTGCCATTAGCCATGCTGGCTGGGTATGCTGGGAGCTGTAGGCCAGCAACATCTGGGGACCCAAGGTTGGAGAGCCCTGCTAGCGTATGTCTGAGAACAGTTGGGCTGGGTTGCTGCCATTAGCACTGCCATCTTGCTCATGACAAAAGGACGCTACCACCAGTAGAGTTTGTTTTGTGTCGTTCCCCCCCCCCATTAGGTTTATGGAGCTCAAGTTGGTGGGATTCTGAAAGAAAAGAGTTGGCAACGATGCAGCAATGCCACCATTGATGTGGCCCCTTCTATATGTTAGCCCCCCCTCCTATGTGAGGCCCAGGCCCCCACCCCACTTTAAAAGGCCCTGGATCGTACTCTGGATGAACCAAAGCAGCCCCCTCCAATTCAACACCCTCACTGGGCTAATTGGGGTGGCCATTTGGGGGGTGACTTTGGGGGGCTGCAGTTCAGCCCCTGAAATGTTTTCAAAGGGGAGGGGTACATACTGTGGCAGTGGATGCTTTTCCAAGCTGTCTGGTGCATAGAGGGAAGGAGTTGAATGATAGGCTGGGAGTCAGGGAGAAGAAGGGTGGACTCACTCTCTCGCTCGCTTTCTCTCAACCCCCAGGACTTCCCGACAAATAGTGTAGTAAAAATAATATTAGCTGCAGCAGACATGTTTCAGAATATTTTAACTAACCGTCTTTTTTTAAGTCTGTTGCCCCAAAAGTAATCAGATAAATGAGGCTCTTTAATGGCTGATGACTGGAAGAAAGCTTCCCTGATTAAAGACCAAAGCTGACAGAGTATCAATCACTGCTTCTTTTGATTAGGTACCACACTAATCTCTGTCACCGTATAATGACTATCTTGGCAAACACACTCTGATTGCTCCAGGTGACTCATTTGCATTAATCAAATAAAGTAAGAAAGACAGGGATGCACTTGACTGTACAAGGCAAGATGCTAGATGTCTCATTGCTTAATAAAAAGGGGAGAGAGGAAAAACAAATATGGGCTGCATGCCTCTTCATGTAAATGAAAACATCAAGATAAACAAGCATATTACAAAGCTGCCTTGGCTGGGGTCTACCTAGTCCTGTTCTCCCATTCTGGGGTTTCTTGAGGCTCACAGGGGAAGCTGGTAGCCAGATCAAGGCAGGAAGAAAGTAAGCCCTCCAATAGTGCCAAGTGGGTCCTGCTGGTTAGAACTAGGACAATAGGAAGATGTTGTCTCAGCAGAGAGTTAAAGCCAAATGAAGCCTTATGTAGGCTGACAAGGCCTGTAATGTGGTCAGCTCTGCCACTCCTGGAGGAGCTGACTGGATTGTTAAAGGGTCCTCACCTGATTTTGTAGCCTGAGATTTCTGTGAGGCTGGGGAGATGGAGTTTCTGCTGGTGGCTCATCCTCTGAGCCACAGGATGATGGTAGGGCTGTGTCTTCTGGCTGGGAGGGCCCTGAATAAGGCTCTGACTGTCCTTCCCCCAGGGAAGTAGCCTGTGCCTTGTCCTCACACTGGAAGGTCTGAGGGTTGGGGGTCATGACAACTGTACTCTTCATTCCAACTGGTGGGACCTTTTCAACGTCTCAGACAGAGGTCTTTCTGAACCCTGCTATCTAGGATACTTTTGCTGGAGAAGCGAGGGTGGAACTGGGGATTTTAGGCATACAAAGGTGATCTCTCACCTTCTGCCCCCTCACTGGAGTTTGAGATGGGAAACAGAATGGTAGACCCCTTAATTTCCTTGACCTAATTTGGATTCATAAATAATAAGTACAAGTATGATGCCATGACTGATCTTCTGGTCCAGAAGTACAGCCTTTGCCCCTGCTGGAGTATATATAGTTGCCTTTTGGGGAGTTAGTCCCATCTTCCTCAATGGACAGAAGCTAGATTGTAAGCTTCCTTACCATCCTTGATTCTTAGTATAAACCCTTCCCCTGGATTCTGGCTCCTGCTATTGAGCAAAGAACAGAAACCCAGGCTGATGTTTTAGACTCTATTCAGATGGCTCTCTCTTCCTTAAAAAAAATAAATCTAGATTTTACTGTTCCTTGGGAAAAGGAACATCTTCAGCTGATGGCAAAAACTGTAAAGTGAGGGCAACTTCCTGATCTGTAAAGAAAGGATGTTCCATGAAGGGGAGGCTACCATAGAAAAGGCTCTGCAAACTTTGTGTCCCTTCAGCTCTTACTACAGTGAAAGAAGAAATGTGGAAGAAATGTATATTCTCAGATAACTTTACTGCATGAGGGAAAACATTTGAACAGGCACTCCCTGAAGTATACAAGAACCATGTCATCACTGGCTTTCAAGGTAAGAACTGGCGTCTTGAATTGAGCCCAGAAGCAAACTGGCAACCAGAGCATTTCCATTAAAACTGGAGTGATTTTATATATTTATTTGTTTGTTTGTTTTACAATATTTATACACGCACGCACACACACTATTAGCAAATTCATTCTCCAAGTGTGGATCTTTATGTAGCCAACACAGCACCAGCCACACGCAAAAGCCTTGGGGGAATCCCAAGGTTTGCAGAAGTACCAAAAATCTTTAGGGGGAAAAATCAGAGAGGGCCACCTTCCCACAAAAAACAGCTCAATAAGGACTGGGCATGCTCAGTGCACATGGAATGCTGACTGGGAAAAGAAATAAATGGAAAACCAGGAGAGATGGGATGGAGTATCCTGGGAAAAAGACATGGCTGGCTAACTGGAACTCTGAACAGGTGCACTCTATACTGCAACATTTTGTTGCAGGTGCCATTTGTATGGTCTCTTCATGCCCTAGTTAGAAGATAAGATGTTGCATTCTCTGCTAGCTAAAGTTTCCAATATGTCTTCAAGGTCAGCACATTATAAGGGTGCATTACTTACGGTGATCTAAATGAGAAGCTATTGTTGCATGAATGATGAAAGCAAGATCTTTGTCAGTGAGGAAGGGCCACAGCTACCCTACCAGCCAAAGCTGCTGGAAAGTGCTCCTGGCTGCTGTTGCCAGCTGCGCATCAAGCAGCAAAGCAGAGTCTAGGATCACCCCCTACCTGCTCTTTCATCACGAATAGGTAATATCCTAACCCCGTGTCTCCTGGTGTGCTAACCATCAACAGCTTTGTCTTGTCTGAATACAATTTCAGTGCATTTGCCCTCATCCAACCATAGCAGAGGTTGGGCACTCACTGAAATGACTAACTGCTGCTCCTGAATATGAAGAAAGGGGAAAGTAGACAAAGGTGCCATCTGGGCAGGGCTTTGGGGCAGGAGTCTGGTGGCCCACTCAGCAGAATAGTAGGAGGGCCCACAAATGCAGCACAGCAGGGCTGGCTTAAATGAAGTACCACTACCATCTAAAGAGCCAGTGTGGCGTAGTGGTGAGAGTGTTGGACTGGGACTCAGGAGATCTGGGTTCTAGTCCCCACTCCGCCATGAAACTCACTGGGTGACTTTGGGCCAGTCACTCACTCTCAGCCTAACCTACCTCACAGGGTTGTTGTGAGGATAAAATGGAGAGGAGGAGGACTATGTAAGCCACCTTGGGTTCCTTGTAGGAAAAAAGGCGGGGTATAAATGTAATAAATAAAAATAAATAAAGAACGGTAAGATAGTTAAATCCAGAGTTTAAAAATGCCTAACTACACTACTGAAAGTAGAGTTCAGTGAGTGATGAATCTGACTTACATTGGCCTTCACTTCTAAGATTTGGCCAGCTTGATTTTACTGCCTTCGGTTTTAGAAGGGGGAAACTTCACCAACATTTTATAAATGAGGCTGCCTAAATTGCTTGCTTACATGATTTCTTGAAAAGGGTTTCAGCTCTAGATTAGCAAGGAGAACTCAAAACTTTAGCTAGGCAGATTGTCGCAAGTCTTTCGTCATCGCAGCTGTGCAAATTGACAGTGCAATCCCATGCAGATTTATTCAGAAGTAAGCCCTATTTTATTCAATGGGGCTTACCCCCAAGTGAGTGTTGCCTCCTAAATCACTGGGCAGGGGTTGGGCTGGCTGGTGTGTGTGTGTGTGTGTGTGTGTGTGTGTGTGTACATGTAAAGTGGGAAGGGGAGCTATATGTTTCCAAACACACAGTAGACTAGAGACACAACTTCCAAAGAAGGGAAAACATGGTAGACCTACATGTTTGGAGATACATGTCTCCAACTTTAAGGCAGTAAAAAGAAAATAGAGGTTAAAAAAAAGTTGCAGGGTGTCATCAGCATATTGATGATGACATTGCATTTATTATTATTATTATTATTATTATTATTATTATTATTATTATTTTCATTTCTATACTGCCCAATAGCCAAAGCTCTCCGAGTGGTTCACAACAGTTCATAAAAACACAAAACACAATACAATAAAAACGACATAATTTTTTTCCAATATACAAAATTTAAAAACAATTTAACAGCTAAAACGGTTTTTTAAAATACAAAACTAGACCTGTTCAATGCCATTAAATGTTAAATGCCATTAAATGCCTGGGAGAAGGGGGCAGTCTTAACCTGGCACCAAAAAAATGGCAGAGTTGGTGTCAGATGGTCCTCAGTGGGGAGATCATTCCAGAGCCAGGGGGCCACCACTGAGAAGACCCTCTTCTCAAATCTCCAGACACTGCGTCATTTATGCTTTCTGATACATAAAGTTGGAGACATGTATCTCCAAACATGTAGGTCTACCATGTTTTCCCTTCTTTGGAAGTTGTGTCACTACTGTGTGTTTGGAAACATATAGGTCCCCTTCCCACATTACATGTAGATAGGCAGCCACGTGAAAATGGCTCACTCTTTAGGAATGGCAGGGTGTGGGATTACAGTTCTGGTGCCTGCAGGAGAGTGTTAGAAGTAGTCTGTCTCCGCTGTGATTATGTTCCTTTGCAGTGGAGACTGCATAGTCCGGCCTTCCCCAACCTGGCTCCCTCTAGGTGGCCTGGCCTGGACTGCAACTGACTGGGGATGATGGGAGTTACAATCCAGCCCACCTGGAGGGAGCCACATTAGGGAAGGCTGGCATAGGCAATTGCACATAGGTGCACATTTCCATGTGAAACTAGCTTAATCCACAGACATTGTGGGTTAGTGCAGATGCTGCCTAAACCATCTAATGTGAAATCCAGCCACCCTGTGAGAAGTTGTTTGAGGATTTGGCCACAGAAAACAGGATAAGTTTATCTCAGCCGCAGCAGCAGCATAACATGGATTTTGTACTAAGAATGTTATTAGTTTCAGCTTTTTAACGTTTTTGTTGTTTTTAAATCTGTTACTGTATTTTTAGATCTTTGCACAGCCACTAGTTTTTACTTTGGCTTTATACTGCAGTTTCAAACTTTTAAAAGTTTTATATTATATTTTATCCTGCTGTATTTTATAGTATTAATTGTTGTGAACCACTCAGAGAGCTTAAGCTATTGGGTGATATAGAAATGATAAGAATAATCATAATCATAATAACTGCATTTTTCAGACTTGCTAAGGTTTCTTGTTTTCTTTCTAATGTGCACTTGACTGAAATCCTTCCCATGTCCAATAATCAATGAGCCTAAAATGCTGTATGTGCTCCTGGTGCCACATTAATTACGGTACTACTGGGTAATGGAAAAGATATGTGGGCTATGATGAGATGCAGATGCTAATTCAGAATAGGAGTGCATGGCTAGCTCTCTTCATGTCAGGGAAAGAGATGAGAGGGGTTGAAGAGCCAGGACCTGACCAGCAGGTTGTCCTACACCAAGAAGGTCTGGTAGTGAAGAAGGGAGCTGAGACCTCGCAAGACTTCTAAGAGGTGGTGTGAAGAGACACGCCATCCCAGTTGCTATTAAGAACTCCTAATTTGGATGATGGTGAAGTTTTCCTAGTGTATGAGTAACATAGTTGGCTTCTGATGTTCCATTACTGAAAAGTTCAATCTGAGATCGTTCCTGTTGCTCCACTGTATTGCGCGCCTTTTTCCATGCTTCTGGCACATAGATTTCACTCAGCACTGATGAAAAGCAATCTGGCTGTGAATGCTCTGAGTTGGTTTGATTAGGTGTTAAGGTATACCCAAAGGTATGACTCAGGTTGGCCAATTGCCCTCACCTCCTTTCAGAGCGAGAGTTATTTACATAGATCGTAGCCAACATTTGTTGCCAATGCGAGCTCTGTGCCAAGGAGAAGATGTCATTGGCAGTCAAGCAGTTTCAGACCCCAAATGGGCCTCGCAGCCTTCACTTTCACAGAACCAGAATGAAGTGTTTTATTATGTGTAGCAAATCGGGCTTGGGTTCAAAGGACTAAGTGCTGCTGTCTCTTTACTTGTCTGATGCTTGACAAGTATTGTGGCATTCTTGGGTGTTCTTAGACGTGGGATCATTTTACTTTTTACATTTAGTGATGACCACCAATTTGGACAGCTTTAAAAGGGGATTGGACAAATACATGGAGGAGGCTATCAATGGCTTCTAGTCCTGATAGCTATATGCTTCCTCCAGTATCACACAGGCAGTATGCTATGTACACCAGTTGCTGGGGAACATGGGAGAGAGGGTGCCACTGTGTGAACAGAATGCTGGACTAGATAGACCCTTGGTCTGATCCAGCATGGCTCTTCTTATGTTCTTAAGGTGCACTTATGTCAGGGATGCACAACCTGTGGCCCGGGGCCTACATGTGTCCCGGGGCCTGAATGAGGCCCACCAAGGCCTTTACTGAGGCCCCTCAAGAGTGGCCCACAAGCACCAAATCCCAACCACCAATTTCCCCATTGCCTGTCATCTCCATTCCCTCCCCAAGAGATCCTCATACAATTGCTTTTTTTCCGCACTGCTGCTAGCAGAAAGGAGTGATCTCTCTCTCTCGATCTCTCTCTCTCTCTCTCTCTCTCTCTCTCTCTCTCTCGTGTAGTTGTGTGGCCTCCAACCCCTGAGCCAGCACCACGTGCAGCCCTTGGAGCCAAAAAGGTTGTGCACCGGGAACTAGGTCAGTTAATGCTGGGCCCACTGGAATCCCCAGCAGCCCTGTAGCAAGAAAACAGAGAGGGTTCTTTGCTGCTTTGCAAGGGGCTGCTTTCAAGAGCCGACCTGAGGAAGACTTGGGGCTGTGGTGCAAAAGCTGCATCCTGCAGGGGACCCTTGAGCTAAGGGAGTGCACTCATCATGCCCCCAGAACTCATTTCCCCTTAGGCAGCTATTCAAAGGAGGGGTAAGCTGGGACTTCTTCTCCAGCTTGGATTTTTTAATCCTTTTGAGGTGAACATTACTGAGCCCTGGAAGTTCATTTCTGGGCCTGAACCTAGAGCAGTGTTCTCCAACCTTGGGTCCCCAGATGTTTTTGGCCCAAAACATCTGGGGACCCAAGGTTGGAGAACACTGACCTAGAGAACTTCACAGACAAGACTAGAGCAAAGTATCCTGAGATGTACTGTGTGTCCCTCACCATGGGCCCTTGCTATATAAATGCCTTCCCTCCGTGTGCATACCACCCATCATAATGCAGGGCATTCTCCTAATAAGCTAAGTTCAGAGGGAGTTTAGATTCTTGATTTGATCACACTCTGGCTCTTATTATGGGGAAGGCTTAATAGCAAATTAACTTTCTTATTGTCCCTCATTTACTTATTTTAATCTAGAAATTCTTGGTAGCCAGATGTACACTAATCAGATAATATTTCTCACACACACACACACACACACACACAATGTAGCAACTTGTTGTTGCAAACCTTCCCAACTGTACTCATGCATAGTTCAATTCATTTTTAATAATTTGTTAGATATGCACAGCACAACCGATGTATATTCATGTGTGCCTGGAGCATGTGTTGTGTAAGACTAAATGGTAAAAAAAAGAAAAGAAAAAAGGATGGAACTTATGCAGATATCTTCTGAACTCTCTGAGCTTGAGATTGGGTTTCAGGGGATCTGCGTTATGACAGCAAAATTCTGCAGTGAACCTCGGAAGAAAATATTTCAGGGCATAATAAATAATTGGTTATTTTCAATCTAGCTTCAAAGGAGTCTCCCAGCACAGCACTCTGAAAAAGAACGGAAATGCAGGAGCCCCACAGTTGTTTTCTTGGCTGGCATGTGACAGAAGAAATGAGCCAGGATTTCTTCCAATGATTGCAACTACTAAAGCAAGAAAGATGTGTGCTGAACAATACTCCAAACAGTAGTTGCCTGCATATGCAACTTGAAAAAGGAAAAGAGAGGCATGTTTCTCAAGAAAGCAGCTTGCACAGTCTCCTCTTTCCTCTTCAGCAGAATAGTTTCAGGTCTTCGGGTGACTCCCCAACTCATGTGCCAGCAGTGGCCAGTGAAACAGTGCACAAGCTGAAACATTGCAAGTGATCCTTCTTCACACAGCGCATAGTTAAACTATGGAATTCACTTCCACTGGATGTGGTGATGGCCACCAATTTGGACAGCTTTAAATGTGGATTAGACAAATTCATGGAGGAGGAGAAGGCTATCAATGGCTACTAGTCCTGATCAGCTAGATGCTTCCTCCAGTATCAGAGGCAGTATGCCTGTGTATCGCAGTTGCTGGGGAACATGGGTGGGAAGGTGCTGTTGCACTCCTGTCCTGCTTGTGGGATCCCGTGGGCAGCTGGTTGGCCACTGTGTGAACAGAATGCTGGACTAGATGGACCCTTGGTCTGATCCAGCATGAATGTTAGCATTCCTTCTGGATTGTGTGCTGCAGCTGCCAATGAACATAAGAAGAGCCCTGTGGGATCAGGCCAATGGTCCATTTAGTTCGGTATCCTGTCAGTTTCCTCCAGGGGCCAACCAGATGCCTCTGGGAGGTCCACAAGTAGGACATGAGGGCAGTAGCCCTCTTCCACTGCCCCCCACCCCCAGAAACTGGTATTCCAAGTCATGGCTGCCTCTCAGCTAGTGATGGGGGAGAAATTCATTCCAGCATAGGTACTTACTTTCCAAATTTGGCACTTTTGAACCAATACAAAACCTGAAATTCAGTTATCCTTCAAAATTCACACTTCTCCCACATTTGCAACGGAGTTCTTCCAATAACAGCATGTGTACAAAAATAGGGGGAAATAATGTTTCAAAAAACTGAATTATATGAGGAAAATTGCTTGCAAAAACTGTGTACATTTGGCAGCATTCCATACAAAACGCATGCGTTAGAAAAAATGCATACACATTTTTGTGCAAACTTAAAAAAAAAAAAACATTCAAAGTAAGTTTGAGCAAAACTGGACTTAAGATTGGAAAAATGAGAAAATGAGAACAACCCAAAGTGAGGTATGAATCTACCTCCCAGCCTGGAGGTAGATTCATAGAATAGGAGAGGGTTGTGTGGGCCATCTTGTCCATCATGACTAGTAGCCATTGATAATTTTATCCTCCATGAATCATTCCGATCGCTTTTTAAAGCTGTCTAAGCCAGTGACAGTACTTAAACCAGCCTTCTCCAACCCAGTGCACTCCAGATATGTAATGTTGGCTTGGAATTATGGGAGTTGCAGCTCAGTATATCTGAAGGGCACCTGGGTGGGGAAGGCTGGCTTAAACGGAGAGGTGTGCCCCAGGACCCGTTGCAACTTTGCACAGAGGATATGAGATGCAGCTCCTTCATTCAGTCGTTTATTAAATTTCTATACCACCCAATAGCCAACGCTCTCTGGGCAGTTTACAAAGATTAAAACCTTTAAAATACAAGCATATAAACAAACAGCACACACAGACAGACACATCTATTTAAAACAATTTTAAACAGTCAACAGTAAGAAAAATTCAGGACCTTATTAAAACCTCATCATATGCTGCCAAATGCCTGAGAGAAGAGGAAGGTCTTAACTTGACGCCGAAAATATAACAATGTTGGCACCAGGAGGGCCTCGTTGGGGAGATCGATCCATAACTGGTGGGAGGCACTACTGAGAAGGCCTTCTCCCTTGTTACCACCTTCTGAGCCTCCCTTGGAGGAGACACCTGGAGGAGGGCTTTAGATGATGAATGTAGGTAGGTTCATGCTGGGAGAAGCCCGACATTGGGTATTGTGGTCCCCAGCCCTGTCAGGCTGGGTCGAAACCAGCACCTTGAATTGGGCTCAGAAACGTACAGGCAGCCAGTCCAAGCATGCCAGAATCAGTGTTATATGCTTGGACTTTCTTGTCCCTGTTATCAATCTGGCTGTCACATTTTACATGAGCTGCAGCTTCTGAACCGTCTTCACAGGCAGTCCCACAAAGAGCACACTCTTTGCTTGTTGCACTCCAATTCGTTGGCACCCTTAAAAATACTGCCACCCGGTTTCCGGTGGAGTTTAAAATGTCGAACTGACGCTTCCTTGAAATCGGGGGGGGACCGACACGGTGTGAAATCCAGTCAAGAGGTTATCCTGGCTGGGTAATCTCCTCAGAATAAGAGGATGATCTAGGAGTGATTCCCAGCATATCTCTAAATGCTCTCTCTGTGAGTTCTTTTGCAGTGAATTGGGTGACTGAAGATTCTCTCGGGGAGGGATAGAGAGTGGGAGTATCCATCATCGCTCACCGCCGCGTTTGGAGTTCTTTTCTCAAGAACCTGAAGATCGACAACTCCATTTCTTAAAGATTTATTGCCAATTAGTAACAAAGATAAATTTTATCCACAATCAGGACTAAATACCCTTTCTCTGGAATATTAAAAAGAAAATATGCTTCAAAAACTTCATAATCAGAAGATCAACAAATGTGCTTTGAAATGAGAAAGAAAGAGGTATTGTGTAACTCCTTTTACTTTGGATTTTGAAAAAGTCTAAAGCAGTAGTAACAGACTGTTAAATTTATACTGCGTCACAGACAAGATGGCTACTTACGATTTGTGGTTGAAGCTAGCCGACGAGTTGATGGTGATGTAAAGTATTCCAAAAAAAAAATGGCTGGGGAGGTTGGTGAAATCAGAAGTGCAGAATGTACAAATAAATCAAAAATTCCAGGACAATACTGAGGGTGACCGATCGTTTGTGAAGTTTGAACAGAACAGGGAGAACAATTGGAAGATTGATGTGCTACAAGAATAGGGATGTACTTCGGGCCCTACCTGGGCCCAAAGTTCTCCGCGGCTCGGACCTCCGCGGTGGCGGCAGCCCGATCTCGCTCTTCAGAGCGGCGCAGAGCGTTCTCCGTGCCGCTCGAGCCGCCTCCGGAGGACCCCCCGCCCCCCACTGCCGCTGCCACCACTGCAGGGGGCCCCCGCCCCCCGCTGCCATCCTACCTGGTTCTCTGCGCGCTGCTGCCGCCGCCACCACCGCCACCTATGGAGCTGCTCCGTCGCGTCCTCCATCCAGGCTGGACCCCGCCCGCGCTCAGTTTTGGTTTCCCCCACCAAAAACAGAGTACAGGGGTCCAGCGCGACGGAGCAGGGTCCCGTCGCATCACTTCCGCCGCGCCGGAAGTGACGCGACGGGACCAGCGGACAACGAGACAGGCTCTCCGCTCTGCAGAGAGCCTGCAGGTAAAGCCCACGCGGGTGGCTGAGAGCCCACGTGGACACGAGCAGGCCCAGTTCGGGCCTTGCTCCTGTCCGGCGGGCTACTTGGCCAAATCCCCAACAAGAGATAACAACTGAACTTTCAAAGAGAGAAAGCAAAAAGGAGGGGATTGCCTTTGAATTGGACAGTGAAGATGTTTTTGAGAAGTCATTCACAGAGAACTGGGAAGGTGATTGCTGCCGGGCTATTTGGAGGAAGCCAGTTATGGGGGCTCACAAGGGGAAAAAAAGTTTTTTGTGGAACATGAGTCTGAAAAAGATGTATATTGTTAACACTGTGTTTGATCGGGGGAAATGGTTTGTTGACTATTGGATGGGATAAATGGTTTGACCCATGTTATGAAAAAATGGTTTGCTGATTATTGGACGGAATAAATGGTTTGACTTATATTATGATAACTGCTGACTATTGGTGGAAGGGGGAGGTTCTTATGAAAGAAGTAAGTGGGTTCAGTTTCCCAAATGGATTGGTGGGAGGAATCCAAATGGGAGAAATCTAAAGGGATCGCTGATAGTGGTCCAAAGAGAACATTCATAAATCTGAACCTAAAGGGGTGGGTGAGAGGAACCCCTTTGAGAGAAAGGAGAACTTCTCCAGTGTGAGGTGGTTTTTCTTTGTATTTTTTATTAATGTGGTGGCTTTGATCTTGAAGGGGGGGGCATAGTTAGGAAGGATGGGATTAGAAAAAAGATTAGTTGCTGAGTAAAATAAGAATAAGGTTTAATATTGAATTAGAATCTGAATAGTAATTGGTTATTGGTAAAAATGTATTGAGTCTGGATGAAACTGAGCATTGAGAATGATTAATGGAAAGGAACTAACTAAATGTGGATTAAAATTTGGGATGTGAAGTAATGTGGAAATGTGAAACTATTTTTAAAAAAATATGAAATAAAAGCTAGGCTGTTTGTTTTTATAAATAGAGGGAAAGAAGATAGATATTTTCATTAAATATAAGTAGAAATATTAAATATTGTTCAAGTAGAAGGATTATTATTCATGTTTAGGAGTAAAGTGCTGTAAGATTTCGAGGCTTTGTGAATTTGTGAGGTTGATAAATAAGAGAGGGGGGAAATTATTTATTTTTTGCTTAAGAGAAAAAAGAAAGCAATTTCTTATAATGATTATATAGAATATTTGATGTTACTTATACTTGGTTGTGGAAAAATTGGAAGTCCTTTTTAGCTTAATGTCGTTTGGTCTTTGTAATGTATGTTTGGTTGGTTCTTGTTTTGTTCTGTTTTTTGTATTTTGTTTTTATGGATTTTAAAATTTAAATAATTTTTTTACCAAAATATAATAATAATACTGCCACCCCAAGAAATTGCATGGGTTGCATTCATTTCAGATGTTTTTAATTGACTTTCAGTTAGTACCCAAATGTATACTAGTACCCAAGGTGATGTACATAAAACACAATAACATTAAACAATTCTACTACTAAAAACTAAGCACCTAGAAAAGTAAAGCATTAAACACAATTAAAACCTAATATCCTTAAAAGAGAAAAGCCATAAAACCATGAAGAGCAACAGCAGCAACAACAGCCCAAGGCCCAAGCAGTCAAAGGCCTTGCTGAGGGATGAGTTTTAACCCCACATCTAAAGTGAAGGTGCCTCACAGATCAGTTCAGAGCAGTTAAAGGCAGGGATGTTGAAGAGTCCTTGGTCTCGAGTCACGAGTCGAGTCACGAGTCTTTGGACCCGAGTCTCGAGTCCGAGTCCGAGTCCTTGGTCCAAAATGGTGACTCACGAGTCACGAGTCCTGAGTCACTCCCAAAACTGACTCCACGAGTCCCTATTAAAATCAATGGGGTTTCCCCCCAACAAAATAAGGCTACTTCAGATGTGTGGCTTAAATAAATTCTAGGCACAAGTGTGCCTTTTTATTTCAAAACTCTGCAACTGATTTTGGCAAGAACAGACCAGGCAGACAAACCCAAAATAACCAGGCAGGCAGAGGAGGCAGGGAACCCCAAAGCAGGCAGGCAGAGGCCTTTGTCTTGGACAATTCAACTGTTGAACAGGTCAAGAAGAGACCAGGCAGGCAGAGGAGGCTGGGAACCCCAAACAGGCAGGCAGAGGCAGCCAAACCCAAAATGTCTGACCCTAACCCAACCCCCCCACAACAACACATCAATCAAAATAAATCTCAACACATCGTTGGGGCTGAGCTCCTGGTAGCTCTCCATAGTGGCCGAGCAGCGGCGCGCCTCGCTTCCATGCGCTCTTCACCGGTGATCACGCTCCTTCTGGCACAGCCAGAAGACTCGTCAACAGCCCAGGGATGTTGACGAGTCCTTGGTCTCGAGTCCCGAGTCGAGTCTCGAGTCCCATTAAAAATATTGGGACTCGAGTCTGAGTCGAGTCAGAGGGGGGACTCAGTCCGACTCACGAGTCGAGTCCTCGAGTCCGAGTCCCCATCCCTGGTTAAAGGAGATGCTGAAGGTGTGAGATGGAAAAGAAAGGAGAAGAGGAGGATAAAGAGGGCAAGAGGCATTTAAAATGAAGAGAGGTATAACCAACTTAATAAGAACAGGACCCCTGTACAAAGAATCATGGGAAGGAATGAGTTAATTGGGATTGTAACTTTGGGCACAGCAGAATAAATGGGCAGAAGAATTTAAGACCTGAGAAGGGGGTAGTGAGGTTCAGTAAGACTTATGCTGCAGTAATCAGTGAGAGAAAGAATTAACCTGGCAAAAGAGAGAAACAGAGGTTAGAACAGATATTTAATTGTTGTGAACTGCCCAGAGAGCCTTGGCTATTGGCTATAGAAATTTGGCTTTGGCTTTGGCTATAGAAATGGAATAAATGAATAAGTTGTACTGCAAAAAAAGAGGCATCAGCACCAAAATGCCTTTCCTAGTAGCCACCTGTCTCACCTCACAGAGTCTTCCACTAGGGTTTTGCAGGAATATACCTATACATTTTCTGCTCTTCAAAGCAACCAATAGGACTCCTATGCTTGCAAGTTGGTCTTGGCTAATATAACAACCTGGAGAGGAGGCTGATCTTCTTCTTCCACCCTGTTGATCTGTGGTATTGCCACTCAAGCCTTGCCCGAGTGAGTACTCACAACAGCCAGATCTCTCTGGCCTTACACCTAAGCTGCCACCTCAGTTGAACCGGTTCCAGGATTGAGGGGGGTCTTCAGTGAAGTGCTTTCTGTTGCTCCCTCTCTTATGCTGGTGTCCTGCAGGTTCAGCCAGCGGCAGTGGCAAACACCTGGGAAGCCGCCATCTAGAATTTGCCACAATGCCCTGGAACTCCTGACACAGCGTTGCTCCGGGGCAGTGTGGGAAATTTTAAATGACAGCTTCCAATCCTGAACCCCCTAGCAGAAGGGGGCCCATAGCAGCTTCATTGCCAGTGGGCAGTGCTGGAGTAAGACTACCTCAGTGACAAGCAGCCACCAGGTGTTTTTTTTCTTTCTTCCTCTGCCTTTCTACTGTATATATTCTATTCACCAAGCGCAAGCTGGTGCTGTGGTATAGCTGCAGCAGCATACCATGCACGAGGCTGTTGTTCCGGTTTAAAATTGAATCGCCGACTGTCCTCCTCGCTCTAAAAAAAAAAAAAGCCGCGAAAATGGCTTGAAAACATGGGAGAGGCCCTGGAAGGATGATGATATTGTGAAAAGGCCCCGCAAACTTCCGTGAGTGAGGGACCACGAGCGCACAATAAATGCCTCGTGTAGAAAAAGCCCGAAAGCAAGCACCAGCAGTACGGCTGCTCAGTGATCTCCTTTGGCTTTCCTATAGAGCAGTGTTCTCCAACCTTGGGTCCCCAGATGTGTTTGGCCTACAACTCCCAACATGCCCCAGCCAGCTACACTGGCTGGGGCATGCTGGGAGTTGTAGGCCAAAAACTTCTGGGGACCCAAGGTTGGAGAACACTGCTATAGAGTGTCACACATGTAGTACATTGGTGCCTCCTTTCAGTGTCCAGGAAGAATTCTCAGTTTTTCCTGTGGAAAGCTCAGCCTTGTCTACATTCTCCCAATGAGTGTATTGGGGAAATACAGAAATGCTAGAGATGTGCAAAGCAGCAAAACACGAGCTTGTCACGTTTCTCTGAATTCTACCTTGAAGCTCGTTCCATTTCAAATTGCGCTCTTTGCTTTCTTCCGTTTCAAATGAAAATCCCATGCTTATTTTCGTATGTGTTTTTTCCCAAATGGATGCATCATCAATTGTGCACGGTTTTGAGATGTGCACATGATGCTTCCCCTAAGGATTAAAGTGTGTTTGTGTGCATTTTTAAAAAGTACCGGTACACCTTTTTTCATGCACCGGTTTCCGATGGACTAATGTTGTTGGGCATTTATTTTTTTTAAATGTTTGGGAATCACAGCACACGCTGAGCAGGGCCAGCGCTACCATTAGGCGAACTAGGCTACTGTCCTAGAGCGCCAGGCTAAATGGGGGCGCCAGAAACGCGGGAAAGAGGTGAAAGAAGCGCACCCCTCCCTCCCTCCCTCCACCTCAGGGCTCCGTCTCCAAGCTGGCGCCGCTGAAGCTTCAGGCAGGCTCCTCCTCACAACCAGCATCAAAAGAGGCAGAGAAGGCGACAGGCTGGAGGAGGCAGAGGCGGGCAGGGGCCAATGATGGGAGGCTGGTGGGCGAAGGGAAGGATGCACCTACAAACACCTCCTTCGTCTTCCCTCCCTCTGGCGCGCGCCTCAGGTTGCTCAGCTCAACGTCCCCTGAAAGCAGTTACTTTCCTGGTATTTCCAGCAACCAGGGAGGGAAACGTATTTTCAGCTAGCTCCAGCTCCAATGTTTTAATTATTTACCATGCTGTATTTTTGAGGGAAGGATGCGCCTGCAAACACCTCCTGGGGTGGGGGATGCGCCTGCAAACACCTCCTGGGGTGGGGGATTGCGCCTGCAAACACCGCACGCCTCACGTTCCTCAGCTCAACATCCCCTGAAAGCAGTTATTTCCAGCAACCAGGGAGGGAGGGAGGGAAAGGTATTTTAAACTAGCTGGGGCTCCAATGTTTTAATTATTTACCATGCTGTTTCTGTGTTTTGGTTTTAAATGCATTTAGGGTGCAATCCTCCTACGCATGTTTGGAGGGGGGGAAGTCCTACAACTCCCAGCATTCCCCAGCCAGCCATGTGCAATCCTATGCCCGTTGAGGCAGAAAAAAACCCCGTGGGGCTTTTTTCTGCCTCAGGCTCTCTCTTTGCTATGTTTCTACTACATGCATCCCCCCACCGCAACCCAGAAGATGTATGAGTTAAACCGGTGTTTCTGCACCTCCACCCTGTGAGGTAGGACAGGCTGCAAGACACCCTTTTGTCTCTATTCCTCACAGGTAGCGCCACCATACCTCTCTCACATCCTTTTTTCATATCCCTTGTGCTGCCTGCAGGAGGAGACAGGCTTTTACATATATATGGAGTAGGAGAAGGCCCTTGGGAGTTCCTGGCATAGCTGGGCTGATGTTGCCTCTTTGCTTTCCACGTGAACACACAAAGGAAAAGTTTCAAAGTCTACAAAGTTTTTCTATGGGGCTCGGCAGTTCCTAGGGAGGGAAATTTATTTTATAATGGGCATAGGACTGGAGGGAGGGAGGGAGTGAGGGCTCAAGTGGGAGGGGGCGCGCTAAATATCTGATCTTGCCTAGAGCACCGAACTGCCTTGCACCAGCCCTGACGCTGAGGAATTTGCGGACTTCCGCCACAGATTGCATTTGAATCTGTATTTATTTTATTTTATTTATCTATTATATAAATAAATCCTCCTGGGTTATATACAGATCCTCCTGGATCTGTATCAGATCCAGGAGGGGGGAATTGGGTAAATTCTGGTCAAAAATAAACTGCAACAAATTTATCATACATCCTTAAGTAGGAACTATTTTTCTTATAAATAACAGGAACTAGCCTATCTCGAACTAAATACACAGGACACTACTATAGTATACCAAATACCCAAAGTGCTAAAATGAGGGCCAGGTGGTCCCTCATTTTAAGTGACCTCCTCCCCACACCACACCACTTTATTGGCACAGGGAGAGCTCCGTGGTCATTCTCAAGTTTGGATGTTTTTGCAAAACTCAAAGGCATACACTTCCTCTTTTTTAAAAAAAAAAAAAAATGCTACTAATTAGCTGCAGTTCAGTTAATGCATGTATTCCTCTAGCTGTTAGCAGATTTACATGGGTGCCACTGTCAAAAACTGGAAAGAAGCCAGACAGGAGCTCATTATTCCACCAGAAATCCTTGGCCGCTAATGAGTGCTTGATAAAGGTTAGATAGTTCCCTGTCGACATTTGGCTATTAAATTCCATTTATACTGTAGCCCTATAAACACTATAAATTCTCTTTCATTAGTGCACTGTTCGCAAGGCCCTTTGAAAATAGAAGTTACATGGAAGGTTTCTGCACAAAACAGAATTCAAATTAGGTCAGCAGAACCTCAAACGGGCATAATTTTTAAGTGGGTAGAAACATCACAATAATTTCTTGGAAGCCATTTGGCTGCGGAGTTTCCAAGTAAGTGTGTAGGAGCAATGTGACTTTTAAACATTTTTCCAGGGTGATAATGTGGTGAAGCCACCCACAAGACAACTTCTTTGATGCAGTGATCTGCATTGTTCTGTTATACCAATGGCTGAGATTGCAGATAGCCATATCCTGGAGAAATTTCAAAATATGTTTCGAGCAGGAAGTGGGGGGTTGGCAGTGGGGGTGATGGGTCAGGAATGCAACATGTGTCAGAACAGGCCTAGTCATTGCACTAAAAAAAGAAGCCAACTGGTGGTTAAGTGTACCACCTAACACTATATAAAACTGATTGTGTGGCTCAGAGCTAAAACAAACAAACAAACATACCACAGGATATATCTCTTGTTGGCCTGCACACTGCAGGTAGGAGAAACTGGGAGTTTGCAAACTTAAAACACCACACATAAACATAAAACATAAAACACCACACACACACACACACACACACATGGTCTGTTTTCACTTACCTTAGTTAACTGTGGTAACTGTCAAACATCACCTATTCTATATTTATTAATTATATTGCTTTTTAAAATTATTCTACCCTTCCTCCAAGGAGCTCAGGCAGGATACACAAGGTTCTCTCCTCTCTCCATTTTATCCTCACAACAACCCTGTGAGGTAGGTTAGGCTGAAAGATAGTACCTAGCCCAAGGTCACCCAGTGAGATTCATGTCTGGGTGGGGATTTGCACCCAGGTTCCCTGGACTTAGTCCAATACACTATCAGTACACTACATTGGCTTTCTCTGTGGACATGTAGCCCAAAGACCTAGAAATCAAAAACTAGAGCTGAATGGGAGGCAAGGACCAAGGTGGGCTGAAAGAAGGGGTGCACAAATCTGTCAAGCTCTATTTTGCTCCAGTTTTCATTTTTCCAATGCTATGTTTATTCTGTCCCAATTCTACATTGGATTGTGATGTATATTTTTGGTCGACATGAAAAAAATTATGTATATATTCTTTAAAATCCACATTTTTGTACACATTTTTCCAAATGTATGCATTCTGGTGCAAGGTTTTGCAAATGTATACATTTTCCCACAATGAATAAAGCTGGTTTGTAGCTTTCCTACAGAAAATCTCAGACACTGACAGACAACCTCTATCTCTCAACAGTGATGTCATCTGATGGTAACATGTGTATGTTCTAGACTTCCTCCATTTAAAACGTTTATGTTCCAATATTTCCAACTGTGAAATATTCATACATCTCTCCACATTCTTAAACATCAGTCTAACTGTTTCCAAAGCAAATTGTTGTTGCACTCATCTCATGATTATCTGGCTCCTTTTAACCTGAGGCCGGAAAAGAGGGTGAGGCCGGGGAGGAGGTCAGGAACCCCAGCGGGCGACCCTGGGACCTCAGGAAGTCCACTTTTAAACCCTGGGCCCGAGGTTCCCCACCCCTGCCTTCAACTTGGATCCATTTCTCCGGTGGAGGCTTTTATTCTGAGCTTTAAAGGAGCTCTCCATGGTGCTGAGCCCTATCCCCAAAATAGGATTGGCACCATGGATAGCTCCTTAACAGTTCAGAGTAAAATCCGGAGCAGATATGCAACCTCGCTAACATTGGGGTCACCAGCCTTACGAATGAAAGTGATAAGCATTTTTATTTTTATTTTTAAATCATGGTCAAATTCTGGGCAGTGCCAACTCCCAGTCTGGAGGGAGCCCTCAGGCAAGATGCCCTCAGTAAGCCCTTCTCCTGCAGTTGCCTACTTGAGAGAAAGGGCAGGCGAGTGAGCAGGCAGTGGCAGCTTCCATTTTCATCATCCTTCCTGCTTCCTCCGATGGCTTGCTGGTGCTCCCCCTCCACAGTAGACAGGGAGGGGGAAAAGCCCGGGAGTAGAAACAGCAAGCAGAGCCAAGGCAAAGGGGTTAACCGGTAGGTGAATAAAGGTATTTAGTAAAGACATATGTATGTATGTTGTATTTTGTTATATTTGTAGAACATATATTTTAAAGTTTTAAAAAAATTCTTTTTAATTTAAAGGTTTGGAGATATTTTAATTATAATAATATTCTTCTTTAATAAGTTGTTTTAATGATCTATAATTATATGTTTGAATTTAGATTGCCCTGAGGAAGAACTTAGGTTCGAAACGCGTTGGTCTTTAATAAATACCTTTATTCATCTACCGGTTCAGCCCTTTTGCCTTGGCTCCGTTTGCTGTTTCTGCTGCCCCTCCAGGCCAAAGGGTCAGAGTGGGTGAGCAGGTAGCAACGGCAAGGGGAGCAGCAACTGGGCCAGGGGGCTCGGGAGGTCCCGGGTGGGCTCCCTGCTAAGGGATGGGTCTCAGCAAGTGCCCAGCCATGCCGACACCTGATGCCAGATAAAAATGCTGGAGGGTTAGCATTGTTATCAATAACGGAGAAGCTTGTTTGCAACCGAAATACGAAGGAGTTAATTGTAAACTTGTTAACTGCGGCCAGGCTAATGATAGCGAGAAATTGGAAAGTACAACATGTTTTCCTAATAACAGACTGGTATAAGGAAGTTTGGGACATAGCCCTAAACGATGAACTAACTAGTAGTATCAAATGCAAACAAGGATTGCTAAAGAAGAATAATTTTATGGATATATGGAATCAATTACTAGACTATGTATTAATAAAGGGGAAGGGGAGCATGCCTTGTCAGGATATGTTGTATTTTTGGAATCTGGAATTCATTTGATTAAGAGGATGGAGATGTATTGGTTGGTCCCTTGGAGGGTGGGGGGTGCACTTTGTGATTCGTTGTATGCTGTTTGGGTTGTATTTTTGTGATATTCTTGTATTTTGTTATGTTTTGTTATATTTTGTTTTGAAAAGTAAATAAAATATTTTTAAAAAATGCTGGAGGGTTGGATTTGGCCACCGGGCTGTCCATTTAGCCAGCCAGCCAGCCCTGCTGAATACTTCCCCATGTTCCCTTCCACTCATTCCACAAACCCTGCCTGTGATCACTCACGTCGTATCTGACAGCAGGTCTTTTTGAGAAATATAAGGCATTTACTGGAGGCTGAGGGTGGGGAAGAAAGAAAAGGATGATAAGCATATTAGTTTCTTCACTGGGCATGCAGGCTGCTACAGTCATCTGGCAAAGTCTCAATCCTACTCTATTGATTTTGCTTCTTCTTTTTAATGGTAGCCTGGCAATAAAGATTACCTGCCTGTTTACTTCAGTCTCAGGAAGAAAGTTCATTGCCCTGTAAAAGACCAAGCTCAATTTCAGAATGACAGAAGGAAAAGAGTTCTTGATATTTTTCAGTAAGCCTCGCAAGTCAAGAAGCAGATATTTAAGATCCGTGGGCATAATCTCGGCTGAGTTTAATGGGACTAAATTCTTAGTAAGTGTGTTTAGGATTACAGCCCAAAGCCCATTAAAGCCGTGGTGTTCGGCACACTCACTTCTGTGTTTCATTGTGGCCAGAAGCTCCTGTCATCTTTCCCAGCCCAGTGTCAATAACCAGCACCCTGGTAGAGAAGGATGAATCTGTCGCTTTTGGTTTCTCCCACATTTGATCTCTTTAAAATCTCAAGTTCTTTCTATCCTGTTTATGAAGAAATTTCTGAATTTTGGTAGATTTTTATTTTTAAAAAATGAACCAAATAAAATTCTCACCTATCCTTTGGCCCTAGTAGGGTCCACCTGCGCTGGGCCTCCCACACCAGGCAACTAAGTCTGGGAAGCAGGCATTTTAGCATTTTCCACATGCCATTTCATGTCATTTGTCAGATTTCTAATTCCCCAGACTCCAGAGTGCCAGCTGTAGTCCTTGTGACAGGGTTGGAGGTTAGTTAAATCATGATTTACTGGAGGATGGTGTGGCATAACCCCACAATTCAGTTCCCTGGTGTATGTCTGCATTAGTATGTTTAGTGAGAATAGAAGGTCAAACTGAGTGGGTGTGGTTTGTGATGTCTTAGAAAGGGTGGAGGGAGGAGTATATAAGGAGTGTGTGAGTGATGTCTGTTGTTTTTTTTTTACAGTCTTCTTACAGTGATTCTTACAGATATTCTTGTCTAGTCTGCCAGGAGTATTGAGAGAGATTGGTGCTTGTCTGAAGAGTGAAAGAATTTAGAGTTATAGGGACTTAGGATAATTACAGAGTGTTTGGTGTAGTGTAGTGTAGGCAGGTTTAAAGTTATCTTCTTGAACTAAGATTTTGTGAACTAAAATAAACTTTTTTATTTTGTTTGCTGCCCAAATCCTACGTGTCAGCTTGGTATTATTAACCTGCATTACTGTTAAACCTACGCACACACATCTTTATACCCACAGTAGAATATATTCAAAATAGATTCTTAGGAGACTTTATTGATCTTTTTCCTCATAGGTAGGAGAAAGGTTTTATTAGACCCTCCCCTCAGGTTTTTAGGTGTTGGTGCTTAGCCTGAGAAGGGTTTATGCAGCTGGTCCTAATAAAGTATAAGCACGGTGTTGTTGTCGCAGATGGCTTCAGAATGGTGTCGGTCGCTAACTAATAGGTTTATTTAACAGAGTTGTCTGTAGCTTCCTGGCAATGGTCTATAAACACGGGCCTGCAGCAGGGCTTATACTAGGCCAGCCTTCCCCAATCTAGTGCCCTCAAGATGTGTTGGACTGCTGGCTAGGAATGATGGGAGTTGCACTCCAATACATCTAGAAGGCACCAGTTTGGAGAAAGTTATGCAAGATGGGCAGTACAATCCTATGAGGCTGTCCAGCCTCCAGATTTCTGAACCCGGAGGATTATGGGCATCCTATTGAGGGTGGGAGGAGCTTGGTGGATAGGATATCCACCTCTCTCTCCTCGCCCTCAAAAACATCTAGACGGCCGATTTCTGCAGTCTAGATGTCTTTCCTCTCCTCGTGAGGAGGAGGGGCTGAGGTGCCACCTGGATTCCTCAGAATTCAGCAGAGCCTCACTCCTCCCCTCCCCACCCCCAGGAATACCCCCCATGGAGAAATTGGACACGGCCTTCCGTGTTTGGTTCCCTGCCGGTGGGAAAGAACTGTGCTGGATACGAGGGGGGGGCAGGCGCTCCGCAGTGCTGCAACCTCGGAAGGGATTTCTGAGGTCACAGTGCCTCCCAGACAAGGTTGGAGGGACATAGTATTGCACCCTAGGGGGAGAAAGGCAGGGGAGAAATCTGGAGGCTGGACAGCGCATAGTTACTCCACATCGCCTTGTGTGATCCGAGCATACTCAGACCTCTGGATCCAGAGCAGTGAGACCTCACACTTGTATTTGTGGTTTCAAATTAATTTGTCTATAATAGTTTGAGCTCTGATGTACATCTGCACTGATATCCTTAGAGAGCAATTTCCTAGGACAGGCTGCAGTACTATGATGAAATGGGCTGGGAACCTTCCCTTCTACAATTTTTTTCTCTCCGTCAGGAAAAATAACCTATTTCTAGAGTAAATTCTATTATCATTAATCACCTGCTGCCATCACCTGGTTAGCAATAAAGATGACATTTCTCAGGGCATCTAAGGAACCATTCCCACTTGTAGCACTGAGCATCCAAGAAGGAATGGGAGTCTCTTTTGGCAGCATCTGTTGTGTGTTTTTAATATCATAAAATTGGACCAAACCTGTTGAATATAGAAGCTATTTGTCATGGAATGTTCGTACCAAGACAGGGCTAAGCAGCTTTAAGCAACCAGAAAATCATCCATTGGATCATCCATTCTCCTCCACCACCATTCATTTCTCAGTGAAGGACACTCAAGCAGACTCCTTGGAATACAGCATTACTGCTCAGGCTGTTTCATGAAAAAATAAGTATATGCAGTGATGATATGATCTGAAGAATCCACAGGGTTGGCTGAATTCATTATATTTCTTAAATGAACAGAAGATCAATGCACTGATTCTGGTGGTAATCCACTCTTACTATCCAGTAAGCATTAACCAACAATTCATGGTACTACTGCAAGCAGACTTTATGCATCTCTCTGTTTTCATAAGATGCCTCCAGCATGATAGATGCCACAAGAGCGTAGAGGCAACCTTCACCTCCATGCTCCTTCTGCCCTCCATAGGATGCCCACAATCCTCTGAGTTCGGAGGGTTATGGGCAGCCTCATTGGATTGCGCTGCTAATGCATTTTGTGAGATGGTCTTGGCTTTGGCTATATAAAACCAAGCTTTTCCTTGCATCTGAGCTTTTCTTTGTTCTTGAGTTGAATTGCAGTCCAGAACCTAAATAGAGATGTTGATCACTTTTGTATTATGACGATACAAGATCAACCAAAGAAACAGCAAATATTGCAGGTGCCCTGTGCCAAAGTCGAAGTAATTATTTTCTGAGAAGTGGCAGGAATGTTACCATGGCCATATGGCATTATACATACTTGATACAATCACTAAGCAGAAACAGCATTTCTAAGATATGGGTGGTTGTCTCACTAAAAAGGTATTTTTGCTGACAATCAGCAAGTGAGACTGGGTTCACACAACACGACAACCCACACTCAAAGTTGAGTATGGGTTGAGTGTGGGTTGTTGTTGAACCGTGCGTGGTTGCTGAACCATGGGTTGTTGTGTTGAGTGAACCCTGCTAACAAACCATGGTTTGTTAACCATGAACAATCCACAAAAAGAACCCAAGGCTTGTTGTTGGGTTGTGAACTGTGGATTGTTCATGGTTAACAAACCATGGCAATAAGTCCCATTGAACTCAATGGGGCTTACAACTGAGTAGACATGTACAGGATTGCGCTGTAAATTTCTTAGGGGAACATGTTCATCTTCTGCAGAAGGAGCAGAAAATAAAATAAAAATGGCACATCACCTCTGTTTTGTGTCAGAGAACACTGAGAATTGAATTCACCACCACCACCACCACTACCACCACCACCACCACACACATACTTTAACATAGTTTGTTTAGTAATATATGATGACATTGAAGAAAGGGCTATATCAATGGCTATTAGTCATTATTAATTTTATTTATTTATTTATTTGTTACATTTAAATCCCACCTTTTTTTCCCTCTTGCAAGGAACCCAAGGCAGCTTACATAAGCCTCCTCTTCCTCCTCTCCATTTTATCCTCACAACAACAACCCTGCGAGGTAAGTTAGGCTGAGAGTCGGTGACCGGCCCAAAGTCACCCAGTGAGCTTCGTGGCTGAGTGGGGACTAGAACCCGGGTCTCCCAAGTCCCAGCCCAACACTCTCACCACTACGCCACACTGACTCTCATTTATAATCATATATATTATGACTATATATTACCCCCAGTATCACAGGCAGTGTGCCTCTCCATACCAGTTACTGGGGAACGTAAGTGGGAGGTGCTCTTGCACTCATGTGCTGCTTGTGGGCTTCCCACAGGCAGCTGGTTGGCCACTGTGCAAACAGAACGTTGGTGGACTAGATAGGCCTCTGGTCTGATCCATCAGGGCACTTCTTCTGTTCTTCTTTTGTCCTCAGTCTCCTGCCAGTCAGCTTCATTGGGTGACCCTGAGTTCTAGCATTATGGGAGAGGGGAAAAATCATTCTCTCTATCCACTTTTGCCCCACCATGCATAATTATATAAACCTCTATCATGACCCTTCCAGAGTGATCCTATGGCCCCATGACAGCCGCGTCTAGAGGGCCATAGGATTCTTTGGATTCCCAGATCCGAGGATGGAAAAAGAGCTCCGACCTCAGAGCTGGGGATCTGCGCTCAAATCCCCCGCCCCGCCCTGCCCCCTCACAGCCGGCGCAGAAAGAACTGCACCAGCTGCATCTCCAAGGTCATAAGACCAACCTTGGAGAAGGGTAAAGCCGGGCAGGGAGGGGAGGAGACTGGGGCCGCCGGGATACAATGTATCCTGGCAGTGCTCCAGCCCCCTTCCCTCCCCATCCAAAGCGCTGCATCTAGATGGCTGAAACTGGCTGTCTAGCTAACTTGCAGGGCGGGAGGAACAGGGAGGTGGAGATCGCCTCTGTGCTCCTCCTGCCCTGCATAGGATGCCCGTAATCCTCCAAGTTCAGAGGGGACTGCGCCCTTGGTTGTCTTAAAAACAAACAAAAACAAAAACCACATCTAAAAAGCCCCCAATACATCAGCCATAGGAAAGATGACCCAACCCTTTGATCATATTGCTTGCCCACTTCTGCACCTTTTCCAGTTTTATAACATCCTTTTTGAGATAAGGCCAGCGGAACTGTGCATAGTATCGCAAATGTAATCACTCCATAGATTTATTTTTTTTAGATGCGTTACAATAATGACCATCTTGTTTGAAGTCATTTCCCTAATAATCACCAACATGGGATTTGCCTTTTTCACTGCCACCATTATAGATTACCTTTTAAAGACACCTGCTCCATATATCTATCATTCCCACTATTAATCACAATCCAGCATGAGTGTGTCATTGCTTATGTAGCCAAAATGGCACCACACATGCACAAGAGGGAGGTATCGGCAGGCTTGGGTTTGCCAAATTGCACAAAAAATCTTTAGAAAAACCCTAAGGGGAGAGAACACCCCAAACAGCCAAAACTGGAACTCAACACCCCTTGCTATATAGCTATAAAATGCTCAGGTTCTGGGCTAGAACCCTTCTAGTGCAGCCTTCCCCAACCGGACTCCCTCCAGATATGTTGGACTACAACCCCCATCAGCCCCACAACAACCTGATTACATGATGGCTGAGGGTGGGTGGGAGTTGTAGCCCAGCACATCTAGAGGGCGACAGGTTGAGGAAGGCTGTTCTAGCACTATATATATCAGTGTTCTCCAACCTTGGGTCCCCAGATGTTTTTGGCCTACAACTCCCAGGATGCTCCAGCCAGATCCTTTCCCCCATCCTCTCTTCTGAAACATCCCACTGTCCCACAGTGCCTAAAATGGACTACAAGGCATTCATGCTGGTGAGTGCCCCAAACAGGAACACTTTTTAAAAATGAGCTGCAACAGTTTGTTGCAGGTCCTGCTTGTCTTTTCAGTTTGTTTGGTTTTGCTTAATTTTTCACTAGGTTTGACGTTGGACTTGGGAATATTGAGTGACTTAACCGGTAAATGCAGAAACAAGTTCAACTGTAAACACAACCTTGGAAGGAAACAAAGGAGCCATAATATAACAAACACCCATTTCCTCTCCAATGTACATACAATGTTGAAACTTGAAAGACATCGCTGGATTTAATGGCACTTAAATCAACCTTTTAGTCTTCTCTTTCAAAAGGTTCATTCTTATTCTTCTCTAATGTTCCTTTTCCTCTGTTTATAAAAGGCGTCCAGTATCCCATTTAGCGGTATGCTGTAGTCACTTCCTACAATTGCAGGGAAATTTGGGAAATATACAGACTCTACAGTGTCAGTGGCCAAGAAAACAAATATGCTCAAACTACAGGTTGCCAGGATGCATATTAGAGAATGTACATATACATGTGATGGTTAGAGCAGCCTTCCCCAACCTGGTCCATGCTGGGAGTTCTGGTCCAATGCATCTGGAGGGCACCAGGTTGGGAAAGTCTGGGCTAGAGTGTCACACTTGGGCTGGGGAGACCAAGGTTCAAATCCCCACTCAGCCAGGAAGCTCACAGTTTCTCAATCTAACCTACCTCACAGGATGGTTGTGAAAATAAAATGGAGGGGGGGGAGAGAACTATGTACACTGCCTGGGGCTCATGAAAAGGAAGGCTGGGATGTACTGTTAGAGTAAACCAGAGTAAAAGCTTTGCCCGCTTAACTCTTAGTATTACGCACGGAAGGAAGAAAGCAAAAGCAATGTATTGATAGTAAAGTGTTTATTCAATTGTAAGACTCTTACGAGATTAAGGCGTCACACGCAGAAGAGAGGTTCGTAAAGATGGTAGCACATCACCGTGCTCACCCCTACTTTATAGTATTTAACTATAAACAATAGGAGGGTTATACAACGGTTACGCAATAATTACATAACTTGTTGACTTGCAAACTTGTTATCAGACCATGACGTATAGTCACCTTGAATCTAAGTCAGGAGATGTTTTGCACTCCATTCACTTCTGCACCCCACACTAAACCCAACATCCCCCTGCGTTTAGTGTAGGTGTAGAACGTGGTATCCATCTAATACAACAGCAACAGTTTTGTCAGCTTCTGGTGCTGTTCTTTTCCAATTGGCTTTGACAAGAGATCTGCTGGGATATCTCTACCAGCCAGGAACTGAACCCGCATCAGACCACTTCTGATGTATTCCTTTGCATGACTCAATTTTATCTGCAAATACTTTGTTCTTTGTTTATTGCTATCTGTTTTCAAAATAGCAATACTGGCTTGGTTGTCCTGAAAAACTGTGATAGGTTTTTCAACATCAATTCCAACATCTTTAAACAATTGCAATAACCATTCAAGATTTACAATGGCATAATTCAATGCATTTAGTTCAGCTTCAGTTGAACTCAAACTTACAGTAGATTGTTTCTTGCAAGCCCAATCAAACAATGCATTATTATAACAATAACAAACTCCAGAGGTGCTTTTGTTGTCCTTACTATCATTACCAAAACTGGCATCTGCATGAATCTGTAAGCCACCTGTGTTTTGAGATGTGAAACGTAGTCTGAAGTGCAATGTTCCCTTCAGATAACGCACAACTCTTTTCAGAGCTTTCCAAGCATGTTCTGTGGGGTTAACAGTTTGCCTACTCAATAGGTTCACACTGACAGCAATATCAGGCCTTGTTGCATGTGCAATGAAACTCAGCTGTCCCAATATGCTTCTGTACAGTGTTGCATTCTCGAACTGTTTTCCATCAGCATGTGCTTGAAAATCAACAACCATTGGAGTATCTACCGAGTTAGCATGCTCCAAATGCAGCTTTTCAATCACATCCATGATTTTTCTGGTTTGATGAAGCAAAATACTGCCTTCTTTATCCCTTTCCACTTCAATTGAGAGATAGTTGGTCACATTGCCAAGCAATTTCAATTCAAAATGAGATTTCAAATTCAGTATCAGTTTATCATATTGCTTTTTGTCTTCCCAGAAAAGCAGCAAATCATCAACATAACAAAGTACATACAGTTTATGTCCCTGTTCCTGTTTAACAAACAAACATTGATCTGCCACTCCCTGTGTAAATCCCAAATCCAGCTGTGTTTGAGTTAAAACAGAATTCCAGCACCTTGCTGATTGTTTAAGTCCATATAAAGACTTCTGTAAATGACAAACCACGTCTTTTTTCACAGCAACACCATCCGGTGGTTGCATGTAAATGTCCTCAGACAATTGACCATACAAGAACGCTGTGGTAACATCCAAATGTGAAATATTCAGATTTCTCTCAGCAGCAATCTTAAACATCAGTCTGATTGTTTCAAAGCGAATTGTAGGTGCAAATACCTCGTGGTAATCCAAACCCTCAATTTGCGCAAAACCACGTGCAACCAATCTCGCTTTGTGACGTGCCACCTTTCCGGTGTGGTCAGTTTTCACTTTAAAAATCCATCTGCTATAAATTATTTTCATGGATGGCTGTTTCTTTACCAGCTTCCATGTTTTGTTCTTATCCAAAGAATTTAACTCAGCTTGCATAGCCTGAAGCCATGGTGTAGCTTCCTTAGCAGATAATTTCTCTACCTCCTTGTAACTCTGAGGTTCAAAAATGGCTTTTCCTGCAAATTCATCCTGATATCTCACAGGTTGTTTAGTAGGACGTTTTGATCTACGCAACCTTTTCCTTTCCTCATCAGTACTATCAGTTTCCTGTTTCAATGAACTTGCACCAATGGTGAACAATGGTTTCTGTTCAGTTTCATCCTCTGAACCATGTGGTGTTTCAGTATCAGAGGAGTCAGATTCACCTGACTGTCTTGGAGTACTCTTAATGCTTTTGTATTCTGATTCTGTATCTGAATCTGACTCTGAACCTGAATCCTCAGGATCAGTAGTGCCTACAGAATAGGGTTGAAAAATCCCAACCTTTTCCCAATTAGCATTATACTCAACACTTCTAGACAACCTTATAGTCTGGGTGTCAGACATGAGAACACGATATGCACCTTTCTCATATCCTAGAAAAATCCCATGCAAGCCTCTTTTTCCTAGCTTCTGACTCTGAGGTGTGTGCACCCACATATCAGACCCAAAAATCTTGAAGTGTTTCACAGTAGGTTTCTTGTTATACAGCTTCTCATAAGGTGTACAATTCAACACAGAACTGAAACTTCTATTGTGTACATAATTGAAACAATTCAGTGCTTCTGCCCAAAACACATCATCCAAATTAGCATCAGTTAAAAGACATTTCAATCCATGTAACAGTGTCTGATTTTTTTTCTCACACAATCCGTTTTGCCATGGCGAACGCGGACTGGCAACCATGTGTTCAATACCACGTTTAGTTAGAAATGCGTCAAATTGCGCTGAATTGAACTCCCCTCCCATATCTGTAAAAAAACAGGTGACATGGGTATTATGCTTGTTTTCCACCCAAGCACAATATTCCTGGAATCTGTCCAATGCTTCAGCTTTATTTGCTAGCATGTAAACAAACGTGTATCTCGTGTATTGATCAACCAACACCATGAAGTAGCGTGCCCCTCCTCTGGAAACTGTCAGAGGACCCACTAGATCACCATGAACAAACTGAAATGGTTTTTCAGCTTCTCTCCCAGTTTGCTTACCTTTAGGTGCTTGCTTTACCTTGTGTTGCGCACAAGAAATACATTTCATGTGAAAATTACACTTTTGCAAATGCATACCTTCAACCATTGTCTGCATTTTCTTCACAGCCTGAAAATTCAAATGGCAATACATTCTATGATAAGCATGTATGCAATTATCGTGTACTGGAGCATTGACCTTTGAAGTAGAAACCTTACTCCCTTCTATTTCTTCTACATCATTACAAACCCTGTATGATAAAAGAAACAAACCATTTTGTAGCTTTCCAAACAAAAATACTTTCCCATCTTTCAGTATTTCACATTTAGCTACAGAGAATTTTACAATAAACCCTTGATTAGTCAGTTGAGAAATGCTCAGTAAATTTTCTGATAAGTCAGGGGCAAATAACACATTCTTGATTGTTGTGTTCAAACTCTCAAGAAACACAGTTCCAAAACCATGACTGTCAAATACCTGACCATTGGCAAGATGAATCTTCCCCTTTTGTTTAGTAAAAGTTGTAAACAAATTTCTATCTCTGCACATGTGTCGGGTAGCGCCACTGTCAAAAACAAAGTAAGAAGTTCCCTTTGTTTTGCCTATTTCAATCAACAATGCTTTCGCCCCAGAGGTTGGCTTGGAAGCCCCCTGCTGTTTTCCAGCTTTCCTTTTCTTTTTACAATCTTTTTTAAAATGTCCCATTTTCCCGCAAGAAAAGCAACGTTTTGCTTTTAAAGCTGCCGCTGATTCTTCAGCTGAAATCACGCCCCTGCTGATTGGTACAGCTTTCTGTTCCTCTCCATGGTAACTGGCAGCGACACGGCGATCCACTTCCGCCATAAGCCTCGCCTGAATCAGTTCCACGGTCAGCTGTGCTGCTGGGATGGCTGCCAGCTGAGAAGCGATGCCTTCAAAGGAAACATCCAAACTGCTGAGAACAACATAACAGAATTGTAAATCCGGTATCTCGACTCCTCGAGATAACAATTCATCACGCAGCAACCTCAGATGCCGTAAATGAGCACATACGTCACCATCCTTGGTTAGCTCAGCCCGATATAGCTTCTTAAAGAAAACAACTGTAGATCCAGTCTCCCGCCGGAGATGAATAGCTCGTAGTGCCTCCCACTTGAGTTTAGCAGTTCGTGGTGCTCGAACATTCACCAGTTGCTCATCAGAGACACCCATAGTTATTAGAGCACTTGCTTTTTGATTAGCAGTTGTCCATGCAGCCGTCATTTGCGCTGGTGGATCATCTGTTACAGCATGCCATATATTGTCCATGCGTAGGTGTGCTTCCATACGCTGAGACCATATTGAGAAATTATGATCTGTCAGCTGTGGAAAAGTGAAGCCTCTGTCTTTGCGTTCTTCTGCCATTCTGCTGTACTTTCAGTCAAAGGAGTGCTGTAATCCGAGCCGCTGTTATCAAAGCTCTAGCATTCCAAACTGCACAAACAGCATTCAGCAATCATAAACATTTACTATAAACATTGCCTTTCTTATCCTATCCTGGGCCCATAACCGATGTTAGAGTAAACCAGAGTAAAAGCTTTGCCCGCTTAACTCTTAGTATTACGCACGGAAGGAAGAAAGCAAAAGCAATGTATTGATAGTAAAGTGTTTATTCAATTGTAAGACTCTTACGAGATTAAGGCGTCACACGCAGAAGAGAGGTTCGTAAAGATGGTAGCACATCACCGTGCTCACCCCTACTTTATAGTATTTAACTATAAACAATAGGAGGGTTATACAACGGTTACGCAATAATTACATAACTTGTTGACTTGCAAACTTGTTATCAGACCATGACGTATAGTCACCTTGAATCTAAGTCAGGAGATGTTTTGCACTCCATTCACTTCTGCACCCCACACTAAACCCAACATGTACATGTCATCAACAAAATTCCCCAGTCCAGTGGGAGATGAGGCAGGAGCAGCTACTCCTTCCTGTATGAAGCAGCAGCAGCTACTCCTCCTAGTATTCATCCCTCTCCCCTGGGGTGTGGGCCCTCGGCAGGTGCCCAACCATCATGTCTACCCTTGATGCCAGCCCTGATCAAGGAACAGACAGGAGGTCAGTCTAAGGCAGTGTTCTCCAACCTTGGGTCCCCAGATGTTTTTGGCCTACAACTCCCAGCATGCCCCAGCCAGCATAGCTATGTTGTAGGCCAAAAACATCTGGGGACCCAAGGTTGGAGAACACTGGTCTAAGGTTTTAAGGAGGGTGTCACATGATCAGAATGATGTAGGCAGAAGACTCTAAGCTTCGTGGCTGAGTGGGGACTAGAACCCGAGTCTCCCAAGTCCCAGCCCAACACTCTCACCACTACGCCACACTGACTCTCATTTATAATCATATATATTATGACTATATATTACCCCCAGTATCACAGGCAGTGTGCCTCTCCATACCAGTTGCTGGGGAACGTAAGTGGGAGGTGCTCTTGCACTCATGTGCTGCTTGTGGGCTTCCCACAGGCAGCTGGTTGGCCACTGTGCAAACAGAACGTTGGTGGACTAGATAGGCCTCTGGTCTGATCCATCAGGGCACTTCTTCTGTTCTTCTTTTGTCCTCTAAGGTGAGCCCAGCCTCTCTTCCGATGCCTGCCCCCCACTGCCTGCCCCCATTTCTCGATCCCATCCATTTCTCTTGCCATACTGAACTCCTGTTTTTCTTGGCCCATGGAATATTGGCCACGACTGTGACTATACATTAGGAATCTGTGAGCATGCATTAGGAATCTTGGCCATGACTGTGACTATGTATTCGGCCAAGCAATGATGGCACTCTGTGATATATAGAAACTATTTTTGTATGTTCACTATTGAGCCACTCCTGGCCGTCGTGGCCGATGCCTCCTGTCTCTACTTCTCTCGGCTTTATTAGTTACAGGGGCTATGAAGGAGGATACAGATTAAAAACTGGAGTTTGCTTGTGGTGCAGTACCAACGTATAAGCTTGCCCACTGCCCCTCAAGAACACAGTTCTGATGGGCAGCCCCATCCAATGTGGGTGCTCGTAACCCCCCCCCACACACATTTGGAGGATTAAGGGCGTCCAATGGAAGGTGGGAGGAGCACGGAAGCTAGGATTGCCCCCATGCTCCCCTTGCCCTCCAATACATTTAGACAGTCGATTTTGGCCATCTAAATGTTTTCTCCCTCCTTATGAGGAGGAGAGGCTGAGGCACCGCCTGGATTCCTCGGAGGACAGCAGTGCCTCTCTCCTCCCTGCCTCGCCCTGCCCCACCCCCAGAATGCCCCCCTGCACCGGTTTTGAAGATGGTCTTTCATCTTCGGAGCCCACCCAGCGCGGAAAGAACCATGCTGGCTGTGAGTGCGGGGGGGGGGGCACTCTGCAGGTGGAGTCCCCACTGTGACCTCGGTAGGCATTTCCAAGGTCAGAGCGGGGACTCTGACCTATCCTATGGCCCCCCTGACAAGGTTGGGAGGCCATAGGATTGCACCCTTAATAAGTCAATTAAAAACTAATGCAGAGTTTGAACCGCAACCTGTTCTGGAGAAGCCATTTAGTCCCAAACCACTACTATTCAAAACTTTCTCATTTGCTCCCACAATACCCCTGTCAGTCAGGTTATTGATAGATCCATTCTTCAGATATGGGAACTGAAGCTGAGAACTTGCATCTTGTACAATTGGGCCACCCAAGACATTAACAGGGGAATAGGGATTTTAGCTCAGGTATTTCTGTACTTGAGAGATTCTCCAGTGTAATTCCCATAACAAAGAGTCCCTCAACTTTAAACAGGTCCTAAATTACTGTTTAATCACAATCTCCCATCCCTCCATAAAATGAAGGTCATTAGGTCTTGAGACAAAAGCCTGAATGAAACAGATAAGGTGACCCATCTGGAGAGCCTGACAAGCAGAGAACATATCTAGCTTTCCCTGACTGGCTTCTTTCTAGCCCAGTCTTCTTTTTGGCTGAGATCCCAGTCAACTGTAGTCAAGACTTCACACAAACCACCTCATGCATTAAAAGCATACATGAGCAGGGTTGTGCAGCCACATAGACTTGCCTAACTATCCACTGTTGATGCATTCACCAATCCCATGTGTGGCAACCATGACAAAATATGAAGTTCTCAGCCTTATTGACAAATTGAAAGTCAATAAATCACCGGGATGAGATGGTATCCATCCTAGAGTTCTTAAAAAACTCAAATATGAAATCACCGATCTTCTAACAAAAATATGTATCATGTCCCTAAGAGCAGCCTAAGAGGACTGGAGAATGGCCAATGCAATGCCTTTTTTTTTTTTTAAGGGATCTCGGGGGTGGGCTTCCAGGAAATCACAGGCCAGTTAGCGTAACATCTGTTCTGGGTAAATTGATTGAAAGCATTATTAAAGATAAAATTAGTAAGCATATAGAAGGACAAGCACTGCTAAAAAGAAAAATCAGCATGGCTTCTGCAAAGGTAAATCCTGTCTCACTAATCTTTTAGAGTTCTTTGAGAGTGTCAATAAACATGTGGACAGGGCTGATCCAGTAGGCGTTGTTTACTTGGACTTCCAAAAGGCTTTTGACAAAGTCCCTCACCAAAGACTTCTGAGCTAACTTAGCAGTCATGGAATAAGAGGAGAGGAGCTCTTATGGATCAGTAATTGGTTAAAGAACAGAAAGCAGAGAGTAGGAATAAATGGTAAATTCTCCCAATGGAGGGATGTAAAAAGTGGGGTCCCACTGGGATCTGTACTGGGACCAATGCTTTTCAATTTTTCATAAATAATCTCCCATCTTCAAATTGTATGGACTGCAAAGTTATGCGGTGGTAAGGAAAATGATTTAAAATTAATAAACGCATTAAAAAATAACCCCAAAAATGCACACTCCTAGCATTCTCTTAGTATGTATGCCAAGTTTCAGGTGTCTAGGTTTCATGGTCTTGGCAGTATGTATGGTGCTGATGATGGATAGACAGACAGACAGACAGACATGCATCCTCTTTTATTATTTTAGATTTATTTCATGACGTGTTTATGCCACTTTTCACAAGTAAAATCATAATAAAATAAAATGGAGAATTGTGAAAGCAAGGCTATTCTATATCTGTATCTATCTATATCTTTACATAATTTGAATAACTGGAACTTAACTTATCCAAAGTAGCAAATGTTGATATTTATTTTCATGGCTCTAACTGCTCTGGGTTTCCCTACAGATCCCACACATAAAGGATATAAACAAAGAGGCTGGGATGTTGACATTCACAGTAGCTAGTTAAGGGACAAACACCTTGGACTTCAGGCTACAGACAGAAATGGGGAAACAATGATAACAGAGCAATTACTGATCTCCCTGGGCAAGGTGAGCAAACATATGGGAGGGGGGGGATATCTATTCAGCTGGAGGACTAGAGCATTGATCACAGGACACTGCAATCTCCTCGTGTTGACTGGAACAAGAATTATAGAAAGGCTTAGGAAGCAAAGGTTGTATTTATGGGCAACTTCCCTCAACAGCCTATGGCTCAGCAGCTAGAAATACTTTGAGAAAGAAGGAGCTAAGGTAGGCAATGAAAGGGGTCTGTCGCTGACCTTGGACTGAGGGGACTGAAGCATAAAGCTGCCACAGCAAAAGCCTCCCCACTTTGCATTTCTAACATTTGCTATAGGGTGGTCACTTACAAATGGCCCAAAAAATGGGAAATGCAACACCAAAAAAAAAAAAAAAAAAAAAAGAGGACACAGATTTGCATAAAACGTGCATATGCTAATTTATATGTAGAGATGCACATTCAGAAACCATTACTATAATATAAATAAAGCTGCAGTAAGTAATTGGCTCTGTCCCATGAATCACCATTTTGCATTCGGCTTTTGGTGAACCTTGGGGTTCTAGGAAAAATGAAGTAGAACCTGCAAAGCAGGGATTGAATCCAGACGTAAGCTGGACCAACTGCACTGGGGCAAGTGGACTTCCCTGTCCATTCCTTCCCACGGCAGCCCCTCCAGCCCCCTGAAAAAGCTACACTACACAGAGAGCCAGGAGCCCCTGCTGAATGGGTTGAGCTGTGGTGTGTGCGGGAATCAGGCGAAGGGTCCTTCCATAAGCAGAGCCCTTCCTCTCATGGAAGGCAGATGCTGGATCCAACCCCAGGATGCCTCTTTTATGCCCATGTCTCTTTAATGAATGTTTGGTCCTCCCACCTTTTGAGTTGTAGCCCAAGAAACAGAGGGAAAGGCATGTGTGTTCCAACCTTGAAAAGACACAAGAACATGACGCAAGCAGGAAAAATGTCAATTTTAATTGCTTATTTTAAAAACAGAATGTGATAAGAGACTCAAGCCTGCTTGGGAACCAGCCATCCTCTTGGTCACAAAGGCCCTCTCTCATTAGTCATGGTAGCATGATGGAACCTCAGTGTGCAGAGGCAGTATACCCCATGAATTCCAGGTGCTGGGGACAACCAACAGGGCTAACCCATGACTTTCATGTCCTGCTCATGAGCACATAAAGGAATCCTGCTGGTCAGTTTTGTGTAAGCAGAATACTGAACTCGATGGAGCTTGAGTCTGATCCAATAGGACACTTATTATCTTCCTATTCCTATGTGTAGGCTGACAGTGATTTCTCAGTGCTAAGGGAATGACACTCTGCACATGTTCAGCCACACCCTTTGATTATTACTTCACAGGGCTGAGCCCTGGGAATTCTAAAACAGGTTCTGGAACCAAGTCACCATTCCAACTACAATTACTGCACTGCTACTACTACATTACTACATTATTATTATTATTATTATTATTATTATTATTATTATTAATCTATGTAGCTTTGATCCTTGCTCCAACGAACAGAAGTTTTAACTCTGGGAAGCAAAATGGTTTTACCAAAAGGCCTTCAAATTGTAGTAGTAGTAGTAGTAGGCAATCACTCGTGACCAAGTAAGATTGTCTTCCAGGATAAAATTACAAAAAGAAAATTATAAAAGGAGGAAATTCTAAAAAAATGTGTAGACTCTAGCGATGGGTCTGTAAGTGACTGTGGAGGCCAATTCTAGATCCACACAGCTTCCCACAGTGAGGACACAGGTTACCAGATGGAAGATGGTCCTGTAAAGGATTCGTTTGACGTGCTTTTCGCTTAGCACGTTTCTCCCTTTCACCTTGCACTCGGGCTTCTTCAAAGTCCATGGAACCTTTGTGAAAGGCCAACCTCCAGTTAGATCGTTCATGGGCCAGAGCTTCCCCCAGTTTTCGATGTTTATATTGCATTTTTTTTAGATTAGCCTTAAGAACATCTTTAGACCTCTTATATTGACCACCGATATTCCGCTTTCCATCCTTGAGTTGGGAATAAAGTACCGTAACTGCTTTGGGAGACGGCAGTCAGACATTCGAACAACATGACCGGTCCACTGAAGTTGGCGTTGAAGGATCATTTTTTCAACGCTAGTAGTCTTTGCTTCTTCCAGTACACTGACATTTGTTCGCCTATCTTCCCAAGTAATTCCGGAGGCAATGTTGATGAAATCTTTCAAGGAGGTGGAAATGACGTTTATAGATAGTCCATGTTTCGCAGGCATGAGGCATACAATAAAGTTGGTAATACAATGGCTTCATAAACCAGCGTTTCGGTTTATTGTAAGCCTATGTGAAGCCTATTGTAAGCCTATGGGAAGGGGCCGTTTTCCTTTTAATTTTTGTACAGCACAGCTACTAATTTTAGATGCATTATTATTTTATTATTGTTCATTGTTTGATGCTTGAAAGAAAGAAGTTAATGCAGCTCCCCTAGGTAGAGTGGCAAAGCGAAATAATCACAGAACTACACTCTCACTCAAATGGAAATGAACCATATATTTAAGCCATATGATCAACCCTTTCGTATCCCCATCCCCCACATCCTGTTTCTGTGATCTCCACACGTCCTTCAAAAATGGAGAGCGGGAGAGAGTGAGAGAGATGCATAAAATTGCCTGGATACTTTAAAGGGGAAGAAAATAAACTGGAGAGAAAAAATACTATATTTGTGCCAACAAAATTAAATTGTTGCACTTGAGAACAAAAGCCTGGTGGGAATCAATAGCTAAGCAGGGAACAGTATTAAGCGGTACACATAACAAATGGGAAAGGTTTTTTGTTTGTTTGTTTTTTAGAAGTCCTTTGAAAATAGGCAGACACTTTAATAGAAATTTTAAAAGAATGAAAACTGAAACTATATATATATATATATATATATATATATATTCATTTGCTATAGCATGGAGCAGGCAAATATCCATAAAAACTATAACAATTTTCCTTTATATTCTGATGAGATGAGACAAGAGACTGTGAGATTCCCCCTGACAGAAAGCGAGCTCTGTCTATGCAAGTTGCACTCCATTAAGACTGCATATCAGAATTCAGGTGTACATACAGGACTGCTCAAACCTGGTGACAAATCTTAATCACATCACAGCAGTCTTAGCTTTAGCATTTAAAATTGCTTAAGAATCAGCTGCCCTCAAGTGTCAAACAAGGATGCAATCATAGTTCAAATGAGGGGAAGAAAATACCAGTTCTATAACAAGGGTGGGGGACCTCAGGCCCAGGGCCCAAATCTGGCTCTTGGGAGGTTCCTCAGAAGGCCATGCCCCCTTTCCCCTGGCCCCACCTTCTTTCCCCCAACTGCCAATCATGGGAGGTTCCTGGCTATTGCACAATTTCCCCCCATTCTAAAAAGCAGAAAAAATGCCTCTCCTATACTGGTAGTAAGAGCTAAAATATGCTGGTGTGTGTGTGTGTGTGTGTGTGTGTGTGTGTGTGTGTGTGCATTTGTATTTTGGCTCCACCCCCTTTGCCTTTGGCCCCACCTTCCACTGGAATGCGAACCCCAAGAGCTTCTCTGAAAACTAATTTGGCCCTCAGGCTGAAAAACATTCCCTGCCCCTTCTCTACACTGTCCATCTTTTGAACCCCCTCCCAAACCCCCTGAGAGAGATGTGACCTGTTCATAATTTTTATGGGCTGTCCACATTTCAGGAACTTTGCCCACAATAACTAGAAACCAGGGCCAGCCCAAATAATTTTGCTTCCTGAGGTGAAGAACAAGATGGCACGCCCCTGCTATTCCATGTACAGAAACTGAGAGACTGGCCACTTAGTTCAAGACTGGTGATGATGGGCCAGTGTCTTCCACTACATGGGAGGGCAACAGGCTAGCTTAGTGGGCACAGGGTTCCAAACATCTCATCACTGCTACCCGCTCTCTTTCATCTGCTGCTTGAGGTGGCTGCCTCACTCTGCCTAATGGTAGGGCCGGCCTTAATAGAAAAGCGAGCTGTGTTCTGTTGGACACAGTTTCTCCATATTTTATGTCCCCAAACAAACTTCAGCCATCCCTCCTTTCAATTTTAAATACATATGTGTGGGGAAAGACAGGCAGCTAAGAGCAACAGAGAAAGTATCCTTTAAAAAGATGTAAGAAGGACCAGTTGTTTTGTGGGAATTATGATGCATAAAGCTGAGGGCTGTCATTACTACTCAGAAAACCGTGATTGCTGTGTCAGGTCAGAAAGGCTATAATGACCATGAGGCACTAGTGGTCCAATTTTTAACTCCATATTGAATAACTAAGGGTGCAATCTTATGCATGTTTAGAGAGAAAAATGTCCTGCAACTCCCAGTATTCCCCAGCCAGCCATAACATGTGTAGGACTGCACCACCTATTGGGTTCCTGGCCAAGGCAAGGTTTTGACCATGAATGTCCTACCACAAGATGGCCTAATTTGCACATAACGCTAACCTATGATTTATTTAACCCATGGTTAGTTGCCCTACCCAATGTTTGTCTGACAGCTGATCAAACAAACCATGGTTTGTTTTCTCAATCTCTGAGTTGTTTCCCTCCTTCTTTACCCACTCCTTCCCTGTATCCCAAATGCCTTTGCAATGCTGTAGGACTGGCATGCAGAGTGGCTGTTGTTGTTTTTTAACTGTTCTTGCCTGCTACCTCTGTAGTCTGGCAAAACAACCCATGAACAACCCACAGTTCTGGGTTCGCACGTAACAAATACCAATGGTTTAAGAGGCGGCAGGCAAGAGCAGTAAAAAAAAAACCCAGCCACTCCACATGCCAGTACTACAGCACTGCAAAGGCATTTGGGGTACAGGGACGGAGTGGGCAAAGAAGGAGAGAAACCAACAACCAATGGTTTAAACAAGCCAGAGTCCACAACCCAACAACAAACCATGGCTTCTCTTTCTGGGTTGTTCATTGTTTAACAAACTATGGTTTGTTAGTGCGGGTGTGTTCAGCTTGTCTGAGCATGGAAAGCTAAGCAGCATCAGGCCTGGTAATTACTTTGATGGGAGACCCTTCCTCTAGTTTCCTGCATTGAGCGGGGGGTTGGACTCGATAGCCTTGTGGGCTCCTTCCAACTCCATGATCGATGACATCTATAACCCAGAATTCAATGACCCATACGATGGGTTAGCATTATGTGTGAACCAAGCCAATGTAATGATGGCCATTATCTGAGATGGTTTAAAAAGAGAATTAGCTATGCTGGGTGGGGCACACTGGGAGTTGTAGGCCTTTTTTCTGTCTAAACTTGCATAGGATTACACCTTTAGATAAATTCATGAAGAATAAGTCTACAATTTTCTCATCATTGTATAAGGACCCTTGACATGGAGATTATTGTTTCTGGGGCATAATCTGATGGAAGAAGCTATAGCTGGTGAAATTTTTCCCATTTATGCCCTAAGAACACTGGAGTCCTCTCATGATCTGGACCTGTCAACCCTATTAACTGATAAAGCAATTAGTTCAAAAATAACAAGAACAAAATGATCCCCCTTCCCAGTATTCCTTTAATTATGTGAAATAGTCTGGAGTTCCTCCACATAGATCCAGAATGTTTATGGGTCTGTGACTGCACAATAAATATTCATTGATTGATTGGATCCAGAATGCAAAAATCACATGGTTTGTGTGCTAGTTTGGGAAATGTTGACATACGCAGACTATTAGCACCATCCTCTGGCTGTTTTAGAAAAATTCAACCTATCCTATCTAAATCTTTGCCATAGACCATGCAAAAATGGTACCCTAGTTCTTGTCTGAGTATTCAGCCTGGCTGATGCTTTAATTTTGTTATTAATTTATTATGTGTAGATGATGATAATAATAATAATAATAATAATAATAATAATAATAATAATAATAATACCATCCCCACCCCACATGCTGAGAATTATTAGAATTCACCCAACCTGCCCCCCCCACGCACAAAAGTGGCCAAAATGGGGACAAGTGAAACCTCAAAAGGGCCAAGCACTGGCTGAAAACCGATTTCTGGTAGGCAGCGCCCCAGCATGAATGAAACTCTGTGTTAGTGGGGTACTTGCACAAAATGGATAGGGCAAGAGTGTTGCAGAGTTGGGGGAATTAAGTATTTAATGGCGCGATCCTATGATCCCTGGGAGGGCATCTGTTTTGAGCTGTTCTGTTATTTATCTCTTTTAAATGCTGGGTTTTTATTGCTGCTTTCAAAATAATACTTTTTCATGTGTTTTATTATTGGTTTTTCTCCTTAGTTGTATTCTTTTTTTAAAAAAACTTTTTATTTAACTTTATTTCAAACATTATATAAAACAAATAAAAAAACATACATATAACTACTAAGGTGCACCCATCACCGCAGGACAAAGAAATAATTTCTATCATAATAATCCATTATTATTCAATATTCCAAAAATACATCATATCTTGACATGGCTTACTCCCCTTTCCTTTTACTAAAACATAATCTAGGAATAGTCCCTAATATCCTTGAAGTTATTTTTCTTTAATTGTCCCTTTTTACATTTGATACTACATGTTAAGTTATCATTTAAGGTGATATCCCACACCTCTTTATACCAATCCATAATTGAAAACTGATGTTGAACTTTCCATCTCCTTGCTATCATTAATCTCCCTGCAGTTAAGAAATTTACAATTAGCTCCTTTATCTCTTGAGAACAAACAAGTTTCTCCGTTATTGATAGCAATGCTAATTTTGGACAGACCTCCAAATTAATACCAATAATTTCTGAAATTTCTACAAAAATTTTGTTCCAGAAATCCAGTATGCTTTTACAGCTCCGCCACATATGAGCATAAGTACCAAGTTCCTGACATCCTCTCCAACACAATGGAGAACAATGACTATCTATTTTATTTAATCTTACCGGAGTCAAGTTGTATTCTTTTGACTTTTATTGTGTGTGTTATCCTGAGAGCTTTGGCTATAGGGAGACTCATATATTGGATGAATGAGTGAGTGAATTAATGAACTAGGGTGCAATTGTACAGCTGTTAGGCGCTGTCTAGCCAGCCATAGGAGAGGTCGGAGTCCCAGCTCCGACCTCGGAAACACACTCTGAGGTCGGAGCTGGGCCTCCGCCCTCAGAGTGCCCTCCCTCTGCCCTTGCAGCCAGCGCGGTTCGCTCCATGCCGGCTGTGGCTCCGAGGTCGGAAGACTGACCTCGAAGCCAGAGGTTTGTGGGTGGGGCGGGGGCAGGGAGGGGAGGCACCAGGCTCCATGGGGATACAATGTATCCTGGCGGCGCCTCTGCCTGTCCTCCTCACGAGCAGGGCCAGAAGACCTAGATGGCCAAAATCAGCCACCTAAGTCTTTTGCAGGACGGAAAAAGCGCCTCCACGCTCCTCCCTCCCTCAATAGGATGCCCTCTGAGTTCGGAGGGTTACGGGTGGCCACGCTGGAATTCACTGCCCATGAATTAATGACTAATAGAATAGATTGGATCGCCTTTTCCAAGGGTGGAGAGAGAGGTGTGATCTTGGAGGGGCAGCTCGAACCTTGGATTCCGCCCCCCCCCCCAGTACCCATGGAAACTTCCACACTCCACAGCCCTTACCACAGAGGGAAAGGGTGGATTGGTTGGCTGTCCCTAGGTGTGTTGGGAGAGCCCTCCCAGTTCCTAGACACAGGGGGAAATTTGCATCAGCCCGGAGCTGGCATACATAATTTCCCTCCCATTGCTTGCAATGGGATGTAAATAGGTGTTGTTTTTTAATGGAAAACAAAAAAAAACAGTCACCCTCCCTGCTCCTTCCTCTTTTCTGCCATGCTGGGCTTGTTGTGCTGGCTGTGTTTTGGATATCTTGGAGGCAGTTTGGTGCCCTAGGCAAGATCAGATATTTAGCGTGCCCCCTTCCCACTTGAGCCCTCCCTCCCTATATTATTAAATGTTTTAGTATTGTTTGTTCACTTTTCAATGCCGAAAAAATTGTGAAATTCCATCTACTGCAAGTCAAGATATGATTTGTAAAACAAACTTGGTAAAATACGCATTTTAGAGCTGTATTTTTTTTTCAAGGTGTTTCAGTGGCGCCCCCTTTAGCCCTGCGCCCTAGGCAGCTGCCTAGTTGGCCTAATGGTAGCACCAGCCCTGCTTGGAGGCTGTGATGTCGGAGGTCTCCTCATCAGTCAGCAGGATCACTCTGCCCATTGTGACGTGCTGCCAGATGGGAGTTGGGGAGAACCTGGACCTGGATTTTTGCCAGAGGGAGCCTGTGGTCTCTAGTTATGTATGGAACGTGGAATGTGGAATACAAAGGTGGAGCAGCGTTTTATTTCTAAAAAGAGCTGTGCAGGGTTGTAGGGGAGCAGCAATGCAAGTCCACCCGATACACCCTTCTCCTCAATGCTGTGCAGGAGTGGCAGGCCAAGTGCCCTCTAGAAAGGGAAAGACATTCTGCATGTGTTCAGGCAAGGCACTTCTTAGTATATACCAGGAATGGACAACCTGTGGCCCTCCAGATGTTTTAGCCTACAACTCCTATGACCCCTCAGCATTGGCTGTGCTGGCTAGGAGTCATAGGAGTTATGGTTCACCAGATGTCTTCACCTACAAGTTGCCCACCCCTGGGATATACGCACTGACTAGCAGGGGAAAAAATGCTGGCTACCAAGCCTGGACAGAAATGTGTTGTCCCTGGCCTTTGGGCACCAGCTGAAGACTTTTAGATTTGTCCAGATCAGACCAGACCCCTTTTAAAGCATCAACCGAATACTGGTGGTTGATTCAGGACAGATAAAAGGAAGTACTTCTTCACACAGCGCATAGTTCAGCTTTGGAATTCACTTCCACAAGATGCCGTGATGGCCACCAATTTGGATGGCTTTAAAAGGGGATTGGACAAATTCATGGAGGATAACACTATCAATGGCTACTAGTCCTGATGGTGATATGCTACTTCCAGTATCAGAGGCAGTGTGCCTATGTACACCAGTTGCTGGGGAACATGGGCAGAAGGGTGCTGTGGCACTCATGTCCTGCTTGTGCGTTTCCTGTGGGCATCTAATTGGCCACTTTGTGAACAGAATGATGGACTAGATGGGCGGACCCTTGGCCTGATCCAGCATCGCTCTTCTCATATTTCAAAACTATTTTTGGTGAAGTAGGACTACAGGAATCTTTTTTGCCTGGCCTCTTTTATATTTCTTGAATAGAAATGGGATAAGAAGAGCTCAAAGGATAACTACGATGAAATAAGTATTGTTAGTACTAATGTTTTTATATAGAAAATGAAAGCATTGTTCTCAGGCTTCTGTGTGAGATTTCAGAATCTCTGAACCCTCCCCCAGCATTGGACAGCATTGGATTGGATAGTGCCCATCATCCCCAGCCAACATGTCCAACACATCTGGAGGGTACCTGGTTGGGGAAGGCTGAATAGGGAAAAACACACAGAGTGATTAAAACATATTCAGGTTGCATTAAACATATGCCTTAGTGAGGCTTTTCACAGTCTTAAAGGTTTTTATTGTGAGCCTTGATGAGGTGTTAGTGACTGCTAAAAGGGAGGGGGAGTGTGTGTCTCTGTGTGTGTGGTTAGATGTACCATGTGATAAACTTTAGAGGAGCAGTTTTACCCAGAATAGTAACTTTATAGGCTTCCCCAGGAGGCAGAATTAAAGTGAGAAACCTGGAAAGTACTTCGAGTCCATTGAGAGGCTAGTCAACTAATGTGTAATATGAAAATTCCAAACACCACTGCCAATTGGAGTGGATGGAAAAGACATTACATGCTAATCTTTGCTAGTATCGGGTTTCATTAGTAGAGGCATTGGCCACAATCCAGCACAGAACCACGACACACTTAACTCAGATTGCTTTTAAAGGAGCTTAAGCGTGCGTAAGTGTAGACTGAATTGAAACCATTATTCATTACTCATTCTGTCTCTCCCCCCCCCCCCGCCACATACACACACACGACAAGAAAAGGGCAGTCATTTATAGCTAATTTAGGGCACAATCCTATGGGTTGCACCCTTGATGATCATAAACCCCCGAACTGGAAGGCTTATGGTCAAGGTGGGAGGAGCGGCAGAGGCGATCTCCATTTCGGAGCCAGAGGGAAGGGAAGAAGGTGCACAGAGGCTCAGGATAGCTTGTATCCTGGCCTCTCCAGTCTCTGCCCCTCCCTGCCCACTCTCTAACACCCCCTTTTCCTCCTTTCCAAGGTCAAGTCCCTGATCTCTGATTCCCCCCTCCAAACTGACTCTGACCTCAGAGCCAGGAATCCGAGCCAGTGTGGTGTAGTGGTGAGAGTGCTGGTGTAGTGGTGAGAGTGCTGGGACTCGGGAGATCCGGGTTCTAGTCCCCGCTCAGCCATGAAACTCATTGGGTGACTTTGGGCCAGTCACTGACTCTCAGCCTAACCTACCTCACAGGGTTGTTGTGAGGATAAAACAGGAGGAGGAGGATTATGTAAGCCGCCTTGGACTCCTTGCAGGAAAAAAAGGCGGGGTATAAATATAATAAAATAAAATAAATAAATAAATCCTATGGCCCCTCAGACACTTTTTGAGGATTGCTCCCTTAAGAGCTTTTCTATATGATGGCATTTACTGTGTGCTCCTTATTCCCAGTTCATGGTTTACAGGTTCCTTAGACAATATCATGACCCTCCAGTTTCACTTTTGTTTTTAAACAGCACTTTCAGCAAGTTTTTTTAAAGCAGGGGAAATGCGGTATTATTTGTGAAAGAAAACACTTTTTTCACTTGTGTAATTGTGCTATTCTGCTATACCACAGTGCCACCTAGAGGTTATCTAGTGGAAAAGCAGGAAATGAAACTATCTTCATGTAGTGCTCAGATCTCAGTTCTGCAACAAAACCGAAAGTAGATACAGCGGATTGACAGCCTCGTGTAGAATACAGTCATGCCTTGGATTGAGAGCATAATTCGTTCCAGAAACGTGCTTGTAATCCAAAACACTCTTATATCAAAACGAAATCCCACCAAAAAAAATTGTACAGAGATTTTTAATTTAAGCCGTACTGCAGTACTTGTATTGCAAGACATCACTTGTATATCAAGTAAATAAATAAATAAATAAATATTTAAAAATTTGCTTGTCTTGCAAAACATCCTCAAACCAAGTTACTTGCAATCCAAGGTATTACTGTAACTCTAAATCACCTTCTCCCATATATTCCTACCTAAACCTTGAGATCCTCCTCAAAAGTCCTGTTCCAGGTGTCCCCACAAAATGAGGTAAAGTAGGTGGCTACCAGGGAGAAGGACTTTTTGGTGCCAGCACCCTGGCTGTGGAATGTGTTATTTAGGTCTCTGTTTTGGGGTTAGGTGTTGGGGTCAGAGGGTTTATAATAGTGTCATGGAATGGAATGAGAGTAAAACTTTGGTTCTCAAGCAGGCCTGGGGTTTTTTGAAGGCAGAACATTTTTGCTGCCTGGAGTCAATTGGCAGAGATGCAGACAGCCATGCTCACAAACCTGTGGCTAAGTTGTGGAACAATGGGAAACGTTAGTGGTTGTTACCCCCTGCAGCTAGCAGCTCCATGAGTCCAGAGTGTTTCCATGTACCCTGATAAGGCCTAGGGTAACATTAGCTGCCTAAAACTATGGAAAACTGGTTTTGCGGATTTTGGCCCGCCTAATATGTCTTTCACCGGTTCAGGACCAAATTTCTAGCTGGCAGCTGGGAAGAAGGAAAAAGGCCAAGAAGAAGGCAGGATTTTATAGGGATGTGTGTGGAGCTCGATTGGGGCGTGGAAGTCCGGCGGCGAACTCACTGGACTCAATCCCCTGAGCTTCGCTCACCCTACCTGCTTCCCCGGCTCGACTTGCATTCCCGCGAGCCGAGCCGCCAGGGAAGCTACTTCTGAGCTCCCGGCGCTACGTTGGTTATATAGAAATGGCCGTGATTTGCGCAAGTTACGCAAATCACAGCCTCATTTAACATATCTTACGCAATTTTCTACATAAAAAAACGTAGTGCCGGGAACTCGGAAGTCCGGTGAGCGCATCGGCTGGCGCTCACTTTCAGCCCGGCTTAGCAGGTGCGGCGTCAGCCCTCGCCGAGTGCCCAGCGAGTTGGGGCAGATGGCCCACTCCCAGGCAGGAATATTTAGAGGAGCCAGTGGATCAAAAAGCGACTGTTCCCGAGGAGAGGGCTTCGCTTACTTCTTTTCTGATGTTTTATTGGGTTTTTGTATTGTTTTGTTTTCTCATTTTTGCATAGCTCCAGTTTTTGCTAACTAACAGTCAGATTTTTGCTTGTTTGGGGGCTTTTCAGGCCATACTTTGTACGTTTGCCTTCTTTCTAAGAGAAGAAGGGATTTCTTACTTTGATCATGTCCCTCCTTCAGTTTTGAGGCTGCTGCTGGCCACCTTTTTAAAGTGATCTTTTGCGGGCTAGATGTTTGGTCCCTGAGTAACTTGGAACAGATTCAATTTTCTCCAGTATTTTATTGTACTCACTGGTGAGGATCAGATTTCACCAACATTTTCATTTTAAAACATTTTCTTCACTTCCTACCTGAATTAACTTTCCTATTTGGACTTTGCTGAGTCCTACCTACCCCTTGGGGGGGCCTGGAAGAGGTATCTGCCAGTCTTCCTTTGGGTCCACAGAAGCGTTTTGTCAGATCTCTGCCTGGGATAAATTCATTTTAATTATCCCCTTCCTTTTCCCTAAAGGTTTGGACTGCACTGCTATATAGCTGAGAGCTTTAAAATTGAATTTAACTAGTCTGGACTGGTGGGAGATTAGGTGGAGTTAAGTAACAATTCAAACTGCTGCTAGTTTGGCCTGTCATAACTTTTGAGTGCCATGGCGGCTTTTCATTTGATGGCCTAATACAGTTTTCCCAGTACAGTAATACCTTGGACTGCAAGCATAATTCGTTCCGGAACCGTGCTTGTAATCCAAAACACTGTTATATCAAAGTTAGGGCACCAGGTTTTCCTCCCTGTATCCTGAGTCTCTGGCGGGCGTGAGTGGGGCTGATTTCGGCCCGCTGTGCCTGCTCAAGGCGAGCGGTTACATCCCTACTACTTGTATTGCAAGACGTCACTTGTTTATCAAGTCAAAATTTATTTTAAAAAATTGCTTGTCTTGCAAAACACTCTCAGAACAAGTTAATTGCAATCCAAGGTATTACTGTATTGTTTTCTAATAGGCCGCAGCAAGAGTTAAACCCTAGTTTACTTTGCATGGTGTAATCTTTGCATACAACAGTCACCTGCTTTGTGGTCCACGGTTACAATTTTCTCTGTAATCATTTTCTCTGTATTTTCTCTGTAATCATTACTTTCATATTTTACTTCTGCATGTAATGTTCTTTTGCATTTACTCTTCTCTATAAATACTTTATATCTTCATATTTCCTGTGTGCCATGTTTTCATTTTTCATGTTTTCCTCCTTGGGTTTTAAATATATTTTCCAATATATTGAGGTTTTAAATAGCCTGGGGTCAGCTCAGGTTACACTCTCTCCCCCACTGGGGCAAAGAACTTTCAGAATACTCTCCTCAGAGAGGCTCACTTTTAATCTTCTTTTTGGTCATTTCAGCAGCCAGGTGACGACTTCTTTTTTTTTTAATTCTCCCAGACCTTTTAAAATCTGTGATTTTACATTTTAATCTGCAATTTATATGTATATCTGTATTTTTAACTATGCTGCAAAACTTTTGCGTACTATTTTAGGCTGCAATCTGCTGTTTTATGGTTATTGTATTTTAATATTGTGTTTTCTTATTTTATGTTTGTGAGCTGCCCAGAGAACATTCTTATTTGGCAGCCTATATAAATGCCGTAAACAAACAAATCTCTGTGCCTGATTGATTTTGTATCTCACTATGAGGAGGCTCCAGAAAGAAGTCCTGCGTCAGCACCTCTAAGTAGGGCCTAAAACTACTTAGAAGTAATAACTTTGCAGTGAGTCACACAAAATCACAGCAACAGGTTGGCAATGAAGGACAATGAAGAAGATTGCAACCATATCATAAGCACTACATCACTTGAATTTTATCATGGACAGAAGGAGGTATTATTTAGTATTTACTAACTCAGTTGGATTGATCATGGTTAGGCTTTCCAAAAGCTGGTCCTGGAGAGGCAATTGATGTTGTGTTGTTTGCACAGCAAAAGGCCCTCTCAATCATTGTTCTGCCCCAATTGGGCATTATGTTATTTTGTTTTGTTGCCCCCTGGGCCTTGCATTTATAATTGCTCTAGTTTATTTTCTGTACCTCTGTTAGCAACTGATCAAACCTTGATTAGTTGTCCCTAGGAAGATGCATTGATCAGATTAGTTGTCCCTAGGAAGATGCATTTATTTTCTGTATGTCTGTTAACAACTGATCAGATGCATTGATTAGTTGTCCCTAGGAAGATTTCCTATCCAGTTTGTACCAGCTCTTCCACAGTTTGGAAGAAATCTCCCTCGGGCTTAGTTTTCTGCTGCTGCTCTAGATTGCAGCCTGAAGTCCTGGCCTTGCATTGTTTTTTCATCTCATCAGCCCACTATCTCATCTCATCCATCCAGCTCATCTAGTCATCAACCTCAGTTATTATGTCTTAATCCTGTATTTATTAGTTGTTTATTATGTTGGGTTTCAATAGAGATGAAGTTTTGAGCCACACAGATGTGCATTGCATGTGAGTTTAACCGCCTGGATATAGACACGCAGCCCCGCGTGTGTTGAGGCCAGAACAATCATGCTTTCTCAGAGATGACAAGAAACAATTTCATACCTATTTGAGCAGAAGGCCCAACAGTGCAAGCAACCCAAGTGGTTCCTTGGGGCAATATGGTAATATCAGAGATGCCAGCGAAGCGGTATGACAACTAAGTGCTGTATCCCAGGATCCCTTGTTATGTCGCCCAGGATGCTGGGACACAACTCTCAAATCACTAGACAAGATCATAAACCAGAAGTCTGGTGCCCTAAGTCAGTGCCTTCCAGATGTGTTGGACTACAGCTCCCTGGGGGATACTGGGAGTTGTAGTCCAACACATTTGGACGGCACCAGCTTGGGGAAGGCTGTCATAATCCATCTTGTGTCTTCACAAGCTCTTTGAAAAGTGGTGGTTAAAAAATGGAAAACAGAGCAAGTTGCCCTGCTGCCTGCGCTCATTCTGCTTCCGTCACACTATTTTTGTGCCAAGCAACAGCTCGTTATATTACATCGCCCCAGCGCATCTGGCATGGCAGTGTAGAGACTGAGCTTAATTAATTAAACTCAATCCCTACAGGTAGCGGCTTCATGTTGTGGGCTTGCCAACCCACACTAGGGATGGATCAACTTGCCATGCCAGCACAGCAAAATGGCTTGCTGTAGCTCAGACTCGCATACGCATGTAGACACTCTCCGTCACCACAACTGTGCGTTTGCTTCTGCGGCCCTTTATAGAACCAGGCTGTGAGAACTTCTCACAGCTGAGGTAAATTTACAAGCACTCTGCTGCATGCTCTTTTAAGTTTGACATTTACACATGGTGAGTGATACAGCCACACCAAATTGTTTTTAATTATCGGAAAATTAAAATGAGCCATTCATGTGAGCAGTTAAGTAAGTAATTTGAAGCTAATTAAATAATTATGATTCCCTCCATTCACTGGCCTTGGAGTATTTATTTATTTTTTAATAGAAACGTTTAGTTTTTAAAGTGGCATCAAGAAATAATGCAAGCCTTATAGCAATTACTTATGAAGTTACTTTTAAAAGATTTACTATTTGGAGGGATCTGCAGAACATTTCAAACAACTCCCCCCCCCCTCTGGGGCAACTGGCCTGAGTGAACCTGACAAGAAGAATATTGTCTAAAGCAGGGGTGAAGAACCCCCAGACCGTGGGCCTGATCCAGCCCATTAGGCTCCTAGATCTGGCCCGGAGAGCCTCCTGGGGTTCCTCCAAGCTCCACTCCCTAGAAGAACCCCCCTCCCCCTGAGTAAATCACTACTGTTATCTCAGGTCAGAGATAAGAGCAGGGATTCCCCTGCATGCCATTCTCCTGCCCATTGGAGGCAGTCCCTGCTGTTATCCCTGATCTCAGATCGGAGATAACCGTGGGGTGTTGGCTGTTGGGGACTTGGCTGGTGCTGGGAAGAGCAGCAACCACAGGGGTCTCCAACGTGGAACCCGTGGGCACCATGGAAGTCCATCGGTGCCCGCAAAGCTCTCCACTCCCTGCCCCCTTCAAAAAACTTTTTAAATAAAAAAAAACTTGAAAATATGTTAGGGCACCAGGTTTTCCTCCCTGTTCCTGAATCTGCCACTGATCAGCTGTTCAGTGGGCAGGAAGAGAAGAGTTGCTTCCTGGCCCCACCCAATCCTCTTCCATCCCCACACACCTTTCCCCTTTGCGCTCTCTCTCTCTCTCTCTCCCTCTCCACTCCCAGCCTCTAGTCTTGCTATTTCTCTCAACCCAAACACTTTCCTCACTATTCCTCTCCTTTCCCCATCCCTAGCCTTGCTCTTTCTCTCACACTCACCCCTTTATCTTGCTCCACTCCCAGCCTCTAACCTAGCTATTTCTTTCCCCACACCGCTTTACCTCACCGTTTCTGCCCCCTCCTAGCCTCGCTCTCTCTCTCCCCTCTCCCCCTTTGCCTTGCTATTTCCCCCTCCCAGGTCTCTAGCCTCACTATCCCCCCCTCCCACCACCTCCTTTACTAGTCAGGCCTCCATGGAAGCCATTATGTGACAAGCCACATCCTCCATAGGAGCTATTTTGTGGTGGCACCCAAAGCAGTTTCTCAAATTCCCAAATATGCCCACAGGTCCAAAAAGGTTGGAGAGCCCCTGCGCTACAGGGACGCCACATGTGCCAACACTACAGATATGCTTGACACTAAATACATTCTGGAATCGTGGCAAAAAAGTATTAGTGATGAGGTGATAGTTTTGTCACTTGAGGCTCAGGTTGCCTCATGGCACAGAGCGCCTTCTACCAGCTTCAGCTGGTGGCCCAGCTATGCCCCTATCTGGACAGGGATAGCCTGGTTTCAGTAATCCACACTCTGGTAATCTCAAAGTTATACTACTGCAATGCACTCTATGTGGGGCTGCCCTTGAAGACTGTTCAGAAGCTGCAGCTTGTGCAAAACACGGCAGTCAGACTAATCACTGGGACCAAAAGGTCCGAATATATAACACCTGTTCTGGCCTGCTTGCACTGGCTGCCTATATGCTTCCAAGCCCAATTCAAGGTGCTGGTTTTAACCTATAAAGCCCTACACGGCTTGGGACCACAATACTTGGACTGCCTCTCCCAACCACAATCTACCCGGACTCTACATTCAACATCTAGGACCTTCCTCCGACTGCCACCTCCGAGGGAAGCTTGGAATGGCGACAACAAGGGGGAGGGCCTTTTCTGTGGAAGCCCCCCAACTGTGGAACAAGCTCCCTCCTGAGGCTTGCCTGGCGCCAACCCTACTATCTTTTTGGCGCCAGATGACTGCCCTCTTGCATTGAGGCTTTAACAACTAAATAGTACACGGTGGGGTGGCTAGTTCTTTTAGAGGTCATGTTAGTTATTTGTGACTTTTTAAATATTGGTCTAAATTTGTTGTTGTTGTTGTTGTTGTTGTATATATTTTATATTGTGCTTTATTGTACTTTTAATTGATTGTTGTAAACCACCCAGAGAGCTTCGGCTATTGGGCGGTATAGAAATAAAATAAGTTGATGGAAAAGCTCTTCAGTTGTTGCCCTCCCTTGCTTCCTTATCCTGCTAGTACTTGTCCAGAGTATGAGGTTTTCTCGATATAGCTGCATGATAGGAGTGGAGTCCTTGTAGGAATCCTCACTGAGTGTGTCCAGCCCTGCTATGGTGTCTTCAAGGGCTTGTTTGGCTAGAGGGGCAGGCCTGCTCAGTGGCATTCTGGATTTCACAGCAGAACACGGAGAAGTTGCGTGCTAACCCTAGCCCAGTGTTCTCCAACCTTGGGTCCCCAGATGTTTTTGGCCTACAGCTCCCAGCATGCCCTGGCCAGCCATAGCTGGCCGGGGCATGCTGGGAGCTGTAGGCCAAAAACATCTGGGGACCCAAGGTTGGAGAACACTGCCCTAGCCGTGATTGGGTGGATGGCTGCATGTGCTCTTTCCTGATTTCAAAGGCTTCTGATGCTTCCACAACATTGTTCTTTTTCTCACCTATAGCAACTTCTGCCAAATAGCAGTAGTAATCACCTTCCATTTTCAGATAAAAGACCTCACTCTCATATTTAATGTCTTTGCAGTTCTTGATTAAAGTTCTTGTGGGAGCTTTTTACCTCAGGTACACAAAGGCTCTTGTTCCTCATGCGCGCTCAGGGCCCGGCAGTGGCTGAGGCGCCTACAACCATTCGCGCATGCGCAAGAAACTACAAGCCTTTCCCATCAACTGTGCCCCCTTACATTCATGTTTCACTCTCCAGTGAGACGAATGGGGATATCATCACATCCGAGAGCTTCGTGTGTGTTGTGTACCTGGATTGAGCATGGACTGGTCTGGGCAGTTGGCAGCACATGTTGACATGTAGCAATCCTGCAGCATGTGCGGCGTAACCCCACAATTCAGTTCCCTGGTGTATGTCTGCATTAGTATGTTCAGTGTGTCTAGAATGCTGAACCGAGTGCGTGTGGTTTGTGATGTCTTGGAGAGGGTGGGGGGAGGAGTATATAAGGAGTGTTTGAGTGATGTCAGAGTTAATTGGGTTAGTGTGTTATGGGAGAGTAGTGTGTTGGGAGTGTTAGAGAGTTTGGGAGTTAGATTAGGTGGGTTATTTGTGTCTTGTCAGGAGTTTTAAGAGGAATCAGTGATTGTCTGAGGAGTGAAGGTATTTAGAATTGTAGGGACTTAGGTTAATTGTAAAGTGTTTGGGGTAGGCAGGTTTAAAGTTATTTTCTGGAACTAAGATTTTGAGAATTAAAATAAACTTATTTTTATTTTGTTTGCTACCCAAATCCTATGTGTCAGCTTCGCGTTATTACCTGCTTTACTTTTAAATCTACACACACAGCTTTGTACCCATAGCATCATAAATTTAAAAATAGATCCTTCATAACCAGCATTAATCTTTTCCCTCATTAGTAGGGGAAAGGTTTCAATTGACCCTCCCCTCAGGTTTTCAAGTGTTGATGCTTGGCCTGAGTAGGGTTTATGCGCCTGGTCCTAAAGTGAAAAGGGCTGTGTCGTCGCAGCATGTGATAAAGATACTTGCAAATCTGATGGGAAGGGCTGCTGAAAATGATCTAATTAAGCATGGATGATTTGTAATGCATCAATTCTGTGTTCAGACACTGGTTATTTTGGGTTCCACCATACAAACTTATTTATTTCATAATTTATTTATTTCCACACACACACACACAAAGAAGCACAGAGATTTTGGAAGAGCACAGAGAAGCTAGTTTCCTTTCTCACCATGCTCATAAAACAATATGGGCATGCATGACAAGAAAAGATCATCATTAAATCCTAAAATGGATCATTCTGTGAAAACTGTCTTTTGAGAACAGAGGCACATCTGGTTGAGAGAAGACTGGGGGGCGGGGAACCCAGTTTCATCCATTTTCCATCATGTAGTTTTTGTGAAAGTGGCCAGTTCTGGAAGGGGAACAGACAAACACCAACATGAACCCCATGTGTCTGACAACATGCTCACTTGTTCCTTGCCCCTCATGGCTGATCACAGCTAGCCAAAGGGGTACTGTCCGGGTGGGCTCAGGCTGTGATTGCTTCTTTATGTACCTGCTGCTCTTAAGGAGGCAGTGATGTGGCCACTCCTAAAGAAATCTACCTTGGACCACCCTGGTTCTCAACAACCCCCCCCCCCATTGCAAATAATCCTATTTTGGCAAAGGTTCTTCAGAGAGTTGTAGAGGTACAACTACAGGTGCTTTTGGATGCACCAACACTTTTTCTTTTTAGGTGGATGTTGACGACCCATCTGTTTATGTACTCCTTCCTGTGTAGTATGTCCTACTATCTTATGTAGATACGGTATATTCTATGTCGGGGTGGGCAACGTACAGCCCGCGTTGCCCCCCACCAAATTGTAAAAACAAAGATATTTTTTTTAAAAAAAACAAATGGCATCCAGAGTGGCCATTTTGAAGACTTAAAAAAAAAACCCTTTTAGTGCTCTGTACCTACTACGGAGCACCAAAAGGGCCAAAATTAGCTTGAAAACAAGTTACTTTTGATCCTTTGGTCACTCCTTAGTCACGTTGGATGTCTTTTTTAAAAAAAAAAAAATCAGCCCCATCTTGGGAAGGAAACCTGGGAGTGGGGGGCAAAAATAGTACCTGGACTTCTTGAAGTTGTCACCCCTGTTCTATATATTTGCCTTTGTTTTTATGTTTCTGTGGATAGTTTGAAAACTTTAGATGTTAACGGTTTATAAGTACTCATAAATAAATAAATAACTACATGAATTAGTGCAATGCAATAGGTTACACATCAATAAATGTATTAATTCATTTATCTTATCACAGGACACATATACACAGTAACTCAGGATCCATTCCTTTAGCAGTACAGCTAGGAAAAATAAAAGAACACTACAGGAATTGACTTCACAACGACCTTGTACTTTTTATATACATACAGTACATCTGAAAAATGCCACTTTTACATTGCTATAAAAATACTGTCTCTGTGAGTTCTTCCTTCGACTGGCAAAGCCAATTCTAATGTTTGCAGAAACACAGCGTCAAGGTTCTTCCAAAGAAAAGCATTGCTCTTTTTTTTTTTGAGAGAGAGAGAGAGACAGAGAGAGATGGTGCTTCTAGACGAGCCGTTTATCCCACCATCACCCTGCCGTCGTGGCTGTCCATTCGTAACCATCTTGTGTTTTCCCACCACTTCTTCCGTATTTTTTTCTTACCACCAGAAATCCATTAAGGACAGAAAAGATGGAATAGGTGCGCAATGCCTTCTAACTGGTATCACTGAGACCTCTGTTTCGTGGCACCCACCCACAGGAAACTAAACTGTATGAGAGCTCTGGGGTTTTGATTAGCTAGTTTTCAGTGTTGTGGTCAGGGATGTTTCCGTTGCAAGCAGTGCAGAGCGGAGCAGGAGTACAGAGGAGAGAGGGGAGCCTAGGGGAAAGTGTCCAATGGATGCTCAAAGTTAGAGCACAGGAGGGCCTCGCCTGGATATTAATACCCTCGGCAGGTCTAAGCACACTTAAGAGTAAGAGTGTGCTGCAGCAGGTTAGAGGCATCACGGTGAGTTCTACTGGAGCTACAATAACTGCTCTGCACCTTGCACTCTTAATAGGGGTGTTCCCACCCCACACATTGAGGCCTCCAGTGACCCTGCCTCCAATGTTGTGCGACCCACCAGTCCCATTCTATACACATTGGTTCCACTTTTCAGACATCCAACAGATATGCATACATTAGGGCCAAGGGCCAGCAGGAACAGTCCTGCTTACCCTACCACACGTTCACTTGGGTAATGTTGGGGCGCATGGGGGGGCGGGAATGTGCAAAGGTGCATGGCAGCCTTTGTGTTTTCCCTAGCGAATTCCCTGCTGCCATTGTACAGAGCATGCTTCCATAGCTTGAACAGTGCTAATTATGTACATTTTAAAACAAAACACTGCACCATGCAAAGAGTAACGGACCTGTCCCATTCCAGCCCATCCTTCGCACACTACTGCAAATGCTCCCATGAGATCTTTCATGACAGTACACTGCCTTGCACCTGGGCCTCTGGCATAGGTCACCATTTCACCCATCTCCACACCCAATTGGGGCATGTGTATGTGACCCCCAAAAAATCCCCATGGACTGAAAACAAGACACCGAAACTGGTCATATGAATCAGTCTTCACAGAAGTCTACATAAAATTGAAAGAGCTGAGGCAGATTAATGGGGACTAGGCCATTTCCAGGGTGGATATACATATCTGACTCAAATTGTACTTTTTCCAGTCCCACTCAGTCAGCTACCTTCACAACTGTGCAGACAAACATGTCCTGCTTATAATACATTGGTAATATATTGTAATACATTGGTTCCCTGCTGGCCAAGCTGTTTTAAATTCTCCTACATCTGAGTGCTTACCCTATATCACATGATGAGGGAGGAATACCACTATTTTTATACTGCTGCAGTTTAAAGCAGTTGTGAGCAGCAGGATGGGTGCATTTGTTTGCTGAGGAAAACTTCCAGTTTTCTAATTGTACCAATCTGAGTTGGGCCCCACTCTAGCTTGCTAAGGACAATGAGTAATCCAATCCTTGTTACTGTTCTTTCTGCAGAAGTTTCCACTGGCAAGCCCAATGCTGCCATCTGGTGGCTGTTTACCCCGTGCCAGTCCTATTTACTTAAAATGAGATTGCACCTAAGCCAGTGTCTCAAATAGACCCAGGTATCGCTTAATCTTTCCCGCTCCACCCTACCTTCTGTATTATTCAAAGGTCAAGTAAAAAAAAAATGGCTTCCTCAGCCAGAGTGGGAACAGAACATTTTTTAAATGTAACAGAAGAGATGAAGGATTGGATTGTTAGGAAACATTGGAGTTTATTAAATGCCCTATTTGAAGCCAAAATCAAAATATCCCTCCTCTGTGTAGATACAGAAGTCACTTTAAAGAACTTCTATGCATACCCAACCATAAGCAGTTCAGAGGAGACACTGGTTTTAGTCCACTATGATATAGAAGAACATTAGTTTTGTTTTTATGCTCCTTCATTTTTTTTGTATCTTGACCAACATGGATAAGTCATTTAAGGCACTCACTCCAAAATAATGTTACTCCTGGCCTGAGATTGCTGATATTTTTCATTACATTGCAGCAAGTAATTTGGAACCAAATTACCATGCTAGTGATAATACTGATCAAACAGAAAACATTTCCAACACAGGGAAAAGTAAAGTACATTATTTACACAACCATGTTTTCATTTTAACTTACAATCCATTGTAATCTATTTTTTTTTAAAAAAAACAAACCAACATGTATTAAAGGCTACTTAAATACTGCAAGGATTTAAATAAAGTATCAATATTTTCAGTGAATGGAGAACTACTATGTCTCTACCAGCATATTGGCCCCATTTGAAACAAATATTATTTTTTATTTAAATCTTGTATATACTGTATAGTAACAGGTTCCAAAACAGATATCCCATTCCACATAAATAAGTATAGTCCTGTCCCTGTTTTTTGTTTTTTTTTAAACAAACAAACAAACCCTCATCTGTTTAAATTATTGGAGCACAGGGCTGTGTTTTGCTTCCCCCTTCATGATGTCTTTTTTAAAAAATAAAACAAACTCCTACATTGCTAATCTTTCTTGCAAAATATTACTGTATTTCCAGAATACATAATAGACCATTAGTAAAAAGTGTTAATTGCAAACCCTGAACTTTACAGTAAAAGTTAAAAGGAAATTCTTGTAGAAAGTCTTATGGAATGTACACTCTCTGCAGAGTAGAGTTTGGTTTATACCGGGTTGAAGTGGAAAATGCTCCAGAAGAAATCCTTTGAGCAAATCAGAAATGTGTGCTATTCACAATTTCAAAGTGCAAGTGGTTATATATATATATATATATATATATATATATTAAAAAGAGTGTTTGTGAGGCTCTTGGTCAAGACCACTGGCCAACATTGTGCCGGAAACTGGATGAAAATCCAAAACACCATGTCAGGTAGATGTGCTTCACCTTGGATTTGCTTTGCCCATCCAAAACTCAAAGTTCACAATCTTCAGCCAGCAGCACAGTCAATTCTTTACATTGCAGTTTCTTTCTGCCATATCATTCCTGGCATCAGGCAGAAGGTTATTCCTCAATGCAAACTTTCTGAGAACTCCTGCAGCAAATCCAGAAAGGGTAACCAGGCCTGCCAACATAATTCGGGAGGAGGTGACCGGCAAGGCAGTTTCTTAGTGCACTGGACTGCCTAGAAACACAGAACCCAGTAACTTTCTCTCTGGACTCAGCACCATTTGCATAAAATAGGAGCAGTGCTCAAGCAGTGCCACTATCTGCTGAACGCTTCTGTGATTCCAGGACAAAGGAGTTTCCTTCACTTTCACTTTTATAAATCTCCATCCGCAGGTGGTTGACACAGCTTGTAGATTCTGTAAAGGTTTGACATAAAAGTTTGTATTATGAAAGGAACTGTAATCACGATGGAATGCAGCAAAGGTAGTTAGAATTGTTTCAGATGATCCCCAGATTTTATAGGGATGGGTGAATCTGTCAATTTTAGTTTCTCTCAGTTTCTTATTTTTCCAATCTTAGATTCAACTCATCTCGAACTTTTGAGATTTTTTTTTAAAAGTCCACATGAAGATTCATAAGCATTTTTGTGCATATTTTTCTCAATATATGCATGTTTCCGTCTTATAAACATTTTTGCAAACAATTTTACTAATATAATGAATTTTTGAATGTTATTTCCCCTACTATATACATTTGTGTATGAATGTTTTGATTGGAGAACTCCATTTCAATATTCAGAGAAGTGTGAATTTCAAAGGGTAACTTTCAATTCACATAGTGGTTTGAAAGTGCGAAATTAGGTATGTTCATATTAAAATACGTACTAAATTAAGTTCTCCCGTCCCTTATCTCCATCAAAGGAACTGGTACACCTGTACTTCAGCTAGGGGATATTACCATCTTTCCTATTAACCCTCTTTTCATTCATGAATATTACATGATCAGAACGTATGAAATGGCTGATGCTCATTGGTCATTGCTCCATCTACCCTAGTATTGTCTACTACTACAACCAGCAGCGACTCCACCTTACAACTAGGGGCTGGGTGGAGGCCTTTCCTATTCCTGCTAGTGATTGAATCTGGGATATTCTGCATGCAAAGCATGAGCTCCGCCACTAAGGCAGCGCCTCTCTCTGATATGTTCCCAGCTATGTCCCAGCTAGTCACATAGACAGCCTGAAAAAGCAAGCTGAAAACCCAGAACAGGGCTGCATGTCCAAATACAGAAAGAACAATAGAAACAAAAGGAATGTTCTCAAAAGCAGTAATAAGGGCTTATAGCTTTGGAATGAAAGCACAAGATAGTAGATGGGTTGAACTATGGTCCACAACTTTATTAACTTACATTTCTGATCTGCAACATTTAAATCTAGTTAGAGCCAAAATCCCCAAATGCAGTATGGGTATAGCTGCTGCCAAAATGAAGCTAGGGACCACCATTCCTGCCAGTTGCCTTGGATGGGTGACACCACCCTGGCTTCAGGCACTGAATCAGCACTATAATTGATCTTTGCTATTTACTGCCCACATGCCTGAAAGGCGGGCAGAGGAGGTCCAGCCAGCATAATCAGCCACTGCGCCTTAGGGATCAATGAGAGCATCAATGCTCAGGGAAGGCTCCTTCCTCCAGGTCCCCTTTGGGTAGGCGAGCTGCGCGTGGGTGTTCTGGCTAATCCTCCCTTCACTGCTCTGACGGTGAATTGTTTTGGGTCGTCTTGCTTTGCCGCTTAAAATGAGGAAATCCTAAATCAGGGCTCTCCAACCTTGGGTCCCCAGATGTTGCTGGACTACTGCTCCCAGAATCCCTTGCCATTAGCCATGCTGGCTGGGTATGCTGGGAGCTGTAGGCCAGCAACATCTGAGGACCCAAGGTTGGAGAGCCCTGTCCTAAATCCAAGTGCTGCTTACTCATTAAAACCCATTTTGATGTAAAACGTTTCAATGATTAGGCTGTTTTAAACACTTCCTGTAGTCCAGTCTTCTCCAACTGGGCACCCTCCACATGTGTTAGACTACGACTCCCATCATCCCCAGCCACCATGACCATTAGCCATGCTGGCTGGGAAGGTTTTGAGTCATGCTCCAACACCTCTGGAGGGCACCAGGTTTGGGAAGGCTGCTACAGCCTTTAGCCAAAGCATTTGCTTATTAATTATCTTTGCTTATCCAATGTCCGTTTTGCTCTCCCAACATCTCAGCTCTCCTCCAGCAGCTGACAAGGCCCTGACAGCTTCAAGACAACCATCACTGATTTATTTTATACAAAACACAACAATGTAAAAAGGGTTAATGGGGAGTGACAGATGGCTTGAAGAACTGCTTTTGAAGATTCATTTGTAGAGGAGAAGTCCCAGCTGTATGTAGCCACCTACCGGGGTGCAGACTGTGGCATCTGATCCATCACTTTCAGATTTTTTGCAGAGATTTCAACCCTTGGTCCCTAAAGGAAACAGAAGAATTGTTTCTGTATTGGCAGTACTAGTAAAACACTGAAGCCCTGGACGAAAACGTTAAAACAGAAATGTATGATTTTGCTTTGAAACCCATTAAATTCTCTTAGTGACTTTGGAAAGCACCGAGGTGATACATTAGTCATCCGTGTTTACTCGAGGTGAAAGAATTCCCAGAGAACTTTGCAGCTGTTACTGCCCAGCACTGTGAGACTATCACAACATAACGGGATGTAAACAAGAATGCAGTCAGCATGCACAGGGCAGTGTGTGCAAACATACTGTATGGACCACATATTCAAAGACCACTCCCCCTTTAAGCACACACTTCACAGGCTCATAAATATTTGCACTAGGCATATTTTCCTGTTACTTTTGGGCACCATTAAATGGTCACCGATGCTCTGCGTGTAAAAACCTTAGGGCTTCAGCACACACTACATTTCATTCCTTGGTTGCAATATAAATGAATGCACCATTTGCAAGATTTATAGTCCCTAATATTATTTATTGAACCCTTCATTAATACTCACTTGTTTTCTCATTATGTCTGTTGCCTGCATGATACACTTGGGCAAGAGTCCATGACTTCGAGCTAATATAGCTGCTTGTTCCAAGGACACACTCAGTGTACTCCTAAGAACAGAGCATAAAGAAAGTTGCATCCAGCAGTTGAATATTTATTTACTTATTACATGTATATCCCACCTTTCTTCCATCGTTAGAACTCAAGGTGGCTGCATGTGGTTCCCTGGTGGTCTCCCTTCCAAGCACTGAGCAGATCCAGACCTGCTTAGCTTCAGCAAGGTGGCTGCCTCATGTACCTTCAGACCATACCCTGGGACCTACCACATATGTACTGTATATGAATACATATTCACATACATTAACTTAGGCTTCAATCCTATACACACTTATATGAGAGTAAGTCCCATTGAACTCCATGGAACTTGCTTCCCAGAGGACACACATTTGGATTGCACTGTCCAGTGCAATCTTCTATTCACTTAGGGGGCAATCCTATGCATGTTTTGACAGAAAAAAGTCCTACAACTCCCATGGCTGGCTGGGGAATGCTGGGAGTTGTAGGACTTCTTTCTGTCTACACATGCATAGGATTGTGCTCTTAACTGGAGAGTGGGTCCCACTAAACTCAAGGGCATTTATTTCTGAGTAGACATGTATAGGATTGCACTGTTACAGGTTTTGTAGCAAAGCTAATTCTCTTATATCACTCCGACAGTTCAAAGGCCCCACCCTCTCTTTCTGAGTTCCATTTTAAACATGCATAAATATAAATTGTCTAAACGTAAAACTGCAAAGCTTTTATAACATCGGTTTACAATTTTATCACTCCTCGTGTTTTTAATCCTGCCTTTCTTTTAATGATTTTTATCTGATATGTATATTTTTTTGCTAGTTTTTATGTGGCCCTGGGAGGGGTGAGTGGGACAATAAATGTTCTGAATAAAATAAAATAAATAAAATGTGAAATTCTGGAGAAAGCTACTCTAAAGATAAGGTAGTGGAAATAAATGATCATACAAGTATGTGGAAGGTCAGTCCACCCATTTCAAAGTTCAAGTGAACTAAAGGTTGAAGTATAAGCGAATTTACCCCAGAGTCAGCTTCCCAGAGAAAATAAGCAGAAAATAAAACCAAACAGCTTAGGCCTCGTGATCACTGGACTGTACCACATCCAAACTGCAGATGGGAACTCACATGACTGAATGTTGCTTCATGAGAAAAAAAATCCCCTGAACAACAACAACAACAAAAAACAGATGGGGAGAGGCCGTAGCTCAGTGATAAGAGCACCTGCTTTGCATGCAGAAGGTCCCAGGTTCAATCCCCGGCATTTCCAGGTAGGGCTGGAAAAATTCCTGCCTGAAACCCTGGGGAGCTGCTGCCAGTCAGTGTTGACGATACTGGGCTAGATGGATCAGTGTTCTGACTTGGCATAAGGCAGCTTCCTATGTTCCAGCTGTCATGGGGAAGGGTTTTTCTGTTTTCTTTCTGGCACAGAGAAATGTTCAATCACATGAGTCAATGGTACAGCCCAGACACTGGTTTACCACTAGGCCTTAGTTACTTCTGTAAAGGCACAATCCTATGCATGTTTAGACAGGAAAAAAGGCCTATAACTCCCAGCATGCCTGTGCCAGCCATGCTGGCTCGGGCATGCTGGGCATTGTAGGCCTTTTTTTCTGTCTAAGCACGCATAAGATTGTGCCTTAAGTGTGCTTAACCCAAAAGAACGGAACATTTGTTTTGAAACTGCTCACCTTTGCATCCCGGTGCCACACATTACAACCTGGCAGGCTCCAAGGCGATAACAGAGTTCGGAGGATATAGGCAACAGTCCAGCCCCTGCTACGTAACTGCTGGAATATCCGGACTGGCTGCCTTTTGTGCTGACAAAAGACTTCATTAGTCTGCAAAGCTCATCCATTGCATTGATGGGACGAATAAGCTACAAAAGAATACAGAGAATGCCTCAGTGGATCATGTCCTCTTTCTGTACCCATAGCCTAGGTTTTCCCCCCCCAAATACTGTACCCAGTTTAATCCTTTATGCCCCCAAATACTGTACCCAGTTTAATCCTTTATGCCAACAAAAAATCATTAGAGCAGGGGTAGGCAACCTGGTGCCTTCCAGATGTTTAGGATTGCAACTCCCATAAGCCCACATCAGCATGACCAATGGCTAGTCAAAAACAGGTGATCTGGGACACCCCCCGCCCATGCCTGGCTCTGAGGAAGGACCCCCACAGAGCCAGGCATTTTGGCCTGTCCAGCTCTCTGAAGAGCTATGTAGGCTGCTTCCTCAGCCGATTCAGCTCTCCAGAGGGCAGCTACTCTGGACAGCCCCACCGGCTGCTCTCCCTCTGCATCAAGAGCCATGGCGAGAGAGTGGCTGGCCGGGCCCTCCGGAGCACCCACTGGAGGTGGCAGTGGGCCCTCCTGGCAGGGCAGGGGGGAGTGGTGCAGTTTGCCACTCCTCCCACTCCACTTCACCCTGCCTCACGGGAGGGCTGGCCCTGTCTCCAGGTTGCCTATTCCTACATTAGAGCAATTCCCAAAATGGTGTGCTGTAATACAGTTATTTGCATTGGGTGACTTAGGACAAACTATAAGTTAGGAGCACTAAATGGCTTTGGGGGGGGCATTGTGTGGGTAAGGGGTCTTATCCTTTCCCTGTGCACCATAGTTCTGATCCAGATCACCCCCTAAAGCTGCTGTTAGCTCTTCAAGGCATGGGAATATTTCTGGGCTTACCATTTGGAGGGAGTGATCCTATGGCCCCTAGACACTGTCCAAGGGGCCACAGGATTTTCAGATTCCCAGATCCAAGGCTGGAGACTACTCTGACCTCTGACCTGGGGATCAGAGCTCCCCCCCCCCCGCCCCCTTGCAGCCGGTGTGGAAAGGACCGCACCAACTGCTCTCCGAGGTTAGGAAAGTGATCTCGGAACGGGGCAGAAGGGGGCGGGGAGGGGAGGAGACTGGAGTGGCCAGGATATGAGGTATCCTGGGGCCTCTCCAGACTCTCTCTCTCCCCCTCTGAGATGTCTGACTAGCAAAAATGCAGAGTGGGAGGAGTGGGGAGGCGAATATCGCATCCACCGCTCTTCCCGCTCTGCACTGGATGAACCTGAGTCTCCGAGTTCAGGGGCTTACACTCATCTCCATAGGACTGCACCCTAAGTCCTGATTGGGGATCTGGATTGGGTTGCTGCATGGTAGGGTGGAAAGACTTAGCACCCCCTGACCTGATCCAAATCAAGCCACCCTGTAGTTGATTTTACAAAAATAAAATTAGGTTGGGCAGTCCAAACATAGTACTCCAACTTAACACACAGTTTAGCTTTACTGAAGGCTCAACAGGGACTCAGAGGGCCCATTTCACTCCCATGCTACAGCAAACCTAGCTTGGCCACTGAATGCTCACTCAACAGGGATCTGAAGCCAATCCTGAATCTCCGACTATTGTGCATGGATGATGTGTGTGTTCAGACATTCCTGCTGGTCAAATTCACCCTCAACATTTTTAGATGTACACTTAAAACAATTAATGTGTTAAGAGGCCCAGAAGACATTTGGGAAATTGCAGCAAAATGAACTAAAGTCTCAGTCTTAGACTTAGGGCTGGCTTAGACAGATGTACCGCCATCTCTTGGAGTGGTGTGTGTCTTCCTGCTACAGGTTGACCTCTGTTTCCTTCTACCCCTGCTCCAACTCTGATTCCAGTGTGGATTTTTGCCCCTCCTCCATGCCTCAGGCCTTTTTTTTTCCCCTTTGAGTGATCGCATGTTTCTCCATTTAAATATCTATTTGACATCTTTTTTAAAAATACACCACCACCACCACCAATCTGTGTATTTCTAAACATGAAGCATTGCTCTGGAAAGGGGAGAGGGGTGGGCTTTGTGATCAGCACTCTACGCGGCTGGATGAGGAAAAGGGAGGGAAGTGGTTTTGTGATTGTCACATGGGCTAGCCAGTGAGCACTCTGCACAGCCAGCTTCTGCTGGAAACAGGAAGAACCAGATGCTTCTGGCCTCAACTCAGTTTGGAAGTTTGTATGTATGTCTAAAAGTGTGGCGTAGTGGTGAGAGTGTTGGACTGGGAGTCGGGAGGTCCGGGTTCTAGTCCCCGCTTGGCCATGAAACTCACTGGGTGACTTTGGGCCAGTCACTGATTCTCAGGCTAACCTACCTCACAGGGTTGTTGTGAGGATAAAATGGCGAGGAGGAGGAGGAGGAGGAGGAGGAGGAGGAGGAGGAGGAGGAGGATTATGTAAGCTGCCTTGGGTTCCTTGCAGGAAAAAGGGCAGGGTATAAATATAATAAATAAATAAAAATAATAATAAAAGGGGTAGTGAAGGGTGTACTCTGGCAGGCTTCCACAACCAGATGTGTTGGACTACTACTCCCATCATCTCTCAGTTCTAGAGATGATGGAAGTTGTCGCCAAAAACACATCTGGAGGGCACCAGGTTGAGGAAGGCTGCCTTAGAGAATAACCAGCTAGGGCCTGAATTTTTATAGGCAATGGCCTAAGTCTAATGCTATTCTCCCTCTGTAACTGTTGCAAGTACAGGCACCAGTCTTCACGGTAACAGTGAAACAGTATTCACTCAATTCTACTTTTCACTTTGCTATGGAATGATTTATCTGAGCAAAAAGAAGATTTCTGTACCTGATCAATTTTCACAGCTTTAGTATTGGAATCTGTAGGCAAGTTGGATCTCTCAAGGTAAAACGTCCTGAAATTAAGCAATAAATAATCTGAAATAGCTTGTGATCATCTAATTTCAAGCAAGGGTTTCTTCCCAAAGGGTATGGATGGAGAACCAGTCATCCGAGAGCCACATGTGGCCTATCAAATATGTTTCTGTAGCCTAAGCACTGGCATCAGAATGAAAAGAGTCTTCGCTTCCATTAAAAATAGTCAGGCTTCTTTCTAATCCTCATGGCTGCTACCGGTTTCTCCTACAACTATGACCCAGTTCACACATTACAATCTTGGGCTGATAAACTACAGTTTATTGGCCCCCAAACAAGCCATATCCATGCTCTTCCCCCTTACGCATCCCTTTCTCCTCCCCTTGCATACCTGGCTTTGATATACACTCTGGTTTGTTAAACCATAGTTTCCCATGATATCCAAACCAAGTAACTGTGGTCTAAGTGCTTGCCAAGATCAGATCCTGGTTTGCAAGCAGCACTTAGACCACAGTTACTTGGTTTGGACATCATGGGAAACTATGGTTTAACAAGCCAGGATATAAGCATTGAAGCGAGGCACGCAAAGGGAAATGGGGAATGGGGATGAGGGGGCATGAGATCATATGGCCTATTCTCGAAACCAAACCAATGTGTGCTTTGCACTTGGCAAAAGTACAGGTGTTCTCTTCCATGAGTAAGAATTACATAGTTTCTTTCCACATGGTGACATGGGCAGATACAAGATTTTTTTTGCAGGTTTGAGCCATGTGATTGAAGTTACCGGGACATTTCCAACCTATCCCCAATTGCTTACACCTCTCTCTCTCTCTCTCTGTTTGTGCGACATAAAAAAGGTTACTCTTTCTTTCATTAGATGCCCAAGCAAAACTTGAAGAGATTATCAGTTTGAATGTATGGATTCAAAATCAAATGAGCAGTCTCTATTTGTTGGCTTTAGATTGGACATTCACTGTGGCAGGGACCTGTCTTCACTTATACTATTATGTGATGTACTGATAACGTTTTTTTAAAAAAATACGTTCATTTAATGTCAATATTCTTTTAAAGTCACAATACCTGAGCTTGCGATAGTACTGCTGCACCTTTTCAAGAGAGGTGGAGTTGATTTGCTGCTGGAGCTCTTCTGGAGACGGACCGCCAGGCTGGGAATGGCCTTCCAGATTTTCAAGGGCTGTAAAGATTTGAATGGAAAACTTTATGCATCTATTATGAATTCTCATCTGTTCCTTTTTCGATCACGGTTATTATTCTATGAATAATGAATGCACAGAGCGCTTTGTAGTATGTAAAGCAGCTGTCCCCAAACTGGTGCCCTCCAGATGTATTGGAGGGCTATTCGCAGAGGCCATGCTGGCTGGGAATTGTGGGAGTTGCAGTCCAACACATCTGGAGGACACCAGGTTGAGGAAGGCAGATGTAAAGTAATTTACAATCCTTATCTTTCTTTACTGTGACCCTACTACACATACAGGTGACCACATACAGGTTACTTGGCTGACTGCCATGTGGCCTGTGTCCCCCTCCCCAGCTGATTCACCTCTTCTCTCCCCACAGGGCCTGTCAAAATGTGCTGCCTGAGGCAGCTGCTTCACTCTGCCTAATGGCAGAGCCGGACCTGCCTCCCCGCTGCCCAGCTGATTGGCCCTAGAAATCGCTGAGGAGTGTGCCTATCGGCAGCACCAACAAGAGGCACCTGATAGGACCACTGCGATCCCTCAGCATGCCTGTCTTCCTCCTCCCCAGTAGACTGGAACTGGAAATAGCCGAGGAGAGAATCTGGTCCCACTCACACCCTTTGGTTTAAAAAATTGATTATTATTCCTGCTTTATATATGATTGAGGCAGAGCTGGAGTTAAGCATGCTAGTCTGCCGCTAGCACATACATAACCTTTGGTAACCTCCCAAATTCAGTGCTAGATCTAAGTATGGAGTCAGTCAGGTCCGTGGGCCCGGCTGGACCCCAATGGCACCAAGCTGGGGAAAGCTGTAATAGATTAATAAAATAAAAAAAAGCAAGCTGAAGGCAGGGATGATCATGCCCTAGACACACACCCTTTTTGCTCTAAGCCCCCCCCCTTTACACATGATTGTAGCAGACCTGGATTTAAACAAATAGGTTTGCTACCATCAGGTCTGAGCCTTAAAACAAAAGCTTACTGTGGCTGACCTTACATTTACCCTCATTCTGTCAGCTTTATGAAAAATGTTTTCTAATTGGTATCTTTTACCTGCCCTGATTAGGCTTAAGCTTTTTTAAATTTAATTTCCACTGCCTCTGTCTTCACCAGTATCCCAATTTAATAATCTATGACAGGGCCATGAATGCATCTTAATCACACAGGGCTCTAAGCTAATTACATTATACTCAGTGGCATAAAAAAGAAAGAGAGAAAGATTCCATCTGTACCTTTTGTAAAGAGCACAGCATGCAGCTTCAGGCTTCCCCCATTCTGAAACCGGGAAGGCAGTTTTGAAAAGTAGTAGCTGTCCAGATAAAATATGACCTTCAAAACTTGTCGATTTCCTTCGATGTGATAGAAGACATGGGTATCTGGAAAAACAACAATACAGATGTTCAGGTGTTTTTAGGGGAACAGGAGCACTGAGATGACAAGGCTGTATGAGTGAAACTCCTAAAACGTGTCAAGTAACAGGGATCTCACAACAAAGAGCATAAGAAGAACCCTGCTGGATCAGACCAGAAGTCCATCTACTGCAGCATCCTTTCTTGTAGTAGCCAGTCAGGTGCTTCAAAGGTAAGTAGGACATAAAGGTCACAGACCTCCTCCATTGTTTGTTCCCAACATCTTATATTCAAAGTTATATGGCCTCTGAACATGAAAGTTCCATTTAGCTACTGATAGATCTATGCTCCATGAATCTGAGGAACTATGTATGGCCCTTATGATGACTGAACCTGCAACCCCAATGTTATTAGCACCACATCCTAACCAACTGAGCTAACTGGCCAATTTACTAGAAATACATGTTTGACTGATGACTACTGCTGCATTATAACACATACATGTTTATAACTCAGTGTCTGAAACAGCAAGTGTGAGCTTGCATGTGTGAAACCAGCCATCAGAGGTTCAACACAGAGATTTGTTACCAAGATGCTTTTTGTATACAGTCATGCCTTGGATTGAGAGCATAATTCGTTCCTGAAACGTGCTTGTAATCCAAAACACTCTTATATCAAAATGAAATTCCCCCCAAAAAAATTGTACAGAGATTTTTAATTTAAGCCATACTACAGTACTTGTATTGCAAGACGTCGCTTGTATATCAAGTAAAAAAAATTAAATAAATATTTAAAAATTTGCTTGTCTTGCAAAACGCTCTCAAACCAAGTTACTTACAATCCAAGGTATTACTGTACAGGTATTTTGTTGGCAGTACCCCAGTACTTAGTCTAATACGTTTTATTGTTTGGGAAGGCTGCACAAGACAGCTGGGAGCAAGAGTCCTATGGTAGGTACAAGCTGAAAGCACCTGACCTATTTAAAATTACATGATAGTATACTATCATGTACAATATACCTGTGTATATTGTAGTCAAAGTTTGTGACTTGTGTATCTGCTACCTTAATTGAATTCCCAGGAGTTGCCCTCATGTGAATAGGCAAACAATGGGAACTCCAGATATGCAAATGCCTTCCTGGCCTCTAAGTCACTGCCATACTCATACAACCCATGGGTAGGTTGAACATGGGTAACTGGAATCGTCCAATATAATGGCCTGGCAGGAAATATCCTCCAATCCGGAAGCGTCCCCACCTCCAGATACATTACTAGTTTAAGGGAGGGGTGGGCAACTTGTGGCCCCCAGTTGTTTTCATCTACAACTCCCATCAGCCTTATCCAGCAGTTAATGGTGAAGGATGATGGGAGTTGTAAGCCAAAACATCTGCAAGGCCACAGTTGCCTACTCCTGGTTTAAGGCATCACCTGATTACCCTCATGGTCCTTTTGTCCTAGGAACTTCTTCCAGATTGGCCCTTGGCAGCATGGCTTTATAATGCATTAGTCAGCTCTAACACAATGAAAGAAGCCAGGAGTCTGAGAAAGGCTCCAATTCATTCCAGGAAACAAGCTATTGTTTCTTTTGCTCTACCTTAGATCACTCATGCCCAAAGCTGCTGCCTCCTTTGTGCTCTTTGCTTGTACCCTATAACTCCTCTTGAGTCCAAGCTCTCTGGTGATCATGGTGGCCCATACTGATGCTCTGTTGTGCTGGCCTGTGATTGTCCCAGGGTTTACCTGCCATGCTGCCTAAACCTCATGATCTACTACTAGCATTATCCCTCAGTTTGTGCCAAACCCATTTTCCAAGCCCAGAGCTTTCCTCTTTTGTTTGTGCAACCTTGCTGCCTTGTAGAAGTCATGGCCCAGGACTAAGAGCCCTCTTAGACTGAGGTTTCCAGTGGCTTCAACCCTGAGGAGGAGGAGTCAGATCCAGTTCCTGGACCTTAACAAGTGGGCCCCTCCACCAAGGATCTCATACCCTGTCTACTCAATACTCAGGAAGCACCACTGCCCTCTGACTGCATCGAGTGAGGACTCCTCCAGTGAACAGGGAGGCCATGAGGAGCATTCCCCAACCAGCTCCATCACTCCTTCCAGACTCTCACCACCCAGAAGAAACCAGGGAGTGCAAGAAAGGGCACTGGCCCTTTCAAAAATCAGATGCCGCACTTGAGGAGGTGGAGCTCCAAGAAAGGGCTCTCGATGCTCTCCTGCCCTGGCTATCAAACCCTATCAGTTTCTCTATGCCAGTGCTGGGTAAACTCCGTTTACCTAGCTGCAGGATCATTCTCCATGGTCCTGAATCTGAACTCACAGTCCCAGAGTCAACATCTACAGTTCTGTCCAGGTTCTGTACCTGCTCTACTCCAGAACTACTTCAGTCATCACCACCCAGTCCCCTCACTTAAGCCATCACCTAGAAGGACGACGGAACCCACAACGGAACAGGGCAGTACACCAAAATAGACCTTCACATCCATTGCTGCATTTAGACCGTGTCTATTTCAGTAGTGCTGTCCAAACGAAGTGGGAGCTCAGTTGCCTGTCTCCGAAGTGGTCCAGGGAAGCCACTTTGCATACGTAGCCGCATTCATCTGCATAACGCAGACACTTAATTCCACATCACCCAATGACTTCACCCAGCAGCTTCACATAGCTGTTAAAAAGTACGCAGGGTAAGATGGGCCCTTGTGGGACTCCGCAGCAAAACTGCCTCAGGGTCGAGCAGAACACCCCGCCCCATGCTACTTTCTGAACTCAATCACACTTATCGTAACAGCATTTTTTTAAAAAACTAAAACTAAAATGAAGCAAACAGTTGAATAAAACTAAAAAAAGGCAAACAGTTGCATTAAAAAAAAAAAATGAACCCCACTCCTGGCAGGTCTGAGGAAAAAAATTGCAGTTTTTATTTCTCTGTAGACTGAGACAATGGAATATACAGCAGATGGCTCAGTGCAGTGTAGGAACAAGCAAAAAGTTACAGGAAAAAATAGCCGCAAAGTAAAAGGAAACACTCACTTGCTACAAAGCACTCATCCAGCTGCTTGAAATAAAAGGCAACTTTGTCCAGCTCTGAGAGGGTTGCCTGAATATCTTCCAGCATGGTTCTCTCCTCTTTCTAAGGGAGAGATAAACAGGAAAAGATAGAGAGGTGACAAGGAAGGATAGATACCCATGCACAAAGTTCGTTTTCTCCTAAGTGTGTGGAATCATGGAAGAAGGGTAGATTCCTTCCCCAAATCCAGGCACTGTAAGTCTCAATGGCAGGATGTTTCCTGTGATGTGATTCTGACTAAGGCTCTTCTCATCTCATCTTTCACTGAAAGGTGTTCAATTTTACCAATTCTTCTATCGCAGATACAAGGATGGTGGGCCACAGAATTCCCGCCACTAAAAATCTACCAAATAAGCATCAGCCAAACTGAGCATGATCAAAGGGGAAACAAAATGCTGGACAAACCTGAAATTTGGCAAACATCCTGATTTCAACTTATACACGTTAAATAAAACATGCATCTATGCCCTTTTCTTGTTTCTTTCACATCTGTGTGATAACCTCAGGCTATGCTTATTTAAAAAATTTGGGCCCCAAACAACTGAGAATCAAATGAACACTAAAACAATTTCATTTTCCCATTACATTATGGGGTTTTGGAGGGTGGGAAAATATCCCAGCAAACATGAAAGTACCCATCTCTGTGCAAATAAAACGTTGACTAAATTTTTGTTACCACTCTTTCAGCCAAAATTTAAAAATGTCATTTTTGAATTTCTAGGTTCCATTTCTAGGTCCATCTACAGAGCCTAGCCATGCTTCATGTCTCTCACTGCCTTCAGTCCGTATGCTTGGTGCCTTTCTCTGTTGCACACATGTTCAATGCAATACAAGATACAGCTTCTCACCAGCAGAGGACAGACGGCGACACACAATTTGCCACTGTGCACAAATAGCCTTTCCTACAGTGCTCTCTACAGTGCTAGTCTCCAACCTTTTCAGACCCAGGACCCACCTTTAAGTGCAACCTGCAAACCAGGGCCCAAGCTTTAAATTGTTAACCCTCTGTCCACCTTTTCGTCTCTAGGGTGAACAGAAGCCAAGAGGGACTGGCCTCTTGTACGTTTAATAATTGCATAGAAGTGGGAATTTTGGCAAGTGAGCTTGCCATGCAGGGCTGAGAGAAGTTTAAACATATGAAGCTGACCCATGTAGCTCAGTACTAGTCCCACCAGGAGATGTCAGAGATTTAATTGGGACCTTCTACATGCAGAGCAGGTGCTCTACCACCAATTGGCTCTTGCTGAAATTTCCTCTCAACTATGAAAAGTACAACAGCCCTGCCCCCCTTTGCAGCTGGTCATCTCTGACTTACCCGTTGAAGACAATGCAGGGGTATGGAACCTGTGGCCCTCCTGATGCTGTTGAGACTATGACACCCTTCATCCCCGACTATTGGCCATGCTGCCTAGAGCCGATGGTAGTTGGGAGTCCAACAACATCTGGACAGCAGAAGATTCCACCCCACCCCACCCCACCTGACAGGGCAACTTGCTACACTGATTAGCAAAATGATCAGTCAACAAAGAAAACACAACATCCAAAAGACAGTGTACAAGCCCATTCCCTGTCTTCTTACAAATTCCACCCCACCCCACCCCACCTGACAGGGCAACTACACTGATTAGCAAAATGATCAGTCAACAAAGAAAACACAACATCCAAAAGACAGTGTACAAGCCCATTCCCTGTCTTCTTACAAATTCGGACTGCTTGTGTGAGTCAGCAGAGATTTTTTGAAGCAAATTTTGGCTGAAGCTCCTTTCACACACACTCTCTCACCGCATGGAAACCCCTTCCTGCAGCACGAGTGTGGATATTTCAGCCAAGTGGGAGGGACTAATCGTCTGCCTCTGTGACTCACCTTCGTGGCAGGGAGCCTATTGGCGGAGACAGATGCAACTGGCCCCACCCACTGGTTGAGGGGCTCACACTCACGCCACAGCTGCATAAGAGAACGCCAGAGGGTCACGGCCCCCACCTGGTTGGGTGAGTGTGTAAAGGGGACTTGCGTAGGGATGTATGAGAACTTCACATCATCAGAACTCGTGCCCTGTCCGTAACCCCAAACGCAAATACATTTCCCCAGAAAAGCTCGCACATTCCCAAACTTGTGTTCGCATTAGAAAAATACACACTTTAAAGTGCACGTTTCCCCAAAATATGGATTTTCATGCTTCAGTCAATGGGGGGGGGCGGGTTCCTGTTCGAAATATGTACTTCCATCATTTGAACAAAAAGAAAATCAGGTCACAAACGAAAATGGGAGTGAGGTGAACCGAGCTTTGAAGTGGATTTTGGAGAATCTTAGTGCGCTCGAGCATCACTGGTTCTCCTGTCCTTTGACCTCAAAGGACAGCACTGCAAATTTTCCTAGCCGTTGTAAACTTATTCAGGGCTGGAAGAACAACCTGCTGAGCAGATGAGTAAAGAGAAAACGGTACAGTTGCTTGCTTTTTTGGTTTTTGCTTGAGGAAACTGTAGTCCACCCTTACCACACTGGGGGAGAGCGAGGACTGGTAGGTGAGCAACACCCCTGTGGCCGCTATCTGCTCTAGCCACTTCTTGCTGGCTTCCCTGCTGCTCTCTTCGTACTCCCCGTTGTTGTTGTATCTGTAGTTGAGTGCGCCCAATAACTGCTCGGAAAACGTGCAGATGGCAGCCACCAGAGCCTGGCAGAAAATCACATCTCGTCTCAGTTGCAGATCTGTGTCTGGGAGAGAAAAGAGCATACAGGTATTAAGGAGGGACAGACTAGAGCAGTCTTCCCCAAATTGGTGGTCTCCAAATGTTTTGGACATAGTTATTCATTTTATTACATTTCTATACTGCCCAACAGCCAAAGCTCTCTGGGCCAGCCTTCCCCAATCTGGTACCGCCCAGATGTGTTGGAATGCAGCATAGTGGCTGGGAATCATGGGAGATGCAGTCCAACACATCTGGGTGGTACCAGGTTTGGGAAGGCTGCTCTGTGCGGTTCACAACATGACAAACCATAATATAAAACCTTTAACATACAAAAGTTTGAAACAGTTGAACATAATTAATAATAAACTACCAGGGCCCAATAAAAAACTAACACTAAAAAAGGCCCATCATATGCTGTCAATGCCTGGGAGTAGAGGAAAGTCTTAACCTGGCACCAAAAAGATGACAATGTTGGTTCCAGGTGGACCTCACTAGGAAGTGCATTCCACAATCGGGGGTCACCAATGAGAAGACCCTCTCCAAGAGAAAACCCTACTGTTGCCATCCTCCCAACCTCCCTTGGATAAGGCGATCGGAGGAGGGCCTTATATCACAGTGTATCACAGTGTATGGGTAGGTTCATACCAGGACATGCACTCCATCAGGGATTGCGGTCCTGAGCTATGTAAAGCATTTTTAGCTCAAAGCCAGCACCTTAAACTGGGCTCAGAAAAGTACAAGGAGCCAATGCAAGCAGGCCAGAATCAGTATTTTATGCACAGACCTTCTGGTCTCTGCTATCAATCTGGCTGCCACAAGACTGGACTTAAACTCCCATCAACTCCAGCTAACATTGTCAATTATCAGGAATGCTGGGAGATGTGGTCCAAAACATCTTGAGGACACCAAGTTGTGGAAGGTTGGAGTACAGTTATTGTTTATTATTTCATCGTTTGAGCTTGTTTCCCTAACAAGGATTCCACCTTCTTATTCATGTGGCCTGTGTAAGATGCTTCATAGCAACCCAAGCAACCAAACCTTCTAATATGATAGCAAAGATTTATGTTTCCCCAGGGGAATGCTCAGTTTCCCACAACAACAGTGAGCAAACGGGGAAGAAAGGAGGATCAGCCTATAAAGAGGGTGTCCAGTATCATCACTGATGTGATACAGAAGCACGATAAGTGTTGTTCCACCAACACCGCAGTGCTATCAAATGTACAATGATAGCAACCGCTTACCACTGTTTTCCTTGAAACGGAGGGAAAAAAGAATATTCTCGCAATTGCATGTCTGTCCTTAAGCAGTGCTTACGGGGTCATGTGCAAACAGCATCAAATCAAGGGGCTGTTTTACCTGTACATTTCAGCAAGGCCAAAAGCAGTTGGTTCTTTCCATCTAGAAAGGAAATAAAAAAGAGAAACATAAATAAAAAGTGGTGCATAATCACCTTCTGCTTAGTTAAAGCTTCAACTCATGGAAGGTGCTGAGTCCCATTAAGAGGTCTGGGAGCCAAGCAGGTTTGGAATCATACCCTGTACCGAGAAGCTCTTGTTTCCCAATCCTAGCTATGCATAGGCTGGTTGTGGTTACTTAGCAGGAAAGGTAAGTTTACTCTGCACATGCTCAAGGGTACACATATTTGAAATTACCTCATTGGTCCCAGCACTCAGCCCCAGCACTGAAAACAAGTTCCAGGTCTGAGGCCTTTCAAGCCCTGGCTCTAACAAACATCTGTTTACATGAGCAAACTGGGAAAGAGACAGCAATCAGACATAAAGGGCAGCTTCAAGTGTGCTTGATTGATTCCAAAATATGAGAACAAACTGTGCTTATGGTGGAATACTTAGAGCAGAGATGTGGCCATGGTGGCTGGAGCTGATGGAAGCTGCAGTCCAACAACTGCAGAGCCATTAGTTCCCCAGCCCTGACTTAGAGAGGTGGCCATCACTTTCCCAATCTTCCTAGACTCAGCGAATTCTTCAGCTTGAGGAAAGCTTCATGTTTCTTGAAGATAGTAGGCAATTGTTGTAACTACTCTCCTTCACACAGACTAAATTTCCACATGTCAGGAAACTGGGTAAACATGGGAACTCCTCAAGTTAACTTCCCAATGAGAAAGAAACAATGGAACCAATTACCTAGGGTGGTAGTGGGCTCTCCCACACTGGAGACATTCAAGATGCAGCTGGACAGCCATCTGTCAGGGATGCTTTAACTTGGATTCCTGCACTGAGCAGGGGGTTGGACTCGATGGCCTTGTAGGCCCCTTCCAACTCTACTATTCTATTATTCTAAGTGCAGTCAAGGGATTGTTACAGCATCTAACAGTGTGGCTACTTGGCAAGAATTGTCCGGGAGCTTGCCCTTCTGAAACAGGAATTCTGTGGAGGAATTCAGACAGCCAACACTGAGCAGCAGAGTCCAATGTAAAATGTTGACAAAGTGGGGAAGGCCTGATTACTGTGCCTCTTCAGAGGTCCCCAAACGTCTCTCAACAGGGCTAGGCAACTTTTTGGGGCCTGTGGGTACATTTGGCAATTGGAGAAACTTTGCAGGGGCATCACCACAAAATGGGTGAGCTACAGCTGAAAGCGTCGGCCTGTAGCCACTGCCTGCCATCTTCATTTCCCAAGAATGTCTCTGAGCTTCACGTAGGGCCAAGAGGCATTCATGGGGAGAGGAGATGGGAGCAACTAGAGGCCCTCCCTTTGCTTTGAAGAGATCCCAGTTGCCAGAAAGAAATGTTGTTAAAAAAACTGAAAGGAGTAGTAGTAGTATTAAGTGGGTGCCAAGAAATGTGTCCAAGGGCACACTGGTGCTCATGGGCACCACACTGCCTACCCCTGCTCTAAGTATCAAAGTAACCTGATGTCATTACTGACTGGTGGCGTGGCTTGTGGGGCCTGCACAGCACAAATCAACACACACACGTTCAACATCTGGGGCCCTCCTCTGACTGCCACCTCCAAGGGAGGTTAGGTTGCTGGCAACAAGGAGGGGGGCCTTCTCAGTGGTAGCCCCTCAATTATGGAATAAGCTCCCCACTGAGGCCGGCCTGCCGCCAACCTTACTATCTTTTCGGAAGTTAAGACTTCCCTCTATGCCATGGCATTCAATAGTTAAGAGCTGAAAATGGCACATGGGGTGGGGATTGTCACCTCTAGGCTTAGTTTTATTAACTGTTTGTATTGTTATTTTAAACTGTCCTTTTAAAATTGGTTTTTAATCTTTTTAACTATACTGTATGTTTTTATTGTTGGTTTTTATGTACGGTAGTTTTATTGTATAAATTGTTGTGAACCGCCCAGAGAGCTTCGGCTGTGGGGCAGTATAGAAAGGAAGATGATGATGATGATGATGATGATGATGATGATGATGATGATGATGTGTTCAGCCACAATACACCACACATAGTGCCTATCTGGTGGCAGAGAGGACCTGACTTTTGGGGCTAAGGCTGAGCCCTACACAGAGACTCTAGATGCTCATGTGCACACATGCTATACACAAAGTTGCATCACGCACAGGAGCTTACAGGACTTCTGCTTATAAGTCAGAAATCTTATTTGTTAGAAGTCTCCAGCTGCTCAGCTCAGGCCAGTGATGCCATGCCAGAAATCTCACCAGCCCACACCAGTGCAAAGGGTGAACCTACCCAGATTTACATGGGGAGGGTCCATAGCTCAGTGGTAGAGCACCTGCTTTGCATTCAGAAGGTTCCAGGTTCAATCCTGAGCATCTCCAGGTAGGTCTTGGAAAGATTCCCATCTGAAGCCCTGGTCAGCCACTGCCAATTGCTGTAGACCAGCTTTCCTGAACCTGGTGCTCACTAGATGTTTTGGACTTCAGCCCCAGCCAGCATGGTCAATGGTCGCAGGAATGCTGGGAGTTGTAGTACAAAATATCTGGAAGGCACCAGGTTGGGGAAGGCTGGTGTAAACAATACTGAGCTAGATGGACCGATGTCCTGACTATGTTAAGGCAGCTTCCTATGTTTCAAACCCCAACTCTACCACAAATTTTCAGTTTATGAGGAATTTGGCAGCAACTGCCAATTTTGTTTGTTTGTTCTGTTGCTCCGCCCCTGCTGGCCACTTCCTTCTCTGCTAACTTCTTCGTAATTCTAAAATTAATATTATAGCCTTTCCCAGCAGTCACAGACCTTCCACGTATTTCTGTATGGTCTCAACGAGATTCTTGATACGGAGTGGAAGGTTCCAGGGATCTTCTTGGATGCTGATTTGAATCTTGTTTCTGCTCCGAATTGTGGTTTCCTCTTTCTGCTTAAATTCTGCAGACAAAAGAGAGATTTTAGCCTGGGGAATCAAGCAATCCAGAGTAGTTCAAAACAGCAAGTGCCCATTTACTGTGCTAATCCCAACCAAGCCCACTCCTCTGTGAAGGAAGACCCACCAAACTGGCTCTGATGGTGAAGAAAAATAGAACTTAACTGGGAAGTTTGTACTGTGTAGCAAAGTGCAACTTAGCATATACAAACATATAGTCAAATTAAAGCTGTAAAACCTAATCTAAGGCTGGAACTAGATTTTTATTTAGTGTTTAATGGCAGCCACTGAAAGCAGCAGTCCTGTATCTCCTCCACTTAGTTCCCCGCAAATGTCTTGTAATCACTGTACTCTTGGTTCTTCCAGTCCCCCCACTACTTGACTGGCTGCCACTGGCAGGAGCAGGGGAACTCTGAGCACACTGGCATCATGGTACATTATGCACTTGGGATTCACATGATGTTACCTGGGAGGGAGATAGGGGAGAACAAGACACAGAGCTACTTTCTGTAGAGGCAGCATCGGACTCTCATAACATCTAAAGTTCCAGCTTGAGCCTGCCTATTGTCCTGAAGTTGTATTCAGAGTCTGCAACATGCCCCCAAATGGATAAAAGATACATCAGAACCCCTCAAGTGAAAAGAGACTTTCAGAATGATCGTGTAATCATCTACGTACCATCTCTGCAAAGAAATAAAGGAAACATCCTTGTTCTAAATTTGTTGATCTAACCAAATGCATGGGTTAAAACAAGAAGAATTCTGACTGTGCACTTGAAATATAGCAAAGATAAACAGAGAGAGCTCTGATTCAGAGCGGAAAAGGAAATGGAAGACCTGATCAGGAAATCTGTTTGGTATCTGTTACAGAGACAGGAGGGGAGGGGAGGGGGCAAATGCATCTGAGCACACTGGCCCTGCTAATGACACTAGTCCAGCTACCAGCATGCATGTATCAGGGATAGGACCAGAGTCATTAACATGGCAATGCTGGCCAGTACATCTGTGCAGGCCATGAGTCCCACTGAGCAGTACACAGCCGGGCTACCCACCCCCCAGACTCGCTGGGCAATCAGCCTGGTGGTAGCTCCAAAGCTTGCACGTGTGTACGGGCCAGTGCCACTAAGTTAACAATGCTGGCCAGTGCACAAGCGCCATACTGTTCAGCACCACCGCCAACCAGCTGAGACACATCAGCTTCTGCGGTGGCGCTATGGGCAGCCACAGCAATGGCTTCACTGGGGCGCCTGAGCCCTGGCAGTTGCCCACCACGCTGGGTGCTGGCGCCAGGCCTGTGAGCACATCCTGGGTCCCCCCTCGCCCTTGAATTCTCATCTCTCTAGAAAAGGATGGACACAACACATTGTTTGTTTGTTGCATGTACTCTCAAGGGTGTCTGTTTAACAATGAGTGTCCTGTGACACATGATGACAATGAGTGTATTCTGGGAACGAGCCATCACTGAGGAGCAGCAGGTAATTCCCTGAGGACCCTACATGCAGAGTGCCACGGGGCTTCAGAGCAGAATGCAACTGACCCTTTGTGAACTTCTTTGGTCATTCATCTTCCATGGACCTTTGGGGGCCTTCCTGCATGATCAGTCAAAGCCTTCCAACAATCACATCACAGTTTTAACAAGATACTCCCAAAAGTCCTTTCTTCAATGACAATGGTGTGTTTTCCATACGATCATAATAGGTGTGTGTGTGTGTGTGTGTGTGTGTAAGATATAATGCTGTCTATTACCACAGGAGACAGGGAACACTCAGAGACCAAACAGTTAAATGGGAAAAATGTTATGCAGAAAAATCTCGATAAAATAGCAGGACACAACTGCCAGCGGTGTAGGACCTTGTTGCTGTTTTGGCCCTTGAAAGAAATCCAGAGAAATAAAATATAAAACCAACATTTAAAAGGCGGCTAGGACACATGATGCAGCTAACTGGAAAAATAAGAATTTAACAACGGTCTGCAAAAAAATATGGAAAATAACTGAAATTATGAAACGATCTATTAAAATCAGAGAAAGGCAGTAATGGAAAGATAGATTTGTGGGGAAATGTGGTCTTATTTGTTCACTGGTGGAATGAAAATATGCAGTGGTAATGTTCAGCCATTACCTTTATTTTTATTGCTGCAAATTACGTTCTTTGTTCTGTTGTGAACCAGAATTTATTATCATGAAAGTATTTTAAAAAATCTGCACCAAAGAAAACTGGCAAAATGGTGTAGGAATGTATGTATTTGGGGGTGGGGAGGGAGTTGTCACATCACATCAGTATTCCGTAGGTGCCCATGACACTTCCATGGCCACATTCCAGACCGCCATCACAATCACAACGAACGCACATGCTAGCAAAGGGAGAAAGCACGTTTTCCTGGCTAAGAAATTTTTAGCTTTGGATGCTGGGAAAATGTAGCTTTTCTACAACAGGAGTCCAGTCATGAAGGAAGACACTTGGTCTGTGTGCACAACAAATGTGCATTTATTGCCCACAAAAACTGATCATACGTAACAGCCCTCTTTCATCTTGCCTGCGTATCTCTTCAGCAGGGATGCGAAGCATACATTTTTGCAAAAATTTAAGGAGGAGTCAGAGAGATTTTCAAGGATGAATGGAAAGATGAAGATCTGGGCACACCTGTGAGAGGAGGAATCCTCTTTCTCACACTGCTATTCCGCTAATCACCCGAAATGTTGTCATCACCTAGTCACTCCCTGGGCCCTCTTTATCTGCCAATGTTGATGGGATCCAGGCGAACTGAGAAAGACTAAGAGGTGAAAGAGTTGTGCTGAGGTTCCTTCTGCTGCTGCTAGCCCACCACCACCTCAGCTTGAGAATGCAGAGAATACCGAAATGTGTTGTTTTTTTTAAACCATTGGGGGAAATCTAATTGTGACTCCTGAAATGGAACCGAAAAAGCTGCACCCAATTTGTCACTCGTGAATGGGGGGGGGGGGTTTGGCCATTCCAGTCCATCCCTAATGTGGACATAACTCACGGACAGCTCTGAAAAGGGAGAAGTGAATTTACATTCAAGAGGAAGGAAAGGAAGGAGGAGAGAAGAGAAGGGATCAGGAGAAGCTGAGGAAGAGTTTCAATCGCTAAACCACAGCTGGAGACTGAGATAGTTTATCTGCACATTTACCTTGCAAACTGTGGTCCATTGGAAAGTGTTTGGTTTCTTCAAAAGCCTTGCTTATTACTGGTCCTTTGAGGAGGGTGTTGATAGCATCCACCTGCAAAGAAGCACATGCAGTCAGTCAGTCTGGAAAATTCTCTAGGAGACTACAGAGAGATACAGTAAATGGTTGTTTCTTCAGAAAGCAGCTATTAAATTATGCCATTGCGCTTTAAAACAGAGGCAGTCTCTTGAAGCGACACGGAGCAAATGTTTACTATTGGCAAATAAGAATTTAAAGCATAGCAGGTCTGCAAATGAGGCAGCTGAGGGAAGAATTATGCAACTATCAACAATGGGCAGTATCCAATGGTGGCACAGCACTAGCACCAATGATGTTGTTCTAGCGTAAGTCACAATGTCATTCGTGCTCGTTAGTGCAAAGGGAAAAAGCGGTGATTTGCCACCGAAATCTAGCAGCAAATTGCTGCTTCTTCCCTTTGCACTAGTAAGTGCTAATGATACTGCGCTAGTACAACGTCATGCTAGCGCTGTGCCACCACTGAATACTGCCCAAGGTTATTAACAGAATATGGCAGGGGTGCACAAGGTGCATCCCATGGGCCACATGTGTCTGCCCAAGGCCTTTACCGCAGCTTCCCGTGGGTGCCCTGAGACCTGTTACCATGAACTCCCCACCCCCACCAATTCCACACCACCTGTACTCTCCACTCCCTCTCCAGGCACTTCTCATCCAGATCGCTCTTTTCCAGCCACTGCTAGCAATCTGTATCAGAATCCCTGGGAGAAAGGGGTGGAGAGAGGGCTTAGCAGTCCTTCCCACAGAGATCCTTACAAAGATCACCTTTTCCCCACCTCTGCTAGCAGCAAGGAAAGATCATGTATCCGTAACACTTGGGTGTGTGTGTGTGTGTGTGTGTGTGTGTGCATATGCGTGTGTGTGTGCCTATGAGTGTGTGTATATATGTGTCTGGGTATGGTAAAAGATTTGCAGTTATTAACAGACTATATTATAACCCCAAGGGCAAGCTGAGAGCTATCAGTTAAGAGGGAACTGAAGAGCTGCTGTGTGTCCTGCATGATTAAGTTACAGAATTTCCAAATACAGAATGCGGTGCTTGTAGTCCACTTTTCCTTCTAAAAGGATCACCCCCCCCCCCAAGCAGCTAACTACAAAATATCAAAACAAATACAATAATTTATTATTTATTTATCATTTATTACATTTATACCCCGCCTTTTTTCCTGCAAGGAACTCAAGGCGGCTTACATAATCTCCTCCTCCCCATTTTATCCTCACAACAACCCTGTGAGGTAGGTTAGGCTGAGAGGCAGTGACTGGCCCAAAGTCACCCAGTGAGTTTCATGGCGGATCTCCCAAGTCCCAGTCCAACACTCTCACCACTACGCCACACTGGCTTACTACTACGCCACACAATAATATAAAAAAAGAAACAATATGCAAAGTTATCTAATAAAATTGCTACAATAACCAATTAATATCTAAGAGGGAGAAAGAATCATTAAATTATCATTACTAATTCAATTTAATTAATCATATTCATAAGTATTACAGAAATAAATTACTACAGTACAAAGATTTCACTAAAAAAAAACCAACACTAAGGGATGTTAGGACTCGCCTGTTTCTGAACCTCGAAACTCTGAGGAGGCCTGCTCTTCAGAGAAAGAGAGGAACCCTGCTGTGGGTTCCAGCAGACTGGGGCCACAAGTGTCAACACCCCGTGAGGGTCAGCCTGAGGCTACTTCTCCAGACAATGCCCCATTCAAAGAGGCTGCAATATTGCAGGCATCCATCATCTCCTGCTGGGCTCCCACCCCAGCTCCAGACCTTCCATCATCACCTCAGTGGCCTTAGAACCAGAGGCGATGAAAGGCCCACGCCAGCATCCAGAACCAAAAATATAGTCTGTTTGGTGGCTTGAAGCCTCCCCTCCCTCAGCCCTGCACAGGAAGAGGAGGGAAGCACTAGGACAAAGATGGGGACTCTCTGGCAAACTGCTGGAATGCATCTTCTGTGACCCTTATGTTAGTGCATACCATTAACATAGCTGGCTGTAAAACAGGATCAAACCAATTCACATAGCATAATTTTGCAATGGGCTATTAACCACAATGAAGCCTTCATGTTCAAAGGCATTATTTCCCTGAACACTGAATGCTGGGGACAAACAACAGGAGGCAGCCATCACTTCATACTCTGCCTGTGAGATTCCAGGGGCTTTCTTCCTGACCAGTGTTGGAAATCAAAAGCTGGACTAGATGGGCCCTCACCTGACTGAGCAAGACCCCATCAGAGTCTGTCCTGAACAAAGCCTCCAGTTGCTACTCAACACCCCAGGTTGGTTTGCTATGTACAGAGAAGGGGGTGTACTCTAAGAGAGTAGGGTAGCCTTCCCCAATTTGGTGCCCTCCAGATGTTTTGGAGTTCAACTCCCAGCAGCGCCAGCCAGCATGGCTAATGGTCAGGAATGCTGGGAGCTGTAGTCCAAAACATCTGGAGGACACTAGGTTGCAGAAGGCTGGTGTAGCGTAAAGCCATGGACTGTCCTGCTCTTCATGTAAGGTATTCACATTACTCACCTGGTTAAAAAGATGCTCAAGGCAGCCATGTAGTTTGTCTTGCTTGTCTGAAGGTATCCTCATGTCATTGGGAAGTTCATCACCTATTGATGAAAGAAGTAACGCTTTGGGCTTGTTCTCATGTACATTTACTCCAATGGAAAGAACTTCAGAAGCAAATGGCTATCTTTAGATTTGCTCACACATCTTTTCTGGTTTTATTCCTCCATGCTGAACTCTTCGCTCCTCCTCCTGTTTCCCCCACACCTCTAGCCCACTGATCATATTCCAAGGTGCAGAACTTCACACCTTTCATGGTGCTTTCATGAACTCCCGCAGAGGCTGTTGGGCATGATCTCTTCCTAACAAAGCAATTCCACTAGATGAGCCAAGAACAGCCCTTACTGAAAAGAGAATCCTGGGCAGAATTTTTCTGCTCTATTGCAGTGCATGTGTGTTGGGGGGTGTGGGGGGAGATTTGAAGTGGGGAAGTGGCATGAAGGTGCAAAGGATTTAGCATCACCTCCCTCCACTTCTGCCACTTCTCAATCTTGACCATCCCTCTGGAAGTGGCTTTTCCTGTTTAAAAAGGACAGTTGGGGTAATGTTACATTTTTCTGTAGGTAACATCCAATTTAGGCCATAGTCAACCACTCTCATTGTATGTTTCCTAAGGAGAGAGGAAGAGATGAACTGAAGGAACTATTCTTTGATTTGTTTCTTTGTTTAAAAGATTAATAAGCTGCCTATTAGAGAAAACCCTTCTAAGGTAGCATAGAAAATGTAAAACCACAAAAAACATAAAAGAACAATAAATAATAATAATAATAATAATAATAATAATAATATGATAATGATAATGATAATGATAATAACAACAACAATATCCAACAAGGACAGGATGATCCAATTGGCTTTGGAAGATTCCCTTTCCACCTGGACTTTGTTCTTGACTTGGGCTTATAGCCCCACATGTCCACATGCAAGCACAGTGGAAACACTAGCAGGGATGTTGAATCTCAACCACACAGGCAAAATCCAGCCTGCCTGGGGTCCCAATCCAGCCTTCCAGGGTTTCCCAGGTGGCCATGCCCCCTTGCCCTGGTCCTGCTCCATTTCCCCCAATTGCTGATTGTTTGGTGGATTCCTGGTATTGTGCAGTTTTTCCTCATTCTAAAAAGTTGAAATGCCTCTCCTAAGGCTTAGCTACTGGCAGTAAGACCATTAAGCTAAAATATGGTAATATTTTTAGTGGTTTTAGCCCCACCCTTTTTGCCTTTGGTCCCACCCCCTTTTGCCTTCAGCACCATGCAATGTGGTCCCCAAGTGCTTCTCCAAAACTGAATGTGGCCCTCAGACTGAAAGAGGTTCCACACTCCTGCACTAAGGAAACACAGACAAACAGATGAATAACATGCAGCCATCTGTAGTTCCACTGGCTTATGACCTACCAGTTGTTGAACACTTCTCTATTAATGTCCCTGTACAGAAACATGGCATTTACTCACCTGATCCCATCTCATCACTGCCTAAGTAAGAGCTGTTACTCCGCACACTGGTGTAGGAAAGTACTGAATCTCTGTTACTGTTGCATTCACTGGAGGAGAAAGAAGAAGCAGAAGATGACGAAGAAGAAGGAGAGAATGTGTCAGCACTAAGAAACTTTCCTCAAGCAGAACTTCAGCCATGCACAGTTAGCTCCTCTGAAAAACACATTCATAGGATTTTTTCATTTCTACCCTGGCCATCACCAAGTCCAAGTCTTAATCCAGTTTACAATGGCAATGGCTCTCCATTCCTTCGGTGACAGCAGCCTATTGAACTTGGTCCTAGCATACTTCATCATCCACTGATGAAGATGGATTGCAGAACTGGGGCATTATTCTTTGCTACCACCGTTCATGGGAGAAACTAAAGATGATCCAGGGGAAAAGAGAGGGCTAGCAGCTCAAAATTAAGCCAACCTTTTTTAAAATTAGTTTTTTAAATGTGAAATACACCAAAACAAAGAAACTCCATAAACCCAGCATGATTCTCCATGCTGCCTGACCATGGGGGCTTCATCACTAGCCCTGAAGCTTAGTTGCTCGTCTCCAAAGTGCAGATTTAACTTAAAACAGCTAGGTTTCTAGGTTTATATTAAGTTGCCGTATGAAGGAAAACCTTTCTCTGTACCTATACCATGCTTTGCTTGATAGCCTTGAAATCTCCGATTTTTGTCCTATGAGAACCAGTTCCTACAACCAAATTGACACAGATGCTGCTGCATACAAAGGGCTACCCTGACCAATGATTTCTGCTAGGAGCACAGATGTGCAGAGCAATCCTTTACATGTTTGCTCAGAAGTAAGTCCCACTATGTTCAGTGGGACTTACTCCCAGGTAGTTTGTGCATTGGATTGCAGCCTTAGTTCCTCCCTTTCCTAACAGCCACTTTGCCTCTTTAACTCTAGCATAACTCAGATGCTGGGCCTTTATTCCAATTTAACACTAGAAAATCATGGATAAACCCTGAGCCAGTGTGGCGTAGTGGTGAGAGTGTTGGACTGGGACTCAGGAGATCTGGGTTCTAGTCCCCGCTCGGCCATGAAACTCACTGGGTGACTTTGGGCCATTCACTGCCTCTCAGCCTAACCTACCTCACAGGGTTGTTGTGAGGATAAAATGGAGAGGAGGAGGAGGAGGAGGATTATGTAAGCCGCCTTGAGTTCCTTGCAGGAAAAAAGGTGGGGTATAAATGTAATAAAATAAAATAAATAAATAAATTTAAATGTAAGAAATTCTGGTCACGTTTGCTAGAAAAACTGTGGAATTGCCCTCCATGAATATTTAAGGCATGAACGTAGGATGGTTTTATGCTTAGTGAATCTTGCAAAAGCAGCAGTTGGGACTAGAAGTACCTTTTAACTAATTAGTTGGAGCTGGAAGCCCCTTCTCTGAACTTTCTATGAAGAGTTCAATACTACACTTAATAATTTAGGTAGCATCTTTTAAATGTGTGATAAGTGTTACAAACTTTATTTTTTAAATATGCTCAGAACAACCTGCAAGGTAGGTCTCTACTGCTCTCATTTTACAGATGGGTAATACGAGGCCTGAGAGATAGTGGCTAATCCAAGGCTCACGCAGCAAGCCCATGACTAAGGTGATATTTGAACTCATACATCTGGGATTCACGGACAAAAGCCCATTCATGGGACAACCACTCAGGTCTTCCTTTTGGGAAGGACTCTCTTGAAAACTTGAAAGCTCTTTTGGGAGCAGGGACTCATCTATTTTTGCCTATGTAACTCTGTAACGTGCCACATCTATAGAAGGGATAATAACAAATATAATAAAAATAATAAAACTGAAAAAGTATAGTGTTCCCTAGAGTTGTCAACTCTGATTAAAATGACAAAAAGAAACACAGAGAGAAAAAGAACTCTCTTTTGTACTACAACTCCCACCAGTCCCAGACAGGATGACCAATGGACAGGGATGGTGGGAGTTGTAGTCCAAAACATCTGAAAGGCACCCTGTTGGGGAAGGTGTGAGCGTGTGTATAAAAGGTAACTATTTATCTGCATTTCTGAAAGGGATATATCACATTTAGGATTGCTGGAACAGACATAAATTCCTATGAAAGGCAAACCAATCGTAAATTAGATCTCCTGCAACAAAGCATGGCTAATGCTAACAAAATCTCCTCTTAGCTGTACTTTGCTCATTCTTGTAAGCTCCATGGTATCCATTTTCTGACTAGAAACTATCAAAACATATTTGATTCCTTCTTGAATTGCCATTACGTATTTTATGTATGCTTAATTGCCTGCCTGAGTCAAAAAGAGAGACGACAGAATAATCTTTCTCATCTTTCATTCATGTCTAAATTCTGAAACAAGTGACAGTCTCACTGGGAATCTGCCTTTGATCTCACGATGTTATCCAGAATAGATTAGGCTCAATTATAGGACCCATTAAACAAAATACGATGCGGGATTAGTAGTCATATGAAATGATTAATAAAATTATTTCTATTGCACTGAAACACGTTCACAGCACATAAGTGGGTTTTAACAGGAAGACACACTGCCAGAAAGAGAGTAGCCTGCCACCTACCAAAAGCTTTCCTATAGTACCCAAATCGGGATTTAAACCATGAAAAATATTATTTTCTGCTTGTTCAATGCTCAGCTCTTAAAAAGAAATAAATGCTGTTAATTCCTGTGACTAGGAATCTTGAGCTCATGACATCAGTGGTTGAAATTTAGAAAGGAAAGGAAAGAACACTTCTAATTGAATTGCCACAGCCTATTTTGTTTAATGTGCAGATTGCAAAACATGCTGGGGATTTTCTCTAAACTACCATAGACATTTGACAGCTCTTGGTTACTGCTCAGTAGCTTTCTGTGTTCAGTTGTCATATTGAGTTCTGGCACACATAAAGCACCATTTTCCCTTGCCAACAATACAGGAGTAATACTCAATCCACGTAGACAAGTATGCTCACAACAAACGTAAGGACACTACAGGGACCATAGTTCAGTGGTAGAGCACATGTTTTACATACAGAAGGTTCCAGGTTCAATCCCTGGCCTGTGCAGGTAGTGCTGGAAAAACTCCTGCCTGAAACTCCGTGTCGACAAAACTGGGCTAAATGGACCAATGGTCTGATTTGGTATAAGGCAGCTTCCTATGTTCCATGAGCATATTTACCATATCCACCATGCATTTGGAAATGATCATCCCTAAATGACATGTGATAACTGCTAGTCCACATAGACTAGAAGAACCACCGTGGGAGAAAGTGGTACCATCATGCTGGCTCTTAAATCCAGGTAACAGGGAATAAATGGGACACTTCGGCTGGGCTTCTTGACTTCCTATTACCACCAATCAGGGTAAAGTGGCCATGTGCCCATTACCAAAAGAGGAAATGCATCATCCAAAAAGAGGATGAAAGAGGACACAGATTTGTGTAAAATTTACGTATGCTAATTTATATAGAGAGATAGTTAGAAGTTTAGGAATAATTAGTATAATTTAAATAGAAATACAGTACATCTGACCATAGTGGACCATAGAAGAATATCTTCAGGTGCTAACTGCTGATAGGCAAATTCAAGGCCTCTGCTCTCCCTTCTTATGCTTATCTTTAAACTGGACTAGACAGCCCTTCAAACAGAGGACTCTCCTCTGTAACAGGACAGATGACCACCCCAAATCAGGGTGATATGTCAAAGTATCTTAGAAAACCCATCAACCTGTCCTCAGGAATGTATCCTACATTTCGTAAAGCATAAGCAGCGACAGGAGAGTTAATGACTGTGGCATTACATACTAGCCCTAATATATGTTTACCAGTGAGTTCTGCTCCTAAGGGGGACAGTAGCTTAGACAAACTGCTTATTAAATTAGAATTATTTATGGGTAGCATGCATCCCAGAAGAAGTGTCTTTTCTAAATCTTGGTGGTATCTTTGCTGGATCTGCCTCCTTTCTGTCATATTGTCCTTTAAAATGCACCATCTCTTCTACTAGCTAGGAAGAGAGGCCTTTTTACATCTCTTCTCAGCTTTACTTTAAAAAAAAAGAAAAGAAGAAGGAACAGCTTGAACTGTGTGATGTTTCTCTTGGTGACAAATATGCTAGGAGGAGCAACAAGTAACTCAGGCCTTAAAAAACAAGATTTTCAGACACTTGAATAACTAGCTGGGATCTGTGGTTTTCAAAAACCTATTTAAAAATGGGATAAGCAGGGTGGAGTGGGGAATGTCCATATTTGTTGTTGATTTTTTGCCACTCCATGTTTAAGTCTGCTGGGAACATTGTTCATAGACTAGAATGGAAAGAAAACTTTCATACAACTGCCACTATAAGTGCTTCCAAGGTGTCCTGAGAACTTCACTGAGCCACCATGGTTCACAGTTACACCCCCACGGGGTATGTGGGGGGAACAGTTCACACTAGATAAAGCTATCTAGCCTTGACTTTCTATGGAAGTCAAAAAGAGAATAATTGAGGGTTTGCTAGGTGATGGGAGTAGCCAGGAGATCTCTGAACAGTGTAAACCTACCACTCGTTGACAAAAATGCTGGCTTAAAAATAACATTGCTTGTAGAGTGGCCAATTGGAGTTTCTGTGCTGGAGTACAGGTGCCTTAGTTCTTTATTGCTATGCTCCACAAAGCACTGAATACAGAGTACTTGAATTATAACTCCAGTATTTGGACTGAAATCCATTGAGATGAAGGGCTTCTCTACACGAGGCATTTACTGTGCGCTTGCGATTCCTCATTCATGGACGTTTGCGGGACATTTACACAATGTCATCATCCTCCAGGGCCTCTCCCATGTTTTGCAGCCATTTTCAGCAGCTTTTTTTAGAGCAAGGAAACTGCAGTATTATTTCCTAATCTCACGATAAGACGCTATAAGAAGCTCATGTATTTTTGCAATTCTGCTATATCACAGCTATACCACAGCACCACCTTGTGGTTGTGTAATGGAATGTATAGAAAGGCGGGGGGGGGGAACCACATGTAAAGGACCCGCTCTTAATCCCACAAAGAAAATGGAAGTAGAAACCTTGGTAAAGTGGCGGGTTAAAAGCCTCATGTAGAGAAGCCCTAAAAGGCAATTTTAACGACTGCTTTCTTTCACTGCCATGGAGTCATTTCCACTCCCACTCCACATTAATCACCTCAAGATATAGATGTGCTGTGGGGATGGGGAGAGTCCCTGGAGGGTTGGACGAAGGCCTTGTGTATCTGGGCCCTGGCTCATCTTGTACCTCCTGAAGCAGCAGAGACGCTAGGTGAGGCCATGGAAAAACTGATGGGTGGGGAAACCTTCCTGTATCTTCAGGCCTCTGGGTTAGAACAAGTGGGCAGGGGCCAAACTAAGGCCTAGGACACCCTTCTTCTCCTGACAGATCAGTCTTCACCCTTTGGAGAAGAAGAGTGTCCTGGGTCTGCAATGCCCTCTTTGCAGGGCTCTGAATTAGGTAGCTGAGGACCAAAACAGATAGTGTCTAGCAGCAAAATCTTGTTTTCATTCATTTTTACTTTAGAGTAGGTGCAGGGGTCCCAGTCCAGACCTTAAACACCCCCCTACTCCCCTAACACTAGGGTCCCAGTCTGGATTGGGGGCCACGAGCCTACTCTAGAGTAAAAATGGGGGGGAAGACCGCTGCTGGACACATATTTCAAGTCCAAGTAATGTCTCTTTTGGCCCTAAGAAATCTCTAACTGGTTGGCAGTTCCTTCTAAAACAGTACATCCCATTCTGTTCTGTCCTCACCTCACCATGCACAGCATGACCCAGAAATGGTTTCACGTACGTCGTAAAACCACAAAGTCCAAAGAAGCATAGCTGCAATTCCTGGTTGTGCGATTTTCTAAACAGAGGGGCTGCGGTTAACGTTGTCTACTTCCAAGTGCCTCAGGCTGGTGCCTGCTGACTTGAGTCATGCAAAGATCCTGCCATCGGCGTAGTCATTACTATACAGTTCAATTAGTCTGTGTTTTCTGTGGATGGTGTGTTTGTATACATAAGACAACAAATGATCAGTTCCGCAAACAACAGCTGCAGAGCCCGTCTCAAACTAACAGGCTTGTGCTCCTGAAAACCCCACAAAAAGATTCCTCTTTCCAGCTGCTGCACTTCACTGGATAAAGGGGAAAATTCTTCCTTCTGACCTCACCTGACCTGCCTGATCACTGAGGCCCTGCTGTAAGTTGATCCTGTGACAGACATGTGAACTGTGACAAATTGCTGTGAACTCGGGACTGGATACACTTAAATTCATACCGTACAAGTAACGATGAGGGCCTGATTCAATACCGCAAACAGATACCACTGTCATCTGTTGCTGTACAGTTGGGAACAGGCTCAGCTCTTCAGTATATAGGAGGGATAATCCATTCACCAGCTGACTGTAAGCATCTAACACTTTCCAAGATAGGAAGGAATTGATAAGCACTTGGATTTTAACCTGTTAGAATAGAATGGGACTAAAAGGCCATGGGAAAAAAGCAACGAAGTTTGTCTCGGGGACTGCAATTACTTCTAGGCAGGGAGAGAAAAGTTAGAATATTAAAAAACCGATACACAAAATCATGAATGATTGGGATGAGGGGAATCTATTTTTTTTCTTTTATGTAGTACAAAATGCTGGTATGGTCATAACTGATGAAATTAACGAACAGCTGGCTTTAAGCTTTCCATATAGCACATAGATTAGGGATTACTTCGTGTTCAAATCTTGGTGACACCTATATAAGGTGGTTAATATTATATGGTACTAGTTGGGGCCCATGAACACTTGTCTTGGCTTAGAGGTGGGGTGGTAGCTCAGTGGTAGAGCACCTGCTTGGCATGCAGAAGGTCCCTAATTTAATCCCCGGCATCTCCAGGTAGGGCTGGGAAAGAATCCTCCTTGAAAGCCCAGAGAGCTGCTGTGTGTCAGTCAGTGCTGTCAATACTGGGCTGGATGGACCAATGGTCTGATTCCGTATACAGCAGCTTCCTATGTTCCTAACACTCGTGGTGGGTAGAAGGGACATGGCAGTGGGAGAAAATGATCCTGTGTGCAACACACACTATTTTCTCACACACTTGCATACATACACAGAATTATCTCTGATACGATTTTGTATATGTATATGAGCACACACGTCATGAGTAAGGAATGCTGTATCCAGAAGTATACATAAGCTGCTACTATAACTATGAGTCTCTATTCCAATTATTCTTAAAACTGTGTCCACCGACTACTAGTGGACCACGATGCACTTTTACAGAGTCCCCCAAATCATGTTAAAATAATAGGGGGACAAATAATGAAACCTTTCCAGAACAAGAATGCCATCTTCAAACAACTCCTTCTGCACTTTAGTGCAGCTGTACTAAATTGCTAGGTAGTGGATAGAGGTTGCTTTGTTTGTACATCTTCTGTGTCTCTGAGAATGGTAACAGCCAAAGCACTACTATTCATGGCAGATTCAGTTCCTCTGAATCAGTACACAAGGCATTTATAATGTTAATTTGTCTCAAGTTCATAGGTTCCTGCCAGACAATTTTTCTGATTAAAAAAAAATAAATTTACAAGAAACGTACATAGTTCTGCATACCTAGGGTGTTCTACAAGAATGTAGAAATGACTCCCTTATTTTTGGGTGGTATTGTTTTGATAGATATGCAACCACCCAAGTTTCCAATCAGAAGAAATAATTAGACAGAAGAACATACACACTCTGATGTCACAAGTTTTAACAGTATTCTATTGTGATTCGTGAAGTTGGGTTATTCGTTTAATCATACATAAATGTTAGCTTCTTTCATCTCAATAGCCAAGTGAAATACCTCACTGAACCTACCTGTAGGAATCTCTATAACTCATTGTGTCATGTCCTGAGTCTTCCTGGTCCTCCTCGGATACTTTGAAACAAACCTTCTTCATGCCATGCTCCACTTTGTCAATATCGCCATCCTCTGTGACCAAGGATGTGGGGGATATCTCCTCTGTGGAGGGAGGCTCACATAATCCAGCTTCTGTAGGTTCAGTAATGGTGGACAAAAGCCTGCAGATGTAGAATGTATCATGGTGAGAAAAATAAACCAAGGGCTCCAGGAGCCAGAAGCATAACATCTGCTACAGATACATGGGGTCACAGGCAGACTGCAGCTTTATGAAATCCCATATGAACCTGCTACTTCTTTAAGATCTTCATCAGAGGCCCTACAACAGGTGCTCTCACCTTCAGAAATGGTGGCTGAGGATAGGACCTGCTTCGTGGTGGCACCATAATGGTACAATGCTCTTCCTAGGGGCATTCAGCTAGTACCTACTCTATTCGCTTTCAGGCGCCAGGTGGCCCATTTTATTCTCCTGTGTATTTAATGGAAGATGTTTTGATTCTATTTTTACTGTCAATTGCTGCTTTTATTGTTTTTTATTGTAAATATTTTTAAACTTTTGATGTTAAAGACCTTGTTCATGCTGTAAGGGTCAGGTAGAAATGTTTTCAGTCAATCAATCGAGGTCACGGCAAGAGATTCATGCAAGTCTCTAATTTTATCTTTGATTATGCCGTCCCCAGTTTACTAACTGTTTTCATTCCTCAAAATTACAAAAAAGGCAACAAGACTGTTTATTAAAGAGTCTACATATACATTCAAAAGCCACTGGGCTTCACAGCCTGTTGTTTATTTAGACTGAGTTACAACAGCAAACATCAAGCAAAAGGGAAGTATTATTCCATGACATTTCCCTTTCCTGACTTAACCCGGAGACCCAAAAGCCAGCTCAAGCAGGCAGATCCTCTAAACACTTTGAAAAGGTACTCAGGCTTGGATAGGTTAGTCTGTAGTGGGAGATAATTAAATTGGGAGCGGGAGGTAGCCACTGCAAATGGCTCTCACTAGACCAGGGGTTCTCAACCAGGGGGGGAATTCCCCAGAGGGGGGAATTTTAGGGTTTCAGGGGGGGAATTGGGACCACAGAATCAAACTGTTGGACTACTGATATTTCTACAAATCACAATTCTACAGATTGTACATAATCTACAGGACATCACACCTTATTGTATGGCACAGATTAAGTCAGACAATCTTGGAAAGGAGAGAATGACATTCTGACATATGGTGAAAAGGGTGCATGGGGCAAAAAAGGTAGAGAACCACTGCACTAGACCATTGCTGACTGAGGCTGATGAATAGGTGGTATCATTAAAAGTACATTTCTGGTAGATTTTAGATATTGTAATATGACACATGGAAGGAGGCTGTTTGTAAGGTATGTTGAATTTAAGCCTGGGGCTTTGTCTGCTATATTTCAATTATAACTTCAATTTATCACCTTGAATTATATCTGGAAAAGAAGAGGTTGCCATTGTAGATGCTAGAGGGCAAAATTTCACCTTTCGGGAGAGGGCCCCCGAGTAAAATAAAACACTTCCTACAATACAGTTTGGGGTACAAACAAAAAAAAGGAATGTTAAATATACACCTTAGTTCAGTAGAGCAGAGGTAAGGAAACTGTGGCATTTCAAGTGTTGTTGCACTCCATTTCCCATTAGGCCCAGCCAACAGGGCCAATGGTCAGGGATGATGGGAGTTGTAGTCCAACAGCATCTGGAGGGCTACAGGTTCCCCACCCCTCCAGTAGAGGAACAACAGTAATAGAATTATAAATTATACATTACAAGACAAGTAGCTAAGTTTTGTGCTTAGCTTACGTAGTTAAACTCTGCACTAAATATGAGCAGTAGTAAAAAAATTATTATACCATTTAGTTTTATCATCATCATCATCATCATCATCATCATCATTTAACACTTATGATAAATTTTAAAGCTTTACTATTTATATATTAATGAACCTTTGTATGTCCTAATGTAGATTAAGTATGATTATGCATGATTCTGTATGAAGTGGCTTTGGTCTATGACTGTAAATAAACTATCTATCTATCTATCTCCCTGCAAAATGCTGGTAAAGCATTTAAGATTTCAATTATGCACTGAAATAAATTCTGTAAACACATTCTCACTTTCATATGGAGCAAGTAAAGCTCCATATGGAGCTGACATCCAAAAACCCCATGAAATCAGGATAACAAATGTGCCCATCACTGGGTACATCAGTGGGAGATCATTTGCCACTTTTTACTATAATTCTTTGAGGATATCTTATTCTGCCTGAACACTTTCTAATTTGTTCTTTAACCTACTGACTTCAAGGAGGAAAAAAATCTCAGCTCCTTCTACTGAGATAATATTTCATAATAATCTAGAGACATAACCTGATATAAATTCACTCACAAATGTTTCCAACTGAAACCAACGGGGAGTATGAATAAGAGGAACAATTGAACTGATCTTAAGTTTTAATGCAATTGAGATTTGATAAGGGCATGCAAAATTGCATGCTCCTTCCTCCCAGCTGCTCTCCCCTCTAATGCGATTCTCCCCGGACCCTTTTCCTGGGGTTAACTATGGTTAAGGCTTATGCTGGCAACAACCTTAGCTGTGATTAATACTTAACAGGGTTCACTGTTAGCCAGAGATTGGAAACCAACTTCATATCTTGAATAATAAAGAACCTGGTTAGCACTAACCATGGTTCATGTCAGTGGCAATGTAAGCTGTGTGGCTGATGGAGAAAGGGGGGCTATGAGGTGGAAGGGAGAAGCAGCACATGATCCCATAGTCTGCTCTTATTTCCTTCACCACAGTTAATGCACTGGGAACATTACATCTGAACTTATATTCTCCCTATACGCCCAGAGTTGCCTCTACTTCACTGTCTTCCAAACCATCCTTTTTCATTCAGCTTTCTAACAAAGGTTGCATTCTTAATGGGTAGCGGTAATGGTGTAGAGCAGAAAGGAAGAAACACCCAAAAGAAAGTTACAGCCCATTTGGTCAATGAGAGCCATGGACACTGATAATTTTGCCTGTAGTCACCTGTGCCTTTTGCATGCAGAAGGAATTCATAGTGCATGCACACACAGATTGCCCTGATGGGCAGTGAAATTATTTTCTGACTGCTTACATCAGGATGTTATACATTTCCCTCTCTCCCAAAAAGTACTGCAGCAGCAGCATTCAAGACTGCACAAAGGTTTCTAAAAGCAAAATGTTAACCAACTCACTTATTGATCTGAAAGACGTATTGCTTCATTTCCTTAACTGCTACATCTAGCTTGTTGAAGAGCTGCAAATAGGAGTCCTGTATCTCTCGATCCTCTTGCTTCAACAGAAAGCTAAGACCCCTTTCCTCTTGAGGGGCTCCCCCATTCTCTTGGCCGTAGCAACCATCATACTGTCCATGTGGGTTGAGGTCCCCATTTTCCAGAGTCAAGCACCTCCATGATGGTGCAGCCATGGTGGCTATGCAATGCTGAGTGTATGAGACTGGATTTAAGTTTCCTATTAAACACGAGAGATTCTCATTACTAAAAGCACTCATTTTTAAAGATGGATATTAAGTGTTGCAAATGTGGCTGGTGGGGACAGTCATTTATTGTAAAATTAACCACTTTTAGTATAAAATAATAAAATTGTGACCAGGACAGCAGAATCTTTTTTATTATTTGATACAGTATGTCTAATTTATTTAGGGCGCGATTCAGTTGGGGTGCCTGTAACCCTCTGAACTCCACTGCCCGAACAGGCATCCTATGGAGGGTGGGAGGAGCGTGGAGGCGAAGGTCACCTCCACGCTCCTCCCACCCTGCCACTCAACTAGGTGGCCGATTTCAGCTGACTCGCTGGGGTGCTTCAAGGCGGGAAGGAAAGAGGCGGAGGTGCTGCCAGGATACCTCACATCTTGGCGGTGCCTGTCCCCTCCTCCCCTCCCCTCCCCACCTCCTAAACTCCATCTCTGAGGTCGCTCTTGCAGTAGAGGAAGTGGAAACAGTTGATTCAAGACACTGTTTTGTACTTTACTCCATAGGAACAGAAGAAGCTTCCTTACACCAGTTTAGATTATTTGTCCATCTACCATCATATTTGAGGAAGGGCTGTTGCTCACTGGCAGAGCACATGCTTCAGCGTGCAAATGGCTTAATCCCTGCACCTCCAGCTAGGGCTGGGAAAGATCCATGGCATACTGGCTGGGGATGATGGGAGTTGTAGCTCAACTCATCTGGAGGACGCCAGGTTGGGGAAAGCTGGTATAGACAATAATGACTTAAATGGACCAATATTCTGACTTGGTATAAAGCAGCTTCCTATGTAACCTGCATCTAGTACAATAATGGAATTGTAGAGGGGAAGCATCAGAGCGATGGATGAGCAGAAAGCAGAAGCAGAGAAATTCCTTCTCTCTAACTACTGAAGACTCCCTGCAGTCTCAGTGCCTTTGGCAGATAAATTCTTTAAAATTTACCATGAGGACTAGAATGTTACTTCTTAAATTTACTTAGTTGGAATTATCAGGATGCTGATAAGTGTACAAAGGCCTGTCAGATTCTGTGACCTTTGGTGCAACCACAGCAAAGAATTAGACCTGTAGCCTTCCCTTCCCTGTTGCCAACATCTCAATAGCTCCTTGTATCATCAAAAAATTGGGACAATGTAATGGAGGAACATTCTTCACACTGATATTCATGGAAGGGTACTCTTGTCTGACTGACTGCTTACAGCTTGTAAGCCTTACAGCCATAATACATTTGCACAGTGGTGCATCTCTTTCGTCTTTCAGTATTTCTTTTTTCCAGTCAATAAATCATCCCTTTGACAAAGGAAAAGAGAAATCTGTTCAAGGTCATTTGGTTGTCATGTGTAGGATGTTAGCTATGCTCATCCTCACCCCACCCACCCCAATCCCAATCACCCCATGCCCTATGATAGAGTCAGATGTTCAGATGAAAACCTCAAAGCATTCCTGTTATCTCAGTAGAAATTCTTCCTTCTTGACTTTGGTCTTGAACTACAACTGATTGCTACACTCCAGTGGAAACTTAGAGCTACCGAATACCTTGTTCTGGATCAAGGCCAATGATAGAAGGTTTCCGCCCAATGCGAATGCTGAATGACCTTCCCATTGAGGTAGTGTTTTTGGGATATGACACTTCCATGAGGTTAATGTGGCAGTTGGTGGGGCAGAAATCCATGCAGTTCAGGGGGTGAGGCTCTGTTGTGGCTTGCTTGAAGGCCGGGCTCACCTTCGTTTTCAACTCATCTGCAAACTAGGGAAAGAAAAAGCATTTATCTCATTTGTACAAACACATGAATCCACAAATTGCCTCCTTGAGGCCCCTTTCCCTTCTTTCTATCAGCACCTCTATCCACAGAAGGCCCTGCGGCCCTCTTTCCAAGTAATTCACAGGAAAAAGGACTTTCTCAAGAACTATATAAACCCATGTTAGGCTTGCACAGGTAATACTCAAGATGCTCACAAAGCCCAGGAGAGACAAGGAATAAGATAGTTAACGCCTTAGGTAGAATACTGATCTGCAAATGTGGTTGCTGAAAGTGCCATATTTGTAATGACAATTTCAAATAAAACATTTTAAATAAACATTTGATTTTTAAAAAATGCAATGAGGAAAACCAAATTCTGTACTCAGATGCCTAAAATGTTGCACCAACAATAGATGCCCTGTAAGTTAAGGAAAATGAGCAAATCTACCTAACCTGTGTAATTCCGGTTATACAGCAGTATTCAGTGCTGTCACAGCACTAGTGTAAACAAGCACGTAACGTCATTCGTGCTTGGTAGGCAAAGAGGGGAAGTGCCAATTTGTCACCAAAATTTGGTGGTAAACTGCACCACCAAAATTAAGTGGAAAATCACTACCTTTTCCCCTTTGCCTGGTACGCAGTAATGACATTGCGCTGTGACAGCACTGGATGCTACCCATAGAATTTGCCTTAGCAAATGCTCCAAGTCCCATCATCCACAGGCATCATGGCCAATGCTCAGGGATGATGGGAACTGTAGTCCAACAACGTCTGGATGGCCACAGCTCCCTTGCTCCTGGTTTAGAAGGCAATGTAATAAAGACATTGAAACAGCAAGGGCGCAATCCTATGCATGTTTAGACCAAAAAAAGCCCTACAACTCCCAGCATGTCCAACCCAGCCATGTTAGCTGGGGCATGCTGGGAGTTGTAGGCCTTTTTTTCTGTTTAAACATGCATAGGATTGCGCCTTAAGAGTATGGAGAAGTACAAGTGGTTAGGACCAATTATGCCTTCCCATTAGTATTGGTTAACTTCAATGCTGGCAAATTTCAGTTAGTAATGAATATTCCGTGGCTATTGGACAGAATCCTGCATGCATTTTACTGAAAATATCACACTGTAGAACTTCCAAAGTCTGTGACAAGCTGACAAATGGTTACATTCCAAGTGATAATACCAGAAGTTAACTGGGACTCTGATCAAAAAGATGGAGCAGTGGGTCTGGATGTCTGTAGCCCCTTTTAAAAAGTTGGAATCTCACTAATCAGTTTTTAGTGGAATTGGATGGGGCCCTGAATCCAACCACTTCTTCCCTCTCCAAAACACCTGATCAACAGGAATCAGATCTTGGCTTTGTAAAAAAAAAGAAAAGAGCCATGTGTATCCAGACCTAGCTGTAGGACTGGAAAGCCTGCTTCTCTGTGTACAAAGCCCTTAAGTGGATCATGTGTGAGCGCTTCATCATCAGATGCTGACATGACTCTGCAATCTCAACAAAATCAAGAAGCCATTTGAGAGTTTAATATGCACAATTGAATACATGCCCCCCACACACACACAAATCAACCTCCTTAATTTGGAATGCATACTATCTGAAGACATCCCTGTGGTCTAGCAGCACTATAAGTTCTACAAGAAGACCGAGCTGTGTAAAGTGATCCTACCTCTTGATAACTGGCGACTCTTCTGCTGATACTTTCCAACTTTGTGTCACAAATCTGCCGGAACTCATATTGGGGCATGGTCACCAGAGCATTGCTCAGGGACATGAGCCTCCTGCAGTTCCTCACAAAGCAGTTGTCATCTGTAGCAAAGGCCTCTAAAATCTAAGGAAGGAGAAATGGATTGGTTTGCTTGGTTGGAAGATCCTGCCAAAAACCTCCAAGAGGACGAAACATTGTAAATACAACATCATGCAAGACTGCACAGTTCCAAAGACCAACACACACACACACACACACACACACACCAGAAAAAAAGGACAGCTGCACAGGTGGATATGGTTCCTGATGTGTTTCAAGAAAAATCTTGGTAAGTGAAACTTTTTATGCTTCTTAGCAAAACTTGCTTGGGATAAGATTTCTGCTGCAGCACACTTAAGCAGACTGCACAGCTTCCAAAGAAGTGTAGCATTGTTGTGCTTAGTCTCAAAACATCCAAGTTTCTTAGGATGGATTCAGATAATGGATTCACTTTCCTGACAGCACTGCTTGCATTTGATGAAAAGACTCTTATCACCGATAGCTTACTCCCAAGGCTACTGTTTTAAATGGCAAGGCTACTGCATGCTGATTGTAACAGTGACATGAAAATCATGGCCACATTGAGGAGTGGTGATGGGAAAGCATTTGCCCCTTTCCCGTGTTTCAAATCAGATGTGATTATTCCTTAGGAGGATCTGTATCTCTGGGTTTGATATTTTAAAAAGTGATCATAAATCTGCTCCTAAAATGCACCTTTTTTTGCAGTTTAGTCCTGAATATATCAGAAAGCAAGGCCAATATTGCATTCCCCTAATGAAATCTCATTCTCACCTCTTCACTAAAACCTGAAATGGTACCAATGGCCAACATAATTCCATCATTAGAAATGTTAACAAAGTGCATTCCGAAAGGCCTCTTCAATATGGCACTGAGGATATTTCCTGACTTGGAATATTTTTCCCTCTAGATTCTGGCATAACAGCAGCATCTACATGTTACTGTTACTAAACATATGCATTGCTTTAAACACATTTACATTGAAGTCCCATTGATTTCACTGGAACCTGATTCTAAGCAAGGGTGCTTAGACTTGCAGCCCATGGTGATGATGATGAGATTATAATAATGATTTAAAGCATTTATACCCTGCTCATCAGCTCAAAAGGTTGCCAGAGCAGCTTACAGATCAATAAAAACAAGATGGTTCCTGCTCTGAGGTTTACAATATAAGAAGACACAACACAGAAGGAAAAATTGATGGGGAGAAAAAAAGGAAAACCATCTAGAAACTTGGTCTTCAAGTAGTCTTTGTGTGAAGAGGCAGCAAAACGTTTCATGTCCTGTCAATCCTATGCATGTTTAATTAGAAGTAAGTCTCACTGAGAGCAACAGGGCTTACTTACTCCCTGGCAAGTGGGTTTAGGTTTGTAGCCTAAATTAATAAAGGTTGCTATTGCACTCAAGCCCGGCTGGTTTCCATCCCACATTCTAGGCATTTCCTAGGCTGGGTGATTGCAAAGGAAATTAATTTGAGGCATGGTGAATTGCCCTGCCTCAATAGTCAACAGCCTGATTAGTTATACTTAAAACTATACCATATGGAGTCACTCTACTGCATTCCTACGGGTCACATACATTTCAAGCACCACAAATGCTATAGTTTGCTGTGTCAACTCTCAGCCTTCCAAGAAGTACAGGGAGCATGACTTAGTCACGAGTTTCTGAGATAATGCTCTGAAAGAGTCAATATTTTCTTTCAGACTTTGCCCTAGGCGTCACAATTCCTGTAATCTTCAGAGATTACTGTAACCAACCCTTGAAGATTGGTTGGAAGCTCTGTCTGGCACAGCATTTGGCAGCCCACTGCCTTATATATACCATAATATATGCTTATATTATACCAGTACAGCAGCTTCCTATACTATAATGTCCCAAAGACTGCTCAAATTATGGTTAATCTAAAGCCCTACACAGCTTGGGCTCTACGTATTTTAGGGAACATCTTTATCCATATGAACCTCCCTGCTCATTTCCATAAGCAGGTGAGGCCGTGCACACTGATGACACGTGTTAGGGTGCAGGGCAGGGCCTACTCAGTGGTTGCATGCACACTTTGAAATGCTCTCCCTAAAGACATCCACCTACTAACTTATTTGGCTGCATTTTATTTATTTTTATTTATTATAGTTATATCCCACCTTTTTTCCTACAAAGAACCCAAGGCGGCTTACATAATCCTCCTCCTCTTCATTTTATCCTCACAACAACCCTGTGAGGTAGGTTAGGCTGAGAGTCGGTGACTAGCTCAAAGTCATTCAGTGACCTTGATGGCTGAGTGTGGACTTGAACCTGGGTCTCCCGAGTCCCAGTCCAACACTCTAACCACTGTACCACACTGGCTTCTATCATCAGCAGTTGCATTTTAGGAAAGCATTTTCAAACTGCTGACATTTTAATGCTGCTGGTAAAAAAACACCAAAAAAACCTGCTGTGTATACTGGTTTTAGGCTTATGTTTTATGGCTATAGCTATGGTTCTTGCTTTTGGTATGACACTGGACTGTTTTTAATTGTTAAATTACTTGATGATGATGTTTCATCTTTTAACACTGACTTGAACATCGCTTCAGGTACTCTGAAAGTAGAAAGTATTATAAGATAAACATGTCTTATAAATAAAACATAAAAAATAATTTTTCTCATATGTCCCATTGCAAATGCATTTTCTATGATCTGCTGACACCATGGTCACCCAATAACTCCTGCTGTACAGCAAACTGGAATAGCAAGAGCATGCAGATATATGCTAAGCAGGATCCAGCCAAAATCATGTCCTTTATATCCCACTGTTTTCGGTTGGAGAAAGTCAAGAATAATGTGAAACAGCTAGGACTTAAATTCACCTGGTTCATTCCTATTCTCAGTGGTCACTCCCCAGCTTTGGAATACTCTTCCTCCAGAGGTAAGTACTGCAAAGTCTTGCAGGCAAGCATTAGCTTAGACTTCTTCAAACTGGCACCCTCCAGATGTGTTGGGCTACAACTCCCATTATCCCCAGCAAGCTATGGGGTGATGGGAGTTGTAGTCCAACGCTTCTGGAGGGTGCCGGGCTAAGGAAGGCTGCATTAGGTTGTCCGCCATCAGCAGAGGGTCCTTTTTAATGACACTTCTAATTTAATATACTTTTTATTTTTTAAAAAAAATTATACTGTTTTACATGTATTTTATTCTGTGTTTTATCATGTTGTACATCACCCAGAGTAGCTGGGTTGCCGGCCAGATGGGCGATCCATAAATGGAATAAATAAATAAATAAATAAAATGTGCTATTGCTAAATCCTGTTTGAAATATTATCCATCCTTAGCCTTCAGAGATAGGGAAAAGCAAAAGCCTGGACTGATAATTAAAGAATAACAAGCAGTGACATAAACCTTTGCTGTGAGGTTGAAGGACCCCTTCGGCTCAACTATCTTCTCCAGGACAAAGCACTTGATCCCAGCCGTGCTGACGTATTCGTACACAACACCATGTTCTAGGTGGACATTGTCCACTGTCAGGCTGATAAGAGGAGTGCCTTCTCGGATGATTAGAGGACAGCCAAACGTCTGAAGGGCCAAGTCTGAAACCAAAAAAGTAATCTTTTTAAGAATACAGTGACAAGAGTACTGGCCATAGTCTGTCAAAAAGAGCATAATCCCATTCATTCTAACTATCCTTGAAGCAATACAACAGCCCATATTCATAGAGGGGTTGGGAACTAGTTGCATCAAATTTCTGTAGAAGGTTTGTTATCTTCCATCTGTTTCTAATTCAAATATCCCAGTGCCCTCTCTGTATTTATGAACTTTGTAGGGAGGATTCTTAAGGGATTTTAATGTATAGAGTGGTGAAACAAACTGATATCCTAACTGAATGATGTTATCATATGAACAAGTCATCATCCCCCATCCCCAATAGACTGAGTCCCAAGGAACAGATACTTGTTCCAGAAAATGGTTGTTTATGTCAGAAAGTGCAAGAAAGGATTATAATAACAACAACAATTAGCCAGTTTAACAGAATCTGAAAATTAAATATGGAAGATATTTCTCCCCTTCCCAAACATTCCCAACTATTACTTTCCACCTGACATCAGAGTACATAAGTATAAAAAAAGAAGATAGTGCTGCACTCTACTAGAGGGACATAATACAAGCCTAAGACCCCTATCACACTAACCCGTAACATCCTAACTATCTAGTTAAGCCCTCTTCAGGTGTTCATTCTTCCGTGTTCAAATATGCGACGACACGGTCCCTTACACTTTAGGACCAGGCGCATAAACCCTTCTCAGGTTAAGCACCAACACTTAAAAACCTGAGGGGAGGGTCAAATGAAACCTTTCCCCTACTAACGAGGGAAAAGATTAATACTGATTATTAAGGATCTATTTTAAATTTATGATACTGTGCGTACAAAGGTGTGTGTGTAGATTTAAAAGCAATGCAGGTTAATAATGCCAAGCTGACACGTAGGATTTGGGTAGCAAACAAAATAAAAATAAGTTTACCGTATTTTAATTTTCAAAATCTTAGTTCCAGAAAATAACTTTAAACCTGCCTACCCCCAAACACTTTGTAATTAACCTAAGTCCAGGAGGAACGCACCAGCCCCGTCCCCATCCAGCATTGCATCCATTTATTATCAATGGGTACTAGCTGTGATGGCTATATGCTACCTCCAGTATCAGGGGCTGTCCTTTCCTGCTGCAGTTAATATCTAAGGAAGTTCTAGGGCAAATCTTTTTTCAAACATGCAGTTATTATTATTTTTTTTGAAACTTCTTTCTATGTTCCAAATGTGGATGTAACTTTCCCCCTTACTTCTTTCATATGCGACATCAAAGATATTTCACCCGTGTGTGTGTGTGTGTGTGTGTGATTCAATCACTCAGCCTGTGAGTGAGCCAAACACACAGAATGCACACATGAATATTCAAAAGGTTTTTAAATGTGACAGTTAGTGATGAACTTTAAAAGCCCTCTTATCTTCCTCTCAGTCAAGAAAATTACTTGAAATCCTGACAGTGGCATTTCTTCCGATTATAAACCATCAGAGCAATTTTAAAGGTCTTGAAATATCTCAAGAGAGGGTGTCACACAGGCAGTACTTGATACAAGTGTGGGAATGATCTCAAGATCACGTAGGTCTATGAAAGTAGATCACGGAGGTCTATGAGCTAGCCAGGGGCATGGGGAAGCTTGGGGGCAGGCCGCGTGTGCTCGCACATGTCCCATCCCCACTCTAGGTCTACACATGGTGGTGCAGGCAAACACCTACATAGACCTTTGGTGCCAAACATAAAGGATGCTACAAACTTCACTGGCATGCGGTGCTACTCAGCATCATGTTAAGTTGTTTTCTTTTATCTACATTTTTACCCAACCCTTCCTCGAAAGAGCTCAGGCCCCCTCTCTCCCCACCACCACTGCACACAGTTTTATCTTCACAACAGCCCTATGAGGGAAGCTAGATGGCTAAGAGATGGGAGACTGGCCTGAGGTCGCCAGTTAGCAGTATGGCTGAGTGAACCCAAGTCCCTCAGTTTGAGCTCAAGGTGTCCTGGGTCCACGTACAATCACTCTCATCAAATATCCCACACTGCTTCTCTCACTCTTGCTCTGCTGGCAATTCAAAATTTGCCTCCAAAGTATGGGTGGTGCCATGACGGTAAGGAATCATGTGCGTGTTTGGGGTAAATGTTTATTTTTGTAGGTGGTGCAAATGCTTGTCTTAAATGAAGCATAATTCCTTTCGGAGGGAACCCATGCAGGAAAAATATCAAATGGGGCTCGGATGTCCCAATCACTCTCCTCCCTTGTTATCTTGGTCAGTCCTTCTCATGCTGCAGCTTTAGCCAATTGTTAGGTTGTCAGTAAACAGTTTCCCACAATCCTTTTTTCTCAACAACATTCTCGTTAAGAATCCCACAGTTTAGCTGCAAGTTAATCATGTCCAATTTGGGGTAACGAGTTGAAAATAACAGACTGAGCTGGCATCCTACGTGGCACAAGGGATATAGTAATACAGTTTAAAAAAAACAGAAATACAAGGCCCAGTGTGATATTTGCTGACCACAAGTCAGGACACTATGTAATTACATTGGTTTGTGGCTTGACATAGCAGCTGCCAAGTCAATTACCCTGCACCATTGCATCCAGGGGCTCAGTGATTTTCTCTAGTGCACGGCTAAGGCGGTCAGTAAAAAACAGATGTACTGTTTGGAGACCAAGTCTGTATATAATGCACGAGCGTATGAAGCAGCAAAGGTGCTCTCAAGGGAGCTGTAGGATTGAAGGTCTTCACATGCGTCCCTCCTTGTAGCATGGAGTGGTCTACCAGACTCACACTTGTTTCTCACTTGTACCGCATAAGGCAGGAGACTGGATGTTAGGGGTGCAAAACTATAAGAGGAGGATTGCACCCCACCAGGCTCTCCGCAAGCTGGATGACATGCCCACTGACATCATCATTGTCCCCCCGCAAATGACCCTCTGGCCATTTTGCCTTTCTCCATGCTGGGAGAGAGACAGAGTTCAGCGCCTCTCCCAGCACAGAGAAAGGGGCTTGACTGGCACAGAGAGGAGCAGCTGGATTACTGTAATGCGATCTATGTGGGGCTGCCTCTGAAGAGTGTTCGGAAACCTCAGCTGGTTCAAAGAGCTGCTGCCAGACTGCTGACTGGGGATGGTTACAGGAAGCACACAACTCCTCTGTTACAACAGCTTCATTGGTTCCCAGTCTGTTTCTGGGCACAATTCAAAGTGCTGGTTATGACCTATAAAGCCCTATACGGCTTGGGTCCAGGTTATCTGAAAGACTGTATTCTCCCCTATGAGCCAGTCCGTACTCTGCGATCTTCTGGGGAGGCCCTTCTCTTAGTTTAGCCACCATCTCAGGCATGCCTGGTAGGAACGCAGCAGACGGCCTTCTCGGTGGTTGCTCCAACACTCTGGAATTCCCTTCCCAGGGAGGCTAGAATGGCACCCTCCTTGGTATGTTTTCGGAGGCAGGCAAAAAGTTTCTTGTTCCAGCAGGCCTTCAGGGAATAATTTGGACCTATGAGAAAGCGATGGATTTGCACTGTTCCTATAGGTATTGCTGTTTTAGCTTTGATATTTTATACAATTTTAATATTATTGCTGATTTAATTATATTTTTAACTTTTGTATTTTTCTATTTATATGTTTTAACTGTACAAATTTTACTGTTGTAAAGCTGCCTTGAGTCCCAATACTGGGGGAAAGGCGGGTTATAAATATAATCATCATCATCATCATCATCCCCGTTGTTATCTCTGATCTGAGATTGGAGATGACAGCAGAGATTCTTCCAGGGGGTGAGGCTTGGAGGCCAAGCCCCCTCACCAAAGAACCTGAGGTTCCACAGGTTGGATGCAGAACCTCTGCAGGCTGGAGGTTCTGTATCCCTGCCATTGATGCACTAGCAGGGGGCAAGGAAATGTCAAATAGCTCCCCAGTCCCCACAACAGGCCCTGGTGTAGAGCTGAATGGAAGCCCCAAAGAAATGCCACTTGCACACAGATTCAGCAGTCCTGTTCCAAATCACCAACAGGCATCTAGAATTAATCTGTTCTTTATTATTACCTTTGACTAAGGATGGGTGAGAAATTGGTTTGCTTTGCATGTTAATGGGAACTTAGCTAAGTCACACTTCCTGAACCAAGAAATGAACTAAAATGCAATTATACTTAAATATAGCACTTTTCCGAATTTTGTGATGCTGTTCTCCAATTAAAAATGCTAAAATGTATCTATTAGGCCACAGTACACACGAAAATGCATATATTTGTGAAAATAATGTACTAAACCACATTATATTAGGGAAATTGCTATCAAAAATGTAAATATTAGGCAAAATTGTGCACAAAAATGCATACGAAGTTTCGTGCAGACCTTCTGTGGAAAAAATCACAAACTGGTGCAGAAACAGGATGAAACAAACTTAAACTTGGCCAGATGAGAAACTGAGTGAAACCGGAATTGAAAGATTCATCCATCCTTACCTTTGTCACCATGCTTTGGCTGAAAGACAGACATTTTCTAAAAATTGCATTCACCGAAGCGCCATACAAACGTATAAACTGTCTTATACGTATAACGTATAAACTGAGTCAGACCACTTGTCAATCCAGGACTTTCTGCTTTGGCTGGCAGTGGCCTTCCAAGGGCTCAGGCAGCATGTACTGCACCTCTGAGCAAAGACCTATCAGAGCCCTATCAGAAGAAGGCCACAGACCACTGCCTAGATCAACCTTATCCAACCTGATGCCTTCCAGATGTGTTAAGACTACAACTCCCATAATTCCCACTCAACATGGCCATTGACCATGGTGGGTGGGAATTATGGGAGCTGTAGTCCAACACATCTGGAGGACACCAGGTTGGGGAAGACTGGCCTAGATCATTTCCTTAATTAGAAAGGAATGGATTTTCTCCTTACCTTCTTCTTGCTGGCTGTCACTAAGAGGATCAAGATCTGCATTTTCTTCAATTGAGAGATCGCCTTTACAAGACTCAGAGTGACTTCCATTCAGGTATGAGTTTGAAGCTGCCTGCCGAGCTCTGTCCTCTTCAGCATCTTCATGGGTTCGGTAAACCCACTGATAAAAACCCTTCCAAGAAAGCAGGAATGTTAGGGAGCCATTCTCTGTGTTTCTCTGAGCATTGGCTTTTGGGTGGACTTAAACGATCTCCTTCATGGGGAATATCTGGTCTGCGGGGATCTCCATCCAGCCCACAAACTTCTTCTTCTTCTTCTGCCCCCTCTCCCAGGCAAAAGTTCTTATCTCCAATCAGCTGATTGGAGATAAGACATTTTACCTGCTCAGCACTAAGAAAGGCGCCCTTTCTCAGTGCTGAGCAGGGTAAATCCCCCCCCCCCGCATTATCTGCGTGGTTCAGCTGAGGAAGGGTAGGTTGGAAAGGTTTGTATATGTGCATGAATGGTGTGTGTGTGTGTGTGTGTGTGTGTGTGTGTGTGTGTGTGTGTGAACTGTGTGGATGGGAGGTGCATGTCTGAGTGAACGGTGTGTGAGAGAGCTGGCATGCGACCCTGGGAGGTTTCCCAGGTGGCAATCTGGTTCTCAGGCCGAAAAAGGTTCCCCACACCTGCTCTAAGGAAACTAACCCTACATACGTCTAATTGCATATTTGACCCCTGTTATTCTTGCCTTGGTCTCTCCTCCCCTCCCCTCTAAGCAATCAAAATTCTTCACATTTTCCAAGCAACAGCATAGCTGCTGGAAACACCTGCGAGTAGATTTGTCAGGCTGCAATCTGTGGAAACGTGTGTGCAGCCTGATGCAGTGGAAGAAGAGGCAGCCGCGGTTTGCCCCACCCAGTCCTCCATTGGTCATTCTCCTCCTCTGCCTGATGTGCAGCTCCACTTGGAGACCTGCTCCTTAAGGCAGGTGGGAGAAGAGAGCAGGCAACCGGAGCAAGGAACACGCTGCAGCAGCTGGAGCTCCCTGGTCTCCCACAGGAGAGTTAAAGCCACACACAGATTTTTCTGGTTACAAGCTGATAACCCTCCCTATCGGCACTGCAGATTTATAGTTACCTTATTTCAATTAACTGATGATTGTAAGCTAAAGAAAAATTAGCAGTGTAAGGCACTGTTTTTTTTTTCTTAGGGTAAAAGCAACTACATTGCTTCCACATATCTACCATCATGGACAGACCTCTCTTATCCCTAACAGTGGCAGCAAACGAGACTTCGGATATTGCTTCAGTCATTTCTCATCACTTAAGCCAGCCTTCCACAACTTAGAGCAGCTGGGACATGCTTGGATGCGGCTGTGCAGAAAAGCCCAGAGATGAAATTGTTTTTGGTAGATTCCCCTTGTAAAACATTGGGGAACCACTGACCTGTAGGATAAATTTAGTCAGCCCATAATTAGAGCCACAGCACTGTTTTGGTTTAAGGGTGTAGGGAGTGGAGTAAATTCCTAAACACACACACACACACAACAGAAAACCAATTGCATTGAACTTTGTGAGCTGAAAGAATGGCAGTGTTGGAAAACCAACCTTGGATCTAAAGAAGGATATTGTAGACAAGCTCTGCCTTTAAAACCAGGATGCAACAACATTCTAGAGATGTTATAAGGGGCGGGGGTGTTCAGATCTCAGAAACGAATCCTATTTTTATCACGTGGGCTTGTTTCTGCTAACTAAGAGGGAAGCAGTCTGTTGCTGTACAAACAGGAATATTTGTGGCTGAGACAGAAATTTATGAAGTACTACTTTGGTACGAATATGAAGCACCCACCCTGAGTGATGAGGGGATGTAATTCAAAGCAGATTTATTCAGCAGCCTAGTTTTGAAACAACGTGATATGTTTTCTCCCTATCTCCCAGTCACTGTAAGGAAGCAACCCCTCCCTAGCCAGTTTCATACACCCATGCGCTCACCAGAAATTCCTGCTGCCGGTTCCTGTACGACGTAAAGTGCTCCAGAACCTCAGTGTAATTTTGATGCATCATGTTATTCCCATTCACTTTCAGAACACACTGCCCGGGATGAAGCCCCACCGCTCCGGCTTCTGAGCCTTAAAGAGGAGGACAGGAACGGGTTTAGGAATGCACGGCAACCCAGTAAGTGATGAAGGACACAAGATCTTCTGGACAAGGGGAGTGGTTTCTGAAGCAATTCTGCAGCAATTTTCTGAAGCAATTCTGCAGTTCTTTTACTTATGATTATAAAATCTGGGGTTGCAAAGATAGACCCATTTTTTTACCTGGGAGTAAACCTCACCGAACTCAATGGGGCTTACTTCTAAGTAAACGTGTAGGCTTGTGCTGTAAAAGACAACCATTCCTTCTTTTTTGAGATTGTTCATATTTAAGAGGTTTCATGTCTTGCCTTTCGCACCAACAGTACTGTACACAAATATCATAAGATCTGGATTGACTGGGCCAGGCAGGAATCACAAAACAGCCATACCCAAATCTAGATTTTCCAGCTTAGGCTTCCCGAGGTCAGTGGCTTTTACTGGAAGCTGGAGCCTGAAGTGGCTGCTCTGTTCACAAGACAAAAACAGAATGGCAGGCTTCCAGTATTTATACCAGGCCTGGACAATACAGAGACTTCATACTGACTGCTGATGGTAGCGACTTGATATTGCTGCTCACCCCATCTCACTTCTGCATCCAACAGGGCCACCTCCATGAGCTTGATCTGGGAAGCCACCAGGTATGTTACTTTTGGGGCAAATTCAGTACATTGCATCTTATTCTAAATATCATTTATCTTGTTAACAATTTTTTTTAAGGTGACAGTGTTAGCATTATCAACAAGACATAGGACACCATTCTTGCAAGTTTCTCCTGTTACACAGGAGTACAGCTCATCCGCTAGTGAACATAGCCTGCATACCAATCTTCCATTCTGCGGCCATAACTCATTTCACATTCCCTTCTCTCACCTCTCCCCACAGCATGGACATATGGCGGTGCTACTCCCCGTATCTGGAAGCACAACTTTTCACTGCAGTCTGGTATTTTGATAATCCTGTCAGAAATAAGGAGGGAAAGAGAAAGATCTTGGCTGGTTAGATGACTGACATTCTATTGTACACAAGCTGTTCCTCAACACTCATCAAGGAATGTCTTGGGGTTGGATTCTATGGGGAATTCTGTGACTAAAGACAAACAAACAAACAGAGCTCCTAGTATTCTGCTTATGACAACTCAGAAAGAAGAAACCATTAAACTGCCAGAAATCATATGGGGGGAAAAACATAACCAATAATGAAAAAGGCATCCAGTTGCAATGAAGCTCTTTCTCCCACAAGCAGAAATGTTGCACTGGGGAGTTTTTCACTACTGGTACATTTATGCTCCCCTTAATTCAACTTCATTTGTGTGCCGAAGCTATTAACTCTGACGCATTAAAGATATACTCTTTTATACCTTAAAGATATATCTCTTTTACAGTTAATAGAAGGCCATGATTCATAATTTTTATATCTGGTTCTATATGTACAATTGCTTGCAAATGAACTAGATGACAACACTGTAAAATGCTTATACTGTCTTCATCATGATAGGCATTGAAATACACACAATATAAATAGACAGACAGACAGACAGATATCAGAAGAATCACCCAACAGCAATAAAGGCCATGACTGCAATTCTCTGGGGACTTACTCTTTAGACTTGGTTGCCACAAGAAGTCTAAGAGGTCTCCGAGAGCAGAAATTCTGGTTTAAGATAGATTCCACCTCTTGAAATGGACGTAGGAACACCAGATCCTCATTCATGGAATAAATTTTCCGTCCAACCTGCAAGCCAGCCATCTGAAATGACACACAGGCATTACAAACTACCCCTCACTTTTTATCATTTGAGGAGTATGTGGGAGAGAGTCCATTCAATTAGTGGTTTTCAAATTGTGTTCTGGGGGCCCCTGGAATTCCTGGGGAGCTTATCAAGAACATCTCATTATAAAGATCAATGGACAACTCCTCTGAAAGATAGCTTGTTTGCCACTACCAATTGTCCCTGCAGGAGAGTATTGGGTATGCTCTAGGTCACACTCTTGGGGCCCCAGGGCACTGGTAAGACCAAACAGGTCCCTAGTGCCCTGCAGGAACTGTGTATGCCCTAAAACACATGTGCTGGCAATGCTTTGTGTTCCTCCATTGCAGACATTCAGACATTCCTTTCTTAACTGATCTAAAGTATCTTATTGTATTTTCATGGACTGAAAAGTAGATTATTGGGGATGTGCTGGAGGTAAGAGAGTGAAATCAAAACTTTGCTAAGCTTTGATATTTAGAACGTTGCCTGTCAATTGCAATCTTTGAACTACCAGGATTACCAGCATCAATTTGGCAATCCTATATGCAAATTATCTAATTAGCACTCTGTATACACAAAATACCAAAGTGCAAGTATACTTTTGAGAAATCAGGTGCTGTGCACAAATGTACTGTAAACCTGCCGCCAAATCAGTATTTCTGAAAGGGCGACAGCAAATCTAAACAAGACAAATTTGAGTAATGATGTACTGCAGTAAGATGGCTTGTGAATTTGCTCCGTGTTCCCTATGCCTTATAATTGAGTACCGTTCTCTGGATATGAGGCATTGGCTTCCTGTAAGAGCTATCTATTTGTGTGGACATGGGCCAAAAGGCTGTTGGATACAGTTCAATGAGTTATCAGACATCTGCTTGTCAACTGTTTCTTCAAAGCAAGATGGTAAACATGCTTCCCAATGGATTCATTATTTTATTGTCTCTTCATCTTGATATGTTGTGGTTGTATAAATCCCAGAATTAAAACATGAAGAGATGAAGTGAAGCATTACAACACATGCCTTCAAACTAGAATTATTTTAACATCTATAGCAGCCTTCCCCAACCTGGTGCCTTTCAGGTGTTTTTGACTACAACTCCCAGCATTCCTGGCACTTGGCCATGCTGGCTGGGGCTGATGGGAGTTGAAGGATTGTGTAGCTGAGGCTTATCTTTTTTACCCTTGTGTAAGCATGTGTGGCCGTTATTCAAATCAGGACCACCATGCTCTGGGAGAGGAGGATTAAACGTGCGCCCCCATCCATTTTTTCCCTTGAAATTCTACCTCCCACAGTGGTAGGGAGGGATGAAAGAAGGAAAAAAGCCTCCATTAACTCCAATGGAGACTTTTTGCCCCTTTTTAAAGCCCCCCCCCACACAACAAATGACCCTATCAACATGATGTCATCCAGAAATGGACCAGCATGGATGGCATAATCAGTCTGTGATAGTTGCCATAACCAAGAAAATGTAGCATGCAGGCCCACAGATGAGTAATAAAGTGCCAGACTGTCTGATGGAAAGTTAACTAGGGCAGGCTGCTCCATGCATAGCAGTTGACAGCAACCTCTGGCTCCCATAGATGTTCCTCATCTGGCCCACAGAGGCTTTGGCTCCCTCCCACCCCCAGAAGTCTACCAGGAGGTTGCAAAGGGGATGGGAATCTCCCTGTTATCTCCAACCATTGATCGGAGATAACAGGCAGATTCCCTTTTGTGTGGCACTCAGCCTCCGCAGTGCTTACTCATGCTGCACCTTCTCCCATCGATGAGGACACGGCACTGGCAAAGCAACCTCACCCAAGAATGTGGCCGAAGCAATCCAGTCATGGCTTCGGCTAGGGCCACTTCACTCTGCAATGCCTTCCCCCATCAGAGATGACACGGCTTAAGGAAAGCACTGGCTGGAGTTGCAACCTGCACTTCGTGTCATTGAGGGAGGGGCATCAGGGGGCCAATTCTAATCTAACGTTTTTGCTCAATGAAGGAATACATTTGGAAAGATGAACACAAATACAGAATGCCAGTGTGTAAAATCTGCATGGATTTTAGTCAAAAAGGCTGCACGTGTCCCTGTTTGCTTCTGACATTTCTCTTGAAAAACCATCATCCTCATGAAATATTCCTCCAATTCTTCCATTGGATAAAAAAATGTTATGAAAGAATCATCCTTATATTCATGGGCAGAATTAGAGTGAAATAGCAAGCATTAAAAAAATATATCCTTGGATCTGTTTATAAACAGGGCAGCGGTTAACATAGTGTTTATGGTACGGGAGTGTAGAAAAAATGCAGAGTATGCTACTAGCACAGAACAGAACTTCCAGAGAATTTCCTAATTCATTAATAGAAATAGCAAGCTCCTAGTCCTTATGGCTGTGAAGATATGCTTGAAAATGTAGTGAAATGCCTGCTGAACTCTCAGCTGCCAGAGGAAGGCTGGATAAAATTTCCTCAGTCAGTATTGAGGTTTCAGTGCTTGCTCTTCCCCATGGCCAGCAAAATCACAATTATGCAAAAGAGTAAAAAAAAAAAAAACAACCAAAATATATTAAGCGAAATTAGAGAAGTGATGCAAATTTGATTTTTCATAGATCATAGAGTTGGAAGAAGCCTACAAGGCTATCGAGTCCAACCCCCTGCTCAATGCAGGAAAGTAGAGGAGGGGTCTCCCATCCAAGTAATAACCAGGCCTGACCCTGCTTAGCTTTCCACACTCAGACAAGCTGAGCCAGCGTGAGCCACAGGCCTGATCTATTTCTATAATTTATGCAGGCCACAGACTTGGACTGCCTGGGTGATAAATGTTATTTATTTATTTAGTTAGTTAGTTTGCAGCAGTGCTGGCTCCAGGTTTCGGGAGTCTCTTGGGTAAGACAACGTCAATGCCCCCCTCCCTCAGTGAGTCTACCTTCTCACTGCCATTGTCACCAGCTGCTGTTGTGTTGTGTTTTACTCTACTTGTAATTTTATTTATTTGTGTGTTTGGCTAAAACCTGTACATGGTTGCCTTTAATAATAAATGTATACATTTAAATTTATACACTCACTGCCATTGTCACCAGCTGCTGTTGCTCCTCCTCCTCCTCCTCCTCCTCCTCCTCACCATTGCTACCACTTGCTTGCTTGACAGGCCGTCAGCAAGCAGGCAGTGGCATCCGCTGCTGCTCCTTCTCACCACTACATCTGTTTGGGCCAGAGTGAGAGGCAGCTGAACATGCATGTTGCAATGGTGAAGAGGAGGAGCAAGTCCAGGGGGCTGTTGACAGTGGGACCCCTCCTGGGATGTGGGCCCTCAGCAGGTGCCTGGCCGTGCCTGCTTTTGATGCCAGCCCTGGCTTGGAAGCACAGATGGCCCGATCTATAACCAGTTCACAAGTATGAGTGACCCCACACCTGAAACCTTACTGCTGTTCTTTCCATCCATGTTTCATGCCATTAAAGGCTATTTAATTAAGCAGTTTGCACTGATTTATAATTGAAATCAAAAGGTGCCCCAGAGGCTGAAAAACACCAGGGGCATCCTGTTTTTCTCTCTGCTCCCTGGAGAGCATCAGACTACCAGAGGGTTTTCCAAATTATCTACAGCTGCTGTGCTGGCCCTGAACCATATGCTGGATAGCTTTGTAGTACCAAAAGGCAATTAAAGACCCCAAGAATGCAATAAAGGCATTATCTCTTGGTGAACTGAGCCAACAGCTTCTCCTGTAAACCAGGGTTTGGATTTAGTTCTTGTTCGTAGCAATATTTTAAGGTCGAATAGGAAAGAAGGGCAGATGGTCAAAGCAAGTTTTTCTTGGAAGGTCAAGGAAAGGATTCCTTTGCAAATTCTATGCTTCTGTAGTCTCAAAACACAAACAGATATTTTTTCTCCAAAAACTGAAATGTTCTACAGGAAGCTGTCCAAAGAACTTACAGAGGTATTATCTGTCAGGCAATGGCTTACCAAGAGATTCATATTAATAAAATACTTGGCTGATCTAAGCAGAAAAATATTGGAGTTGCCAATAACCATGATAAAGAAAAGTAGGGGATCTAGCACTTTCATTTACCAAGATGCCCAGGCCTGTGAGAGACAGACAGACCCTGAAGTTCCATCACCAAAGCTAAGGAGGCCTTGGCCTGTGCAGTAGATGAAAAGGTAACCACCCAGCAATCCCTTGTGTGCTCTTCTCAGCTGCTTGGAGGAAGAGCACCAAAGAAATAAAGGAAAGTGCTAATTAAGCCAAAGAACAGTCAGCTGAGAACTACCCTACAGACACAGAACAAATACAGACAACTTGGATAGTTAAGGGTGGAATCATATGAAGGTTAAACAGAAAAAAAGGCCAACTGCCAGCATGCCGCAGCCAGCATGCTGAGAGTTGTAGGCCTTTTTTTCTGTTTAAACCTGCATAAGATTGCACCCTAAGACTCATAAAATAGGGCAGCCTTCTTGAACCTAGTGCCCTCCAAACGTTTTGGACCACAACTCCCAGCATTTCTGACCGTTGGTCATGCTGGCTGGGGCTGATGGGAGTTGAAGACCAAAACATCTGGAGGGCACTGGGATGGGGAAGGCTGGAATAAGGTCTCCCTCCATGGTGGAAATACTGAATGTGAGCAACCGTGAAGGCAACAGAAGAGGAAGCCTCCAGGATGCATCTGCATTAATAAAACGCACATTTCCTGTGCACCTTGGAGATCCCTTCTTTTGTTGTATACATATTGGAGTCTTCCCTCCCTCTCTCCTCCCATCCCCTTAAACAACTGGACACATGCACAGATATCTGAACAGTATATGGTAGTTGATTACCAGTACATAACATTTGGATTCTGTGGAATCTCAGTCTCCCTTGGACGCTCCAGTATTCAGGGGGCATACAATCTCTTCTCTGCTTGCTTATTTTGCCCTCTCTTATGTTCTCCAGCTAGCCTATATTATTCCATCTGCATATACCTACTATTCTTCACACATCTGTAGCTCACGCCCAAAATATGCAAAATTCTGCCAAACCTCACATACTGTGTTCAGAACAAGGCATGCAGGCAACAAAACATGCAGACAAAGCGAGCAAAGCAAGTTTAAGCAAAACAAGAACATTTGCAAAAAATGCTATTCTGTTATACCATGTCAGTTGTGTGCAGAATTAGAAGCATCTTTGGGTCAATCCTGAGCATATATGCAACCATCACAATTTACACTATACATGTGATCACCTCCAGTATACATTGTATTGTGAAGATTTGTATCTGTCCAATGGTAGGCTTTTGTAAACTCTGAAATCTGCTGGCAAAGTTACAGGAATCAATGTATGATATATTTGTCATCTATGTGGATTCTTACAATACAATACTCTTACAATATGAGAATAATTTGTGGCTTATGCACATTTTTTCTGGAAAGTGGAGTTTGTGGGTGGCAAAGACAGACAATGTTTAGTTGGAGTATTAGGAGAAGTAATTCCCATAAACAGGAGCCATACACTGGATCAATTTGTCCACTCCTAATAAACATAATTCCTCTCTTTGTGATGGACTATTTATTAAGGAAAGCATCCTGGCAAATTATGGATAACTATTAGGCTGGCCTTAATCATCTCCCCTGTCCGCAATTCACTTCCTCAATAAGACCGAACCTACTTTCCCAATGTGCGCCTGGTTCCCCTGCCTAGTGGCAGTGATAGTGCCTTCAAGGCATGCTGATGTGCACTGAATGTGTGGCCCCTACGAACCAGTCACTGGAACACAGATGCTCACACACAAGTGTGTGATGCCATTTGGAGATGGCAAGTTGGAGATGCCATTTAAACTGCCAGCCCCTTGCCGCAGCCACTACAAAATTCAAAATTCAGTACAAAATTCAGTAGGGGGAGAAACAGACAACTTTATTGTCCGAAATGTGCTACCTCTTAAATTGTGCCTCATTTTTCTCTGGCTGAATCAGAGAGTTTCCCACACTTCATCACTTTTGGCTCTCACTTCCTCATAGGGTGGCCATGTGCCCTCTTTTACACTGAACAGTCCTCTGTCTGAAGAGCTGCAAGATGATTGTCCTATATTTGAAGGTGTCTTCTATTTGATGGGCTGTCCTGCCCAATTGCAGTTTAAAAATGAGAACCTGTTGCCTGTCTCCAGTTAGCACCTGAACTGCAGACTGAACAGGCAGGCACACACACAGGTCACCTGGTCACTGTCTTCCACGCTGTGGTGAGATGTACTGTTATTGATGTTGATGTTATCCCAATGTTATTCTAATGCATACCCTCATTGGTTCTCTTTTGGGGTGATGCATTTCCGCTTTTGGGGGGGCAATTTATAAGTGGCCACCCTAGATGTGTTGGACCACAACTTGCAGCATCCTTGGGAGTTGTAGTCCAACACATCTGGAGGGCATCAGGTTGGGGAAGGCTGACACAAAGGATTGCAATTTCCACCTGGCACAAACTCCTTTTGCCTGGAGGGCCCAACAGTACATTTCCAGATCGGAAAAACTGGTGATCTCCTGTGATATTTTATTTTTAACTTCAAAGCAGCCACAGCGGGCTGCTAATTTGATCAGGGAAGTGGCTCTGGGGGAGGGAATGTTTAACCCTTTCATCCTACGTATTTTCCTGATCTTAATCCCCTCCCCACACAAGTCGTTATTAGCTCTGCAGGGGGAAGAAGACAAGGTGCAGAGGCTTGTTATCTGAACACAGCCTCCTTCCACTTAGCTTTGCATTCTGCAAGATGATATGACATTCTGGGCCAGAGGAAAGCAGGGCAGGGGGGTGGGCTGGGCTGTGGTCTTAGAACTTAATGAAACTATTCTGTAAGAATGCCATATACAGGAACCAAAAACCCATCAATGCACAAAGGCAGTTTATTGCAAGAGGAATTGAAGAAGATTCCCAATGACCTACTAGTTGCCATTACAATGAGATGGGCTTCTGTATGTTACTTTGGGTTTTTTCAAAGAATATTCTCCTTGCTAATGCTAAAAGGGTAGTGTTTACAAATGTCAAAAGCTTTCACCTCTGCATGTGACCCCCGACGAACAGAATTCACCACGATGGCTTTGTTCTTTTCTTCTATGTCAAATCCATAGTCATCCTCTTCTGGCAAAACCTGGGACAGGGGTGAATAAAGCACACAAAACGCACAAACTTGTCATGAATTTGAATTCACCAATTCATGAATTTGGTCTTGAGCTATGAAATAGTTGGTTGCTGTTTCAATATCTCCTCCCTCCTGATCCTCAACATCAATGGGAAACATTATTTCTTTCCACTACTTTATCATGGTAAATTGGGGTTGGGGGGAGGATATAAATTGTGGGTATTGTGAAAACTAGAGGGCAAAAATAAGCAATATTTCCCATTAGCAAATGGTTTTGCTTATGGCGTTTTATTATTTATTTATTTATTTATTTATTATATTTATGCCCCGACTTTTTTCCTGCAAGGAACCCAAGGTGGCTTACATAATCCTCCTCCTCTCCATTTTATCCTCACAACAACCCTGTGAGGTAGGTTAGGCTGAGAGTCAGTGACTGGCCCAAAGTCACCCAGTGAGCTTCATGGCCGAGCGGGAACTAGAACCTGGATCTCCCGAGTCCCAGTTCAACACTCTAACCACTACGCCACACTGGCTCTCAGTGTTCTCAGTGACTGCGGTTTACAGTAATGTGACTGCTCGTTAAGTGAGAGTGCATTCACACGGGAAGAAATGCAAACATATTAGTGCTTCTTTTTGCAACTTGGCATGCATTGAACTGCAAAGACAATTGACTGGCACACAAATCAGATCAAATTAGAACAGACTGAAGGCCAAACAGTGGCAGACATCTGTTTCATTTCATGTGTTTGCCCTAGAAATAAGGAGGTGGAACGGTCTTACTGTAATAGCTCCATCACATCTAGTCTGGCCCTCAATCCAATGCAGCTCACCAGCTATGTGTGGTGAGCCCACCAGGGGCTTTATAACCCCATCTGTCTGGACCTGCAAAAACTGAGGATTGTCAGGCAGCTAGCATGGGAACAAAGGAAGCTGCCTTCTGCTGAGTCAGACCATTGGTCCTTCTAGCCCAGTATTGTCAACACTGAGTGGCAGCAGCTCTCCAGGGTTCCTGGCAGGATTCTCTCCCAGCCCTACGTAAGATGCCAGGGATTGAATCTGGGACCTTCTGCATGCAAAGCCTCCAAAATTAATCCGCAAGCCTGGCTACCTCTAGTCCCAGGTACCTCTCTTTTACATATTTTGGTAACTTCCAGGCAAGACTACTCCAATGTGCTCTACGCGAGGCTACCCTTGGACACTATCCAGAAACATCCGACTATTCAGAACTCACAAACCCACGTTTCCAGGAGTGAACTGATGGGAGTACATAATATCAGCACTGAAAGGCTTGTACTGGTTCCCAATGCATTTCTGGATAAATTGCAAGGTGCTGCTCTTAACATTTACAGCTCTAAGGGTACAATCCTATGCATATTTAGACAGGAAAATTCTTACAACACCTAGCATTGCCCAGCCAGCCATGGGAGTTGCAAGACTTTTTTCAGTCTAAATAGGATTGCACTCTAACACTGCGATCCTATGCATGTTTAGTGAGAAATGAGTTCTACAATTCCCAACATGCCCCACCCAGCATGGCTGCCTGGAGGAATGCTGGGAGTTGTAGGACTTTTTTCTATCTAAACGTGCATAGGACTGCACCTTAAATGGCTTTGGCCCAAGTTATCCCACGGAGCACTTACTCCTATATAAGCTCTCCACCACCACTCCAGTATGTTAAGATCCTCAGATGAGGTCCTGCTCTGGACCACTTTTTTACTGGAAGTTAAATTGAGGAAGATATTGAGCAGGGCCTTTTTGCAGTGGCATCCTCATTATGGAATGCTCGCTATGGAGACTCCTGGTAGGCCAGCTCTGTTGTTTTTAGGAAGGTAGAAAAAATGTTTCTTCCTGAGCAGCAGTCAGGGGGCAAGAGACAAAGATGGATCTTAACCCGAGCTTTCTTTAGTATGCTGTTTTAATGTTTTTAAGTTGGGTTTTTACCATGCTGTGAGCTGCCCAGTAGCTTCAGTTTATTTATTATTATATTTATACCCCGCCTTTTCCTGCAAGGAATCCAAGGTGGCTTACATAATCCTCATCCTCCTCTCCATTTTATCCTCACAACAACCCTGTGAGGTACCGGTAGGTGAGGCTGAGAGTCAGTGACTGGCCCAAAGTCACCCAGTGCGTTTCATGGCCGAGTGGGGAATAGAACCTGGATCTCCCGAGTCCCAGTCCAACACTCTCACCACTATGCCACACTGGCCACACAGTTGAACCATGAGGCAGACTGTGGTTTTAAGTCTTTGTTGTATGCCACTTTGGAAGACTTTACCCTAAAAGGCAGATTATGAATCAGATATGGAAATAAATAAATAAATAAATGATCGCAAAAAGAAAATAAGAATTTGCCAAATTAGATCAAAGGCTAACCTGCCAGGAAAATAAAAAGTACAGGAAAAAAATAACTGCTTTATCCTACTACAATAACCTTTTAAAGTGCTGTGGGCGGTGGGGAGACAAAAGTCGTTATGTACTTTTAGTCAATGCTAATAACTCATCAATTTCCTTTTGTTGCAGTTGCTCATGATGGCACAAGACTAAGGAAACTAAGTCCCCTTCCCTACAGGAATTGAAGTCTGTATGAGCAGAAGACGACCTCTGATTTCAAACCTAAGAAACAATGCCTATTCAAAAGAGTGTGGAGTTAAGGGGAGACCGAACAAAAACAACAACAACAAAAAAACATCACCATGACTGGATCCCTCCTTACAAAATGCTCTGGGAACAATGCTGCACAGGTCTGTTTAATATTACAAAGAGTCCCTTGGAACTCAGCACCTCGCTGGTGAATCGTTGGCCTTGCCCATTTACAAGTGGCCCCAGTTTCATCCTCCACTACAATAAACCCTTTATGGCCATATGTTCTGGAGTCAATTGAAACTGGACAGGGGATTCATCTGCTCCGCATTGCCATTTTGCATTAGGAGAGGCTAAGGGATTGCCTGCCTCACTGGAAAAAGTAGTCTCAGGAGGGGCATTTTTCAAAGCCATGCAGCGAGGGACTGTGATTAGCTTTGTAGTCTAACTGGATTCACATGGTGAAAGCCCCGGGGAACCTTGACCCTTGGGAAGTTAAACAAAGGCAAAACACTTTTAATACTATACGCTGGTGATTTGCCGTGGCTTAAAATAGTTTCAATGCAAAGAACAGTAAATTGCGTTTAACCTCTCTTCACATTTAAAAATAAAGTTTTAATGGGCCCCACAAAGTTAGCAGTGTGTGCAAAGCGACCCACTATGGGACACATGACCAAATGAATGTTAATATTAATTAACTGATTGATTATCCATCCAGCCTCTCCTGAAGGCTTAGCAGGGTGATAGAACTCCACCTGCACTCTGTTAAAGAATCTTTATTTATTATATATCTGCATTTTATTTATTGATTTACACTTATAAACGACCCATCTGGCAGACATCCTCATTAATATATTTTCTGTTGTTCCCCGCCTCGATCTAGATGGAGAGGCGGGTAATAAATAAAATATTATTATTATTATTATTATTATTATTATAAATGCATTCATTAAAAACACACACCAAACAGTGAAGAGGCCCGGTGGATTTCCCTGGGAAGGACATTCCACAGATGGGGGGGGGGGCACTACAGAGAAGGCTCTTTTAATGAAAACCTGCCCATAAATCTGTTGGTAGTCTTCTTAAGCACAAAATATGTGTTAAATTGCCGTCAGTGACAGGACTGGTGCCAAGGATCTCAGACTGGCCCATGATGAATCCTGCTCTGAAAACAAGGCCCTAGCACCTCATTCCCTGCATCACTATGTCAGCAGAGCGCACTGCTAGTGTGAACTCTGCTGCACTGCAGCAGCAGCACTGCCGGGAGCTGGAGGGAGTACTGCAGCTTTCAGCCCGTGATATAATGAGCCGATAAGGTTCCAGCTAATCCTATAAAGTTGTTACTTCTGTCCTGGCTCCTCAGCCTGGGCAAGTCAACACTCAGGTGCAGTCTGAACTGTTCATAGAATGACTTTCTGCTTGATACACCTTGGGAAAGTCATTTTGTCTCAGCCTCACCTAAGTCAGAGTTAGACAGCCGCATGGACAGCCTGTGTTTACTCCTGGAAGGAAATGTGGGATTCAGATGTGATAAATGGTATCTATCCAGCTCCTTCCCAGTATCAGAGGAATTCAAAGGAATACAGTAATTTCAGCTGCAGCACTCCATTCTTAAGAGCTAGTGGCCCAAACCAGTTCTAGTTGTGTACACCCAGCCTTTGCGCAAGAGCTCTTGGCTCTGGATGGGGACACTCATTTCCATCTGTGCTTGGATGGGGACATGCGTTTTTTAAGTCCGGTGGGGCACAGATGGATGGAGGTTGAAGCAAATGTGCATCGATATGTGCACTTGCATCGGCTGCACATGTGTAACCCTACGTTCACATGAAGATCTCCCTTGCTGGATTAGAGCAAACCATCTCAAAAAATTATACGGGGGAAATGTGCTGTTGCATTTCAATAAGATTTGAATATGATATGGAAGAATTCTGTAGATCTACTTAACAGAGAGGTGCAACGGTGTCTGCATTCCACTTGTTGCCCTATGAACCTGCCTGTTTTCTTAGATCATCATCAGATGCCCTACTGCAGGAACTCCTGCCTTCAGAGGCTAGGCAACTGGTGACCAGGGACCGGTCCTTTTCAGTGGTGGGGCCCTAACTCTGGAATACCATTTGCAGCCCTACTCACCTGGCACCATCCCTACTGGGTGTTAGGCACCAAGTCAAGGTTTTTTTCTCAGGTTATTTTGAAAAATACACTAATAGTGCGTGTTTTTACACTGCTTCATGTACTAAATTTGTTGCATTTCTTTTATTGCTATTTAACCCTGCTGTTTAACTGAAAGTTTTATTAATTTATTTATTATATTTATACCCCGCCTTTTTTCCTGCAAGGAACCCAAGGCGGCTTACATAATCCCCCTCCTCTCTATTTTATCCTCACAATAACCCTGTGAGGTAGGTTAGGCTGAGAGTCAGTGACTGGCCCAAAGTCACCCAGTGAGCTTCATGGCCGAGCGGGGACTAGAAACATAGGTTTTTTTAATGATTTATATGAATTTATTGCTGCTATTAAATGCATTACGGTAAGCTGCCTTCGCATATATTTTTTACATTTAGAGGCAGGTCATAAGTGCTTAAAATCAATAAGTGGATAAAAATAAAAATGTCTCCCACATATTTCATAGGTTGTCATCCCTACAGACACCTCGACTATTTGTTTCAGCATGCAACTTCTTGGAATTACCAACCCTAGAGTCTTATGTTCTGGTTGTGAAAGCACAGTTTCTAAATTACAAAGGAGATATCCGGACACTGCTACATTTTTATCATCTGGAAGTAAGCCTAAGCTTTAATTTTCTCAAAGTATGCAAAGAATTTTGTATATGTTTTCAGCATGTCGTGATTTATGTTCACGAACAGAAACAATTGCACAAACAAATGAAATTAAGTATTTGTTTGAAGAGCGTTTGCTTCAGCTGGAATAATTTGCCTTTGGCATCTGTGCATTTCATTTGGCAGAAATTATTTGCTATTCCTTCCAGTGTAAGGTCAGAAAGAAGAATTAAAAAAAACAGGGGGTGACAGAGAGATGGTTGATTTCTCTTTTGCAAATGCACTGCGAAAACCTAATGTGTTTCAAAAGCCACACGAGTAAGACAATCTACCTTTATTCTTGTTTAAACCAGCCCTGAAAAAGAAATGCAGCTATGGATAAAGGTGCTGATGATGTAATGTAATGCAGCATCCCAGCCTAGAAGCTTAAGAATTGCAGCTGCTCCTTGCTCCTAAGGGCCATTTCATACAAGCCAATGGCACTATCTAACTGTCATTCCACTAGCACAAATGACATTGCACTAGGGGAAACTAGATGGCTCACGCTGGCTCAGCTTGTCTGAGCGTGGAAAGCTAAGCAGGGTCAGGCCTGGTTGTTACTTGGATGGGAGACCCCTCCTCTAGTTTCCTGCACTGAGCAGGGGGTTGGACTCGATGGCCTTGTAGGCCCCTTCCGACTCTATGATCTATGAATCTGTGCACAAGAGGAGAATCCAACTAAACGTACATTTGTGCAAGTGTGGTTGCACCAGCAGTTGAGCAACTGGCTGTGCACCTGGTTCTGCAATAATCTTTGCAAGCGGGTGTGCAACAGAAAGATTCAGCAGAGGTCCATTAGTTCTATTTGAGTTTGCAGAATGACAACGCTGGATACTGCCCCCCAAATGTCAGCATGTGGCACTGCTGACACCTGCCAGCCCACCCCCATTTTTAAAAAAGTTTGGCGCTCTAATCAGTGCCGTGTTTTAATTTACCACAACGGCCCCAACATAGTAGTACTCAAGGACCGGGGTGGGCAGACTTCAGGCTTGCAAGATCTGTTTTCTTTTTTACTAGAACCCTGAGTTTCACCGACCAGAGCCAAGTGCGAAATAGGGGCTCAGGCAGGCAGACATGCTAAGAATTCAGGAACATGTTGCTTCTGAGCACGTGCTCACCCCAGGAAATTGTAATCAGTACCAGAACCAAGCTCACAAGTATTTCCACACAAAAATCCATGCATTGTTTTCCCCCCTGAATCCACCCCCCAGCAGAGGAACATTATTTTAGTGGGGGGGGGGAAGCTTTTTAAAGTCAGGAACCTTCACTGATCTACTGCAAATCTCCCAGAGATCTATCAGTAGACCCTGATCGACCTTCTGCCCACCCTTATTCTTGGGATATTATGGGATATTAACACAGAGGCTCCCAGAACCAGCCACCCAATGCTGATCCTTGCAAGAGAAGCACAATCAATTGGGAAGATCTGTGGAAGATGCGCAATGAATGAGAAATGTGTGCTTTTTTTTTTAGAAGCAAAAACTGATAGTTCATAAAAGGCCCTAGTAGAATTATTCTTTTAGCAACCTTCTGATATCAAATGACTCAGCAATGAAGAGTATGATACTTGCACAAAAGGTTGACTACTGAAGGAAATAATTAAATTTAGCAATAGCACAAGCTGGAAAAATATGAGGATATTTATTTTGCTGGTTGCAATCTGCATTGTGGCTTATCGGGTAGAAAAAAACAACACTGATATACATATCTGCTGCATAAAGAAAAAAATATAGCAGCAGGAGAAGCTGTCCACAGGGAAACACTTTTTCTCCCTAATTGGCATCTGGATCCTTTCCCAACATGCTTTTGCCTTTGCTGCTGACATGGACTTTCTTACTGGTGTTCCATTTTGCCAGTCATCAGTGATGAGAGTGGCACAGCCTTTGGACCACTGTCAGGAAATAAACTTGCTTGGAGCACAAACAGTAATCAAGACTAACTATAAAAATCCACTAAATAGTGTGATAGAATGGAGTGGGAGCTGAGAGAATCAAAATAGCAGAACATAAGATACCAGGGCAGTTACTAGAAATACAGAAGCCTAATAGAAAATAGGTGTGAAAAAAGTAAGTGCTTTGTGTGCATATGATTAGGATACAGTGAACACCGAGAGCCAGTGTAGTGTAATGGTTATAGTGCTGGACTGGGACTCAGTAGATCTGGGTTCTAGTCCCCACTCGGACCTGAAGCTCACTGGGTGACTTTGGGCCAGTCATGGACTCTCAGTCTAACCTACCTCACAGGGTTGTTGTGAGGATAAAATGGAGAGGGGGAGGAGGATTATGTAAGTCGCCCTGGGGTCCTTGCAGGAAAAAAGGCGGGACATAAAGATAATAAACAAACAAACGAGCCCTATTCAGGCATTCTAAAGAGCATGTTGTTTAAACACATGAGGAGGGGGAGTGCACTAGCCCCCTCCCCCTCCGTTGATGCTCTCGTCACACCATATGGGTGGAGGGTGACATTGTGAAGAAGAGAGCTTCCTCTGTCTGTAGGGGTTCTCCACACAATCCAAAATGCAGGATAGTCACATCCCAGAAGAAGTTCATTGACAAGAGCCCCCTGGAGTTGCTCCTCTTCTTCACTGTTGCAATCTAGCCTTGTTCACCTGCCTGTCACTCTGGGCCAGACCACACTGGTGGTGAGAAGGAGGAGCAGCGGATGCCACTGCCTGCCTGCTCACAGGCTCTCTGCCTGTCAAACAAGCAAGTGAGAGCACTGATGAGAAAGAGGATGAGGAGCCAGAGCAGCTGGTGACAAGGGCGGTGCGAAGGGAGACTCGCTGAGAGAGGGGTCCATTGAGGGGTGTTGCCCAAGGGCCCTCAAAAACCTGGAGCCAGCTCTGGTGCAAATGGCCTGAGTACTTTAGAATAAATTGTGTTCAAGAGGAAACACCTTTTTCACTTAAATTGGTTTCAGTTTAAACCAGTCAGCCCAATCCTATGGAGATGTTCAAAGAAAAATGTCCTAGCAGTGGATCTCTCTCTCAAATCAGTTGTCAATATTCCATCACACTCTAACATGACCAAGACACAGAATCTAGCAGAGAAAGCAGACTTGATTCTCAGTTTCTGGAGTCCACAGAGGCAGGAAGCAGGTTTAGCCTCCATCCTAAATGTGTTCCTGAGTACAGCCCCATTAAAATGCTATCTGCTCATAGGGTGGAGAAGTGGGTAGCAGAACTGCATCTCTGGCCCTGCACCCAAAGTCACATACATTTATTTATTTATTTATTTATTTATTTAATGTCCCATCTTTTTTCCTCTTGCAAGGAATCCTCTCAACAACCCTGTAAAGTAGGTTAGGCTGAGAGTCAGTGACTGGCTCAAAGTCACCCAGAGAGCTTCATGGCTGTGTGGGGACTAGAACCTGGATCTCCCGAGTCCCAGTCCAACTCTCTAGCCACTACACCTACACCACTACTGATGGCTCCACCCCTTGCTCAGCGCAACTTCTGCAAAGGGGTGCTTACGCATGAGCAACAGAACACCTGGACAGGGTTCCTGATCATATGGAATGCCTATATGCATTTAGCTGCTCAAATGTAAGTGCCCTCTTGTAGACATCACACTGAATGCACGGATACTGAGGGGGTCAGAGCCAGCTGTACATCCTCCTCCTCCTCATTATTGTTATTATTTTCATTTCTATACCACCCAATAGCCAAAGCTCTCCGGGTGGTTCACAAGGACAGGGTGGGGCTACCACACAGTCCCTCTCTCCCATTCTCCATGTAGTAGCCTATGCTTGGATAATGCATGAATCGGGCACACCCCTCTTAAACTGTAACTGGATGGTTGCCATTTACTCCTATGTAGAAAAATGAAGGCTGCTCTTGGGGACACAGCTGTGGCGAGAACAAACCTGAGTTGATAGTGTCCCTTCCGGACATTGCAGGGAGGTGTGCTTGTAACATGCCTCTATGGCACTGTTCTCCAACCTTGGGGCTGGCTGGGGCATGCTGGGAGTTGTAGGCCAAAAACATCTGGGGACCCAAGGTTGGAGAACAGTGCTCTATGGCAAAGCACTTCAGAGACACTCTTCTTTTCCTGCAGAGTCCTCGCAGCATACTAGTCCTCTCCCCGCCCCCCGCAGGCCATTTTGTTAGAATTAAATAAATGTATCTGTAGGGGGGCTTTTCTTACCAGCAAGCTTTTGGCTAAGATGTTTTCGAGGAGCTTGAAGTCGTTTCGTAATGGCTTGCTCTTCGAACTTGTACCTTCCATCTCCTCATCGGCGTGAAAGCGGAAGTATTGAGACTCATCTTTGAATTCACTCTTCTCTAGTACTAGAAACCAGAAAGTGGGAAGCACACACAGACGTGTCAGTACTTGCACACACACACGCGGCAGGGATATAAAAGACCAACACTGTCATAACTTTAAAATAATGAACTGTGAACAAATCGGCAGCATCAATTGCAGGCAATTATAAATTGCTTTTAAAGTGGTTACACACACCAGCCAGATCCCTCAAAATGCATGGAGTTTAATGGTGGGGTTTTTTGTTACGTTCATTTTCTCTTTCAACCCGTATGGAATCATTTTGGGTTGAAAGGTGATATGTTGCACCTCATTACAAGCATTCTATGAGCATTCGTTTTTTTGTCCCATCAATTGGGAAATTCCTGTATAGGGTTTTTAAAAAAAACATCTATCAAATCAAATTAAGTATTTTTCTTTCTGGAAAATATATCGCTGGCACCATGCCTAGTGGAGAAAAGCTAGAGATGAAAGGAATATAACAAGCACCATGTATAATGGAAGCCATTTGCTTAAGTCTTTCTGTCTGTCCTCATCCCCAAGCCTTTTATTTGATTGCTTTTAGTCTCCCTTTGCTAGATTTCTTTTTTGGCAAAGGGTGGCATGAAAGCATGTGACGTGGTCATGAGAGAGTGACAGTCAATCACATTTGTCACTTCTTCTATTCAACTTGGTCTATTTGTGTGAGAAGCTGTTGGGGCTCGAACTGGGTGTGTGGCTGACCTGTAGGGTGAATCACTGAGCTGCATATTGCAGTCTCTGACCACCTAGGCTGGTTATTGGATCCTCTTGCACAGGCAAGAGAATAAGAGGACTTCCTGTTCTAGTTGAGCCTTGCTTGACCAACAAGGCATTCCTGAGCTTTGGTATGTCCTTGTATCCTCTGGTTGTCCTTCAGTCCTAACTTCTAACTTGATCCTACTCTGGTATCCTGGTTTGTTCTTTGATCCGACAAGCTCTTCATTCCTGACTACTGGCTTTCCCCACAACTCATGGTTCCTGGCTCCCAGCTCTCCTCAGATCGCTGCCTATGGCCCAGTCCTGACAATTATATCGCTTCATTTAGTAGGTTCTCATAACAACTGTGGTCCTAAAGCTTATGTATAGCCGTGCTCAGGCTTTAAGCCTAAACAGTGTGCATAAACTCATGTAAGGGGCACAGGCAGGCCGCACATGCAGGGCCTGCCCCCGATGTCCCCCTGCACATTGGACCTTCGTTGTCCCCAATTTTGCTGGGGTGAGTGGCAAGATCTGAAAGGAGTTCCACTTATGATCACTTGAATGCAAGTAGAACTCTGCTCCACATGACTGGGGACACAGAAGGGTCCCCAATTACGAAGAGAGTTCTACTTGTGTTCAAGCTAACATGAGTAGAACTGCCTTTCAGATTTTGCCACACAACCCAGCAAGATTGGGGAGCTCAGCAGACAGGGCTGGGGCCAGTGTGCACAACCCCATGCTGCTTACATGAGTTTACATATCCCTGTTCAGGCTTAATGTCTAAACAGGGCTTATTTCTTTGTATTTATTTACTTATAATTTATTATTTATTTGTTACATTTCTGTACCACCTAATAGCCAAAGCTCTCTGGGGGCAGTTCACAACAATTAAAACCATAAAATACAAAATGATAAACTAGAATATAAAAATTTAAAAAATTAAAACTACAGTATAACAATAAAATAATAAACAAATAGAACCTATCTGTCCTGAATCTCCCACCAATAAGCTTCATGGGATGACCCCATTGGGTTCTAGTTTTATGAGAGAGGAAGAAAAATGTCTCCCTATCCACTTTCTCCACACCATGCATAATTTTGTACACCTCTATCATGTCTCCCTGCACTTGCCTTTTCTCAAAGCTAACAGTCCCAGATGTCATAACCTTTCCTCAAACGGGAGATGCTCCAGCCCCTTAATTATTTTAAGGCACAATCCCAGGCAAGTTTAGACAGAAAAAAAGGCCTACAACTCCCAGCTATGCTGGCTGGGGCATGCTGGGAGTTGTAGGCCAAAAACATCTGGGGACACAAGTTTGGAAACCACTGCCTTATGCCTTTATTTCACATGCAAACAGTGTGTGAACTCACATCACTGCAGAAAAGAGCAACTAAGGGTGTAATCCTATGCAAGTTTAGACAGAAAAAAGGCCTACAACTTTGGAAACCACTGGCATAAGGGATACACCGATGGATACTAGCAATCCATGACAGTCTTCTGTGTAGCTCTGGATCCCATCTCTCCACGTTCCCACATCCATATATCCCCTCTGCAATCACTGTCCACATCCTGCTAGTCCCAGCAGGACACTTACTCTCCTTGCAGCACGTCTGACATCCTGCCCCTGCAGACAGGCATGAGCCTAGGTTCTACGTTGCTGACACAGAATCCAAAATATCCAAAGGAGGGGACACACACACAAAAAAAACAACGGCTGCTTTTCATCCATTGCTTGGAAAAAATCCAGCTGGTAAACATAGGTCCATTGTGAGGCTTCCAAAGGCCAGCCAAATCCATAGAAAGAGAGAGAATGGCCATTGCACTAAATTAACTTCTCAGCTGTGTCTCTTCTCCTTCAGCAGTTTTAACATCATTTATTTGGCTGGGATTTGCTGAGCCAGTTTGAATACAGAGGTCATGTCCTAATATCCGCCTTCATCTTCTGGGACCATGTCACAGGTTGCTACTATTATAGCTGACATGCAAAAGATTTATAACAGAAACCTACGGATGGCCCTGCGTGCAACTCTAATTCACGTACACTTGAGTTGTTTGCTACTTTCTACCCTATACTCAGCATTACTGAATGTGTCCCTAACCAAAAACTCCCTATAGCCCTTCCTGCCCACCTTTTCATTTCCCACTGCTTGTATTGACAACAACATGCTTGTATCATTTCCTCTATACTCAGGGGCGAGTGCTGGTGCTTACGGAGCCAAAATGGCGCCACTGACGCACGAGAAGGAGGTATCAGAAGGCTCTGGGAAACCCCAAGGTTTGCAGAAGTACAACAAATGTTTCAGGGGGGAAACAAAGAGGGGGAATTCCAAAAATCCCAATGAAGACTGAGCATGCTCAATGGCCATGGAATGCTGAGTAACTAGCGATAGTAGTTATTGGGGGGAAACGAGTTGTAGGGATGTACAGATTTTGTTAAATCCATTCCATCTGTGTTTCGTGGATTGTCAGGCATCTTTCATTCCGTTGTCTGTTCATTGACGGAATCAGATTTTTTGTGGGAGAATTTCATTCTACTTGTGCTAATCCACGTGTGCACTAATGTGCACTTGCACAAATGCGTTAATCCACATTAATTAATGTGCGTTAGTTAATGCGGATTTGCGCAAATCTTCCCAGACATGGGAGAAAAATGGAAAAATGCACAAATCCCCCTCCTCATCCACATTTTCACACTTTCGCCTATGGGGTGGGGGGGAATGAACATTTTTGGTGGGTGGTTTCTTTACTTTGCATTTTTGTATGACTAAATTTGTGTACAATTCCTGGAAAGTTTAAAGACAAAAACAGAATGCAAGTCTGCAGAATCTGCATGACTCGGAAAAGGCCAGTCTGCTGCAGAATCCACAGGTTGGATTCATAGAAATCTGAACTCATTTGAATCTATTGCAAATTTCATCGATATCCCTAGCAGGTGGCAAGGAGTGGAGGAAGAAGGAAAAGAATGGCTAGAATCCTGAATAGCAGCACTGTCCACACTGCAAGATTTTATTGCAGGTCGCTCTTCTTGCCTTCAGTAACTATGAATGACTGAACAAAAGATGGAGCAGTGGTACAGTGCATGCTTCAGATGCAGATGGTTCCAGGTTCAATCCACAACATCCAGGCACAGCACCAACATGCAGCATCTTCATGCAGCTGCCAGAGCCTCAGCATCCCAGCAGGACCCACCTCTAATGCCTGTCTTGTCCCCCCTTTACAACTGCTAGGGCAGGTGCCATTTTAATTTCCCACACTCCTACCAACACAGCATCACTTTGGAAATTTAAATGTCAGCTCCCTGCTGCAGCTCTCCACTACCAGATACACCCACCAAAATAGGAGGGGGCACACCAGAGGGCACTTTGCTGAGGAACCCCTTGAACCTGGAGGTGGTTCTGCCAACACCCGTTGGGTACCCTAGTAGGAAGGGGAGCCTGCCTGAAAGCTACTGCCGCCATTCAGCAGAGACAATACAGGGTTAAATGGATCCAGTGGTATAAGACAGCCTTCCCTAACCTGGTCCCTTCAAAATGTGTTGGACTACAATGCCCAGCATCCTCCAGCCAGCACGTGGTCCAGTACATCTGGAAGGCACCAGGTTGGGGAAGGCTGGTGCAAGATAACTTCATAATGTAAGAAAACTAATCCCCATGATCACCTTATCCTTGCCTCCTTATGGAAGTGCGTCAACCACAAGCCGTGTAGAGCTTTACTCAAAAAGTATGCCTGCCAATTCAAAAAGAGCAATTTAAAGAAGTCAAATGTTTGCTTTCACACATGGAGGTTCAATGAGTAAGGTTTGGCTTACTAGAAACAGCCTTCTGTAGCTCTCAGATTCATAACTGAGGCCAGCCTTCACATATTTCCCTTTCAAATGTCTAGAATACAATAGTTGGGGTGGCATTGGGGAAGCAAGAACAAGAAGAGGAAAATGAATTACATTAATCGAAGCTGCCTGATACAGGTGCCAGGGTCTGAGCTTGCTGCACCTTCTTACAGCTTAGCTTTTTTGCACCGTGAACAAAGGAGGGGTGCAGGAAAACAGCTGAATGTGGGGAGATCAGCTTCCGTTTTAGAGCAGCATTTCCCTGCCAGCTGGGAAGTAGTCAGTTTGCAAATAAGGCATAAGCTGCAGTGCTATGTTTCTTAGGCCTACTGAGTCTAGCCTTCTCCCTGAGGTGTTTTGCTTTTTATGAGGAGGGATTATTTTTATTTACATTTCCTTGGTATTGAGGAGCAGTGTCATGCCCCACCTCAGGCCTCGGAACTGGTAGAACTTTAGCTTAGACTTTAGAGAAGTGGCAGAGATGGTCATTATCAAAAAATGGATTATTATGGAAACAAACTGAACGACAGACAGACTTGTACTGAGAATTCCTTTCTACTCTGACTAACCTTCAACCCTCACAGATTCTAACTCTTCACTCACCTCTCTGACCCTCACTCAACCGAACTCCTTCAAAACACTCTAACGCAGCCTTCCCTGACCTGGCACCCTCCAGATGTGCTGGGCTGCAAGTCCTAGAATCCCCCAGCCAGCTATTTCCTTCCCATGAATGCCTTACAAATTTCCACACAGAGGGCAAAGCAGTCAGATGCTTAAGGGTTTGGTGCTCTCCTTGCATCCCATTGGTCCAGATAAGTCACTGGTGACAACATTATGCAGTAGAGAGATTTGTCACATTTCCTGGTTAATGAGACAATGTGAGGTCCCTGTTAATTGGCTAGGATAAGGGGATATTGATGAATTACCATGGTGCATGAATCCATTGTTGCAGAGTCCAACACCCAGCGCGACAGCTTCCTCCCTCGTCTGACAGTCTCCCTGGTAACAAGAGAGGACAAATGTTACACCTCAGACCACTTCCTAATTCATACAACTTCTCACTGGCCTCTGACCGGGCCCCGGCTCTCAAATTACCGGTAGCACAGTGCTCTTTGCAAAGAAACAATAGTTAAGCAATTAAAATAGGACTCCCTTTGCTTAAATCCCATTCATCCCTATATATAGTACCCCTTGCCTCCCACAGGAATGGGAAGGACAAAGACCAGAGCTCCGGAAAGCAGCTGTTTTAACAGTACAAATGCAGCACACTACCTCAATGTAGGTACCTTCTTGAAGTGGCAATTGCAACAGTCTGAATTCATGGCCCTTTGACCACAGATGATAAAGGCTGCCTCTTTAGGACAAGAGGCAGCCAAACCCATGAAGGAATGGGGGTGAAGACTTCTTATTCAGACTTCCCAAAGGTCAGATATAATGCAATTTTAATATTACACTATTTATTCCCCCTAAAAAAACACCACATTGGTTTTTAAAATAAAAACACCCCATAGTCACATTATTTGAAGGCTAGTGCACAACATTTCCAGAAATGATACAATATATATGTTTCAGCTGAATCTGCAAAAGCAGAGAAAAATATTTGTTTGGTGCCTGTAGCCCGATGTATCTGCACAACCATTTGCGTGGGTGACCACTTGAAACAGAACCACACAGGTGCAGCTCCATGTGGCAAGCCGCTCATATGAGCCTCTCCCCCATGTGATGTTGGCACTTTTAACACCACCAATGCAACTCTTCCCCGCCACCATAAGAGAGGTCCCACTGGGGTCAGGAAGACTTTTCCCTTCTTCCCCATGGAACTTGGAGATGCTTCCCCCTTCCTCAAAGATATCAGAGACTGTGCCACAACTAGGCAAGCCAGATGGGTAGTGTGTAAATCTAGTTCACCTCCCACCTTAACACACACACTTCATATTGGAATAGACAGTAGCACAGATTTGACTTATCCATAAATACATTTTGCTTGGGTTCAGATCTGATTGATTGCCTTATTTGGATACAGGAAGGAACCTTTCCCAAAGTCAGACTGGCCAGTGATCTCAGAGGGAGCATTTGCTTCCCTCTCTGATGGGTGCATGATCCGCCTTGCAGACTCTCTTCCTTTCATCAGAGGTTAATTTAGGGTCAAACTACACTTACGTAAATCACATAGCATGCAGCTGATCCCTCTCAGTTTTTACTCTAGAGTAAGTGTACAGTCTCAATCTGGATCAGGACGACTACATGCCAGGAGGGGAGGTTTAAACCATTCCCCCTCAGCCACTTGGTTCCAGAAATTAAACACACACACACACACACACACACACACACCCTGCAGAGGGGTCAAAAAGAGAGAGAGAAAAGCCTCCACTGATGATAATGGGGGTGATTTTTAATTCTTTAATCTCTGCACAGAGGGTGGAATTTCAGTGAAGTGGCTGAGGAGGAAAGATTTAAACCTCCCTGCCCCGGTGCATGATGGTCCTGATCTGGATCAGAGCTGCATGCACTTTCTCTAGAGCAGGGCTCTCCAACCTTGGGTCCCCAGATGTTGCTGGACTACAGCTCCCAGAATTCCTTGCCATTAGCCATGCTGGCTGGGTATGCTGGGAGCTGTAGGCCAGCAACATCTGGGGACCCAAGGTTGGAGAGCCCTGCTCCAGGGTAAAAACAAAGAGAGGGGTCAGCTGCCTGCTACATGATTAACGTAATGTGTAGTTTGACCCTCAGAAGGGTGAGAGTTGGTAGATGACCCTGCTAGTTAAGCAAGGGGTTGAACTAGGCAGTGTTTGCGTAAAATGATATTTTCCAGTTCTATGTTTAGATAGGCCTTCAAAAGTTTCTAACTACAAGTAATCAGGGTTCATTCTGATCAGGAACAGCCAACAGGCAACATGATAACCTGGGTTCATTAGATTTAGCAACTAGTTTACACAGATTGGCAAACCTCAATCTTAACAGGTTGAAAATGTAATGGAGCAGTAAACTTTCCTTATGTAGAAATCATTTCTTTTAATGTTAATTCTAGTATACATACTAGCCTCTAGATGAGACTACTGTGTATAGCAAAGTCGCCAATTGCCTGTTATAGCTATTGGTACTGACAGCTGCTATAGGAGCCTTTCCAGCACTCATGTTGCCTCATGATATCAGCAAGGAAATTAAGGTTTGGGACTGTTTTTGCTTCCCTCTTGTATTTGAAGCAGCTGCTTTTCCCTGGAACTGAGAGAAAGGGGAAACAGCTGGGCCAGAGTGAAAAAGTAAACAGAACAGATTGGTAGCATTAATTTCCTTTTCCATCTAAGGCTGCTGAATTAAAAGCAAAGTACTGCTTAGAAGGTGAGTGAACAGCATCAACTCTCTCCTTTCCAGGGAGAGGGCTGGAAGAAGCTCTCCAGCTATGAGTTCCTGTAGCAGCTGTCAGAACTGATAGATGAAACAAGCACATGGAGACTTTGGTACATGTGATACCTCAATTGGAAGCTGCTGTGTATACAAGTCCTGCAACTTAGCTGCATCCTTCTTTATGCAATAAGTGTAGTCCAATACTACACTTCTAATTATACTACTTCTAATTATGACAAACAACACAGTATCTGTAACAACAGAAGCAATTGCTGGTTCCTAGCGGGAAAACAGCACAAAAGCTGTAAGTGTTGACCAAATCTATTTCACAATTCCCCTGAGTACAGGCAAACCAGAGGGTATTAATAAACATTAAATGAAACTTTTTGGCAGTAATATATTTCCTAGCCTTAACATGCCTCTTTTCCATTTCAACATTCTGCCACATGGCTACTCTCAGCCTTCACTATGAGTTATTTTATTAGGGGAAATTGTGAGTTCATACTACATAAGGGCCACAAACTAATTTCACCCCCAAATTGTGTTTAAATTGAAGAGGAAGTGGTTTTTGACACCATTCTTAAGCTAGCCTTCGGGAATCCTGATTTACTAAAAATGTAACTTCTAAAATGTAAACATGTAACTTCTCAAATCCTCTTTGCATTTTTCCAGATAGAACACAAAACCTTCCCAAATGGAAAGAGAATTGCACTAACACATGAAAGGAAGAGCACTTTGGAAACCAGAACTTTTTTGCATGGCCGACATCTGAGCATAGTTGGAAGCCAGATCAGGCCTGTGGCTGGCACATCAGTACAGGAGTAGCAAACAACATGGCAAGGGGGCAATTATACTTGACTTTAAACACTCTCAGTAAAGAATCTTTTCAATTTAAAAAAAATTCTGATAAAATATCCAGTATTTACAGATGCAACATACCACTGAATACCAGCTGACTGCTGGGAACAACAGCAGAAGAGGGCTTTTGCCTTCATGTACTGCTTGGCCGCTGTGGGAAACAGGATACTGAACTAAACGGACCATTGGTCTGATCTAGCAGGGATCTTATGTTCTTATTATCCAATACAATGAACACTAAATTAGTTTCTGAAAGTAAAGATTCATATATATATATATATATGTGTGTATGTATATATATATATATATATATATATAGGCTATCTAAAACAAAACAAAAAATCACGCCAGACTGGTCTCTCTCCAATACTTAGGATAGCCTTTTCCAACCTGGCACCCTCCAGATGTGTTGGAGTGCAACTCCCATAATTCCCAGCTAGCATGGCCGAATGGACATGATGGCTGGGAATTATGGGAATTGTACTCAAACACATCTGGATGGGGCCAGGTTGGGAAAGGCTGACAAGATATAGGACCAGCACCTCAGTCCTAAGCATCTTTATTAATGTATCTGCCTGCTATGTCAAAAACAGGTCCATGCAACACCAGTGTAATGTCAAGGCTTGTGATCTTGTTCTGGAGTTGCAGTTCACACCCTTCCAAATTAGGCACCTTTTTAGAATTTAGCTGCAAGAAAGTGAAAAGGGAAAACCTGGAACATACATCTCTTATTTTGAACAGGAGAGGGAGATGTATATTTATGGGGAAAGCTTAGTCTACAGGCCTAGTGGGAGCCCCAAAGTATCCAAAGTGCACAACAGGAAATCCCTAGAAAGTGATGTTTCCTGCTTCAAGAAGTTACAGGATTTATTGCTACACATGTAGCACGTCCACGTACATTTCTAACCACAGCATAGGGAGCAAACACTTCTCTTGTGACTGCTGAACATTCTTTCTTCACTATCTATGGAAATGATTCTGGACAAAGCATTCGGACACTGTCCTGCTCTTCCACTGCTCCACCCACACAATATTATTAATGCTGTCTTACAGAACCAGATCCACTATGTCAGAACATGTGTAATTAGGATGAAATCCAGCCACAGCCATCAGCAATAAGTGGACGTTATATTTCTGTGTTCACATGTCACCTTGCAAGATCTCCAGGTAGGTGTCATAGCTAGTCATTTCTACACTGGGGGCAGACACCCCAATTCTACAGCACTCCCTTCTTCAGAATGCAGAACTTTGGCAAGTTAAGAATGGGTGTGGACTTTTATAGATCCAACTGTTGAAATGCCATACTCAAGATAGACTACTCCTGCTCAGAAATCGGTGCACTGCTACTGGTTGCTACTGTGCAATATCAGATTTCTCTAATTTTCTCCTCCGCTGTCAGTAGTATTCAATGGCTGAATGTGCTTGACTGTGTTAGGCTGTAGAGGGCCAATGTGAACTGCAATCATGCTACTCTAATAGGTCAGCTGCCCTCACTAAGCCTCTGAAAAAGAGAGTATTACATAGCTTAAACTTATTTTAATAACTACCAGTATATTACATGATTTTTGGTGCCCATTCTTTGCCCCTAAGTCATGCCCAGGGAAGGTACCTTTATCGTCCCACTCTAGTTACACCATTGCTCCAAACATCTTGTAACTCAGCCTTGTAACTATATCTTGTATGCAGAGGGCTTCAGGCCTTGTTCCTCAATTACATTAAATTAATAACCCCTGGACACTTGTTTACCATGCAGCAGGCTAAAGCACAAAGAAGAGAACTCTTTGGAGAAGGAAATTATAATTTCCTTAGACCACCCATATCCTCATACACACTTCTGCATCGGAGCTGATTTATACATTAGAGCAGCCTAGTGCCTTCCAGATGTATTGGACTGCAACTCCCATCATTCACATATCTGGAGGGAATCAGGCTGGGGAAGGCTGCACTAGAGAGAGTGTGTGTAATTTGGGGGGGGGGGCATTTTGTAACCGAGGCAGAGTACATTTCCCTGCTAGGGATGTAAGAGAATTTTGTTTCTGTTCATAGACCATGTGAAAGTATCCGGTTCGCAATCCCAAACGCAAGCAGGAGCGCACTCCCCCCCCTGCTTTTTTAGAAATGTTTGCAAATTCCCAAATTTGCGATTGCGTTTGAAAAATCCATTTTTTTAAAAAAAATGTGCACTTTTAAAGGTGCATTTTTTAAAAATAAAAAAAAATCCATTTTATGCCCTTTCATCATCATCAGGCGATCACTCGTGACCGAGTAAGATTGTCTTCCGGGATAAAAGGAGGAGATTCTAAAGAAGATTGTGTAGACTCTAGCGATGGGTCCGTAAGTGACTGTGGAGGCCAATTCTAGATCCACACAGCTTCCCACAGTGAGGACACAGGTTACCAGATAGAAGATGGTCCTGTAAAGGATTCATTTGACGTGCTTTTCGCTTAGCACGTTTCTCCCTTTCACCTTGCACTCGGGCTTCTTCAAAGTCCATGGAACCTTTGTGAAAGGCCAACCTCCATTTAGATCGTTCATGGGCCAGAGCTTCCCAGTTTTCGATGTTTATATTGCATTTTTTTAGATTAGCCTTATGAACATCTTTAAACCTCTTATATTGACCACCGATATTCCGCTTTCCATCCTTGAGTTGGGAGTAAAGTAACTGCTTTGGGAGACGGCAGTCAGGCATTCGAACAACATGACCGGTCCACTGAAGTTGGCGTTGAAGGATCATTTTTTCAATGCTAGTAGTCTTTGCTTCTTCCAGTACACTGACATTTGTTCGCCTATCTTCCCAAGTAATTTGCAGGATTTTCCGGAGGCAACGTTGATGAAACCTTTCAAGGAGGTGGAAGTGACGTTTATAGATAGTCCATGTTTCGCAGGCATACAATAAAGTTGGTAATACAATGGCTTCATAAACCAGTGTTTTGGTCTTCTTACAAATATCCCGATCCTCGAACACTCTATGTTTCATTCGAGAAAATGCGGCACTTGCGGAGCTCAGACGATGCTGGATTTCACTGTCGATGTTAGCTGTAACAGAAAGATAGCTGCCAAGATAGAGGAAATGATCGACATTTTCCAGTATTGTCCCGCCAAGCTGGATAGATGGCATCACCAAAGGATTGGCTTGCACTTGCTGATGAAGCACTTTGGTTTTTTTGATGTTAAGTGAGAGACCAAGTTTTTCGTATGCTTCTGCAAAAGAATTTAGGATAGTTTGGAGATCATCCTCTGAATGTGCGGAGACCACATTATCATCAGCATACTGAAGTTCCACAACGGAGGTTGTAATTACCTTACTTTTTGCTTTCAGCCTGCTGAGATTAAAAAGCTTTCCATCTGTTCGATATATAATTCCCACACCGGTGGGAAGTTTCCCCTTGACAAGATGTAAAACCATGGCGATGAAAATGGCAAATAATGTTGGGGCGATAACACATCCCTGTTTAACACCTGATCCCACTTTAAATGGAGCACCATGAGAGCCGTTGTTGTCCAAAACCGTTGCCGTCATGTTGTCATGGAGAAGTCGCAAGATATTCACAAATTTATTGGGGCATCCAATTTTCATAAGGATAGTCCAGAGAGCTGTACGGTCTACAGTATCAAAGGCCTTAGCCAAATCGATAAATGCCATATAAAGGGGTTGATTTTGCTCCCGGCATTTTTCTTGGAGCTGGCGTGCAGTAAAAATCATGTCTACTGTCCCTCTAGAGGGGCGGAAACCATATTGAGTCTCAGGGAGGATCTCTTCTGAAATAGATAGAAGACGGTTTGCGAGAATCCTAGCAAATATTTTACCTGCGGTTGCTAAGAGAGAAATGCCCCGATAGTTTCCACAGTCTGTTCTATCACCCTTCTTAAAGAGGCTGATAATTATGGCATCCCTGAAGTTATGCCCTTTAGTCCTTTAGTCAACGGGGACAAACTGTGCATTAATATGCACAGAAATGCATACTATTGCCATTTAAATGAGTCGAAAAACAAGTCAAAATGAAAACGAGAGCGAGCCCAAACAAGCTTTTAAGTGATTTCCGGAGAATTTAGGTGAGCCTGAATATTGCTGGTCCTTCTGTCCCTATGTCCCTCACCCCTGAGTAACCAGATCAAAATCCTCAATGCACTGGATATTAGCCAGCAAGCATTCAAAGGCATAGAATTGCCTAATTAGAACCTCAGTGTCCAGAGCCAGCACAGCTTGAATACCAAGTACTAGGGACAAACAAGGAGAGAGGGCTGATGTTTTCATGCCCTGCTAATGGACTTCCTGCAGGTATCTGGCTGGCCACGGTTTGAAACAGAATACTGGATGAGATGGGCTTTTGGTCTGATCCAGTAGGAGTCTTATTATATCCTTACAAAGTGGCTTGAGGCCTCTCTACAGGAGTTAATACTAGAAGTATTTGATTATAAATAAATTATGCATACACTATTATTACCTTATTGTTCATGTAAACGCTATACTATCGGTATTATAATTTTAAAAGTCTTCAACTTCTCTGACAATCAGACAATTATCCTTTCCCTACCATGAACTAATCATGTCAATGACAGAGGTGGACAGAGTTGTGGGATCTACTTTGTTTTGGGGTTTGTTTCCTGCAAAGCCAGGTGCAAAAGATACACATTTAGAATTAAAGCATTCTGAGCCCAGGAATATGTTTTCAGTATCAGAACTGAACACTCCTTCTACACACAAATCCATGCTTGGGGCCAAACCAGGTATTAGTTTAAATCCATATCTAGCACCTATGTCTTTTCTTCTTTTTTTCTGTCATTTTAACTCTCGATCAGGATCTTAAAAGTCCCCCTACACCCCATGCTTCAGTCCCGATCTGGATCAGCCCCCTGCAGTTACTTTAGAGTAAAAATGGGGGGAAGAGATGTAACTGCTAGATACGAGCTTAAAGTAATGTCTGTGGCATAGTGGTGAGAGTGTTGGACTGGGACTCAGGAGATCCGGGTTCTAGTCCCCGCTCGGCCGTGAAACTCACTGGGTGACTTTGGGCCAGTCACTGACTCTCAGCCTAACCTACCTCACAGGGTTGTTGTGAGGATAAAATGGAGGAGTGGAGGAGGATTATGTAAGCCGCCTTGGGTTCCTTGCAGGAAAAAAGGCGGGGTATAAATATAATAAATGAACGAATGAATGAATGAATAAATAAATAAATAAATAGGTCACCCCACCCTCACAACAGCTTTCTTCATTTCAGCAGTATAATTTAAGAAGTGGAGAGTCACTTCATTGTTCCCATTGTTAACCAAGTGAGAGGCATAAATCCTTGCTGATCTACTACAAATCACCCAAAGATCTACCAGTAGATCCCAATCTAAGTACTGCCCACTGGTCTAGGACATACAACAGGCAGCAGGGCAGAGAATGGAGTGCTCTCATGTGTGAACATTGAATGGAAGCAACGTAGCCATCATCATTCAAGACCAAAAAAGGTTTAGCTGTTGAAAATAACATGGCTAAAATATTGTGCAGAATGTGGTTCTCACATGATTGGATCTTTAGATATTGGTGTAGAAATTAAAACCAGGCTCCTCCATTACGAAATTATATCTGTGGCTGTTTGAGCCCAAATTACAAGCAGAAGGAACCGTTCTTCAAAACTCTGATAGGTCATTAAAGCTAAAAGAGTTTAGTGCTCAATTTATTTAAGGATTGGGAATTTAAATCTTGTTTTGGTCAACATAACCAACATTTTTAGTAGTTTTGAGAATCTAAAAATGGCCCTATTGAAATCAGATGTTTCATACAAGGTTAACTTCAGTCAATATTGCTATAGACATAATGACGATGGTTAACACCAGTGGCGGTGGTGGCATAGGAGTATGTGTGTAATAGGAGAAGAGTTACGATGTGGGAATGTGCGATCCTGCATCCCATTCCAGAAACACTTAACTATGGTCAAGGGGCAGCTAGCATTACATCTGTCCTCGCTCACCATAATTCTGTCTGCTTAAGCAAATGTTTTTACTCAGTGCAGAATGGTGTGAAGTAATAATACAGTGAAAGATGAAAAGGCCGACACTGACGCCAAATAAAGGAAACATGAACATCTGTATGGTCTTGTTACCTGAGCAATCAGCCAATCCACTAGTTTACTTCCTGGGATCACTGACTTGTAGGTCTTCAGGTGGTAGTCTCGGTCTCTGAATCAGAAAGGCAAGTTGAAAGATCATTTAAAATATCATTGTGCAGACAAATTAGTACAATGAGCAATGCCACATTTTAGTCACAGAGAATAATTATAGAAAGAAAACAATTTCTCAATAACCTCTATGCAATTTATGGCATTGTTCCATTAATGACAAGATTGTATTTCATTGTTGGTAGTCCCAGTGGACATTCCAGGGAGAGCAGAGCTTGTCCTATAGATCCTATAGGAATGCTCCTACTTAACTCTGACCTTAATTCCTATCAGCCTTAACCTATTACTTCCAATTTTATTATGAACTACTTTGGAACAATATTTGTATGCATGCTGTACCTTTATTATGAGTTAATACAAAAATGTGGGCTAGAGATCTCCCTGGGGTGGAGAGCTTATTTGGATTATTTGTAATCATTCCTGATCCTAATTTCTACCCATCTTCTTTGGATGGACTGTTCTGGCTTGCTGATCACTAATGCTGTCGATGCATTCAAAAGAAGCCTCTAATAGTATGCCTTAATGTCAGTCATATTTTCGCAGCTGAGTTGATTATCATTTTTGGCTTTACGTGTGAATCACTTGTCTAATGGAATGGATGAATGAAGCATGGATGAGTGCAAGTGCACGCACATGCTCCAGCAGCACTCTCCTTCTTGGAGTTCTGCCACCCCCTGGGGTAACCATGTTTTCAATTAAGCAGAATTATGGTTCATGACATGTCTCTGTGCTCCAGGTGCTATTAGCATGACAATGATTTGCCACTCACATCACTGCATCTGCTACGCAAATTGGGGAATAAGAGGTCAATTGGAGAAACTGGGACTCCCAGCTTCATACATCCATACGCAATGCAAGGCTGGTTGTCATGCAAAATAGCAGACTCAATCTATAAGCTATCTATAAGGCTATTGATGGCTACTAGTCCTGATGGCTATATGCTACCTCCAGTATCAGAGACAGTATGCCTATGTGCACCAGTTGCTGGGGAACATGGGAGGGAGGGTGCCGTTGCACTCATGTCCTGCTTGTGGGATCCTGTGGGCAGCTGGTTGGCCACTGTGTAAACAGAATGCTGGACTAGATGGACCCTTGGTCTGAACCAGCATGGCTCTTCTTATGTTCTTAAGCTGCGTGGGATCAACTCGAGAATTACATCTGCTGAAAACGTAAGACTACATTATTGTGCCAAGGTCTTAAAGCCAGGATCTCCCAAGTAGTCAACTACTTTATTACAGGCTAACGCAAGCAAAGGGAGAAGATTTCATCTGACAGCCTGTCATAGCCCGAAGCAAGACAGACAAAAAACAAAGGCACCATGATAATGAACTTACTTTATCACTGGAGTGTAAAGACTGTGCAGACGGCAGTAGAGTCTCACACCCTGCAGAGAGAAGCAAATGTGGGCTTGTAATTTCATAAAAGATATAATATTATCTAAAACACATGCAGAAGAGCTGCAGCAATTCTGGCTAATTTTTTCCAGGCATGTAGCAGTGCCTTATTGATGGGTTTCATTGTTCCTGTACTGATTAGGTAGTTTATGATGCTTGCAGATTTCTGTGATATTTTAATAAATTATTGCTTTGATTTGTATGCTGCCTTGGGGACCTTATGATCAAAAGGCAGCATAATATATATTTCACAGATAAATAAATGCAATTACAGTTTGCAGTCCTTTACATGCCAGTCCTAAAATGTAAAACACAGATGTATGTTTTGCAGATTTCATGCACTTCCAAGTATTAATGCTGAAGTAGAATGAACAGATATACTTTAAAGCCTTTTCACTCCATCAACAATGAGGTTTTATGTTTTTAGTCTTCCAACTCTTAAAACATGTGACCTTCCTTCACTAGATTTATCTGGCCATAAAACTTGCTGCTTCCTCAGCCTGATGAAGGAGAGGGTCCAATGCTCAGGGAGGAAGAGGGAACAAGGAGTGGACCACCTTGGTCTCTAAGACAGCACAAACTAGCCATTTGACCAAGACTGCAAAATAGGTTATAAATAGCTCAGTGGTCCACTGAACTCATATCTATCACATAGAGAGTTTTTTTTCTCTCTAGATCTAGCACAAAAACACACCTTGGACATGACGTCTTCCAGTTCACTCCTTGCCTTGTAAGTTCCATCATCGTAACGAAACCTGTACATCACCTGCTCATTCTTGAACTGGTGCTTATCTGAAACTGAAATATCAGAACAACAATCAGTATCTTATTTTTCATTCTCCAGCTCAACATCCTGCATGAAGAGGCAACCACCATTTCCAAGTTTCAAATGAAGCCAAAGATGAAGGACTCAGATTTTACAGTTTGTCTGTCATGTGTGAATGCACACACATAATGGGTTGAATCCAGTGGCGGCTTTTCCTTAGTGGAAAGCACTTCCAATCACACAGAGTGAGGCACCTGATTTTCACCAGTCACCCCCATTAGGTGGGGTGAATCTCCCGCCTCAGGCCACGGAACAGGAGGCATGGCAAATCACCCCCACATACATACACCAGGAAGCTCTGCTGCTGCCTGGCTGGCCCCACTCCCCTGTTGCAGCAAATGCTGCAGAAGGAGAGCAGCTAGCAGGGCTCCTCAGAGCAGCTGCCTACACAATTTCTCACTCGGAGGACTCAAGAGTGAGAGATTAGGCAGATGGGCTCTCTGGAGAGCTGGCCAGGGCCCAAATGCTTCACTCTGAGGAGCGGTCCTTAGAGTGAGGCACTGTGGACAAGGTGGCCCTGGAGACCATTCAAAATGAGGCATTTGGGGCCGGGTTGGCCTCCAGAGCCCATCCACCTGATCTCTTACTCTGAGAGAGTCCTCAGAGCAGTGTTCTCCAACCTTGGGTCCCCAGATGTTTTTGGCCTACAACTCCCAGCACGCCATGATGGGATATGGCGTGCTGGGAGTTGTAGGCCAAAAACATCTGGGGACCCAAGGTTGGAGAACACTGCCTCAGAGAGAGAGAGAGAGAGAGAGAGAGAGAGAGAGAGAGATGGGAGAGTGCATGGGGGCAGCAATAGCAATGGAGGGGAGTGGCGGCACGCATCCTCCTACCTTGGGTGGCAGGCCATCTTGCTCCACCAGTGATCACCCCTACCTACTGCAGCCCTCCACGCCATATCCCATCATGTCCCTGTGGGGGCCCCAACCCTGAGGAGCAGCTTTTCAGGATATTGACAATACCTTCCAGTCAGATGCCCCCTGTCACACAGCAAGGCTATTCCCCTGGCAGCATCACAGCACTGATATGAAGACATTGTTTTGTTTTAAAAATTTGTAATCATCTGGAAAGGGTCACACCTTCAGAATTGTGAGAGTACATAGGTTCTGGAGCAGAATAAACTATGTTTTCATTCAGTAGTAGAGGTTAAGGCATTCAACATCCACAATTACAACTAGGGGTTGTTTGTTTTTCCATTACATTACCAAGAATGAGGACTAGATTTTAATTACTTCAGTATCCTGGATATTTCAGCAGAACCCGCTTGAAAATACAGCCCACTGAATTATCATGAACTACTGTCTTCTGTTCCTAGGCCAGATGCATGGATGCACTCCAAAAGGTTTTATTGGAACAAAGAAGCACCTTCATCCCTGCCCCTCCTCCTCCTCCTCCTCCTCACACGGTTAGAAAAAGCACCTCCTCCTCCTCCGCACACGGTTAGAAAAAGCACCCCCAGCATTATAATGCAAAGAGCTCATTGTAGACATCAGACAATGATAATCAAATAACTTCCCACTTAAAAATTGGGTTTAAGAGCATTTGCACTGTAATTGAGACTGCTGAAGGTTTAAACCTGAGGAAGAAAAAGCCTCATTGCTTTGAAGTGCATTTTCCAGCAATGTGCACCCGAAGGATGAAGAAGCAACTCCTGATGCTTCACTGACTCAGCGCCCTACAGCTTTCTGCAATAATAATAGAAAGAAGGAGGGAAAAAACCCCATGTTTTGCAGCTCATCTTTTAAGAGGAAAACTGTGTTGTCTGGCCATCCCACAACTAGATACATCCAGGGCCACTTCACACATTACTTGGCAGCAAAACCAGATTTCGTGCTCAACAGGGAGCTGAAACCAATTATGGCTACCCTAGGGAATGTACCTGCATGTCACATCTGTTTGCTAAAAATGCAACATACGAGGTGACCCACAGTGAGGCAACATATGAAGTGGTTCTGAGACCTCAAGCGTCAAAGTAGGTGCCTCAAGAATGACTTTGGGCCAATTCACATCATCCTTAGGCATAATAAGATAGTCCACAAGTCTATCTAGGTCAGAGCTGGAGAAACCTTTTCAGCCCAGGGGCCACATTGGCTCTGGGAAAGGGTGGGGGGAGGGGCATATGCCAGGAGTGGGTGGGGCTAGCATGGGCAGGACCACCCCTGATGTGCTTGCCTAAGCACTCACACACATGCGCACACACATGCGCACACACACCACCAGAGCAGCTCCCCCTTTGCCACTACTGCAGTAGTGAAGAGAAAGCCGGAACTGCTTCAGCGCACTCTGTGCACCTTAAAATGGCAGCTCATGATGGGACCAGCTTTACACATCAGAAGGGACGTGTTAATCCTCTCCTGTGAGGGGAAGGTGTTTCAGGGTGGAGCTAAACATGCATAGGAGAGCCAGTGTGGCATAGTGGTGAGAGTGTTGGACTGGGACTTGGGAGATCCAGGTTCTAGTCCCCACTCAGCCATGAAACTCACTGGGTGACTTTGGGCCAGTCACCCACTCTCAGCCTAACCTACCTCACAGGGTTGTTGTGAGGATAAAATGGAGGGAAGGAGGAGGATTATGTAAGCCACCTTGGGTTCCTTGCAGGAAAAAAGGCATGGTATAAATATAATTAATAAATACATAAATAAACAGGATTGCACCTTAAGTCATACTTTAACAATAGGCTTTGTCTCCAAGGGTTGATTAAAAAGAAAAGAAATTAAACGTGAAAGTATATTTTAACTGTGACTTTAATCTATTTACTCTTTCACTGAGATGCTGCAACCACAGTAGCAGATTCTATGCGAAAGTGATTGTCTAGTTGCATTTGTGCACCTAAAGTTCTCAAAAGCATTTCCACAGGGTTGCCAGAGAACCCATACAATGGATGCATACACATAAAGACAAATGCAGAATGTTGGTAGCATGTTATATTCATGAGAAAAACTCCAAAAACTATGAGAAAAGGGATTTGCTAATCATTAGTAATGGCTTTAGCATGCGTAATGATTCACAAAGTGTTGGTCTAAGTGAAGGTATAAGTCCCACCTGATGTCAAGAAAAATCCTCCAGTTAGAAAAGACCCCAAAATTAAACCGCAATTTGAAATGTTGTCTGCAGAGGCCTGGATAACATGTGCAGGGCACACTTAAAAAAAGGAAAGAAAAGGAAAAAAAGGACCAAAAACTATTACTGAGTTACTACACCTGATAAAATCTTTTGCCTCAATACAAAGCACTCACCATGATGAATGATGCCATTCTCCAACAGAGCTTGTCCCAGGTTGACCCCTTCCTCCGGTTTGCTTATCTCCCCAATTTCAATGAGCCAAGATACAAACTCACTGTGTAGAAAGAAGCAGAGCAACAAATTAGCTCCCTGTTCGCTTTGGGCAAGAAGACAAACAGGCAAGATGTGAACTGCCCCCCTAGGCGCCTTTCTCTCCGTCATGAAAAGCAATACATGTTTACAGGAGAACCAGTGTGGTGTTAATGGTTAGGCAGCTGGGGAAAGACCTGGGTTCAAATCCCTGCTCAGCCACGAAGCTCCCTGGTACGGTTACTCTCAGTCTAGGCTACCTCACAGAGTTGTTCTAAAGATAAAATGCAGGGGGACGGACACACAAACCCCACAAATGGTGCACACAGCTGCTTGCAGGAAGGACAGGATTTTAAAATGTAGTCAATAAAATATAAATGCTACAAAAAGTGGGAGAGAAGGAGGACTTGTCTTCCAAATGGCTTCAGAAATGCTCCCGAGAAAAGAAGTTACCTGGAGCTGAGCCTTACCTTAACCTTTACTCTCGAGTAGGTGTGTACAGCCCCAGTTAGGATTGGGACCACTGCACACTGGGAGAGATTAAACCTTCATCCACAAAATGCTGCTTCCCAAATTACACGTGCGCACATGTGCACACACAAGGCTTAAAGAAAGAAGGGAAAGCCTCCACTGACGTCAATCTGATTGGCTCAGTTCCCTGCCACTTTTGATCCGGGAGAAATTCTTCAAATTAAAACAAACCATGGCTACAGCCTTGACAATCAGTACCTGCTTTGCAGCATGCAGTGGCGTGCCATTGCTGGAGGAGTGCTGCTGCCTCTCAGACATGGTTTGGGGGCCCTCTGGACTGCAGGTCCCAGACTTCTACCCCATGGTCCAGGGTTAATGGCGCCACTGCTTTGCAGTATGGGATTGGTCCAGGTGACTCTGTGGCCTTTTTCCCAACCCCACAGCTCTACAATTCGGTAGCAGAATTTGTAACTAGAAAGAGGGCACTAAGGGCAGAATTACGCCTTATATGGAGTTGCTAGCAAATACAGCCGAACTCCCACTAGCCAACCATGTAAAACAGGGAAAAGGAAACTCGCAGATATAAGATAAGGTGCATTACACATTACAAGAGGAACATGGAAACTGAACATGGGATTGCCATTTTGGGCCGCAGCCTCATTTATTTTATAAGGTGCAATTCCACCCTGAATCTGAATGAACGGCTGCAATACAGTGTTGTTACACACACACCAGAGCTCTTGAATCTGGACAGATTGCAGCTGTATGCAGCAGTGAATGAGAGAGAGAGAGAGAGAGAGAGAGAGACAGAGACAGAGACAGAGACAGAGAGACAGAGAGAATTGGTACAGAAAGAAATAAACTTGATGAATGGGACACTGTCAGTGCCCTGAGGGGACCTGGACGTTTGCCAACTTGAGTAACGATTATTCCAAAACTGTTCAAAATCCAGACCAAGCATGAAAAGGATTTCTGAAAGCAGGGTGATGCAGAGGAAATCTGTGTTTAATAAAATAGCTGTAACTCTTCCAGTTTGTGTAACTTTGTTGCTTATCAAAACCAGCATCCATGCATCCAATTACAGGTCCCGGGGCACCATATCTGTGCCCTGTGTTTAGAAAGGGTTGACTCATCTAATCCACAGGTAGTGCGTTCAGAAGAAAATGGGAGAGAGAGAGAAACAAACATTTTCAGCCTGTTTTAGAGGGGATATAACTGAAGGGATTTCAGACCAGTTTCCCACCATTTTCTACCAAACCTTTGAGAGCTACACCAATGAAAGCTGTGAAGAACTTGTAGTTCATCAGAGTTTATTGTTACTGTATTGAAATTGGTTGTGAGGGCCTTTGTGGCATGAAAGCAGGACATACATACATACAAATAAATAAATAAAGAAGAAATAAAACACTAGCTAGCTTGGCCCAGTTTGTTAGATGGAAACTCTAGATGGAGCCACACTGAAATTTTTGGAGATGCTCTAATAGAACAGAAAAAGAAGTAAACTAACTAACAAAGTGCATGATGGGAGTGTCCATCAAAATATTCCAAAGTGCATGATGGGAGTGACCTGCTTGCTTCAAGCCAAGCTGACTTCATCAGAGGTCAAGCCTGGCTAGTGTGGGCCTTTGACCTTCCTTCTGAGGAGCAGCTCTGAACGCTCTGCAAAGATGTAGGAAGCTACCACCCTTTCTCCTTGTAAACTACACACATAGCATACCATTTGGCAGAGTGAAGCAGTCACCTCTGACAGCAGATAATGAGGAGCGGCAGTAAAGTGCTGGAGGGCAGAGCTATGTGTAACAGGCACCTTGCCCTGTGCCCCCCTAAGGTAGTCTGCTGCCCTCAGGCACAGTGGAGGATTCAACTGCCAGTCAGGTTGGGTTTTGTATGTTGAATGGGGAAGGACACCATCTTGTCCTTCGGCTCAGGCAGCAAAACGATTTAGGCCAGCCCTGATGTTGACATTATGGCATAATGTAAATATAAATTAGCATGGGGAGGGTTGTAGCTCAGTGGTAGAGCACATGCTTTAAATGCAGAAGGTCCCAAGTTCAATCCCCAGCATCTCCACATAGGGCTGGAAAAAATCCTGCCTGAAACCCTGAAGAGTCACTGCCAGTCAATGTCGACAGCCCTAAGCTAGCTGGACCGACGGCCTCACTTAGCATAAGGCAGCTTCCTGTATTCCTAAATGTTATGCAAATCTGTGTCCACTTTTGGGGTGATGTCCAAGTGTGCACCTAAGGAAGAGGCTGGTTCTTGGTTTCATTAGAGACCTAAGCCCCATTCAGGCATTCTCCCCTGGTGCAATTCCAATCGCATGAGAGAGGAGAACAGGGGCATGCTCCCTGGCCCTGACCCCCCCACCCCCGCTGCATCACTTTCAGCAGCTTCACCATCCTCCACATGTTGCTGGCTGACCTTCAGAAGCACAGAGCCTTCTCTATTCAAGCAATTTGGAAGCCTGATCTTCCAGGATTCTAAGTTGTGCAGGGAGCCTACATGAATAGAGTAGGCTCCCCGCTGCGCAATGTCCCTTCCCAACACGTGGAAGGCAATGAAGCCGGCAACAGGGACACAACAGAGAGGATGAGACCAGCAAGCTCATCCCCACTTTTCACCTCATGACGTGAGGCTTGGACAGCTGAAGAGGGCCTCTGAAGGGTTCAACCTCTTAACTATGGTGAAGAGATCGGGAGGAGGCCATGGGATCACATGCTTCTTCTCGGCAGTTTTAGTCATGGCGAATACTGTGCAGACATAAGGGAGCATCTGACTGTGTCCTGGCACTAGTGCAAATGACGTTGTGCTACCGTAAACCAATACTTGTGCAATATAACTAGCGATTGCTAGTGCAATGGGAAAAAGCGGCCACCAAAATTTGGCAGCATGGCAGCAAAAAAGGGGGAGCAATTTTCAAGGGAAAATCACCCCTTCTTTTTCCCATTGCACTAACAAGTGCTAGTTACATTCACGCTAGTGCAACATCATTAGTGCTAGCGCTGGGACACCATTGGATGCTACCCACATCCTTTAACTATGGTTAAGGAAAGAGGAGGAAATTGTGGGAGATTACAGAGATCAGTTCTGGCTCCGGACTTTTGAGGACCCTTGGGCAAGACATCCTCAGTGGCTCCCTCCATCTGTGAGTCTACCTTCTCACCACCACTGCCACCAGCTGCTATTGCTTTTCATCCTCTCTCTCACTGTTGTTATCATTCGCTTGCTTGACAGGCAAAGAGAGCCAGTGAGTTCCTCCTTCTCACCACTACCATTATCTGGGCCAGAGTGAGAAGCAGCTGAACATGCAGGTTTCAATGGGGAGGGGGAGGAGCAATGCCAGGAGACTCTTGTCAGTGGGCCCCTGCTGGGGTATGGACCCTCAACAGATGCCCAAGCATGCCTACCCTTGACACTGGTCCTGACAGGGAGGTAACATGTGGCCCCACAGTCTGGTCCTGATTTCTGTCAGGACTGGGTGCTGGTAAGCTGGGCTAGAAGACAGAAGGCAGGCTTTCACCTCTCTCTTTCTCTATTTTAATGATAGAGATCTTGACTCCAGATTTCCCATGTCACATCTAATTTGGCCTACATTTCCTTAGAAATAGGAAGTGGCGTATTAAGTGCTGCTTTTCAAATATCTGAGGAATTTAGATTACAGCAAAATTAGTAAGTGTTTTCCTCTGTAAGACAGATGAGCACAATCTAGAAATAGTGCTTGAGTCTTTTTTTATTCCATTTAAAGTGGAGATGTTAGTCAAGTGCCAAGAAATTGTCTTTCTTTGAATGCTGTTTTGCTATTCAATTGGCAGTCAAGGAATTTGTAAAGTGACTTAATTGGTAAATGGAAACTAGTGGGAATAATGAAAATGGATGAACAAGTTTCAAAGCAGTTACGGAAATGAATGAAAAGCAAATGAATAATTTTTCTTTAATTATAAAAAGGAATGGAATAAACAAACAAACGATATTCTTGCACGTCCCCAGACATGATGCACAAGCACTAGAAAGAGAAAACATACATAATTTCAGCACTTCTGGGTAATGTTCAAAGCTTTTGTTGAAGTTCTTAATACATTGTTTCCTACCTCTTTTCCTTCCACACCATATTTTGTGTGACTAATGTACATATAGCCCTTCTCAGAGTGCCCCCTCCAAAAGAAGCTAGGAGGGTGGCTACTAGGGGAAGGGCCTTCTCAGTTGTGGCACCCCATCTATGGAATCAGCTCCCCAAAGAGGTGTGCCTGGCATCTACCCTCTATTCTTTTAGGTGCCTTTTTATTTGCCCAACATTTTAATGGTTGATTTTATTCATTTTACTATCGCTACTGTACCTCTGGCTTGAATTTATTTTGGCTGCTTGGTTTTATCTTGTTACATTTTAATATGTCTGTGTTTTTATATTATTATTGTTGATGTTTTTGTTTTAGTGTTGCTTTGTTTTGTAAACCACCCAGGGAGCCTTTTGGCTGATGGGCGGTGAACAAATATATTAAATAAATAAATGGCAATATGCTTCCTTTTCTTGCAGCAATAATGAATTTCCTTGGTTGGGATTAGTTTTTGTTTTTAAAGAATGGCAGATCTATAGGTGCATATGTCTCTGGATGGGTATTTCAAAATTTTTAAAAGGGAGGTGATGCATCTGTGTTGCATATCGGCAGCTGTGGGGGTAGAGTGAAACATGATGTGAAGAAGAGGTCTGAGATTGGTTAGCAGTGTACCAGCAGGGTATAAATATAATTAATTAATTAATTACTTAATGTATTTTCCTGGGAGAGGGGGCAAATAAACCCGAAGACAGAAGAACATGGGACAACAGTCAGGAAGAAAGTTCTTGAAAAACAGTGATTATTTTCATCATAGTAAAATCAGTATGTGTTTTATGAGGTGCCAGCATTACTTTTAAAAGCAGAGCACTAATAAGTACTAAATACGGGACTGGGTGTAGACTGTACAAGATTAATATTTGCTGTAAAGGAAGGTAAGAATTGTTAATAGATTGTTATTTTGTTTAGATGCTTCATTCTTATATTGGCAATCGTGGTTGAGATTCCCAGTATAAGAATGAACTTCCCAAGGGGGAAGGTGTGATGAATGGGTTAACAGTTAGGCAGAGTAAACCTATCGGGCTCGCCTGGAGAGGGTTCTGATGGGAGGGGGAGCTCTATGTTGATATGTGCCTGTGTGTGTGAGATAGTTTAGTTTAAGGTTTAGGTTTAGAGTGTTAGAGAAAAGAAGTTGTACCTGCTTAGAGAAATGTTTACTTAAAAAAATAAACACCACAATAACCAGCCCTGGTATTTTAAGAGTTAATCTCCCACAGACAGATTGTCCGCTGGGGTTTGTCTGATGAGAGAGGGAAATCTTGTGACAGAGAGAGAACTGATGCCCTGGAGCTAACATATCTCAGCCACTGGGTTAGTGAATGGGAACTAACAGCCAGGTGGTAGGGAGAGGAATAAAATTTAAATAACTAAGCCGCTTTGAGTTCCTTGCAGGAAAAAAGGCGGGGTATAAATATAATAAATATATATATATATATATATATATATGGCAAATTCATTCTCTAAGTAAGAGAATGGCTCTCACTAGTGTGAGAGCCAGTGTGCTATAGTGGTTGGAGTGTTGGACTGAGACTCAGGAGACCCGGGTTCTAGTCCCCACTTGGCCATGAAACTCACTGGGTGGCTTTGGGCCAGTCACTGACTCTCAGCCTAACCTACTTCACAGGGTTGTTGTGAGGATAAAATGGAGAGAAGAATGATCATGTACACCACCTTGGGTTCCTTGCAGGAAAGATAGGATATAAATGTAACAAATAAATGTATAAAAAATAAGTAAGTGTGGGATCTTGCTTAGCCAAACGGCACTATCCCAAACACAAGAGGAAGGTATCAGCAGGCTTGGGCAAACCCCAAGATTTGCACAAGTGCAAAAAAGCTTTAGGAATACCCCTAAGGGAGAGATTCCAAAACGGCTCAAAATGAGCATGCTCTGTGGGCATGGAACGCTGACTGACTGGGGTGGTTGGGCGCAGATGACAGAAAACTGAGACAGTCATAGGTTTCATAAGTTGCCCCATGAGCACACATACAGAGAAAAGTGTTATGGTTTATTAATGTAAGTATTTGGGGAAAGATTTTGTAAATGTTCATAGGACTAGAAATGTTGCATTGATATTACATCCCAACATAAGTTTTCCAAGCATGCTTACAAATTGCCTTTCCAAATACCTAGAAAATGGCCCAGAATGTTGAGCCTGTGGCTCACGCTGGCTCAGCTTGTCTGAGCGTGGAAAGCTAAGCAGGGTCAGGCCTGGTTATTACTTGGATGGGAGACCTCTCCTCTAGTTTCCTGCATTGAGCAGGGGGTTGGACTTGATGGCCTTGTAGGCCCCTTCCAACTCTATGATCTATGAAATCTTCTACTACTCAAGAGTAGCACTTCCTTTAGGACTTTACCCAATAGCACAAAGCTGATGAAAAATTACAAGGATGTGAAGGAATATGCTCACAGTTCATGGTACTTTGTCTGGAAGTCATTGGAAAGACACCAAAGCATTACATTAGAAACAACTCTAGAGTAGATGCAGGATGAAAGGTCAGGAAGGTCAGGAAAGAAAAGTAAGGCCTTTACAAAATGAGCAACTATGTTTTGGGGCCATGATCAAGTTCTGTGCTGACATTTTTTTATACACACAGAACTGTCAAACAAACCATAAAAGCATGGTTTGATGTGTATGACAAGAAACCCCTTTGGTGTTTTGAGTTGGAATAGCACGAAAACATGCAGGTCAAGTTTTGGAGCGGGAGGGGGGATTGTTTAGGGGCAGGCCAGATATGAAATGAAATGACAGGCTTGCAACAGCATATTGACTGGGCTGATTGAAACACATTAGGTTAGCCCTGCTGGGTGGTCAGGACCAGAATAGCAGCAAAGCTGCTATAGTGAGAAAACCACAAGGATTTTTCTTCTTTTTCTCTTGCTTAGAGGGATAAAGAAGCTATGACTGAAATAGCAAGATTGCTACAGGGAAGGATTACAGCACATTTATAGCTCGAGATGCGCATCTGGAACAAGAATGCGAAAAGGAGCATGCTTTGGGTCAAGATTGAAGGGCTTTGGTAAAAAGGAGTCAGAGCAGCTGCAGATGGATCTTTTTACAGCTGTTGCCAGGCAGGTCTGGTAACAACGGGCAGCACACAATGTAGAATATTCCATGCAGCCAAAGAAATATGATTAAAAAGTAGAACTGACATGGACTTTTGCCACCGGCATTTGCAAACAGGCAAAACAAATAGCAGAAACCCTATTCGTTCCAGAGTTAGGGGTGGGTGAGAAATTTGTTCGGTTTGCATTTTGGTCCCGTCCCCCCCCAAAAAAAATTGCACACACAAAAATGTATACATTTGAAAAAGTGCGCACAAAAAAAGAATACATTTTGGAAAATGTGCATAAAAACACTTCGTTTAATGGAAAAAACGCTTACAAAAATACATATATTTGTGAAAGCACACACAAAAATATGTCCATTTTGAAAATGCACACAAAAACGTTTCAGTGAACGGAAAAAGTTGCTTGCAAAAATGTGAACATTTGAAAACACAAGTGTGCACAAAATATGCATGTTTTGAAAAATCAAAGCAGACTAAAAATAATAATAATTTGCAATCCAGTGCAGAAACAGGACACGGCAACATCAAAATGGGAAAAAGAGAACTCGAGCAAAATTCTGCTTGACAGATTCATCCATCCCTAAGGAGGTTACACCACTATGGCTTCCATCTCTTCAAACTATATCTAAAGTGCAAAGTACTATATAGTCACTCCAACCAATCCCCATGCCAGAACACCAGCCCTTCCTTCAAGACTGCCCTCCTGCACTCCAGTCATGCACGAGAATGCAGCATCACCTCTGCTGTATATGACAGTGAAACTGCCTCACTGCAATGCTCAGGGCAACATAGATGGAAAAGCTGTCCCTGAGAACAGACTTCCCGACTGATCATTTTGGTTTTAGCAGGCCAAGCTGGAAAAGTCCTCTCAGATTACCTCCCGTGGCTCTCAGATTCATCCAGGACAGTGAAGTGTACTGGTGGTGTGAATATTTTATCTAATCTCTTCTTGTTGGACACCTCTTGCCTGCATTATTGCCCTTCCACACTGAATGCATTTCCAAGGACTACAATCTGCACTGTTAAAAATCAATTCTTCCTTGGCCTGGTTATGATAACTTTTTCTCTCTCCCCCTTAGGAAAAGCCCTTGTTCTGCCCAAGGCAAGAGGTATCTTGCTCAATTGATGCATCTAGATTTGATACTGAAGCCAAGACAAGTGTATCTAGAAAAGTATCTTCTTCTAAGAGAGAGAGAAGGCAAGACAGGAAGATGGGTTGTCAAAAGTATTTTCAAGCAGCTGTTGTGCTTGTAATTTCTCCTCCCTCTTCCTGAAGATTTGGAAATGATGTTTGGGAGCTCTCTCTCCTGCCCCCACTGGAATCTGCTGCTGCTGCGGAGTCCAAGGGCATTAAGTAGGAATGAATGATTAATTTTAATAAACTAATTGTAATGGAGGTTAAAGACCTTTCCAATTAAATCTCATCAAAGCTCATCTGATTTGGCTTCACAATACCGGCCACAGAAAACCCGCGGTCCTTTCCATTAATTGGAATGAATGGGCCTTTTCAACCCGAACGTCACTTACTTGCCAAGAAAGCACTTGGGAACAGTGCTTAATTTTCTCCTCCTGTCTTTGATAAGGTTCACTTTCTTGTTTGTCATCATGTGATACAGCTTCTCCCCTTTCTCAGCGATCATGACATATGCATCCCTTTCCATGCCTAACTTCAGACCTGGAATACAGAAACAGGGTAAACATTTGCCAGATCAAAGAACTTGCTCCAAAATAAAAACTTAGGCCAGCTAGATCAGAGAAAGATGGTTGGGATTTTTTTCTTGGCAGAAAGTACTTTCATAAACATGGAGGGGGAAACTAGCCTCTCAGTTTTGAATGGAGACTCCTCATCTCTTCATTAGGATACAGGTTAAGCATGAAGCTTCTCTCTTCTGTTTTCTGTGTATATCACTGGTTTTGTTCCATTATAATTGAAGGCCCACACACGGACAACATAGCATGAAGGTTGCCCACCCCTGGTGTAAAGCTACAGCAGGAGTGGGGGGGTAAGTCTGGTCTGAGAGGCATATTACCCACTTTAAAGTCAGCCGCATCAAAATACAAACATATGTATTATTTCTCCTTCTCACCCCTGCACACTCTCTCTTGCACACACAAGGTCACATGTCTCTCTCTTCTGCTACATACCCATGTTGCAGCCACATGCAGACCTTTGTACAGAAAACACTCAGTAGCTACTAAAGATGTTCCCCAAACTACACTCATTCTCTTGGAAATCCACTGAGCAGAGCCCTGATGGGGTCTCTCAGAATGAGTACACCGAAAGCATGTTTGTTTGTTTGTTTATTTATTATATTTATAACCCGCCTTTTTTCCTGCAAGAAACCCAAGGCGGCTTACATAATCCTCCTCCTCCTCTCCATTTTACCTCACAACAACCCTGTGAGGTAGGTTAGGCTGAGAGTCAGTGACTGGCCCAAAGTCACCCAGTGAGTTTCATGGCTGAGCGGGGACTAGAACCCAGATCTCCCGAGTCCCAGTCCAACACTCTCACCACTACGCCACACTGGCTCTGTAATTATGTTGGCATAATTACAAGGCTACAGAGGGTCAAATGGAATAAAGGGAAAGATAGAAATAATCTAATAGACCTATGGGCAGTATCCAATATGACAGTACTGCTAATGTAAATGACATTGCGCTAGCATAAGTGACCTCTACTGCAACACCAACAGGAATGTAGGAACCTACCGTATACCTGAGTCAGACCACTGGTCCATCTAGCCAAGTATTGTCAGCAATGACTGGCAGCAGTTCTTCAGGGACTCAGGCAGTTTTTCCAGCCCTACCTTGAAATGACGGGGATTGAACTAGGGACCTTCTGCATGCAAAACAAGTGCTCTGCCACTGAGCATTGGTTCCCCATCCCGGAAGTCCCTGACCCCTGGGGAAACCCATCATGAAAGCAAACATTATTGGTGTTGCACTAGAAGTCGCTTGCGCTAGCACAATGTAATTTATGGTAGTCTCGCACCAAGTTCTTCCCTAAGATTCCTCATCCTTAAGCTAAAATAAGAAAAGGGAGCCATCCCACAAGCATCCAGACATACTATTTTGCCTCCCTCATAATATAATTGAGAAACTCAAATTAAATTCATATATGCTTTGTCCCACTAGGGTTCAGCCTGTGGCACCGTTTTGGATGTCTGATGCTCTAACTACTGGAGAAATAGGAATGTGTAACGTTTTGTCTTGCAGAACCCGCATTTGTTTTCATGATCTGATGTCTGGTGAAAAGATTTTGGCAAGGCAAACATCCTGGCTGATTGCCATCTTCCTCCATACCATGATGTTAGTCAAATAGACTTGCTGACAAGTCCTGCCAAAGGTAATTTGCGAACTCAGATTGGGATAGAAAGCAGCCTGCGTAATTTGACACGTTTTCAGTTCGTGGCTACATCGTCAAATTCCCCAAGCCCTGAGGTAAGCAAATGATTCTCTTGCTCATCTGGTTCTAGGATGAAGCCAAGTGTTCTTATCTCAGCACTGACAGTGGCTTGATCCTGGAAATGCATGAACCCAATGAGGTCTTGAATATATGCCTAAAATCTACTTGATTGGTTACTCCTCACTGGCAAAGTGAAAATCGCCTCCAGGAGACCAAGTGAATCCCCATTGCCTGGTGGTACAGCAAGTGCTTTGCAGGCAGAAGGTGCAAGGCTCAACCTCTGATATGTCCAGCTAAATGATACTGGACAGCACGGATGGGAGAGACCTCTGCTTAAAGCCCCAGAGGGCTGCTGGGAGTCAAATAGACAATACTGGTCTAGATGATCTGCCTAAATGTAGGAAATCATCATCTCATATCATCTGAATGCTCCCTGTTGTGAGGAGTGAGTTGTGTGGCTTCCTTTGGTTCTCCCTTTTTAATTTTAACAGAGCTACTGACAGTGCAGTGCATGATGGACAATGGTTAAAAGGCAGGCACTGCCTAGGTTTTTAATTTAATTTTTTAAATCCATTTTATCTTATTTTATCTCTCTTGAGGCCCTCAGAACATCATACAGGGTTTTTCTCCCTCAGTCCCCATTTTGAAAACAAATTTTCCCTTATAAGTGAAATTGTCAGAAAACTTTTAATCACACCTTGATTTCTGACTCTGCTAGAGTTGACCAGAATCAGAAAGAATTGCTTTGTGGACTGGATTCAAGCCCACCAGCTTCCCATCCTGGCTCCACATAAATTGTTGTCAGTATACAGCCCCAGAAGCAGACATGAAGGCTAAGTTCTGCTGACATTATGATTTTCCTCATAAGAGTACTTTTTTGGGGGTGTGCACCTGCAAAGGCAGATGTTTGTCTGCTTTTTTTTCCTGACACCTTAAGGAGCAAAAGAAAGGAGAGAGATACAATCCCTGATATACCTCAGGATGTTTCTCAAGATGTTTCATCTGCCATCTACATTCAGGAAAGACACAGGTTCTCTCCTCAGAAAAGAGAGAGAAAGAGACTGCATCAATTCCTTGTAAGAGGCTGAAGGCTGGGGCTTCTTTCCCTTATGGATTCTATTTATAAAAGAGAACCTTGCAAATCGATTAAGTAAATACAAAGGTTTAAAGTACTTCACTGTACAAAAGAAACTGGCAATGTGATTCCTGTAACCATAATTATGCTTGAGCATTGGAATGTCCAAGGGGTGAATTGAAAAGTAACTAGCTACTTTGCAGCTCCTTAAACTATCCCTTGTTTTTACCATTATGTATTAAAAATACACCACCAGACACTTTTAAGTGATGGTTAATTCTTCCTTTCTTAGATGGATAAACCTGCAATCTCACAGACACATATACAGCCAGTCTCGTTATTCACTGAGCACATAAAATATACCAGCCATGAACTTACTCTCCCTTTGTTCCCGTTCCTTAATTATCGCGTCCAGCCATTTCTGCTTATCCTCCGCCGTCTTGGCCATACAGACGAACCATTTGTTTTTGGCAGTGTTGTGTATCTTCCAGCCATTTGTCACCGTGTAACCATTGCTGTGGTAATCTGCTGCAAAAACACAAAAGTGCAGCCAAGACAGTGAGTGCAAGTCCTGGGCCTTTATGGAAAAGACGTTCACCTAGAAAACGCAGCTGGGATGCACCACTGAAAAACCTTCTCTCTTTATGTTAGTACAGCTAGCGATAATACCCACTCTAAAAGCTCTGTCACCATTTCTAGGCAGTTGTCTTTGGCAGGATATTCTCCTGCAGGGATGGGAAACCTCCGGTCCGTGGGCCGTTTGCAGCCTATGAGGCCTCCCCCTCTGCCCCCACCCCCCTCCTTGAATCCCTGTTTCTCAGCCTCACTGTGGGGAGCCCTGCCTCACGGCACTGGTAGTTTCCCAATTGGAAAGGTGAGGCTGAGTAAAGCCGGACTGCTGGATAGCCGAAATTTCAGCACACACCCAGCGCCTTGACATGGTAGTTCCTCGAGGCCCTGCTCACCTCCCCTGTGCTGACCCCGATGTGGATGTACATGTGTATGAGTGGTGTGTCTGTGCATGCATGTGTGATAAAGTGGAGTGGCCCTGCCCACTTTAGTCTCTGGTCCTGTCCACTATGGACATGCAGCCCCTGAGCGGTTCCCTGGGTAGCAATCCATTCCTCAGGCTGAAATATGTCCACCTGATAACTGAGTCAGGCCCCGAAGACAACGGTTGCAATGTACACTGGATTTTCTCATGCTCACAAGTAGCAATACCTTTGGTAGGGGAATTCTGACACAATAACATTAAGGGCACACACATTTACCGCCATTGAAGCGCCAGTATGGAGCAGCGGTTAAAGTGTTGGACTGGAACTTGGGAGATCTGGGTTCTAGACCCCACTCAGATAGTCACTGATTCTCAGCCTAACCTACCACACAAAGTTGTTGTGAGGATAAAATGGAATGGAGGAGGACTATCTAAGCCGTCTTGGCTTCCTTGCAAGAGGGAAAAAGCCAGGATATAAATGGAAAACAAACAAATAAATAAATTGACGACCCCCACCCCCACAAGTCAGAGCAATAAACATGTCTTATACCACGACAGACTTCTGTCATATCAACTGATGGATCCAGGTGAAGTCTCCATTTTGGGTGATGGATTCTGGTGCCATTTAATAGGCAGCAAATTTGGGGTGACTTTACTCTGACACACACACACACACACACACACACGAGCTTTAAAAGTGGGCCAAGTGTAGGAAAGGTGTTGCCCCAGTTGCAACAGCAGCATAGATGGGGAGCTGTGGATATGGCTCTGAGACTTGCCAACAGCCCACTGTGGGCTTTTCTACATGAGGCATTTACTGTGCACTCATCATTCCCTATTCACAGTTGTTTATGGGTTCTTTAGACAACAATGTGACACTCCAGTTTCACTTCTATGTCTAGCCAGCACTTTCAGCAAGTTTTTTTAGAGCAGGGAAAATGTGGCATTTAATTGTGAAAGCAAAAGAAAGTGTGATTTCCTCCTGTGTATTTGTGCTATTCCACTATAACACAGTGCCACCTAGAGTAGGTGTAGGTGTATGTAGTGGAAAAGCAGGAAAGGAAACACTCTCTGTGTTGTGCTGGGACCTCAATTCTGCAACGAAACTGAAAATAGATACAGCGGATTAACAGCCTTGTGTAGAAAACCTCTTTGACAACTGACAGTGAGAGGTCCGACATATCACCCTGCAGTCATTCCTCAAACTGACCTTTCAGTAAAACTAGTTCCTAGAAAGGAATACAAGATGATCCTGCCTTGGCATTTCCATTCCCCTTTCCACTGCTACAGGAGGTAATTTTTGGTGATTAATTTAAGGGTGAGCAGATGAATACAGTGCCATTCCCCACTCCCAACAATGAGTGACACTTGAAATGCAGTGAACACTGAAGCCAAGAAGCGTCAAAGCAAGCAGCATGCAACACTGTAGAGAAGAAGAAAGGAATGCTATCTATTCAAGCAGAGAAAGAGTCTGGCCCTAGCTTTCACAATTTGCTGGATTAAAATTTGTTGGACCAGAGAAGGAAGGCCTTATCTGGCTTGTAAATAATTACAATTAACTATTTGCTGCATCATCTTACTGTTCCTTCTATTGTTTTGAATTGTTCTTGTAATTGAAATTGTTTTAAATAGTGTATTTAAATGGGATTTTAGTATTTATATGTGAACCACTCAGATATATACAGGCAGTCCCCAGGTTACAAACGAGTTCCGTTCTTAAGAATGTCTTTAAGTCGAATTTGTATGTAAGTCGGAACAGCATAGCGTTCTATATGTTAAAATCGGCATTTACGCAAATTGCGTAGTATACTATACTATGTACTCTACGTAAACGACGTAGCACCGGGGAACCCAGAAGTCCGTTCTTAAGTATGGGTTGTCTGTAAGTCGGATGTTCTTAACTCAGGACTGCCTGTATACACACACACATAAAAAAGCAGTAATAATAAATATTAATGTCTAACAAAATGTTTCAGCTAACTGACTTCATGACAGGTATAAAGGGCAGTCTGAATGTTTCCAGAGGAGGACGACAAAGACAGCAAGAGGCCTGGAGACCATGGACCGGCTGAAGGAATTGGGTATGCTTAACCTGGAGGAGAGATTATTATGACCGCTGAATATTTGAAGGGTTGTCACAAATTTGTTGCTTCAGAGGATAGGACCCAAACCCACGGGTTCAAATTACAAGGAAGATTTCAACTAAACATTAGGAAGAACTTCCTGACGGTGTGAGCTGCACAACCATGTACGAGACTACCATGGAAGGTAGTGAACCCTCCTTTGTTAGAGGTTTTCAAGTAGAAGCTGGATGGCCACCTATCAAGGATCCTGCATTGGAGGGGGGAGGGGTTGGACCAGATGACCTTTGAGGTCTATGATTCCATGATTCGAAATAACCCTTCATACATAGATAAGGGTACACAGCCTATTGTATCTTATCCGATAAAGAAGATGGCCAAACTCTTTCTTCAAGAAAAGATTATTTGGTCCCTTACCTGTCCCATCCTCCACATTCTCAACCTCCATGACTTCCGTGTTTATTCGGCCCCTGAAGATATGGAGGGATCCATTGAATGACTTGGTGCGCTTGGATGTCTTTTTCCCAGCAACTCTGCAGGAAAAGGGTAAAGGAGAGGCGATTGTTATGCAAACAGCATTAGTCTTTGCACTATCTTTAATAGCACCTCCACGTAGATCATTATGACCCCCAGAGCAGCCTTTGCCAACCTGGTGCCCTTCAGATATTTTGGACTTCAACTCCCATCAGCCTCAGCCAGCATGGCTAATGGTCAAGAATTGTAGTCCAAAACAGCTGGAGGGCACCAGGTTGGGGAGGGCTGCCCTAGGGGATGTCTCATTCATTCCCTAGATTTCAGGATTAAAAATTGGAATACATTCATACTACATATTTGTAAAGTTATTTGTATACATTCTGGTGCATTTCAGTTTATAAACATCCTGAGCAATCCTGTTTTGTAGTCTAATATAGTGTGGCCACAAGTAAGCAGTTTATTACTGAGTGGTTCCGGTCCTTCCTCTCTGGAAGGTATCAGAGGGTAGTTCTCGGGGAGGAGGCTTCGGACCCTCGGCCGCTCACTTGTGGAGTGCCGCAGGGTTCCATCCTCTCCCCGATGTTATTCAACATCTACCTCAAGCCGCTGGGAGCTATCATCAGGAGGTTTGGGGTGCGGTGTCATCAGTATGCGGATGACACGCAGCTCTACCTCTGTTTCAAGTCCTCACCGAGGTTGGCCGTTGAGACCCTGTCCAAGTGCCTGGAGGCAGTGGCTGGCTGGATGGGAAGGAACATGCTGAAACTGAACCCCGACAAGACCGAGGTACTTCTGGTGGGGGACAAGGGGAGGTTAGGGGATGTTGACCTGGTGCTGAATGGGGTACATCTCCCCCTGAAGGACCAGGTCCGCAGCTTGGGGGTCATTCTAGACTCCCAGCTGTCCATGGAGGCTCAGGTGTCAGCTGTGAGCCGGGCGGCGCTGTATCAACTCCATCTGATACGGCAGCTGCGCCCCTACCTTCCTAATCACCTGCTCCCATCAGTGGTTCATGCCTTGGTCTCCTCTCGCCTAGACTACTGTAATGCGCTCTACGTGGGGCTACCCTTGAAGACGGTTCGGAAGCTACAGCTGGTACAGAACGCGGCGGCTCACCTGGTTAAAGGCAGTCGCTGGCGGGATCACATCACGCCAGTGCTGAAGGATTTGCACTGGCTACCAATTGCTTGCCGAGCCGAATTCAAGGTGTTGGTTTTGACCTTTAAAACCCTATACGGCTCCAGTCCAGTCTATCTCAAGGAGCGTCTCCAGCAACACCAAATGGGCCGCTCAACTGTGGCGGCCCCCGTACTGTGGAACTCTCTCCCGAGTAACCTCCACCATGCCCCCTCTCTGCTGAGCTTCCGTCGCTCATTAAAAACCTGGTTATTCAGGCGGGAACATGGGGTGGGTTAAGATTTTAAAATTTTTATATTGTTTTAAATGTATTTTATTGTATGTACATCGCCCAGGGTGGCCAGTTGCCGGCCAGATGGGCGATAAATAATAATAATAATAATAATAATAATAATAATAATTATTATTATTATTATTATTATTATTATTATTATTATTATTTTTAAAATAGTTTAAAACTGGAATTAATTAATGTCAGCAACACAAATTCAAAATAAAGGAAAGTAGCCAGTACCATACATCTTGCTTTTAAATCTAGCTGACATAAGGCACAATAGGTCTTGTCTGCTCCACTTAAAGACCCTGCATGCTAACTGAAGTTATACTTCACTCTTTGAGGGTATGCAATGGCTTAAATTACAAATGTATCAATTCCGGCATAATGCACGTAGCCTCTGTCTGGCTACATGCGAATAAAAACTTTGCCAAGTTGTTAGTTTTGAGCAGCATGAAACTGTTTGTTTGTTCAACTTGTGAGTCGCCCTATAGCCGAAGAGTGATGTCCATAAATACAAAATAAAAAACAATAAAATCCAGTTAAATACAATAAAAAAACTGAGAGCAGCCACAGACACAGCTGAAAATAGCAAAGACTAAAATATAAGAAACAACAAATACTAAAACAAAATTAAAAATATCCACAGAGATGACAACTGCTCTGACACAACTGTAAGATACGTCTGGGCAGTACAGTATAGAACAAGTTCAAAGAGCTGAGAGAATCAAAATCAACAAAGTAGATGCCAGGTGGATTTCTCTCAGGAGGGCATTCCACGGCTGGGAGTCTACCACTGAAAACGCCTTCTCGTGAATCTCAGGATGCAGGGCACTCAGAGCAGGGCCTCATGATGATCTCAGAGGTTGGGTAGGAATGTATGGGAAGTAGCAGTCTTCAGAAACTGAGGTCCTAAGCCGTGAAGGGCTTTAAATACATTAAGACCAGCACTTAAAGGTTAAAACCAGCACTATTGCACTTCCTAAGGTTTAGTGCTCTTTAAGGAAGGGCCATAGCTCAGTGGTAGAGCAAATGCAGTTTCCCAAGAATCTCTTGGCTCGGTTTTGATGTGAAAATCAGTCAAGGCTGTCAAAATTGCTCTCCTCAAAGCACAGCTGGATTCCTCCTGCTTTTGTGGTAAAACTATTTTCCAATAAATTTTATGTGAAGCCTTAAAATAAATTGCAGGCCACTGTACTGATTGGTGGCCTTCAGTGTAGCAGTCACAAAAGCATGTTTGTCAAACTGTTTCTCACAACCCCCAAGCCTCTCAACCCCTACAGACCATCAAGGTTTTCCGCTTTTTACCTAGCTGACAGAATCCCAACATCTCCATCCTTCAGTGGACCATGCCAGCCTAGCTAGATGGACTCAGTTCCTATGTCTGCATCACTGTGTTGGCCCTCTTTGTCTAACCCGTGTAACTTCCGAAAAGGTTACGGAAGACTTCTAGGGTACCTTAAATGCTATTTGCTCCATAATGAGCCTTAATATCAAGGGCTCATTTGTTTACATACAAACCATATCGGTAGGGTGGCCATCTGTCTACATTACATAGGACAGTCCTCTATTTGAAGACATCCTTTATTTGAAGGGCTGTCCAGTCTAAGTGCGTAAAGAGAGCCAGTGTGGCGTAGTGGTGAGAGTGTTGGGCTGGGACTCGGGAGATCCAGGTTCTAGTCCCCGCTTGGCCATGAAATTCACTGGGTGACTTTGGGCCAGTCACTGACTCTCAGCCTAACCTACCTCACAGGGTTGTTGTGAGGATAAAAATGGAGAGGAGGATTATGTAAGCCGCCTTGGGTTCCTTGCAGGAAAAAAGGCGGGGTATAAATATAATAAATAAATAAATAAGATCTCTGTCCAGTGAGACAGTGCTTTGTAGCTTCAGCTCCTCTGTCTCCCTACAGAACAAAGCTTTTTGGACCATTTCCAGACTTTCTCTCCTTCCTTTATGTGCATGATTTGAACTCAGCACATCAGGGTATTTAGCATATTTGCAACACAAGTACAGGCAGTCCCCAGGTTACGAACAAGTTCCGTTCTTAAGAACATCTTTAAGTCGAATTTGTATGTAAGTCGGAACAGCATAGCGCTCTATACGTTATAATCAGAACGTACGCAAATTGCGTAAATTACACAAATTGCATAGTGTACTATGCTATGTACTCTACGTAAACAACGTAGCGCCAGGGAACCCAGAAGTCTGTTCTTAGGTATGGGTTGTCTGTAAGTCAGACGTTCTTAACTCGGGGACTGCCTGTATTGCCAATCTTGATGCCTTTCAGTGCTGGGGGTGGGGGTAGACTCTTTTTTTTTTTAGTTCTCCAGGCATTCCAGCATATACTATTGCTGTTTTTGTTGGTGTTTTATGGTTTTTATTTGGTATTTGTATGGTGTTTTATGTTACTACCAGTATCAGAGGCAGCATGTCCCTGAACATCAGCTATTAGGAAACTCAACCAGGAGGCTGTTCATGCCCTGCTTGTGGGCTTCCTATACACATCTGGTCGCCTGTTGTGAGAACAGAATGCTGGACTTGAGAGACGTTTGGTCTGATCCACTCTGGCTCTAGCTCTTCTTACGTTTTTGATGTTTCTGTTGGGCTTCTTATGTTTCTGTTGGGATTTCATTGAACTGTTGCAGCAGCCACTTCCATGATATCTATTCTCACTTTATATTATATTTTACTGTGTTTATATCTGCTTTATTATTTAGAATATACAACACACACGCACACACACACACCCTTCGAAGTTTTGAACTGAGCGGCATATACATTTACAAAATAAGAACTGTTTCTGAAAACAGCCATGAACATTTTGTCTCTGCAGAAAATTTTCATAAAAGTACAAATAGCAGGGGGATAATGGCAGCCATCACAGGAACATCTGCCAACTCAAACGGACAGCCCATCGTCAATGACAGTGGCTGAAATCATAGAGCTGGTAGATGTATATATTTATTAATACGATTTAAAAAAAACAGCTCTGCAAAAGAGCATGCTGGACTGGATACGAGGACTTGGTTTTGGCAGGAGCTCTAGATCAGACTTCTGCAACCATTGGCCATGCTGGCTGGGAATGATGGGAGTTGGAGTCCAACACATCTGGACAGGACAAGTTTTGGGGGTAAGTCTGATCTAGGTATATGGTGTTGCTGCTACAAGCATGAAACGAAACACATAAGAATGTGAGAAGAGCCCTGCTAGATTAGATCGAAGTTCAGCTAGTCCAGCATCCTAATTCCCACAGTGGCTACCCAGATGCCTCTAGGAAGTCCACAAAGCTTAGACTCCATAAATTTGCCAAATCCCTTTTTAAAGCCATCTAAGCAAGTAGCCACCAGTGAATTCCATAAATTAATAACACATTGGGTGAAGAAGTAGGACCTGGTTTCTGTTGAGGGCTTGGCGAAAGCAATCTTTAGCCAATAAGGAAGAGCCAGAGCAAAGCCTTCTAGCAGCTAGGATCAGAAAGCAAGCTTAACCTGGAAGTCTTCATAGAGGATCAGGGAGTACCACCTGACCAGCACAGGCCTATCATTGTAAAGAGACTTCCTTGCTGTCATGGCTTGTGTCCCTGCACATCCCCAGCTGAGTGGTGATGCACATCCCTTTTGGAGTCAGGTCAAGATGATCCCCTGCAGGCCCGGGCCCTGACAGTGCATCACTGTTCGGTTAAAATCTATCTATGCATCTGATAATCCAGGAAAACAAAGCACCAGCATAGGTGCGCTTTCTCATCCTATAGACATTTTACAGTACTGAAACATCTATGGCATTTCTCCCAGTCAATGTACATTCCTCCATTGCAGTCTGGAGCAAACACACCATGGTTTTGAAGAGGTAAGCAACACAGAGAACATGATCTTAAAGGCTACAGCAACTTGCAATAAGCAGTGATTTCAAACCACAGCATTGTGTGCCCCAAAACAGAGTGAGTGAACTTTAAACCAGTGGAATAAGCAATCTGTATGCCTGGTGCTATCTGAATTAGACAGGCAATCTAAATAACATGGAAGCTTGGTTCTAATTACTCTCAAGCCCGCTCTATATGCACCTGCACTGGTGTGGGAGCTTCATCCCTGGAATGCAATGAACGTGGCTGCAGCATGTGTGTGAACAACAGGACTACATGCGCAAAGGCAACCATGTCAGCCTTCCCCATCAAACTTTGCCTCCTAACCAGTTGACAACTGAATGGAAGAGACCCACGGGATATATCCAATGTTAGCCCTACTTAGAGCAGACTTGACACGAATGGGACTTAAGTTAGTCTAACATTATTACAACCCCATGCATCTGGCCCTGTGCATGTGGTTCTGGTACTCCTATGCATACCACAGCTCCATGGGATTGAACCAGGGGACTTGGCTTTCACACTGCTGTGAGTCTATATCACTCCTAGTGGGATATTTGATGGACAACAAACAATAAGAAAAGTTAAGATCAGCCTAAGTGAAAGCATACATTTTCTCCTGTTCCATGTGGAAAGCTACATCCCATTAAACTAATGTAAAGTTCTCTCTCTCTCTCCCCCTCCCCCCTCTCAACATGGTATCCCATTAGTGTGTCACTTGTCAAGGCCTGCAGCTGGCCAGCCACTACATGCGGGTAGACATGCAATTCCATTCTGGACCAGAATTTAAATAGCAGACAGATGAACCACCCAAAATTATAGCAGCTTTGCCATGTCTAAATATATCCTTTAATATTAGGTAACACGTTGCAGACTCCTCTAGTTTTTGTTGTTGTATTTTTAAATGAAAATCAGACTCTGGAGATTTGGACAGTGCTTGCTATAGTTGTTAGGGAAATACAAACACAGATCCTTCTTTAGGGAACTGAAAGTGTCAGTGCTGCTTTATCCAACTCCAAGCCAAACGGCAAGAAATGTTGCTCGCTGATGCCTGCTCAGTACAAACAAGAGTGCTCTCTCAAAAGGCAAGTCAGAACATTTTGTTTCCTAAAACTTAGTGTTCTGGGAAAACTGCCTGCAGAAAGGGAGGGGTTGTATTAACCCAAACTACTAACAGAACCTGGAGTGGGGGATCAAAGGGGAAGGAGGAGAGAAAGCATAGAAAGGCTCAGAACGAAGGAAGCCAGAAGGAGTTCAGGAAAGATTTGTAAGGAGGGGTGGGGGCGGTGCTCTTGGTCAGCAAACAAAGTGAGTGGCATGTATTTATTTATTTATTTATTTATTACATTTATACCCCGCCTTTTTTCCTGCAAGGAACCCAAAGCGGCTTACATAATCCTCCTCCTCCTCTCCATTTTATCCTCACAACAACCCTGTGAGGTAGGTTAGGCTGAGAGTCAGTGACTGGCCCAAAGTCACCCACTGAGTTTCATGGCTGAGCGGGAACTAGAACCCGGATCTCCCAAGTCCTAGTCCAACACTCTAACCACTACACCACACTGGCTCTCCAGTAGTCCAAAGGAGTGAGAGAATCCTCATCCAAAAACAGGTGCCAGAAAATGAAGGACAAACAGGGAAAAGATGAAATGGAGAGAAAAACGAAAACTGACCAGTTAATTTGTCGGTAACAATCCTTGCTAATTGTGGCAAAGATTTTGCTAGTAAAATGCCTGAAAAATCTTAGCAGCCCTTTAGAAAGATAAGTTTACATTTATCAGAGGTTGTGTTTTTTTAAAGGAGAAGCTAGAAAGAATTACTTTTACAACTGACTGAGCTCTTCTTTTTCTTCCCCTTCCATGTGCTGCACCTGTCTGCTTGCTTGCTTCTTCTCTTTCTGCATTAACTTCCCTTGCTTAAAAGTATTCATTGCATCCCTCCATGTTCATTCACGCCATGCCTGGAAAGCCTCAAAATTGTCATTGGCAACGTGCCCAGCTTCACGTTGCTCCTGCAAACCCACCTGTTCTGAGATGGATTGTAGTTATAGGCAGTGGAAGCCTGGTGGCTCCAATGTAACTGGGGCTGTGTATCCACTCTGGGCGTCAGTCTGAACTTTAAAGGAGCTATCCATGGTGCTGAACCTATTTTGGGGTTGGGGTTCCTCACCATGGATAGCTCCTTTGAAGTTCATTCTGAAACCTGGAGTGGATACACAGCCCCACTGACATTGGAGCGACCAGCCTCCACTGGTTATAAGACTCATTTCCAGGACAGTGCTGGTTCTGCAATGCACCAGTCCTTGTCATTCTTCTTCAACTTGGTGCCCTCCAGATGTGCTGGTCTACAAATCCCATCACCCCCAGCCAGCATGGCCCATGGAGGTTGGGGAAGGTGGTTCTAATGATGCCAGGGCAGACTCTGTGGTGGTATTGCTCAACATCTTACTCTACAGCCCTGGTTCTCACAGTGAAAGGTGGGTCTTCTTAAGGAGGCACTGTTATTAGTAAAAGGAGATTCCCCCTCCTCCCTAACCGAGAGACCATGTAAGACACTTATTTCCATTTATTTATTTACTGAAGAAGCATGAAACCTAAGAAATGACAGAAGCAGGCGTGCTCACCTGGATTTCCGTTTGCAGTAAACGAGAAGGTTATCAAAAAGAAAGAATGTTCTCTCCTGGATGTTTCCTGCGGAGATTTTTAACAAGGTTCCTTGGAGCAGGAGCTGGGTGCAGATGTCTGTCAAGTTGGATCCCTAGAGCACAAAATGACAATTTCATTAATCTGCCTCCTTAACTGAAGTTGTAGTCAGCAACTGGATTTGCACAACACAGCAACCCATCGTGGGTAACAAGCAAATTTGACCATTTTGGGGGGACAGGGAAATATGCAGCCATGAAATCTGTGTATATTTCCCAGTCCAAAAAGAAAAAAAATGCTCAAATTTGCCTGATAGGTTTTTTTTTTTTAAAGAACCCTTTCTTTTGACAGCTGTCAAAAGAAACACTCACAAAAAGGGAGCAGGATGTAGATCTCCCTTTTCTGGAGTACCTAGCGGCTCGGGGAAGTGTGGAGATGGTGGAGGGCACTGAGAATTGTCAGGCCAATGCTTACAAACTAGAGGATCACACTGATAAGGGGGAGATATACTTGCCATCCCCTTTCATGGGGGGAAAAAACCCTTCACCGGTTTGCTTTTAACTTGACAGCTCACCAATTGACAGCTGTCAAATGTGCATAAATTAACCTAAATCCAGACTTACTTGGTCAATGTCCAAGGATGCTACCTACTGCACTTTGACAGCAGACACTTACCAGGACATTGGCCAGGCGAGGCTCCACATTTCGGGGAGTTATAAATGCGCACCTGCGAAGGACCGGAATATTTTTTTTTAAGTATAATCCGAATTGTGCACATTTCTGCCGCCCCCACCCCCACAAAAAAAAGGATAACAAGCCAAAAAGGATAACGATTTCTCCAAAATGCCACTTGGGCATCGGTGGAATGGCTGTCACTGGCAGCGGCATGACACTCCCACCCACCCCAAAAAGGCAAACAAAAATGGGTCATGATTGAAGTATGGAGTGGGAGACAAGATGGGTTCTACCATGCAGGACGCTGGCATACCAGCTGGAGGACCGGGAGGGCACAACCAACGATAAGCCCGATCATCTGCCAGGCACAGATGATAGCTTATTCGTAGCTTATTCGCAGGGTGGGTTGCTGTGTTGTGAGAACTTGCCCATATTTCTGCTTAGAAATCATATATATGCTTTTCACATCCTTCTGTCAGAATAGCAGTTAGACTGCAAGGTGAAACCCTTACACTAAATCAGAGACTAAACACCCCCTTTTTATGTTGCTTCTCAGTAACCATCAGAACGAAACATTTTTCCAGTTTTAAGAAGCTAGATATATGGCATAGAGGATCTGAGGCCTGTTTTCCATGCTAGAATTATGCCTGCAACATGGAGTCCACATTAATCATGATTGCATTAGTATGCATTAAATGCCTAAATTAACTAGGCGCTGTACACCATACAAAGGCAGGCAATGTAATACAACTGCAAATCATGCATTGTTTGATTCATTTACTTTGAGATTTGTATCCTGCCTTTCTGCTTCAGGACAGAATACTCAAGGCAGTTAACTGGACAGATTAACACAAAATCATAACAATAAAACAATTTTTAAATTGTAAATGGGGTCAGGCCAAAGGCCTGTCCAAACAAGAATATCTTCAAAAGGTAACTGAAAATCATGTTGGATATCCTTGGGCAGGGAGTTGTACATGCTGGATGCCAAAACTGAGAAAGCCCTGATTTCTAATCCTGGTTTGTGGGTAAATATGGTTTTGACAAACCATAGTTTGTCACATTCAGCTCCGATAGCAAACTATGGTTTACCGCTAATCAGGCTAATCTCTTCCCTGCACATGTGGGGGAAGGAGATAAGGGAGTGCATGAGCCCAAGGCTCAAAACAACAAACCATGCCTTGCTGTTACAACTAAATGTAGCCATGGTGTCTAGTTACCCTTGCCTCCGCATACAATTGGAGTGAATTTTGTCTAGATCCTTTTATTTTATTTCATTTTATTTTTGGACTGCCCAATAACTGGAATTATCTGGATGGTGCACAGGTAAATTAAAAAATAAAACACAGAAGAGAAAACAATGATAAAAACAACACATAATCAAACCAAGATAAAAACAAGCAGTAAGGGATAAAACAACGCAGCACATTCCACCGAAGTAGAAGCAGCAACAAAATAAAACAAGTGTGAAGATCTAAAAGTACTAAAACAGTCCTTTAAATTCATAGAAGAATAAAAAGGTTTTCACCTGGTGCTGAAAGGCCTAAAATGTTGGCACCAGGTGAGCCTCTCCTGGGAGGACATTCCACTGAAAAGGTCCTCTCTCTTGTAGCCATTCGCCTCAATTCATTTGGTCGGGGTGTCTTGAGAAGGGCCTCAGATGATGACCTTAAAGTCCAGGTAGGCAGAAATTGGAGGAGCTGCTCCTTCCCTTAATCTGTCCCCAAGCCATGTAGGTCTTTAAAGGTTAAAACTAGCACTTTGAATTAGGCTGGAGACAGACAGGCAGCCATTACAGATGGGAAAATACTGGCAAAATATTATCATATCGGCCAGTACCACTTAACAGTGTAGCTGCCCTGTTTTGGACTGTAAAGCTTCTGAACCATTTTCAAAGGCAGCCCCAAGTATAATGCATTATAATAATCCAAATGGGAGGTTACCAGAGCATGAATAACCTAGTTTTATGTTTGCACATAAATTTCCTAGGGACAGAAACACAGAGATAATTCTCCAAGTAGCAGGGATTGATGCACACCCAACAAATCACCTGATTAATTCAGTCCATAAAGTGGGGGGAGTGTGCATGTTTGTATGCATATTTCTTGCTTTGCAATGTAGTTGGCAGAGAGATGTTAACTGTGACTTTCTTATCTGCTCTGCAAACCAGACTAAGGAAGTGGATTACATAATTTGACCTACTGATGTCTTACTGGGGTGAAAAAAGAGAGAACCAATTTAGGATTGTGAAACACATATTGTCAGCAAAACAACTTCCTTCTCATTTTCACTGTGCCCACATCTGCAGTAGTTTTACACTTTGGGCAACGCGATGGCGGCTGGGTGGGCAAAGTAAGCAAATTTACCAGATGCTGTTGTTTATTTTATTATTATTACCCAGCATGCATATAGAACTTTAGAATATTAAGTGCTTCACATACATTATCTCAGGAATCCTTACAACAACCCTGTAAAGTAGACTGGTGGTATTATTTCCATATTGCAGAAGAGATACTGTAGAGTTTGCCTAAAACCACATACTGAGTTTGTGGCAGAAGTGAGATTTAAACTGAGAACTTACTAGCTCACTGTTCTGCCTCAGAGCCACTATGCTACAGTAGCTGTTCTTATTCCACGAAGATCTCTCTCAAACTCCAAGTGGCCGGTCATTTTGATTTTGAGTACAAGGTCCCACAATTTTTGTGTGTAGCACATTATACTTTTTGAGGCAGTGCTTAAGTCTGACACAAGGATGATGCAGAGTTCCAGAGGCAACAATGCAGAATTCCAGAAGCAGGTCTACAAATAGGTCTGTCTGACCCACATGCAACCTTATTGACATGACACAGGCTTGCAACTTCAGTTGTTCAGGTGGGGATATTGTCGATCTCCAGTCCTTATAAATAATCATTTAATATTAGTTTTCTCTGAATGTTGTGGATCTACTGGGACTTTGGTTAGCTACGACCAAGTTAATTGATTTCAGTGGGTCTGCTCGAAGTATGACTAAGGCTGGATCCAACCCATTGTTCAGAAAAAGCATTGTCTGCAACAACCTTATGAAAAAAGCAACCACGAAGCCCCTAGCTAATCAGGTGGAAAATGTGCCTCTTCTGGTACCTGATTATGTTTCATGAGAGGTAGAAAGTATAAAGTGATTAGAAGAGTAACTCAGACGTCCACACATTTTTACAGTTTGTTTTGTGGACACATTTGCTTTTCTTCAAGGCAGTGCAACCAATATAACGTAATATAACTCCTTGCCTGTATACTCCTAGGTCAGCTGCTGGTTACAGCAATTTCAAAACCCTAGATAAACTCCTAATATAGACAAGTACATTTTAGGGATTTTGTTTAATAGTGAAAAAATGCTGACTACCTTTTGAACTCTCCAAATAAGAGAATGACGGCAGGCAGCTTTTTGGTAAAAGAACACCGATAAACATATCAAGAATGGTTGTCATTCCCAGAATGTTTGTTGGAGACCATTTAAACCTAAAAAAAACATGCTTAGCTGTTGTTTTTTATAGACCACTGCCCACCATGGATGTGCTGGCAAGGTAGCCATTGAGGCTTAAGAGTTCAGACCTGACACACATTCCCCTCGGGGTCCAAATTATATAAATCCAGAATGGATTTTCTGGAGCCTTGCTACACTGAACATTATATCTGGGCTTTGTTTGGCAAGCTTACTATCTGAAAACCCACACACAGCTGGATATCTGGGCTGTCCACATGACTCCAGTTGGATGCCAAGAACATCCTTGAAGAGGAAAATGAGCAAGCTTAAAACAAAACAACAGCGGCAGTTGTGGAGTACGCCCAACTGTCTGAATATGAGGAAGTTTACATGACCTCCTGAAAGATGCGTTCAGTAAGGAATCTTCAGCTGGCAACCACAAGCCTGGATATTTTAACTCTCAGGCCCATCACTCTCCCAGCACAAGTATGCCCATGAAGTCATTTAGCAACTGAAGCACCATATAGCAGAGTAAAAAATGTACTCGATCCCTGAAGCCTCTATTTCCACTAATCCACTGGCCTCTGCTACAGATATTGAACTACTGAATTTGCAGAATCTATTACTAGACAGGCTTTAGCCCAGTTAAAGAAACTTAGTTGAGTTTTAATTAATGAGTTTAATTAATTGAAATTAATGAATTTTAATTAGTCAATCAAATATGCACAAATGCTCATGTGGCTAAACTGATAGTTTTGAAGAAAACAATGTATGTTCTTTGTTGTTGTTTTTGATGGTGCATCAAAAGACAGCCCCTCACCCACTTTGTGCATTATTTCCACATGGTTTGGAGTCATCAACCACTGCCTTTAGCTCATCTGGATCTATGGGTTCTTCCTACACTTAGTACATGCTCATTATTCTCTAGTATCAATCAGCTGCTCTACCACCTTTATCTTAAGGACCATTTGAATGATGCATTGATGGGCTGATAAAACTTCCAACACTTGTCATTAGCAGTATTATATATCTTCTTCAATCTCAGACAAGCCAAATACCAAGTTGAGGCCATAGGACTTTTGATAAAGACCTTTTGCCTTTTTATGTCATTAGTTAACATACTCAACATTTTTCTCCATTTGGGTCATCGTTAAGATCTTACAGCATGCAGTAAATCTGAGAACTTGAAAATAATTTAAAAACTACTTATTAACTTTTCTTATTCGTAATTTCATTTTCAAATAGAGTCATTAATTGCTTTCGAGTCCCATTTCTTCTATTATTTTCTCAGCTGGAAAGACAAAACCACTAAAGTTGTTCATTTCCATTTTGTGCACTATTCCAGAGAGACTCAGACAATTCCTTTTTTGTCTTATAAGATACCGTGTATCTTATAATAGCATAATTGATTGATCTGGAGGGGTTATTTACCAATAATACAAAAAAGTGGGATTATACCAAAGGCTCCTACAGGCAGCCTAAAAATAATTTTATTAAATAAATAAAGGATATTAACAACGCTACAGCTGGACTTAACTTGTTTTAAATTTGTCCCAAATGTCTAAACATGCCAACTATACAATACCTGGGTTCAATTTTGGGTAAAATGCCTTCATAATACCACAGTAGCACTACAAACAATATCTTAACAAAACTTCTGCTTTTCCATAGCATGGTTTCTCAGGCTCCCCATTTAGGCAAAAGGTTATAGATTTTAAATGGATAACATTTAAATAGTTAATGGATGATAAACAACAGATGATAATATAGACGAACCACATTTGCCACTTTAATGTTGATTCTCCCAATTTGGAGAGATCCTTTTGGAGCTCTTCGCTGTCCCCTATTTTGCTTTACCCACCGTAAATGATTTGAATTGGAATGGGAATTGTTGGATATCCTGTGGAATAACTCTTATGGAATCAGGTGCATTTATAAATAATGATTTACTAAATCAGCTCCCTTTTAAAAATCTCTGGTGCAGTTTTTAAAACCTTGTAGTCCTATAATTTATACATTTTACACATCACTTAGGAGCAGAGAGGAAAAAGTCTGTATGGAATAAAAATGATTATGTGGTGTCATCTATCTATCTATCTGCCACCCTATCATGAAGGCCAATCCTACGCAGAGACACTTGGAAGTATGTAAGCCCCACTGTATTCACAGATAAGAATGTGCAGGATTGCAGACTTAGAATAAAACTTTCAATTTGCCACCATACCTCCCATCCTTCAATGTGGGACTGCAGCTGTTCAAGGGCTTCCAACTTTTCCATCTGCCTCTTGGTCTCATTGATATTGGAACACACTGTTTTCATTGCCTGCAATGCACTCTGGACCGCTTGGTAATCTGGGTGTTTAGTTGGAGTTCTCTTACCTAGTTCCTAGAAGAAAATGGCAAGAAAGGAGAAAAAGAAATAAACATTGGGAGTTACAGGACAACCCCAGCTACCTTATGGATGACGGAGAACGCAGTTAGCATCAAAATTGCAGAACCTGCCAAAGGAAAGTTGCATGTAGATGTTTCAAAAGTAAGACGGACAGTATCTAACATGGCCTGTGTACCTCCAATGATTATGTTGCACCAGCAGGATCCACTGCTGGCACAACAGGAAGCTAGCGCTTCCTAGAACAACCCCCAAAATGAGCCAAAATGCTTGTTTCTGGAACAGGACAGGTCAGCAGAGCTCCCATCTGTGAGCTCCATTGATCTATGGTTCCTTTAGGAAGCGCTACTTTCCCATTGCAAAGGCAGTGGGAGCCGCTGGTGCACGAGCAGCATTGGATACTGCCTATTAAGTTCAAGACGGTGAATTAACTTCAGGGCACTGCAAGAGAAGACCCTCCAACTTCAAAACCTCTCCTCTTAGAAGGTTGACATTAAACTTTCAAATGCTGATCATTCTAGACATTCTTCCTTTGGGGCCTCTCAACCAACTCGTCAGTAAGTTAGTCCTTTTTCTTATTTCCCAGCACTCATCCAGACTCCATATGTTCCATCCACTGTCAAGATTGCCCTCAAACAGAAATACTCCCATCTTGAAAATCTGGGCTCACAGGGGACAGTTTACGCAAGCAGAAAGCACTCACTATGGAAGTAGGTTAGTAGTTAGGCAGAGCTCTGTGTAACAGTTTTCGATTTGTGCTGACCGGGTAATTGGATTGCTTCAGCCTACACTTTGATGTTGAATCCTTTGCATGAAACGATCTTGAGTATCTGGCCAAGGATTCTGAACGAAGATTCAAATGACTCCATGAATGTCCCCGGAGTAGGTAATAAAAAAAGGCCACAGAAAATATATGCAAATTTAATGGCTGGGGAGGAAATGGAGGGGAAATTTGCGTACTTGCATTCCCTGCACCATTACTGCAGGTGCGCAAAATTCCCTTCCATCTCCTTCCCAGTCATTAAATTTGCATCTATTTCCCAGTCCAAATAATTGCGCAAATATTCCTGACAGGTTTTTTTTTAAAAAAACCTTATATAGGTTTTTCAGCCCAGGACAGAACAAATGGGACGCTAGCACCAGCAGTACTTACACCTGACCCCCATGGAACCCCATTCACTCCGTTCCATTCAGCCAGTAACCGCAGCAGTAAGTGCTCCAAAAAGGAGACATGAAACGTGAAGGGAGCCAATATCTCCCCTTTCAGGAGCAGCTGGAGACTCAGGGAAGGAGGGCACTAAAATGATCAGTTCAACACTTAAAAATGAAAGGTTCCAATTACCAAGGGGGAAATATTGTCCCTTCACTTTTTGGTGCGCCTACTCTTGCCGCTTTCCCCCATTTTCAGTGCTTTTCAATTGACAACTCAGCAATTGGTCCCTGGCAATTGTGCACAAATTAGCCTACATCCAGTCTCGCCTTATCAATTTCCATGTATGTTACCTACTCCGCTACTCCCTTTGAGAGCTGAAACGTACAAGGAAATTGACCAAAAAAGACTATCTACATATCTACAGCCTTAAAAATGCAAGTGCATTCTTAAGGCTGTCCCATATGCATAGTCTTTCCTGGTCAATTTCCTTGTATGTTTCAGCTGCGGTTACTGGCTGAATGGGATGGAGTGAATGGGGTCCCATGGGGGTCGGGTGTAAGTACTGCTGGTGCTAACGCCCCATTTGTTCTGTCCTGGGCTGCCACCTATATAAGGGTTAAAAAAAGAAAAGAAAAAAGAACTGTCAGGAATATTTGCATTTGCAGTACAACAAGTGAAATTTATAAAATGTTGCAGAAGGAAATATAGTTATAAAAGGTACAACAAGCGAAATTTATAAAATGTCATTGGAAATTGAAGATCAACAAGATTATCTTAAATCTGTATGGGATTATGATTTGACGGGAAAGATAAGTAATCAGAGCTGGCGGGAAATATGGGATATGCGTATTCTGAAAACTATGTCTGTAAGAATAAAGGAAAATTATTATAAACTGGTTTGGAGATGGTATTTAACGCCAGTAAGATTAAATCAATTTGATAAGAAATACTCGGCGTTATGTTGGAGAGGATGCCAGGAAACTGGCACCTATGTTCATATGTGGTGGAGTTGTAAACATGCACAGAAATTTTGGGAAATAGTATTCAAAGAGATAAAGGAAATAACTGGGGTAAACTTAGAGGTATGTCCTAGTATAGCACTACTATCAATTTATGATAGGGTTTATTGTACTCAAGATACTAAAAATTTAATTACAAACTTATTGACAGCAGCAAGGTTAATGATACTGTACCTAGAAAACAGAAAATGCAATGTGATTATCAAATAGAGGAATAGTATGAAGAGGGATGGGATATTGCTATTAATGATAAGTTAATGTGTGGTATTAAAGTTAAAAGGGGATTATCGAATCAAAATGATTTTAAAGATATATGGAGAGCATTTGTAGATTTTGTTTTATTAAGTGGGAAAGGGAAAGGGTGTACACCTTCACAAGAGTCATTACAATTTTGGAAGGTTGAATAGTTACGTAGTTATTTGGTCCCGGTGGGGGGGTGCACTTATTATTATTTGTTGTTGTTTTTGTTATGTGTTTGTTGTATAATTTTAGGTTATGCATTTGTAGCTTATATGTTAAAACTTAAATTTGGAAAAACAAAATAATGCACTTGCAAAAGACCAACAACAACAAAAAAAGAATTATGAACACATTTGCACAATTTTGAGGCTCCAAAAAATAAAAAATAAAAAGTCAGGGAACAAAAAGGGATAATGATTGGAGTGGGGAGGGGGCCAGGGCATGGAGACAAGACAGGTTCTGCTGCAAAGTCCCCTGGGATATGTGCCAGAGCCAGCTGGAGGACTGAGGGAAAGAAGGGAGAGAACAACCCATGGCAAGCCCAATCGTTGTGGCTATTTACCCATGATGGGCTGTTGTGTCATGCAGATCAGGTCAATTGCAGTCAGAAGATAGACTCACTAAGGGAGGGAGCCCACTGAGGGTGTCTTTCCCAAGAGCCCTCAAATGGGGTTGGTGACTGGTTATTTTAATCAGCACTTGAAAGGAAACTGTTCAAGGAGGAAGTTGCTGCTGATAATTGTACGGGGACAGGCATGAAGATGGGCCTGCACTCATAGTTGGATATCATTTAGCCACCATTATTTCAAGTGGCAGTGAGTTCCAGGGGTCGTGATGATAATGAAGGGGAGGCCATCAACTGTGAAAGTGAATTTACAAGACACATCAACATGCGTAATTCAGACCAGAGCACACACAGGCTAGGCTCAGTTTGCTGGAAATAACATATGGAAAGACTTTGGAAACTGATAGTAAACAACAGTGACACGGGTTTGGCAAATAGCATAGTCTGTGTCAACTTACAATTAAATCATCTTTTTTTCAGACCAATCATATTTCATAGCCAGCCACATTTGGATAAAAAAGCCATTCAATAAAGCCTTACTAAACTTGTTCATTTCCTCCTGGTACATAATAGGGTGTTTAAAATTTGACATTTTTAGCCTGTCTGGAATGTTTCACATTCTTCCAATACTCCTATTTGCTTTTTTATATTTAGCTTTGATAGCTTTCAGCTCTGTGACTTAGTGGCAAAAGCTCTGCACAGCTGTGTCATTCCACATTTCCAGAAAGGAAGTCGAAACTGAGTGAGTTTAAATGCAACCAAGGTATTGGCTTTGTAGGGTGAGTGAGCAACAGAGCTCTAATCAGACTGGTGTATTTTCTGAGCTTAAAAAAAGTACCACGCAACTGATGAAGTGGGCTATAGTCCACTAAAGCTTATGCCAGAATAAATTTGTTCATCTTTAAGGTGCCACAAGATTCTTTGTTGATTTTCTGCAATAGACTAACACAGCTACCCTCTGAAAATTGATTGATTTAGATTCTGTGGTTAGGGTTGTTTTGTTTGTGTGAGGTAGTTTGGCATGTTGTCATATTTATTTATCACTGTGTTTTTTAAATATTGGTTTTATGGTTTTTATTATTTTTGCACCAATGTGAGCTTAGGAAAAGTGGTTTATAGATATCAAAATAAATACATAATGTTGGGTTCCTGTTAAGACAACACAGGAGCTAATCTCACATGTATAAAGTTCTTAAATTCAAGTCGGGACATCTTGAAGTAAAGAATCTCTGATTAAGGCTAAACTGACACCCACCAAATCACTGATTCTCCCAAACTGTATGTTTGGGGGGGGGGATTTTGCTCCCCAAATGGGTGTGTGACATGGGAGGGATTAGGGGCCTGAAATATTTGGGGCAGATTTAGGGAGGGGGGCATTTACTATGGTGGCAGTGGCGGCGGCAGTTAGTTCCTCTACACTTTTCCTTCTTTTTTCTAAAAAAAATGTTAAAGGCCAGTGCCTCTGTGGCGGCTTCAGCAGCAGCAGGAACAGAGTTCTGGCCACCACCATACTTCCACCCCAGAATGCTTCAGGAACAACCCAAGCATGTCCAGAGGAAGCATGACATAGCTGGCCAAAGCTCCAGTAAGTGCTCCTCCCCTGACAACCATTTCAGGGGTTCAGAATTGCAACCCACCCACCCATTACTGAACCAAATGTTACCAATTTGCCAACTGTGAATTAGGGTGGTGAGTCGGGGCAGCTGTTTTGGTTCAGCTCTATCTCACATAGAAGGGCAAGATCTTTTCCTGAGATTCTGAAGAGTTACTGCCCATCAGGACAGACAGCAATGGATTGGATAGAGCATAGGCATCACTGACTTTAAGGCTGTTCTTTATACTGTATTGTGGAACCCAAGTTCTCAAAAAGGACTTTTTTTCTAATTTGATATCACCAGCCATTCCAACTGATATCCCTGGTGCTTCCAGATGGAGGGATCCTAGCGCCAACAATCAGAATGCATTGTTCAGCTATTCTGTCTTTTCTTCCTTAACCGATTTTCCACAGTAAGGGGCAGGGATGGGGACTCGGACTCGAGGACTCGACTCGTGAGTCGGACTGAGTCCCCCCTCTGACTCGACTCGGACTCGAGTCCCAATATTTTTAATGGAACTCGAGACTCGACTCGGGACTCGAGACCAAGGACTCTTCAACGTCCCTGGGCTGTGCCAGAAGGAGTGGAGAGGAGCGTGATTGCCGGCGAAGAGCGCATGGAAGCGAGGTGTGCCGCTGCTCAGCCACTATGGACGGCTACCAGGAGTGCAGCCCCAACAGTGTGTCAAGATTTATTTTGATTGATGTGTTGCGTACTTGGGAGAGGCAAAAGAAGGACCTGAGATTACTCTGTGTGGCTGCTCTGAGTGTGTTTCTGGTTCCAGCAAGTTCATCACCAGTGGAGCGGGTGTTCAGTGAGGGTGGAATTGTGATGAGATCTCACCGTTCCAGAATGGGGGCCAAACATTTAGAAAAAATCATGTTCCTCAAATGCAACATGGATAAGTTTTAGGAAGTACAGCAAGTTTATTTTTTAAAATCATTTTTCTAAAATGCAACCTTTCAGACATTTTGGGTTTGGCTGCCTCTGCCTGCCTGGCTGGGGTTCCCAGCCTTCTCTGTCTGCCTGGTCTCTTCTTGACCATTCAACAGTTGAATTGTCCAAGACAGAGGCCTCTGCCTGCCTGCTTTGGGGTTCCCTGCCTCCTCTGCCTGCCTGGTCTGTCCTTGCCAAAATCAGTTGCAGAGTTTTGAAATAAAAAGGCACACTTGTGCCTAGAATTTATTTAAACCACACATCTGAAGTAGCCTTATTTTGTTGGGGAAAAACCCCATTGATTTTAATAGGGACTCATGGAGTCAGCTTTGGGAGTGACTCGTGACTCGTGAGTCACCATTTTGGACCAAGGACTCGGACTCGAGATTCGAGTCCAAAGACTCGTGACTCGACTCGTGACTCGAGACCAAGGACTCTTCAACATCCCTGGTAAGGGGGAAGAAACAGAAGAAGCCAGGGAAAAAATACAGGAGAATTACAAGTGGATGGCGCTGTCTTCTGGACTGGACCTCCCATAAAATTCCATGAATCAGGAAGGAGGATTGCACATTAAAAGCTTTGTCTGGAAGCATCCCCCATCTCTCTCCACAACTTAAAATACAATATACTCCTTTGGTATCCTATATGCACCATGGAACTACTGTTCAGAATCAAATCATCGGCAGGACTGCTCTCCATTCTCAGCAGATGAACAACGAAGTGATTTGGAGATTGTTGTTGCAGTTTTAAATAATTGGTCCTTTTGAGTGTAACCCTCCTTGAACATCTCTCACGTGATGATGAAACCTTTGCAGACTGCAAAAGAGCTGCTTGTAACAGGCCTGTAAAACTGAACTACCTTTTTTATATCTGCAGAAGAGTAACGAAAATCTTCCTGGAGTAAAGGAGCCCCTCAGCCTAGAGGATCAGTGCTTATGTGTGTGTGTTTTTTAAACACAGCCAAATTCTGTTAGGACTTTAAAAAAAAAAAAAATCAGCAACAGATTGAGAGGCCATGCAAGGTGAAAATGAGCTGGGACTGCCAGGACACGGAAAAGGTATCACAATCCATTGACAGAACAGATGTGTCACACTTGGCATATGACTATCCTGCTGCCTTAACAGCACATATTACGTATTTTGTTTGGCCTCAGTCAGCATGCTCAACTATCCATGTTATACTGGGCTCTTCCGCTTTACTGTTGAGTGACCATCTCCTTTTTGTAATTTTTTTTTTTTTTTATCCTGGAAGACAATCTTACTCGGTCACAAGTGATTGCCTGACTGACTGACTGGTTCCTGATGTACTGCAGGAATCTAGAAGTGCCTATATAACCAGTTATGCAAGCCACTGTACAGCATTCCAACAAAACATACTACCACTCGAGCTTCTAATTAAATTCTTCCACATATGCTTAAAATAGGAAAATTAAAAGCCTGAAGTCCTCTTTTGCCCCCATCATTGTAGGCAGATTATACCCTTTCATAATGAAAAGAAATCATCATTTAAAAATCAAGGGCTGTGTGATTTTATTTATTTTACAATATGAATACCCTCTGCTGCTTCAGTGAATACAAGAGCTCTCTCTTTTATCTTGTCGGGCCAGAATCCACTGATCTGTTGTTCCTCGAGGCCATGCCAATGTAATTTTCACAAAGCAAAGCCTGAAGGCTGCCTGAACTTGCAGCTGGAGCTCTAATCCCATGGACCCATGGACGATGGTCCAGCTTCTTGAGAGATAGCTGGGGACTGATTCCATCTCACATAAAACATAAGAGACATGCTGGATAGACCAAAGGCCTATTTAGACCAGCATTCTGTTTACACAGTGGCCACCCAGCTGCCCACTAGAAACCCACAAGTAAGATATGAGTCCCAATCGTTTTCCCATGCAACTGGTGTACATAGGCATACTGTATCTGATACTGGAGATAGCAATAGCCATCAGGACTAGCAGCCATTGATAGCCTTCTCCTCCATGAATTTGTCCACTCCCCTTTTAAAGCCATCCAAATTGGTGGCCATCACTACATCTTGTGGTAGCAAATTCGATAGTTTAACTATGCACTATGTGAAGAAGTACTTCCTTTTAACTGGCTTGAATCTCCCACCAATCAGCTTCATGGGATGACCCCGGGTTCCAGTATTATGACAGGAGGAGGAAAAGGTCTCCCTATCCACTTTCTCCACAGTACACATAGTTTTGTACACCTCTATCATGTCTCCCCTGTCCCCTCACTCGCCTTTTCTAAAAGCTAAACAGTCCCAGATGTTGTAACTTTTACTCATAGGAGACTCCAGCCCCTTGATAATTTTAGTTGCCCTTTTCTGCACTTTTTCCTACTGTACAGTATTGGGTTTTTTTAGGGTTTTAGAAGATTTATAACCTGCTTTTGGATAGAGTTCCCAAAATGGCACACAAAATTTACAAAAATGCAATGGATCCACTAGGAAAATTTGAAACAAAACAAGACAAAAACAATCAGTCCTGCTGGAATAGGAGTCAATGTCCGATGTGCCTTCTGACTGGTCAGTTAGTGGAAATGGCCCTGGGCTAGGGTGGCCACATGACCTACTTTACAAAGGACAGTCCTCTATTTGAAGGCACCCTCTGTCTGAAAGCCTGTCCAGCCCAAGTCCAGTTTAAAGATAAAGAAACATAAGAAGGGAGACCAGCAGCCTTGAATTTGCCCATCCAGTTAGCACCTGAACAGTAGATTCACACAGCTCACCTGGTCAGTCTTCCCACCTATGGTGAGAAGTATTGTATTTCTCTTTAAATTATAGTTATTATTTATAAATGTGCATCTATACATATAAATCAGCATAAGCAAACGTTATGCAAATTGGTACCCTCTTTTATCCTCTTTTTTGGTTATGCATTTCCTCTTTTTTGGCAATGTGTATGTGCCCACTTTACCCTGTGGTAGGGGAGAGAAAAGCCACTTAGAGCAGGAGCCTGGTAGTGTCCTCAGTTTCACAAGCCTCCTTCTCTCTCCTGGAATCCTTCCCATCTGGCAGTTGGTGCTAGATAAATGGCCCTATGGCAGAGGAGGAAACAGGCCGGCTTCTACCCTTGGGGAAGGTGGTATTGTAAAAATGTACCTACTTAGTCCTACTTAGGGTAGACCCATTAAAATCATGACTACCATAAGTTGCTCTAAGTATGACTAACTCTGGAACTAACCCAATATACATACCTACATAGGATGAAATACACTTGACCTGCAGCATGCTTACATGGCATTCTATACAGGGCAGTTTCACTAGACAGACACACCCCTTTTTGGCCACGTCAGGGGAACATAAAAAAACAAAGTGCAAAGGGACCTGCCAATATGATGGAAAGAACAAAGCAATTATGCAAAATAAAAAGTTTTAAAACCAAACCCAGTACTTCCTAGAAGAAAGGATGTTGTTCGACTGAAACTGGCCTTTTTGTCTCAACGCCCTGCCACCGCCTTCTTCATCTTTTTCCGTACTAGGCTGATCATCTTCATTTGTATACTTACATAGGGAGCAGAGCACATACTTTTGCTGCAGAAAATGACAAACTATCCACATGCTTCTTCCTCCTCCTTGCATTGCAGAACACTCCCTTAGGGAAGCATGCCATATTTTTTACACAACAGAATGTTTACTCTGCTCATTGCTCTGTGTGCTAAAACACGGCTTCCTCTTGCAGAACAAAATTATTGAAAAAAATCATGTCTAACAGAGAGAGAAAGAGATTGCACCAGTCAATCCCTTTCATAGATTTCATAGATCATAGAGTTGGAAGGAGCCTACAAGGCTATCGAGTCCAACCCCCTGCTCAATGCAGGAAACTAGAGGAGGGGTCTCCCATCCAAGTAATAACCAGGCCTGACCCTGCTTAGCTTTCCACACTCAGACAAGCTGAGCCAGCATAAGCCACAAGCCTTACATTTCCCTGTCCTCATGAGTGCAATAGCATTTTAAACTGCAAATTTAACTAGTCCAGCGCCAGAATGAAGACATTGGCAATAAAACTAAGTGGGGCTTAACCAAACAAATACTCTGTCAAAATACTCCGTCAAAGGATGTGTCGGGGGGGGGGGCAGAACTTAGTGGTAAGGCACATGCTTTGCATGCAGAAGGTCCCAAGTTAAATCCCTGGCACTGCCAGATCAAAAGATCTCAGGTAGCAAAGCCGAGGCCCTGGAGAGCCAATGCCAGGCAGAGAAGGCAAAACTGGGCTAGACAGACCAGTGCTTTAATTTGTTATAAAATAGCTTCCTATGTCCATAGATGGAGACCCCCACTGATGGCTGATTCATATGTTTGTGAGTATCACAGCCATCCCTATCTCCTCCAGATGTGTTGGACTACAACTCCCACCATCACTGGGGGATGCTGGGAGTTGTAGTCCAACACATCTGGAGGGCACCTGGTTGGGGAAGGCTACTGTATCATATGTGCTTAAAAAGTAACATGCAATTCTTGAGAGCAGAATGTACTCGATATTGGTACATGCTGTTGGAAGCTCCTGAGTTTCCTTACAGAGTACCAGAAGATGGTTTCTGCTGGTATTGTGTAAAATGGTCCTTGCTGGCTTTTCAGACCTTCCCCACTTTCAGACTGCATCATCAATATAATAAGGAGCCTATCTCACAGGGACACCAGTTGCTGGGGAACATGGGCAGGAGGGTGCTGTTGCACTCATATCCTGCTTGTGGGATCCCGTGGGCAGCTGGTTGGCCACTGTGTGAACAGAATGCTGCACTAGATGGACCCTTGGCCTGATCCAACATGGCTCTTCTTATGTTCTTATGGGATATCTTGAGCATGGATAAAATATGGGCTATATAAGGAACTTTGCACAAGGCTGGGACAATCTTAAACAGCACAGGATCTACATCCTAACCGTAAAGATTAGCTATAGTGACAGCAGCTGTGGTCCCATTTGCCATTAAAATGGACTGAAATCCCCTGACATAACAGTAATCTAAGGGAAGAATGGGGTTGAGGCTGAAGTTCCTGAACTGGTCCAATAAGAACATGGAAGAGCCAAGCTGATTTTCCAGCATTCTGGACCATGTGGAGAGACCCCACAAACGAGGCCCTCCTCTTCTCAAAGTCGCCCTCCACGTGGTGAGGGTGAAAAAAACTACGACTGAGGGGAACGGGCCTATGGGGCTAGCACATTCCCCCTACTTGTAAGTGGATTATCCTCAGCTGTTCAGCACCTGAAGAGGGCTTCAGGAATCTTTCTATCTATCTATCTATCTATCTATCTATCTATCTATCTACTCACACTGTCCTCTATTCAATAGAACAAGCTGCCTTATAACAGGTCAGACATTTTGCCCATCAAGTTCAGTATTTTCTACTCTTCAGTGGCAGCAGCTGGCTCCAGGAGAGAACTTTCCCAATACTTGTTCCCAGATCTTTTTTTTTTTAACTGGAGATGCTGGGGAGGAAACCTGGGACCTCCTACATACAAAGCATGTGCTGCTCTCCCACAGAGCTATGGTACATCCCCCAGTTTTATAGAATGAATAAGCTAGTGCTATTTTAGGGTGAAAACTCATTTTTTTAAGAATTAAAAACAGATAGCTTTCCATTTTCCTGCAGAGCTCTGAGCTCACATATTGCCTTCACTGTAAATCTGCAGCTAGGAAGGCTATATTTTAGCACCATCACCCCTTGCTAATTAGCAGTATCCTTTTTTTAAAAACAATCCTCAGGGAGAATAAAGGGCACCTTGTCAGATTTTCATCACCCTTCTTATCTGTACTGCTTTCCATTTCAAATTTCTGACACCTACCATCATTAAGGCTTGCAAGCACCCCCACTGTTTTGCATTACCTTTCAAGTGGATTTGGGGCCTGGCAGCTGAGCTTCTGCCTCCAGGTTATCCTTTCTTAGGAGCACAGGAATCTCCCAACCAAGGATGCAGCCTATAATTATCGAATGTACTTTCAAGTGGTTCATATAGCTGCGAGGCAGGGAAACCAAAATAATACAGACTTGAACTGTGGCCAGAGACCTCCAAAATCTTGGATGCAAAAAAAATAATAATAATGTAACATAGAAAGCATCCATAATCCTAAACCATGCAGCTATCGGATCAGGTGACTCTGAGGATATGTTACTGTGACCTACATATGCCTACGATGATGGAGGGTGGGGACAAAAGAGCAGAGGGAAGCACGGCTAATCCTCACCCTCAGGATGTGATTAACACATGATCTCCACACCACAACTCCCCCCCCCCCACTGGGCCCTCTTTTTACTCACAGAAGTTGCCCTTTCTAAGGGGGAGACAGTTATTTTGGTGCCCAGGGGTGACTCACACAACAGCTGCCTCACCCACTGAACTGCACAGTTTCCGCTATGCATTAGCAGTGTCCTAAAGGCCAGGGCTGAATTAACACCATTATGCTAGAAAACTACTGAATATGATGGCTCCAGTGGAATGAGAAGGCACTGCGATGCTGTCATCATCTTGGGAGACGCCCAACCTACTACCCTTGCTTATGCTGAGCTCTCATAACATTTCTTGCAATCCAAAAGCATGATGTGCGTCTTAAGAGCTGGTCCAGACACTTCATTGCCATGGGGGATTGTGGGAAATTTCCCACTCCAACTCCCAATCCTACCATCTCTTTCTCTTAGGGCTCACCACATGAGTCAGGGCAATCAGGGCAACTCCCTCACCCACAAGACACATCAATGATGTTCACCGGGAGGGGCATGGAACCTCTTTGTGCAACAGCCCCAATTCATCACAGATGATATAGTTGGGGGGGTGGAATTAGACTCGAGATCCCAATCCTTGTGGTAAGTCTAGTGGAGAGAGGTAGGTTTTCATGCGGTTGGGAGCCAGTGTGGCGTAGTCGTTAGAGTGCTGCACTGAGACTTGGGAGATCTGGGTTTTAGTCCCCACTCAGCCATGGAGCTCACTGGGTGACTTTCGGCCAGTCACTGACACTCAGCCTAACCTACCTCACAGGGTTGTTGTTGTGAGGATAAAATGGAGAGGAGGAGGAGGAGGAGGAGGAGGATGTAAACCGCCTTGGGTTCCTTGCAGGAAAAGAGGTATTATTTAAATATAATAAATAAATTAAATAAATAGATATGGGGACCTTGGTTGTTTCTTAGAAAGAAGTAGATGGGGGGTGGGGGAGGAAGAGAGAGAGACAGAGAGAGGGAAGATAAAAAGAAATAGAAAGGAAGCATGGGTACTGTTTCATTTCCATCTTCATAACCTTATATTAACATGATAATAGAGCCTTCCCTTAATCCTCAATTTTTTGCAAAGTAGCTCTACTTCTCCTCTCTCCTCTCTGTTTTCCTTTCTCATTTTCTCCTTCATTTCATTCCATTCATTTTTCATTTATTACATTGCTATCCCGCCCAATAGCCAAAGTTCTATCCCTTCCCCCCTTCTCTCCTTTCCTTTCCTTTCTGATCCTTTCCATTCCTTCTTGTCTTCCTCTGTCTTTCTATATTTGCTCTCAGATTCCCTTCCCTCTTTCCTGTTTCTTGTCATTTATGCCATCTGACCTGGAAGGCCTTTTCCCTAATCTCCATACATTGGAGATTAGGGAGAAGGAGGTTGGCTTTGATTACTCATCAATATGGTAACACACCACCACAAAAGATGAAAAATATCACCACAAAAAAAAAGAGAGGACAAGAGGACACCATTCTGCATTAAATTTGCATGTGCTAATTTATATGTACAGATGCAAATTTAGAATTACTTACTGTAATTTAAAAAGAAATAGAATGCATCTCACCATGGTGGAGAAGATGTGCTCAGCCTGCAGTCCAGATGCTAACTGTTGATGGGCAACTTCAAGCCCCCTGCCTGCTCTCCCTTTATATGGCTCTATCTTTAAAACAAAATTGGACCAGACAGTCCTTCTAATAGAATATGCCTTTAAATAGAGTACTGTCCTGAAGAAATCACCTGTGTGAGGGGGGAGAAATCACCTGTGTATATGGGTCTTCTGTCTCCGTATCTCCATAATAAGACAGGGGAATAAACTTCTTTGGGAGTCAATACAATTTCAGTGGCAACTCTTTGCTTTGCCTGGTCTACACATGCAGCAGGGTGAAGTAGTAAAGGAGACTAGGGAAGATCTCACTTTTTAATGCTTTCCCTACATAACAAAAAACATTATCTGCAAAAAAAATTAAAAAACATGGCGTGGCTAGAGGAGTGCTGGCCTAGAACAGCCTTCCCCAACTTGATGCCCTCCAGGTGTGTCAGACTACAACTCCCATAACCCCCAGCCAGCATTATGGGAGTTGTAGTCCAGCACATGCCAGGTTGGGGAAGGCTGGGCTCGAATCACTCCACATGATGGGCTAGATTTGGTGCCCCCTATCTGCAGCCTACGGGAGCTCAGATCACTCTCCTGCCTTAGAATTCTACTGTCTGACCAGGCTCCCATCTTTGATCAGTCCTAAGAATCTAGTTTTTCAGTTTGCTCCACTCTGAGTTTCACCACTCTCATAAAACTGAAAGCCAAGCAAGCCACCCAACCCCACTGTGGATATTTAAGGAAGTGTAAATACTATGTTGATCCTTGGGGAGGAATGCATACGGACTGCATTTATCAAGCCCTCACTTCCTCTGGCCTTTTTGCCCCATCCCAGAGGCCTTAAGAACCCCCCCCCCATGTGTCACACAGAATCCCAATGCAAATCCACAGAATGAACACATAGTTCACTTCCTCCCCACTCGTTGATCCAATGTAAATACACACAGCGGGGTCGTTTCACGCCTGTTGCAAAAATCGAGGCAGCATTTTAAAACAAGCTAAATTTGTCACAATCTGACTCACATACTTAAGTATGTTTGAACTGATAGGGCTTGGGGACTTTCTGAAGTACTGCCCTATCTCAAATATCTCTAATTATTAACATTAAGAAATGTATTTTCATAGAAGGACCAGGCCTGAGCTGTGCCCGTGAAGGCATGTTTGCCCACCTCTCTTGTGTGCATTGTACCTAACTTATCCCCACCCAGAGCCTGTCTGTCTGAAGCTGGAAAGAAGTTCGATTGCATGCAATGCTGCTGATTCACAAGGTTTTGCTGATTCTGAATCTGACAGTCTACACTCCCCTTAAAGCGAAGGTCAGCAAGATGTGGCCCTCCATCATCCCTCACCGTTGGCTATGCTAGCTAAATCTGATGGGAGTTGCAGTCCAACATCATCTGGAGCGCCACAAGTTGCCCACCCCTGCCTTAAAAGAGAAATCAGTTCTCCGTCTTCGCTGCAAGAAAAAGGGGGGAAAGAATCACCCAAATCAGGTTCTTATATGATCTGCTGTTCACACTGAAGACTGAGAGAGTAAAGGAAATGCCTCACGTTGCTCCTCCACTGTGCGATTTCCTCCAGCAGGAAGTATGAAATAGGCTGGGCTAACACTGTTTAAGGCGGGATACTGATTTGCAGCTTGTGGCATGTGATGGGATGCTCATCTGACCTCTTGTAAAGCCACAACACATAACACATTGCTACTGCAATGTGCTTGAAACAGCCTTTGTCCACTGGATACTCCATGCAGCAACTGTAACATGCAGAGCAGTCTGCAATGATAATTGCCACCAATGCCACAATAAGATTGAACTGGACATGATTAAAGGAAGAAGCACCGATTTCAAGATACCAAAATAACAAAAACAAAGCCAGCTTACCCACATCCACATTGCCCTTAATATCCATAACTAATAATGCAGGAATAATGCTGGTGGTGGCTCTTTGAACAGTCTCTGAACTCACATGATCCACGTTCATCATTTGATGCCTCAAGATGAAATTATGTTTTGCATGTGTGAATGAGAAATAACAAATCGAACACCAGAACTGTCATGTCACCTGACAGAACTTTGTGCACAATACTTTCCCCATGTTTTCAGCACAAGTCACTGAGTGTTGAATAAACCAGTACAAAACAGCAAGTGGTGTATATAGCATGTGTGAATGAACCCGCAGTGAGCCAGAAGCGTCACATGGCTGGACAGAAGTAACCCTTCAAGCAGAGGCTGCAACACACTTGAGAAAGTGCACCAATAAGTCACAATCAGTCAGTACGCACTATTAACTATTCTACAAACTTTCACTGTCCTCAAACACCACAACCAACCAATCTTTTTCCACCCAGACTGGATGAAAGTTACGTTTCCACATATGCAGGTCAGAAGTACAGAACGCACGCACAATGAGCAAAACTGAAACTGTGCAGGACTAATCCAGGAACACATCTACCAGGATAAATCCTTAATGTTGTTACCTTTAGGAGAAGTGGGTATTTGCAAATCCTCTGGATTGGGGTTAGGAGATAGCCCTCAAGTGGAATGTCAGTTGTCTTTCTGCCTCCCAGAAGCATGCAGCTCTGTAACCACAAAAGAACAGGAAGTTTACCCTTGACTCAAAGCTCCTCAAGACACCATGACAATAAATTGTATTTTTTTATATAGAATTGCTTATGCGTAGAGTCCTATATGAGCTATGAGTTCAGAAAATAAGTAAGAATTATTTCAATGTATGAAAGTAAATGAAGATACGTTTTATTTATTACATTTATACCCTGCATTTCTTGACTAGAGCTCAAGGCAATGTGTGTAGGGTTCCCAGAAAGTCTCCCATCCAGGCACTGAGCAGGCCTAACCCGGCTTTGCTTCAGCAAGGCTGCTGTATCATGTGCCTTACCCATCATAATCCAGTAAGTTCTCCACCCAAAAATAAATAAATAAATAAATCCAAATTCTTCACCTAGGACTATACAAATTAGAAGCAACCAGGTGGCCACATGTATTTTTATCCATTGGTCTGCCTCATTCTCATATATAATTGGGGGGGGGGGTATCCTTTGCATGGCCATGCTGGCTGGGGTGTATGGGTTGAAGTCCAAAACATCTGGAGGGCAACAGGTTGGGGAAGGCAGCTTTACATGAAAAGGAGTGTGTGAAGATGGAAGAAAAACCTGCCCCCTCCCCAACTCTACATCACTTGCACTCCACTCTTTTAAACAATTTTCACCAAGCATCTTCCTCACCCTGCTATAACTGATTAGGGCTCCAAGTTTATCACACAGCAAGCAGGGGAAGGGGGTGAACAATAGAGGAGGGAACTGGCAGGAGAATCATATTATGTCTCCAGCCACATCGAATTATTTACAGGTATATAGACTTCTCTGGTGTTCAACCTAGCAACTTCCAAAAAGTTCCATCTTTAAACTGAACATACATTCTGGCCAATGCAGATGTTATATTCAAATCGTGCACACAAGAAATGCAAAACCTAGCTTGCATGCCACATGTTACCTAACAACCCAATCCTAAAGCAGCCTACTCAGAAGTGAATGCCATTGAGCACAGTCAACTTGTGCCTTGGTACGTCTGCGTCGGATTGCAGCTGCTGTCTCTCAAGTCTTGAGCCTGCCAGCCTTGGCCTGTTCGGGGTTCTTGCAAGAGGATTTTTCCAGAGCGACGTCTGACACAAGTGTTTTGTAGTTCAAACCATTTCACTTTTTGAGAATGTCCTTACCAGACACCCATCATAAATTTCTTCTACAGACACAGTCTCCTTTGATCCACAGGTTCTTCAGACTGGCAGTGCTGGCCACTACCTTCAAAAGCTCCCTGTCCAGTTTTCCAGGGCTCCTGTGTGAATCATAGCCCATTCTTGTCCCCTTGTTGTTTTCTCCTACTCTCATGTTCTCCTACTCTCTTTAAATCGTGCCTTTCCCAGAACCAAAATATTCCCACATTTTCCAAGGCAGGTCTCTACTTCAGCCACTGGGAGAGCAACAGGGCCAATTCCACTCACACAAGTAGCTCTTTATTTTCTAATTTGACCTCATTAGATGGTGACATTATTATGCCGGGCAGGATTGGGGGATGGGGCAGGCAGAATGAGAAGGAGCGGAATGATGTAAGGAAATACCGTCATGCAAGCACAGACTTCCCCCCCCCATGATTGCTACACACAAATGTTTCCAAAAAAATCTTCTTTTTTTGGACAAACAAAACGGCACCACAGTCTATACGCCTTCCTGCCCAGTGGAATGATGAGGTGATGAGGCTGAAGAGTTTTGTTTCAGCCAGTCCAATTAGTCCAATTTTGTTTCAGCCAGTCCAATTCCAGGGAACATTCTGGAATAAGGGTTGCACTCAAATTTCCTCTCAAGAATTGTCAACAGAGATGCTTTTAAAATAAAAATTAAACAAAGGTGAAAAGGAGGGAAAGCACCAATGGAGAAACAAGAGACTCTCACTGGTAGAGCACACACTTTGCATGCAAAAGGTCCCAGGTCCAATCTCTGGCATCTCCAGGTATGGCGAGGAAAGACTCCTGTCTGAAAACCTGGAGAGCCGGCACAAGGCAATCCTGAGAGAGACGGGCTATTGTTCTGACCTGGTATAAGGAAGCTTGCTATGTTCATAGGTATGCACAAACATAGGGATACAGCAGTGAGACCGTTACACAGAGATGGGTTTGGACAAAAAGGAAGGAAGGACGGACGACAGCCATGCTAGTATGTGATAAGAATATGGGGGGAAGGAACTATAATGGCTTAGTGGTAAAGCATGTGCTTTGCATGCAAAAGGTCCCAGGTCCAATCCTGACATCTGCTGGTAAGGCAGGGAAAGATCCCCATCTCAAATCCTGCAGAGCTGCCGCCAGTCAGTGCAGACAATACTAAGCTAGAGGGATCATTGGTCTAACCCAGCATAAGGCAGCTTCCTATGGTCATATTAAAATACAATGGACAGAGCAATCCTATGGGGGCGGCGGAGGGAGCATTCGTGATAAAAGAACCTCCAAATCGAAAGCACTGCCGCCTGCCGGGCACAAGGAAGCGGCATTTTGTTTAACCTCTTTTGCTGACCATGGCCAAGCTTTTTAAAAAATTTCCCTCCCATTGATGACAAAGGGAGGGAAACGCTGGTGTAGTTCTTACCCCTTGTTTGGGACATGTCCCGATCCATCCCCGATGTACAGCCTTGCAGCCCCTACTGCTGTCGGAAACTTTCCACTGCCCAAACGAGAAGGCTTCCAACAGTGGGCCTCCTCTTCTGCCCACAGGGAGGGAGGTCCACAGTATCCTATGACCACTGGGACGCCCTCCTGGGGACCATAGGCCTGGGTCCTTAATCTATTTAATATAATTTATTCAGTCCATCCTGTTCCAAACACACTCTTTGTCAGGTTCCCCTGAATCATTTTGCAATAGAGCACCTAATAAACAAAGCAACACTCTGTACTTTCCATGTGCCCTACTGCAGAGTGTTGCTTTGTTTATGTGCTTCTTCTTTTTTTATCACGGAACCTGACAAACAGTGTATACAAAATGCCTTGGGTTCTGTAAATTCTATTTTAGTGCACCTTAGAGGTTCTCTTCTTCAGTCGTTTTTTTAATTTTAAACCAGCTACAATGACACTAGGACTACTTTCATGTTGCAAAATAGGCATTTGGGTGGGTTGGGTGGGTTGTGTCTCTCAAGCTGCCAGGCTCAGTTTTATGATGTCTAAAGGCATTCCATGAGGCAAGAGAGCATGGTGGATGGTTGATTCAACTCCGGGGGGGGGGGGGGATCCGCTGTACTGAGCTGACTCAGGGCCAAAGTGGACATCACTTGAAATCCATATCTAGCAGCTACATCTTTTTTCATTTTTACTCTACAAGAAGGGGGGCTGATCCAGATCTTAAAATCCCAACCCCACCCACCCACGCTAGGCTCCCAGTCCAGATCAGGGTGCAGCACCTACTCCAAAGCAAAATAAATAAATAAAAGATGTAGCTGCTAGTTAGGGATTTCAAAGTAACTTCTGCTTTGGCCCTTACAGTCAACTTTGCTGTTACAGTACTTGCACATAACACATGGAGCTATGTTAAACCCATAGCAATTTACTACCAGGAACACTTCTGCCCAGTCTCAGTGCTATCACACAATGCACACAAGGACTGCACAGTAGAGTCTAGAAGAAGTGAGACATTTTGGCAGGCTATTAATCAGAAATGGGAAGTAAGTTTTTAAGAATCAGGAACTGAAGAGGGCGGAGAGAAGGCACCAATATGAGAAGCAAAGAGAAGAGGAATCTTCAAAAGGTAGAAAGCAAACAATTAAGAACCAGCACATTTTATCTCAAAGGTTTCTTCCTCGCAGTCAACTGAACCAGTCTTACCTATTCTCATTATTTATATACAAGCTTCCTTCTATAGGACTTAAGGTGGTTTCCATCCAGACACCGACCAGACCCACACCCACTTAGCTTCAGCAAGCCTGCTGCATCAATCTACCTTTGGACCAAGGGTAGGCAACCTGGTGCCCTCCAGATGTGTTGGCCTACAGCTCCCATCACTCCTAACCATTGGTCATGCTGAGTGAGGCTGATGGGAGTTGTAGTCCAAAACCAGGTTCCCTTCTCCTGTTCTGGAAACCATTTCAACTGATTTATTTTCTCCCATGGACCAGGGTGTGGGGTGAAGCGAATGGGAACAACCACTGAAGGGGGAAGGATTAATAAGCCCCTTCTCTGCTGGTAGTTTTCTGCTACAGATTGCGGCATTGATAGCTGTATTATTATTATTTTTAAGTGTTGGGGGGAAACTATACACAACTGAGCATCTTGCGAAGTTTGGCCAAAGGAGTTAAGGGTACGATCAGTGCTTACCAACAGGAATGCTCTCACAGGTGGGATCTTGTTCAGTTCCATCAAGAGCCTGAGCGCTTTTTCATGGTTGCTGCAATATTCCTCATATACAAAGAACTTGTCTTTCTGCAAAGAGAGAGAGATAGAAGCATCTATGTAAATGAAGGCCATTCAACTGATATTCCTTTCTTTTTTGCATCTTACTACAAATTAATTCTTCCATCAAACAAATACCGATTGCATGCCCTGGAAATGATGGAATATGCTTTGCATTGCAGCACAAACACTGGAGATATTGCATCTGCTGTGACTGAAGATCGTATCGTCTTTCGGCAAGGCTTCAGAACTCCCTTCCTATGGTACCTTTCCCTAGAAAACGTTTCAATCGAGTTATACAGAACATAGGGAGGTTTAAAGACACTGTAGCTACATGAGGGCAAAACTACATCTTATGTTAAGTAAGTGATCTGCACATGCATCTTTTAAAAAAGAGAGAGAGAGATGTCAGGGCCCCAATATGGATTATGGCTGCACCAGAGATGGAGGGGCGTTCAAGTGTTTTCCTCCCCAATTTTCACCATAGTCTCAATGAAAATTATACTCCCCCGCCATACTGATATTTACCCCAGGAAAAAAACAGACAACACATGGACACCAATAGCAGTTCCACCCCCACCCCCCAGATCAAAGATCGGCTTCAGAGGGATGATTTTCATCAGGCACAGCAAAGAAGGGCCAATGCCCCTCTTCCGCCTCCACCACGGCCTTGATCCAGATTGGTTCCCCTACAGGTTTTTTTCTTTTTTCTTTAAACAACCAAGGGTAATAATAATAATAATAATAATAATAGTAATAATAATAATAATAATAATTTTATTTCTTACCCGCCTCTCCGTCTAGATCGAGGCGGGGAACAACAAAAATATAAAATACACAATACATACTATTAAAACATCTTAAAACATATTAAAAACATCATAAACAACATCATTAAAACATCATTAAAACATCATTAAAATATCGTAAAAACATCTTAAAGGCAACCTAAAATTCCGCCGGATAGGCCTGCCGGAAGAGATCAGTCTTTATGGCTTTTTTAAATTCCAAAAGACTGGCGAGCTGACAAATCTCCTCCGGCAGGCCATTCCATAATCTGGGAGCAGCAGAAGAAAAGGTCCTCTGGGTAGTACCCGTCAGCCTAGTTTTGGCTGACTGAAGTAAATTCTTCCCAGAGGACCTGAGTGTGCGGGGTAGATTGTATGGGAGAAGGCGATCCCGTAGGTAGCCTGGACCCAAACCATGTAGGGCTTTAAAGGTAATAACCAACACTTTATACTTCGCCCGGAAACTGATTGGCAGCCAGTGGAGTGCTTTTAAAACTGGTGTGATGTGAGCACCCCTAGGTGTACCAGTAACCAGTCTGGCGGCCATATTTTGCACTAGTTGAAGTTTCCGGACTAGGTACAAAGGTAGCCCTATGTACAGCGCATTGCAGAAGTCAAGCCTCGAAGTTACCAGCGCGTGCACTACTGTCTTTAGGTCCTCCGGTTCTAGGAAGGGGCGCAGCTGGCGTATCAACCGAAGCTGATAATAGGCACTCCTAGCCGTCGCATCTATCTGAGATGTCATTTGGAGCGACGGATCTAGAAGCACCCCCCATTGTGGGGAAACCACACATTGAATGATTTGTGATATATAAGCTAAGATTTGAGCCTTAACAAGGGATTGCATCCAACTGTAAATGGATGTATGGACCGACATGCCAAGCCCTGCAGTTTACAGGAACTAGCTACAGCTTCACAATACTGCATGGGCACTTCATGCTGGACTTTCACATGAGGCATTTATTGTGCGCTCATGATTCCTTACTCATGGTTGTTTACGGGCTCTTTGGACAATGTCATGATCCTCCAGTTTTGCTTCTGTTTTTTTCAGAGCACGTTCCCATTTTTTAATTGTTGTTTTTTTTAGAACGAGGAAAATGGGGTATTATTTTAGAACAGGGGAAATGGTGCTGTTTCTCCTTGTGTATTTGAGCTATTCCACTATAGCACCGTTCCACCTAGAGGTTATGTGATGGGAAAGCAGGAAAGCAAAAGCTATTTGTGTAGAGCTTGGATCTCAATTCTGCACCGAAACCAAAAGCAGATACAGCGATTAACAGCATCATGTAAAAATAGCTCATGTGTGTTTATAAGATCCATTTGCAGCATTCTTTAAAAGGTAAGGATGGTTAAATGTTTTGGGTTCTCTGGAGTCTGCTTCAAGCATCTCCCAGATGTGCAACCCTCCACTTTTGTGATTAAACACTTGACATTTTATTCTTAAGGGTGATACAACCAGTGTTATCATGATGATGTCTAAAGGAACAAAATCGAAGAGTCACACAAAGGATAATCACAGTATGGGAAAAGAGATGGGGAGGAAATATCTGCAAGCGGAAATAACAAATACTTATTATGCAGGGAGAGATGCACATATACGGTGACATCCTCACAAAGGTATATACACTCTGGACACAATCCAGAAAAAGTTAAGAATCAGCATGGGTGAACGAGCAATGTTCGAGATCGCTAGGATTCTCCAAACATCATCTTGCCACTCGTCTCGTGTCTGATTCCTGTTTATGTTTGCTGCTTGCTATGCATGAATGGGAAACTTGCACAAATCAAGAAGCGATCGAACAAGAGATTTGTGCAAATCTCGCCAAATTTGCCCAAATTTCCTGGATAGACTAAAAGTGGAGCTGATTCACTCTACTGAGGAAATTTGCACAAATCGAACTGGGAATCAGGAACAAGACAAACACAAGCATGTGTTCAACAATTTGCAAAACATTTTTGGCAGGGTTCGTGCTGACGCTTGTGTTTGAGGCTTTGAGCAGGGCATACTCGCATGTTTGGCGAGCAAAAATGAAATTCTCATACACCCCGAAGTTTCAGTGCACCATTTAGCCAAGATCCAAAGACATTATATATGCATGGGGGAGAATCACATGTTCAGCTGCAGCTTTGTTGTTGCTGCTGCTGCTGCAGCCATTTCCAGTGTCAAAGAGACAAGCCACTGCCCAGTCTAAAACATGGCTTGTCTCTTTGGTGGTGGGAACAAATGAATAGAAACAAAAAATGAAGTTGTGGCTGAATGTTGAGTTCTCTCTCACTCAGAGAAACATTCACACACACATACAAGGTCCTTGAGCCCTGCCTATGTCTGTGATGCATGTGTGCGCGCACACACACATAAGCTTCCTTCTTTCTAGCTGAAATTAATTCTTCCTACTTACTGAAAGCAAAAAGCAGCTGCTAGCATTACATTTTCTATGTCACAAATCAAGTTGGATAGCAGAACTCTTTCCCACTGAATAAAGATCAGACATGCTAAGCCTGCTACAAAACATAGTCATCTGCAGAACACCACTAGAGAAGCAGTAAAACCATTTCCATGCTAGAATCAATCAGACAAGGAATACTAAATTCTTTCACGACTGACTGAGATGAGCTAGATAGCCGGCAGTCCTGCTAGAAGTATTTCAGCATGAGACAGAAAAATCAAAAAGTTGTCCCAGTACTACATCCATTTAGCGTTGTATCATCAGTGCCTGATCCATACCTTCTTCATACATTCATGCATTTAAATACAACTTGGTATATGGCAACTGATATATGACTAATTGCTTGGATTCAGACTTTTAGGGGGAAATCCATTTCTTTTCGATAAATGACTAAAGAAAGTGAGTGCAATTCAGTGGATAATTAAATGGGATCAAGAAGATCTGGGTTCAAATCCTATCTCCACTAGATTCATTGTGTGGCTTCAGGCGATACGCTGTGGCTCCGCCTCACTAATAATGACGTACCTAAGAAGGGCAAACACAATAAAAACTGTAAGGCACTTTTTAAAATTAAAAATGCCCCCCCCCCCAATAATAATTAGCAGGAACAGTCATAAACACACAACAGTCATAAACAATCCAACAAGACCAGAAGAAATTTGAGCCATGAAACTATACAAGAATGAAAACCCACTGATCACGCACAACAACACGCACAATACATGATTATATGTATGAACAAGACCCAATCATTTTGTTTGGGTAAATCTTTAGATGCCTCTAGATATATCTCCCTTTAATAATACCTAAAAGCTGTAACCGAGATAGATTTATTTTTCTCAGTTGCCAAAGACCTTAGCGTCAGGTGGCTGAGGCTACCTTCCATTTGAATGTCTCACTGTACCTCAAAACAATCATATGTCAGGGGCATTGTATGGAAAGTTAACATGGCAGCTAGACTTAAAGAGAAGATGGGAGGCAACAACAGTGGACCCAGCAGAGGTGCTGGGTCCATGGCAAGTGCCCGAGGATGCCAGGTACTGATACCAGCCCTGAGTTTAGTAAAAAAGATCCATCCAGTCTATCCTTCCCCAACCTTCTCTCAGCCAGCAAGGGATGCTGGGAATTGTAGTCCAACATATCTGGAGGGCACTAGGTTGGAGAAGGCTGAGTAGTCCAACATTCTGTTTGTAGTCCAACATTCTGAGTAGTCCAACACTAGCCAGCCAGATGCTTCCAAGAAGCTGACAAGGAGGCCATAAAGGGGACCATTTTGCCCCCTGCAGGTATACTGCCCTTGACCCTGGAGGTTCCATTAGACTCCACCAGTAGACAATGTGCTTAAAGCAGAGCCACCAGTAGACAATGTGCTTAAAGCAGTTTGTATCTATTCTCCTTTTAAAGCCAGTGACCATCATGGCCACATCTTGTGGTAGCATATCCTGTATGCTAATTACACGTTGCTGATGCGGTACTTTCTTTTTGCCTGCCCTGAATTTATAGGAGGGAGCTGAGGGGGAGAGCAGGGCCATTCCACCAGCCCTGCTGAAAGAAGGGTTTTTTCCCCCTCTTCCTTCCCCATTCTTTTTTCCTTGTGTATCGTGTCCCTTTAGATTCTAAGCCTGCAGGCAGGACTGTCTTGTTTAATTATCTGTAAGCTGCTCTGGGAGCCTTTTTGGCTGAAGAGCAGCATAAAAATACTTCAGATAAACACATAAATAAATATTGCCAATCAATTTCATTATAGGAACATAATGAAACTCTCTGAACCGTGAATACCCTTCCTCTTACCATGTGGAACGGAACGGCTGTCTCCAAAGAAATGCACAGGATTCAAAGAGAGTACAAACTGGAGGCTACTTAAAGGGAGGCTTTCACTGTCCCTAAAGACTCTGCTCACTGTAATCTAATTATATATTTGTTTTGACTTTTCATTTATCATTACACATATCACCATTCAAACACAACAATAGTGGCAAATAAAGCAGCAGCCACAAAGAGAGTTATGGAAAGCAGCTGGCCTGTAGGTTTTATCCTCTGCTATGTCGCACATCTGGAATTGCAGCTGCTTCAGTTTCAGGCAATTTTGAGCAAAAGCTAAAAGTTCCTGGCCACCAGATGCAGGAAATTGTATGGCTGGGGGTGTGATGCAACAGAACAGGACAGATTTTGTTCTTTCAGTTAAAAGAGCACATTACAGAAAATGAGGAAAGACCACAGCTCAGAGCTAAGGAGGCATGTATGTCTGGAGGCTGAAGGTTTTGATTCCCTATAGGAAAATAAAACAACAAAAATTTATTGGAAATTGTAATATTGCCTGCTTAAATCAACGAGGTAATGTAACCACTAGTTACAGTGGGAGGAAAGGGTTAATTGAACAATCCCCAGGGTGCATGTTTTGTAACCCCTCCTCCCCACTTCCAGCCTCTCTGTGGCCAGCTCTCTCTCTCTCTCTCTCTCTCTCTCTCTCTGCCTCTCCAACCTGATGGACACACAAACACGATCTCAGCTGGCTTCCAGCCAGTGATCTCCAATGAAGCAGACTCTTAACACCAAAGACTCTAACCTGCCTATATGCATCCTGCATATATGAATAAACAGACTGTAAGTAAAACTAATAAATGTCTTTATTAGCTTTAAACCTTGTATGGACAATCTGTTTCCTTTTAAGAGCCTTTTAGCAGGGTTTAGCAACCCACGTGATGATAACCAGTTTCAATAACCAGGCTGCGCATAAGGGGGGAAACTCTGCTTCGTCCTAACCAGTATAGGACCGATTCCTTTCCATATCCTTCAACAAAATTGTGTATGGTAAAAAAAGTACAGCAATGCCCCCAAAAGGGCGCAACAAAAATTAAGCACCTCCTCCCATATGAGCTTGCCTGTGCATTAAGACCATCAGAGGATGCCCTTTTCCATATTCCATCTATAAAGGAAATACATTTATTATCTACAAAAGATAGGGCCTTCTCTGTGGTAACACCCTGACTTTGGAATACCCTCCCACAGGGGTTACCCTGGTGCCAACATCATACCCGTTTCAACATCAGGTTAAAACCTTCACATTGCTCAGGCATTTAATTTTTTTAATTTACATTTATTTGTTTTTTAGCTGGTTGAAATCGTTTCTATGCCTCTCAATGTTACTATATTTACATTTAGGTTTTAGACTGTTTTGGTAGTAGAAAATATGTTTTTTGTGTACAGCACCCTCAAACTGTCTTTTGGGTGAATATTTTTTTAAAAAAAATAGTATAAACAGTTTCTTAAGAGGTATCTGTCAGGGGTTTTACTGATAACTAAAATATTTTTGCGTACTAATACTCAGCTGCAGGTAGGAAAGGGGAAATCAACAGAAATTAGATACAGCGCCTGCACTCATTCTATTCTGCCTTCAATTACTTCATTATTTAGCTTCATTTATTTTTAAAAAAACACCAAAAAACACCTGCCCTTCTCAAGGAGCTCAGGGTGGTGTGTACAGTTCTCCTCTGATCATTTTACCCTCACAACAAACCTCTGATGTAGACTAGGCCGTGAAATAGGGGCTGACCTAAAGGAACCCAGTGAGCATCATTGGTCCATGTGGGATTTGAACCTGGGTCTTCCTGGCCCTTCCCTGACACTCTTAACCCAAGGCTTCACCAACTTGGTGTCCTCCAGAGGCGCTGGGCTGTCAAAGCCAGCCCATCTGGGCTCCCTACCTGGCCCTCCAGGTTTCCCAGATAGCCGTGCCCCTTCCCCCAGCCCCCACCCCCACCCCCCGGCCCCACCCCCTTTCCCCCAACTACCAATCATTTGGTGGTTTCCTGGCTTTTGCACATCCCCCCCCCCCGGCCGCCATTCTAAAAGGTTGAAATGCCTCTCCTAAGGCTTAGTCACTAGCAGGAAGAGCTTTAAGGTAAAATATGCTCATATTTTTTGGTATTTGGGCCCTGCCCCATTATGCCTTTGGTCCTGCCCACTACTGGAATGTGGCCCCCAAGAGCTTCTCCCAAATTGAATTCAGCCCTCGGGCTGAAAGAGGTTCAACACCCCTGCATTAGGCTAAAGTTCCAGACACAGCACAGTCAAGCTCCAGAGTCTCCAACATTCACCGCATTAAAATACGTGGGCACATACTTGAGCAAAAGGCTACAAAGCCAGCTTCTTTTGTATCTTAGCCATTAGCATCGCTGAGCTCTATCCAGCTGAGAAGCGCTTACGCTGGGGCAACTGGACCCAATGTCGATTTGTCGATTGCAGTTCTATGACTTTGGCCACAATTTTAGAGGTTATATTTAGATCATGACATCTCCTGGCAAAACGCAGCTCAATGTACTCAATAATTATAAACACACCAGAGGGCTTTCATCAGGACTTGCCCTGCTGCCCTTCATGCATAAGATCCACAAGTATGAAAGCAATGCTTTTAAATTACCTAGTGCCTGAAGTGTTTAATTTCCTCTCTGGGTGACATTGAGGTTTCTTCGCTGGATGAGGAAATGATCAGTTACATAATTACAGATGCTGCCCCTGGAAAACTGAGCCTGCACTTATCAAGTGTATTATGGTCGCCAGCTGCAACTATCTAAAAACAGAATCTTTCTTACTCAGCAAATTCTCTCCCTGTGTTCCCCTGTAGCTTAAGGCCACTTCGCACGTTACTGCACAGGTGAACATCCTGGAGGAATGATTGCATTACACATGAGCAGATGGCCACGAGGGATGATCCTACCTGCATGCAGAAAGTTGTATGGGCAAAGCAACAGGAACATGTGCTTGGCCATATTTGCCTAGGGGACCAAATGACACCAGAAGGTGTGGCTCCTCCTCCTGACATCAGGGCAGGGCCACACCCCTTTGATGTCATTTGGCCTGCAGAGAGCTAGGTGGGGGGTCCTTCAGCCCCCCACCCAATTTTGGTTGCCCACCCTGGCCTAGCACCTAAACACTGCATGTATATTCATAAATGTAATAAATAAATACTGCAAGCTTGGAAGGATAAACACCCACCATCTATCATTCAATGGTCTGAGGATCTTACTGCTCTCTCTACATTTGAATGTACATCCTATAGTTGTCAATTTCATTTGGATACCTATTCAGATATATGGACTGCTTATCTGTGCGAGTACTGAATTTCTACTAATGTTATTGTGAGCTGACACTGTTTCTTTTGGTTATTTCATTTTTCTGTTATATTTGCAAATAAAAAGTAAAAGGGAAAAAAACGGACATAGATCAGACATGGCAATATTCAAAAACCAGTGGAGGAACATTTTCACCTCCCAGGACACTTTGTCACTGACTTTAAGGTGGCCATTCCAGAGCAAAGAAACTTCAAAGGGAGATTAGAATGAGAGACTGCTGAGTTACACCAAGAGGTTCAGTTCTAACTCCTGTGTTTGGGGTAAAGGGTTTTTGTTTTGTTTTCTACATCACGCTACATGTGTTAATTGGCTTACCCCAGCAGTGGGCAAGTTCAGGAAGACCAGGAGCCATTTTTGCCCTCCACAACCCCCCGTGGGCCACACCTCCCCCCATGGATGCCAAAAATGGGGAACAAACAAAACAAAACAAAACGGCATCCATATCTGCTATTGAGTCACAAAAGGGTGAAAATTACCTTGCAAACAAGCTAACGTTGACCCTTTGGGCACTCCGTAGCAGACACGGGTGCCATTTTGTTTGTCAAAAATGTATTTTTAAAATTTTTGTTTAGGTCCCCGCCAAATTTTGGATGGTGACAAGGAGTGTACTTGGGGGACTGGAAGGGGCCGCATGTTGTCCACCCCAGCTTACCCAATGCCAGGATATTTGTGTTATCAGCAACAACTGTTTTGTGAATGACTACTGTTAATAACATGATTGCCACTGTCTGTAGTTTCTGCATTTAATTCTCCTCTGACCCCACTGTTTACAATCCCACATCCCCAACCAGGTGTTGCTCAGGATAATATGTCATGCAACAGATGAAGTAGACTGTAATTCACAAAAGTTTATACCGCAATACGTTTGTTAGTTTCAGGAGCCATGAGAATTTTTGTTGTTTTTGCTGTATCAAATGTGGCTACCCCTTTGAAAATTGCAATTTCAGTATTATCAGAAGGCCTGTGCGTTTGTCATTGCTTAGACAGAGCATTCTGCAGGAAGTCATGAACAATGGGAAGTAGGGAACAATGGGAGAAACAATTATTTTTCTCTGGCAGAACTCCTGTACCTTTAACACCTGGGATTGTAGCCAGGAAGAGATCAAGAGCAAGCCTTGGAATTGCCACACAGGGTGTGTGTGTGTGCGTTGAACAACAATACCAAGGGTGCCTGAGATTATTTGAAAATCCCTATGGAATTAGGTTTTATCTCCTAGCGCAGGGGTGGGGAACGTGTGGCCCTCCAGATGTTGGTGGACAGCCACCCCAATCAGCCCTAGCTAGATAGCAAGTCCCATCATCCTCATGGCAAGGGATGATGGGAATTGCAGCCCAAGAACATCTGGAAGACCACATGTTTCCCACCCCTCTCCTAGAGCTAGCAAGATCCCACGTTCAAATAAGTGTGAGATTTCCCTGTTCAATCATTTACTTTTCCCCTTAGTGAGCGGAAAAGGGGGAGAGGGGGAGAGGACATGAAGGACCCAAAGGCTTCCTCCCAATCTCTCCCCAGGTACAATGCCCAGGAGGGGCAGGAGGGGAAACATCATTTGAATAAGGCCAATATGTGTGGATGAATAAGGCCAATACGTGCAGCTGAAGGAGCTGCACCGGCTACCAGTTGCTTGCCGAGCCGAATGCAAGGTGTTGGTTTTTACCATTAAAACCCTATACAGCTCCGGTCCAGTTTATCTCAAGGAGCATCTCCAGCAACACCAAGTAGGCCGCTCAACAAGATCTGCCACAGACGGCCTTCTCCTTGTCCCTTCAGCCAGAGCAGCTAGACTGGTGGGGATGGGGATGAGGAAGAGGGCCTTTTCTGTGGCGGCCCCCGTACTGTGGAACTCTCTCCCTAGTGACCTCCACCATGCCCCCTCTCTGCTGAGCTTCCGCCGCTCACTAAAAACATGGCTATTCAGGCGAGAATATGGGGTGGGTTAAGATTTTAAAAATTTATACTGTTTTAAATGTATTTTATATTTTATCATGTTATACATCGCCCAGAGTGGCCGGTTTGGCAGCCAGCTGGGCGATTCATAAATACAACAAATAAATAAATAAATAAATAAATAAATGTGAACTTGGGGTGGGAAGAGAGAGCCAGATTATTCAACCATGACCGTCACACGTTCATGCTAAATTTGGAAGAGGTCCTACTCAGGCAGCTTTCTTCAGTCTTTCACATGGGGCAAGTGTATGCGATCCCCCGCCCCCTCAATGCATTTATATCCACACATATATTGGATGAATAGTGCTACTGTTTCGGTTCTTCACCCTGCTCTGTACGTAATAGCTTCCACACACACACACACAGAGAGAGATTCAGGTGCCTCATGAAACCATTTTTCACAAACTAAAACAAAAACTCAAAGGAAGACATATAAAGAAATGTTCACTACAAGGGAAAAGTGAAGAGCTCCTGGAAGATTCATGTTTAACTATGTCTGATATGGTTTACAGTATTTCACAGCCACAATCACTTTTTTTCCATCCCACACTTAGGGTAACTTCCATGCAAGATATACAATGCCCAGGCCATATCACAAACCCTTGGAGGTTTGGGACCGCTTAAGGGGCAAGGGTGAGAGAAGCAAACCAAAATAATTCATTTTCCCAAGAATGCATTTTGATTTATCATACTCACAAATTTTAAGAAAACATCTCCCAGTGCATGATGAGACTGAGGTTCCGGTTGTAAACAATATTCCAGGGCACTCAGGAAGTCCTTGTGAACATCAAGTATGTCTTCTATGTTGGAAAATAAAATCTGTAACATAAAGAAATCTCCTAAATAACTGCTAATTAAAGTATGCAGGCCCTTAAAATACTATTTTGATCCATCAATCCATCTGAAACAATTCTTACTGAGTTCCATTCTGTAATATTTTATTTCGTAATTCAGGCTGAATTGAGGCATCACACCAAACCACAGTTAAGGAAGCTATTTAACTATGGTTTGGCACGATATCTCAATTCACAGACTATGGTTGATGATTCAGAAAGCATAGTTTGAAAACCATAATTACTGTTAACCATGGTTCATTGCGATATCTGTTTTGTCTGTACATTTGGACAGTCAAACCATGATTTGGGTTCTAAACTGTGTTTAGAGCAAACCAGGGACATTTGCTAAACCTGAGCTAGCAAGTCCCATTTTATTTGAGATAATTTGGATGAGAAACTAATTGACTGGCTTTGCCTGTGAAATTTAAATACCGTATATAGAAACAAATTAGCATATACAGATTTTATTCAGTTTTGTGTCCTGAGTCATTTAAATGCTTAGCAATGCCCCGGACGCAAAGCATGTGGTGCGAAAAACAAATCAAAGGCTTACTACATATGGGAGCTGAAACTCAATAATTGCCCCACTGATCTCTGAATTTAGAAAAATCACCACTTAGTACCTTTAAAATTGAAGATGTTATGAATGGAACAGGGGGGGAAAACAGAAAGCAATATCTATGAGAAGAGGAACCACACACAAAAAGCAGAAAAGCAAGGGAAGAGGTGGGGAAAGGTGACTGATAATAAAAGGGGGGCAGGGAAGAGTGACAGGAAAAAAAATCATCACTTGATTGCCTGTTTAATGTTGTTTGCCAGTGAAAAAACCTAGTAATATAAGGCTTATGTTCACTGCTGAACTGTAATTATTTTATTCTCCATTTGCTTTCAGACACAATTCAAAGTACTGTCCTTGACCTTAAAGCCCTGAACAGTTTGGAACCAGAGTACTGAAGGACCTCCTGCTCCCGTATGGACCTGCCCAAAAGCATGGATCATCAATAGAAGCTCTTCTCCACATGTCATTGCAAGTCATGGTCTGTTATTTTAGCTACCGCCATGATTTATCATGACTGGTTTAACTTTTCATGAGTTCCTCTTAAGCTGTCTTGAGTACTGTTTATATCAGAAAAGCAGCATACAAATCATTTAAGTAAAAACATAATCAATTAGCAACAAGGTTGGTGGGCGTAAGGGAGAGGGCTTTCTCCGCAGTGGCCCCATGTCTGTGGAATGCACTGCCACTAAGGGTGCACCAGGCCCCATCATTACAGACCTGTAGAAAAGCCTTAATGGCTCAGCTGTTTTCTGTGGCTATTTGATAAGCGAGATTGTCTTGAGCTGCTGCTGGTCTTACCTGTAATTATTTACTGGATTTTAGTATTTTTTTGTCCTGGACTTTTTTCTTATTATTATCACTGGTTCTTATTAATGTTCTGAAGTTTGATGTATTTTATTCTAAAAGTCACCTTGAGACCGTTTTTATCCTTGGGTGGCCTATAATATTTTAAATAAATAAATACATTTAGCAATCAGGGGACATTCCACACTCTTTCATAGCCTCAGTTCAGACATCTTGCCAGACCAAACGATGGTTTTGAGCCTCCAAATGTAAACGTGACAAACCATGGCTTAGAGCTACTTATCTGCTTTTGTTATCTACATTCTCTCATCACTCAGCTTTGTAACTTCATAACTGCACTCCTGTCTCCATGGTGCAGAACCCTCTGGAGTATGGTTTGCCAATTCAGACATCCCAACAGACCAGTCAGCATAAATCATGGTTTACAAATCCACTTCAACCATGGTCTGATTCTGGTTTGCCAGCCAATCACATACCACTGTTTGTCAATTCAGGCAAGCATACTAAACCAGGGTTGGGTAATTGGAGGCCCTCCAGATGTTTTGACCTACAACTCTTATCATCCCTCACCATTGGCTATACTAGCTAGGGCTGATAAGAGTTGTAGACCCAAGAATCTGGAGAGCTACAATTTGCCCACCCCTGCAGAAAAAACATAGTTAAACAGCTTCCTTAGCCACAGTTTGGCATGATGTCTGATTTGAGCTACTGTCTACTCTATTGCTTGTAATAACTCAGCATGTGTTGGGCCATGGAGCAGAGGTCATCTGTGTTAATGGGTTCAGATGGGCTTTAATCATCCATCTGGCATGTATTGCTCTCTATCTTGTCATCTGTGGCTTGCTTCCTGCTGAAGGTGCTCTTCAATCCAGCCAGCTGTCAAACCCAGGAATGGTTGTGTGTGTTTACCAGGGTGGTTTTAATGAGGGGTTAAAGCCTGTTCTTGTTGCCCTGGGAAAACCAAATTAGTCGTCATTTAAGTCATTCATGTTGCACCTGTTAGAGAGAAGATTGCAAAGATTTACAACAGCCTCTCCCAAATTGGGTGCCCCACCAGGTATGTTAGAGTACAACTCCCATCACCCGTTTGCCTTTGGCAAACTGGCTGGAGGCATGGGAGCTGTAATCCAACACCTCTGGAGGGTGCCAGGCTGGAGAAGACTGTTTTACACTAAGGAATTTGTGGGTGTGTTTCATTTTCAAACTGTTGAAGGCAGAAGATTGAGAAATATATGTATGGTTGTCTAGTTTAAAAGGTAGGTTTTGTCTAGCAAGAGGATGCAAGAGGTGGAGCTACCCTTGAATACCGGCTGGGCATAAGGTATACCTACATCATCTAACTTAATAAGCTCTATCTGCTAAGCAGGTAAGAAAAGCCCTGCTGGGTCAGACCAAAGGTCAATCTAGCCTAGCATTCTGCGTCCAGCAGTGAACAGTCATCTGCTTCTGGGACAGTCACAAGCAGGGCATGAGGGTAAAAGTCCTCCACTGTAGTTTGTGCCACCAGCATCTATGTAGTATTTGGAGGTACACTGCCTCTGAACATGGAGGTTTCATCATTTACCTATCATTCTTAATAATATCTTGATAGACCTATCCTCCATGAATTTAAGAGTTTAGTGGTTGGACTAGGATCAGGGAGATGCAAATCCAAATCCCTGCTGAGCCATGAAGCTCATTAGATGATCTTTGGCCAGTGACCATCTCTCAGCTTAACCTGCCTCACAGGGTTGTTGTGAAGATTAAACTGTGTGTGTGTGGGGGGGGTTTATGTGTGCTACCCTAAGCTCCTTGGAGGAAGGATGAGCTACAAATATAATAAACAAATACAGGGGAAAGGTGAAATCCCCTTTTAAAAGCCATCTCAACCAGTTGCTTCAAAAGGGTAATGTAGAAATAGAATGGCAGATAAGATTTGGTAACAGTAAGTGCAAAGTAATGCAGTTTGATTATAAGGATCCTAACTTCAAATATATTCTGATGGGGATCAAAACTGGCTGTGACTATTGGAAAAACAGATCACAATGCAAAACTTACTTTTTCAATAATGAAAAAGTGATATTATTCATCAACCCCCCCAAAAAGCCAACTGCAATATGAGAATGATTATTCCATGTAGCCAAAAATGCCACTGTATCTTGCATGAGTAAGGACTGCTTTGCTCTGTACCAGCATAGCATAGCTTCTTCCACCAGCCCACTTGCTATAACTGCAGGCTTCTCCAAACAGGAGCACAAGTAGTCATCAGTGGTAAAGGCCAGTAGACCACCCATAATTCCATCTTCCTTGCTGCAGGAACCACCCACTCATGCGATCTGGTTATCTGTGCTGTTACTTTGTTTTATTCCTGTTTTAAGTTCTCTTTTCTTTTATCACTTACTTTATAACTCTAGACCAAGGATGCAGAACCTCCGGCCTACAGGCCTAATGATGCGTTTGGAGGTTCCACATTTGGCCTGCGAAGCCTCCTTAGGTTCCTCTAGGGGGCGGGGCTTGGCCTCCAAACCCCACCCCCTTAAGGAATCCCTGCTGTTAGCTCTGATCTGAGATCAGCCACTTTCCAAGCTCTGTCAGTTAGCTGAGCCAAGGCATGGGTGGGGGGGGGGGGGCAGGAGCAAGGAGCAAGTCTTTTCCCCAGCTTTTCAACTGGCCGGTCTTATTTTTCAAAATTCGCCCTCCCACTGAAACCAATGGAAGGAAAATTAACAATGCCAGCATCAGGTTGGCATAGTTCAGGGGCCTGATCAGAAGGTCTCAAGAGAGCACGAAGAGACCCTGTTTCAGCCTCTACTGCAGACAGGAACGCAATCTGCAATATTCCTATGCCCATGGAGCTTTACGCAGGTATACCGGGGGCTTCCACGGTGAATATGCTGCACCAGTGGAGTGGTGGAGCAGCACATCCTAACCACCTCATCAGGCCTTCAGTGAGATTGCTCTGTAATTTGTTTGATCAGTTAGCACAAGTATCAAATCTGTTGATGATTAAAGTACCTTGTTTATCATGCTTTTAAAATACTTTTAAAATGTATTTAGGAAAATACTGTCAATACAAAAATACTGCATGTATTGTCAATATACATTTGACAATATTTGAGCAATCAATTGACCAGATCATTTGTGACCAGTCAAAATACCCAGCCCTAATCTTGAAGATGTATAACTGAAATCTGGAATCTTTGTGGATTTAGGAGGCTTCGTGACTGCCAACTGTTCCCTTTTCGTGGAAATCAGGCTTCAGGAGAACTCAGTTGGCTATCTTATTACTCAATGGTTTAGTCATCCAGAGCACATGGTTACTTTTCCTGTAAGATTATCTGTTCAACTCCTACAAGGAATTTCTCGTGTGTGTGTGTGTGTGTGTGTGTGTGAGAGAGAGAGAGAGAGAGAGAGAGAGAGAAGGAGCACACCCACAGGTCATATCAAAATCTACCTTCAGAATGACTATTTTGAAGGAAGGGTGTTGCTAACTTAAAAATAATAATATATAAAATCAATGCAATACAGCTGCGATCTAAAGTGGAATTTTCTTCAACAAGCCTGCACAGCGGAGGCCCTTCTCTTGGTACCACTGCCATTAGAGTCCAGTGTTTCTCAACCTTGGGTCCCCAGATGTTTTTGGCCTACAACTCCCAGCATGCCCCAGCCAGCTATGCTGGCTGGGGCATGCTGGGAGTTGTAGGCCAAAAACATCTGGGGACCCAAGGTTGAGAAACACTGCATTAGAGACATATTTGGTGGAGATTCAAGAGAGGGCCTTCTTAGTGGCCACTTCTCTTGACAGAAGTCCCTGTCAAGGGAAGCTAGGTTGCCCCCCTCCCATCCTGTTGTCCTTCCACTGGCAGACAAAGATGTTTTTATTGAGGCAGGCCTTTGGCATATAAACACATCTATTACTGAAGGGGGGGGTTAATCGGCTGGATGCTGTTTTTCTCTTATTGTTGTTTTTAATTTATTTGTTTTTATGTTATGTTTTAATTAAGATTTAATTTTTAATCTGGATTTTATTGTTAGCTGCCTTGAATTGAATGAATAAAAGAGAAATTTGGCAATATATCTGCAGTTAGAATTATTTTAATCAAAGTGCATTACTTTGCACTTACTGTTATTAAATTGTTCTTTTCCCGTTGCAGGACTACAAGGTTAAGGCAGTGTTTCTCAACCTTGGGTCCCCAGATGTTTTTGGCCTACAACTCCCAGCATGCCCCAGCCAGCATAGCTGGCTGGGGCATGCTGGGAGTTGTAGGCCAAAAATATCTGGGGACCCAAGGTTGAGAAACACTGGGTTAAGGGAAGATGCACTTGCCAAACCCTTTGCAACGTAGGTCACAATCCTATGCATGTTTAGACACAAAAATGTATTTTTTCTGTCTAAACATGATAGAATTGTGCCCTTAAGAACGAAGTGGGGACAGGGCCTTGTGAAGCAACTAGTGCTTAGAGTGTTGACTGGGACTCGGGAGATCCGAGTTCTAGTCCCCGCTCGGCCATGAAACTCACTGGGTGACTTTGGGCCAGTCACTGCCTCTCAGCCTAACCTACTTCACAGGGCTGTTGTGAGGATCAAATGGAGAGGAGGAGGAGGAGGAGGAGGATTATGTAAGCCACCTTGAGTTCCTTGCAGGAAAAAAGGTGGGGTATAAATGTAATAAATAAATAATTGTTATGTTTTGTTTCAATGACTAAAGGACTGAAAGGGTTAACAGCAGAAGAAAAATGTATGCCTTTTACTCCAGGCTTCTGCCTGAGGAGAGTTACACTGTAAATGAGGTATGCTGGTAAAATGGCTGTTACTGTTACCACTGAGAGGGAAATGAAGCCAGGTTCCTGTCTTTATGTATGGGAAGGTAGGATTGAAATTGGTACTATCTGATCGGAGAATAAATGAACATTCTAAAGATGCCCATTGGTCCTGAGTTTGAACACAGGTGGGGTGATGGAATGTTGGCCACACCAAAGCTGATTGGCTGGAGGGTTCTGACTGGAGCTGTTGAGAGGCATCTGAGGCGAGTTTGACAGAAGAGTTTGCTTGAGGAAGAGTCATCAGGAGGTGTCTCCGTGAGAGGCTGGGGAGCCCAAGGAAGACATCAGCCAGGAAGAAGAGCAGCCACAAGACCAGGAGGCTGAGATGAGAGCGTGTGAGGAAGAAGCTGAAGAAGGTCTGCAAGTGAGGAGAAAAAAGACTCCTGGAGCAGCCTTTGGAGGAAAGAGCTGAAGCCTGAGTTTCAGCTGGTGGAGGTGGTCTGAAGATGGAGCAGCTGCTGGACCAAACCGAAGGAGAAGCCTGGTGAACAGCCTTGAAGGCTCCAGGAGGAGGTCAACCCTGACCAGAGGGACTGCCTTTCAAGCCCTCATTGCTGGGGTGTAGCTCAATAGGGGAATTGGTTTAAGTTTGGTCAGGGTTAGGAACTGGGGTTTCTGACACCTGATTGGTGATAAAAGTAACTATAGAAACCCTGTTTTTAAATTAGTAGCAGCAATCTTATATAATAAGCCTTCTTGTTTTATTTCTTTTTATTAAAATACTATGTATCCTTGTATGTTTTCTTGGTACCTCAGATCTGTTTTGTTACCTTAGGGGGGAAAGGTGTATTTTAAATAAAGGGGTGTAGTTTAATGGTGACAGAGGAAGTGAAGGGAGGGAATGGTGAGGGGTGATCCTCCACATTTGGCATTAGCAGTGGGACTGCCCTAGAGTAATACCATGTTCTCCACAGGCTTTGACAAGCCTTGTCAGGAATCGATGAGGTCAGTTAGAATCTTGCTTCAACAACCTCATGACAACTCAGACCTTTATTTCTAGAAGGGCTCCTTCAATCCTCTTCAGCAAAGGGATAAGCTAGAAATATCACAAAGGAGCTTCAGGCGTAAACACATTTAATCATCTGAGACTGAGAGCAGAAAATGAATTTGGATGCGGTATTTGATTGTGTGACAGATATATTTAGTACCTTTGGAGGCAATAAATTAATTGGAATAAATACAATAGTAATATTGTTCATCAGCATCTTTTTATGTGCTGCATCTGCAGGCCAGGAAAAGCTTCACCAGCTGATTTTTTTGCTTGTTGCACAGTTGCTAAAGGCAGCTGAATAAGCCTTATGGGGAAAATGTTGACAACCCTATCTGGATCTGACCCTAGAGGAAAAGTCACAAATAACCTGCATGATTCTTCTCTTCAGGAGATGTAGGAAGGGAGAATGAACATCACTGGATGGAAACATGAGCAAACAGCAATATCAGGAGTTGCAACCGGAACAACTCATGTGCCTTTAAATCCACCACTGGATTAGGCATTGAGTCAGCTGCAGTTCTCCCACCCATTTTCTCCCGTTTCATTTTTCTACTCTCCTCCACCTACTGTAGTGGATACGACTCCAGGTGTGCCTCAGAGCAGGTGTTGGAGAGGACAGATGACAAGACTGGGGGTAAATGGGCAGAACAAGCTTGGAAATACGAGTTGCATAGCCTTGCCTCAAATAGGTGAGCATTACAACCCCTGGAATTCTTCTCTGGCTCAGAGTTTACTCCAAGCCAGAGAAGAATTCAACTCTTTCCCCCACCCACCAGTTCTATCCATCTTGCCCCACGTCCCCACCCACTCACATTCCTTCAAATTATCCCCTTCACACCTACCCCTCCCTATATTTCCTAGGTCTACTTGTGTGCAATGCACTGTATAGCTGCACACTATGCACTGGAGAGGAGAGAGACCTCTCTCCCTTCTTTCCTTTCCTACTTGTTGTTTCCAGGGCCACAGCTGCAGTGAGGTTGGTGAGTCAGTGGGTAGCAGGTTGGGAGGTTCATAGGGTAGGATACGTATCGGACACTGTTGAATCCTTGATTGGAGACACAATGGCATCCCAATCTCCCCCTGCCCTCAATCTGGAATGGCTGAGAGTAAGCCAAGCAATTTCCCAACTTTTCTGGAAATAACTCAGTTTAACCCAAGCCTGGGGGAGCTCGCTTATCACTAGAAGCCATAAATGCTTTGCCTCCCAATTTAATGGCGGATTTAAAGGTATGGCGAAATGTACGGCTTGTAACATGGCAACCATAGGCGCATCTAACCCTTCCACTGGTCCCAGGAGAAAGGACATTGCAGAGTTGAGTCTGGAACTGTCTTGCATATTCTGCATAGGATTGCTACATTTATTCATTCATTTGCTGGATAGAGGACTTGTGGCTTTCAGCAACTGTGTAACAGGCAAAAATCAAGAGGTAACGAATTGCCCATTATTGGGAAAAGATTCACCTGTTGATTTCTGCCTGTGATGCATCTCTTAAAAGTGCAAAATCTCTCTGTATTTAAAATAAAGTGGCAATCCTAGCTTTGTGCCCATGACAGCCCACTGAAAAATGAATGTAAATCTGACTATTGGGATTGGTGTTATTCCAGTAATTCAGAAAGAAATTAGTATTCTGGGCAAATTACCTTGACATTTTCCTCAGTTATGTACTTCTCTGCTTTGTCCACAGCGTTTTGTCTAATTCGGTGCAGAAATGCCTATGGGGAAACACACACAAACAAAAAGAGGATTATTATCAGACTGATACTGCTTTAATTTCACTGCTTCTATCTTTAGGGTTTTCATTAGCATCCAGCCACTGAGATACACATCTGGCGCTTTCTGGCAAAAAGAGCAGATCACTTTACCCACTCAGAACTATCAAAACATGTATCACCTCATTACTGAGGCACCTCACAGTTTGCGTAAAAGGCATTTCTTTAAAGTTGCTTGGGTTTTTGCCTGACAAGCAATCTTCCTTCAAGAAGGGTTTGTGCCACTTATTTTACTTGGATAACTGGTGCCACCAGCGCACCAAAGGAAGTCACTGTTTGTTTATTCCCTCAGAGGCTTCCCCCTTCCTCCTCTAAAAATACAGCAGTTTTGACTTGATTAGGGAGGCGAGATGCCTGGATCTCATCATGCAAAGAGATCTGTGTCAAAGGGAGAGAGGACTAAAAGGTGCGACAAAGAACAGTTGGAAAGAACAGGCACTTCTCTGAAACTGAGACATACTGAGGCAAAGAATCAGCCATCACACAGAATCCCAGTTTGCCCAGATACTGGAAAGGTGACACGGTCACCCATAAACAGCCACTGGATTGTACCCTCTCCCTCCTCACTTCAACACTTGGTATTCAATGGTGTCTTTGTTTAACAGAGTTCAGTCACATATGATTACAAGAATTGCTGGATTAGACCAAGGTCCAACATCCTATTTCCAACTGCAGCCAGCTGCTTATGTGAAGCAAGCTCCCAAGTAGGGGCAGAAGATGATGTCCTCAAGTTTGTTTGTTTTACCCAGCACCCAACATGGGAGAAAAATCCCTCTACTTTGCTTCTTCACAGTTCCTCCAAGGCCTGGTTCACGTTCTTTGCATGGGAGTCAATGATGGAAAATGGTTAATGGTGACAATAGTAAAACCTGGCCCTAATCTTCATTCGTTTTATGCCTGGATCATTTTAATTGATCCCAGCGGATTTTCTCCTGGATAAAATTGTCTAATTCAGCCTTGCCTCCCATCTTTTGTCTTTTTTACCTATAGAGAAAGGACAGGTGGCTTCTGAGTGAAAAAAGAATAAGATGTCCTTTTCCCCCCTTATCTTCCTCCTGAAACACTTTTGGATTGTGCAGGGGAGGGTTTTTTTTTAATCTCATGGCACACATCCCTCCCATGGCACACCACTTTATTCCTCCCCACCACATGCTTACTACAAGCATTTAGGGGCTTGAACAGGCCAATTCCCTCTCTCTCCCTGCCCTCCCCCCCCAAAAAAACTTGACATCTAAATATCCCATACATCCTGGAAGTTCACAGGTCCTTCTCAAGCTATTTGGGTGGTACTGGTGGTGAATAATTTACTTTTCTTTTAATTGTACATTAAACTCATATACTTCTGCATACCTAATGAGTGCCCCAAATATGTAGGAACCACAACTGTATTTTTGGGTGGCCCTATTTTGACTCCAAACTGATAGGCACTCAACCACCGAAGTTCCGTATTAGAGGGAACAGTATAACTGCCTCTGAATATGAGGGTTCAATTTAGCTCTTGTAGCCAATAACTGTTGATAGATCTAGCATCTACAACTTTGCCTCTCTCTTTTAAAAAGCCATTTACGTGAGTGTTTACGCTCTCTAATTCTGGCAGTCAACTCCCTATGTTAATTATGAAGTATGTGAAGATGCACTTCTTTTTTTCTACCTTGGAAACCAATCTTATTGTTTCTCTATTTCCCCAGCCTCCACTTCCTTTCTTCTGTTGTTTTCCCTGTCCCCAATTTTAAATTGTAGGTTCCTTGGGGCAGGGAGCTGTCCTCTTGTACTCTGTACAGCACTCAGCACAGAACATAAATTTACAAAATAGTTTAGCCAACATTACTTTAAGTAACTTTATCTAAACATAGTGTTTGTTGCTGGATTTTTGTCTGTCTCTGTGTTTGTTTCTTAGTTACATTGTAAAAGATATACCATATATTTAGGGCTGTCTTCAGGTATTTCGGCTCCTGATAGTTAATAATGAACAGCTAAAATAGCCAAAGCATTTAACCAATACTGACATTCAAGGAACAAGTTTGCAATATCAAGAGTAAACCCTAAATAGCGTGTGGCAGTTATGGGTTTAAAACCAAAAAAGAGGGGGGAATTACCTTCACCTCTCTGTAACAAAGGGAGATGAGAGTTAGCAGGCGAGGCTGACATCAGATAAACTCTTCCAGAAGAAAATCTGCTCGGATCAATTAAAATGTTCCAGGCATAAGAGGGGTGGGGTGGGGTGGGGTGGGGTGAGGGAATGAAGAGGCAGGTCAGATTTTTCTGTCTGTCTTCATTAGCAATTTTCTGTAAATGACTCTTACACAAAGAACTTGATCTAGGCTAGAGAAATTATGAACAGGCAAAAGAGAATCCATGTGGGAAATGTTGCTGCTGCTGCTGCTGCTGCTGCTACAAAACAACAGTTGCAAAAGTCATTTTATCTGCAGGAAGTAAAAGCAAGTCCAAGCAAGCCTCTGGATTTGGGCATAGGAATATGTTTATGTATCAGAAATGGCGCCCTACGTGCACTGTGAATGCATTCTTCTCTCTCGCATCCTAACCTCCTTTCTATACTCCTCTGATATTTTGCTACCTTTATATTCAGCCTGATGAAAAGAATGCTGTGAAGCTCAAGAGCTTCCATATTACCTCCTATACTCCAATATAATCATGACAAGTAGCCATTGACAGTCTTATCCTCCACAAATTTGTCAAATACCGTCCAAGGATTTATTTATTTTTAACACTGTCCAAGCTGGTGGCCATCACTATATCTTGTGATAGTGAATTCCACAGTTTATTTATACCAGGGGGGTGGAGAACCTCAGGCCCAGGGGTCAAATTCAGCCCTCCTGAGGTCCCAATCCTAGGTCACCAAGAGAGCCATGCCCCCTTTTCCCCAATAACAATTATCTGGTGTTTTTCTGTGCATCTCCCCTCCCCCCATTCTAACATCTCTCCTAATGTTTGGTTATTGGCAGTAGGGGCGTTAAGCTAAAATATGCTGGTATTGTTGTAATTTTGGACCCACCCCTTTCACCTTTGGCACCACCCGCCATTGTATTGTAGCCCCAAAGAGCTTCTCCAAAATGGAATTTGGTCCTTGGGCTGAAAGAGGTTCAACACTTCTGATTCACACTGCGTGAAGAGGTATTTCCTCTTCTGTCTGTCCTGAATCTCCCATTATTCAACTCAGCATGCCATGAGATCAGGAGCACAATTGGGCTTGTGTGCCATCCAAGACAGAAGTTGCTTCAGTGCAAGGTCTGTCTTACCCTGGATATCACACCCACTTTCAAGCCCAGAAGAAGGCCTTCCTCTCTGCTGCCTTAGCCCCAGTGATGTACATTCCAGCAGACTGCTTTTGGACCACAAGAAGCACTCTCTCATCCACCTCATCACCAAGCATCAGCAAAATGGCAGCCTGAAAACAAGGCTGCAAAGTTCCTAGGTTATTTTCAGACCAACCCTAAAAAAACAGGCTGTTTTTGCCTGGAGGCAGAGATCGGTATTGCATGGGCTATGATAAGTTTGACACACACCTCTAAGACAAGGTTGCTTATCTTTGGAGTTACATGGAGACCACTATTTTGATTGTACAATCTGAAGCTCGTGTGTGTGTGTGTGTGTGTGTGTGTGTGTGTGTGTGAGAGAGAGAGAGAGAGAGAGAGAGAGAGAGAGAGAGAGAGAGAGATCCTTTTGTATGAATTTCAGTACCAACACAAATCACCTACAGTAGCAGAAGGGGGTGCTGGGGGGGAAGTATATGTGATTAGTTGTGAGTTGTAAATCTGCTCATCTTGGCTGTAGCAGGCCAGCCAGGACAGGTTGGGCAATGCTGACAACCATGTAGAATAGTGAAACCCCTCATTTCAGAAAGGCAAGGGTGCCTGATACCCTTAAATCGCTGGATGTTCAATTCCTGCTCAGAAAATATTGCTGGTCCCAGAGCTTACTGGGGGTGGGTGGGGTGTTACTGGTAATGTATTATATTTGTACTTGAGGGCCTGTATTTGCATACAGATGTTTTTCTGAGCGCTGTTCTAGGAGGTGGTGTTGACCTTGGCATAGGCCATACATACCACGAGGAACACTTGAACAAGCTACTATTTTAGCTTTCTTTCCCTTGACCTGAAAAACTGGAATAACACTGAGTTGTTATAAAGTTTAAATTATGGTAAACATGCATTACCTTTTAAAAGTCTAAACCAATGGCCAGTGTTGCTGGCCAGATAGATAAGTAAAGACCAGAACAGAATTATAGGTATCTTCCACAGATGTCACCAGTGGAGTGGGGGGGGGGGATCAATTCCATCGGATGTCATTTGGGCTCCTGTCCCAGAACACCTGCCTCACTGAATACTATAATAATGGATGCCCCTAATTATTTCAATGAGTCCCCAAATTCCAGAGAGATACTGCTTATCCATTTTTGTAATTCCAGTCCCTAAACTGAGATCCCCTTTGGGGTTGTGAACAGGTGCCAAATACCTCAAACAGCCTGGCTAGTCCCATTCTATTAAATGGCAAATGCGGTTCCAGTTAAATAAATGACCCCTTCTCAATATTAGAGGGTGGAGGAAACAGATGTTCAGGAATGGTAAGTCACTACTATATTTAGAGAACAGATTGGAGGCCTTTTCAGTTCAGGAAAAGCCATTGATTGATTGATTATTTATTTACTTTTTTTCAGAGAATCTCTATACAGTCATGCCTTGGATTGAGAGCATAATTCGTTCCGGAAACGCGCTTGTAATCCAAAACACTCTTATATCAAAACGAAATCCCCCAAAAAAAATTTGTACAGAGATTTTTAATTTAAGCGGTACTACAGTACAGTACTACTCTAAATCCCAAAGTTATTTACAAGATAAAATCATGATAAAACACAATAAAAACCAATCATTAAACCAATAATAAAAACAATAAAATCTCATAACGAGTGATATCTGACAATGCTGGTGGTCAGAGAAACACCCGGACAAACAAGTGTGTCTTCAGTTGTTCTCAGAAGCACTCTACAATAGGAGCCTGCCTGATCTCAATGGGGAGATCATTCCACGTGGTGAGCATCACAATAGAGAAGGCCCTCCTTTGCACCACAGCTAAATGAACCTCAGCAGGCCATGGTATGGTCAGCAAGCCCTCCCTCTCAGAAGGTAGAGACCAGGGCTGCCTACATGGGGGACGGCAGCCTCTGAGATGACCTGGTCCTGGGCTCTTTATTCCCATCCAATTAACTATTTTGGTAAGATTGTTCATTCATAGATCAGCAGCACAATTGCTGATAGGCCATCCAGGTCCATCACAATTATATGAACTGGACTTTATGATATCACTCTAGAAGTAAATGTATTGTTTGTTTCCCCTCCATCCTCATGTCTTGCTATTAATTACTATCAGATGATTATTATATATCTGGAAATAGAGAGTGCGGCCCTCCACATCCTCCACACAGATGTTTTTAGACTCCAACTCACATCAGCCCCAATCAGCATATCCAGTGGTTGGGGTGATAGGAGTTATAGTCCAACAACATCTGGAAGGCCACATGTTCCCCACCTCTGGTTTTATTAATCCAAGAAAGACCTTTTTCATGTCTTTAATTCAGTAAATCCCCTATGGAAAGAAGCAAATACATACCTGAAGCAAGTTATTCTTCTACATAATTCACCGCCCCACTGGTGACCAATATATACTGTGTAATCTTACTCCTACTAATGTTTTTTTTTCTTTTTTTTATTTCTATATGAAACAAACACATAATATCAAACATCTAACAATTAACAAAACAAAATAGACCTCCGATTTTCTTCTACAGGTAACAAATACAGGTAACAATAATTTTTCTTACTCGATAATCCAAATGAGAAATCTCTTTCTTCCCATTGTCCCAAATTCACTTATTATTCCATAAATCCATAAAACAAACAAATCATTATTTTCCAGTCTCTGCAAAAAGTCAATTAGAGGTTTCCACTCAATAATAAACAGAGATGTTGTCCTTTCTCTAATTAGTGATGTAAGTTTGGCCATCTCTGCCAGCTCCAGCATCTTGACCAACCATTCTTCTATCATAGGCACTGCTGGACCTTTCCATTTCTGTGCATATAGTAGTCTCGCTGCCGTTGTCATGTATAAAAATAAAGTTCCATATCTTCCTTCTAGCTGACTGTCCATTATTCCCAATAGAAAAGCCTCTGGTTTCAATTGAAAAGTAATCCTTAAAATCTTTTGCATTAATAAATGAATTTCAACCCAAAATCTTTTAGCTTTCTTACATGTCCACCACATATGATAAAAGGTTCCTTCCTGTTGTTCACATTTCCAACATATATCTGATGCACCGCTATACATTCTAGCCAGTTTCTCTGGCGACAAGTACCAACGATACATCATCTTATAAAAATTCTCTTTAAGACTAGAGCATAAAGTAAATTTCAAACCTTTTAACCACATATTTTCCCATTGTGTCATTAATAATATTATAGCCAAAATTTTGAGCCCATTTTATCATACATTCCTTCACTTGCTCTTCCTCAGTTTCAAATTTCAACAAAAGCTTATACATTCTTGAAATAAGATGTTCATCATTTAGACATAATTCCCTTTCAAAGTCAGATACACTCTGTTCAAAATCATACAACCTTTTATCAACTTTAAACCTTTCTACCATCTGTAAATAGGAGAACCATTGACATGTATGACCTTCTTTTATCAGTTCTTCTCTTGATTTTATTTTACATTCATCTTGTGAAAAATTCAGCAAATCACGATATGTCAACCAACTGTATTTACTTAACATTTCTCTTCTATGATGGGCTTCTTGTGCTGATAGCCACAATGGTACTCTCTGACAAAACCTAGGTTTATATTTATTCCAAATTTTCAAAATGGCACTTCTAACACAGTGATTATTAAATTCTACATTCACTTTAACTTTATCATACCACATGTACCCATGCCATCCAAATCTCAAATCATATCCCTCTAAATCTAATAATCGACTATTTTTCAACAAAACCCATTCTTTGATCCATACTAAACAACAAGCAGCAATATATAACTTCAGGTCAGGTAGACCCAACCCCCCTCTTTCTTTTGCATCCTGTAAAATCTTAAACTTAATAATAGAAAATCGGTAAGCAGAAGTCACAAAACACATTATTCTATTCCTTTGGTCCAGGCTGAACAAGAGGAGATCCTTTATATCTTGCTATTTAAAATGACAGCAATTGTTTCCATTTGTGTATCTACACATATAAATCATTATACGCAATTTTTATACAAATCTCTTTTTCCTTCTTTTTGAGTGATGCATTTCCTCTTTTTTGGCAATGCATATGTGGCCACCCTAGCTGTACTAACCCAGAGCAATGTCAGATCTCACAGGGGGTGGAAGCAGCCTCCATTTAATTATATCTGATTTCTTTTTAATGTACACTGTCATAGGGATCCCTCTGGATCAAAAGCCAGGATAGAAATAAAATAATAAAAATAAATAAAATCTGGCCTTGCAAATCATCATCATCATCATCTTAGGAATGTTTACCCATCATCTGCTGTATCTGCCTAATGTCTTTTCCTTGCACCAGCACTACCATCCCAGCAGGGGAAATGCATTACAGTGCTATGGTTGCTGCATCTGAATTCTCCATTGCATGGGTGGGAGTTGGACCATGGTTGGTTGCACAGAGGCAATTTTTACTTGATGCAAGAAGCCATGTGAGTGGTTAATTCCAAGCTTGAGACTATTTGTCTTCCTCTTACATTAACAATGAAAGCACACGTATGACTCAAGAGTTGTTTCCTCTTCCTTTGGTACGTGCATGCTCAAATTGCAAGACATACAGGATTGTGTCTGTCTTATATACAAGACATAAAGACGCCCTCAATGAGCTGTTGTTTCTTAAAACTCCACCAGCTGATGTATCAACATAATATTTACTTATGCATTACAACCTGCCCTAAAGAAATGCCGGCTTCCCAAATGGCAGAGACTGGGACTAACTCCCCAACATGTCACGCAAGTTTACACAAGATGTCAATGCTTTAGAAGGCTCAGACAAGTCTTTAAAAAAAAAAAAAAGCAGAAGAGACTTATTTGTCTGATACACCCTTTTAAAAAAATCTGAACGAAGGGCAGCTTACATAAGACTTGATTATCAAGGCCAAGACACAGAGACCAAAGCTCTTGCTTTGCAAAACATAACAATCACTTGTTCTGCAAATCAAAAAACTATGAATGGTGTTGGGTCCACCTACAGGAGCACCATTCTTGCATTTCACACTACATCACCAGTGAAATTCAGAAGATAAAAGTGCCAAATGAAATAATAAAAATCGCTGCTCTCAAAAAGGAAAAGGAAAAGAAGCAAGTGTGACGAACCACAGTAAAAAACAAAGGAGAAATTACTGAAATAAGTGCAAGACACAGAGCAATACATCCCCAGACAATGCACAAGTACATTAGAAAATATTCAGTAATGGCCTTGAAATTAAAAGGAGAGGGGAGAGAAAAGCTAACAGTGCTTTCAGACAGACAGCTCCTACTGCTCCCAATCAAAAGACATGGTGCAGCAGTTCCATCTTTCCCGTAACAGATTTTCTGTGGTAAGGAAAAAAGATGGGGAAAGCAGTGGGAAAACACAGGACAGTTACAAATGGAAGACAACATTGTCTGGACCCCCGTAAAACTCTGTGAACGAAGCAGGGCAATTGCACAATAAAAGTCTTGCCTGGAAGCACCCTAAGTCATTGAGAAACGGAAGTGAGAGCTAAATGAGCTTTGCAATATTTGGCAAAGTACCATCAAATTAAGTACAACAGCAATAATAATAATACTCAATATGTACATAATGCTTTTGCCAAGTGTTCAACCCTCTCCCATTCACAAAAGGTAAGCTCTAGCAGAACAGGTAAGCTGCTTTTTCATATAAAACTGTCTTGCTGTTCACCGAGATCCTGCTGCTATATGCAAGAATCCATGGATCTTAAAATACTATTTTGGCAGCCATATTTATGTGGTCTGTGCACATGCATACACACAGAGAAGAAAGAATAAGTGTAGAAGCTGAGACAAATTCAAAATATTTGAGAATACCTCTTCCTTGTGTGTTGCATTAGAGCAGCTTTCCCCTAATGTGGAAGGGGAGGTGCTGGATTACAACTCCCATCATTACTGAGGATGCTGGGAGTTGTAGTCCAGCACATCTGGAGGGCACCGGGTTGGGCAAGGCTGCATTAGGGCTGCAGTTTAGTCTGTTTAAAGCAGTCTCAAAGGTTGATTTTAATCCTCTAAGACAAAGTTTTTGTACATGTTAAGTAGCTTAGCCATCATTTTAAAATTGCACATATTCAATGTGCCAGCACTGCAACTAGCAAATTAAAGTAAGGCAGAAATTTACATGGGAGCAGTTCTGCACAGATTCAGTGATAACATATTACTTATTAAATCCACTTTTTCCATACCTACTATGAAATAACTGTACTTTCCTCATCACATAAGTAGAAACACACACAAAAACACCACTACAGTGTTCTGTGGTTATCAAGGAGCTTTGAGACTTTGCTTTGAGACTTTTCCAGCTCGGTGCCAACTCACATGAACTACAAAGGAATTCCCGCACCCCCAACCCCCATTCTAGCCCTTCTATCTTTTTATGAAAGACTAGAATCCTGGGCCTAGAAGCTCCAATGCACAAGTGGCACTGAAGCCAATGGGATTTGCCGACACATCAACGGTGGCAGGGTTCCACCCAAGCCGGCAATAGCATTTTACCCTCCAGAGAAGAAAAATCTAAAGGAGCCGCCAAGATCAAACAATTTAAAAACAAAAACAAAAAAACAAAAAACTGCAAACTGACAGACTGAGGAGAATGCCAGACACAGATGGTTCCTGCTGTTTTCAAATGTCAGTCTTCTTCAGCATTTGCCAGCTATTGGCCCATCATTCCCCTTTCATAACATCAGTTACATCACAACGTAAACCCCACACGGCAGTGAAACGACAAGTCTCTTATGGTGTCGACCAGCATAGAGGGAATTCCAGGGGATGCAAACAACAGTTGACTCTCCTGTTCGGCGGGTGGTCTTGACAGTAACTGCCAGCACTCCGTAGGTAGCCAAGCTCTTCTGAATACAGCTGCTGTGTCCTTTCATTAGGACTGGAAATAGTAAACATCAGGGGCTTTCAAACAGGTGGACATGAGGGGGGCCTGCAACAAAATGTTGCAGCGTGGAATGCTCCTGTTCTGCGTTCCAGCCAGCCAGACATGCCTTCTTTCAGGATACTACATTCAATTCCATGTGAACGTGGACACAGAATAAGAAAGAGAATGACAGAGGCACAGAGTGAGCTTTTGCGCTCTGGAAGGCACCTTTGGGTGTGCAGGTATATCGGTATCGGTATCTCTCTCTCTCTGGAAATGTGATGTTGGTGCAGTAGATTTGCTGCTTATAGGAGTGCTTGAACTGTTTGTCTCTACCTGTATATTTGTAAATAAACACAAATAAACCCCCAAATGTCATACGTCTCCAGAGATCTTTCCTCCCAAAGGAAGCCAACCCTGGATAAGTGCTTCCATGGGAACATCTCGCTGCCTGGGTAAGTGGAGAGTGAATCACAGTATCTTGGTGAAGTTCTAAGAGCTCCAGTCACTATCATGCAGGTCCTTGAGTCTACACGTAGTCAAACAAAGGGCCGGCCCTACCATTAGGCAGAGTGAGGCAGCTGCCTCAGAGAGCAGACACTGGGAGTGCAGGGAGTGGCAGTGAGGTGTAGGACAGAGTTCTGTGGGTCACACAGCCTGTCCTGACCTGTACTTCGTAAGCTGCCTCAGGAGGATGTTGTCCCATCATTAGTGCTGAAATAAGATTCAAAAGTCCAACCTGCTTCTGTATATGAAAGGGGGCGCCATCTTGTCCTTCACCTCGGGCAGCAAAGTGTCTTGGGATAGCTCTGGTCAAATACTTTAAGGCAGGGGTGGGCAAATTGTGGCCCTCCCAATGCTGCTGGACTGCGATTCCTACCTAGCTAGCATAGGCAATGGTGAGGAATGATGGAAGTTGAGTATAATGACATCAGGAAGGCCACAAGTCACCCACCCCAGCTTTAAGGCAAGGCCTGTAGCTCAGTAGCAAAATACAAGCTGTTCAAGCAAAAGATCATAGGTTCAATCTCTGACATCTCCCGGTAGGGCTGGGAAAGACTTCAGTCTGAAACCCTGGAGAACCGCAGCACTGGCCCGGTTCACATGTTACGAGAACCCACCATGGGTGAATTTTCCTGTGGGTTTTTTTGTTGTGGTGGTGGCCATTTTGAATATTTGGGACGTGGCACGGGCATACCATAGCTTCTCGTTATGTGCGAACCCGACAATGGTGAGTTGTTGGGGTGGTTGGCAAGCCACCCACAACCCTAAACAGCCCATGGGTTCTGGGTGGCTTGTCAATTTGGGAGGGGGGATTTAAGCTTCCCCCTCCTGTCTTCATGCTGAATTTCCCCCCTCCATGGGGGGGGGAGGTTAAAAAAAGTCATTTTTCCTTTTTTAACCATTTCAGGGGGGGAGATTTCAGCATGAAAACAGAAGGGGGGACTTAAATCCCCTCTCCTGAAGCTCCATGGTCCCAAACTGGGGGCACATGTGCTTACCCAGAGGTAGGTCAATCACGCATACATGCATAGCTGTGCTGGGAAGAGAAACGGGATGCGAGGAGCAGCCAAGGAGGCTTTATTTTAAGCACTGAAGAAAATAAATAAAAAACCTCAGCCACCTCATCCTAAAAAGTAAGGTAAGCTCCCACCTCCACTACAAAGATATGGCATCAGAGCAGGAGTATAGAGGAGTTGTGCCGCAAAGGCCCCCGGGATATGTGCTGGGAGCAGGCAGGAGGACAAAGGGCCGGTTTGCACGACACGGAAATCGCAGGGGAGCAGGAGCCCCCCGCGGTTCCCGTGTCGTGCAAATGCCGGCCGGGGGCGCCCCCGCTGGACGGCCGTGCACGCAAAGCACGCAAAGTTACCATGGGCGATAGATGTGTAAGCCCCTACCGCGCATGGCCACCCTGCCGTGCGAACAGCGGGTGGCCGTCCCGCGGGGGCCTCGCATGGCTGCACAGAGGCGGCAGCCCCGAGAGGCCGGAGCCGCAGCCGCTCTGGCCTGTAGGGCCAAACAGCCCTTCTGGGCGTCCCGAGCCGCCGCCCCCTAGCACCGGGAGGCCCGCACTACGGTGTGGGGACCGCCGACTCCACCGGGGTCCGCCCACGCACACGGGGTGCAAGTTGTCTGCGGCACCCCGCCAGACCCCACGGATGGCCCCATGGTGCTTCCACCGCTCGCCGCCTGGGTCGTACGAACCAGCCCAAAGTGGGAAACAAACCATGGCAAGCCAGCGAGCGCATGATCATCTGTCAGCAGCAGCATACCTTAGCAAGCGATAAACCAAACCACCATGGCTTGTTTTTATCGTGATGTGCAAACTGGCCCAGTGTAGAATGTTGACAGTAGTAAGCGAGATAGACCAAGAGTCTGACCGGGTATAAGGCAGCTTCCCGGGTTTCATTGCCATGTAGATGGATTCCTCAAAGCATTTTCATTCTTCTACCTCCTCTATCTCCTTTGGCATTCTCCTTATGCTACAGTTCAGTGAACCTCTGTGCATCAATACAGCACAGCCCAACCACATGGCATTCTGCACACATGGGAAGCACATGTCGAAATCTGGCAACAGTCACTAGGAATCCAAGTGACACAGTTGCTGAATGCCAATGAGAGAATCAAGGGCATCAGGATTACTACATGAAGCGAGAATGACTACAGCTGATCAGCGCGTCTACTCCTGCATGAATGAAATGTGCAGTAGTGAGCATTGTGCAGGCACGCTTTCCATTTCTAAAATAAGGGTCGAACCCCATGGCAGTTACTCTACACACAGAAGGAACTGCAGCCTCTCTTCAGCCACAGCTGGACCCACAACTGTGTAGGCAAAATCTGGCATGAACAGAGAGAATTATTTGTGGTGGAGCTCCAGTGCACAAATACCAAGGCAACGTAGGGAGCAACCGTAGATTGTACCATCTAGTCCAGTATTGTCTACTTTGACTGACAGCAGTTCTCCAAGATATGCATAGTTCTTTCCCATCACTTGCAATTCCTGATCTTTTTAACTGGAGACACCAGGAATTGAACTTGGGACCTTTTCCTTGCAAAGCAACTGCTCTACCACTGAGCTATGGTCCCTCCCCTCATTACTAGTGTGAAAATAAGAAACTTTCTCAAAGTTAGGATGATGGAGCTTTCTCCATCTGATTGAAGGAGGGAAACCTAGAACGGGAGACATTTCTTTCCTCTCTCTCTATTAACTAAGATAATGCGTAGTTAATATGATTCACCCAGCTGAAATCCAAATGCATACTGAGTTCTCCTTTCTGTGAATTCTTCCACCTCAGAAAATTGGCAGACACTGGCAACCACGTTATGTATGAGTGTCTGAAAGCTAAAAGATCGACCCATTAAGTAACTGGAAAAGCAATCAAAACCCAGGCAACTATGCAAAAGGAACGATTATATGAACCTCTCCATTCACTGTGCCAAATTTTTTTGGTCTCAAATATTTGTGACTGGGGGGTGGGGGGAGTGCTTTCCTTGCATTGGGAAGGGGACTCTTCTTTTTGTATACATACTAGAAGGAAGCAGAAGAATTTTCACCACTCAGTACAGTCTTTGAGCAGATACAGTACTCCTCAATGATTTCCCCGACACGCACACAACCTTTTCACTAGTGGTTAGAACCAGCTTCTCCAAGCTGGTGTGCCCTCCAAATGCATTTGGAATACAACTCACATCAGCACCAGCCAGCACAGACAATGGTGAGGGATTGGCAGTTGTAGGCTAAAACATCTGGAGGAGCACAAGTTGCCCATTCCTGCTCTATTAAGGCATAGTTTGATGGTCAGACAATCTTGGATGGAAAGAATTCACAGTCCTTAGCCACAATAAAGCATCTATCAGTCTTGGATCCAGTGTTGACCAAAGTCCTATTCTCACCTTCTTGTCCAAATCTTGGCCCAAGATGTCAAGGGAGAGCAGGATCAAGCCCTGCCCCCTACTCCATGTGTCTTCTGGTCCCACCTGTTACCTCTACAGATTCAGCCAAAGGTGAGAATGAGTGCTAGGTGTGTGAAAGTGTACGTGCAATTGGGAATATTGGTGCAACTAGAAGTTTCAGAGAAGGACCAAGGTCAATTTCCACAAATCTTTTAGAGCAGGCTTGGGCGAAAGGTAAATCAGTATCCACTGGTAGATCTCTGGGTGATTTATAGTAGAGCAACAAGGGTTTCTGACTTCCAACTGTTTAACAATAGCAACAACAGAATGACCTTTTCCCACCTAAATTAGGCTGCTGGAAATGAAGAGAGCATGCATGGGGTAAGCTGGAGTGAACTTTTGTGTGGAAGGACGGTGAGCTCAGTTCAGTGCCGATACTGAAAACAAATTTCCAAGCTGGGGGGTGGGGTCAAACTACACATTAATGTATATTAAATGCATAGTGTGTCGCGGAACCTGATCCTTTTGTTTCCTTTACAGTAACTTTGCGCTGGTCCCAATCTGCACTGGGGTCATGCACAGTTACTCTAAAGTAAGCAAAAAGATAAGGCTCAGCTACACACCATGCAATTAACATAATGTGTAGTGTGACCTTCTAAATGTGCTCAGAAGTACCCTGTTCTTTAATTCTGGCTGTGTGTCTTTCCCCCCCCCCCACCTGATTCCAATGGCTGGATCTTGGGGCTCAAGTAAAAACAAAGCAGATTAGACAGAAGCCTGAAGTCTGCCCACCTCTGTCCTAGAACAAAATGTAGGCAGCCAGCAACTGACTGGGACAACCGTTTCCATTTTGCTGGACCAAGGGCACTAAGGAAGTGCACGATTTTGTGCGCTCTCTTCTACACCACTCCTCTTTAAACCGTTTCCCCTACCCTCCGCTGCCTTTATTTTAAAGGACTGAAGCAAAGCCATTCCCTCCCCTCTTCCCTTCTTCCAAAACACAATCGTGTCACAGGCAGCCTCAAATGCCCATTTCCTCTGGGTCAAGGAAAAGAATCAGGCCATTCTTTTTAAAAACATAAAGGGGAAGTTGAAGAGGAAAGAAGCCCGCTAGTGTACAGTTACAATGAAATGCTAATCAAGAATCCACCCTCCCCAGCATTCCCATAGAGTTGCCCTCGTTCTGGGAACTCGTGTTGGTGGCCTGCTCTGATGACTTGGCGGGATGCCCGAGGTCCCTTTTGTGACTTCACAGCCTTTGTGATTCACTGGAGCCAGTCTGGAATCCAGGTCTCATACACCCTATATGAAATGTTATGTACGCACAGGGACTGATTCGGAATGCACCAGTGCTTCTTGTTTGCTCCGTTTGCTGCTGCAGCAGCACACGCGTCACATGCCACTATAGCAAATTCAGCCCCAAATTCATCTGATGCTGGGCATTCCATCCATGCAATCACAAGATTTGTATGTAGCTATGCATATGAACTAACAGATGCCACAAGGAGGAAAAAAGGTGTGTGTGTGTGGGGGGGGGGGGGGAAATGCTATAATGCAATTTTTCTTTGTAGGGTTAAGCCTACTTGTCACTGAAGTGGTAACCGGTGTCTGGCCTGTACCACGTCAGATTGTGGGTGGGGACTCACATGATTCAATACTTGCCCTGCACAAAATATCCTTCCACAAAGAAAACTAGAAGTCATGGAGGAGGGTTCTCACCTAGCTTTGCCCGACTTGCCACTTTTCTATGGGACGGAATTGACTCTGGGTCAGGGAATCTTCAATCATGTAAACCCTATCTGCCTTCTGACATGATACAACCCAGCCACAGGTTTCCCAGACCAGTGAGAACTGGGCCTTTTTCACTTGCCACATAGGACTGAAAGGCAAAATGAGCCAAACCTTAAGTTTAAAAAATGAAAGGGTGAGGCCAGCAAGCGCATCAAGGGGTAGGGCTAGCAGAGCAATTCTGCACTCTCCTCCACACAGCAAACACGTGGAGGAAGAGATCTGCCCAGATCCTGTGCAGCCTTAGGCATGTCATTGGGCATATCCACACTACAGACTTAAACTGGTTTAAACAGACAGTTGTTCTCCGTACTGAACTGTGATGATAAGTGTAATCTGTGTTAGGGATCACAAACATTGAGCAGGGTGTTGGACTCAATGGCCTTGTAGGCCCCTTCCAACTCTACTTTTCTATGATTCTATGAACAGAGAATTCTCAGCACCTATGCCAGGGGTGATCCACTTGTGGCCCTCCAGATGTTTTGGCCTACAACTCCCATCATCCCTCACCATTGGCTAGGTTGGCTAGGGCTGATGGGAGTTGTAGGCCAAGACATTGGGAGAGCCACACATTGCTCACCCCTGACCTATAACTTATCTACAATCCCCAAAATTCTTTGGGTGCAGCTATGACAAATAAACTGGTATAAAAGATATACCAGATATAAAGCTTAGGTTTGCAAATTTTTGTTGAATAATCATTGTAATTAAAAAGTTTAAATCAGTTTGCTTGACTAAAAGGATGCTTTCTGTTAATGGGCCAGTAGATTTTTTTAAAAAAACAACTACGGTAGATAGAAGTCTGTGTAAAATCTGCAGGTGGCAAACGTCATCATAAAATTATGCTCACCTCTGAGAAAGAGAATGCCTCTTTTAAAATGATGCCCACTGCAAAACATGTCTGCATCACCTAAAACAAACTTAAGCTTTATTTAGAGCTATTTTTTCTCTCTTGCATGCATAAGCAGGCAGATTTAATCAATGGATTAATCAACTAAAACTCATAGGATTAATCAGTGAAGATCTCTTTAATAGGAAATGACAACCCTAATAAATATAGTGGAGATAAACTCATTATCTCTTAGCTCACAGGGTAGTAAAGATAAAATGAGATAACACCATCTATGCTCCTTGAGAGGAAGGGAGGGATATCAATGAAAGAAATAAAATAAAACGTCCAGGCAGCCACAAATCTGTGGCAGGAAGACGTTCTACATACACTTTCATAGGGGGTAGGTCCAGATTGTGACTGCCTGTCATACACAACTGGGATGGCTGGGAAGCATCCCAGGAAAATACAGGAGACTTTTCCTACATTCACTGTAAAACCCCAGCCGTGTAGTCCCGTGCATGCAACATCAGGGCAACAGGAGACAGCCAGCTCAGGCTGAATGTACTGTGAGAAATGGAAGTCCAAAAACACCCCTATTCAGTCTCCTTAATACTGAATTAGAGCTTTCTTGACCAGTGCTCAAAGCATGGGTGAAAAACTTAATGAAATCCACAAATTCCGCCGATTCCAGCCACATCATACCCACCTGCCCCCTGGCTTTCTAAAACAATATTTAAGGGAGAGGCACCCAAAAAAGTTAAGGGGGCAGAACCCCTCTGTTTCCTCTTCCACCCACCACCCACCCTAATTCAAACACTGATCTTGACATGCTCACGCTGCATGGGAACTAGAAAAAGTTTCACTAAACCTGGAGGATCAGAGACTCAAGCTGGTCGTACAATTTCCCCCAAGATTATAATCGGTACCTGGATATGAAAAGTTAATCTAGCCTTGATCAAAGGTGCCATTTGGGCAGGACTTTAGGGCAGAGGTCTAGGGCTCCACTCATCAGAATGAGCGGGGGGGGGGGGGGAATCCCAAACTCAGTAGGGCTTACTTACCATATTTTGAAGTAAGTGAAGTAATGTACATTACCATCCAGTGCCAGCTCCAGGTTTTTGAGGACCCTTGGGCAAGACACTTTCACTCAGTGAATCTACCTTGTCACTGCCTTTCTCACCAGCTGCTATTGCTCCTCATCCTCTTTCTCATCATTAATACCACTTGCTTCCTTGACAGAAAGGGAGCCAGACAGCAAGTGGGCAGTGACATCTACTGCTCCTCCTTCTCATCACCACTGTAGTCTGGGCCAGAGTGAGAGGCAGCTAAATAGGCAAGTTGAAATGGTGAAGAAGAAGAGCAACTCTAGGGGGCTCTTGTCAATGGGCTCCAGCTGGGGTGTGGTCCCTCGGCAGGTGCCCAACCATGCCTACTTTTGACGCTGGCCCTGTCGCCATCTAAAAAGGGGGCACTGAAAGACCATAACATCACAAATGACCAAGCTGCACCACTGGCCTTGATCATCAGAACGCACACAGTGAGTTCTGAGCACAGCGAGTTCTGCCTTTCAGCTGTCAAAAAGGTATGAAAACTTTTCTGCTCTTCCAAAACAGATGTCATGCTTTCCTGAGCTGTAAGCACAGCGGCCGCTCTGCTTTTAGGTCTCTGGAAACTTACCGTCTTTTGCCATGAAAACAGGCAATTTGACAGCCATGGATTTAAAAAAAAAGTTAGGATGATTATTCCAAGCTCCCTAAACCCAGCATTAAGAATAGCCCTTTCTACCAAAAGCACATTAACTGTGCAGTCCAATGTGCCAATGCACTGACTGGCTGTATTAAGCTGCCCATTCATTTAGGTTTCCAGTTTCTCTTCCCACCGTTGCCCTTTCATTTGCTCCTGAAAAATAGCACCTACATGCTGGCCAAGAAATGTACACAAGGAGTCCCCTTTGGTACTGACACTCCTGGCAATCAGATTATATCTCTATGTGGGGGCTTGCCACCCAAAACTATCCTTCTAGATGCTGCCCACACACTACCTTCCCCCTATGCTCCCTTTCCTTTACTCAGCCCCCCACCCTCTAAGAAACTCTGGATCAGCTTGCCAACCCCAGATCTCCAACCAGCGCTTCCCAGGCCAAGGCAAATAGCTGATTTAACACTTCACTCCCCGATTTGCACACTGGATTGAATCTAGCCTTTGCCAGTGTCCTAATCACAGCTGTAAGCTCAGCCGAGTGCCAGCCACTGCGAGTTCACACAGAGCAGGGCTTTTACTTGTAATGAAATATTTAGAGTGGAAAACTACCCCTGAATTTAATAAAACCAACACTCTAGGATTGCCAGGGAATTTGTGGTCCATCCACCACCTCTCTTGGAATTCCCTACATCAAGCTGAGGTTTCAGTCACTGCCAGTGGAATAAACAGATTCTTAATGCAAAATGTTGCATTCAAGCCATCTGTGAGTTTTAGGGCTGCACCATTAGATGATTAGATTAATCAATTAAAAATCTTTTGATCTAATAAAAAGTTGCTCCTGACTGATCGACCAGCAATTTCCAAATAAATTATATGTTTTTAAATGTTCTAGTTATTTTTAGTACAAGTATTTAAACATACCACATGTGGCAGGTGCCATCTTGGAAAAGGCATTCTGCCTTCTCTCATACACTGGAAAGAATGCCTCTTCTGTCAAACTACATATGACTCTGAACACCTCACTTGTTGTTGCGTGAATGTTTTTAAAATGGTAAATAGCAGGCACCGGGGTGGGATCAGCATCAGGACCTCGGTATACTGGGAGGGATGGTTTAAACTTTTCCTCCCCCACCACAGTCCCCAAATTCCACCCCTCCCCCAAGCTGCTATTAGCCCTAGGAGGGAAACTCCCATTGGCACCCATGGAAAGACTATCTGAATTAAATGAAATGAAATTTCAGGCGCTAGTAACTTCAAGGCTGGATTACTGCAATGTGCTCTATGTGGGGCTGCCCTTAAGGCTGGTCCGGAAGCTGGAGCTAGTGCAGAATGCAGCAGCCCAGCTGTTGTCAGGAGCTGCCCCTTTTCAGCATGCAACTCCATTGCTGAGGGAACTGCATTGGCTGCCTATTCGCTACCAGGCCAGGTTTAAGGTTTTGGTACTAGTGTATAAAGCCCTAAACAACTTCAGACCAGGATACCTGAGATAGTGTTTTCTCCTTTACCAACCTGCACGGTCACTGAGGTCATCAGATGGCATGTTCCTGGCGGTTCCGCATGGACCTATGGCCTGATTGGAGTCCACCAGGAGAAGAGCCTTCGGTGTAATGGCTCCATTTCTTTGGAACTCCCTGCCTCTGGAGGTCAGGCAGGCACTAACATTGTATTGTTTTCGGCGCCTCCTGAAAACACTTTTATTTCAGGAAGCTTTCAGATCTAACCAGCCACGGTTTTATTGATATGGTTTTATGGATCTTGTTTTTAACACAGTTTTATTCTTTTACTTGTTTTATCTTTTAATGTTCATTGCTCCAAAATCTTCATACTGGAACATGGAGCAGTATATAAATCTTGTAAATAAATAAATTGAAAATATTTAATCTTTTTGATAAGGTGCTAAAATGTGATGCTTATACATAATTTTATTACTTTATACTGAATGCAGAGGTGTTCTTTTTTGCATCTTTTATGTAGATTCCCTTTTTTCTGTAGTATATAAAGTTTGTATTTAAAAATAAAATAATTTATAAACCCACACATTTATAAGCACATTCATAAGCAGAACGAATCCATTTTAGAGCAATTTCACAGGTGTCCAGTCTGACAGAAAATATTAAGGCTTCCTTGGCAGGAGGAATTTGAGAGTGAACAATGCTATAAAGCCACTTGCCACTGAGCCCTGCAGAAACCTATCCCAGCGGACAGCTCCAATTAAAATCCCACATTTTAAAAGCATGAATTTAAATGCATGTTATGCGTGAATTAATCTGTTCAACCAATTTAACGTCTTGCTGATATACTTTTGAAGGAGTAGAAATATGCAGGGTTGAGCCTGTGATCAGACAATGGGGACAACCTGTTCCATGACACCAGTGTTGAGGAAGGGTGGCAGATGTGGGAAGACAAGAGTGTACAGCAGTCTCCCCCAGTGTTGGTGCTCCCTAGATGTTTTGGACTACAACTCCCAACAGGCCAATGCTCAGGAATGATGGGAGTTGTGGTCCAAAATATCAGGAGGGCACCAGGCTGGAGAAGGCCGGTGTACTGTGTCTTCTCCGATAGACACTGAACAAGAACTCATCAGTGTAATGAGGCTTAGGATGACTCACATAGGCAGGAATGTTTTTTATATACACACACACACAGACAGACACGCTGGTCATGCCACTTTCTCGTCATTTTGCCAATTCTAAAGGTCTGGAGGAGGAAGCCACTGCAATGGGCAGCTGTCTTTTGCAAGCACCAGGTGAGCTCTCCAACCACTTCCAGGTTGAAAAGGAAATCAGGCAGTTGCTAGGCAGCCACCAATTACTTCCTTCCCCTTTCTTTGAATTGGAAAGACAGCCAAACAGGCATCGCCATCATCAGAGGCCCTGCTCCAAGTGTCTCCCACTATAGAGATTTGGCATGTGGCTACTCATGAGTAGTAGCCCCCAAGTGTGGCACGCCCTCCACGGAGAGGCCTGTCTGGCCCTGACTTCTTTGATTTTTCAGCACTACGCAAAGACCTTTTTATTCATTCAAGCCTTTTAACTTGCTATACACTTTATCGCCCAGTTCTATCTTAAAGTTGTGTCTTAGAACTGTTTTTATCTCTCTGGATAATTCTTAATCTTTCTAATAGTTGTTGTTGTTTTTGAGATGTTAGTCTTCGCTGTTCAAAATTGTATAGATTTCATAGATCATAGAGTTGGAAGGAGCCTACAAGGCTATCGAGTCCAACCCCCTGCTCAATGCAGGAAACTAGAGGAGGGGTCTCCCATTCAAGTAACAACCAGGCTTGACCCTGCTTAGCTTTCCGCGCTCAGACAAGCTGAGCCAGCGTAAGCCACATGCCTGTATCTGTGACAGCTCTTTTAAAATTCTATTTAACAGGGTCTGATTGTGTTTTACTTTGTATTTGGTGATAGGTCACCTCACAAGTCAAATAAATATATTAATGAAAGCACAACAAATAGAGGGAAGGCAAGACTAGGGCCCAAGGCACAGTCACCCTAAATTTTGCAGGCAACATCTGTGTATGACAGAAGGAAGAGGGTTCCTGTCAAGGACTCAAGAAACATCTAAGGAGGGGGGCGGTGAGAGAAAGATAATCCAGAGTAGCTAACTACTCAGGTCTAAGTTCTGTAAAGGCTGCATATAGCGAGGCCACTTAAACTGGACTTGGAATGAACAGCCCATCAAACAGAGGTTGGCTTCAAAATAAAGGATAGTCCTCTGGCAGCCCTTCAAATAGAGGACTATCCTCCGTAAAAGAGGCCAGATGGCCACCCTAGATTTTGCATTTCTTGCATGGCTGGCTGGGGCACGCTGGGAGTTGGGGGCCTTTTTTCTGTCTAAACATGCATAGGATTGCACTCTAACTTATTCTTTGATACTGAAAATATTGAGGTTATAATTGTGCAACACATTATATGTGGGACTGGCTGCCTATGAAGTCTGTTTGAAAACTTAAGTTAGTTCAGAATATGGCAGACAGACTGTTAACTGAGCCAGCTAGAACTGATCATATTTTGCCAGTGCTTAAAGCAGTCTGCTGTATACCAGGTTTTTTCCAGGTGCAATTCAAATTGCTAGCTTTAATTTATAATGCCCTAAATAGCCTAGGATCTGAATACTGTACCTGAAGGAAAGCCTGTTCCCATACGAACATGCCCATTGTTACAATGTTCAACTGCTCTTGGTGCCTCCACCTTCTGAAATAAGGCATGTAGCAGTCAGGGACAGGGCCTTCTCAGTGGTGGTGTTCTAGTTATGGAATTTACCTTTCCAGATCTGTTTGCCTGGCATCTATATTACGATCTTTGGGGCAAGAGGGAGGGGATTATTTGCCCATGTTTTTAACAATATTTTATCTGATTGCAACTACTGTTCTGTACTGCCTTTTACTATGTACTTTTAAAAATTACATAGGTATTTTGATAAATATTGTTTAAATAATCACTGCCAGCTGCCTTGGGGATCATATGGTCAAAATGCAAGTTACATTTAAAAAAAAAATCAGTAGGATTTGTAAATAAAAATAAAATTGCATCATTTAGACTAGCATTTAGCATATAGGGTGTTTGGTGTTAAGCTCCACTCTGTAAGACCTGAGGACAACTAACTTTTTTTAAAAAATAGCAACATCCTCCGAGAACATTAGAAAAGCTACCTTCCTTTCTATAAGCCTTTTACATAAAGATAGCATTGGTTGGCTGGAATTGCTTTAGCCTGTGATATTGCAGGAAGGCCTGGCAGGTCAGTTTAGATAAGACCGGGAACCAGGAATGGTCTAGGTGGCTTGCTTCAAAAGCGCTTGTGCTTTCCTTCTTATTTTCCATTTTGCAGGCGTAGGCACCAATGCCAGGGAGGGGTGTTTTTATCCTGATCTCAGCCCCTTTCCTATTTCCTGTGTGCCACTGGAACACACTTTTTGAGTGCTTTCCTACAAGGGGGGAAGGAGGGAGGATGGGAGAATATTCTACCGCAGGGCTCCTAGTTTAAAAAAAAAAAAAAAAAAAGCTTGCAATTACCATCTTAAAAAGAAGGGACAAGATCTTTATTTTTCTTGCTTGGTTCATATCATAAGAGCTAAGCTAATATTCCAGAAAGGATGGATGCAGAAACTGTTCGGCAATGAACGGGAAATGCAGTAGGAGGCAGTTTTCAAATGAGTGTTTCAGTATTTTTAAGACTTATTGGGGGAAGGGGGGAAGGTTCCATTTAATGGTTTAATTCTACTAAACTGCCAGTTACTAAGAAGAAACAGATTTCTGCATTATTACTTTACGTTTTCCATAAAGTTACAACTGCTCTTTGGGGTGGATGGGCTGTTATCATCCAGCTGGACTGGTTTGGGTGTAAATTAGCATTAAGAGAAAATGCATTAGCGTTATAATTAATGTTTGAACCAATATCACTTCATTGTCACAAAAGTTTTTGTATGACTAAGACTACAACTTGTATTTGTGTTTGTTTGTTACATTTATATCCCACCTTATTTTTCCTCCAAGGTACGCAAGGTGGCATACATGAGCCGCCTCTTCTCCATTTTATCCTCACAACAGCCCTGTGAAGTAGGTTAGGCTGATTGTCAGTGACTGGCCCAAAGTCACCCAGTCAGCTTCATGGCTTAGTGGGGACTTGAACCTGGGTCTTCCCAGTCCCAGTCCAACACTCTAACCGTTATACCATACCAGCTCTCCAGATAATTACACTATTTACTCTAAATGCTTACTTCCAAGGGAACATGCATTGAATCAAGCTGCAGCACAACTACAATCCTAAGCATAATTACTGTCCAGGAACAGGCCCAGATCCACCATGCATGGCACCCTCAGGAAGCTGCCATGGTTCCAGTGCTCCAGCAAAGCCCAGTGCTGATGCCTACCCGAGGCATCCTTTACATCCCCCCCCCCCGGGAATGGTTGCCACCTACCAGATAAGCCCACTTAGGAGGAACAGTCATATAGGAAGATGCCCATCAGATGGCACTTTGCCAAAAGCCCTAAAATCTGGAGATGGCTCTGACCAGGAGGCAAGTCCATTGAACTCAGTGGGACTTGCTTCTGAGTAAACATGCAGACGATTCCGCTGGGAAGCTGCAACCTGAAGGACATTTTCAAGGTAATTAACACAGTAGTGCTAAACCAAAAGAGGGAAAATACAACAGGGAGTTTTAAGCTGTAGTCACTCATTTGTACTTTACTACTTCTACTGATCCTGCTAGGCCCTGGTCTGCTGCCTGAACTAGTAGCGGATTAGTGCGTGGATTAGCACACTTCCTGTGTGGCTATGGGGGCCTTGGTATAGGAATCAGCAGGTTTAAGGCTTGCAAACCCTTTTGAATGGAAGCACCCTCAGCAGGCTATAATCCTCTGAACAAGTACTTGAGAGTATGTCCCATTTAACTCAGTGAGGCTTACTCCAAGTAAACATGCATAGGACCAGTCTGTTAATTAGATTGTGTCCTATCAAGCTGCCCTACACAGACCATTAATCCGTGTATCCCCGACTTAGGATGGCCATGTACACATTGCCCGAACAGATTAAATGCATCATCAAAAAGGAGAACAAAAGAGGACAGAAAATTTCATAATATTTTGCATGTGTTAATATGTATGAATGCAAAGTTAGTAATAGCAACTATAATTTAAAGAGAAATACAAACCATCTCACCACACTGGAAAAGGCTGACCAGGTGACCTGTGTGCCTGTCCGGTCTGCTGTCCAAGTGCTAACTATTGATGGGCAACTTCAAGGCCCCTGCTTCTCTCCCTTCTTATTTAAAGCAGATTTGGAGAACTATCCTCTGATAGCTCTTCAAATAGAAGACTGTCCTCTATAAAGTAGGACACCTGGCCACTCTACCCAGTCTACTCTGTCAAAGGCCCTAAAATCTGGAGCTGGCTCTGACCACGAAGCAAGCCCCACTGAACTCAGTGGGACTTGCTTCTGAATAAACATGCACAGAATTCTGCTGTGAAGCTGCAACTAGAAGGACGCTTTCCCTAGGGTAATTAACACCATAGTGGTAAACCAACAGAGGGAAAATACAACAGGTCTACTCTGACCAATAGCAAGTCTCCAAGGTCTCAAGCAGGGGTCTTAAACTAGAGGCACAGGAGATGGAACCTGAAGCCTTCTGAGTGATGGATTGCCTGGTACCATGAGGGGTGGGCCAGAACCACCAAGGCCAGAATCCATGACCACTCCTGCAGCATCACAGTTTTCTGAGCAGAATGTCTAGACACATAGAGGGCTTACTTATTTGGTAAGGAGCAGGCAAAAGCCCTTTAAGTGCTTGCCATCCTATAATTGGCCTGGGAGCCGAGAATATTAGCACAGACTACCAGCATACTGTGGCTCCTTAACAGTACGAGAGAGAGAAGGACTTCTGATCAGTGGAGTTAAGTTGGACATCTCTGTCCCATTTGCCAAATAGAGGATGTTGATTTAGCTGCAAGTCAGCAATTGCTGCTTATGCAACTAACAGTGATCCACAGAACTCGGCTTCTGGTTAATTTACGGTAGCTAAATTGTTCTAAGAACTCATTTTCAATCCTTCTTGCAGGGGGAAGCTGTCAGACTGTAATCCAGGGCCTTAATACATTTACTGTAAGGCACAGTTGCTAGTCTATATGACAAAAGAACGTGTTAATTGGAAACGACGAAGGCCACACAAACAAGGAGTAAGTGGATGGGGGATTAATGCCGTACTTAGAAAAATAACTTTGCTAAGGTGGAATTCTTTAGGGGCTTTTATTACCCCTACCCACCAAAGTTTGAGCTCAAACCCACATAGTTTTCTGCGAATGGCAGCTTTTGTGTTTAAGTTTGATCTCTTCCTTTAAACGGCAGTCTACGCAGCATTCCCCCCCCCCCCAATCTGCATAATTTCTGGGAAATCCTGGTGTTTTGATTCTAATTATGGTGTAAGAGTCTTAATTATTTCTGATGTAACAGATTTCTCATACTATGTATTCTTATGGTATGCAGAGGAGGAGGAATGTTAAAACACCCTGCTTTAGAACTCTGTGGGGTTCAGAGACCAATTTATCATTGCTTCTCACAATTAAACTGAAATCTTGCTGGGTACATTATGGATCTGTGACCAGCTGCTACAAACCAATATGCCAGGGATAGGCAGCCTGTACCCTCCATATGTTTTAGAATACAACTCCCATAAGCCCTAGCCAGCATGGTCAGTTGCCAGGGATCATGGGAATTGTGGTCCAAAACAACTGGAGGGCACCAAATTGCCTACTCCTGAAATACACAATCTTCCAAGTATCTGTTACATCAAGAGTCAAGTCCGTAACAGGACTTGAACTGCAATCCAAGGGACGAGCCAAGGATGGGAACTGTAAATTTCCATCCTCAGGTCTTGAGAAGCTCAGGTTGTCCCAATAAAAGCTACCTGAGCTTTGCTTGATCCTTTGATCTGAGCAACAGGAGGACCTCTGTTGGCTGCTCTCCGTATCTTTCTCTTTGCTCCCACGGACTGGCCTTATGTTAGGCTTGTGATGGGCTACAACAGACACAGGAAAGGTGATGGGCATGTGAGCCAGAGGCAGGAGGTGTGGTCATGAATGGGCTGGAGGTCAGATACTGGATTGGACAGATGAGGCAAGGCAAGAGTTTGTATTGTTAGTCAAGATGATAAGCTTCTCAGACTGCTAGACTAGCCTAGAAGGCTTTTATTGGGCCTGGTGCCTCTCTGTTGGTTTGGAAGGTCAACTCAGAGGAGGATGATAGAGTTGGAAGGGGCCTACAAGGCCATCAAGTCCAACCCCCTGCTCAATGCTGGAAACTAGGGGAGGAGGGGTCTCCCATCCAAGTAATAACCAGGCCTGGCCCTGCTTAGCTTTCCACGCTCAGACAAGCTGAGCTGACTATAGTGAGCTGTAGGGTCAGCTGATACCACACTGCAGCATACCACACTGCAGCCTTCCCCAACCTGGTGCCCTCCAGATGTGTAGGACTACAACTCTCACAATCGTCAGCCAGCATGGCCATTGGCTGAGGATTGTGGGAGTTGTAGTCCAGCACATCTGGAGGGCACCAGGTTGGGAAGGGCTGGTCCAGAGAGCGCCGCGCGTGATTGGCTGGTTGAAGGCTCAGACCACTGGTGGTCGAGGAGGCAGGTGCCAAAAGCTTGCCATAGGGCTCAAGACACACACCCCCTCAGAGCCTCACACGTCCCTGTTTATCCATCCTCCTGTGACTCTGGTTAAGGGTTACTTAGGAACAGCTACAACGGATGGCAAATGATATCAGGTTTAAATTAAATACAGATACAAATACTGTGGCCACACTGCAGTGATGGGTGGGGCAAAAAGGGCAGGACCAAAGGCAAAAGTGGTGGGGCCTAAATACCAGCATTTTTTTTTAACCTTAAAGCACTTACTGCCAGTAACTAAGCCTTAGGAAAGGCATATCTTTTAGAATGGGGGAAAACTGCACCAAAGCTGGAAAATCACCAAACAATCTGTCGTTGGGGAAAGGAAGCAGGGCTGGGGAAAGGAGACGTGGCCATTTGGGGAACCCCAGAGGGCCAGACTGAGACCTCAGGTGGGCCGGATTTGGTCCATGGGCCTGATAAAGAGGAAGAATTCAAATAGGAGCGGATGGAAGACTGACTGCAGAAGTGGGGGGGGGGAATCCTCTGCACACCAAGGACCCAGTTCCACGGAAAGTGAGACTTGTTCAGACTTCTCTCTGCAGAGCAGATACCCAACCACAAATAGGTGAAGAAAGGAGTGACCACAGAGCAAACACTGGAAATGGGTAGGGAAACCAGACAAAACTGAATAATGCTTTGAAGCCACAATGAATGAGCTAAAAGACACTGCCACAAACAACTGTGTGTTGCATGCACATCTGACCTCAGATTGTAACACACAGGAGGTGTTACAATGCGACATCCACCACCTGCTAGTTTGGTCCCTATGTCTGGCTTCCCTCCCACCTTCAGACGTGAGCCTGAAGCCACACCAAGGTTGAATAGCAAGAAGAGGGCTTCTTCCTTGACTCGTGCAGTTCAGCCTCTCCCTTCCTGCAGGGAGGACTGAGGCGGAAGGAAACCTAAAGTGCATCATCTGGTCTGGCTAAACTCCTTTGGAAAGTGATTTCTTCTCCTCCTACTCCTGCATCCATGTTTCCATCTCGCTCTACTAGTGGCCTTGGGGGCCACTAGTTTTCAACACCCCTAGAACAATTCACTGATTAGAATGAAGCCATCTAAGGACTGCAGTGTACAAGAGCCATTTTCAGCTTGCTAAGTCAGATATTACCGCATCAATTCTGAATCTTATTAGGAACTATGAGTGACACTAGCATGACCAACACAATGATCCAAAGCTCACTCTAGAATAGTGATGGCGAACCTATGGCATGGGTGCCACAGCTGGCACACAGGGACCTCTCTGTGGGCACTCGAGCCATTGGTCACCAGATCGCGAAAAGACCGTCCCCTTCTGTAAAACACTAATGATCTTGTTCTTTCTCACAGTGTGGAACAGAATGATTTTATTCTAGAATTCCTGTTACAGAATTCTTTTCTACATTGTTATCACATTTTAAAAGATTTTGAAGAATGATGCACAGAGCATGGCTTGGATGTAAAGCCCTAACAGTTGACCTGAGTGCTGCATGTGTTGCTCTCAAACTAATGGAGTATGAGCCAAGGTTTGACAAATTATCAGCATGCATGCAATAGCAAAAATCACATTAATTGTGCAAAAGCATGCCCAATGCAAACTTTTACCTAATGCAGTGTTTGCAGTCCAAGACATAAAGTGTTTAAAATGTGTTAAGCACATTTAGTTTTCTTGTTTATCTTGCTCATCCTAGTACAGGCTGACTTTTACTTTTACTAATCCGACACCTGTAGAAGCAGGGAAATGACCCGGAGTAAAGCTTGCCCCGTACAATTTCAGTCTGGCATATAATCATATTACAAGTTGAGAATCCCTTATCCAAAAATACATGTGCCTAATTATTTTAAAAGTTTGTATAAATTCCCTTCAGGCTATGTGTTCAATGTAGTACTATAATAATTTTTTGAGTTGATTTTTTCCCCCAACAAAAAACTGTTTGTATCATTGAAAGCTCTGTTATTGTGTTTTTCTTTAAAGACAAAAGATGTTAATTAGTTTGGACAACTGTATGACTTGTTTTTCTAAAACTAAAACCTCGGTATTCAGGTTTAATTGCAGTGTTGGCACTTTGAAATAAATAAGTTGGTTTTGTGTTGCAGTTTGGGCACTCGGGCTCAAAAAGGTTCGCCATCACTGCTCTAGAAGATTCCCACTGAACCAGAGGCTAAAGAAGTATGTTCCGAATCTAGCAGGTAATAAGCATGGCAGCTAGCCAGATATCTGTTCCTGTATCAAAAGTGTATATTATATTATCATCATCATCATCATCATCATCATCATCTGTTGTTGTTGTTGTTGTTGTTTTATTATTCTTTCCAATGTTAGTCCTACTTAGAGTAGATCCATTAAAATGAATGGGACTTAAGTTAAACTAACATTGTATACATCATCATCATCATCATCATCATCACCACCACCACTACAACTTTCACTTTTATTGGTACAAGTGTCTTCTATGGTAATATGGTAATAATTATTTACTAGAAAATATTTACAGCTATGTATTCCCAGCTGGTTCCACCGAAGAACGCAGTGCTATACTAATAAGATAAGCAGCATTTGAAAGCAAATCATGGCAAAGCCATGATCACCTACAGAAGATGACCACATATACCCTTATGAATTCAGCAACTGGAGCAGAAAGTGCACTTTAAACTGCAGGTCCTTTTGTTCCTGTTTGCCACAAACAGTCCTATAGTGCTTCTTTATTTATTAAAGAGAGTGGAGTTTGCAAGGCAATGCAATGCCACACAATCTTAAAGGTCAGTGAAGACTTGACTGGTTCTCATTACAGTCCTGCAGTGAACGTCCTGGAGGAGATAACTTGTTCCACCCTGCCAACATCTGAAAGCTATAAATAGGGATTCAAGGGAGAAAAACAAAAATAAAAAAAGATCACACTTCTTGACCCTGTTGTTATAAAGTTTCAAACTTGGAGAACATTTCAAAGGGGAAAAGAAAAAAAAAACCACCCTAATATTTTTCTTAAGAACAGTTTGCATCCCTTTGAAAACTCCCCACCCTCTGGCTGACTTTGTCTAACAAAGCTGAGGAATAAAATTAATCTACTAGTTTTGTATGCGTGCATACTAGCAGAAATGGAATGAAAACAAAAAATTACTAGCAAATGGAATAATTGAGTTACTCCCATGTTTTTCCAGGGGCTATCGTATGCCTTGAATTAATATGTAAAATGACAGCCCTTCCTACTGAGCAATGCTCCCTGCTTCTGGCTGTAGCACATGAATCCCAGGATCTATTTCACCTATAAATTTTATACAAAGGCTGTTCCAGCCTCTGCTCCACCATCCTGCACTCAGCCACTCCACTCATTCTGAGTAATTATGTTGCCCTCAGTCTACGCTGCTTCAAAGCATCCCCTGCCTATGCTTGCCTTGTCCCTCACAGTAACAACCCCATCATCCCCAGCACATGGCAGTGATGGATGGGGATTGGGAGTTCTAGTCCAACACATCTGTAGGGCAACAAGTTGGGGGAAGGTTGTTCTAGAGTGCCAATTTCAAGGTGGAAAATGCAGCTTTGAGGAGGGACCACAGCTTAGTGGTACAGATGTTTTGGACTTCAACTCCCATCAGCCCCAGCCAGCATGGTCAATTGTCAGGAATGCTGGGGGTTGGAGTCCAGAACATCTGGAGGGCACCAGGTTGGGGAAAGCTGGCATCTGCGCGTAGACCTCTGCAGGCATTGGCTTTCTGCGTGGGAATCATGCAGGGTTCCGGAACATGCAAGAGGTCTATGCACGCAGGCTTTGCCCCGCAGACATCCACACCTAATGTGCAGAGCTACGCAGGTAATCATGTAGTCTCAGGTGTGCATTCAGAGGTGCGGCCCTCTAGCCCCTTTTTACATATAATGCCCCTTCAAGCAACTCACACCACTTCTGTCTGTGGCGTATGTACAGGCAGTCCCCAGGTTACAAACGAGATCCATTCATAAGTCTGTCTTTAAGTCGAATGTGTACATAAGTCGGAACAGAAGCCGCGCAATGTTTTCAAAGTGTCGCAAAGTGTTGCAAAAAGTCGCAAAGTATAGTGTGTGCGTTTGTAAGTACAAACCATTGTATTTAACTCAGATTTTTACATATATGGCGGTCCATTCTTAAGTATGAGTTGTCCGTAAGTCGGGACGTTCGTAACCCGGGGACTGCCTGTATATGCAATAAATGCTCAGTTGTTACACACTGACAGTGCATAGGCTGCTCAATCTTCACACTTAAGTCACAAACATATCTAATTTTTCCACCACTCAGACGGGAATACTTTGCTGCTGGGAAAATACCATTCCTCCCCCCTCAAAACTGTGTGCTCAGTTCTGTTGCAATTGTGTGGAACAGTGTTCCCCAGAGTGTCATTATTTCCTACTGGTTATTGCATAACATGGCTAGTGATGATGGACACAACGCCCGTTCCTTGCTACCTTTGTCAAGTTGTGACTTTTCTTCTCCCTCCCCACTCTCTTTCTTTTTAGAAGCTGCAAATTATTTTAAAGTTGTGGAGCAAAAAGGAGCTTTTTGAGACTTTGCATTTATCATGGCAGCAAATTCTACAATGGAAGTGAAAACTGACAAAACTTTTTGGTTCTTTTACTTATTTACATTATTTTATACAGGAAGTCCTGCTCAAGTATCAAGGCAAAATCTCAAGTGTGTGTGGTGTGTGTGTGCGGAAATGGGACTTGGGTTTACCTCAGCAAACAGCCCAGCTAAGAGGCTTCTCCACATTTTATGGTACAGATGAATAAAATAAGATTTTTGACATCATACTTGCCTGGTTTTGATAGCAGAAGTGAAATTGACCAAGCTCTCTATAGGATAGGAAATGAAAGTTGTGTTCTTCTCTATGTCTGGTGTCTTATCAATAAGTAAATAAATAAATAAATGCTCCCTGTCCTCTTTCATCTGGAGCCTGTGGGGATTGGATATAGTACTATGAGGAAATTATGGGAGGACCACATATCACAAAGAAAATGATTGGGCCACATTATTTCTCAGAAATACAGAATTTAGCCTATGGGAACATCTTAGGGAGTGTAGGTACTTCTATTCAATTTTTTTAACTCCTGGCAGAATCCTGAAAGCCCTATATTTCCCTCAGGTTTCTAGCCGTCAAGGTTGCAGAGATAAGTTTGGGAATGCTAAAGGATCATACACAAGAATTGTACAGAAGAAATACTGAATATATGGTATTTTTAACATGTAATTCCTATATCCACATTTCAACACCTCACTTTTAAAAAATCATGTTTGAGAATAGTAATTCAGAGTAAGAACATACCAGCTGGAGGTTACATGCTTGCCAGTTATATAATTAAACACAACTGTCATTATAAAAAAAAAATCATGTTGGACCTCTCCTTTAATTATACATGTCTGCTGTTACCCTCGATGCTGATTACACTGCATTCCCCTTCGCTGGTTATTTATACCCTGAAGTGCATCTGTCACAGCAATCCTGCCATCAATATAGTTCTCTATTTCCAGCAATAATTAAATGATTGATTAATATTTAAAATGAACGTACAGAGTGGACCAGCCTTGGAAAGCTCGAACCGATTTGACCTCGACCGCTGAGGTAACTGTTCCTATCCCTCTGACAGTGTCACAAACTCATAGTGTTAGTTTACTAACTAGTGTTAGTTTACTAGCATGTTCTTTGTGGTTTCCGATACTTTAGTCAATTATTGAACATTTCAGGTAGGCTGGCTGCTGCTCTTTGCTATTCTATCCCTGAGGCTGCCAAAACCCTTATAAGTAAAAGTTGGTGGTATACTGGCACATTTTGAAGTTTAGGCACTCACCATGACAGTCCTCAGAGCCATGCCTCCAAGGAGAGTCCAAAATTGCAGGCAGTTGTGCTGATCCATATCAACAAACGAGTTCTAGCAGTTTTTACCTCCACCAGGAGCAGGTCATTTGTAAGTGCCCATTCAAGACCAAGCCACCCCAAAATACTTTGCATTACAACTGTGGTAGCTCATAACAACATCAAGTAGGCCGCTCAACAAGATCCGCCACGGATGGCCTTCTCCCTGTCCCATCAGCCAGAGAAACCAGGCTGGTGGGGACTAAGAGGAGGGCCTTTTCTGTGGCAGCCCCCAATTTATGGAACTCTCTCCCCAGTGACCTCCGTCATGCCCCTTCCTTGATTAGCTTCCGCCGGGCATTAAAAACATGGCTTTTCAGGAGGGAATATGGGGTGGGTTAGGATTTTTAATTGTGTTTTATACTGTGTGTGTGTGTTCCCTCCCCCCTGTATTTTATTGCATTGTACATCGCTTAGAGTGGCCGGATGTCTGGCCAGATGGGCGATTCATAAATATAATAAATAAATAAATAACAAGATATTGTTGCTGGGAAAATCCATGTTTACCCAGCTACTGTGAAGATTGCAGCTAAACTCAGAGGGCACAGGGAAGCCTGAGTGGGGTGACAGAAGATGTCAGCATCCCTACTAATCAAATAGTCCCAGCGCTACATCCCTGCAAGCCCTGGCTTTGCTACACCAGCGGTGAAAGTAATACTATAACGACAACATTCAGGATCTATAAAACTGCAGTCAAGAATGAAAGAGTGGAAGTTTTAACTAAGATCTGTAAATCCATAATCCTTGCCAATTTTTTTTATGGAATTGGGAAATGAATTCTGTTATAGCACACCCTCACTCCTCACCGGTAATCTGATGCCAATGATAGCATTACCACCTCACAAACCAGACATTCATTAAAGGTGCAGTCCTGTGCATGGCTGGCTGGGGAATGCTAGGAGTTGTAGGACTTTTTTCTGTCTAAACACGCACCCTAAATCTTCCAATATGGCAGGAGAGAAGACAGCCATAGCTCCTCCCACCTGTTCCCTTCCTGATAATGATGTCTGCCTTCTCCTTCTGTGAACAGGTTTCCAGGTATGCCACAAAACAGGTGAGGGAGTGGGGTGGATGACAGGATGAAAGCTGGAATTGCTGGGAGAAGCCAGGACTAACTCCTCTCTCGCTTGAATCGTGAGATTTAAAGCAGCATGTCCTATATCCTGGATGCAAAGTAGCAACCCTAGCCAATGGTCATCTCACAAATCGAAGCACTGATCCTGCCTCCTCCCCCAGCCCCAAGAAAACTCTTATTGCCAGTAACTAAGCCTTAGGGGAGGCATGTCAACCTTTTAGAATGGGGGGGGAGGGGGACACCTGCACAAAAGCCAGGAAACCTTCTAGGGGCCAAGGGAGGGAGGCGTGGCCATCTAGAGAACTCCAGAGAGCCAAATTGGGACCCTGGGAGGGTTGGATTTGGCCCCTGAGTCTGTGGTTCTGCACACCTGCTTTTGACAATCTAGAGCAGGTAGCACTCCTTCGTCCACATCTGATACAACAACTATATAATATATAATCACATACTAAAGATCCTACTTTATGGCTTGCACAGAGGTCCCCAAACCTAGAAAACAAGCCTTCTGTAGACGAGATTAGTTCCGTTTTTTCTTCGCCTCTTCCTAAAGTACAATGGTTATCTTTTTTTTTAATTGCCAGATTCATATGACTGCAGACAAAGTCATGAATTTCTATCCTGGTGGGCTGATCTAATGGACCTGAGTCCACACAGGCTTTCTAGAGCAGAAGCATTCCAGGGAACCTCAACTACTGCAGGATTTGAAGATGCATTTCAACACTGGAGTGCATTTGTGCTGCAGCCAGACTGTTGACTGGGGACAGTTACAGGGAGCACATGACTCGATTGTTACAACAGCTTCACAGGCTACCGGTCTATTTCCAGGCAGAATTCAAAGTACAGTAATACCTTGGATTGCAAGCATAATTCATTCCGGAACCGTGCTTGTAATCCAAAACACTCTTATATCAAAGCGAGTCTCTGGCAGGTGTGAGCGGGGCCAATTTCGGCCCGCTCGAGGCGAGCGGTTACATCCCTACGGTACTTGTCTTGCAAGACCTTGCTTGTTTATCAAGTCAAAATTTTTAGAAAATGTTTGCTTGCCTTGCAAAACGCTCTCAGACCAAGTTACTTGCAATCCAAGGTATTACTGTACTGGTTATGACCTATAAAGCCCTGTATGGCTTGGGACCAGGCTACCTGAAAGACCGCCTTCTCCCATACGAGCCTGCCTGGGTTTTAAGATCTGGAGAGGCCCTTCTTTTGAGACCACCACCTTCAGAGGCACATTTGGCGGTGACTCAAGAGCAGGCCTTTTCAGTGGCCGCTCCCAGGCTATCGAACTCCCTCCCAAGGGAGGCTAGGTCCGTTCCCTGACTCTGTTGTCCTTCCACCAGCAGGCAAAGACTGCTTTATTCAAGAAGGCCTTTGGCTTGTAAGTGGGTCTGTTGAGTTGGGTGCTGTTTTTAATTTCACACACACACACAATTGTTATGATTTTATTGTATTTTAATGTATTGTTTTATTGTTTTAATCAATTTTTATTGTGCCTGTAAGTCACCTAGAGTGCTATTTTTTGGTAGAAAGGCAGGGTACAAATCAAATAAATACGTTTAACAGGAAAAGAGGATAGCTCAGTCTTCCCCTACTTGTGCCCTCCAGACATTTGGACTTCAACCACCATCAGCCCCAGCCAATATAGTCAATGGTCAGGAATGCTGGGAGTTGTAGTCCAAAAAATAGTCAGGCCTCTGGCTTACGCTGGCTCAGCTTGTCTGAGCGTAGAAAGCTAAGCAGGGTCAGGCCTGGTTATTACTTGGGATGGGAGACCCCTCCTCTAGTTTCCTGCATTGAGCAGGGGCTTGGACTCGATGGTCTTGTAGGCCCCTTCCAACTCTATGATCTATGAAATCTATGAAATATCTGGAGAGCACCAGGATGGGGAAGGCTGGTATAGATGCTATCCAACTGTGCTTCAGCTTCTTAAGTCAGCATCACAGCCCAGCCCACATACACAGCCAGGGACACCCCAAAGCCAAAACAGAATGGTTAGCAAACCCACAGCCTTTAGGGAGCTCTAACCTCATAACGATCTCTTGCATTTTTTAATTGCAAACAAAAGCTTTAATGCAGTGTTCTGGGGCATGCTGGGAGTTGTAGGCCAAAAACATCTGGGGACCCACGGTTGGAGAACACTGCTTTAATGGGAGGGAGGGGACATACAGGAAATATCAGGGATTTGGTGTGTCCACCTCCCCACAATATTATCCAATCAATTCCACTGTTTTTTGCACTTCCTTTCTTTATTGTGTATTGCTTCCTGAAATGGTCTCTTCCAAGTTTATAAAACAGCATCCCAAAGCCACTTGAAAAGAATTACTCATCATTTATCGGAATGCACACACACCCCAGGCTATTCAGACAGATTATTTCTGACTCCATTAGAATCTCATTGCATCTTGATGCTACGGTGTGGTTTTTATTTTCCTCTGCTCAAAATTCCTTTATTGTTGTCCATTTCACTGTATAGCAGCTAGGAATCAAATGCTACCCAAATTCCAGTCAATCCCATTCAAATTCGGCAAGAGCGCATCTCGGCATTTGCGGAACCTATTCACAAGAACTGGTTCCGTTTGGCCTGGCACCAGGAGATGACTACCAAGATAAAAAACAGTCATGTGGGTCAGTCCTACAGCTGAAGAGATCCTTCCCCATTTGAAAAGGTCCGCCCTGCATAAAAAGGGTGCATGTGATGAGCTTGTACATGCTGCTATGTAGGAAACTAGAGCACTGCAATGACAGCATGTGCATTACATTCTTTTCCAATATGTGTCCCCCACCCCTCTAGCTTCATGTGTCAGGCTCTCCTCCATATCCTTTTACTTGCTGAGACGATAACTGCAAACAGCACAGGCAGAGCCTGTTGAGCTTTGGTGCTGACCCTAGGGAATCTTTGCCCCGGAAGATATACCAGGGGCCACCATTTTAAGCATTTTACTACTAAACAAACACTTTTTAAAAAAAATTCAGGGAAGCTTTTTGAAATTACCAAATAAAGGAGGTTATACCATTAGGGTAGAACACCCAATCACAGGCCACTAATTTTGGGGTTCCAGTAGGAGCAGTAAGGTGTCGATTATTCTGTTGATTATTATATTTTTACCACCATAGAGGGTGACATTCAGATTTTCTGCTTCGGGCCTTGGGCTGCCTTCAATGCCCATGGTGTGGGGGTCTGGGGTTGGATTCAGACTTAGTCATACTAGGGATGTGTGACAAATCCAATGGGGGGGGGAATTTGACAGATTTTCAAGATTTGGCCCTCTGGATTCCAGTTTTTCAGCCCTAAATTTGCATCAACTCGCTGTGGTGCATGTCAAGCCAGCTTGCGGACTTCGGTCTCTAAGATAGGCCACAATTTGCACATATATATTTTTTTAAAAAAAACTGCTTATGAAATTTGTGCAAAATTGGTCCAATTTGCGCAAATTTCCTTAGCATTTTTTAAAAATGAGCAAATCACAGCCCATCTTAGAGACAGAAGTCTGCAAAAAAACAACAACAACCTCCATCGGATGGGAAGCAGGCAGGAAGTCCTAACTCAAACAAGCCAGATTTCCCTGTTTCGGCACGTCCCTAATTGGGACTTGAGTTGGTTTTGACTACCTTAGCTCCCATTGATTCCAATAGGTCTACTCCAACTATGGCAAAGTCTGGATCCAACCCACTGCATTGTCATACTTTGGCTCTTGCTTTGTGCTGTTTTTGGTTGTGTGTGTGTGTGTGTGTGTGTGTGTATGTATATATATATATGTGCATATAATGTTTGGTATGTGGATTCAGGTATTTCTAAAAGAGAAGAGAAGCAACTTATACATTTTATAAATAAATAAGTTCCATGTTCCAAATTTATGTGTAATAGCAAGAGATGCTGCTTTGCTTCTGTGTTGGCTCCACCACTGACAGAGACTTGGCAGGCCCCAGTGCATTCCTGGATCAAACACAAATCAAAACAAAAAACCGCCCTAGACAATGTCATCACAACCAACCAAGATTTATGGGGCCAGGGAACACAACAGATACTAAAATCACTGTTTTCATATTCATCCCTCAATCCTGTAATTCTCAATGCACTGCATTTCCAAAAGGGCCAAGCATTGAGGTCTGCTTGTGCTAGACGTTTTTCAATGGGATAGTAAGGTTCTATTAATCCTGTACAAATTAGGTGTATGTGCAAATGGGCCATTGTATGTCCACCTCACACAGTGACTGGGTTCAGAGTCAGACAACAGCATAACCCACACTCAAAGGTTGAGTTTGGGTTGAGTGTGGGCTGTCGTTGAACCATGGCTTGTTGTTGGAATGTGGATTATCATGTTGTCTGAACCCAGCCAAGATAATAAACCATCATTTGTTAACCATGAACAACTCACAGTTCACAACCCAACAACAACCCAAGGTTCAAAGACAACCCACACACAACCTTCCAGTGTGGGTTATCATGTTGTCTGAACCCAGCCACTATGTTACATAGACAGGGGAGAGAAGGACACACTCCTGCACCCCTGCTACGTGAAGAAGATCACTGGCCAGGTTACGTATGTGAACTAGGTCTATTTTTCCTCATGACTTCCCATCCTATCCTGGAAAGTAAGACCGACTGAACCCAATGGCATTTACTCCCAAGGAAACATGCATAGGATTGTTGCCTGAGCATGTTACAAGTAGCATTCTTTGCAACAATTTAAAATGTGAGGATTCCATGGAGGTCAGCATTAAAGTGATGACATGCTTAACAGAGTACACAGTCCTCCTAGTTAATAGTGTTTTCCCCCCATGTGCATCTCCAAAGAATGGCCCAGTTCAGACATAAGAATCTCAGTCTAATAAACCAAGGTTTATTAGACCCAAAATGAGTGTTTTGTGTGCCAGAATTCAATACTTCCAGTTTATTAAACTACAGTTTTCCATTCCTTCCTAAACAAGAAACTGTGGTTTAATCTTGGAACTACAAATCAGGATACAAAACCAGGATCAGAATATGGTTTTTATTAGACCACCTTAAGTGGTCCAAATCTCTCCCAGCCTGTCCCCACAAAACAACAACAACCCAGCAATGCCTTTCCCAACCTTGAGTCTCCAGTTTTTGCTGGACTACAACTCCCATCACCACTGATCATTGGTCATGCTTGCAGGGGATGATAAGATTTGTAATCCAACATAATCTGGGGACCCACAGGTGGGAAAGGCCGGCCTCACAAGACATGTGAACATGAGACCCAGAAAAAGGACTGTAATTAGGGTTGTTGCCCAATTAAAAAGACCTTTGTTAAAACTGCATCAATTTAAATTAATTGACTAACTTGTGTATAAATTTCACACAAATAAAAAGAACTGTCCAAAAGAAGAAAGATCTTTGTTTTTCTACAATGCATACCCACGTCACAGCAAGCACCATCTTAGAACAGTCTGGGTGTCCATGATCAGGAGTGTGTCCATAAAAAAGGCCAGAGCAGACTGAGATGCTTGTATCATTGAGAGCCAGTGTGGTGTAGCAGTTAGAATGTTGGACTAGGGAGATCCGGGTTCTAGTCCGCACTTGACCATGAAGCTCACTGGGCCAAGCTCACTGACTCTCAGCCTAATCTACCTCACAGGGTTGTTGTGAGGATAAAATGGAGAGCAAGAGGACTATACAAACCACCTTGGGTTCCTTGCAAGAGGAAAGAAGGTGGGATATAAACGTAATAATAAATAAATAAAATAAAAATAAAATATCCTTGCTGCCAGTCCCTCTCCTTCCTGGACTTCTGCAAGGTCATTATTCTTAGCTGGATTCTGTCCAACTTTTCCCTCCTCCCAAATAGACCCTTCCTACCAAGGAGACCCTTGGTGATAGAGCCTCCTGGCAGCTAAACAGGTGCTCCTGTGCCCACGAGATCTACAGCCACTTTCACTCTTGAGGTCCGGGGGGGGGGGGGAATCAGGGGTTGAGGCATGGTCTGGGATTTGGTGAGAGAGGTTGTCAGGGGACCCAGGCATGATGTCCATTCAACTAGGTGCTTTGACAGTTTGCCCATTTGGGCATCCTCAAAAAAGAGGACAGAGATTTGCATGTAATTTGGATATGCTGATTTATATGCATAGATGCACATTTAGAAATGATGACTATAATTTAAATAGAAATTCAGCGCACTTCACCATAATGGGAAGACGGCAATGAGGTGACCTGCTCAGTCTGCCATCCAGGATCAGATGCTAACTGTGGATGAGCAACTTCTGGGGTTCTGCAGCTCTCCCTTCTTTTGGTTCTTGATCCTTAAACTGGACTTGGACTGGACAGCCCTTCACACAGAGGACACCTTCAATCTTTGGATGTACTTGCATTAAAAATACTTCCTTTTTAAAAATCTGCTACCCAATTAACCAGGGAGACAGATATAATCAAAATGTTTTAAATGGATTTATCTAACTTTAATTGTAATAAGTTGGTAATAAAGCCAAGGAGTTTTATCTAATGTTAGTCCTACTTAGAGTAGGCCCATTGAAATGAGTGGGATACATTAGTCATGACTAACTTAAATCCCATTTATTTCAATGGGCCTACTCTAAGTAGGACGAGCACTGGATACAACCCAGAGAACCCACCCACCCCAAAAAAGCAGCTTAAGATATACTATAAGCTTTTATAACTTCTAAGTTTGCATTTTTCTCCCCAATTGCAAGCTGCAGTAAAAACAAATAAAAATAAAATGAAACATACAATCTCTTTGATGAGCTATTTTGTGAGGGGGATGACCTCTGGTGTAGGTTTAATAATGCCAAAAAAAACCCAGCCTGTCCGGAAAGGAAACTTTGCTTAGAACTGCACTTTAGCCAAACTACTGACGAGAGCTACAAAAAGAGGTTTAGCACAGCAAAACAGAAAACGCCTGAAATGGGACAGAATAACAAGATGATGAAGATATAAAATTAGAGTGCTTTAACCAAATCCGGAAGCAAACCTTTGCCCTTCTCTTTTTCCCCCCCTTTAGCACAGCACATAGTTAAACTATGGAATTCTATAACACAAGATGTCATGAAGGCCACCAACCTGGACAGCTTTAAAAGCCAGTGTGGCGTAGTGGTGAGAGCGTTGGACTGGGACTCGGGAGATCCCGGGTTCTAGTCCCCGCTCAGCCATGAAACTCACTGGGTGACTTTGGGCCAGTCACTGACTCTCAGCCTAACCTACCTCACAGGGTTGTTGTGAGGATAAAATGGAGAGGAGGAGGAGGATTATGTAAGCCGCCTTGGGTTCCTTGAAGGAAAAAAGGCGGGGTATGAATATAATAAATAAATAATAAATAATAAATAAAAGGGGATTAAACAAATTCATGGAGGAGAAGGCAATCAATGGCTATTAGTCCTGATGACTATAAATTACCTCCAGTATGAGAGGCAGTATGCCTATGTAAACCAGTTGCTGGGGAACATGAGCAGGAGGGTGCTATTGCCCTCACGTGTTGCTTGTGGGTTTCCCACTGGGGCATCTGATTCGCCACTGTGGGAACAGAATGCTAGGCAAGAAAGGCCTTTGGTCTGATCCAGCAGGGGTCTTCTTTTCTCATGTATAAATGTGTGCAGACATGAGGCACTGAAAAGCTATGAATCCTGCCTCATCAAGATCTGAAGCCTCACAGTAAGGTGACAATCTTAAGTACAGTAATACCTTGGATTGCAAGTAACTTGATCTGAGAGCGTTTTGCAAGACAAGCAAATTTTTAAATATTTATTTATTTATTTATTTACTTGATATACAAGCGACGTCTTGCAATACAAGTACTGTAGTACGGCTTAAATTAAAAATCTCTGTACAAATTTTTTTGGGGGGATTTCGTTTTGATAAAAGAGTGTTTTGGATTACAAGCACGTTTCCGGAACGAATTATGCTCTCAGTCCAAGGCATGACTGTACACTTACTAGAGCAGCCTTTCCCAACCTGATGCCCCCCCAATGTGTTGGGACTACAATAGCTGGCTGGGGGATTATGGGAGTTGTAGTCCAACACATCTGGAGGGCAGCAGGTTGGGGAGGGTTGCACCTGACTGTACGTTCCCACTGAACTCAATGGGACTTATGCCTGAGTAGACATGCAGAGGGCTGGGCCATAAGCCTCCTCAGGTCCAGGGGGAAAATAGCTGAGCCATTTCCAAGAGCGGCAGATTTCTAGTCTACAGCCAGGAACATTCTACAGTTATCAGGCTGGAGGGCTTCTATATCCCATTCTCTCAAGTAAGAAAAGTCTCTGGGCCAGGTCCGATGGAATGTGTTACACCTGTGATCACATGTCATGGGGGTCATTTTTCAAAAGTACTATATCGTGCATTTTATTTTGGTTTCAGCCTTGGGAGGGAAAGGCTATTTATGCCTGGGAAAGGGAAATGAACTATCTGTCCCACATGGTAGATATAAAATCATATGGCGCCTCACCCTGTATATGTTTACACAATTAAGTAAGTCCCACTGAGTTCAATGGGACTTAATCGCTTGTAAGTGTGGAGAGGATACTGCCGTGCAGCCCAATTCTGTGCATGTTTTCTGAGGAATAGAGTATAACATAGGAACATAGGAAGCTGCCTTACACGAAGTCAGACCATTGGTCCATCTAGTCCAGTATTGTCGACAGACTGGCAGCAGCTCTCCGGGGTTTCAGGCAGGATTCTTTCCAAGCCCTACCTGGAGGCTGGGGATACAACCTGGGACCTTCTGCATTCAAAGCATGTGCTCTATCACACTGAGTCATAGTCCCTCTCTACAGCACCTGGTATTCCAAGGTTGTCACCCATCCAAGTACTAACCAGGCCCAACCCTGCTTAGTTTCTGAGATCAGTCAAGATCGGGCTGTTCAGATGCTTCCTGCAGCATTGGAAAGGATAACTCTGGAGTTTCAGCTAGCTGCCAGGTCAAAGACTGCAAGGACTACTTCTCCATGATGCCACCCCGGAGAAGAATTCATCAACTCAGGGGAACACTAGCAGTTCTTAAAGAAAGAAAGTAAATTCCTTACCAAAGAGTCACAAAGGAACACTAGCTTCTACTGACCCAAAAACATTTTACAATACAGTTCTCAAATACAGTTCTAAGGCAAGTCTCTCCAAGCAGGGAAATATTCAGATCATCATGTCTGCCCACAGCGGACTTTTTCTTCTGACGCCATGGCCTTCTCTCTGTCTCTTGCTCCCTTTCTTTGTTTGACAGAGCTGCAGCGAAACTGACTTTAAAAAGCTGCCCTCGCACAAAGACAACGTGCAAAGAGAGGTAAGCTAGACCACAACATTCAATCAGCCACCTGCCCACATAATATTTTTTGTTACATTTTTATCACAATCTTCCTCTAGCCTGCTTAGGGCAACGTTCGTGGATTTCCTCATTTTATCATCATCACAACCACCCTGTGAAGTAGGTGAGATTTCAACAAAGTGACTAGCCCAAGATCACTCAGGCTGAAGGCAGATGTAATGTAAAAAGAGAGCTCACATCACTGTCAATAAGCTGTCAGCTCTCTTTTCTAGAACCAACACTTAATGCTGACATGTGAGCTTTGCCTTCCACACTTACTCGCCTGCCATATTGCTACTGCTGCCGCCTCTTCTACCAGCTGGGTAACAAAGCATCCTCCAGCCAAGTGTGCAAAATGGAAACAATACACTCTCCTCCTGTCTCAGGCACTCCAGCAGCAGCAGCAGCAACCAAATGAGCAAGTCTGAAGGGGCAAGAGATGATATATCACCCTTCCATTTGCTGCTTCACAATACTGGCAGACCTATTTTCATATTACATCTGTCTTTAGCCCCCAGAAAGCTTAGTGGCTAAGTGGGAGTTGAACCCAGATCTCCCCAATCTATCCAATACTATATATGATACCCACACTAGCTCTCTCAAAATATTCCATGTCTGGTTGCCAGCAGACAATTCACCATCACCCTAGGTGAATAGCTACTTACAAGCCTGGACTTGACAGAGAGGCAGTTACCTGTAGTGCTAGGTAAAGATTTCATTTTAAAGGATGGTTTATCTTTTACCACTGGAATTTTGTTGACATTTATGTAAAAAAATAATAATGATTTGATAGTTAAGGGTTTTAAATTGTGGTTTTTGTTTTAAACCATTTTGTTACTGTGATGTAATTGTTTCTTTATTTATGTTGTACACTTTTAGTGCCACTCCGTTGGCAAGGAACACAGGGTTATAAATCTCGAAAAAGGAAGCACACTTGAAAGTGGAATAAATCACTTTGCATCAGCTCAGGTCCTGTATCCTCAGCCATACACCACTAACTGTAGGAAGCTGTCTGTGAGCTGTGGATGGGAAGATAAAAAGAGAGATGCAACGCCACCTGACTCATAACACAGCTACCCTTCCAGAAACTAGTACAACACCTCTTCTGTTTTTTGCTGTTTTGTTGTTGTTTGAATTTATTGTTTTTGTATTTTATGATCTGTTGCGGTCGGTAGCTGCTTTGGTGCAAAAAGGTGGGGCAGAAGAAGCAAACAAAACCTACGTAATGTATTCCTCTGGGTCTCCCCTGGAGGTCAGGCAGGCACCAACACTGTGTTGTTTCCAGCGCCTCCTGAAAACATCTTTATTTCAGGAAGTCTTCCTTGGTTGACCAGCCATTGTCTTTACTGATATCCTGTTTTAATAAAGTTTTTTAAATTCTTTTAATCTTTTTATTGTTCACCACTCTGGAATCTATCTAGATATGGAGCAGTATATAAACGTTGTAAATAAATAAATAAATCTCGGGGCGACTGAGTGCATATCTGGTGTTGTCTCTACTGCCAGTGACAACCTGAGCATTGATGGCTATAGACCAGAGCTCTCCAACCTTGGGTCCCCAGAAGTTGCTGGACTACAGCTCCCAGAATCCCTTGCCATTAGCCATGCTGGCTGGGTATGCTGGGAGCTGTAGGCTAGCAACATCTGGGGACCCAAGGTTGGAGAGCCCTGCTATAGACATATTGGCAAATGAATGGAGATGAGGTGGAATTGCACCTACTGTCCCTGTTCTTGGCCTCCAAGTTTCCAGCTGAAGAGAACTTATGCAGGTAGACTCTTCTTCACATATGTGTTCATACAGATTGTGTGACATAATGATGTTCACACCTTCAGCTGAACATGTGGAAGTTGGGGGGAGGAGCCCATGGATGCAACCCCACACCCACACCTACACCCACATTCACTGAATGTGGATATATAGGGTGAAACAAAGCTTACGTGAATTCTGCAGTCAGGGCTGGCGTCAATACCCAGCATCCTGGGGCAGCTGCCATGTCCCCAGCACCCAAGCAGGGCACAGTGTTGATGCCTGACCTGGTCACCCCATGCCTGACCTGGTGTGGGCCCTTGGTAGGTGCCCGACCATGCCTACCCTTGACGCCAACCCTGATTCCTGGCTAAATAATGGTCACCACTACTCACTTTTAGACAAGCAGTGAAAGTAGTATTATGCAAGCAGGCATTTTTAGGATATTGCTTCTCTTAACTGGCTTTTCCTTGTTGGCTTCCTGCTTTGACTACTTCATTGTAACTGTGTTTTGACTTTATTGTAACTGTGTATATTTACTGGGCTGGCATTCTGAGCAGCATGGAGTGGCTGGATCCAGCCACCATTTAAATTTTCCACAATGCCCCTGATTGGAGTGTTGCTCTAGGGCAGTGTTTCTCAACCTTGGGTCCCCAGATGTTTTTGGCCTACAACTCCCAGCATGCCCCAGCCAGCATAGCTGGCTGGGGCATGCTGGGAGTTGTAAGCCAAAAACATCTGGGGACCCAAGGTTGAGAAACACTGCTCTAGGGTATTGTAGGATATCAAAATGGCAGCTAGATGACTCAGCCACCCAGCACTGCTACTGCCTGCCTCTGCCACCAGGTAACCCCACCAGGGTCCACTGATGGAGGAGGAGCCCCGCCAGGAGAAACTCTGCACAGAGTCCTCTCAAACCTGAAGCCGACCCTGTCTTCAGTAGCAGTAATTACTAACGCTAATAGCTCCTGTGGTGCTTCGTCATGTATCTCCCCTAAGCAAGACTGAGTAAACAGCAATACTCGTAGAACACCACTAGAAGAATAACCCCTACTCCAGATGGCCATGCATGTGAGTGAGGGCCAAATCCATCAAATGTGGCACTGCGGCATTCTCTGCGACTGAGAGCCAGTCTCGTGATATGGAAATGTGCCCTTTTAGAAAGCAAACCCTTTGCTTGCTACTCCCCCCCCCCCCCCAGGGTCATCATTGGGGCTTTCCACTTTGAATCTAATCAAAATGCACAAGGCAGTACTTGAGATGACAAGATGCTTGTTAGAGGCTTAATCACTGTAGCCTGGGATAATGAAAAGAACCTTGAAATCAATCAATACAGAATGTTATAGGCAGCGGAGGTAAAGATTTCAGGCTGCAAGTCCTCAAGGTCTTCAGGAAAGCAGCTGTCCTAAGTAGTTTCTATACCACTTTCTTAGCCAGACACATTGACCTGCATCATTCCTCAAAATAAAAATTCACAAGGGTGCTACTGATGAAGAGAAACCCTATGCCAGCTGCTCTCCTCTCACCTAGTATATGCATGAGCATACATCCTGGAAGGGTGGGGAGGATCAGCCAAATTTTCTGGCAGTGCCGGCTCCAGATTTTTGAGGTCCCTTATATTATATTATATTTATACCCCGCCTTTCTTCCTGCAAGGAACCCAAGGCAGCTTACATAATCCTCCTCCTCCTCTCCATTTTATCCTCACAACAACCCTGTGAGGTAGGTTAGGCTGAGAGTCAGTGACTGGCCCCAAGTCACCCAGTGAGTTTCATGGCCGAGTTTCATGGCAAGGCCCCCTCAATGGGCCCCCTCCCTCAGCGAGTCTCCTTTCTCACCACTATTGTCATCAGCTGGTCTTGCTCCTTTTTCTCATCGTTGCTACCAAGATGTGCTCACTGGATCTCTGCCCGCCAAGCAAGCAAGTAGGCAGTGGCACTCCTTCTCACTACCACCACCGTCTGGGTCACAGCGAGCGACAGATGAACAAGCAGGTCACAGTAGTGAAGAGGAGGAGCAACTCCACAGGACTCTGATCAGTAGCCCCCTGCTGAGATGAGGGCCCTTGGCAGGTGCCCGATCATGCCTACCCTTGATGCCAGCCCTGCTTCCTGGCTAAATAATGGTCACCACTGAAAGTAGTATTCTGCCAGCAGGCATTTTTAGGATATCGTTCTTCTTAACTGGCTTTTCATTGTTGGCTTCCTGGTCTGACAACTTCATCGTAACTGTGTTTTGATCGTTTCAATTACTGTTGTATTATTGTTTATCATTTTATGGTTTGCAAGCTTATACTGTGTAAAGAAAGGTAGATTAAAGATGCCGGGGAAAATAATAGTAGTAATCTTCATCCTTCTCCTTCCTCATAAATTGTTCAGAACTACAGCAATCTCTAAACACCATACAGCTTTGTTCAGAGCTATAGTAATCCTCAGGCACCATATAACCCAAGCACTATGCAAGGCATTGCAGTTATTATGCAAGAAGATATATATGGAGGAATAGTGTATAAATTTAATTTAAAGAAACAAACAAATAAGGTTGCCAACTTTTTAACAGGATCAGCTCCTATGCCTTTAACAGAAGCTTGATCTGCAGTTAGTGGCTGATGTGTTTTTCCCTGTGCCATGAAGAGCTTCACCTCTTGCTTTCTGCACATCACAGCGATTTCCCCTATTTTTTTTTTCAATTTATAGCTTTTCATTAGTATTTCAGTTATAACTGAACAACAAATAATGCAACCATAAAAGTTGGGAGGGAGAGAGAAGGGGGGCTAAAGGCTTTGAAATTTGAAGTCAGAGCAAACATGGATGGTAGTTCACATTAAGTGTTAGCCTATAAAACATGTACAGGTAAGAAATCAAGCAAATAAGTCTGTGTAAGGTGTACTAAAAGATAAACACAGGCCAGGGTGGGCTGTCTGTCCCCATCAGTTCTTCAGTCCCTAAAAATAAACATTAAAAAGAGTTGATTTCATAGATAGAGTTGGAAGGAGCCTACAAGGCTCTGGAGTCCAACCCCCTCCTCAATGCAGGAAACTAGAGGAGGGGTCTCCCATCCAAGTAATAACCAGGCCTGAACCTGCTTAGCTTTCCACACTCAGACAAGCTGAGCCAGGGTAAGCCACAGGCCTGTCTTATGACTTTGTGCTTTGGTTTATGTGGGGGTGGACAGTGTCTCTCACTCTTTCAGACTCAAGAGGCACGGCACATATTAAAGCCATGTGGTACACACAAATGCACATCTCTGCATATCAAATTTACCTGCAGTTCCACAGCAAACAGTGGGTTAAAATATATTCATCCCTTTGCTTTATTCTGTGTTGAAAACCCTTAATTGGCAAGATGTGCAGTCTTGCCACAGTTTAGTCTGGAAAGGGGGGGGGGAGTTTAAGAGAGAAAGCTGTTACGAATATATTCATTGACTGGAAGCTAGAGCATCCCCTCTGGGTGAATGCACCCAGGCGAACCATGCCGCAGTCTCACTTGAAAAGAGATTTAGATTGATTTATAATTGCAAACTAGGGATTGTATTAAGAGCTTTGAATTGATGCACTAATGACTGAGGTTCTTGTAATGAGCAAATGCAGCTGCCCTTGACAATGGCCCACAGGTCTCAGTGGGCTCGAAGCAGAGCTGCACAATAAGGTTAGTCTTGAACGCTTTTACTTGCAAAAGGAGAGGTTGTTGTTGCCTATCATGCAGCAATTCCAGAACAGGAAACTGCCCCCAAAAGATGCATGGGGGAGGCATATCGCACAAGGGTAGCCACAAGGCAGGAGATCATTTTCTTTCACCAAACATGATCGCGCTGGTGAAGAATTAGAAAAAGCGCCAAAGCAGAGGGGATATGAATTGCATGAATGCAATTAACTGGTGCAGGGCTTTAAAAAATATAAATATTTATTTACTGAATTTGTTACATTTATCTCCCTCCTTTCATCCAAGAAGCCCAAGGCGATGTAAATAATCCTCCTCCTGCTGGCAATTTTATCCTCACAACAACCCTGTGAGGTAGGTTAGACGGAGAATCAGTGACTGCCCCAAGGTCACACAGTGCACTTTGTGGTCAAGTGGGGACTAGAACGAGGTCTCCCCAGTCCCAGTCCAACACTCTAACTGCTACACCACACTGTCTCTCAGCCATGTGGAAGTCCAAGCAGCACCAGGATAACAGAGGGTGAGGAGGAAGAGTTTAACCCTTCCCTCCCCCATCATAAAATCCACCATCACCACCACCACCACCACCACCTCAAAGTTGCTATTGCATTGGGAAGCCCCAATTGGGAAGAAAGAGCATACCCTGGGCATATCACTACAGACATAAACTAGTTTAACAATAATTTCTCTCTTCCAGCATAACTGTAGCTCAGAGGAAGGGAAGATATCTCCAACTAGACAACTCCAACTCTCAGTGGCCAAAGGTCTATGGAGGAAGGCATAATGATTAAACAGGAGGTGATCTTGATCCACGCGGTGCAGATCGGCCCATTGTTGCAAACATCTGCATCCCACTTACCCAAGTGTGGAAAGGAACCCATTCTTGGAAAAGTGGAGCGAGGGGGCCACAAGTTAGCTGTGCACACCCCAACTCAGTTCAGATGCTGCCTTTACACAACCTATGGAAGCATGTCTGTAAGAGATACACCACCAGCATCTAGCCCACACCCAAATGAAAAGGTTCCCCAAAGAGGGCAAACACCACCCCTTTACAGATATTAAGGAAACATGTAGGATGATCACGTAGAGAGGGGAGCAGGATCATGATCACGGCCACTGTCTCCACCTCCAACCTCCATGACCTGATTGTTCCTTTGTGAACAGAACCTACTACGCATATACGTGCAGAAACTGCCATCTGAGAACCCACAAAATGCAAAGTCCCCAGATGCACAAAGAGGGTTTATGACAGCCTTCACCAACCTGGTGCCCTTCAACTCCCATCAGCCCCAATCAGCATAGCCAACGGTCAGAAATGCTAGGAGTTGTAGTCCAAATGGAGGGCATCAGGTTGTAGAACGCCAGTCTGAAACATCCATACAAGGGCTGTGGTTCACGTACTTCGCATGTAAAAGGTGCCAGATTCAATCTTGCAGGTAGGGCTGCAAAAACTCCTTCCTGAGACCTTGGAGAGCCACTGACAGGCAGTGTAGACAATACTGCCCTAGATGGACCAATGGTCTGACTCACTATAAGGCAGCTTCCCAATTTGTACATTCATAGGCTCTTGTCACAAACGAATAATTAAGACATGGCTTGGAGACCCTGGGTGTGATCTCCTTCCCTCACCACAGGAGCTTCCTGAACCTGTGAAGAGGGTTTGTGTCCCCTAGAGATGTGGAACCTCAAGGATGGCCCCCACACCCTACAGCTCCCTGGATGACAGCTGCTACTCCAGTCATAGCAAAGGAGGAAAGTGTGGTGCTCCATACCTAGAGCTCTATTCCAAAGCATTATAGCGCCATTAACTCTCAAGCAATGCTATAGTATTTGGGGGAAGGAGGAATAAAAGGTCTGTGGGTTTTGTAAGTGTACATGCAGATACATTCCTAGTGCAGCAGTGCTAGAAACTGCAAGTATCTTTAATCTTTTACAACACATGCAACTTTAAAGATATAATTTCAGTTTTAAATAAGCAAAAGATATAAGTAATTTGTGCTTGCCATTTTCTTTTATTAATTTCTTCTGCCACTTTATCTTTCATTAATTTTGAATAGGCAAAGATTTTCCAGAAATCGCCTCCCAAACAAAAAACCCAGTGATACTAAAAATAATAATTAATTTCTAGAAATACTTGAGACAGCATTAGGCTTTGTCTGTGTCCTCTTATAATTTTGCTTCGCTCATCTTTCTCCTGTCCAAAGGATCCCATTCCTAAGCATTTCTCTTCTGAACCTTCTCTCCAATTTAGCTAGCAACATCAGGCTCAGCGTGGGAATTCATTTTCAGTGGAAGCTTGGAAAACCACTAAGGGCAAGATGCCAGCCCACAGAAAGGATGAAGGTGGAAACTATCTAGCTTTGGATCAAAGGTCTGAAAGCGCTGTGCGCACACAAATTGCTTACGAGTCGCTTCTTGGTTCTGTCACCCCAAGAACAAAGGTGCAACTGCCTCTTTGCTCAGCCAAGAGATACAGAAGCAGTGCACGTGGAGATAGGGAAGCACAAAAGAAGGTAAGCTAGGGAGGGAGGGTTCCCATGAGATGTTTTTGTACAGCTGTGGGTGGAAAACAATCCATTCAAGTCAGTGATCAAGAGGCAGTGTGGTGTAGCGGCTCGAGTGTTGGGCTGGGTCTCAGGCGATCCAGAATTATGGTCCCAAAGAGCCCAGTGTTCCAGCAGGATTAGGGCCATTTCCAGGGCAGTGAAATCATTTCAGATCACCTCATGGCTTAACAATTATTCTCTCCATTACTACATGTAACCTCATATCTGAAAAGAGGAGAATTCCATCAAGCCTGGCAAACAGCATCATATTCAACAGACCCACTTGGAATTTTGAAAAACTGCCTTAGTCCAGAATGCCCGTTAATATTTTCAAGCATGCACACTGTACTTTTCACACTTTCATTGCTCCAGAACAATGTGGGGTTGTTGGCTTTCTTTACTGGTTGCAATTTAGGAGTTGAGATTCTCGATTCTCAGAGATACATAAACCGTTGACACAAACAGACACATCCTGCTGATCAGCGTACACACCAAGCTGGCTTGCACAGCTGTTGACTGAGGAAACCCCCTGGATTCCTGCACTGAGCAGGGGGTTGGACTCAATGGCCTTATAGGCCCCTTCCAACTCTACTATTCTATGATTCTATGAAAAGAAGAAATTGGATGGTTCAAGGGGCAAATTTTGCTAGTATACATAGATCTCTTCATATCTGAACTGTGTGAAATTACTTAACAAGATTTTCGTAAGCCATCCTTTCTTCCTTTTGGGTACAAACTAGAAGACTGGTTGGCTGTTACTCACCCCACCACCCCCAGAACTCTGTTGGCCAGAAAGACCCAGAGAGGAGTCAGCATTCAGACTCAGAGCTGAAGGGTGGGAGGTACAGGGTGTCCTATTATAGCCTATGCTGCGTTTATTTTGGGAGCAGAAGTCAGGTGCTGCAGCCTTTACAACAAGCAGGGTCTTTTACCTGGTGGCCCCGTTTCTGGCATTCTTCCTAGGGAAGCCCAGTCTTTTTGGAGGTTGCCATAAAGAGGCACCACCACCAAAAGGCCCTGCTCACTTAGCCATGGCCTTACCTCAAATGGCTGTGGTACCTGGAATAACCTTCTCCCCACCCCAACAAGCCTAGTGAGAGCAACATGAGGACACTCAGTACTTCACACATCTCAGCTCTGAGCGTAAAGGTGATTGCTATATTCCAGTTTTATGATCTCCTTGTTGTTTGAATTTATCGTTTTGTAAATGGATTTTAATCTGTTTTGTACATGGGATTTTAGTTTGAAAGTCAGAGTGATGGCCTTCTTGGGCAGTGCTGAAGTTATGGAATGAACGACAATACTTGCAATTGTAGCATTTGTTAATATCTAGGTTAGACCCTGCCACTTTTACAACATCAGAGCCTCCATTATTGGAAGTACTTATTGAGGCCAATTATTATAACTTTCAATAACTAATTAGCATGACATGCTGTGGCTGTCATCAACCAGTTGCCATAACCAGCACTGAAATGAGGCAGGGTGGTGGACTGGGGAGATCCAGATTCAAATCCCCACCCTTCCATGAGGTTCACGTGGTGACCTTGGGCCAATCACTATCTCCCTCCCAGCCTACCTTGCAGGGTTGTTGTGGAGAAAAAAAGTCAGGGAAGAAAAAACCATGAACCGAGAAATCCTTGGAGGAAAGGCAGAATATAAACATAACATACAAATAAATCAGAACAGGTCAGAACAGAACCCACCTCTGCTGAGATGCCATTGCTCAAGCCATTGCCAACTTGTTTTCTCAATGCCAATTTACATAAGAGGGCAGCCACCCCATGTTATAAAACCCACAGCACTTACTTAATACTGTCATTCTGCACTATTTCCCATGTTAGAAAGCACTCGTGACCCTCACTGTTGGCTCCAGCTTACCAAGACTATGCAAGCACAGCCGGTGGTAACCAGCATAAACACTAAGCCACTACCCTCTTTCCCTGGAAGTGCCTCTGCAATGCTTTGGAAGTAGCCACGCCTCTAATTTAAGGTTAGCTCCATGGCTCTCTTGGCATCAGAACCTCCCTTCTATTTATGACTGAGCTTTTGATGTGGCCTTAAATATACGCATGTGTGTCCAACGCACAGGCGCAACTGAGGACAGCGCAAGCCACAAGCATCTGCTTCGGCGATCAGGCCAGCTCTGCTCTGCTCGACACGGTTACGTAAGAAGGAACAGGGGCCAAAGGTGCTGATGGAGAGGGGTGTGCATTGGCCCCCTGACCCATCCCTGGAAGAGCTCCAATATCTGCAAGGTTAAGTGGTAAAATAGTAATGATAATGTTGTACCTGAGGCAGTAGCAGCACCATAGAAAGAGCTTGTCTAAAAAGGTGAGAGGATCACACACACACATACACACACACACACACACACACACAGGCTGTGTAAAAATATACTGGGGTACACATTGCATATGTATCTATTGTAATGGATATATTCAAATCTTATCTAAGAAAACTGTAATACTTTATTTTATTTATTTATTTATTATATTTATACCCCGCCTTTTTATTTTATTTTGGATTTTTTGATTACAGTAATACCTTGGATTGCAAGCATAATTTGTTCCGGAACCGTGCTTGTAATCCAAAACACTCTTATATCAAAGCGAGTCTCTGGCAGGCGTGAGCGGGGCCAATTTTGGCCCGCTCCGCCCACTCGAGGCAAGCGGTTACATCCCTACACTACTTGTATTGCAAGACATTGCTTGTTTATCAAGTCAAAATTTATTTTAAAATTTTGCTTGTCTTGCAGACCAAGTTACTTGCAATCCAAGGTATTACTGTATTTGTTGTTGTAATAATAAAATTCACAATTAAAAAAAGCACAGGCTGTGTAAAAAATGGCTGTTTTGAAACGACTCATTCCGATGCTTAAACGGTAACTCGGCCTCCTGCCTGCATACTAGCCGCAGAAAGGAATACATTTAGTTCATTGTTATTCCCATTCATAGATTTTCATAGATCATAGAACTGGAAGGAGCCTACAAGGCCATCGAGTCCAACCCCCTGCTCATCATCTAATACAAACTTAAAGTGCAGTCCTATCGGATAGACGCTTGGATCCCCCTATCCATCCTACGCCCTGACGGCAAGAGCCTGGCAGGATGGGAGAAATGGCAGAGGCTTGCCATCCTCCGATTTAGCTATTTCTTGATGGGCCTTTAAGCTGACTCACCTTGCAGGGGGTGAGGATTGTGGCTGAGAGGCTTTAGCTCTGGTGAATCCAAGGTCTTCTCCTCTCCCCTCCTCCTTCCCCACCACTGGCATGGCCCCACCTCTCCCTCTCCTTCCTCTTCCCAAGGCTGGAGCTGGGGGTGAGGTGGGGGAATCCCCAGTTCCGCCTGCAGGCACTCAGAGGGGGAGATCCTCAGTATCTCATGACTCCACAGACACTGTCTAGGGGGCCATAGGATTACTGTCTTAGACTTACGTCCAAAGAAATGTGGCACAGGATATATACTATAACATATTATGGCAGCAGACCTGTGTATCAGAACGCAGGTCCTCCAGCTGGACAGCTGTAAAGCAACGGGGGAGAACCAGCAAGGCAGGCCATCCTTATTATCCCCCATGTTCCAGATGGTGGAGCTTAGACTGAGTGGATCTTGCCATGGCCACTTCCGTGAGCTCATAGCGAGGGCAAATTGCAAGCTGAGGACCTCCGTGTTCTCAAGCTCACACTGCTAGCCATTTACACCCCACCACCTTATCCCAAACTAGTGCCCTCCAGATGTGTTGTACTGCAATTCCCATCACACGAAGGATGGTAGTTGCACTCCCATCTGGGGGGCATGAGGTTGGGGATAGGATGCACTTACACCACATCTCAAGAAACAAAACGAACTGTTTGTTCTACTTGCCCACCTCGCCCCACCCTCCACACAGCACCCTTTTAAAATCCTTGTATATTTTGTGGCCTAGTAAGGGGGACTCCTCTGTATTGGCACATGCTGATGCATCTGCTGTATGCCAAACTTTGGTCCAGCAGAGATTTCATTCATGTTTCCATCAGATAGTAAAGGAGTTTCACAACTTGTAGTGGTTTTAAAAAGCTTTGTGTTCCGCAGCCTTCAGACAAAAGAAGCAACGACCAAACGGGCGACTCCCTTTCCTTTGATGACAAACGCAATTGTCTGCAATGAGATACACCGGTAGTCCAGCAGCAGCATGCACGTGCAATATCCAGCCACCAGAGCATCCTGGCAACCAACCATGTTGGTTAGGTGGCCCACAATCAACACCTCTTGCAAAATGAGGGGAAGTCACACAACACTACTGTGTCACCTAGTTTACCAGTTCTGTCTGACACTTATTCCTTGCCATAAGCAACCGCTTCCTCCTCCTACAGACCTGGTAATGTCTCTAGAAAATATCTTGCAAGATGATTTAAATGCAAGAGAACAAAAAGTACATGCCAGGGAACCTCCATCTGATTGTGTATTTGTACCGGCCCAGTGTGTGGACTCTGAAATCTAGAGCATCCGATTTTTGATGTGAAAAAATAAATTTTGCATGTTTTAAAAAATGAGCCACGAATATTCAGTTAGTAGCCAGAAAAGGAGAAATATAGAAAAATACTGTGGCTTCACAAACCAGACAAGACTTATTTGGTCTCCTCTTGTTGTCCCCACCACTCCATATTAATGATTCTCTTCCATATGAATGAATTTAGACATTTCATTAGCTGCTTCATGGGCACGTTTCACTGGCGTCTTTCTTTCAGCAAAGTTTGAAATAATGTTTGTGGTGAAGAGGGATGAATTTGCAGAACTTTGAAAACCAAAGCCACAACCTACAACCTGTTACTCTTAAGCAGCGGCATTGGGTTTCATAGGACTTGTACCGAAGTTCAGGTCTGCTGCTTGAAATTCAGGGTCCTAAGCTTCCTAGTAAGGCCAGATACAGTAGGCTGGCCATGTGTCCTCACTTACAGAGGACAGTTCCTGTATTTGAAGGGCTGCCAGCGGATTTTCCTTCTTCCTCGATTTTTGAAGATGTCATCTCTTGAAGGGCTTGTCTAGTCCAAGTCCAGTTAAAGATTATGAAACCATCAGAAGGAAGCGCAGGGGTCTGGAAGTCAGCATAATGTGTAGTTTGGCCCTACGCAGCTTCCTATTGTGTCGATGCTTTCCACAGCTCTTTTCAGAAATTCCTCATTCCCAAATTCCACATACAGATTGGCTCTCAGGCTGGGGGAAAGGAACAGTAGACTGATCTCCCACCTCATTCCATGCATTCAGTGTCCACAGAACTCAAACATCTTTAAAAGGCTAACATCAATCAAGGGAAGAGTTGGCATCAACAATTTAACCCCAGAGTATCTTCATATTTAGCCAGCTCGTAGCTAACTTTCCCGGTGTTTTTGGACTTCAACTCCCATCAGCCCCAGCCAGCATGGCCAATGGTCAGGAATGCTGGGAGTTGTATTTAAATTCTAATAATAGGTGTTCCAAAACACCTGGAGGCATCAGGCTGGAGAAGGTTGGTTTACTGTCACAATCATAAAACTGGACTGGGCTAGCTACACTCTGCTTAAATACGCAGTAGACTAAGATACACCAAAATCTGCAGAAATTCTGGCAGCTTTTATTTTCAGAAATGTAGATGACATAGATTTCATAGATCATAGAGTCGGAAGGAGCCTACAAGGCTATCGAGTCCAACCCCCTGCTCAATGCAGGAAACTAGAGGAGGGGTCTCCCATCCAAATAATCACCAGGTCTGACCCTGCTTAGCTTTCCACACTCAGACAAGCTGAGCCAGCATAAGCCACAGGCCTGTTCTATTACAAAGCAGAAGAAATGGGGAGGAGTGAGAAGAGCCAGAAGACTGTGGGAATCCTAAAAGCCCACTTTGGTGAAAAGGACAGCTGGGGCATATCTGAGATGTCACTCTTGTTTCGTTCCACCATCTGGCATTGGACTGGGACAGCCGCAAAGGTGGCTTTTGATGTATGTCAATTCCAGCTGTTAACATGCAATCCATCTTCTGAGGAACAGGGTTCTGCATTGCTCCCACCCTACTCCGATTCCCACATGAACTAAATGCTCCATGCCTTCCTTCTGCTGGCACAGGCTATACAACAAAAAATAGCCATTGCCAAGTAAATTGCTGAAAATTTCCAAAAAAAATTGTTTTGTTTT